>JAOPSE010000039.1:17145479-18515529 GCA_029449295.1 Zea luxurians
TGCTATGAATTAAACTTGCCATGTAAACTTAATTAAATAATCATGCTACTTTCATCTTTTTTTACAATTGATGTTATGCATGATGCTTGTAAGGGTAATTTAGTTCATATCATGAAGTTTCCTTATTTTAGTAACCTTCTTGTCATTCATATACTAGAGGTTTCTAAATAGGAAACTATTGTTTGTGTTTCTAATGCAATCTCTTTTAAGCCATTTCGTGGAAATTCATAAGTAGAGATTGTGCTCTTTCATTTGGTAAAATCACAAGCATTAAAGGTTAATCTTCAAACAAAGAAAGATTAGGAATGCTCAAGGCAAAGGTATGGAACTAGTTGTTTCATTTGGTATGTGACCAATAATAGTTCCTTTCAAGTGGCATTCTTTCAATTGGTAATAATCTATTTTATGAAAAAAAAATGTCAATATGAAAGTTAAATTCCTTTTGGCTTAAATTTGTAAATTGGTGCATATTATTAATTCACTCATCCATGTGCATTAATTTAAAAGGAATTTAACTTATGCCTTTATGCCTCATAAATGATGATTTGTTTGCAATTCATATCTAAAGATCAATATTCATTAAATACTTCCTTGTACTACTAATATCTCTTTTCAAAGTTCTTTTTCAACTAGTATTAAAAGGAAAAGAGATAACAAGCTAAAGAAGGAAGTCTCCACAAATGATGAAAAGAAGAATACTACGATGACACCACCACAGATAGTAAGATATGTCAAATTGGTATAACAAATGGTACGTTCTATATGGTGGTAAGTATTCTTAGGCATAAGTTAATTCATTGCAAATTTGTCATGCCTTGATCATGGTATGTAATGTACTCCTCATGAGACTCTTAACTGAATTGAAAGTGCATGTGGTAAGTCATTCAAATACTTGATGCACATATCTAGTGGGAGAACATTATATATCTTATGTCATAGAAAATAAGTTTCACTTGAGTAAGCTATACTAAGACAATCCAAAATGGTAAATTTGTATCTCATTCATATGGATTGTAATCTTTGTTTTTTTTTAAATAGCTACTCCTGAGACAGTTTAAAATTCCCTTATCGTTAAATCTAAAAGTGCATAAGAATCCTTTTGTTGATATTTATGACATACATATGCACTAACATGGATATGATTTTTAAACTGTAAAAGGTACAATTAGTGATCCATACTCTCTAAATTTTGGAAACCCATATTTTGATATCTTAGAAATCTACTTCAATCGGTATCCATATGCTTCACATTGAATTGGATCACTAAGTTGTAAATTCCATGCATAACTTGTCTTCATGATATGAATGTTTGTGCGACTAACCTTGATAAGCTAGGTGCACCCAAGGTCAAGCTAGGTTCATCATCAAGAAGGCAACACAACGATGTATCAAGAAAAGGAGAAAAGGCTCCTATTCTTAACTCTAGTTTTTATCTATGTGATTAAATATTGAATTGAAACCATGTAAGATGGTTGTCATGTATATGTGGGTGTCTACACAAAGAGAAAGGTCACAATAAGGATTGTGTGGGTACTCAAGGCTCTTCCTACTAATCTCAAAGGACCCAATTCAAATTGGGTACCAAGATATGAAGCTTAAACTTGTTTTGCAGGATCACGCCTTCAATGGATCAAGTTGGATGCTCGATAATGAATGTATAAATCATATTTGGAGATAGTAGCAAGGGTGGTAACAACTAAATCTCAAGTGCATATTATTTTCAAATCTTATCTCTTTTGTGACTTGTGTAGCCACTAAGGGAAAAGAAGCACTTGAGGATATACATCAGTTGTTGACTATAAAATAAAGGTCCAATTGGAAGATGAATGAATATTATCATATGGATAACAATCCAAAATTATGTGACGTATTCTCTATCTAGTTAATTTGGATTTGATTCTTCTTTATTACACACTCACCATAATATGGATTAAGTCAGCCCTTTAGACTTCATTGAACAACCAAGCATATTATTCATGTCATTCAAAATATATTGTGCATGAGGGCTCAAGGGAAATTTAGTCCATATTATGAGGTTTCTCTATTTTAGCAACTCGCTTGCCTTCCACATATAAAGGGTTGCTAAATAAGAAACTGGTGCTTGTGCTACTAATGTCATCTCTTGTGTTGAGTTTATCCATAGAAAATCTATGTTAAGAGATGTGCTTGTTTTAAATTGGATAAATCACAAGCTTAAAGGATACTATTCAACTAAAGTAAGAAGAAGTTGATAAGAGGCCAAGGTATGAAAACTTCCTCTCCTTCAGTTGTTTTAGTATTCTATCCTTAGTGGGATGTACCATAGTATAGGTTAAATTCCTTGCAATATAAAATGTTCAATAGTGCATATAACTTTGACATCAACTATACATGTGCACTAATTTAAAGGAATTTAGTCTATCCTTTTGGGTTTCAATAATGATGATTCATTTGCCATGCACATATAAGGATCATCATTTGTGAAACCCTCCCTTGTGTTTCTAATGCTCTCTTTTCTAAGTGTCTCAATAAGGTCCTTCCAAGTGCTTTCAAGATGGATTCAAAATCTACAGATATAAGAGTCTTGGTTGTTTCAATCATTGAGTTTCAATGGGTCTCATATCAAGTATGATTGAACCAAGCCAAGATGAATGAAGTTCAAGATCGTCTGGTTGGATGAAATCGTAAAGAGAAAAGAGATCATAGTGATTCAAGAAGGGAGTTATATTTTTTTTGTCAACCAAATAATGAAGATGTAGTGACATATTTATATGATATCCTTCATTATGAGGTTTGAGGTTCATATTAGCATGCTTTACCCTTCAGGATTTCAATTGATATACTTTCAGTTCTTAAATCTTCAATTGGTTTAATTTTCATCATCTATATAAAGCATGTTATGTTAAGCCAAGATATAGTACAAACATCTCCTTTAACCTCACATTGTTAATGTGCATAAGTGTACTTTGTGTACTCTTGCATGAACAAATTGAGGGAGAGTTTAGCCTATATCTTGTGAGACTAACGGTTTCTTTCAAGTTCATGTTGTGTAGTCTCACACCTTGGAGAACATCAAATGAGGATGAATGGTTCCATAGAAATGAAAATGATTTTCTCTTGAACCTATCAAGAAAATGAGTTTCTCTTGATCATTTGAAGAGGATGAGTTTCTCTTTGAAATATCAAGCCTATCAAAAGCTAAGATGGAAATTCATGATTATGATGGAAACCACGTGGCGTAGAACAAAGGTGTGTCACTCCATGAACTATTGTATTGCATTTTTGTATCTAGGCTATGCAATATCTTAAGTCACACCATAAGATTGCACATTTTCATGTCTATTAGTATACTTTTAATATACCTTTTAATTATGAGTAATTCCTTAAATTGGTATACCTTTTAATTATGAGTAATTCCTTAAATTGGTACAATTTCACATTTTCATACTTTATTTGTACCAAGGTTCAAATTGTAGGACTTAATCCCCGGGCCTCACAAGTCCAAGTGCATAAGCTAAACAAGTATTCATCACTTGTATGCATACATTTAGGGGGAGAATGGTCTATAATTTGAATCTTTGAGACTAACTTCATTTTCAAGTCTACTATGTGTGTAGTCTCAAATTAGAAAGGAATCTACAAGCAAAGAAAATCGCTTCCACTGCAAAATTTGATGGGTATCAAAGATTCTTTGCTCCACTAAATGTATCTTTTATACATTTCATAAGGGAATGAGTTTCTCTTTTATATGCTACTCCAACATCATCTAAAATTGGTAAACATGTATCACATCCTTTTGGATTGCAAATGTCTAAAGTAGCATAGCTTATAAATTCTCCTGTCTAGAACTTAATTGATTAAATAGTGTACATGTTTCTTATGTTGCATGATTATGTTCGATTGATATTCCTTTTATGCGAATGGTACTTTAAATTGCAAATAAGTACTTTCAACGGATATCAATTGAATTCATATATATGTGTGCACTAAAACTTGAGGAGAACTCAGTGTAATATGCAATTAGTGATCTATTTATATATCAAATTGTATCAATTGGTTTTTTTTAATTGGTATTTTCGTACATGATCACTAGTTGTATAATCCATACTTATGCAATTTTCATGTTGCCTCTTGTTATGATAAGAAAATACTAGGTGACATCTAGACTCCAGGTATCAAGATTTATCTTTCAATTAGTATGACAATATTCAGTTGATATCTTGGACCTATGTCACAATTATGCCAACAAGATATTGCAAAATGAATTCAAAATCCAACACAAGTTTGGAACACCCCCCTTGAAAAGGTAAAACACAAAGGTACATCACTTCATGTCACTTCTACATTACTTTTTGTCATCTAAGGATCCTTTTCATGATAGTGTGTTCACATCTTGCTTAAATCATAATTTCTACCCTTTATATTCTTTGTATCCTTTTTGGAGATTTATGACAAAGGGGGAGAAATTTTGCATTAAAGCTTATCTTTATTTTTGAAAAGGGGAGAAATAATTAACAAAAAGGGGGAATCATAAGAAAAACATAAGATGTAGAAAATAGGTAAGTGCATTCTATGTCATGAGCATCACGTTTATTTTATGAC
Organism: Zea luxurians; assembly: GCA_029449295.1. Taxonomy (NCBI): domain Eukaryota; kingdom Viridiplantae; phylum Streptophyta; class Magnoliopsida; order Poales; family Poaceae; genus Zea; species Zea luxurians. The sequence continues at coordinate 17,150,061 of JAOPSE010000039.1, forward strand.
ACACTGCACCCTATGAATACTATGATATAAGTTATATCCATACTTTGACCCAAATATGTGATTTTGGTATTTGAGTACAAAACTGGTATTTTCTGAAATGCACATATTTAGGGGGAGGAAACTATATCATAGGATTTAAAATCTTATTTATCAAATCTTATGTAAGCTTTCAATGTGTTGTCATCAATCACCAAAAAGGGGGAGATTGAAAGTGCATTCATCCCTTTTGTGAGTTTTGGTGATTTGGATAACAACACATTTAAAGGTCTAACAAGTTTGCTAAGTGTTGAACAGGAAATTCAGTATGATGAACATACTTGAATATTGTATAATGATCAGTGAACAAAGGTTCAACACAAGGTTAAATCCAGTGAGACAATGCAAATGGATATAATATGGTCTCTATATTGGTTTGAATATATGGACAAGTCCTGAGAAATCACTATGCATAAATATGATCATAATAGAGGTTGAAGTGATTAAGAGGATTGGTCAAGCCAAAGTGGATAAGATATGAGGAATCGTGAATTGGCTTGACCATATTACTGTCAGTCCATATATGCTTCTATGAGAATCAAACTAGAGCTTGATTGATCTTGACAGTTATATCTAGAAGACATTCAAGCAAGGTTCACAATATTGAAGAAATGATTCTCTCAATGGATGCTCAATATGATGTGACTCAAGAATGGCTTGATAGGGTGAAGATAGCAAGGAAAGGGCTTCGAGGAACTAAGCGAAGGTGAAGGCCAAGCGACGGCTTGTAGACCGAGGTACCATGGCTAAGGTGAACAAGAGAGTACTTGCACTAAGTCGATGAACTAATCAGCTATGAAGAGTTACAACATGTTGATGCATCAGTAAGGTGACTTGAAGCCATGATTTGAACTCATATAAGGTGATATGGTACAAGTCACAGGGTTTGATTTGAGTTTGCTTCAAAAGGTGAGACAAAGATGTTTGTGATCCTTATGAAGCAATGCCATGGAGAAATCACACATGAGACACCAGTGACTCAAGGAGTTTTCTTAATTAATTTTATTTAACTTGAGTATAGGAATCGTCGTACTATAAAGGGGGATCCAAAAGGAAGGTTGGTGTTTGCCAAAGCTCAAACCTCTATATTCAAAAGCTATTTTTTGAAAATCAAAAATCTCTTTAACATTCTATGGTTGACCATGGTTAGGTTTGAGAAACCTAGAGTGTTCTTGCTGAAAAGCAGCTGAACTTCTTCAATTGCAGCTGAGCTTTTCAGCTGAGCTGAACTTCAGCTGAGTTGAGCTTCTTCAGCTGCAGCTGAGCTTTTCAGCTGAGCTGGACTTCAGCTGAGTTGAGCTTTCTCAACTTCAGCTGAACTCAACTTCAGCTGTGAACCTCTTTGACCATACACCAGCTGAACTTGCCTCCGGGCAGTTGAGCTGGGGTTTTCTCTCCTAAACTCTCTGGTCAAGACCAGTTGAACTGGTCCTGAGGGGCAGTTCAGCTGGTCTCTGACCCCTCTGACCTCTGATCTGCTGTCTGCCAATCAGACTGGCAAACAGGTCGCCAAAGGTGTCAGGGGCGGTTCAACCGCCCCCCTGGGCGGTTCAACCGGTCTTGGTCAACCTGGCCAGTCTGCAGGTCAGTCTGCGCGTCAGTCTGCCAGTCAGACTGGCAGACAGGCTGCCAGGACTGCCAGGGGCGGTTCAACCGCCCTAGGGGGCGGTTCAACCGGTCTCAGGCAGAAAAATCTGCCCAACGGCTATTTTTGAGCTCCACCTATATATACTACCTCCTACCTCTCTACCCACAGCAGAGAGCACGATTTGAACTCCATTTCCAACTTGAGAAACACCTCCCACTCTCTCTCACACATCTCTTGCCTCTCCCATTTCAAATCTTTGGAGAGAAATCTTAGAGTAAGCTTGAGAGCTGCGGTTTTTTTGTGCTTCATCTCTAAATCTCTCTCGCTCTTCTTCATTCGAGCTTTGGTATTACATCGAGTTCTTTGTGGATTCATTACTCTTGGAGCTTCTAGCTCCTAGACGACTAGGTGTCTCTTGTGAGTCTCCAAATCTTGTGGAAGACCACAAGAAAGTTTGTATTACCCGCTCGTTTGAGCAAAGATTATTGTGTGGGCTTGACCTTTGTGGTCGGCAAAGGGAGGATTAGGGTTGAAAGAGACTCGGCTCTTTGTGGGCGCCTCAACGAGGAAGTAGGGCACCTTGGTGGTGTGACCGAACCTCGGGATAAATCTTGTGTCTCTTGTGTTCTTGCTTATTGTGGTTGTTTGTGTTCTTCGTTCTCTCACCATCCCGCGAAAGAATTGTTTATATCTTTTTGGTGTGTGGATTTTGAGAAGTGCCCCTCTCAGATCTACTACTTTGAACCCTGTGGATCATTTTGAACATCTCATTTCCAAAGTTAACTGGGTGAATTTCAAGATCAATTCAGTTTTACCCAGTTTGCTTCTAGTTTTTGTTGAAAAAGTTTTAACTTGCCTATTCACCCCCCCTCTAGGCAACTTTCAGTATTGTGGTGGCTTGTGAGTTGAAATGCCGGATTTGGGCAACTTCGTCCGAATCATAGTCCTCATCCCCTATGGATGGTACCTGTACACCAAACTCAACAACGTTCCAAATACTAGTGTAGAGTGAGGTTAGGTGATGCCTCATTTTATCACTCCACATGTTATAATCTTCACCGTCAAAAACTGGTGGTTTGCCTAATGGAACGGAAAGTAATGGAGTATGTTTAGAAATGCGAGGGTAGCGTAGGGGAATCTTACTAAACTTCTTGCGCTCATGGCGCTTAGAAGTTACGGAAGGCGCGTCAGAGCCGGAGGTGGATGGCGATGAAGAGTCGGTCTCGTAGTAGACCACCTTCCTCATCTTCTTTTTCTTTTCGCCACTCCAATGCGACTTGTGAGGAGGTGATTCCTCCTTCTTCTTGTTGCGGGACTCTCCTGATGGAGCCTTCCTGTGGCTTGTGGCGGCCTTCTCGTCGGTCACCATCTCCTTCTTGGCGTATTCTCCCGACATCACTTCGAGTGGTTAAGCTCTAATGAAGCACCAGGCTCTGATACCAATTGAAAGTCGCCTAGAGGGGGGTGAATAGGCGGAATCTAAAAATTATAAACTTAAGCACAACTACAAGCCGGGGTTAGCGTTAGAAATATAATCGAGTCCGAAAGAGAGGGCGAAAACAAATCACAAGCAAATAAGGAGTGAGACATGGTGATTTGTTTTACTGAGGTTTGGTTCTTGCAAACCTACTCCCCGTTGAGGTGGTCACAAAGACCGAGTCTCTTTCAACCCTTTCCCTCTCTCAAACGGTCACTTAGACCGAGTGAGCTTCCTTCCTTGATTTCCCGGGTCACTTAGACCCCGCAAGGACCACCACACAATTGGTGTCTCTTGCTTCGCTTACAAGGTTTTGAGAGTAAGAATGAGAGAAAGAAGAAAGCAAACGAAGCAACAAGAGCAACAAAAGAACACAAGTCGATCTCCTCACAAGTCCTAAGAACTAGAGTTGAATTGGGGACTTTGATTCGATCGGAGGCTTTGATTTGTGTCTTGGAGTGTTGTGTATTGCTCTTGTATTGAATGAGATGTAGTGAATGCTTGGATGCCATGAAGAGTGGGGTGGTTGGGGTATTTATAGCCCCAACCACCAAAATGGCCGTTGGGGATGGCTTCTGTCGTATGGCGCACCGAACAGTCCGGTGCGCCACCGGATACTGTCCGGTGCGCCAGCCACATCACCCAACCGTTAGGGTTCAACCGTTGGAGCTTCTGACAACTGGGCCACCGGACAGTCCGGTGGTGCACCGGATAGGTCCTGTAGACTGTCCGGTGCGCCTTCTGGCGCCTGCTTTGACTTCTGCGCGCGCAGGCGCGCACTGTAGCGCATTTAATGTCCTCTGCAGACGACTGTTGGCGCGAAGTAGTCGTTGCTCTGCTGGCACACCGGACAGTCCGGTGCTACACCGGACAGTCCGGTGAATTATAGCGGAGCGGCCTCCAAAATTCCTGAGACTGGCAAGTTTGATTTAATTCTCCCTGGTGCACCAGACACTGTCCAGTGGCACACCGGACAGTCCGGTGCGCCAAACCAGGGCTGCCTTCGGTATACTTTGCTCCTTTGTTGACCCATTCTTTTATCTTTGTATTGGTTTGTTGTGAACCTTTGGCACCTGTAGAACATATTTTCTAGAGCAAACTAGTTAGTCCGATAATTTGTGTTGGGCAATTCAACCACCAAAATTCATATTGGAAAAGGTTTGACCCTATTTCCCTTTCAATGATCCCATCTGATAGGGTCCTGCAGCATCAGTATCGTGCTCGCAATTATCAGACTTACTCTGAACTCATACATGATCTACTTCAGGCAGAAAAGCATGATGAGCTTACGATGAAAATCATAAGCAACGTCGTGTTGGAGCTGCTCCTATGCCTGAAATACATCATGCTGTAAAGAATGAGAAGAAAAGGGATGGCCCCAAAAACCATCCCAAGAAATCTGATAATTCAATGAAGCGCAAACGCAACAAGCGTCTGGATAAACAAAATACAAAGGCTCCGAGGAAAGACACCCCCACTTCCAAGCAAGAGAAGTGTAAGAAGTGTGGATGCTTCAACCATCCTACTAAGAAGTGTCGCATTCCTCGTCATTTAGTGGCACTGTACCAGCAATCTCTTAAGGGCAAAAATGCTGAAGGACATGGATATGAAGCTCACTTCACTACCCCACCTAACTTGAAGGATGGAGCTGGTTGCTCAAGCATGGCTACAATGGAACCAAGCACGACCAATCCTCCGCTTCTGACCGACACTGATTACATGGACTTGGACAATGCCATCATCGAATATGCTTCGAGTGATGTGTTTGGAGACCTCAACTAGGATCCTTATGCTCCACCAGATATCATCTATCTGTAGTCTATGAGTGTGTGCAACATGTGTGTTGTAATAAGTACCTAGACATTGGTATTTGTGTGTATACTCCATACTCTACTGTATAATTATGTATGTACTTATATGTATAATTAATTGAGTTCTTGCAATTCTTGATTATATAGATTATGTGGAAGTCAACCCAATGGAGGAAGAATTATGCCTTGTAGACAGTGGTACCACCAACTCTATTCTTCGGGAAACAAAATATTTCCAAACTCTCACAAAGAGGTCAGGAAATGTTTTGACAATCGCTGGGCGTGATGCGAAAATAGTTGGCTCTGGACGAGCGACTATTACGCTCCCTATGGGTACACAAGTCACTATCGAGGATGCTTTATTGTATCCCGATTCAACTCGTACCCTTCTGAGTTTTCGAGATATTCGGAAAAGTGGTTTACATATTTCTACTCATACAGAAAATAATGAGGAATTTCTCCTCATTTCCAAACCTTCTGAATATGGCGCTAACATTCTGGAAAGAATACCTTCACTTCCATCCGGATTGTACTACACATACATAAAACCAGTACCTCATGTTATGTACAAAGTGATTTTTCAGAATGTCGATTCATTCAAGACCTGGCATGCACGTCTTGGTCACCCTGGAATAGGGATGATGCAAAAAAATCACAGGTAATTGCATCGGTCATGATTTAAAGTCTGCTAAATTCCCTAAACCATCTAATTTTATATGTATATCATGTGCAACGGGAAAGCTAATCTTAAGACCATCTCCTCTTAAGATTCATGCTGAACCACTCAAGTTCCTTGAACGAATTCAAGGTGACATTTGTGGACCCATACAACCATTATCTGGATCGTTCAGATACTTCATGGTATTAATTGACGCATCTACACGATGGTCACACGTGTGCCTTCTGTCTACACGTAACCCTGCTTTTGCTAAAATCATGACGCAAGTCATTCGATTGAAAGCACATTATCCTGAACATCAAATCTAGAAAATCCGCCTAGATAATGCGGCTGAATTCTCTTCTAGAGCATTCAATGATTATTGTATGGCCCAAGGAATACACATTGAACATTCTGTGCCTTATGTACATACTCAAAATGGTTTAGCTGAATCTCTTATTAAGAGGATCAAACTTATCGCAAGACCTTTACTGCATGAATGCAATTTACCTACATCCTGTTGGGGTCATGCAGTTTTACATGCTGCTGATCTTATCCAACTTCGCCCAACTGCATATCATACCACATCTCCGTTGCACCTGGTACGAGGAAATCCTCCAAATATATCCCATCTGCGGAAATTTGGATGTGCGGTCTACACCCCTGTATCACCGCCTCAGCGAACAGCTATGTGACCTCATAGGAAATTGGGCATCTATGTGGGATATCAATCTCCATCGATCATCAAATACCTAGAGCCCCTTACAGGGGATTTGTACACAGCTCGTTTCGCTGATTGCATCTTTAATGAGGACCATTTCCCGGCATTAGGGGGAGAATTCAAGTATCCTAATGAATGCCAGGAAATCAATTGGGATGACAAATCCATCCTATCCTCAGATCCTCGAACCCAGGAATCTGAACTTCAAGTTCAGAAAATTATAGAATTGCAACATTTTGCTAATAATCTGCCTGATGCGTTTACTGGCTATAATGGTGTCACAAAATCCTTGAATCCTGTTGTTAATGCGCCCAGTCGAGTGGAGGCACCACGAAAAACCATTCAACCATCTTCTCAACCGAAGAGGGTGAGGGCTGCTAAGCAGGATAATGCTTCTACTAAGCGTCAAAGGAAAGAGAGGAACATTTGATCCTCCAAATCAGTAAACGAAAGTCAACCACCAGTTGATGGACACCAAGTGGATACTGTACATCCACAAACCAGCACTCATGTGCACAATTCAGATGCTGCTGGTACATCGGAACACCCCGTATCTACTCTTCCTATGAATCAAGAAGACTTTCATGGGGTACAGGAGATTTCCATTAATTATACTAGTTCTGGAGAATTGTATGATCGTAAAAATACGGTCATCAATTCATGTTTCTCATCAATCATAGCTGGTAACCTTCTATCTGACCTAGACCCTAAATCCATGGCAGAGTGTCGACAACGCCCGGACTGGATCAAATGGAAGGAAGCAATTAACTCTGAATTATCCTCACTAGCAAAAAGAAAGGTATTCACCTCTGTGATACCTACACCTCCCAGAATCCATCCTGTTGGATTCAAATGGGTTTTCACCCGGAAACGGAATGAGAACAATGAGGTTGTGAGATATAAAGCGAGATTAGTTGCTCAAGGGTTTACCCAGAGACCAGAAATTGACTACAATGAGACATATTCTCCTGTTATGAATGGAATAACCTTCCGGTATTTAATTTCATTGGCAGTACAAAAGCGTCTAGTTCTGCAGTTGATGGACGTCGTGACCGCATATCTTTATGGGTCACTAGATTCGGACATATACATGAAAGTTCCTGATGGAATACCTGTACCGAATAATGGCAAAAATCGTAACATGTTTTGTGTCAAACTCACCAAATCTCTATATGGCTTAAAACAGTCAGGGAGAATGTGGTACAACCGACTGAAGGAATTCCTTATAAATAAGGGTTATTCTAACAGTGATGATTGCCCATGTGTCTTTATAAAGAAATCTTCTACACGTTTCTGCATCATATCAGTATATGTGGATGACTTGAACATCATCGGCCATAAACATGATATTGATGAGGCATGCGATCTTTTAAAGACGGAATTTGAGATGAAGGATTTGGGTAAAACCAAATTTTGCTTGGGTTTGCAACTTGAGCACCTTCCCACGGGCATTCTCATTCATCAGTCTGCTTATGCGCAGAAAGTATTGAGTAAATTCAATATGGATAAAGCATATCCGTCTAAGACTCCTATGATCGTCCATACCCTAGAAAGGGATAAGGATCCTTTTCGACCACGAGATGAAGGAGAAGAGATTTTGGGTCCTAAGTACCCATATCTTAGTGCAATTGGAGCACTTATGTATCTAGCAAACAATACAAGACCCGATATTGCTTTTGCAGTAAATTTACTTGCTAGATATAGTGCATCCCCTACCAAACGCCATTGGACTGGAATCAAAAATATTCTTCAATACCTCCATGGCACGGCAGATCTCGGTCTATTCTACGGAAGAAATCAAGATCCTAGCCTCATAGGGTACACAGATGCTGGTTATCTTTCAGACCCCCACAATGGAAGGTCTCAAACTAGGTTTCAATTTCTGAATGGTGGAACTGCTATTTCTTGGAAGTCATCCAAGCAAACTCTAGTAACAACATCCACTAATTATTCAGAGATTATTGCCTTGTATGAAGCCTCACGTGAATGTGTTTGGCTTCGAAGGGTGATTAATCACATTCAATCATCATGTGGGATTCATTAATCACCCACCATTATCTATGAAGATAATGCAGCTTGTGTTGCTCAGATGCAACAAGGTTATATCAAGAGCAATGTTACCAAACATATCTCCCCCAAGTTATTCTATCCTCATCAACTTCAACAGAGTGGTGAGATTAAGGTCATGCAAACTAAGTTTGTGACAATTTTGCAGACTTATTCACTAAGTCGCTACCTTATTCCACATTTTAGATATGTGTTAAGGGTATTGGTATGCGTCGACTTAGAGATTTGCTTGCATCAGGGGGGGTATCTCCTTGATCAACCTAATACTAACATCACATTGTACTCTTTTCCTATATGAGTTTTTACTATCATGTTTTCTCATATTAGGTTTTTAATGAGGCAATGTCAACATAAGCATATGTCAGTCTCTTGATTTTTCCCATCAGGGTTTTTCGATAGAGACACCAAAGACATATCATATACTGTTGATCTTTCTCCAAATTTTTTCCACTGGTTTTTTCTGGAGTTTACACAGTATACTATTGTAAACATTCTCTTTGCTTACAGGTTTTTAAAGGGAGAATATACATGATGGACAACTGCTTAAAGGGGAGTGTTACGTGATGTAAGCAGTTAGTACTGCACTAGTCGTGTGGACCGAATGGTCATGGGACATGTCCCTTCGCACGTTCTCCACTTTCGCACGTACGTCTTCGCATGTGCCTTTTCACTTGTATATATATGGGAATGCAATAAAGAAAGTGTTCTCGGTTCTCATTTACTTTCACCAGTTTTACTTTCTCACAAAAGCTACGCATTTAGCAACACGTTTGTAAATTACCTTCTTCAAAAGTTCTGATTTTGGTAGATATCATTTTGCATTATTGCCCTGAATTCCAACAGGAATGTAGATTCATGAATAGTTAATTCGTAACATTCTCAGAAATGTGATTATTTCGCTGCATGTTACGGGTGTCATGTATCTAGAGCTTTGTATGATAAGATGCTAGCCTGGGTTGTGTAATTCAGCTTTGACGAACACCGTGGCTTCTCGAAGTTCATTTGACAACAACCGCTGGAATTTAAGCAGCTACAAGGATGTATAAATCCCAAAAATCCGTTACATTCGGGCGTGTACAAGGTACAGTCAGTTCACGGCAACACAAACTGGTCGACGTCAAGGTTGATAAAAACACGTCGGCTCTTCCAACTTTACAAGACAAAACACCTAGCCTATAACTCTCATGAGCAAGAACTCCTTAAAGGGTCATCTCCTCCTGACAGCGCCATAGTTCCTGGTGACCTGCGAAAGACCAAAAAAGAAAATCTTACTGAGTCAACTCATTTTACACAATATGTTTGCTTTCAGGTGTAGCGCATCACAAAATTTGGCTACAATATGTGAACTGAGAACACTCAGGTGAAATTCTGACCCGAGGAGTTTTCTTTGGCGGTTCATCTTCTGAATCATCATCATCTTTGCTCATCATATTTTGCATGGAAGCAATATCTGTTTTTCGCCCCCTCTTTGCAGTGGAACCTCCGCCTCTACCTCTACCTCTACCCCTAGGAGCTGCTCTTTTACGTCCAACTTGTTGCGCACTCTCCTCTTCCTGCAGACATTTGAGAATAAAAACATATCATGAAATGATTTGGTAGGCATACAACGCAATCCAGGTTATTTTCATAGACAATAAAATTTTACGGAAATAGACATACTGAATTTTCAACAACTTCATTTGCATCTGCTTCCTCCTCAGAGGAAGCCACATCCTCACTACGAATAACGGTAGCTGACCTGCAAATGTTGATTAGTAAATTAGCATTGAAGTTAGTTTTTCCCCCGAAAGAAGAGCATTCTAGCTTTACTGAAGCCTGAAATTAGGCTTGACATGGCTATTCCAATTGCACATGGCTGCATAACTACACTACAAAGTGTTCAAAAAACTATACAGGTTAGAATGAACAACCTTGACTGGCTGAAACTAAGAGTGGTCTGCTTCATTGAACTGGTGCCTCTTCCCCTGCCTCTTTTGGAAGTACCACGTTTAGCAACATCAGCAGTATCTTTGGAGGGTCTAGTAAATCCAGATGATTTTCGTCCAACATCAGTTGATCTTGCACCAAGAAGCATCTCCCTGGTGTCTTCATCATCACTGAAGGAGTTCTGGTTGCTTTGAGCTGTAAAAGATTTACCTCCAGTATCCTAGTTAAAGGTTGTAAGAGTTACTAGCTGTCCAGTATCCAGCCCCAGGAAAAATACAAAAATAAAAGATATTAAGGCTCAGATAATTAAACACCAAGTTGTGAGAGCCTGTTGTCAAACGTGTGCCGTCCTTAGAGTGCAGAGACCTTTCCTTAACGCGTTCCTAGAGTGTAAAATAATGTGAAATCATTAGCATTTTAGAGCCAGAAAATAATTATTGCATGACTAAGTAGAAAAGTAGAAGGCTTTAAGACCTGCATGCACTCGCCAACTTTGACTATTATATCTTCTTCCTCAAATTTGGATTTATCTGCTTCAGAACTCAACTTATTCTGCAAAACATATTAATCAAGCTTTTGGCTTTAGATGTTATGATGCTTCTCTGGCATCATATGCCCAACTGCAGAGCTGAAGTTATCAGAAAATTGTGGGGAATCATACCCTGGTTTCTTCAAGGTTTCTCTGCAAACATGAATAAAATGCCATCTTGTCATCCTTGTTCACAAAATCATGCAACGCAATGTCCAAATCATCAACCGGAAGAATCTCCATTTTCTGAAACCAAAGAAGGAATATGTGCTGTTGTAAAGGTTACACTTTAAGTGCATATAACAAGCTTAGAGAAAAGAGATTTAAGATTATCTAACAGATCTACAAAAGAAGTATAGGAGTGCAAACCCTAGAAAAATGAAATGATCCTCACAAAACATCATGTGCATATCCAGATAATGTGCTGTGAAAGTGCCTGAGTAGCCATGTGCTCTCATCAAATTACAGACTGGAAATTTATGCAATGTCTAGAATAAAACTCTACCGAGGCATCTTTATGGGAACTAAATTAATATACCAATTACCAAATGAACCAAAATGGTATGCTAAACTAAGTAATTAACAGAAGAATATGGAGAAGATTATATCTTTGCTTAGTTCCCACAATTACAGGCGACTAGTAAGAATAGAATGGACAACATTTATTCCATCCTCAAACAGGGAACAAATGGACACAGTATATGCAGTTCAAAAGGTACCAAGTTACTCTCTGCGACCAGAGCTTCGATTGTTTGTTGGTTTAGTTCCTCAGGACGAAGTTTCTCAGAATCATCAATGTGATCTACAAGATAGACATAGTTGTAGCTTGCTCTCAATAAATATGTATCAGATCCAGTTTTTCTTGAACAAAAAGAAATACCTCCTGTAGTCTGGCGCTTCTTTGCTGATTTTGAGAAAATGAGAATATCTTGAGGGTTTGCGACCTTACAAAATTATCAAATAAGTTTATTCAAGTAAGCATTAAAGTAACACTGATGCAGCAGCACGTTTCAGTAATCAGTAGTACCACAGTACCTTTCCAACATACTTCTGACCAAAACGTTGTGGGTTTATTGTTGAAAACCCAGAGTAATCTACCTGCAGAACAAAATGAGCAATTGCACCAGTTTTTCCTTTCTTGATGATTTTTCACCAAGGTACATGTTGAGTTTTATTACCTTGATTCTAACTAATGGAAGTTTGGGCTCTGATCTGCTGGCAGTTGGTTGGCTACTCTTCTCAATCAGATTTCTTACCTAAAGCAATCCAGTAATACAATACCCAAAAAACCAGTTAATTTTTTCCCTGAAGCTAACATTTAAGAAAACAGCTTGTTAGACTAGAGAAAATAACAAACAAACTATTCTTGAATGTTTCTTAATAACATGGATAAAAATTGAGTAATAGAATGCAAATACGTGAACTCACAATTTTATCCAAATGTTCAAGCACAGAGTCCTGATCATTTGAGTTAACATCTGCTTCATCTTTCAACACAACCTACAAATATCACTTGTGAGATTTACTAACTAATATACGAAGCATTAAGTACGAAAGGACATGCCTCAGCATATTCAAAAGGTCTGACAGATCTCAGAGGTATTTTGGTTGGCCTGTACTGATTTCCCTGTTTATGAAACATGTAAGGACTCAGAAAATACAGCAAGCACATGAAACATGAGAGAGTTTTATCCACATGAAACATGAGAGAGTTTTATCTTGAAAGAAGACCTTGATTTCTAACAAAAGAACATGCTTTGGTTTTGCTTCACCATCAATCAGGGACGTCGCAACTGATGAACCTGGTTGTGTGATGTGGAAACCCATTCCAGGGACCTCCTGTAGATAGTATATATACGTATGAATGCATGACCAGTTTTTTTCCTTAAAAACATATCACAACAACTCAGCAAAGCCATTTAGTCCTTAATAACAAAAAAGGAAATATCAAGCTGTTACCTGAGGATCAATAAGACATTCATGCTCATGGCCCCATACAATAAAATCCAGGAAACGTGGTAAGAAATGCTCATTGATGGCACTTTTAGGGTTTGTCTTTATCCTGCAAGAGTTCAGTTGTAGATTTGCTTTTCATTAACCAAAATGAAGGTCCAAAAACAATTGAACAAACTGTTTCCCTTTGTTGTTTAATTTGCTACACCTACCTATTCTGATGAAGTACCAATATATTGAACCAGTCAGACGCTGACTCCCCATCTTGAGTTCCAGGTCGCATCCACTGTACTGAATGAGGCGTCTGAAGTATTGTGATACAAAATATGATATCAATAGTAAGGAGAGGCTGACATGTAATGTTTGAATTATCTAAGCAGTTGTTCCAGTGCAAGAAATCATTACAAAGTTGTGAAGAACAAAGATGAAAAGGCACCTGAAACATTCTATTTAGTCGTTCATCTCTAATGTTTCCAAGACCATACAGTGCAACTGAAGTCATGCCCTGAAATAATAGCAAAGAAGTCAGTGCATAAAACATCAAGACATTGTTTGTAGCTGAAGCGGTGCACCTTTTTTACAAGTACAGGATAAACTGCTATCTGACCAACGCCAGAGCCACCAAGATCCATCTTTCCAAAATAATTTACAAGATTGCAAGCCGAAAGAATATCGATGGCAGAGAGATTATCCTACAGTCAGAAACATAAATTCATAAAAGAAAGTTGGCATTCATCGTAAACACAACTTCAGTATAAATACACAAAATTCAGATGGTAAGAAACAACACCCATACCACTCCAGCAGGGTCATCATGATTTCCATGAATGGTGAACACAGGCAGACCAACGTTAAAGTTTGGGTCTTCATAATTTACCTTACCAAACCTGAGAATGCAATAAGAACTTTATCGTATGAGAACTAGAGAACACACATACATGTATTTACACATTTTCACTAGTCCACAATCGATATGTGAAACAAAAGAATTCAAAAGTGAACAACATTGCTGCAAGTGCTTCTATGGTGTTGTCTCTAATTTAGAGTATCGCTAAAGCATGTAACCTGTTTGGAAAGTTAACTGTCTGATCACTGACAACCTGGAACTTCACAGGTTGATCATTTAGGCAGTAGCGCCGTAGAATCTCAATCGTTTTTACCAGGGTGGAGCGTGACGGCTTGTTCTCATGGAATAGATCACCACCGAGAAGTATAAAATCCACCTGCAATGCAATATTGTAATCTCATATATTAAACAACAAATGAGCTTGCCAGAGCTGGGGAAAACAAGTGTCGGCGACAGAAATATCACTCATAGAAACCTTATTTTTATCTGCCAATGCGCAAATCTCCTCAAATGCTTGAAAGGAATCAAACCTACGTATCTCATCTTTCTCCATGTAGCCTAGATGGCAGTCGGTTGCTACAAGTATTCGGAGCGTGTTGACATCGCCTTCCCCTCCACTGCAGCATCATTTGACAGTTAACATAGTAACTAGTAAGAACTCTGAAACCAGCATCAAAAAACAGGCAACCATACTGATCGCTTTATGCGGCTATTTAGTCCATTTCACAAAGTAAGCAATTAGAACAACCCCAAGAGAGTGTAAACCTCTGTATAACCAGAAACCAAGGTCTACTGATGTAATGAACAGGATAACTCACCTAGGTTGTGCTGGTTCAGACATTGAACCTGAACTCAACGTGTTGGCCAAACCAATCCGTTGCTGTAAAATCTAATGCACTGCAAAAACCAACCATTTCATAAGTTAAAATAACACCGGCGGACCAGTAAAGGACCCGATATATTTTTCCCAAATACAAGTATCCCCAAATAGCTTAAGTTCAGGTTTGGGCGCTCGGGTTCGCACAGCAGCAAGGGAAGAGAAGGGCCGGCATACCTGGCAGTGGCAGGTGCTGCAAGGGAAGGGTTTAGGGTATTGGGCGTAGGAGGCTAGGGTCCCCAGTCGTCGCCACGACGAGACAGGGGTGAACCGGAGGAGACGACGCAGGCAGGGGTGGTCCTGTGGAAATTTGACGGAGAGCTTGGAGCGGTTGTTTCAGGCCCGAATGCTGCTTCGGCTAGTGGGCCAGCCCATCCGCGCGGACTGATTGCCGCGAAAAAAACCAGTGACAGTCAGGTAGAAGTGGCCTAAAAATCACGGTCCAAGAACAAACTACGGCCCAAAAAAAGGAAGGAGAGCTGCTAGTGCTTTTCTTCTCGGCGAGTCTTTCTCTTTCCCCACCTTTCACTTGGCCGTCCTCCCGAGCTGCGGCGGCCGCATCGATCGCTAGGGTGAAAATCCGTTCTCCCGGCGATTTTGGGCTCTAAGGAACAGACAGGAGGATCCGCGGGAAGGATTCGGCTGCGTCCTAGTGTAGTGTCGACATGGTAAGCGTCGACGCCCCTTTTCCGCTTGCGGGGAACACTCCGCTCGTTTGGTAGCGCGTGATGCGAGGTTGAGCGGTGCCGTTTGTTTCACGGTCAGGCTGGGCGCAAGGAGACCGCACTCGACCTGGCGAAGTTCGTCGACAAGGGCGTCCAGGTGAAGCTCACCGGCGGCCGCCAAGGTTGATTTCACATCTCTCTGTCCCCCCCCCCCCCCCCCCCTCCTAATATAACTGTAACTATCAGAACAGATTGGTGCTCCGAGTTTGCACGTTTTCCTTGAGCAGGGTTTAGCTATTGGTTACTGTTTGGTGGAGTCCTTGGGTAGTCTCTTTCCAGCTGGTGATATGGATCGGAGGGATAAATACCTTGTTCGTTTTTGTGAACTTGTGCTGCTGTGTACTCGTTTTTGATAAATCATCGAGTGAAATTCACAAAATCCACACAAATCCCAGTCAGTGTTTTTAAGGCGTCGCCCTAGGCGATAGGCGTCCAGGCGGTGGCGCCTCGCCTTACCGCCTTAAGAACACTGATCCCAGTGCTTAATTAAGTCATTGTTGTCTGACGGTACATTAGTCAACCACGGAAGAACTTTTTTCTCTCTAACGCACAAGAACTCTGTGCATCTTTATATAAAAGAGAGTAGAAAGAAAAAAGGGTCATGCAGAGCAAGGCCCGCCAGACAGAACAAAAACACGGAAAAAAAAAAGAAAAAAAAAACTAATTCGACCCAGAGACCCACAAGGCCTCAGCTAGACCCAGGCTGCCAAGGTGCTTTGCCCCAGCCATGACCGAGCATCCTAATTCATTTAGGAAGCAATGCTGCGCTTTGGTAATAGAAGGAGGCTCTCTATCAAAAACAGCCCTGTTTCTTTGCAGCCATAGGCACCAGGCTCCAAAAATGATAGTGCAATTATGGCCCTTCCTTTTATCCTTGCTGATTCTGCAACTGATATCCCACCACCAATCAGCGAAGAATGAGGCTTCAGAACTGGGTGTCAGGTGCCCCAAAACTTGGGATTAGACAATTAGTACTACATGCCAAAACCTAGGGTTTTGTGGCACTTGTGTTGTAAGCCTAGATTTTGTGAAATTTACTCTAGAACATAATGTGTGCTTGCTCTTCTACTATGTATGTGTTTGTCAGTTTGTGTACTCTATGCAGCACGGATACGACTATGCGTATCAGTATCAGGCGGATACTGATACGTGAATAAAGTGTTTTTTTCTAAAAAATCCGATACTTGATTGGTAACACTTTTACATTCTTTCTGAAGAATGTAAAAGCTCTTTTAGTGATTTAAAGCCATGCAACTTCTTGCAGTTTTTTTGGTTTTTGTTCTATATGCTGACGTTCCACCTTATTCATGCATCCAGTGACAGGAACTTTAAAGGGATATGACCAGCTACTCAACCTAGTGCTAGATGAAGCAGTTGAATATGAAAGAGGTATTTTGTGATTCATTTGGTTCTATTGTTTGACACGGAGTTTGATCATTGAACTTGGCTAGGGTTATGACTTATGGAACAATTTAAAAGCATATTTTGCCTAAATCATTTTGGGCAGTTAGCATTTGCAAGCTAATTGTTTAATTAAAATTTGGCTGTGGGGATAAAATAACTGTTTACTAGCGCTGAACTTAATATTAAAGACTGAATGGAGAATGGACTATATGTTCTGCAAATAACAGGGTCTTAGTGCCTCGTGTCTGTCTTTTTTTTAAAAAAGTGCCTCATATCTGAAGCTCATATGCTTCATGTGCAGATGGAACAATGTTAAATTTCTGTTTACAGTGCTGAATGGAATGATGTGTAATCTTGTCATTTTGTTTTGTAGAGCAAGATGACCCATTGAAGCTATCAGGGAAAACCAGACAGCTTGGCCTCATTGTAAGTATTTAGTATTCCTTTCCGGCAATTGATTTAACCTTTGTACTCGGTCATTTCTATGTCATTTGAGTGATGTGCATCGGTAGCTGATGATGCTCCATGCAATGTTGATGTGTGCCATTGTATGCTTCTCGCAAGTTTGTACTCAGTTCGTTAAGCGATGAATGGTTTTATAATAGTAATTATCGAGTAAGCTCAGGCGAATAAATTATACTTTTGGTATATATAATATGATGTTCCTTTTGCATGGGCTCTACGACTGCTGATCTGAACCGCATACATCCCGTTCTGGTTATTGTAGGTGTGCAGAGGCACGGCAGTCATGCTGGTCTCACCGACTGATGGAACTGATGAGATCGCCAACCCTTTTCTTGCGGAAGGAGCATAAGCTTGCAGTTGTTCGATTATTTAGAACCGTGCTCTCATGGCACCCTCAGAACGATGTGTCCCAGTGGGAAAAAGAAGTCTAGTCTCGTACCGGTTGGTGATGAACTCTGTATTATTCACCGTGCAAGTGCAACTTAAAACATCTGTGATACGAGCTCTTTCTTTTTATTGTGTGCGGTTGTGCTTCTCTTATTTAGACAAAGCAGATCTCACGAGTACGATCATGCGCGCACGCACGGTATGGCCCTTTAATTAAGAGTCTGTTTGGATCCCAAGAGCTTGGATCCCAAGAGCTAAAGAGAAGTGACTAAGTTTAATCACTTTAGAAACTAAAGATCTGAACGATACATTCTTACTATTTTAGTTATTTCTGTTAGGATTTTTAGGTAGCTAAACTTTAGTCATTTGGTTCTACCTCATAGGATCAAACATGTCCTACCAGAGGGATCCGCTGGTGAATTGCTAGCTTGTGGTCGCTGTAATTTGATTCATGCAATAGGTCGCAATGTAAACTCGGTAGTAGGGTTGGGCAAAAAACCTGAAACCCGAACCTGAAATACCCGAATCCGAAATACCCGAAACCCGAATTTTGTTGAGAATTTTGGGTAACAACTTATAAAACCCGAATTATTTCGGGTAATTCGAGTATCACAATCGGGTACCCGAATTACCCGAACTTTCATATGTCATGTACTAATGTCATGCTTAATTATTAATTTGTACATTTATAATTATATATAAGTGTGCATAACTTGTGATTGTAGATTGCTTGTGTTTTATATATCCATGTATATCATTATTCAAACTATATTTTTATACTAATTTAATAGGGTGTATGTGTTTTTACGAAGCTGACATAATTGTCGGCGTTTCGAGACCGGGGGGTCCCTAAGCCGACGAGTGAGTGTGCCGCGTGCCCCAGCCCAGATGGGTCGAGCGCGTGGGCGAGCGCTGAAAGTCGCCTAGAGGGGGGGTGAATAGGGCGAAACTGAAAATCTCAAAAATAATCACAACTACAAGCCGGGTTAGCGTTAGAAATATAAACGAGTCCGCGAGAGAGGGCGCAAAACAAATCGCAAGCAAATGAAGAGAGTGACACGCGGATTTGTTTTACCGAGGTTCGGTTCTCGCAAACCTACTCCCCATTGAGGAGACCACAAAGGCCGGGTCTCTTTCAACCCTTCCCTCTCTCAAACGGTCCCTCGGACCGAGTGAGCTTTTCTTCTTCTCAATCAAACGGGAACAAAACTTCCCCGCAAGGGCCACCACACAATTGGTGCCTCTTGCCTTGGTTACAATTGAGTTTTGATCACAAGAACAAGTGAGAAAGAAAGAAAGCGATCCAAGCGCAAGAGCTCAAAAGAACACGGCAAATCTCTCTCGCTAGTCACTAAAGGCTTGAGTGGAATTGGAGAGGATTTGATCTCTTTGGTGTGTCTAGAATTGAATGTCTAGCTCTTGTAAGTGGTTGAGAAGTGGAAAAACTTGGATGCAATGAATGGTGGGGTGGTTGGGGTATTTATAGCCCCAACCACCAAAAGTGGCCGTTGGGAGGCTGTCTGTTCGATGGCGCACCGGACAGTCCGGTGCACACCGGACATGTCCGGTGCGACAGCCACGTCACCAAAGCCGTTGGATTCTGACCGTTGGAGCTTCTGATCTCTGGGCCCGCCTAGATGTCCGACGCACACCGGACATCTCCTGTTCATTGTCCGGTGCGCTAGTATGGGCGTGCCTGACATCTGCGCGCGCAGAGCGCGCATTAAATGCGCCGCAGGTAGCCGTTGGCGTCGAAATAGCCGTTGCCCCGCTGTTGCACCGGACAGTCCGGTGTACACCGGACAGTCCGGTGAATTTTAGCGGAGCAGCCGAAGTGAAAACCCGAGGCTGGCGAGTTCCTGAGGCCGCTCTTCCTTGGAGCACCGGACATGTCCGGTGTACACCGGACAGTCCGGTGAATTATAGTGGAGTCGCCTCTGGAAATTCCCGAAGGTGAAGAGTTCGGAGTTGGGGTCCTCTGGTGCACCGGACACTGTCCGGTGTACACCGGACAGTCCGGTGCCTCCAGACCAGAGGTGCCTTCGGTTGCCTCTTTGCTCCTTTGTTGAATCCAAAACTTGATCTTTTTATTGGCTGAGTGTGAACCTCTTACACCTGTATAATCTATACACTTGGGCAAACTAGTTAGTCCAATTATTTGTGTTGGGCAATTCAACCACCAAAATTAATTAGGGACTAGGTGTAAGCCTAATTCCCTTTCAATCTCCCCCTTTTTGGTGATTGATGCCAACACAAACCAAAGCAAATCTAGAAGTGCATAATTTGAACTAGTTTGCATAATGTAAGTGTAAAGGTTGCTTGGAATTGAGCCAATATAAATACTTACATGATGCGCATGGATTGTTTTCTTTGTTTTTGACATATTGGACCATATTTGCACCACAAGTTTTGTTTTTGCAAACTCTTTTGTAAATTCTTTTCAAAGTCCTTTTGCAAGATAGTCAAAGGTAAATGAATAAGATTTTGCAAAGCATTTTCAAGTTTTGAAATTTTCTTCCTTTGTTCCAAATGCTTTCCTTTGACTAAACAAAACTCCCCCTCAAATAAAGTCTCCTCTTAGTGTTCAAGAGGGTTTTAAGACATCAATTTTGAAAATACTACTTGCTCCCCCTTTAGAACACAAAGAGATACCAATTTTGAAATTTTCCATCCAATTGAAAATCTTTTAAAATTAGGGTGGTGGTGTGGTCCTTTTGCTTTGGGCTCATATTTTCTCCCCCTTTGGCATGAATCGCCAAAAGCGGAGTCATTAGAGCCCTTCGAAGTACTTTCTCCTCCTTTGGTCATAAAATAAATGAGTGAAGATTATACCAATGTTGGAGAGTGATGCGGAGCGACCACGAAGGATGAGTAGTAGAGTGGAGTGAAAGCCTTTGTCTTCGCCGAAGACTCCAATTCCCTTTCAATACACCTATGACTTGGTTTTGAAATACACTTGAAAACACATTAGTCATAGCATATAAAAGAGACATGATCAAAGGTATACTTATGAGCTATGTGTGCAAGTTTAGCAAAAGAAATTTCTGGAATCAAGAATATTGAGCTCATGCCTAAGTCTGGTAAAAGATTGTTCATCAAGTGGCTTGGTAAAGATATCGGCTAATTGATCTTTAGTGTTAATGTATGAAATCTCGATATCCCCCTTTTGTTGGTGATCCCGAAGAAAATGATACCGAATGGCTATGTGTTTAGTGCGGCTATGCTCAACGGGATTATCCGCCATGCGGATTGCACTCTCATTATCACATAGAAGAGGAACTTTGGTTAATTTGTAACCGTAGTCCCGCAGGGTTTGCCTCATCCAAAGCAATTGCGCGCAACAATGGCCTGCGGCAATATACTCGGCTTCGGCGGTAGAAAGAGCGACCGAATTTTGCTTCTTTGAAGCCCAAGACACCAAGGATCTTCCCAAGAACTGGCAAGTCCCCGATGTGCTCTTCCTATTAATCTTACACCCCGCCCAATCGGCATCCGAATAGCCAATCAAATCAAAAGTGGATCCCCGAGGGTACCAAAGCCCAAACTTAGGAGTATAAGCCAAATATCTCAAGATTCGTTTTACGGCCGTAAGGTGTGATTCCTTAGGGTCGGCTTGGAATCTTGCACACATGCATACGGAAAGCATAATGTCCGGTCGAGATGCACATAAATAAAGCAATGAACCAATCATCGACCGGTATACCTTTTGATCCACGGACTTACCTCCCATGTCGAGGTCGAGATGCCCATTTGTTCCCATGGGAGTCTTGATGGGCTTGGCATCCTTCATTCCAAACTTGCTTAGAATGTCTTGAGTATACTTTGTTTGGCAAATGAATGTGCCCTCTTGGAGTTGTTTGACTTGAAATCCTAGAAAATACTTCAACTCCCCCATCATAGACATCTCGAATTTCTGTGTCATGATCCTACTAAATTCTTCACATGTAGATTTGTTAGTAGACCCAAATATAATATCATCAACATAAATTTGGCATACAAACAAATCATTATCAAGTGTTTTAGTGAATAAAGTAGGATCGGCTTTGCCGACTTTGAAGCCATTTGCAATAAGGAAATCTCTAAGGCATTCATACCATGCTCTTGGGGCTTGCTTGAGCCCATAAAGCGCCTTAGAGAGCCTATAAACATGGTTAGGGTACTCACTGTCTTCAAAGCCGGGAGGTTGCTCAACATAGACCTCCTCCTTGATTGGTCCATTGAGAAAGGCACTCTTCACGTCCATTTGATAAAGCTTGAAGCCATGGTAAGTAGCATAGGCCAATAATATGCGAATTGACTCAAGCCTAGCTACGGGTGCATAGGTTTCACCAAAATCCAAACCTTCGACTTGTGAATATCCCTTGGCCACGAGTCGAGCTTTGTTCCTTGTCACCACACCATGCTCGTCTTGCTTGTTGCGGAAGACCCACTTGGTTCCTACAACATTTTGATTAGGACGTGGAACTAAATGCCATACCTCGTTCCTCGTGAAATTGTTGAGCTCCTCTTGCATCGCCATCACCCAATCCGAATCTTGAAGTGCTTCCTCCAGCCTGTGTGGCTCAATAGAGGAAACAAAAGAGTAATGTTCACAAAAATGTGCAACACGAGATCGAGTGGTTACCCCCTTATGAATGTCGCCGAGGATGGTGTCGACGGGGTGATCTCGTTGTATTGCTTGGTGGACTCTTGGGTGTGGCGGCCTTGGTTGTTCATCCTCCTTGTCTTCATCATTTGCATCTCCCCCTTGATCGTTGCCGTCATTTTGAGGTGGCTCATCTTCTTGATCTTCTTGTTCAACATCTTGAGCCTCATCCTCAATTTGAGTTGGTGGAGATGCTTTCATGGAGGAGGATGGTTGATCTTGTGCATGTGGAGGCTCTTCGGATTCTTTAGGACACACATCCCCAATGGACATGTTCCTTAGTGCTATGCATGGAGCCTGTTCTTCACCTATCTCATCAAGATCAACTTGCTCTACTTGAGAGCCGTTAGTCTTATCAAACACAACGTCACAAGAAACTTCAACAAGTCCTGAGGACTTGTTAAAGACTCTATATGCCCTTGTGTTTGAGTCATATCCTAGTAAAAAGCCTTCTACAGTTTTAGGAGCAAATTTAGATTTTCTACCTCTCTTAACAAGAATAAAGCATTTGCTACCAAAAACTCTAAAATATGAAATATTTGGCTTTTTACCGGTTAGGAGTTCATAAGATGTCTTCTTGAGGATTCGGTGAAGATATAACCGGTTGATGGCGTAGCAGGCGGTGTTGACCGCCTCGGCCCAAAACCGATCCGGTGTCTTGTACTCATCAAGCATGGTTCTTGCCATGTCCAATAGAGTTCGATTCTTCCTCTCCACTACACCATTTTGTTGTGGAGTGTAGGGAGAAGAGAACTCATGCTTGATGCCCTCCTCCTCAAGGAAGCCTTCAATTTGAGAGTTCTTGAACTCCGTCCCATTGTCGCTTCTAATTTTCTTGGTCCTTAAGCCGAACTCATTTTGAGCCCGTCTCAAGAATCCCTTTAAGGTCTCTTGGGTATGAGATTTGTCCTGCAAAAAGAACACCCAAGTGAAGCGAGAATAATCATCCACAATAACTAGACAGTACTTACTCCCGCCGATGCTTATGTAAGCGATCGGGCCGAATAGGTCCATGTGTAGGAGCTCCAGTGGCCTGTCACTAGTCATGATGTTCTTGTGTGGATGATGAGTGCCAACTTGCTTCCCGGCTTGGCATGCGCTACAAATCCTGTCTTTCTCAAAATGAACATTTGTTAGTCCTAAAATGTGTTCTCCCTTTAGAAGCTTATGAAGATTCTTCATTCCAACATGGGCTAGTCGGCGGTGCCAGAGCCAACCCAAGTTAGTCTTAGCAACTAAGCAAGTGTCGAGTTCAGCTCTATCAAAATCTACCAAGTATAGCTGACCCTCTAACACTCCCTTAAATGCTATTGAATCATCACTTCTTCTAAAGACAGTAACACCTATATCAGTAAATAGACAGTTGTAGCCCATTTGACATAATTGGGATACGGAAAGCAAATTGTAATCTAAAGAATCTACAAGAAAAACATTTGAAATAGTATGGTCAGGTGATATAGCAATTTTACCCAATCCTTTGACCAAACCTTGATTTCCATCCCCGAATGTGATAGCTCGTTGGGGATCTTGGTTTTTCTCATAAGAGGAGAACATTTTCTTCTCCCCTGTCATATGGTTTGTGCACCCGCTGTCGAGTATCCAACTTGAGCCCCCGGATGCATAAACCTGCAAAACAATTTTAGTTCTTGATTTTAGGTACCCAAACGGTTTTGGGTCCTTTGGCATTAGAAACAAGAACTTTGGGTACCCAAACACAAGTCTTGGAGCCCTTGTGTTTGCCCCCAACAATCTTGGCAACTACCTTGCCGGATTTGTTAGTTAAAACATATGATGCATCAAAAGTTTTGAATGAAATAACATGATCATTTGATGCATTAGGAGTTTTCTTTCTAGGCAACTTGGCACGGGTTGGTTGCCTAGAGCTAGATGTCTCACCCTTATACATAAAAGCATGGTTAGGGCCAGAGTGAGACTTCCTAGAATGAGTTCTCCTAATTTTGCTCTCAGGATAGCCGGCAGGGTACAAAATGTAACCCTCGTTATCCTGAGGCATGGGAGCCTTGCCCTTAACAAAGTTAGACAAGTTCTTAGGAGGGGCATTAAGTTTGACATTGTCTCCCCTTTGGAAGCCAATACCATCCTTGATGCCAGGGCGTCTCCCATTATAGAGCATACTTCTAGCAAATTTAAACTTTTCATTTTCTAAGTTATGCTCGGCAATTTTAGCGTCTAATAATGCTATATGATCATTTTGTTGTTTAATTAAAGCCATGTGATCATGAATAGCATTGATATCAACATCTCTACATCTAGTACAAATAGAAACATGCTCAACATTAGATGTAGAGGGTTTGCAAGATTTTAATTCAATAACCTTAGCATGTAACAAATCATTTTTAGTTCTAAGGTCAGAAATAGTAGCATTGCAAACATCAAAATTTTTAGCCTTAGCAATCAAATTTTCATTTTCTACTCTAAGGCTAGCAATAGAAACATTCAACTCATCAATCCTAGCAAGCAAATCAACATTATCATTTCTAGGATAGGAAGTTGAATCAATACAAACATGAGAATCAACCTTAGCAATTAATTTAGCATTTTCATTTCTAAGGTTGGCAATAGTGTCATGGCATGTGCTTAGCTCACTAGATAATTTGTCACATTTTTCTACCTCTAGAGCATAAGCATTCTTAACCTTAACATGTTTCTTATTTTCCTTGATTAGGAAGTCCTCTTGGGAGTCCAAGAGATCATCCTTTTCATGGATGGCACTAATTAGCTCATTCAATTTTTCCTTTTGTTCCATGTTAAGGTTGGCAAAAAGGATACGCAAATTATCTTCCTCACCACTAGCATTATCATCACTAGAAGATTCATATTTAGTGGAGGAGTTAGATTTAACCTTCTTCCTTTTGCCGTCCTTTGCCATGAGGCACTTGTGGCCGACGTTGGGGAAGAGGAGTCCCTTGGTGACGGCGATGTTGGCGGCGTCCTCGTCGGAGGAGGACTCGGTGGAGCTCTCGTCGGAGTCCCATTCCCGGCAAACATGGGCCTCGCCGCCCTTCTTCTTGTAGTGCTTCTTCTTTTCTCTCCTCTTTCCCTTCTTGTCGTCGCCCCTGTCACTGTCACTAGACATAGGACATTTTGCGATAAAATGACTGGGCTTACCACACTTGTAGCAAACCTTCTTGGAACGGGATTTGTAATCCTTCCCCTTCTGTTGCTTGAGGATTTGCCGAAAGCTTTTGATGATTAAGGCCATCTCCTCATTGTCGAGCTTGGAGGCGTCAATTGGTTGTCTACTTGGTGTAGACTCCTCCTTCTTCTCCTCCGTTGCCTTGAAGGCCACCGGTTGCGCCTCGGATGTGGAAGGTTCGTCAAGCTCGTTGATCTTCTTTGAGCCCTTAATCATGCATTCAAAGCTCACAAAATTCCCGATAACTTCCTCGGGGGTCATTAGTGGATATCTAGGATTACCACGTATTAATTGAACTTGAGTGGGGTTAAGGAAAATAAGAGCTCTTAAAATAACCTTAACCACCTCGTGGTCATCCCACTTTTTGCTCCCGAGGTTGCGCACTTGGTTCACCAAGGTCTTGAGCCGATTGTACATATCTTGTGGCTCCTCCCCTTGGCGAAGACAGAAGCGACCGAGCTCCCCCTCGATCGTTTCCCGCTTGGTGATCTTGGTGAGTTCATCACCCTCGTGCGCGGTCTTTAGTAGGTCCCAAATCTCCTTTGCATTCTTCAACCCTTGCACTTTGTTGTATTCCTCCTTGCTTAGAGAGGCAAGGAGAATGGTTGTGGCTTGGGAGTTGAAGTGCTCGATTTGGGCCACTTCGTCCGTATCATAATCTTCATCCCCTACAGATGGTACCTGTACACCATACTCAACAACATCCCATATACTTTTGTGGAGTGAGGTTAGATGAAATCGCATTAAATTACTCCACATAGCATAATCTTCACCATTAAACGTTGGTGGTTTGCCTAATGGGACGAAAAGTAAAGGTGTATGTTTAGGAATGCGAGGGTAGCGTAGGGGGATCTTACTATACTTCTTACGCTCTTGGCGCTTAGAAGTGACGGACGCCGCGTTGGAGCCGGAGGTGGATGTCGATGAAGAATCGGTCTCGTAGTAGACCACCTTCCTCATCCTCTTCTTCTTGTCCCCACTCCGATGCGGCTTGTGGGAAGAGGATTTTTCCTTCTTCTCTTTGTGGTGAGAAGAGGAAGATCTTTTCTCCTTCCGTTTGGAGGAGTCCTTCTTCTTCTCCCTCCTCTTGGTGCGGGACTCTTCCGATGAAGTGCTCCCTTGGCTTGTAGTGGGCTTGTCGCCGGTCTCCATCTCCCTCTTGGTGTGATCTCCCGACATCACTTCGAGCGGTTAGGCTCTAATGAAGAACCTGGCTCTGATACCAATTGAAAGTCGCCTAGAGGGGGGGTGAATAGGGCGAAACTGAAAATCTCAAAAATAATCACAACTACAAGCCGGGTTAGCGTTAGAAATATAAACGAGTCCGCGAGAGAGGGCGCAAAACAAATCGCAAGCAAATGAAGAGAGTGACACGCGGATTTGTTTTACCGAGGTTCGGTTCTCGCAAACCTACTCCCCGTTGAGGAGACCACAAAGGCCGGGTCTCTTTCAACCCTTCCCTCTCTCAAACGGTCCCTCGGACCGAGTGAGCTTTTCTTCTTCTCAATCAAACGGGAACAAAACTTCCCCGCAAGGGCCACCACACAATTGGTGCCTCTTGCCTTGGTTACAATTGAGTTTTGATCACAAGAACAAGTGAGAAAGAAAGAAAGCGATCCAAGCGCAAGAGCTCAAAAGAACACGGCAAATCTCTCTCGCTAGTCACTAAAGGCTTGAGTGGAATTGGAGAGGATTTGATCTCTTTGGTGTGTCTAGAATTGAATGTCTAGCTCTTGTAAGTGGTTGAGAAGTGGAAAAACTTGGATGCAATGAATGGTGGGGTGGTTGGGGTATTTATAGCCCCAACCACCAAAAGTGGCCGTTGGGAGGCTGTCTGTTCGATGGCGCACCGGACAGTCCGGTGCACACCGGACATGTCCGGTGCGACAGCCACGTCACCAAAGTCGTTGGATTCTGACCGTTGGAGCTTCTGATCTCTGGGCCCGCCTAGATGTCCGGCGCACACCGGACATCTCCTGTTCATTGTCCGGTGCGCCAGTATGGGCGTGCCTGACATCTGCGCGCGCAGAGCGCGCATTAAATGCGCCGCAGGTAGCCGTTGGCGCCGAAATAGCCGTTGCCCCGCTGTTGCACCGGACAGTCCGGTGTACACCGGACAGTTCGGTGAATTTTAGCGGAGCAGCCGAAGTGAAAACCCGAGGCTGGCGAGTTCCTGAGGCCGCTCTTCCTTGGAGCACCGGACATGTCCGGTGTACACCGGACAGTCCGGTGAATTATAGTGGAGTCGCCTCTGGAAATTCCCGAAGGTGAAGAGTTCGGAGCTGGGGTCCTCTGGTGCACCGGACACTGTCCGGTGTACACCGGACAGTCCGGTGCCTCCAGACCAGAGGTGCCTTCGGTTGCCTCTTTGCTCCTTTGTTGAATCCAAAACTTGATCTTTTTATTGGCTGAGTGTGAACCTCTTACACCTGTATAATCTATACACTTGGGCAAACTAGTTAGTCCAATTATTTGTGTTGGGCAATTCAACCACCAAAATTAATTAGGGACTAGGTGTAAGCCTAATTCCCTTTCAAGCGCGAAGGGGGAAAGCGAGGTGGCCGGAGAAGGGTCGAGAGAGAGGTGGAAGTCCCGCGGCCTTCGTGTTCGTCCCGCGCCTAGGTCGGGTGCGCTTGCAGTAGGGGGTTACAAGCGTCCACGCGGGTGAGGGAAGCGAGCGGCCCCAAGAGAGCGCCTGCCCCGTCCTCGTCCCCGCGCGGCCAACCTTCTCTAAGAAGGCACTGGTCCTTCCTTTTATAGGCGTAAGGAGAGGATCCAGGTGTACAATGGGGGTGTAGCAGAGTGCTACGTGTCTAGTGAGGGAGAGCTAGCGCCCTAAGTACATGCCAATGTGGCGGCCGGAGAGATCTTGGCACCCAGCTGGTGTGGTGTCGTGGCTGTCGGAGGAGCAACGGAGCCTGGCGGAGGGACAGCTGTCGGAGCGGTTGGGTCCTTGCTGACGTCCCCCTGCTTCCGTAAGTGAGCTGAGAGACGCCGTCGTCACGGGGCTAGCGGGGCGCCATCATTGCCTATCTGGCGGAGCTAGCCAGATGGGACACCGGTCTTGTTCTCTGCGGCCCGAGTCGGCTCGGGGTAGGGTGATGATGGCGCTTCCTGTTGACGTGGCGGGCTTGTGCCCTAGGTCGGGCGACGTGGAGGCTCCTCCGAAGCCGAGGTCGAGTCTGTCTTTCGTGGCCGAGGCCGCGCCCGAGCTCCTGGGTCGGGCGAGGCGGAGGTCGTTCGGCAGAGGCCAGGGCGGAGTCCGACCCCTGGGGTCGGGCGAAGCGGAGTTCGTCGTCCTCTGGGGCCTAGCCCGAGTCCGAGCCCTGGGTCAGGCGGAGCGGAGTTCGTCGTCTTCCGGGGCCTTAGCCCGAGTCCGAGCCCTGGGTCGGGCGGAGCGGAGTTCGCCGTCTTCCGGGGCCTTAGCCCGAGTCCGAGCCCTGGGTCGGGCGGAGCGGAGTTTGCCGTCTTCCGGGGCCTTAGCCCGAGCCCGAGCCCTGGGTCGGGCGGAGCGGAGTTCGCCGTCTTCCGGGGCCTTAGCCCGAGTCTGAGCCCTGGGTCGGGCGGAGCGGAGTTCGCCGTCTTCCGGGGCCTTAGCCCGAGTCCGAGCCCTGGGTCGGGCGGAGCTTCCTATGGCGCCTTTGGCAAGGCCTGACTGCCTGTCAGTCTCACTCTGTCAAGTGGCACTGCAGTCGGAATGGCGCAGGCGGCGCTGTCCTTCTGTCAGACCGGTCAGTGGAGCGGCGAAGTGACAGCGGTCACTTCGGCTCTGCCGGGGGGCGCGCGTCAGGATAAAGGTGTCGGGGACCATAATTAGGGGTACCCTCAAGACGCCTAATTCTCAGCTGGTAACCCCCATCAGCATAAAGCTGCAGAGGCCTGATGGGTGCGATTAAGTCAGGGATCAGTCCATACGAGCGACTCGATCACGCCTCGCCCGAGCCTAGCCTCGGGCAAGGGCAGCCGACCCCGAGGTGTTTCTGTCTCGCCCGAGGCCCCCTTTTTACGGCAGACACATCTCCGGCTCGCCCGAGGCCTTGCCTTCGCTAAGAAGCAACCCTGACTAAATCGTTGCGCTGACCGACCGAGTCGCAGGGGCATTTAACGCAAAGGTAGCCTGACACCTTTATCCTCTCCTTACGCCTATAAAAGGAAGGACCAGGGCCTTCTTAGAGAAGGTTGGCCGCGCGGGGATGAGGACGGGGCAGGCGCTCTCTTGGGGCCGCTCGCTTCCCTCACCCGCGTGGACGCTTGTAACCCCCTACTGCAAGCGCACCCGACCTGGGCGCGGGACGAACACGAAGGCCGCGGGACTTCCACCTCTCTCTCTCGACCCTTCTCCGGCCACCTCGCTTTCCCCCCTTTGCGCTCGCCCACGCGCTCGACCCATCTGGGCTGGGGCACGCGGCACACTCACTCGTCGGCTTAGGGACCCCCCGGTCTTGAAACGTCGACAGTTGGCGCGCCAGGTAGGGGCACGCTGCGTGTTGACGAGCGGTTTCCCGTCAAGCTCCAGATGGGCAGTCTCCAACGACCTCTCCAACCCAGGACGGTGCTCCGTTTCGGGAGTCTCGAGTTCATGTCTCTCGACGGCAGCTATGACATGATACTCCTTCCACCGCCGCGCGACGATGACAATGGCGGCCGACAGCCTGCCCGCCGGCGGCGGAATCGACGACGTCTTCCCCGCGTGGTGGAAGAACAACATTCGAGCTCGCCCCGTCCTCTCCCCCGCCATCGGAGGAGGAGGCGGGGCAACCAAGGCCGAGCGGGAGGCCACGCTCCGTCGGCTGTCGAGCGAATCGACGTCCCCAGCGCCCCAACGGAGGGCGCGTCGGGCGTCGACCTCGCGTTTGAGACGAAGGCGAGCGCCGTCCCCCTGCG
The DNA here is from genome assembly GCA_029449295.1 of Zea luxurians. NCBI lineage: Eukaryota > Viridiplantae > Streptophyta > Magnoliopsida > Poales > Poaceae > Zea > Zea luxurians. The sequence continues at coordinate 17,180,218 of JAOPSE010000039.1, forward strand.
ACACGCCAACCCTGAGCAAGTGGACGACGCCAGCACGCTCGCGGAGGGCCTGCAGGACGTCGCCCTCGTACCCAAGACGACGGCGCAATCAGTCCCCGACGTGACTATGTCGCTCCTCGTCGACCAAAAGGTACCGACTGATTTCCATCCTACGTCATTTCGACTCGGCCTCAACCCGCCTAGCGACCTCGCTTTGGCGAGCGCTCACGTTGAGGCGAGTGCAACCCCTCTGGGGTTTCGTGTGCGGTCGCCTTGGGACCGATTGACGGACGTCTCGACCTACGGGCCCTCTGGGTCCGAGGAAGATGACGATCCCAGCGTCTGTTGGGATTTCTCTGGATTTAGCAACCCCAGTGCCATGCGGGACTTTATGACCGCATGTGACTACTGCCTCTCCGACTATTCCGACGGCAGCCGTAGCCTTGACGACAAGGACTGCGGCCCAAGCCGCGAATGTTTCCACGTCGAGCTAGGGGATCCCTCCGAAGGCAACCATCTCGGCATGCCGGAGGACGGTGATCTCCCTAGGCCGGTGCCTCGCGCCGACATCCCGCGGGAGCTAGCCGTGGTCCCCGTTCTGGCGGGGGGTCACGACCCACAGCTTGAGCAAGTCCGCGGGGCACAGGCCAGGCTCGACGAGGGAGCAGGAGCACTTGAGTCGATCCGCCGGAACGTTGGACAGGTATGGGCGGGCCAACCCCCGGCCGGAGAAATACGTCACCTGCCCCAGGGTTTCCAGCACCGCGTCGCCAACGATGTCAGGGACAGGCCGCCGCCCGCATCCAGCGGGGTCGGTCAGAACCTGGCAGCCGCAGCGATGCTCCTCCGCGCAATGCCAGAACCATCAACCACCGAGGGTCGGCGAATCCAGGGAGAGCTCAAGAATCTCCTGGAAGGCACTGCGGCCCGGCGGGCCGAGAGCTCTGCCTCCCGAAGGCAGGGGTACCCCTCGGAGCCTCATGCCGTGACTTCCCGATTCATGCGGGAAGCCTCGGTCTACACCAGGCGCACGTGCAACACCGCGCCTGTGGCCCCGGGCCACCTCGGCAACGAGCACCATCGTCGCGACCGTCGGGCCCACCTCGATGAAAGGGTGCGCCGAGGCTACCACCCCAGGCGTGGGGGACGCTACGACAGCGGGGAGGATCGGAGTCCCTCGCCCAAACCACCCGGTCCGCAGGCTTTCAGCCGGGCCATCCGGCGGGCGCCGTTTCCGGCCCGTTTCCGACCCCCGACTACTATCACAAAGTACTCGGGGGAAACGAGGCCGGAATTGTGGCTCGCAGATTACCGCCTGGCCTGCCAACTGGGCGGAACGGACGACGACAACCTCATCATCCGCAACCTCCCCCTGTTCCTCTCCGACACCGCTTGCGCCTGGTTGGAGCACCTGCCTCCGGGGCAGATCTCCAACTGGGATGATTTGGTCCAAGCCTTCGCCGGCAATTTCCAGGGCACGTACGTGCGCCCCGGGAATTCCTGGGACCTTCGAAGCTGCCGGCAGCAGCCGGGAGAGTCTCTTCGGGACTACGTCCGGCGATTCTCGAAGCAGCGCACCGAGCTGCCCAACATCACCGACTCCGATGTCATCGGCGTGTTCCTTGCCGGCACCACCTGCCGAGACCTGGTGAGCAAGTTGGGTCGCAAGACCCCCCACTAGGGCGAGCGAGCTGATGGACATCGCCACCAAGTTCGCCTCTGGCCAGGAGGCGGTCGAGGCCATCTTCCGAAAGGACAAGCAGCCCCAGGGCCGCCCGTCGGAAGAGGCACCCGAGGCGTCTACTCCGCGCGACGCCAAGAAGAAAGGCAAGAAGAAGTCGCAAGCGAAACGTGACGCCGCCGACACGGACCTTGTCGCCGCCGCCGAGTACAAGAACCCTCGGAAGCCCCCCGGAGGTGCTAACCTCTTCGACAAGATGCTCAAGGAGCCGTGCCCTTACCATCAGGGGCCCGTCAAGCACACCCTCGAGGAGTGTGTCATGCTTCGGCGCCACTTCCACAAGGCCGGGCCACCCACAGAGGGTGGCAGGGCCCGCGACGACGACAAAAAGGAAGATCACCAAGCAGGAGAGTTCCCCGAGGTCCGCGACTGCTTCATGATCTACGGAGGGCATGCGGCGAATGCCTTGGCTTGGCATCGCAAGCGAGAGCGTCGGGAGGTCTGCTTGGTGAAGGTGGCGGCGCCAGTCTACCTAGACTGGTCCGACAAGCCCATCACCTTCGACCAAGCTGACCACCCCGGCCACGTGCCGAGCCCGGGGAAATACCCGCTCGTCGTCGACCCCATCATCGGCGACGTCAGGCTCACCAAGGTCCTGATGGATGGGGGCAGCTGCCTCAACATCATCTACGCCGAGACCCTCAGGCTCCTGCGCGTCGATCTGTCCTCCGTCCGAGCAGGCGCTGCGCCCTTCCACGGGATCATTCCTGGGATGCGCGTCCAGCCCCTCGGACGGCTCGACTTTCCTGTCTGCTTCGGAACGCCTTCCAACTTCCGAAGGGAGATTCTGACGTTCGAGGTGGTCGGGTTCCGAGGAACCTACCACGCGGTATTGGGGAGGCCATGCTACACGAAGTTCATGGCCGTCCCCAACTATACCTACCTGAAGCTCAAGATGCCGGGCCCCAACGGGGTCATCACCGTCGGCCCCACGTACAAACACGCGTTCGAATGCGACGTGGAGTGCGTGGAGTACGCCGAGGCCCTCGCCGAGTCCGAGGCCCTCATCGCCGACCTGGAAAACCTCTCCAGAGAGGTGCCAGACGTGAAGCGACACGCCGGCAATTTCGAGCCAGCGGAGACGGTTAAGGTCGTCCCTCTCGACCCCAGTGGCGACACCTCCAAGCAGATCTGGATCGGTTCCGGGCTCGACCCCAAATAGGAAGCAGTGCTCGTCGACTTTCTCCGCGCAAACGCCGACGTCTTTGCGTGGAGTCCCTCGGACATGCCCGGCATACCGAGGGATGTCGCCGAGCACTCGCTGGATATTCGGGCCGGAGCCCGACCGGTCAGGCAGCCTCTGTGCCGATTCGACGAGGAGAAGCGCAGAGTGATAGGCGAGGAGATCCACAAGCTAATGGCAGCAGGGTTATCAAAGAGGTATTCCATCCCGAATGGCTTGCCAACCCTGTGCTTGTGAGAAAGAAAGGGGGGAAATGGCGGATGTGTGTAGACTACACTGGTCTCAACAAAGCATGTCCGAAGGTTCCCTACCCTCTACCTCGCATCGATCAAATCGTGGATTCCACTGCTGGGTGCGAAACCCTATCTTTCCTCGATGCCTACTCAGGGTATCATCAAATCAAGATGAAAGAGTCCGACCAGCTCGCGACTTCTTTCATCACGCCCTTCAGCATGTACTGCTATGTCACCATGCCGTTCGGTTTGAGGAACGCGGGAGCGACGTACCAGCGGTGCATGAACCATGTGTTCGGCGAACACATCGGCCGAACGGTCGAGGCCTACGTCGATGACATCGTAGTCAAGACATGGAAAGCCTCCGACCTCCTCTCCGACCTTGAAGTGACATTCCGGTGTCTCAAGGCAAAGGACGTCAAGCTCAATCCCGAGAAGTGTGTCTTTGGGGTGCCCCGAGGCATGCTCCTGGGGTTCATCGTCTCCGAGCGGGGCATCGAAGCCAACCCGGAGAAGATCGCAGCCATCACCAGCATGGGGCCCATCAAGGACTTAAAAGGTGTACAGAGGGTCATGGGATGTCTCGTGGCCTTGAGCCGTTTCATCTCACGCCTCGGCGAAAGAGGCCTGCCTCTGTACCGCCTCTTAAGGAAGGCCGAGTGCTTCACTTGGACCCCTGAGGCCGAGGAAGCTCTCGGGAACCTGAAGGCGCTCCTCACCAAGGCGCCAATCTTGGTACCCCCAGCTGATGGAGAAGCCCTCTTGGTCTACGTCGCCGCGACCACTCAGGTGGTTAGCGCCGCGATTGTGGTCAAAAGGCAAGAAGAGGGGCATGCATTGCCCGTTCAGAGGCCAGTTTACTTCGTCAGCGAGGTGCTGTCCGAAACCAAGGTCCGGTACCCACAAGTTCAGAAGCTACTGTATGCAGTGATCCTGACGAGGCGAAAGTTGCGACATTACTTCGAGTCTCATCCGGTAACTGTGGTGTCATCCTTCGCCCTGGGGGAGATCATCCAGTGCCGAGAGGCCTCGGGCAGGATCGCAAAGTGGGCGGTGGAAATCATGGGCGAGACAATCTCGTTCACCCCTCGGAAGGCCATAAGGTCCCAGGTATTGGCGGACTTCGTAGCCGAATGGGTCGACACCCAGCTGCCGACGGCTCCGATCCAACCGGAGCTCTGGACCATGTTTTTCGACGGGTCGCTGATGAAGACGGGAGCCGGCGCGGGCCTGCTCTTCATCTCGCCCCACGGGAAACACCTACGCTACGTGCTGCGCCTCCATTTCCCGGCGTCCAACAATGTGGCTGAGTACGAAGCTCTAATCAACGGGTTGCGAATCGCCATCGAGCTAGGGGTCCGACGCCTCGACGCTCGCGGCGACTCGCAGCTCGTCATCGACCAAGTCATGAAGAACTCCCACTGCCGTGACCCGAAGATGGAGGCCTACTGCGATGAGGTTCGGCGCCTGGAAGACAAGTTCTACGGGCTCGAGCTTAACCACATCGCCTGGCGCTACAACGAGACTGCGGACGAGCTGGCAAAAATAGCCTCGGGGCGAACGACGGTTCCCCCGGACGTCTTCTCCCGGGATCTGCACCAACCCTCCGTCAAGATCAACGACACGCCCGAGTCCGAGGTACCCTCGGCCCAGCCCGAGGCGTCCTCGGTCCAGCCCGAGGTACCCTCGGCCCAGCCCGAGGCGTCCTCGGTTCAGCCTGAGGTACCCTCGGCCCCCGAGGGCGAGGCGCTGCGCATCGAGGAGGAGCGGAGCGGGGTCACGCTAATCGAGATTGGCAGACCCTGTACCTGCAATATCTCCGCCAAGGAGAGCTACCTCTCGACCAAGCCAAGGCTCGACGGGTAGCGCGACGCGCCAAGTCGTTCGTCTTGCTGGGCAATGAGAAGGAGCTCTACCACCGCAGCCCCTCGGGCATCCTCTAGCGATGCATCTCCATCACCGAAGGTCAGGAACTCCTGCAAGAGATACACTCGGGGGCTTGCGGCCATCATGCAGCGCCTCGAGCCCTCGTCGGGAACGCTTTCCGGCAAGGCTTCTACTGGCCGACGGCGGTGGCTGACGCCACTAGAATTGTCCGCACCTGTGAAGGGTGTCAATTCTATGCGAAGCAGACCCACCTGCCTGCTCAGGCTCTGCAGACGATACCCATCACCTGGCCCTTCGCTGTGTGGGGTCTGGACCTCGTCGGCCCTCTGCAGAAGGCGCCCGGGGGCTACACGCACCTGCTGGTCGCCATCGACAAATTCTCCAAGTGGATCGAGGTCCAACCCCTGAACAGCATCAGGTCCGAGTAGGCGGTGGCGTTCTTCACCAACATCATCCATCGCTTCGGGGTCCCAAACTCCATCATCACCGACAACGGCACCCAGTTCACCGGCAGAAAATTCTTGGATTTTTGCGAGGATCACCACATCCGGGTGGACTGGGCTGCCGTAGCTCATCCCATGTCGAATGGGCAAGTAGAACGTGCCAACGGCATGATTCTACAAGGGCTCAAGCCTCGGATTTACAACGACCTCAACAAGTTCGGCAAGCGATGGATGAAGGAACTCCCCTCGGTGGTCTGGAGCCTGAGGACAACGCCGAGCCGAGCCACGGGTTTCACGCCGTTCTTCCTGGTCTACGGGGCCGAGGCCATCTTGCCCACTGACCTGGAATACGGCTCCCCGAGGACGAGGGCCTACGACGATCAAAGCAACCAAGCTAGCCGAGAAGACTCGCTGGACCAGCTGGAAGAGGCTCGGGACAGGGCCTTACTACACTCGGCGCGGTATCAGCAGTCCCTGCGACGCTACCACGCCCGAGGGGTCCGACCCCGAGACCTCCAGGTGGGCGACCTGGTGCTTCGGCTGCGGCAAGACGCCCGAGGGAGGCACAAGCTCACGCCCCCCTGGGAGGGGCCATTCGTCATCGCCAAAGTTCTGAAGCCCGGAACGTACAAGCTGGCCAACAGTCAAGGCGAGGTCTACGGCAACGCTTGGAACATCCAACAGCTACGTCGCTTCTACCCTTAAGATGTTTCCAAGTTGCTCATATACCTCGCACCTACGCAAAGTTTAGTCAACAAGGAAGGGTCAGCCTCGCCTCGGCAAAGCCCGACCCTCCCTCGGGGGCTAAAAGGGGGGAAACCCCCTCTGCGTCAAAATTTTCCTCGAAAAAAATCTCTTCTACCAGAATATCTTTCGTGCTTTTTGACTACTTCGAAAAGTGGGTCCTAGAAACGACGGAGTACATGTAAGCAGCCAAGGCTGACCGAGCCGAGGGACTCCTTCGCCTCCGGGATACAGATACCTCACTCATCACCTTCTGCGATAAGTAACTCGCGTTCGGATAAAGTGGCTCCGCGGATCGAACAAGTCTTTACGTTCGGAAGCCTTTCTGCCGAAGCGATCCTTCGAGCCTTCTCGACCGAGTCGGTGACAGGGCCTCATGGACGGGTGCAAGTACGCGTAAGCGGCAAGGCCGACCGAGCCGAGGGACTCCCACGCCTCTAGGATAGGGATACCTCACTCATCACCTCCCGCGAGAAGCAACTCTCGCTCGCACAAACATCCCTGTTACCGACAAAAAGTCCAGATACTCGAAACAAGAGGAAAAGAGTCGCAGCTTTACAACGCAGCGAGGGTGTGTGTTCTGGCCTCGACGGCCGCACAAGGCACACGCTACAAGACAATCTGATCCTGCAGGCTCGGGTCTTGACGCTGGAAGGGGGCAGCAACACCCTCAGCATCGACGGCACCTTCGGCGAGGCCCGACCTAGCCTCGGACGGCGACGCGGTCCGAGGGTCTCCGCTCCGAAGGACGACGTCATCACCACGCCCGGGCAATCGCTCCCAGGGACCTCTCCGGGAATCCGGCCCGAGCAGGCGGCTCGGCCGGTCACCCCTGGGGCCTCGGCCAACCATCTTCCGAGGGCGCTAGCCCGGTCCGAAGCCTCGGCTGATCAACTCCGACGTCGATCCCGCCAACTACTCGCCCCGTCGCATTAACTCCACGGCTGGACAGGCGGCGCTTCTGGCAGGAGCAGCGGGCGACGCTTCGCCTTCGCCGAAACAACCGCGCCAAAAAAGGTACGCCGCGTCGTTCGGTTTCGTATCCTTTTTTCCTTTTTTCCTCTTTCTCTATCTCTTGCGACAGGGACCGGGAAAGGGGGATACCCCGAAAGGGATCCTTCCCCGCGAAGGAACTAGGCTCCGAGCCTCCTTACTGATCAGGGGTTCGAAGGCTGGCCCCCCGAAGGGTTCAACAGCCGCCTCAGATCGTGTGGGCCCTACACCCACTACTGGTCAGAGGTTCGAAGGCCGGCCCCCCGAAGGGTTCCACGGCCGCCTCAGGCTACTCGGGCTCCGCGCCCATTACTGATCAGGGGTTCGAAGGCTGGCCCCCGAAGGGTTCACAGTCGTCTCAGACACCGAGCGAGGGATGACCAGGGGTACGTTCGATACATAACCAAGGCTCGGGCTGCGCTCCCGAGGTACCCTAGGACATTTCCGAGACCAGCGGGAGCGATTTTGTAACAGAATCCCATCGGAGGGAGGCATCGAGCCCTCGGACCCCGTCGCCAGGGGACCGGGTCCGGCAGATCACCCGCAGGTACTTTTGGGCGTGCCTCTGGGCCCCTAGCCGACCCCCAATGAACGGGGCACGGACGTCCACTCGGATTACCCGCTTGCAGCTCACCGGAGACACCATGTTCGGTGCCCATCGAGGGTAACATGGCGCTCTCCCCCCCTCCTCCTTGCGGAAAGGCGATGTAGGGGCGTATGTAAAAAAGCCGAGTCTGCCCCTGATCGCCCTCTCGCCCTGTGCGGAGGCTCGGGGGCTGCTCTCGCAAACCCGGCTCCGGCCGAACCGTTGACAGCGTCAACATACCAGCCCGAGAACTTGGGCCCCGACCGTGCACCCGGGCTACGGCCAGTTCGCATGAGAGAACCACCAGACCGGCCGAAGCATTACGCAAGGCATTAAGACCTCGAAGGAGTGAAACCACTCCTCCGAGGCCTCGGGGGCTACACCCGGCGGGTGCGCTCGCGCGCACCCACCGGAACAAAATGCAACCGAGAAAGGCTGGTCCCCTTGCAAAAAAGTGCGACGAAAGCCTCCAAGCGAGTGCTAACACTCCCTTCGAGGCTCGGGGGCTACTATCGGGGACCATAATTAGGGGTACCCTCAAGACGCCTAATTCTCAGCTGGTAACCCCCATCAGCATAAAGCTGCAGAGGCCTGATGGGTGCGATTAAGTCAGGGATCAGTCCATACGAGCGACTCGATCACGCCTCGCCCGAGCCTAGCCTCGGGCAAGGGCAGCCGACCCCGAGGTGTTTCCGTCTCGCCCGAGGCCCCCTTTTTACGGCAGACACATCTCCGGCTCGCCCGAGGCCTTGCCTTCGCTAAGAAGCAACCCTGACTAAATCGCCGCGCCGACCGACCGAGTCGCAGGGGCATTTAACGCAAAGGTAGCCTGACACCTTTATCCTGACGTGCGCCCCCCGGCAGAGCCGAAGTGACCGCCGTCACTTCGCCGCTCCACTGACCGGTCTGACAGAAGGACAGCGCCGCCTGCGCCATTCCGACTGCAGTGCCACTTGACAGAGTGAGACTGACAGGCAGTCAGGCCTTACCAAAGGCGCCATAGGAAGCTCCGCCCGACCTAGGGCTCGGACTCGGGCTAAGGCCCCGGAAGACGGCGAACTCCGCTCCGCCCGACCTAGGGCTCGGACTCGGGCTAAGGCCCCGGAAGACGGCGAACTCCGCTCCGCCCGACCTAGGGCTCGGACTCGGGCTAAGGCCCCGGAAGACGGCGAACTCCGCTCCGCCCGACCCAGGGCTCGGACTCGGGCTAAGGCCCCGGAAGACGGTGAACTCCGCTCCGCCCGACCCAGGGCTCGGACTCGGGCTAAGGCCCCGGAAGACGGCGAACTCCGCTCCGCCCGACCCAGGGCTCGGACTCGGGCTAAGGCCCCAGAAGACGGCGAACTCCGCTCCGCCCGACCCAGGGCTCGGACTCGGGCTAAGGCCCCGGAAGACGGCGAACTCCACTCCGCCTGACCCAGGGCTCGGACTCGGGCTAGGCCCCAGAGGACGATGAACTCCGCTTCACCCGACCCCAGGGGTCGGACTCCGCCCTTGCCTCTGCCGAACGACCTCCGCCTCGCCCGACCCAGGAGCTCGGGCTCGGCCTCGGCCACGAAAGACAGACTCGACCTCGGCTTCGGAGGAGCCTCCACGTTGCCCGACCTAGGGCACAAGCCCGCCACGTCAACTGGAAGCGCCATCATCACCCTACCCCGAGCCGACTCGGGTTGCAGAGAACAAGACCGGTGTCCCATCTGGCTAGCTCCGCCAGATAGGCAATGATGGCGCCCCGCTAGTGAAAGTTCCCTTTGATCCGGGAACAGGATCTGGATGTCGCCTAGAGGGGGGGGTGAATAGGCGAATAAAACTTATTACTTTAAAAACTTAAATTCTTACTCTACTCGAAGACTTGGTACGCAGTGGAATGAGAAGACTCTTCGAGTAGGTCGCAGCGGAATGGAAGATCCTGTCTCAAAATGTCCTGCACTTCAAATCAAGCTTATACCACAGATAAGTATTGAAGTGCAGATATAAAGGCGAGTAAGACAGAGAGTCAGGATACAATACAGAATAGAGCACACAGACGCAAGGATTTATCCCGAGGTTCGGCCAAGCCTGAAATGCTTGCCTAGTCCTCGTTGGAGTTAGCCACACCTGGGCTTGGAGTCTATTTCAACTCCTTCCTCCGTTTGCTCAGATCTGTCAGTATGACAGATAGAGCCTTTCACTATTGAGTGGGGTTACAACAGAACCGCGGCTGCTTACAAACTTCTTGGCAGCACCCCGGCAGAGTAACGATACGCTCAAGACCTTGCTCTAGCTCTTAGCAGCACTACTCCTCTCTCTAAAGGCTTATAGCTGTGCCTTCTACACAAACTATAGAGTTACACACAAGAGGGAGAGCGAGAATTGATTCCAATGAAGTCTACACTTGTTGGCTGCTCATCTATTTGATGGAGACGCCTAGGGGTCCCTTTTATAGGCACAAGGGGCCTAGGAGCCGTTGGAATCCCATTTGGAAGGCAATCCTTGCCTTCTGTCGTCGGGGGCACCGGACAGTCCGGTGCACACCAGACACTGTCCGGTGCCCGATTTCCTTCCTTAAATAGCGAAGCCGACCGTTGCCGACCGTTGCAGATCTGGGAGCCGTTGGCGCACCGGACATGTCCGGTGCACACCGGACAGTCCGGTGCCTCCATCTAGCCGTTGGCACGGCCACGTGTCCCGCGCAGATTGCGCGGCCGACCGTTGGCCCGGTCGACCGTTGGCTCACCGGACAGTCCGGTGAATTTTAGCCGTACGTCGTCGACGAATTCCCGAGAGCGGCCTCTTCGCGTCGAGTCAGCCTGGCGCACCGGACACTGTCCGGTGCACACCGGACAGTCTGGTGTGCCAGACCGAGCTGAGTCTTGGCTGTACACAGCCAAGCCTTTTTCTCCTCTTTTCTTTTCTTCTTCTTTCTGTTTCTAACACTTAGACAAGTATGTTAGTACACAAAACCAATGTACTAAATCTAGAAACATACCTTCTCTTAATCATTAAATCTATAGCATTTCACATGCTTGAGCTTTGATGTTGGACTCATAAATCATCAAGTCGGCTTGACTTGATCTAGATTGACATTTCTTAGCTCCAACATCCTGCAAAGGTCACATAGAACATCTCCAAGCATAGGAACAACCCAAACAAAAGATTAAGGTGAACTTAGCTCTTTTGGGCTGCTTCCAGTTCTTGGCTTGATCAGTTGTCTCCGAGCTACGCACCCGAGTCTCACTTTATGCAATGTCCATCTTACTTGTGATGTCCATTATGTATCCATAATCTAGTTCTTGGACCATCACATTTGTTCACTTGTGTTGAACCTTGTAGACTTTATCTTAAGCACCTGTTCAACACTTAGTATACTTGTTAGTCCTTTAATTGAGTTGTCATCCAAACACCAAAACTCACAAGAGAGCTTTCAATCTCCCCCTTTTTGGTGATTGATGGCAACACAATTAAAGCTTACATAAGAATAAGATTTGAAGCACAAATTTTCAATTCTAAGTTTAGAGAATGCTCCCCCTAAATATGTGCTTACTTCAAAAACATAATTTTGGCCTCAGACGCCAATTTGCACATACTTAGACAATTCGAAGCATTTCTATACCTTAGCAATTTTGGAATGCATTGTGTCGAAAATCAAACCATGATGCTATAACACACAAATGCACATAATCAGAGTTAAACACCATTCAATTTAGTGGATCAACCTACCACTATTCATCATTAAGATACCAATTCAAACTAATACACTAATTTAAAGCAATCTTAAAGCACCATTAATCACATGACTATCTATTACACTATATGACTGTCTATACAATCTTAAAGCACCATTAATCACATGACTATCTATTACACTATATGACTGTCTATACAATCTTAAAGCACCATTAATCACATGACTATCTATTACACTATATGACTGTCTATTTCAGAATGAACACAATAGATGCCAATAGCAACGGAAGCACTAGTCCATATGATGCAACACATATAATACTGCAGGAAGCATATGAATAACACACTAGCAAAGCTTAAACTAACACATCACCCATTAGGATAAGCTTTCCTCTCAGGTTGAGATAAGCTTTAATACACAAATTCTCCCCCTTTGACATCAAACACCAAAAACCATACTCAAGCAAGAACATATGATGATGTCAAGGGACAGCAGGGTGTTGAGAAGGAAAACGACTATCAAAACTCCCCCTTACTTATTGAGCATATGCCCGATCAACATTTAGGCAAGATACATATATGCAAAAAGATTAATACTCCCTTTGTACCTTTACCATGTTGTAGTGTACTTCCCATCTTGAAAGTATCTAATCTCTCAAGAGCTTCTTCACACTTGTGCCTGATTCTTTATCCTTACTTTTTCTTGTTGCTAGGACATCAAACTTAGAACAAGTTATAGTATTGGGCACAAGAAGAAACTTCTATTCTCATGATAATCAAAAGATGTCAATTGAAGCGAACTATTACGGCTACCAATTGAAAGATACCAATTGCAAAGTTCATTTATTATCATGGCTCCATGATATTTAAGCATCTATTATCACCAGATATTAAAGAGCATGAGCAATCTAAAGATACGCACTTACTCACAACTTGAGACACCAATTTCTTGACTTACAGAGGTACCCAAGTCCAGATTGCTCCATTTCTTGCTTATCTTCTCTTTTCCATCTAGAGACTATACAAGATTTCTCAAGAAACAGTTAGTCTCAAAAGACACAAGTTATGTGTGCTCCCCCTCAAGTTGTGCATCAAGTATTTGAATGACTTGCACTTTGCACATTCTAGCTTCCTTAGAACTAGAGGGGATCACAACATACCTTGGTCAAGGCATACTCTACCACTTTCATCACCCAAAGATGCCAATTTGAATATCAAATGAAACACCACTTAACACCAATTGAAGGCTAAATGAAAGGTTGACTAAATACAACAATGCACGCCTCAGTGACACCTAAGCCAATTGAATACTCACGGAAGTCTAACATTTACTCAACCTGTACATGCTTCATACTTAACTATCATTGCATATACCAATTCAAGATCAACACAATCATGTATATAAAGCGAAATATCTAAGCATGTCATAATTAAGAAGGTTTCTTAGGTGCACAAAAGAAACAACATTTTAAAGGCATACATTACCTAAGCCAAGATATTACCAATTGAAAGATAAGAACATAGCTATGATCACAATGAATGGAATTTCAAGAATATTTAATGAAAATTGCATAGCTCCATTTTCCATACCTTTGCCGTTATGAGAGCCCTTGTTATCACCAATTGAGGGCTCCTTTTGCTTACACACCTCATAGCTCAAAAGGGCACGACATGGATTTGAAATTCACACAGTACCAAACTAGGGTAATCATGTGAACATGGACTAACCAAAATGTCATATTTGCACATAGCATTACTTACAAACAGTTACAAGTTTATCCATATACACCAGGAGAGTTAATCGTTGTGGATATAACAAATGAAAGAGCTACCAATGAATGATTCAAAAGATATATCCTATAGAGCACCAGTCATGATTAAGCAACCATCATTATGATCCATTTAACACAGGCAATCATAAAGCATAACTACTCTAAGGACAGGTAGCACATCAAGCCAACTTAAGAGCAATACTAAATTGCAATGATGTACTTAAGATACACGGGTACCGTCCTTTGGAGAGCAGGTTGTAGATTCTCATTAAGGTCCTTTACTTGATTCACCAATAATGATTCAGGACCTACACAACTTATTTCACTTGAGATGAACATGGGATTAGTGTTTCACAATAATTCAACCTTGGGTCAATAAACACCAAAACAATTAACAGCTTAAGCATAGAGTTTTAGATAACCGTCTTAAGCTCTCCCATGGTCTCCAGTCCATCTCAAGGCACCTGCATGGTCTAGTTAGCACAGTTTGGTACCCATCTCGGGATGGGTCCATAATGATCATCTAAATGTGCCTTTGGTACCCAAATTGCCTTTGTGCTAGTTCTAGGTGATCTCGTTATAGATCTAGCACAAGTGTATGATTTGAGTCTCCTACCCGAATAAGATTGACACAATTTCACTTGCTTAGGAATCTTACCTTTATAACATACTTTGAATAGATGACCCTGCTCACCACACTTGTAGCAGAAGCGTCGCTCAACTTGACACGGCGCTTGCTGTGTGTCATTTTCCTTGGTGAGGGTCACCTTGGAGGATGCACATCCTTGATCCTTCATGACCGGACATGAAGTGATCGTGTGGTCCTTTTTGTTGCATCCAAAACAACTCCTTGTCCCTTTATTCTTGTCTTTGTACGGACAAGATGCGATGAGGTGGCCTAACTTTTTGCACTTGAAACACCTCCTTTTTCCTTTTACCTTTTTGTCCTTGAAGGACATGGAGAGATGATTAGTACAAACAACATGACTAATTGAATTTTTACCTTTTTCCTTGTTCATGTTGATTTCTTCATTTATAGCTTTGGGAACATTCTTCTTATTGAGCTTAACACTTGCTGCAGTTTTTCCTTTCTCAAGCTTCTTCACCACGCGCCCGTGGATATCTTGAGAGAGTTGAGCAATGTGTCTTTTCCTTAGCTGTCTTTGCTTCTTGTTCCCATGCACTTTTCTTTTTGATCCTGCAACTTGTTTCTCAAATAAAGATTGGCCTTTCTTGGGGCAGTGGAGGTCAGCACATGATAATATTTTGACCAATTGATTACTAGTGCAAGAATGAGGTTCATATGAGTTGAAACTAGTAATTACTACCTCATGAGCAATATCGAGCATGATATGGTCATCAACTAATTCATTATGAGAATAAGATAGCATATCATATTTTTCACTTAGAGCAAGTTTTTCTAAATTTATCATTTCTACTTGACTCTTAAGCATAGAATTCTCAGCTTTAAGTTGAGCAACATCAGATAATACATCATGATTATTTCTTTGTTCAAATAAAATAGATTCATACCGTTGGACCAAATTATCATGAGAGCACTTTAGCTCCTCATGTTCTTTGGTCATCTTCTCCAGGCTGTCGTTGGTTTTGATGAGAGTCTCCTCTAGCCTGAGAAGCGTCTCGCCTTGTTCCTTGTTCCTCCTCAACAATTTAACCAAGAGCACTTTGTCTTCTTTGTTGAGATGGGTGTAGAACCGGCGAATCTCCTCTTCTTCCACATCACCGGTCTTATTTTCCCTGTCATTATTATTAGTGGAAGCAGTATAGGAAAATGTACCTTGTGATGATGAAGACTCATCCTCGCTATCATCCTCATATTCCTCCTCATCATTGCTTTCATCTCCACTATCATTGTTAGCAATAAGACATTTATAACTAGTGGAAGAAAAACCTGTCGGTGAGGTGGATTCATCGTTTGGTGCCCATCGTTCTTGATCTTCTCCTTTTGAAAGGTTAGTATCACAAGCAATATGGGGAGTAGAAGCAGTACAATTTTCCACATAATATTTTACTTTAATTCTATTCCATAAATCATGAGCATCAACAATTAAATCATTACCACTACTCATGATGGCAAAATAAGCACCTCTAGAAAGAGAATCAACTAAGATGCTGCAAGCATGGTGATTGAGAGAAAAACATCTTAGTTCATCATTAGAGGGATTTTTACTAATATCAGATGGAAAAATACTTCGCCTAAAGATCTGTCTCAAATCAGAATCAACACTCATGAAAGCATTATAAATAGAGACAGACCAAGATTTGTAATTAGAGCCATCGCCTAAAAGAAGTTCTACAGTTACCTCTTGTGACGACATCGTTATCTCCGGACGGCTAAGCCCACACTGGAGAGGCCTACCTCTGATACCAATTGAAAGTTCCCTTTGATCCGGGAACAGGATCTGGATGTCGCCTAGAGGGGGGGGTGAATAGGCGAATAAAACTTATTACTTTAAAAACTTAAATTCTTACTCTACTCGAAGACTTGGTACGCAGTGGAATGAGAAGACTCTTCGAGTAGGTCGCAGCGGAATGGAAGATCCTGTCTCAAAATGTCCTGCACTTCAAATCAAGCTTATACCACAGATAAGTATTGAAGTGCAGATATAAAGGCGAGTAAGACAGAGAGTCAGGATACAATACAGAATAGAGCACACAGACACAAGGATTTATCCCGAGGTTCGGCCAAGCCTGAAATGCTTGCCTAGTCCTCGTTGGAGTTAGCCACACCTGGGCTTGGAGTCTATTTCAACTCCTTCCTCCGTTTGCTCAGATCTGTCAGTATGACAGATAGAGCCTTTCACTATTGAGTGGGGTTACAACAGAACCGCGGCTGCTTACAAACTTCTTGGCAGCACCCCGGCAGAGTAACGATACGCTCAAGACCTTGCTCTAGCTCTTAGCAGCACTACTCCTCTCTCTAAAGGCTTATAGCTGTGCCTTCTACACAAACTATAGAGTTACACACAACAGGGAGAGCGAGAATTGATTCCAATGAAGTCTACACTTGTTGGCTGCTCATCTATTTGCTGGAGACGCCTAGGGGTCCCTTTTATAGGCACAAGGGGCCTAGGAGCCGTTGGAATCCCATTTGGAAGGCAATCCTTGCCTTCTGTCGTCGGGGGCACCGGACAGTCCGGTGCACACCGGACACTGTCCGGTGCCCGATTTCCTTCCTTAAATAGCGAAGCCGACCGTTGCCGACCGTTGCAGATCTGGGAGCCGTTGGGGCACCGGACATGTCCGGTGCACACCGGACAGTCCGGTGCCTCCATCTAGCCGTTGGCACGGCCACGTGTCCTGCGCAGATTGCGCGGCCGACCGTTGGCCCGGCCGACCGTTGGCTCACCGGACAGTCCGGTGAATTTTAGCCGTACGTCGTCGGCGAATTCCCGAGAGCGGCCTCTTCGCGTCGAGTCAGCCTGGCGCACCGGACACTGTCCGGTGCACACCGGACAGTCCGGTGTGCCAGACCGAGCTGAGTCTTGGCTGTACACAGCCAAGCCTTTTTCTCCTCTTTTCTTTTCTTCTTCTTTCTGTTTCTAACACTTAGACAAGTATATTAGTACACAAAACCAATGTACTAAGTCTAGAAACATACCTTCTCTTAATCATTAAATCTATAGCATTTCACATGCTTGAGCTTTGATGTTGGACTCATAAATCATCAAGTCGGCTTGACTTGATCTAGATTGACATTTCTTAGCTCCAACATCTTGCAAAGGTCACATAGAACATCTCCAAGCATAGGAACAACCCAAACAAAAGATTAAGGTGAACTTAGCTCTTTTGGGCTGCTTCTAGTTCTTGGCTTGATCAGTTGTCTCCGAGCTACGCACCCGAGTCTCACTTTATGCAATGTCCATCTTACTTGTGATGTCCATTATGTATCCATAATCTAGTTCTTGGACCATCACATTTGTTCACTTGTGTTGAACCTTGTAGACTTTATCTTAAGCACCTGTTCAACACTTAGTATACTTGTTAGTCCTTTAATTGAGTTGTCATCCAAACACCAAAACTCACAAGAGAGCTTTCAGCTAGCCCCGTGACGACGGCGGCTCTCAGCTCACTTACGGAAGCAGGGGGACGTCAGCAAGGACCCAACCGCTCCGACAGCTGTCCCTCCGCCAGGCTCCGTTGCTCCTCCGACAGCCACGACACCACACCAGCTGGGTGCCAAGATCTCTCCGGCTGCCACATTGGCATGTACTTAGGGCGCTAGCTCTCCCTCGCTAGACACGTAGCACTCTGCTACACCCCCATTGTACACCTGGATCCTCTCCTTACGCCTATAAAAGGAAGGACCAGGGCCTTCTTAGAGAAGGTTGGCCGCGCGGGGACGAGGACAGGGCAGGCGCTCTCTTGGGGCCACTCGCTTCCCTCACCCGCGTGGACGCTTGTAACCCCCTAATGCAAGCGCACCCGACCTGGGCGCGGGACGAACACGAAGGCCGCGGGACTTCCACCTCTCTCTCGACCCTTCTCCAGCCACCTCGCTTTCCCCCCTTCGCGCTCGCCCACGCGCTCGACCCATCTGGGCTGGGGCACGTGGCACACTCACTCGTCGGCTTAGGGACCCCCCGGTCTCGAAACGCCGACAAAAGGTGTCAGGCTACCTTTGCGTTAAATGCCCCTGTGACTCGGTCGGTCGGCGCGGCGATTTAGTCAGGGTTGCTTCTTAGCGAAGGCAAGGCCTCGGGCGAGCCGGAGATGTGTCTGCCGTACAAAGGGGGCCTCGGGCGAGACAGAAACACCTCGGGGTCGGCTGCCCTTGCCCGAGGCTAGGCTCGGGCGAGGCGTGATCGAGTCGCTCGTATGGACTGATCCCTGACTTAATCGCACCCATCAGGCCTCTGCAACTTTATGCTGATGGGGGTTACCATCTGAGAATTAGGCGTCCTGAGGGTACCCCTAATTATGGTCCCCGACAGTAGCCCCCGAGCCTCGAAGTGAGTGTTAGCACTCGCTTGGAGGCTTTCGTCGCACTTTTTTGCAAGGGGACCAGCCTTTCTCGGTTGCATTTTGTTCCGGCGGGTGCGCGCGAGCGCACCCGCCGGGTGTAGCCCCTGAGGCCTCGGAGGAGTGGTTTCACTCCTTCGAGGTCTTAATGCCTTGCGTAATGCTTCGGCCGGTCTGGTGGTTCCCTCATGCGAACTGGCCGTAGCCCGGGTGCACGGTCGGGGCCCAAGTTCTCGGGCTGGTATGTTGACGCTGTCAACGGTTCGGCCGGAGCCGGGTTTGCGAGAGCAGCCCCCGAGCCTCCGCATAGGGCGAGAGGGCGATCAGGGGCAGACTCGGCTTTTTTACATACGCCCCTACGTCGCCTTTCCGCAAGGAGGAGGGGGGGAGAGCGCCATGTTACCCTCGATGGGCACCGAACATGGTGTCTCCGGTGAGCTGCAAGCGGGTAATCCGAGTGGACGTCCGTGCCCCGTTCGTTGGGGGTCGTCTAGGGGCCCAGAGGCATGCCCAAAAGTACCTGCGGGTGATCTGCCGGACCCGATCCCCTAGCGACGGGGTCCGAGGGCTCGATGCCTCCCTCCGATGGGATTCCGTTACAAAATCGCTCCCACTGGTCTCGGAAATGTCCTAGGGTACCTCGGGAGCGTAGCCCGAGCCTTGGTTATGTATCGAACGTACCCCTGGTCATCCCTCGCTTGGTGTCTGAGGTGACTGTGAACCCTTCGGGGGCCAGCCTTCGAACCCCTGATCAGTAATGGGCGCGGAGCCCGAGTAGCCTGAGGCGGCCGTGGAACCCTTCGGGGGGCCGGCCTTCGAACCTCTGACCAGTAGTGGGTGTAGGGCCCACGCGATCTGAGGCGGCTGTTGAACCCTTCGGGGGGGGCCAGCCTTCGAACCCCTGATCAGTAAGGAGGCTCGGAGCCTAGTTCCTTCACGGGGAAGGATCCCTTTCGGGGTATCCCCCTTTCCCGGTCCCTGTCGCAAGAGATAGAGAAAGAGGAAAAAAGGAAAAAAGGATACGAAACCGAACGACGCGGCGTACCTTTTTTGGCGCGGTTGTTTCGGCAAAGGCGAAGCGTCGCCCGCTGCTCCTGCCAGAAACGCCGCCTGTCCAGACGCGGAGTTAATGCGACGGGGTGAGTAGTTGGCAGGGCGGCCGTTGCGCGTGCGCGAGCCGTTCGAGGAACGGATCGCGGGCGCGTTGTCTTCACGCCGTGAGAGGGGGTTCTCTCGCTGCCTCCGGATGGGACGTGAGCTTGGCTGATGACGTGACCGCTGCTCCCGCGCGCCTGCCACCGTCATCACTGCCGGCCCACTTTTGACCGCGTTGACCGCTGCGTCAGGCTGGCGCTGCTGGGTCGCGCGCTGGGTCGCCTCGAGTCGCGGTATTGGTTCCGCAATCGAGGAGGCGCGGTGGTGGCGCAAGTGGTACAGTTGCTTGCATGCAGCATCCGGCGCGCCGGTCGCGCGACGCGTGGGCCTGGGCATGTATGTAACTTCGGCACGGAGCCGTGTTTTTTCCTCATTTTTGAGCACTAAGACTCGCCTGTTGACTATCTGAACCGCTTCACCAAGCATGAGTCGCCCCGTGTCAAGGTGACGAGTGAGGTATCCGTATCCCGGAGGCGTAGGAGTCCCTCGGCTCGGTCGGTCTTGCTGTCCGAGGTTCCTCTGGCTTAGTTAAAGAGACCCCTCGGCCGCTCTTCGACGAGCTGAGGCTAGGGGTAGCGATATCAGTATGAACAGAGGCGGAGTTGGCTCGAAAATGAAACCTGGTTGGCCGGAGCCTAGCCGGGTTGTCCGTTGGCAGGATCGACGTCGGAGTTGATCTGCCGAGGCTTCGGACCGGGCTGGCGCCCTCGGAAGATGGTTGGCCGAGGCCCCAGGGGTGACCGGCCGAGCCGCCTGCTCGGGCCGGATTCCCGGAGAAGTCCCTGGGAGCGATTGCCCGGGCGTGGTGATGACGTCGTCCTTCGGAGCGGAGACCCTCGGACCGCGTCGCCGTCCGAGGCTAGGTCGGGCCTCGCCGAAGGTGCCGTCGATGCCGAGGGTGTTGCTGCCCCCTTCCAGCATCAAGACCCGAGCCTGCAGGATCAGATTGTCTTGTAGCGTGTGCCTTGTGCGGCCGTCGAGGCCAGAACACACACCCTCGCTGCGTTGTAAAGCTGCGTCTCTTTTCCTCTTGTTTCGAGTATCTGGACTTTTTGTCGGTAACAGGGATGTTTGTGCGAGCAAGAGTTGCTTCTCGCGGGAGGTGATGAGTGAGGTATCCATATCCCGGAGGCGTGGGAGTCCCTCGGCTCGGTCGGTCTTGTCGCTTACGCATACTTTCACCCGTCCATAAGGCCCTGTCACCGACTTGGTCGAGAAAGCTCGAAAGATCGCTTCGGCAGAAGGGCTTCCGAACGTAAAGACTTGTTCGATCCACGGAGCCACTTTATCCGAACGCGAGTTACTTATCGCAGAAGGTGATGAGTGAGGTATCTGTATCCCGGAGGCGTAGGAGTCCCTCGGCTCGGTCAGCCTTGGCTGCTTACGTGTACTCCGTCGTTTCCAGGACCCACTTTTCGAAGTAGTCAAAAAGCACGAAAGATATTCTGGTAGAAGAGATTTTTTTTCGAGGAAAATTTTGACGCAGAGGGGGTTTCCCCCCTTTTAGCCCCCGAGGGAGGGTCGGGCTTTGCCGAGGCGAGGCCGACCCTTCCTTGTTGACTAAACTTTGCGTGGGTGCGAGGTATATGAACAACTTGGAAACATCTTAAGGGTAGAAACGACATAGTTGTTGGATGTTCCAAGCGTTGCCGTAGACCTCGCCTTGACTGTTGGCCAGCTTGTACGTTCCGGGCTTCAGAACTTTGGCGATGACGAATGGCCCCTCCCAGGGGGGCGTGAGCTTGTGCCTCCCTCGGGCGTCTTGCCGCAGCCGAAGCACCAGGTCGCCCACCTGGAGGTCTCGGGGTCGGACCCCTCGGGCGTGGTAGCGTCGCAGGGACTGCTGATACCGCGCCGAGTGTAGTAAGGCCCTATCCCGAGCCTCTTCCAGCTGGTCCAGCGAGTCTTCTCGGCTAGCTTGGTTGCTTTGATCGTCGTAGGCCCTCGTCCCCGGGGAGCCGTATTCCAGGTCAGTGGGCAAGACGGCCTCGGCCCCGTATACCAGGAAGAACGGCGTGAAACCCGTGGCTCGGCTCGGTGTTGTCCTCAGGCTCCAGACCACCGAGGGGAGTTCCTTCATCCATCGCTTGCCGAACTTGTTGAGGTCGTTGTAAATCCGAGGCTTGAGCCCTTGTAGAATCATGTCGTTGGCACGTTCTACTTGCCCATTCGACATGGGATGAGCTACGGCAGCCCAGTCCACCCGGATGTGGTGATCGTCGCAAAAATCCAAGAATTTTCTGCCGGTGAACTGGGTGCCGTTGTCGGTGATGATGGAGTTTGGGACCCCGAAGCGATGGATGATGTTGGTGAAGAACGCCACCGCCTACTCGGACCTGATGCTGTTCAGGGGTTGGACCTCGATCCACTTGGAGAATTTGTCGATGGCGACCAGCAGGTGCGTGTAGCCCCCGGGCGCCTTCTGCAGAGGGCCGACGAGGTCCTGAAAGGGAAATGTGCCCTTGGGCCATTTCTAAGTATTTTGGTGATTTAGTGCCCAACACAGGTGCCTAATTGTAAAATGGTGGACAAAGTACGAATCAAGGATAAAGGTATGTTTCTAAGCCTTAGTACATTGGTTTTGTGTACTAATATACTTGTCTAAGTGTTAGAAACAGAAAAGAAAAGAGGAGACAAAGACTTGGCTGTGTACAGCCAAGACTCAGTTCGGTCTGGAGCACCGGACTGTCCGGTGTGCACCGGACAGTGTCCGGTGCGCCAGACTGACTCGGCGCGAAGTGGCCGCTCTCGGGAAATTGGCCGACGGCGTACGGCTAAAATTCACCGGACTGTCCGGTGTGCACCGGACTGTCCGGTGAGCCAACGGTCGGCCGGGCCAACGGTCGGCCGCGCAATCTGCGCGGGACACGTGGCCGAGCCAACGGTCGGAAGTCGGCACCGGACTGTCCGGTGTGCACCGGACATGTCCGGTGCGCCAACGGCTCCAGATCTGCCAACGGTCTGCAACGGTCGGCTTCGCTATTTAAGGAAACAAATCGGGCACCGGACAGTGTCCGGTGTGCACCGGACTGTCCGGTGCCCCCGACGACAGAAGGCAAGGATGGCCTTCCGGATTTGCTCTCAACGGCTCCTAGCTGCCTTGGGGCTATAAAAGGGGTCCCTAGGCGCATGGAGGAGATACACAGGCAACCTTTGAGCATTCTTGATCATCCACACTCAGTCTTTGCGCATTTGTTTGTAATTCTAAGTGATTCGAGCTCCGTTCTAGTGAAAACTTTGATATAGTCTTGTGAGCTCGATTCTTGGCCGTGTGTGTGCGCGTTTCGCTGTGGATTTGTGTGTGTTGCTTCCCTCCCTTACTCTGTGTTTCTTTGTGATCATATACTTGTAAGGGCAAGAGACTCCAATTTGTGGAGATTCCTTGCAAACGGGATAGTGAAAGGCAAAACAAAACACCGTGGTATTCAAGTGGGTCTTTGGACCGCTTGAGAGGGGTTGATTGCAACCCTCGTCCGTTGGGACGCCACAACGTGGAGTAGGCAAGCGTTGATTCTTGGCCGAGCCACGGGATAAACCACTGTGTCACCTCTGTGCTTGATCTCTTGTGGTATTGTGTTTTGTTGAGACTTCTCTTTAGCCACTTGGCAATTATTGTGCTAACACTTAACAAGTTTTTGTGGCTTAAGTTTCAAGTTTCACAGGATCACCTATTCACCCCCCCCTCTAGGTGCTCTCAATTGGTATCAAAGCCGTTCTCTTCACAAAGGGACTAACCGCCCGAAGAGATGGATCCTAAGGGGAAGGGTATTGTGATCAATGACAAAGAGAAGGAATCCTTCGTCAACGAGCCGAAGGACGATAAGCCTACCGACTCCGGCTCGGGCCAAAGACGGAAGGAAGGGAAAAAGAAGAAGACAAGGTGCATCAAGGAGATCGTCTACTACGACAGCGACGAGTCTACTTCTTCCCAAAAGGACGACGACCACAACGACTACGAGAGAAGGAAACCGGTTAATTCGAACTTTTCTTTTGACTACTCTCGTATTCCGCAAAGTTCAAATTCACATTTGCTCTCCATTCCACTCGGCAAGCCCCCACACTTTGATGGAGAAGACTACGGATTTTGGAGCCACAAAATGCGTAGTCATCTATTCTCTCTCCATCCTAGTATATGGGAGATTGTAGAGAGTGGAATGCACTTTGATAGTTCGGATAGTCCCATGTTCATTAATGAACAAATTCATAAGAATGCACAAGCTACTACTGTTCTTCTAGCTTCTTTGTGCAGGGATGAATACCATAAAGTGAGCGGCTTGGATAACGCCAAGCAAATCTGGGACACCCTCAAGATTTCTCATGAGGGGAACGACGTCACCTTGCTCACCAAGATGGAGTTGGTGGAGGGAGAGCTTGGACGGTTCGCGATGATAAGGGGCGAGGAGCCGACGCAAACATACAACCGGCTCAAGACTCTTATCAACAAGATAAGGAGCTACGGGAGCACGCGATGGACGGACCACGACGTCGTCCGCCTAATGCTAAGGTCATTTATCGTTCTTGATCCTCATTTGGTGAACAATATACGTGAAAATCCCAGGTACACCAAGATGTCGCCCGAAGAAGTTCTTGGGAAATTCGTTAGCGGGCGAATGATGATCAAGGAGGCGAGGTATGTGAACGACACCTTGAATGGTCCGATCAATGAGCCGCAACCCCTTGCTCTCAAGGCAACACGAAGCAAGGAGGCGCTACCTAGCAAGGTGGCACAGATTGAGGCGGCCGGACTCAATGATGAAGAGATGGCTCTCATCATCAAGAGATTCAAGACGGCGCTAAATGGTCGCAAGGGGCAGCCAAGCAAGACCAAGACAAAGGGGAAGCGCTCATGCTTCAAATGCGGTAAGCTTGGTCATTTTATCGCTAACTGTCCCGATAATGAAAGTGACCAGGAAAAGGGGAACAAAAGAGAGAAGAAGAAGCAATACAAGAAGGCAAAAGGCGAGGCACATCTAGGAAAGGAGTGGGACTCGGATTGCTCCTCCTCCGACTCCGACAATGAAGGACTCGCTGCCACCGCTTTCAACAAGTCTTCCCTCTTCCCCAACGAGCGTCTCACATGCCTTATGGCAAGGGAGAAGAAGGTGAGTACTCAAGACTCCACTTATGCTTCTTCTAGTGATAGTGAGACTAGTGATGATGATGACATAGATTATTCATGCTTGTTCAAGGGCTTAGATAGATCTAAGATAGATAAAATTAATGAGTTGATTGATGCTTTGAATGATAAGAATAGATTACTAGAAAAACAAGAGGATCTTTTATATGAGGAGCATGATAAATTTGTTAGTGCACAAAATTCTCTTGCTCTAGAAATTAAAAGAAATGAAGTGCTTTCTAGTGAATTATCTTCCTGTCATGAAACCATTGCTACCTTAAGAAGTGTTAATAATGATTTAAGTGCTAAACTAGAAGTAGCTAGTAAATCAAATTCCTGTGTTGAAAATGTTAAAATTTGCACTAGGTGTAAGGATTTTGATGTTAATGCCTGTAGTGAACACCTAGTTTTAATTTTCAAATTAAATGAGGAATTGGCTAGTCTTAATGCCCAACTTAAGACTAGCAAGAGTGAAGTTGATAAAATAAAATTTGCAAGGGATGCCTACACGGTTGGTAGACACCCCTCAATTAAGGATGGTCTTGGCTTCAAGAGAGAGGCCAAGAACTTAACAAGCCATAAGGCTCCCATCTTTGTCAAGGAGAAAGGGAAGGCCCCTATGGCTAGTAGTGCTAAAAGGAACCATGTTTTCTTGTATAATGATAGGAGACATGCTAGAAATGCTTATGATGATTTTGATTCAAATGTTTATGATTCTCATGCCATGTTTGCTTCTAGTTCTTCTTATAAGCATAATAGAGATATGTGTAGGAGAAATGTTGTGCATATGCCTAGGAGAAATCTTGCTCATGTTCCTAGAAAAGTTGTGAACAAACCTTCTACCATTTATTATGCTTGCAATGCTCCCTTTGCTATTTGTAGAAAGGGTAAGAAGGTAATTGCTAGGAAGTTAGGGGCAAAATGCAAGGGAGATAAAACTTGCATCTGGGTCCCTAAAGAAATATGTGCTAACCTTGTAGGACCCAACATGAGTTGGGTACCTAAGACCCAAGCCTAAATTTGCCTTGCAGGTTTATGCATCCGGGGGTTCAAGCTGGATTATCGACAGCGGATGCACAAACCATATGACGGGGGAGAAGAAGATGTTCACCTCCTACGTCAAAAATAAGGATTCCCAAGATTCAATTATATTCGGTGATGGGAATCAAGGCAAGGTAAAAGGGTTAGGTAAAATTGCAATTTCTAATGAGCACTCAATATCAAATGTGTTTTTAGTTGAGTCTCTTGGTTACAATTTGCTATCTGTTAGTCAATTATGCAATATGGGATACAACTGTTTGTTTACAAATGTAGATGTGTCTGTCTTTAGAAGGTGTGATGGTTCACTAGCCTTTAAGGGTGTACTAGACGGCAAACTTTACTTAGTTGATTTTGCAAAAGAAGAGGCCGGTCTAGATGCATGCTTAATGGCTAAGACTTGCATGGGCTGGCTGTGGCATCGCCGCTTAGCACATGTGGGGATGAAGAACCTCCACAAGCTTCTAAAGGGAGAACATGTGATAGGTCTAACAAATGTGTATTTCGAAAAAGATAGACCTTGTGCAGCTTGTCAAGCAGGTAAACAAGTGGGAGGAGCACATCACAGCAAGAATGTGATGACCACGTCAAGACCTCTGGAGCTGCTGCATATGGACCTATTCGGACCCGTCGCCTATCTGAGCATAGGAGGAAGTAAGTATGGTCTAGTTATTGTTGATGACTTTTCCCGCTTCACTTGGGTGTTCTTTTTGCAGGATAAGTCTGAAACCCAAGGGACCCTCAAGCGCTTCCTCAGGAGAGCTCAAAATGAGTTTGAGCTCAAAGTGAAGAAGATAAGGAGCGACAACGGGTCCGAGTTCAAGAACCTTCAAGTGGAGGAGTTCCTTGAGGAGGAAGGGATCAAGCACGAGTTCTCCGCTCCCTACACACCACAGCAAAATGGTGTGGTAGAGAGGAAGAACAGGACGCTGATCGATATGGCAAGGACGATGCTTGGAAAGTTCAAGACCCCCGAGTGCTTTTGGTCGGAAGCTGTGAACACGGCTTGCCACGCCATCAATAGGGTCTACCTTCATCGCCTCCTCAAGAAAACTTCGTATGAGCTTCTAACCGGTAACAAACCCAATGTATCTTACTTTCGTGTATTTGGGAGCAAGTGCTACATTCTAGTGAAGAAGGGTAGAAATTCTAAGTTTGCTCCCAAAGCTGTAGAAGGGTTTTTATTAGGTTATGATTCAAATACAAAGGCGTATAGGGTCTTCAACAAATCATCGGGTCTGGTTGAAGTCTCTAGCGACGTTGTATTTGATGAGACTAATGGCTCTCCAAGAGAGCAAGTTGTTGATTGTGATGATGTAGATGAAGAAGATGTTCCGACGGCCGCTATACGAACCATGGCGATTGGAGACGTTCGGCCACAGGAACGAGATGAACGAGATCAACCTTCTTCCTCAACAACGGTGCATCCCCCAACTCAAGACGATGAACAGGTTCATCAAAAGGAGACGTGTGATCAAGGGGGAGCACAAGATGATCATGTGATGGAGGAAGAAGCGCAACCGGCACCTCCAACCCAAGTTCGAGCGATGATTCAAAGGGATCATCCCGTCGACCAAATTCTGGGTGACATTAGCAAGGGAGTAACTACTCGGTCTCGACTAGTCAATTTTTGTGAACATTACTCTTTTGTCTCCTCTATTGAGCCTTTCAGGGTAGAGGAGGCCTTGCTAGATCCGGATTGGGTGTTGGCCATGCAGGAGGAACTTAACAACTTCAAGCGCAATGAAGTTTGGACGCTGGTGCCTCGTCCCAAGCAAAATTTTGTGGGAACCAAGTGGGTGTTCCGCAACAAACAAGACGAGCACGGAGTGGTGACAAGGAACAAGGCTCGACTTGTGGCAAAAGGTTATGCCCAAGTCGCAGGTTTGGACTTTGAGGAGACTTTTGCTCCTGTGGCTAGGCTAGAGTCCATTCGTATCTTGCTAGCATATGCCGCTCACCATTCTTTCAGGTTGTACCAAATGGATGTGAAGAGCGCTTTCCTCAACGGGCCAATAAAGGAGGAGGTGTACGTAGAGCAACCCCCTGGCTTCGAGGATGAGCGGTACCCCGACCACGTGTGTAAGCTCTCTAAGGCGCTCTATGGACTTAAACAAGCCCCAAGAGCATGGTATGAATGCCTTAGAGATTTCTTAATTGCTAATGCTTTCAAGGTTGGGAAAGCCGATCCAACTCTTTTCACTAAGACTTGTGATGGTGATTTGTTTGTGTGCCAAATTTATGTCGATGACATAATATTTGGTTCTACTAACCAAAAGTCTTGTGAAGAGTTTAGCAGGGTAATGACGCAGAAATTCGAGATGTCGATGATGGGCGAGTTGAACTACTTCCTTGGGTTCCAAGTGAAGCAACTCAAGGACGGCACCTTCATCTCCCAAACGAAGTACACGCAAGACTTGCTGAAGCGGTTTGGGATGAAGGACGCCAAGCCCGCAAAGACTCCGATGGGGACCGACGGACACACGGACCTCAACAAAGGAGGTAAGTCCATTGATCAAAAGGCATACCGGTCAATGATAGGGTCATTACTTTACTTATGTGCTAGTAGACCGGATATTATGCTTAGCGTATGCATGTGTGCTAGATTTCAATCCGATCCTAAGGAGTGTCACTTAGTGGCAGTGAAGCGAATTCTTAGATATTTAGTCGCTACGCCTTGCTTCGGGATCTGGTATCCAAAGGGGTCTAACTTTGACTTGATTGGGTATTCAGATTCCGACTATGCTGGATGTAAGGTCGATAGGAAGAGTACATCGGGGACGTGCCAATTCTTAGAAAGGTCCCTGGTGTCATGGAACTCCAAGAAACAAACCTCCGTTGCCCTATCCACCGCTGAGGCCGAGTACGTTGCCGCAGGACAGTGTTGTGCGCAACTACTTTGGATGAGGCAAACCCTCAGGGACTTTGGCTACAATCTGAGCAAAGTCCCACTCCTATGTGATAATGAGAGTGCTATCCGAATAGCGGAAAATCCTGTTGAGCACAGCCGCACAAAGCACATTGACATCCGGCATCACTTTTTGAGAGACCACCAGCAAAAGGGAGATATCGAAGTGTTTTATGTTAGCACCGAGAACCAGCTAGCCGATATCTTTACCAAGCCTTTAGATGAGAAGACCTTTTGCAGGTTGCGTAGTGAGCTAAATGTCTTAGATTCGCGGAACTTGGATTGAATTGCAGCATACATGTGTTTATGCTTTTGATCATGTTCATTCTGCATCTTGTTGCTTATTATGGTGCTCAAGTTGTACAAACACTCCCTGGACCTCACAAGTCTGTTGCAAAGTGATGCACATGTTTAGGGGGAGATGTGTTACAACTTGACCCTTTGAGACTAACCATATGCTTGAGTTTGCTTGATTTAGTCTCAAAGGAGAATTGAAAGGGAAAAGGTGGACTTGGACCATAAAAGACTTCCACTGCACTCCGATGAGAGGGTAACTTATTCCAAGTTCATCTCATGAACTCTTATTGCCATTTGCTCTTAATTGAAGATTTTGGTGAGGCAATGGGGTTAAAGGGCCAAGATTGATCCCGTTTTGGTGCTTGATGCCAAAGGGGGAGAAAATAAAGGCCAAAGCAATAAATGGATCAACTACCACTTGAGAAATTTGAAAATAGTAGAGTAGAGCTTTTGGTTTGTCAAAACTCTTTTATTGTCTCTTGTGGCTTCTAGTGGGGAGAAGTAGTTGATTATGGGAAAAAGGGGGAGTTTTTGAAATCTTTGATCAATCTCTTTTGGAATGACTCTCTTTATGCTTTAACATGTGTGTTTGACTTAGAGATAGAGATTTGAGTTTGATTTGCAAAAACAAACCAAGTGGTGGCATAGAGTGATCCATATATGTCAAAATTGAATCAAAATAATTTGAGTTCTTATTTGAAGTATTTTTGTACTTGTTCTACTTGCTTTATGTTGTGTTGGCATAAATCACCAAAAAGGGGGAGATTGAAAGGGAAATGTGCCCTTGGGCTATTTCTAAGTATTTTGGTGATTTAGTGCCCAACACAGGTGCCTAATTGTAAAATGGTGGACAAAGTACGAATCAAGGATAAAGGTATGTTTCTAAGCCTTAGTACATTGGTTTTGTGTACTAATATACTTGTCTAAGTGTTAGAAACAGAAAAGAAAAGAGGAGACAAAGACTTGGCTGTGTACAGCCAAGACTCAGTTCGGTCTGGAGCACCGGACTGTCCGGTGTGCACCGGACAGTGTCCGGTGCGCCAGACTGACTCGGCGCGAAGTGGCCGCTCTCGGGAAATTGGCCGACGGCGTACGGCTAAAATTCACCGGACTGTCCGGTGTGCACCGGACTGTCCGGTGAGCCAACGGTCGGCCGGGCCAACGGTTGGCCGCGCAATCTGCGCGGGACACGTGGCCGAGCCAACGGTCGGAAGTCGGCACCGGACTGTCCGGTGTGCACCGGACATGTCCGGTGCGCCAACGGCTCCAGATCTGCCAACGGTCTGCAACGGTCGGCTTCGCTATTTAAGGAAACAAATCGGGCACCGGACAGTGTCCGGTGTGCACCGGACTGTCCGGTGCCCCCGACGACAGAAGGCAAGGATGGCCTTCCGGATTTGCTCTCAACGGCTCCTAGCTGCCTTGGGGCTATAAAAGGGGTCCCTAGGCGCATGGAGGAGATACACAAGCAACCTTTGAGCATTCTTGATCATCCACACTCAGTCTTTGCGCATTTGTTTGTAATTCTAAGTGATTCGAGCTCCGTTCTAGTGAGAACTTTGATATAGTCTTGTGAGCTCGATTCTTGGCCGTGTGTGTGCGCGTTTCGCTGTGGATTTGTGTGTGTTGCTTCCCTCCCTTACTCTGTGTTTCTTTGTGATCATATACTTGTAAGGGCAAGAGACTCCAATTTGTGGAGATTCCTTGCAAACGGGATAGTGAAAGGCAAAACAAAACACCGTGGTATTCAAGTGGGTCTTTGGACCGCTTGAGAGGGGTTGATTGCAACCCTCGTCCGTTGGGACGCCACAACGTGGAGTAGGCAAGCGTTGATTCTTGGCCGAACCACGGGATAAACCACTGTGTCACCTCTGTGCTTGATCTCTTGTGGTATTGTGTTTTGTTGAGACTTCTCTTTAGCCACTTGGCAATTATTGTGCTAACACTTAACAAGTTTTTGTGGCTTAAGTTTGAAGTTTCACAGGATCACCTATTCACCCCCCCCCTCTAGGTGCTCTCAGGTCCAGACCCCACACAACGAAGGGCCAGGTGATGGGTATCGTCTGCAGAGCCTGAGCGGGCAGGTGGGTCTGCTTCGCATAGAATTGACGCCCTTCGCAGGTGCGGACAATTCTAGTGGCGTCAGCCACCACCGTCGGCCAGTAGAAGCCTTGCCGGAAAGCGTTCCCGACGAGGGCTCGAGGCGCTGCATGATGGCCGCAAGCCCCCGAGTGTATCTCTTGCAGGAGTTCCTGACCTTCGGCGATGGAGATGCATCGCTGGAGGATGCCTGAGGGGCTGCGGTGGTAGAGCTCCTTCTCATCGCCCAGCAAGACGAACGACTTGGCGCGTCGCGCTACCCGCCGAGCCTCGGCTTGGTCGAGGGGTAGCTCTCCTTGGCGGAGATATTGCAGGTACGGGGTCTGCCAATCTCGATCAGGCGTGACCCCGCTCCGCTCCTCCTCGATGCGCAGCGCCTCGCCCTCGGGGGCCGAGGGTACCTCGGGCTGAACCGAGGACGCCTCGGGTTGGGCCGAGGGTACCTCGGACTGGACCGAGGACGCCCCGGGCTGGGCCGAGGGTACCTCGGACTCGAGCGTGTCGTTGATCTTGACGGAGGGTTGGTGTAGATCCCGGGAGAAGACGTCCGGGGGAACCGTCGTTCGCCCCGAGGCTATTTTTGCCAGCTCGTCCGCAGTCTCGTTGTAGCGCCGGGCGATGTGGTTAAGCTCGAGCCCGTAGAACTTGTCTTCCAGGCGCCGAACCTCATCGCAGTAGGCCTCCATCTTCGGGTCGCGGCAGTGGGAGTTCTTCATGACTTGGTCGATGACGAGCTGCGAGTCGCCGCGAGCGTCGAGGCGTCGGACCCCTAGCTCGATGGCGATTCGCAACCCATTGATCAGAGCTTCGTACTCAGCCACATTGTTGGACGCCGGGAAATGGAGGCGCAGCACGTAGCGTAGGTGTTTCTTGAGGGGCGAGATGAAGAGCAGGCCCGCGCCGGCTCCCGTCTTGATCAGCGACCCGTCGAAAAACATGGTCCAGAGCTCCGGTTGGATCGGAGCCGTCGGCAGCTGGGTGTCGACCCATTCGGCTACGAAGTCCGCCAATACCTAGGACTTGATGGCCTTCCGAGGGGCGAACGAGATTGTCTCGCCCATGATTTCCACCGCCCACTTTGCGATCCTGCCCGAGGCCTCTCGGCACTGGATGATCTCCCCCAGGGGGAAGGATGACACCACAGTTACTGGATGAGACTCGAAGTAATGTCGCAACTTTCGCCTCGTCAGGATCACTGCATACAGTAGCTTCTGAACTTGTGGGTAGCGGACCTTGGTTTCGGACAGCACCTCGCTGACGAAGTAAACTGGCCTCTGAACAGGCAATGCATGCCCCTCTTCTTGCCTTTCGACCACAATCGCGGCGCTAACCACCTGAGTGGTCGCGGCGACGTAGACCAAGAGGGCTTCTCCATCAGCTGGGGGTACCAAGATTGGCGCCTTGGTGAGGAGCGCCTTCAGGTTCCCGAGAGCTTCCTCGGCCTCAGGGGTCCAAGTGAAGCACTCGGCCTTCCTTAAGAGGCGATACAGAGGCAGGCCTCTTTCGCCGAGGTGTGAGATGAAACGACTCAAGGCCACGAGACACCCCATGACCCTCTGTACACCTTTTAAGTCCTTGATGGCCCCATGTTGGTGATGGCTGCGATCTTCTCCGGGTTGGCTTCGATGCCCCGCTCGGAGACGATGAACCCCAGGAGCATGCCTCGGGGCACCCCGAAGACACACTTCTCGGGATTGAGCTTGACGTCCTTTGCCTTGAGACACCGGAATGTCACTTCAAGGTCGGAGAGGAGGTCGGAGGCTTTCCTTGTCTTGACTACGATGTCATCGACGTAGGCCTCGACCGTTCAGCCGATGTGTTCGCCGAACACATGGTTCATGCACCGCTGGTACGTCGCTCCCGCGTTCCTCAAACCGAACGGCATGGTGACATAGCAGTACATGCCGAAGGGCGTGATGAAAGAAGTCGCGAGCTGGTCAGACTCTTTCATCTTGATTTGATGATACCCTGAGTAGGCATCGAGTAAAGACAGGGTTTCGCACCCAGCAGTGGAATCCACGATTTGATCGATGCGAGGTAGAGGGTAGGGAACCTTCGGACATGCTTTGTTGAGACCAGTGTAGTCTACACACATCCGCCATTTCCCCCTTTCTTTCTCACAAGCATAGGGTTGGCAAGCCATTCGGGATGGAATACCTCTTTGATGAACCCTGCTGCCATTAGCTTGTGGATCTCCTCGCCTATCAATCTGCGCTTCTCCTCGTCGAATCGGCGCAGAGGCTGCCTGACCGGTCGGGCTCCGGCCCGAATATCCAGCGAGTGCTCGGCGACATCCCTCGGTATGCCGGGCATGTCCGAGGGACTCCACGCAAAGACGTCGGCGTTTGCGCGGAGAAAGTCGACGAGCACTGCTTCCTATTTGGGGTCGAGCCCGGAACCGATCCGGATCTGCTTGGAGGTGTCGCCACTGGGGTCGAGAGGGACGGCCTTAACCGTCTCCGCTGGCTCGAAATTGCCGGCGTGTCGCTTCACGTCTGGCACCTCTCTGGAGAGGTTTTCCAGGTCGGCGATGAGGGCCTCGGACTCGGCGAGGGCCTCGGCGTACTCCACGCACTCCACGTCACATTTGAACGCGTGTTTGTACGTGGGGCCGACGGTGATGACCCCGTTGGGGCCCGACATCTTGAGCTTCAGGTAGGTATAGTTGGGGACGGCCATGAACTTCACGTAGCATGGCCTCCCCAATACCGCGTGGTAGGTTCCTCGGAACCCGACCACCTCGAACGTCAGAATCTCCCTTCGGAAGTTGGAGGGCGTTCCGAAGCAGACAGGAAAGTCGAGCCGTTCGAGGGGCTGGACGTGCATCCCAGGAATGATCCCGTGGAAGGGCGCAGCGCCTGCTCGGACGGAGGACAGATCGACGCGCAGGAGCCTGAGGGTCTCGGCGTAGATGATGTTGAGGCAGCTGCCCCCATCCATCAGGACCTTGGTGAGCCTAACGTCGCCGATAATGGGGTCGACGATGAGCGGGTATTTCCCCGGGCTCGGCACGTGGTCGGGGTGGTCAGCTTGGTCGAAGGTGATGGGCTTGTCGGACCAGTCTAGGTAGACTGGCGCCGCCACTTTCACCGAGCAGACCTCCCGACGCTCTCGCTTGCGATGCTGAGCCGAGGCATTCACCGCATGCCCTCCGTAGATCATGAAGCAGTCGCGGACCTCGGGGAACTCTCCTGCTTGGTGATCTTCCTTTTTGTCGTCGTCGCGGGCCCTGCCACCCTCTGCGGGTGGCCCGGCCTTGTGGAAGTGGCGCCGAAGCATGATGCACTCCTCGAGGGTGTGCTTGACGGGCCCCTGATGGTAAGGGCACGGCTCCTTGAGCATCTTGTCGAAGAGGTTAGCACCTCCGGGGGGCTTCCGAGGGTTCTTGTACTCGGCGGCGGCGACAAGGTCCGCGTCGGCGGCGTCGCGTTTCGCTTGCGACTTCTTCTTGCCTTTCTTCTTGGCGCCGCGCGGAGTAGACGCCTCGGGTGCCTCTTCTGACGGGCGGCCCTGAGGCTGCTTGTCCTTTCGGAAGATGGCCTCGACCGCCTCCCGGCCAAAGGCGAACTTGGTGGCGATGTCCATCAGCTCGCTCGCCCTGGTGGGGGTCTTGCGACCCAACTTGCTCACTAGGTCTCGGCAGGTGGTGCCGGCAAGGAACGCGCCGATGACATCGGAGTCGGTGATGTTGGGCAGCTCGGTGCGCTGCTTCGAGAATCGCCGGACGTAGTCCCGAAGAGACTCTCCTGACTGCTGCCGGCAGCTTCGGAGGTCCCAGGAATTCTCGGGGCGCACGTACGTGCCCTGGAAATTGCCGGCGAAGGCTTGGACCAAATCATCCCAGTTGGAGATCTGCCCCGGAGGCAGGTGCTCCAACCAGGCGCGAGCGGTGTCGGAGAGGAACAGGGGGAGGTTGCGGATGATGAGGTTGTCGTCGTCCGTTCCGCCAGTTGGCAGGCCAGGCGGTAATCTGCGAGCCACAATTCCGGCTTCGTTTCCCCCGAGTACTTTGTGATAGTAGTCGGGGGTCGGAAACGGACCGGAAACGGCGCCCGCCGGATGGCCCGGCTGAAAGCCTGCGAACCGGGTGGTTCGGGCGAGGGACTCCGATCCTCCCCGCTGTCGTAGCGTCCCCCACGCCTGGGGTGGTAGCCTCGGCGCACCCTTTCGTCGAGGTGGGCCCGACGGTCGCGACGATGGTGCTCGTTGCCGAGGTGGCCCGGGGCCGCAGGCGCGGTGTTGCGCGTGCGCCCGGTGTAGACCGAGGCTTCCCGCATGAATCGGGAAGTCGCGGCATGAGGCTCCGAGGGGTACCCCTGCCTTCGGGAGGCAGAGCTCTCGGCCCGCCGGGCCGCAGCGCCTTCCAGGAGATTCTTGAGCTCTCCCTGGATTCGCCGACCCTCGGTGGTTGATGGTTCTGGCATCGTGCGGAGGAGCATCGCTGCGGCTGCCAGGTTCTGACCGACCCCGTTGGATGCGGGTGGCGGCCTGTCCCTGGCATCGTTGGCGACGCGGTGCTGGAAACCCTAGGGCAGGTGACGTATTTCTCCGGCCGAGGGTTGGCCCGCCCATACCTGCCCGACGTCCCGGCGGATCGACTCGAGCGCTCCTGCTCCCTCGTCGAGCCTGGCCTGCGCCCCGCGGACTTGCTCGAGCTGTGGGTCATGACCCCCCGCCGGAACGGGGACCATAGCTAGCTCCCGCGGGATGTCGGCGCGAGGCACCGGCCTAGGGAGATCACCGTCCTCCGGCATGTTGAGATGGTTGCCTTCGGAGGGATCCCCTAGCTCGACGTGGAAACATTCGCGGCTTGGGCCGCAGTCCTTGTCGTCAAGGCTGCGGCTGCCGTCGGAACAGACGGAGAGGCAGTAGTCACATGCGGTCATAAAGTCCCGCATGGCACTGGGGTTGCCAAATCCAGAGAAATCCCAACAGACGCTGGGATCGTCATCTTTCTCGGACCCAGAGGGCCCGTAGGTCGAGACATCCGTCAATCGGTCCCAAGGCGACCGCACACGAAACCCCAGAGGGGTTGCACTCGCCTCAACGTGAGCGCTCGCCAAAGCGAGGTCGCTAGGCGGGTTGAGGCCGAGTCGAAATGACGTAGGATGGGAATCGGTCGGTACCTTTTGGTCGACGAGGAGCGACATAGTCACGTCGGGGACTGATTGCGCCGTTGTCTTGGGTACGAGGGCGACGTCCTGTAGGCCCTCCGCGAGCGTGCTGGCGTCGTCCACTTGCTCAGGGTTGGCGTGTCGCGGGGGGACGGCGCTCGCCTTCGTCTCAAACGCGAGGTCAACGCCCGACGCACCCTCCGTTGGGGCGCTGGGGACGTCGATTCGCTTGACAGCCGACGGAGCGCGGCCTCCCGCTCGGCCTTAGTTG
The DNA here is from genome assembly GCA_029449295.1 of Zea luxurians. Classification (NCBI taxonomy): domain Eukaryota; kingdom Viridiplantae; phylum Streptophyta; class Magnoliopsida; order Poales; family Poaceae; genus Zea; species Zea luxurians. Next base: position 17,216,427 of record JAOPSE010000039.1, read on the forward strand.
CCCCGCCTCCTCCTTCGATGGCGGGGGAGAGGACGGGGCGAGCTCGAATGTTGTTCTTCCACCACGCGGGGAAGACGTCGTCGATTCCGCCGCCGGCGGGCGGGCTGTCGGCCGCCATTGTCGTCGTCGCGCGGCGGTGGAAGGAGTATCATGTCGTAGCTGCCGTCGAGAGACATGAACTCGAGACTCCCGAAACGGAGCACCGTCCCGGGTTGGAGAGGTCGTTGGAGACTGCCCATCTGGAGCTTGACGGGAAACCGCTCGTCAACACGCAGCGTGCCCCTACCTGGCGCGCCAACTGTCGGCGTTTCGAGACCGGGGGGTCCCTAAGCCGACGAGTGAGTGTGCCGCATGCCCCAGCCCAGATGGGTCGAGCGCGTGGGCGAGCGCGAAGGGGGGAAAGCGAGGTGGCCGGAGAAGGGTCGAGAGAGAGGTGGAAGTCCCGCGGCCTTCGTGTTCGTCCCGCGCCCAGGTCGGGTGCGCTTGCAGTAGGGGGTTACAAGCGTCCACGCGGGTGAGGGAAGCGAGCGGCCCCAAGAGAGCGCCTGCCCCGTCCTCGTCCCCGCGCGGCCAACCTTCTCTAAGAAGGCCCTGGTCCTTCCTTTTATAGGCGTAAGGAGAGGATCCAGGTGTACAATGGGGGTGTAGCAGAGTGCTACGTGTCTAGTGAGGGTGAGCTAGCGCCCTAAGTACATGCCAATGTGGCGGCCGGAGAGATCTTGGCACCCAGCTGGTGTGGTGTCGTGGCTGTCGGAGGAGCAACGAAGCCTGGCGGAGGGACAGCTGTCGGAGCGGTTGGGTCCTTGCTGACGTCCCCCTGCTTCCGTAAGTGAGCTGAGAGCCGCCGTCGTCACGGGGCTAGCGGGGCGCCATCATTGCCTATCTGGCGGAGCTAGCCAGATGGGACACCGGTCTTGTTCTCTGCGGCCCGAGTCGGCTCGGGGTAGGGTGATGATGGCGCTTCCTGTTGACGTGGCGGGCTTGTGCCCTAGGTCGGGCGACGTGGAGGCTCCTCTGAAGCCGAGGTCGAGTCTGTCTTTCGTGGCCGAGGCCGCGTCCGAGCTCCTGGGTCGGGCGAGGCGGAGGTCGTTCGGCAGAGGCCAGGGCGGAGTCCGACCCCTGGGGGCGGGCGAAGCGGAGTTCGTCGTCCTCTGGGGCCTAGCCCGAGTCCGAGCCCTGGGTCGGGCGGAGCGGAGTTCGTCGTCTTCCGGGGCCTTAGCCCGAGTTCGAGCCCTGGGTCGGGCGGAGCGGAGTTCGCCGTCTTCCGGGGCCTTAGCCCGAGTCCGAGCCCTGGGTCGGGCGGAGCGGAGTTCGCCGTCTTCCGGGGCCTTAGCTCGAGTCCGAGCCCTGGGTCGGGCGGAGCGGAGTTCGCCGTCTTCCGGGGCCTTAGCCCGAGTCTGAGCCCTGGGTCGGGCGGAGCTTCCTATGGCGCCTTTGGCAAGGCCTGACTGCCTGTCAGTCTCACTCTGTCAAGTGGCACTGCAGTCAGAATGGCGCAGGCGACGCTGTCCTTCTGTCAGACCGGTCAGTGGAGCGGCGAAGTGACAGCGGTCACTTCGGCTCTGCCGGGGGGCGCGCGTCAGGATAAAGGTGTCAGGCTACCTTTGCGTTAAATGCCCCTGCGACTCGGTCGGTCGGCGCGGCGATTTAGTCAGGGTTGCTTCTTAGCGAAGGCAAGGCATCGGGCGAGCCGGAGATGTGTCTGCCGTAAAAAGGGGCCTCGGGCGAGACGGAAACACCTCGGGGTCGGCTACCCTTGCCCGAGGCTAGGCTCGGGCGAGGCGTGATCGAGTCGCTCGTATGGACTGATCCCTGACTTAATCGCACCCATCAGGCCTCTGCAGCTTTAGGCTGATGGGGGTTACCAGCTGAGAATTAGGCGTCTTGAGGGTACCCCTAATTATGGTCCTCGACAATAATAGTTCGGGTAGTTCGAGAATACCCGAATCCGAAATTCTGGGTATCCGAATTTTCGGGTATTGCAAAACCCGTTGTAATTTCGGGTATCGATTCTCAAAATCTAAAATTTTTAAAATCTGAATTACCCGACCCGAAATTTTCGGGTAATCCGAACGCCCACCCCTACTCGGTAGGGAGTAGGTTGGCAGTTTGGTCAGCGGCTGCGTCTCGGCTTGTCAGGTCTGTCTTTGAACTTAAGGTGTGTTTGGTGATGGAACGAGAAGTAATAGAACGATCCCTTAGAAGATTGTTTGACCACTTAGATAAGAAAGGTTGTTTGGTTACAATGGCGGAATCAAACAGGGTAGAATGGTCCCTTAGATAAGAATATTACAATGGCGGAACTTTTCTCATGACTTTTTTTTTGGCACTCAAATTCGAGTCATTAGTATTTGTGTGTTTGCATACATGTCCTGAACTATAAAGAATATTGCTCCGTATCGATAGGAATAGAATTATTGGTTAAAGAAAAGTTCTTCGATTAGATAGTAAAAAGTTGTCCTATTATGAATTCTTCACTGGTTAAAGATAGAAGGCGAAATGGTTATATATAAAGTACTCGCAAAGTATAGAGAATGTTGGAGAACGCCAGAATGCAAAGGCACAATAAGTTTGAAGATTTATATAGTGGCCCAACACGGCTAAAGGTCGTAACCAACAACCACTCGGCCCACAGGGCCTAATTCGGCCGGTTTTCCATCTAGGGTTAGGTCAAGGCCTCCCCGAGCCTCTATATAAATGGAGACAAGGCAGCCGCCGTCGTCCCCATTAACATCACCGAGACCTATCGCCGCAGAACCACCGAATCCAGGGCATCGGACAGTGTAGAGGTTAGTACGAGGCGGAGGTCAAGATGGTGTGCATCCGGCAGGCGACTATCGACGACCTGCTGGCGATGCAGGCGTGCAACTTGATGTGCCTGCCGGAGAACTACCAGATGAAGTACTACCTCTACCACATGCTGTCTTGGCCGCAGCTCCTCTTCGTCGCCGAGGACTACGGCGGCCGCATCGTCGGCTACGTGCTCGCCAAGATGGAGGAGGACCCCTCCGAGCCCTGCCACGGCCACATCACCTCCCTCGCGGTGCTCCGCTCCCACCGCAAGCTCGGGCTCGCCACCAAGCTCATGTCCGCCGCGCAGGCAGCCATGGACCAGGTCTTCGGCGCCGAGTACGTCTCCCTCCACGTCCGCCGATCCAACCGCGCCGCCTTCAACCTCTACACCTCCACTCTCGGGTACCAGATCCACGACATCGAGGCCAAGTACTACGCCGATGGAGAGGACGCGTTCGACATGCGCAAGCCTCTCCGGCAGCCGCAACCTAAGAAGCACCACCATCACCACCACCACGGCCCCGGTGGGTGCTGCTCCCACGACGCACCAACGGCGACGACTGGTTCTTCTCCTCAGTCTTCTAGTTCGCCGGATAAGAAGGCTAACACTTGATGCATGGTAAGCTTTACCTCGCAAGCTCTGGATGTTGCATTATCTACTAATATATTTCTGATCGCTGCGGAGTTGTTCGTTGTTCTCAAACTGTGATTTTGGTTGCCCGATCAAATCTGTAGTTTCGTTGTAGAATGTGTAGTGTATGTAGGGAAATTTGCTTTTGTGGTTGTTTATCCTTGCAGCTCGCTAAAATACACCGGCATTTGTCGCACTTCGTGTTTGTAAATGTGCCTCTCCTCACCTTTGGTTTCTTGAGAATGTTCACTCTCAAGGCAGCCCAGTCATGGAGGCACATAGGAATTGTTGGTGAGTTTAACGTGGAAGCTTACTGCTTCTTGCCGTGGTATTGCTTCTAAAATCTCTCACTAAATCAGCCAGCTCTTCTTCTGCTTGTCCTTATCTTGTTTAATATTCCTTGATTGGTATGATAAGTTGAGAAGGCTGACACTTAACGGATGGTAAGCTTTTCCTCACAAGCTCACAACGAATATATTCGTTGTGATTAGGCTTTGATTTTGGTTGATGAATCAAATCAGTAGTACAGTGTAGAATGTGTAGTGCCTGTAAATGTGCCTCTCCTCAACTTTGGTTTCTTGAGAATTTTACTCTCAGGCAGCCAGTCCTGGAGGCACACAGCAATTGTTGGTGATTTTGACATGGAAGCTTACTGTTTCTTGTTGTGGTATTGCTTCTAAAATCTCTCACTAAATCAGCCAGAACTGTGGTCACATGTTCTCAGCTTATGTTTGCAGCAGCTTTCCATTCCTTCCATTGTATTGGCAACTGACTTTTGTTTATTATATTGATTTGAAATTATTTTACTAAGCAATGATGAATCGCCCTTTGAATTAGATGTAGATCACTCCATGTCCCTGCGTTTCAGGGAGAACCTACTTGGGGTCCTACATTGGAATGATATATATGGGCTTTAACTGAGCTTTCTGAACATTATTTTGAGCAATGCATGTGTTTTTTTCCGGTGGCTATTGTTGAATGAAAATGCTAATATTTATTTTTTGGCAGAACATAGATGGAGCAATGTGCTTAGAAATTTCTTGCTTTCGATGATGATTTGCCTAATTGTGAGGTGTAGACAACTCCAAGTTCCTGCTTGCCAGGGAGAACCTACTTGGAGTCCTACATTCAAATGAGTTCCATGGGCACTTTCTGAGGTTTAAATGTTTGCCTATGTTATGTCCATCTCGATCTTATCTTTCACTGTTATATTTGGAAGCTTATGAATCAAATGCGTCCAATTTTTACCTTCACAGTAACCTATGATGAATTGTCCAACATGTGAGGTGTAGGTAACTGCAGCCCTGTTTAGTCGGTTTAGGGTTCTTTAGGTGCATGTTATTCGTCATGTTACCTACAGGGCTGCAGTTAAAGAAAAGGTATAAACATGATGAATAATCAAAATAGGGAAGAAGAAAAGGTATACACATCAAACCAATGACTAATCAAAATAGCCCTGATTATTCATTGGTTTGATGTTTATACCTTTTCTTCTTCCTAGTGATTTACCATCGAAATAAATTACTTTTTTGTGACTGCCAGTGATGATTAGTCTGCAAAATGGATGTCCTGTCTGCATCATTTGATGATAAATTACTTTTCTTCTTCCTAGTGATTTACCATCAGGGAATATGACATCATTTGATAACACTGAGGCATTACAGAAGAACCCTATTTCCGTTCAGTTTTTGCTTCGTGCTCTTTTCTTTTATTTTGAAAGTTGAACTTGATCACAAAGCTTGGTTGGGGCCATATCAGAATCCAGGCCTCATCTTTCAGTGATGGTTCTGTCTGCAATATGGACTATGTATCCAAATCCAAGTCCCGCTTCAGGGAAAACCTCCTTGGAGAAACATCAACTAATATGATATGAATTCTGATAGACAGATATAGATATATCGATGCATTATTGTATCATTTTTTCTAGTTTCAAGGAATCATAATTATTTTCTATTTAGAAATCTTTGGATTGCATTTGCCCAATTTAAGCTCAAATTCTGTTTTGTGTGCTTAATAAGTAGCTTCTGAATCTTGCAGAAGCATATCTACAGAGAGGAGGCACCAAGCCCATTGGACTTCCGATACGCAGCTTTTCCTAATAGAATGTAAAACGAATTGTACTGTCATTGTTTGTGTACTTTACTTTGGCTCAATCGACCGACCGAATCTTTGTAATCAGTGAGAATGGCAAGCAAATGTCCTTGACATCTATTGTTATTGTAAAAACATGTGTTATAACGCTGATTCTCAGTTTACATTTGATTATTCAGGTTTTATACAGCAGAATGTAGTGCGTAATATTATTGTCGGATCACTTACGGAGTGCTGCATTTAGATTTAATGACCGTCCAAAATCGTTAGTCAAATCGAACTCCAGTGCCGAGATTTCTGAGTATCAATGCTAATTATTTCAAAAAACAAACAGAAAGATGGTTAGGCCATTGTCCAATGAACAGTAAGAAGAAAGATGATCGTAGACCATCCTGGCTCAGCCGTCCTAGTGTCCAAGGAACACAAAGAGTATAGTATCTGACCTTTATGCATCCGAACATATTCGCCCAATTTCTTAGAAGATCTAAAATCATGTGGTTCTAGTCTGAGATGGTATGTGGGTCCAAAAACTAATTCCAAAACCAGTTGTGGCTCTAGTTTGATGTGAGGCTGATATATGGGTCCAGAACTAGTTGTGAGCTCTACTCTTTTCATTTATATCACTAGAGGTATATACATGGAGGACTCCGTCTAGCAGAGGTTATACGACTTCTATCTTGTCTAGACTTGAGCATGGGCTACTAGACTTGACCTAACTAATGCGACAGACCAGCATAAGCCATAGTTTTTAACCCGTAACAACCTACTGCCGGGTATGGGCCGTGGTTTTTGACTTAAAACTTGATCTAACCCGAAAAAATCCGACCAAAAGCAACAAAACCCGGCTAAACCAGAAAAAACCCTGACCCGATGTGTTCGACAGGGAGGTACGGGCCAACCCGTCTCGACATTATGCACAGATTAGGTGCGGGTTGTGCCAAACGACCTACGACTCGACCTTTACCCAATCTAATCTCGGCCTGACCTAACAATTGAACATGTCTAATCTTGTCGCATCATGGAGCCTGTAAACCATAAAAAGGGGTTTATAAGATTCTAGTTACTCAAGGAATAAAATTAGAGTTATTTTGACTATGGGTTTTATTAATGAAACATATGTCCCTTGTGAAAACAAATGCTAAATGAAATACTTAGACTTATGCATCATGCTTATATTTTGGTTGTGCACTTTAAAACTTGAACCTTGGACAAAAGTTGGAATTTGAATTCAAGATAGAAATCTGAAATTGCTTTAAATGGGAATAGGAAATAAAATCAGAAAAAGGAAGGAAAGGAAAAATAGAAAAGAATGCATATCTGTGGTGGGTCTAATCCACTGATCGGCCCGCTTAACCGAAGGCCGCGCCAACCCATCGAGTCGGTTCGGCGTCGACATCAGGGGCCCATCTGCCAGCCCCTTCCACCAAACAGATAGCACGCACGTTCGTCGTGGCTCTGGCGCATGGGGTCGCACAGTCAGACCCCTGTGGATCTTCCTCGCCGCCGAAATGGATTTGCCACCAAAATCGTCGGTGCTGCGCGAATACAGCTGGACGGGTACAATTGACCTAGCCGAGTTATCATCAGAGCTCCTCTCTGTTTCTTTATGTAGACCCAATCACCATAACGATGCCAAGAGAGGACCGGAGGGTAGGGTGTGGGGAAGCAATCGCCGCGCGCCATCTCCGTCGAGCCTTCGTTTCAGTCTCGGTGGCACACGCGGGTGGTCAACGGTGGATCGTAGAAGAGCGCTCGAGGCTCACCCGTGTCTGGGGCAGTCGTGTGTGGCCGGAATTGCTCATCGGAGCAGGGATTTCGGCACCATCCGCTTTTCGCTGTGGGCAGGGATCTTCGCGGCGCAGTCACCGGTAAGACCATTTCCATCGCATTCGCTGCTCCCTAGGTTTCGTGTAGATGCCCTCAGTTTCACTTTTGAGGCACTGACGCATCAGTCCGGTGGCCTCGCCGGAGTTCTCCGCCGTGGGTGGTCCCACCGCCGCGTTCGGCTTAAGGATCAAGAAAATTAGAAGCGACAACGGAACGGAGTTCAAGAACTCTCAAATTGAAGGCTTCCTTGAGGAGGAGGGCATCAAGCATGAGTTCTCTTCTCCCTACACTCCACAACAAAATGGTGTAGTGGAGAGGAAGAATCGAACTCTATTGGACATGGCAAGAACCATGCTTGATGAGTACAAGACACCGGATCGGTTTTGGGCCGAGGCGGTCAACACCGCCTGCTACGCCATCAACCGGTTATATCTTCACCGAATCCTCAAGAAGACATCTTATGAACTCCTAACCGGTAAAAAGCCAAATATTTCATATTTTAGAGTTTTTGGTAGCAAATGCTTTATTCTTGTTAAGAGAGGTAGAAAATCTAAATTTGTTCCTAAAACTGTAGAAGGCTTTTTACTAGGATATGACTCAAACACAAGGGCATATAGAGTCTTTAACAAGTCCTCAGGACTTGTTGAAGTTTCTTGTGACGTTGTGTTCGATGAGACTAACGGCTCTCAAATAGAGCAAGTTGATCTTGATGAGATAGGTGAAGAACAGGCTCCATGTATAGCACTAAGGAACATGTCCATTGGGGATGTGTGTCCTAAGGAATCCAAGGAGCCTCCACATGCACAAGATCAACCATCCTCCTCCATGCAAGCATCTCCACCAACTCAAATTGAGGATGAGGCTCAAGATGTTGAACAAGAAGATCAAGAAGATGAGCCACCTCAAAATGACGGCAACGATCAAGGGGGAGATGCAAACGATAAAGACAAAGAGGATGAACAACCAAGGCCGCCACACCCAAGAGTCCACCAAGCAATACAACGAGATCACCCCGTCGACACCATCCTCGGCGACATTCATAAGGGGGTAACTACTCGATCTCGTGTTGCACATTTTTGTGAACATTACTCGTTTGTTTCCTCTATTGAGCCACACAGGGTAGAGGAAGCACTACAAGATTCAGACTGGGTGATGGCGATGCAAGAGGAGCTCAACAATTTCACAAGAAATGAGGTATGGCATTTGGTTCCACGTCCTAATCAAAATGTTGTAGGGACCAAGTGGGTCTTCCGCAACAAGCAAGATGAGCATGGTGTGGTGACAAGGAACAAAGCTCGACTCGTGGCCAAGGGGTATTCACAAGTCGAAGGTTTGGATTTTGGTGAAACCTATGCACCCGTAGCTAGGCTTGAGTCAATTCGTATATTATTAGCCTATGCTACTTACCATGGCTTCAAGCTCTACCAAATGGACGTGAAGAGTGCCTTCCTTAATGGACCAATCAAGGAGGAGGTCTATGTTGAGCAACCTCCCGGCTTTGAAGAAAGTGAGTATCCTAACCATGTTTATAGGCTCTCTAAGGCGCTTTATGGGCTCAAGCAAGCCCCAAGAGCATGGTATGAATGCCTTAGAGATTTCCTTATTGCAAATGGCTTCAAAGTCGGCAAGGCCGATCCTACTTTGTTCACTAAAACTCTTGACAATGATTTGTTTGTATGCCAAATTTATGTGGATGATATTATATTTGGGTCTACTAACAAATCTACATGTGAAGAATTTAGTAGGATCATGACACAGAAATTCGAGATGTCTATGATGGGGGAGTTGAAGTACTTTCTAGGATTTCAAGTCAAACAACTCCAAGAGGGCACCTTCATTAGCCAAACAAAGTACACTCAAGATATTCTAAGCAAGTTTGGAATGAAGGATGCCAAACCCATCAAGACACCCATGGGAACAAATGGGCATCTCGACCTCGACACGGGAGGTAAGTCCGTGGATCAAAAGGTATACCGGTCGATAATTGGTTCATTGCTTTATTTATGTGCATCTCGACCGGACATTATGCTTTCCGTTTGCATGTGTGCAAGGTTCCAAGCCGACCCTAAGGAATCACACCTTACGACCGTAAAACGAATCTTGAGATATTTAGCTTATACTCCTAAGTTTGGGCTTTGGTACCCTCGGGGATCCACATTTGATTTGATTGGTTATTCGGATGCCGATTGGGCGGGGTGTAAGATTAATAGGAAGAGCACATCGGGGACTTGCCAGTTCTTGGGAAGATCCTTGGTGTCTTGGGCTTCAAAGAAGCAAAATTCGGTCGCTCTTTCTACCGCTGAAGCCGAGTATATTGCCGCAGGTCATTGTTGCGCGCAATTGCTTTGGATGAGGCAAACCCTGCGGGACTACGGTTACAAATTAACCAAAGTTCCTCTTCTATGTGACAATGAGAGTGCAATCAAAATGGCCGACAATCCCGTCGAGCATAGTCGCACTAAGCACATAGCCATTCGGTATCATTTTCTTCGGGATCACCAACAAAAGGGGGATATCGAGATTTCTTACATTAACACTAAAGATCAATTAGCCGATATCTTTACCAAACCTCTTGATGAGCAATCTTTTACCAGACTTAGGCATGAGCTCAATATTCTTGATTCTAGGAATTTCTTTTGCTAGTCTTGCACACATAGCTCATAAATATACCTTTGATCATGTCTCTTTTATATATGCTATGACTAATGTGTTTTTCAAGTATATTCCAAACCAAGTCATAGGTATATTGAAAGGGAATTGGAGTCTTCGGTGAAGACAAGGCTTCCACTCCACTCTACTACTCATCCTTCGCCGTCGCTCCGCATCATCTCTCCAACTTTGGTATAATCTTCACTCATTCATTTCATGACCAAAGGGGGAGAAAGTACTTCATTGGGCTCTAATGATTCCGTTTTTGGCGATTCATGCCAAAGGGGGAGAAAATATGAGCCCAAAGCAAAAGGACCGCACCACCACCTAAGTTTTAAAATTTTGGAGTTTTTCAATTGATCAAATTTCAAGATTGGTATCTTATTATGTTCTAAAGGAGGAGGAAGTGATATTTCAAAAACCAAAACCCTCTTGAACACTAAGAGGAGGATCTCATTTAGGGGGAGTTTTGTTGAGTCAAAGGCAAAAGCATTTCAAATTAGGAGAAAATTTAAAATCTTGAACATGCTTCTCAAAATCTTATTCATTTGCCTTTGACTTTCTTGCAAAAAGACTTTGAAAAGAATTTACAAAAGAATTTGCAAAAACAAAACTTGTGGTGCAAATGTGGTCCAATATGGTAAAAATAAAGAAACAATCCATGCGCATCATGAAAGTATTTATTGGCTCAATTCCAAGCAACCTTTGCACTTACATTATGTAAACTAGTTCAATTATGCACTTCTATATTTGCTTTGGTTTATGTTGGCATCAATCACCAAAAAGGGGGAGATTGAAAGGGAATTAGGCTTACACCTAGTTCCTAAATAATTTTGGTGGTTGAATTGTCCAACACAAATATTGGACTAACTAGTTTACTCTAGTGCATAAGTTATACAGGTGCAAAAGGTTCACACTTAGCCAATAAAAAGATCAAGTTTTGGATTCGACAAAGGAGCAAGAGGCAACCGAAGGCACCTCTGGTCTAGGGGCACCGGACTGTCCGGTGTACACCGGACAGTGTCCGGTGCGCCACCGGTGCACCAGAGGACTCCGACTTCAAACTCTTCGCCTTCGGGAATTCTCGGAAGCTGGCGCACTATAATTCACCGGACTGTCCGGTGTGCACCGGACATGTCCGGTGCTCCAAGGAAGCGCGGTCTTCCGGAACTCGCCAGCCTCGGGTTCGCACGTCAGCCGCTCCGCTAAAATTCACCGGACTGTCCGGTGTGCACCGGACTGTCCGGTTTGCACCGGACTGTCCGGTGTACCAGCGGAGCAACGGCTCTTTTCGGCGCCAACGGCTCCCTGCGGTGCATTTAATGCGCGCGCAGACGTCAGACATGCCCATACCGGTGCACCGGACATCAAACAGTACATGTCCGGTGTGCACCGGACACCCAGGAGGGCCCAGAAGTCAGAAGCTCCAACGGTCAGAATCCAACGGCAATGGTGACGTGGCAGGGGCACCGGACTGTCCGGTGTGCACCGGACTGTCCGGTGCGCCATCGAACAGACAGGTTCCAGCAACGGTCACTTTTGGTGGTTGGGGCTATAAATACCCCAACCACCCCACATTCATTGCCATCCAAGTTTTCCAACTTCCAACCACTTACAAGAGCTAGGCATTCAATTCTAGACACAACAAAAGAGATCAAATCCTCTCCAATTCCACTCAAGCCTTTAGTGACTAGCGAGAGAGATTTGCCGTGTTCTTTTGAGCTCTGCGCTTGGATCGCTTTCTTTCTTTCTCACTTGTTCTTGTGATCAACACTCAATTGTAACCAAAGCAAGAGGCACCAATTGTGTGGTGGCCCTTGCGGGGAAGTTTTGTTCCCGGTTGATTGAGAAAGAGAAAAGCTCACTCGGTCCGGGGGACCGTTTGAGAGAGGGAAGGGTTGAAAGAGACTCGGCCTTTGTGGCCTCCTCAACGGGGAGTAGGTTTGCGAGAACCGAACCTCGGTAAAACAAATCCGCGTGTCACTCTCTTTATTTGCTTGCGATTTGTTTTGCGCCCTCTCTCGCGGACTCGTTTATATTTCTAACGCTAACCCGGCTTGTAGTTGTGATTATTTTTGAGATTTTCAGTTTCGCCCTATTCACCCCCCCTCTAGGCGACTATCACAGGTGTTGGGAGGTCTTCGGGTCGGACTATCTTTTTTGGTTTTTAGACGAGGGATTCCTATACCGCTTTTTGGCCTCGAAACCGTAGCGGGTTCTCTCCTCTAGTGGAACTTTGTAAAGGCCTCGCAGTGTACCCTCGTCTACTCACTTTGGCAGTGTTTAAGGGTCCGATCAACCCGAGGCGACTAAGGGGACTTGTCTTGTGGGTAAAGATGCGCAACCTCTGCAGAGTGTAAAACTGGTATATCAATCGTGCTCACGGTCATGAGCGGCTTAGATCCTCACATGAGTAACTTATGGAATTAAATTTAATTGGTCATTTGCATCGTATTGTGGGTTTTATTATTAATTTTGATCTCTTACTTTATTAGGATGATACTTACTTATACTTAGTTACTCCTAATAAATTTTGACCGACTTATTAAAAGCAATGGTTTGCCTTCACCATTATTTGTTGACCAGCCTGACACTATACATGAGCCCCCACCGTAAGTGAGCTCATGCACATTATTCCCCGCACATGTTGAGCGATGAATATATTTAAGCCCACTCTTGCAATAAAGCTCCCCACCACACGTGAAGAGCAGGTGGCTTCGTGAAGCGTCCCGGTCTAATGACCGAAACTAAACATGCATAGATATACTAGAATACAACATTCTAGTAATAGAATCAAGTGGTGCCATTACATACAAGGCTTTATTTAGTACATTCTAATAAAATAGTGGTGGCGAAGAACGCGACTGCGAGCTCCTTGTCGGACATGGCGTCTGCTACAACACAATGGCACCACAGGGGACTTGGGTGTAGGAACACGCTACTCGTCGGGCACAAAGTCAGGATCCTCTGCAACAAATCATAAACGGATGAGTACAAAGGTACTCAGCAAGTCCCACCTCGCCCTTACGGTGAGGGAGTTACATTACATGCATGGATCATTAGCAAATGCTACATATATCAATGATTAACAAGTGCAAATTAAAGGTAAAACCCATAACAACCCTCCATAGCCAGCAGGTAGCTAACTAGTTGAAGTGTTTGCACCGTAACTTGTCTTATACCTAAAAGGGAAATAGGGTTAACCTTTTCCTATAATTAATTTTGGTGGTTGAATGCCCAACACAAATAATGGACTAACTAGTTTGCTCTACAATATATGTTCTACAGGTGCATACAGGTTCAACACAAACCAATAAATATACAAGATAGGGTTCAAATACAAAGGAGCAAAGAAACCGAGTGTGCCCTGGTCTAGCGCACCGGACTGTCCGGTGCGCCAGGTCCGTACCAGAGTGAACTGGCCACTCTCGGGTTTCTTACCACTATAATTCACCGGACTGTCCGGTGTGCCACCGGACTGTCCAGTGCACCATCGGAGTAACGGCTATCCAGCGCAACCGTTGACTGCAAAAGCATGGACGCAGAGCTACAGTGCGTGAACAGTGCACGCAGAAGTTAGAGCAGTCGTCAGAGGCGCACCAGATAGGGAACAATGCCTGTCTGGTGCGGCACCGGACTGTCCGGCGCAACAATAAGTCAGCGCTCCAACGGTCAGAAGCTCCAGAAGCCTAACGGTTGGGTGACGTGGCTAGCGCACTAGACTGTCCAGTGCGCCCATCGACAGCAGCCACTCCCAACAGTTGTTTTGGTGGTTGAGGGCTATAAATACCCCAACCACCACCACTCCAACAATCCAAGCATTCAACACATTACATTCAATACTAGAGCAATAGACTTCACTCCAAGACACAAATCAAAGCGATCGATCCACTCAAAGTCCCAAATTCAACTCTAGCGCATTAGGACTCGTGAGAGGATCACTTGTGTTTCTTGTTGCTCTTGTTTGCTTGGTTGGCTTTCTTTTCTTTTCCTTTTTACTCTCAAGTGCTTTGTAAGCAAGGCAAGAGACACCAATTGTGTGGTGGTCCTTGCGGGGTCTAAGTGACCCCTGAAAAGTAAAGAAGAAAGCTCACTCGGTCTAGGTGACCGTTTGAGAGAGGGAAAGGGTTGAAAGAGACCCGGTCTTTGTGACCACCTCAACGGGGACTAGGTTCTTTAGAACCGAACCTCGGTAAAACAAATCACCGTGTCATCCGCTTTATTTCTTGGTTGATTTGTTTTCTCCTCTCTCTCGGACTTGGATTTAATTCTAACACTAACCCCGACTTGTAGTTTGTGTTTTAAGTTGTAAATTTCAGATTACGCCTATTCACCCCCTCTAGGCGACTTTCAATTGGTATCAGAGCCCGGTACTTCATTAGAGTCTAACAACTCAAAGTGATGTCAAGAGATCACGCCAAGAGGGAGATCGTGACTGGCGATGACAAGCCCGCAAGCCTTGGGAAGGCTCCATCAAGGGAGTTCGACAACAAGGTGAAGGAAGGATCTCCTTCACACATCAAGTCGCATCAAAGTGGTGACAAGAAGAAGAAGATAAAGAAAGTGGTCTACTATGAGACCGACTCTTCGTCGCCCTCCACATCCGGCTCCGAAGCGGCGTCCGTCACTTCTAAGCGCCATGAGCGCAAGAAGTATAGTAAGATGCCCCTTCGATATCCCCGTATCTCTAAGCACGTTCCTCTTCTTTCCGTTCCCTTAGGCAAACCACCATTTTTGATGGTGAGGATTATTCTATGTGGAGTGATAAAATGAGGCATCACCTAACCTCACTCCACGCAAGCATTTGGGACATTGTTGAATTTGGAGCATAGGTACCTATGGTGGGGGATGAGGGCTACGACTCGGACGAAGTCGCCCAAATCCGGCACTTCAACTCCCAAGCAACTACTATACTCCTCGCCTCCTTGTGTCAATAAGAGTATAATAAAGTGCAAGGGTTGAAGAGTGCCAAGGAGATTTGGGACGTACTCAAGACCGCGCACGAAGGAGATGAGGTGACCAAGATCACCAAGCGGGAGATGATCGAGGGGGAGCTCGGTCGATTCGTCCTCAACCAAGGAGAGGAGCCACAAGCGATGTACTACTGGCTCAAGACCTTGGTGAACCAAGTGCGCAACCTCGGGAGCACCAAATGGGATGACCATGAGATGGTCAAGGTTATTCTTAGATCACTCGTATTTTGTAATCCTACTCAAGTTCAATTAATATGTGGTGATCCTAGATATAAGCTAATGTCTCCTGAAGAAGTAATAGGAAAGTTTGTGAGCTTTGAACTAATGGTCAAAGGCTCCAAACATATCGTGAACTTGGAGCAAGGTGCCACCTCCACACCCGAGGTGCAACCCGTCGCATTCAAGGCGATGGAAGAAGAGAAGAAGGAATCTACACCAAGTAGAATTCCAATCGACGCCTCCAAGCTCGACAACAAGGAAATGGCGCTCATCATTAAGAGCTTTCGCCAAATCCTCAAGCAAAGAAGGGGGAATGACTACAAACCCCGCTCCAAGAGGGTGTGCTACAAATATGGTAAGCCCAGTCATTTTATCGCTAAATGTCCTATGTCTAGTGATAGTGACAGGGGCGACGACAAGAAGGTGAAGAAGAAGGAGAATAAGAGGTACTACAAGAAGAAGGGCGGCGATACCCACGTGTGTCAAGAATGGGACTCCGATAAGAGCTCCACCGACTCCTCCTCCGACGAGGATGCCGCCAACATCGCCGTCAACAAGGGACTCCTCTTCCCCAATGTCGGCCACAAGTGCTTCATGGCAAAGGACGACAAAAAGAAGAAGGTAAAATCTAGAGCCTCCACCAAATATACAACATCTAGTGATGAGGGTAGCACTAGTGAAGATGAGGATGATTTGCTTACCCTTTTTACCAACCTCAACATGCAATAAAAGGAAAAATTAAATGAATTGATAGGATCCATTCATGAGAAGGATGAACTTTTAGATAGCCAAGAGGAATTCCTTATTAAATAAAACAAGAAGCATGTTAAAGTAAAGATTGCTTATGCTCAGGAAGTAGAGAAAAATGAAAACTTGACTAAGGAGCTTAGCATTTGCCATGACACTGTTTCCAACCTTAGAACTGAGAATGCTAATTTAATTGCTAAGGTTGAGAAGTTAAATGTTTGTAATGATTCAATTGCCAGTCTTAGAAATGAAAATGCTAGTCTAAATGCTAAGATTGAAAAATTGAATGATACAATTTCTAGCCTTAGAGATGAGAATGCTAGATTAATTTCTAAGGCTAAAGATTTAAATGTTTGCAATGATACTATTTCCAGTCTTAGAAATGAGAATGCTATTTTACATGCTAAGATTGATGAATTAAATGCTTGCAAACCATCTACATCTACTGTTGATCATGTATCTATTTGTACTAGATGTAGAGATGTTAATGTAGATGCTATAAATGATCACCTTGCTTTAATTAAACAACAAAATGATCACATAGCTACATTAACTGCTAAAATTAATGAGCATGAGATTGAAAATGAAAAATTCAAATTTGCTAGAAGCATGCTCTATAATGGGAGACGCCCTGGCATTAAGGATGACATTGGTTTCCAACAGGGAAGCAATGTCAAGCTTAATGCCCCTAAGAAATTGTCTAACTTTGTTAAGGGCAAAGCACCCATGGTTTAGGATAATGAGGGTTATATTTTGTATCCTACTAATTATCCTGAGCACAAAATTAAGAGAATTCATGCTAGAAAATCTCACATTGTTTCTCATCATGCATTCATGTATAAAAATGAGGCATCTAGCTCTAGGCATTGTACTCATGTTAAAATGCCTAAAAAGAAAACTCTTGCTGCATCAAATGAGCCTAACATTTCATTTAAGACTTTTGTTGCTTCTTATGTGCTGACTAACAAATCAGACAAAGTAGTTGCCAAATATGTTGAGGGCAAACACAAGGGATCAAAGACTTGTGTTTGGGTACCCAAGGTGCTTATTTTTAATGTGAAAGGACCCAAGACCGTTTAGGTACCTAAGAACAAGACCTAAATTGTTTTGTAGGTTTATGCATCCGGGGGCTCAAGTTGGATAATTGATAGCGGATGCACAAACCACATGACAGGGGAGAAAAGGATGTTCTCCTCCTACGAGAAAAATGAAGATCCCCAACGAGCTATCACATTCGGGGATGGAAATCAAGGTTTGGTCAAAGGACTTGGTAAAATTGCAATATCACCTGACCATTCTATTTCCAATGTTTTTCTTGTAGACTCTTTAGATTATAACTTGCTTTCAGTTTCTCAATTATGCAAAATGGGTTACAACTGTCTTTTTAGCGATATAGGTGTTACTGTTTTTAGGAGTGATGATTAAGTAGCATTTAAGGGAGTGTTAGAGGGTCAGCTATACTTAGTTGACTTTAATAGAGCTGAACTTGACACTTGTTTAATTGCTAAGACTAATATGGGTTGGCTCTGGCATCGCCGACAAGCCCATGTTGGGATGAAGAATCTTCACAAACTTCTAAAGGGAGAACACATTTTGAGACTAACAAATGTTCATTTTGAGAAATACAGGGTTTATAGCGCATGTCAAGCAGGAAAGCAAGTTGGTGCCCACCATCCACACAAGAACATAATGACAATGAACAGGCCTCTGGAGCTACTCCACATGGATATATTCGGCCCGATAGCTTACATAAGCATCGGCGGGAGTAAGTACTGTCTAGTAATTGTGGATGATTATTCTCGCTTCACTTGGGTGTTCTTTTTGCAAGAAAAATCTCAAACCCAAGAGACTTTAAAGGGATTCTTGAGATGGGCTCAAAATGAGTTTGGATTGAGGATCAAAAAGATTAGAAGCGACAATAGAACGGAGTTCAAGAATTCACAAATTGAAGGCTTCCTTGAGGAGGAGGGCATCAAGCATGAGTTCTCTTCTCCCTACACACCTCAACAAAATGGTGTAGTGGAGAGGAAGAATAGAACTCTTTTGGACATGGCGAGGACCATGCTTGATGAGTACAAGACAACAGACCGGTTTTGGGCCGAGGCAATTAACACCGCCTGCTACTCCATCAACCGGTTATATCTTCACCGAATCCTCAAGAAAACATCCTACGAACTCCTCATCGATAAAAAGCCCAATGTTTCATATTTTAGAGTCTTTGGTAGCAAATGTTTTATTCTTGTCAAAAGAGGTAGAAAATATAAATTTGCTCCTAAGGCTGTAGAAGGTTTTTTACTTGGTTATGACTCAAACACAAGGGCATATAGAATCTTCAACAAATCCATTGGATTAGTTGAGGTTTCTTGTGACATTGTGTTTGATGAGACTAACGGCTCCCAAGTGGAGCAAGTTGATCTTGAGTTAGATGATGAAGAGGCCCCGTGCGTCGCGCTAAGGAACATGTCCATTAAGGATGTGTGTCCTAAGGAATTAGAAGAGCCTCCACAAGCACAAGATCAACCGTCATCTTCTATACAAGCATCTCCACCAACTCAAGATGAGGAACAGGCTCAAGATGATGAAGACGAAGATCAAGAAGATGAGTCACCTCAAGAGGAGGATAAGGATCAAGGGGGAGATGAAGTTGATAAAGACAAGGAAGATGATCAAGAAATACAGGGTCAAAGACGGCCACACCTAAGAGTCCACCAGGCGATTCAAAGAGATCATCCCGTGAACACCATCCTCGGCGATATTCATAAGGGGGTAACCACTCGATCTCGAGTCGCTCATTTTTGTGAACATTACTCTTTTGTCTCCTCTATCAAGCCATATAGGGTAGAGGATGCACTAAGTGATTCAGATTGGGTGTTGGCAATGCAAGAGGAGCTCAACAACTTCACGAGGAATAATGTATGGCATTTGGTTCTACGTCCTAATCAAAATGTTGTAGGTACCAAGTGGGTATTCCGCAACAAGCAAGATGAGCATGGTGTGGTGATAAGGAACAAAGCTCGACTTGTGGACAAGGGTTATTCACAAGTCGAAGGTTTGGATTTTGATGAAACTTATGCACCCATAGCTAGGCTTGAATCAATTCGCATATTACTTGCCTATGCTACTTACCATGGCTTTAAGCTTTACCAAATGGACGTGAAGAGTGCCTTCCTCAATGGACCTATCAAGGAAGAGGTCTATGTTGAGCAACCTCTCGGCTTTGAAGATAGTGAGTACCCTAACCATGTGTATAAACTCTCAAAAGCCTGCAAGATTTTCTTATCACTAATGGCTTCAAAGTCGGAAAGGCCGATCCTACTCTCTTTACTAAAACTGTTGCGAATGATTTGTTTATATGCCAAATTTATATTGATGATATTATATTTGGGTCTACTAACAAATCTACTTGTGAAGAGTTTAGTAGGATCATGGTACAGAAATTCAAGATGTCTATGATGGGGATTTGAGATATTTTCTATGATGAGGAACATGCTCAAGATAATGAAGAAGAAGATCAAGAGGATGAGCCACCTCAAGAAGAGGCCAATGATCAAGGGGGAGATGAAGACAATCAAGACAAGGAGGATGATCAAGAAATACAGGGTCAAAGACCGCCACACCCAAGAGTCCACCAGGCAATTCAAAGAGATCACCCCGTCAACTCCATTCTTAGTGATATTCATAAGGGGGTAACTACTCGATCTCGAGTCACACATTTCTGTGAGCATTACTCTTTTGTTTTCTCTATTGAGCCTTACAAGATTAAGGATGCATTAAGAGATTCAGATTGGGTGATGGCAATGCAAGAGGAGCTCAACAACTTCACGAGGAATGAGGTATGGCATTTGGTTCCACGTCCTAATCAAAATGTTGTAGGTACCAAATGGGTATTCTGCAACAAACAAGATGAGCATGGTGTGGTGACAAGGAACAAAGCCCGACTTGTGGCTAAGGGTTATTCACAAGTCAAAGGTTTGGATTTCGATGAAACCTATGCACCCGTAGCTAGGCTTGAGTCAATTCGCATATTACTTGCCTATGCTACTTATCATGGCTTTAAGCTTTACCAAATGGACGTGAAGAGTGCCTTCCTCAATGGACCAATCAAGGAAGAGGTCTATGTTGGGCAACCTCCTAGATTTGAGGATAGTGAGTACCCTAACCATGTTTACAAACTCTCAAAGGCGCTTTATGGGCTCAAGCAAGCAAGCCCCAAGAGCCTACGAAATTTTCTTATCACTAATGGCTTCAAAGTCGGTAAGGCCGATCCTACACTCTTTACTAAAACTGTTGAAAAAGACTTGTTTATTTGCCAAATTTATGTTGATGATATCATATTTGGGTCTACAAACAAGTCTACCTATGAAGAGTTTAGTAGGATCATGGTTCAAAAATTCGAGATGTCTATGATGGGGGGAGTTGAGATATTTCTTAGGATTTCAAATCAAGCAACTCCAAGAGGGCACCTTCATCAGCCAAACCAAGTAAATTCAAGACATACTTAACAAGTTTGGAATGAAGGATGCCAAACCCATCAAGACACCCATGGGAACCAATGGGCATCTCAACCTCGACACGGGAGGTAAATCCGTAGATCAAAAGGTATACCGGTCGATGATAGGTTCTTTACTCTATTTATGTGCATCTCGACTGGATATTATGCTTTCCGTATGCATGTGTGCAAGGTTCCAAGCCGATCCTAAGGAAGTTCACCTTAGAGCAGTGAAGAGAATCATGAGATTTCTAGTATACACTCCTAAGTTTGGGCTTTAGTACCCTAGGGGATCCACCTTTGACTTAATAGGATATTCTGATGCCGATTGGGCAGGGTGTAAAATTGATAGGAAGAGTACATCAGGGACTTGTGAGTTTCTAGGGAGATCCCTGGTGTCTTGGGCCTCAAAGAAACAAAACTCAGTAGCTCTTTCTACCGTCGAAGCCGAGTATATTGCTGCAGGCCATTGTTGTGTGCAATTACTTTGGATGAGGCAAACCCTCAGGGACTATGGCTATAAATTGAGCGAAGTCCCTCTCCTATGTGACAATGAGAGTGCTATCCACATGGCAGAGAATCCCGTTGAACACCGCCGCACTAAGCACATAGATATTCAGTATCACTTTCTGAGGGATCACCAGTAAAGGGGGGATATCGAAATAGCTTATATTAACACCAAAGATCAATTAGCCGATATCTTCACCAAGCCATTAGATTAGAAAACCTTTAGCAAACTTAGGAATGAGCTAAATATACTTGATTCTCGGAATTTTGATTGAAACATTGCACACATAGCTCATTTATATACCTTTGATCATATCTCTTTCATTTGGTACATATTCATATTTCTTACTCTTCTTGTGCTATGGCTAAGACTAATATGTTTCCATGAGTATTTCTTGTGTTAGTCTTAGATTGAAAGGGTAATGGAGTATTCGGCAAAGACAACGCTTACACTCAACTCCATCGGTATTACTTACCCTTTGCCGGTATTCCACAACACTCTCCAATTTGGTATTATCTTTCACTCATATATTAATTACCAAAGGGGGAGAAAATATAAAAGGGCTCTCGAGGTTTCCGTTTTTGGCGATTAATGCCAAAGGGGGAGAAAGTATTTAGCCAAAGCAAAAGGACCGCACCACCAGGACCGCACCACCACCAATTTCAAAATTTTCAAGAATTTTTCAAATTGGTATCTAAATGTATTTGATCATGTTCAAATGGTATTTACAAAAATTGGTAAAACCCTCTTGAACACTAAGAGGAGAATTTCATTCAGGTAGAGTTTTGTTTAGTCAAAGGAAAAGCACTTGTAACTGGGGGAGAAATTTCAAATCTTGAAAATGCTTCTTACAATCTTATTCTTATATCTTTGACTATTTTCAAAAGGATTTTGAAAAGAATTTGAAAAAGATTGACAAAAATAAAACATATGGTGCAAATGTGGTCCAAAATGTCAAATAAAAGAAAGCAATCCATGCTCTCGTATTCATATGCAACAAGACTTTCATATTGGTTTTAATTCTAAGTAACCTATGCACTTACCTTATGCAAACCAGTTCATTTCTGCACTTCATATATTTGCTTTGGTTTGTGTTGGCATCAATCACCAAAAAGGGGGAGATTGAAAGGGAAATAGGGTTAACCTTTTCCTATAATTAATTTTGGTGGTTGAATGCCCAACACAAATAATGGACTAACTAGTTTGCTCTACAATATATGTTCTACAGGTGCATACAGGTTCAACACAAACCAATAAATATACAAGATAGGGTTCAAATACAAAGGAGCAAAGAAACCGAGTGTGCCCTGGTCTGGCGCACCGGACTGTCCGGTGCACCAGGTCCGTACCAGAGTGAACTAGCCACTCTTGGGTTTCTTACCGCTATAATTCACCGGACTGTCTGGTGTGCCACCGGACTGTCCGGTGCACCAACTGAGTAACGGCTATCCAGCGTAACGGTCGACTGCAAAAGCGTGGATGCAGAGCTACAGTGCGCAAACAATGCGCGCAGAAGTTAGAACAGTCGTCAGAGGTGCACCGGACAGTGAACAATGCCTGTCCGGTGCGGCACCGGACCATCCGGTGCGACAAGAAGTCAGCGCTCCAATGGTCAGAAGCTCCAGAATCCTAACGATTGGGTGACGTGGCTGGCGCACCGGACTATCTGGTGCGTCCATCGACAGCAGCCACTCCCAACAGTTGTTTTGGTGGTTGAGGGCTATAAATACCCCAACCACCACCACTCCAACAATCCAAGCATTCAACACATTGCATTTAATACAAGAGCAATAGACTTCACTCTAAGACACAAATCAAAGCGAGCGATCCACTCAAAGTTCCAAATTCAACTCTAGCGCATTAGGACTTGTGAGAGGATCACTTGTGTTTCTTGTTGCTCTTGTTTGCTTGGTTGGATTTCTTTTCTTTTACTTGTTACTCTCAAGTGCTTTGTAAGCAAGGCAAGAGACACCAATTGTGTGGTGGTCCTTGTGGGGTCTAAGTGACCCATGAGAAGTAAAGAAGAAAGCTCACTCGATCTAGGTGACCGTTTGAGAGAGGGAAAGGGTTGAAAGAGACCCAGTCTTTGTGACCACCTCAATAGAGACTAGGTTCTTTAGAATCGAACCTTGGTAAAATGAATCACCGTGTCATCCGCTTTATTTCTTGGTTGATTTGTTCTCCCCCTCTCTCCCGGACTCGAATTTAATTCTAACGCTAACCCCGGCTTGCAGTTTGTGTTTTCAGTTGTAAATTTTAGATTACGCCTATTCACCCCCTCTAGGCGACTTTCAATACCGAGGACACGGACCATTCGAATGGATTATACACTCTACAGAGGTTGTACGCTATACCCACATGCACATCACCGTCCCATGATGGTTCTGTCATAGTCGACACCCAACCATGGCTCAGTCTCACCTAGCCGCCCACAATCCCTCGGGTACTGACCACTCAGGTCTCCAACCCAAACATATCCGCCCCGGGCGACTACCAGGTTAGCCAGTGGGATTAGACTAAGGCTTGCCCACATAAGCTCATGTGGTCGCACTGGAAATAAGTTAGGTGAGATAGCACCCCAACACAAAGTCCTTATGGCTCACCAGAGCAGCCACCAACCAGAACCAACAAACCTGAGATGTCACCACGACAACTTGATAGCAAGTCTACCACCACGGTAGCACATTCATCAACACTTACCCTGCTGCTCTAGTTTCATTCCTATCCAAATTTATCAAGTGTCAATGTATCAAATATTTATGCAATTATCATGCATCAAGGCGTCAGTCAAAGTTTTCTCTCTTCCACTCAGTATTAGGTGTATCATTTCATGCCACTCCTATGTCTAGCAGGTTTTATATTTTCCCTCACTTAGGAACTAACACCATCAGCGTAAGGGGTCGATGAGACTTGCCTTCACTCGTGTACTCCTCCTTGACGTTAGGCTCCTGATCAGCAAGCTCTAGCTGGTTGTCCTCCGGGATCGGCTCTGCTCCGACCAGTGATGGTGCGATGCGAGAAATCATACAAACAAAACACATACATATAAGTGTGTGGTATAAATATATTTTTCTAAACAAATATATCGAGTTTTATTTTAGAAAAATATTGGCGCAAGAATTAGGTTAATCAGAGTCAGTATGTAGAAGTTATAAGCATTACAATTTAGTATATTGATTAATTACGAAAATAAACAAAATAGGAAAGGGACTTGGGCTGCTGGTCCAGTTGCTTGTACGAGGCATATGCGGGCTATGACTTGGACTACGATGGGGTGTGCAGGAGGATTCAGGTTAGCTTCTAAAGAGACAATACGAAACGCTGAATACACTTCACAGGAGTCTTTTTCCTCCCTCTGCTCCCTCACGACAACCATTGGGAGCTCAAATCTAGTCACGAGAAAGGCAAGTGGGCCGCTGGGGAGAGTGGGAGAAGTGCCTCCAACCAGCGGCTAGTCTGATTGGGGCGAGATTTTGGGGATGAGTCGACGGACGAGTTGCCGTGGAGGAAGGTGCGGCCATGGCGGACTGGGCTTGACGACGGCTCGAACAACGAGGGAAACGACGATAGGGCTAGTGGAGGATACTCCAGAGGTGGAGGAGGCTCTTACCTATGGCTCGGCTGGCCTCCCGGGGTGCTGAGCGGTAGATCGACGGAGGGCAACGGTGGATCGAGCTCGAGGAAGTGTGCCACGCCATGGTGTGGCCTGGGATCTCTCTTATAGGCGGTCGTGGCAAGGGCAGACATGGTGTTCACGGCAATGCCATGAACTGTGCGAGCACGCGACCCCAACAGTTAGGATTTTGCACGTGGTTTCCTCTTCGGCATGGCAGGCTGATAATGGCGATACGTCGAGGCAGATCATTGCTCTGGTGTTGCAACATGGGTGGAGTCAAGTGGGAGAGAATCACGATGTTGAGTCATGTCCGATGGTCAAGTCGCGTGTGGTGTGGTGGCAGTGGAGGTGACGGCGTTGACCACGGAGAGGTGCATAGGATTCAGACAGAGACACGAGAAAATGCCTGCTACAGTGTAGCCATGGCAGATGCCCTGCTGTTTGCTCTAGAAAAATAGAAGGACAGAGGGCTGCTGGTTTTGAGCGAGGGGACAACACAGTACGCTGACCACACAATGCTGAGAAAAAGAAAGGATTGAAAATAAAAAAATTGGAAGAGGTGGATAGGTAAACACATAGTTATTGTGACCTGCCATAACTTGACAAAAATATTTAAAATCCATAAATATGTATTAAGTTTGGTTCTAGCTAGTAAATTTTATTTTTTTTGGAAAATACTTTGTCAAATTAAATAGAGTTTATTTTGAAAAGTGTGTAACTTTTGGCTTAGGAAAAAAATTGGGATGCCACAAACCTACCCCACTTAGGATGAATTTCGCCCTAGAGATTCGGCTCGAGTTTGGAACAGGTGAGGGAACTTGACTCTAAGAGCATCTTCTCGCTCCCAAGTTGCTTCTTCTTCAAAATGTCTGCTCCACTGAACTCGGTAAAGAATGACACTCGAGGTCCTTGTCCTGTGAGTCACGGTGTCCACGATCTTCACCGGCACTTCCTGATAATGGAGGTCATCTTGAAGGTCGATAGTGTCCTGAACCACTTGTTCTTCTGGAACACGGAGACACTTGGAAGATATCATGCACTTCGGACATCTCCTCGGGAAGATGCAACTTGTAGGCTACTGCTCACACCCTTTTAAGGATCGGGTAGGGACCAATGTACGGGCCAACATTCCACGGACTTGGAATCTGCACATACCACGGATCAGGGAAACTTTGAGATACACGAAGTCCCCAACACTAAAAGCGAGGGCATGCCTCCTTTTATCTGCATAGCTTTTCTGGCGGGATTGAGCTGCTTTCAAGTTTTCTCGAATTTCTGCCACTTTGTCCTCTGCTGTCGTGATAAAGTCTGGACCTTCAATAATTCGATCACCTACTTCTGACCACATCAACGGGGTCCTACACTTTCTCCCATACAAGACTTCATATGGTGACATCTTCAAGCTGGACTGGTAGCTATTGTTATAGGAGAATTCTGCATACGGTAGGCTGTCTTCCCAATCCTTGCCATACGTGAGAACACAGGCTCTCAACATGTCTTCAAGTATCTGGTTGACTCTCTCAGTCTGGCCATTTGTCTGCGGATGGTAAGCTGAACTGAAGTCCAACTTAGCCCAGAGCTTCGTGCAACTTCTTCCAGAATCTAGAGGCGAGCTAGGTACCTCGATCAGATATGATCCTCCTAGGTATGCCATGCAGCTTCACAATACGATCAATGTACAACTTGGCAAACTTATCCCCACTAAAGGTAGTCCGTACTAGAATAAAATGAGCCACCTTAGTGAGACGGTCGACTATCACCCAAATTGAGTCATGACCATTCTTGGTATGGGGCAGACCAGTGATGAAATCCATACCAACTTTGTCCCACGTCTAGACTAGAATTGGCAATGGCTGAAGTTTACCACTAGGCTTCTGATGTTCTGCCTTGATTCGCTGGCACACATCACACTCAACAACAAATCTGGCAATATCACCCTTCATGCCATCCCACCAATACTTCTCCTTGATATCCAAGTACATTTTGGTTGTTCCTAGGTGGGTGGAATAGGCTGAGTTGTGAGCCTCAGCTAATATGGTTTGGCGGAAATGACCTTGCTTTGGCATGCATAATCTCTTCTTGAACCACAAAGTGCCCTGGTTATCAACCCTGAAGTCTGGTGCTTTGCCTGCACTGCTTTGGTTCTTAATCCCTATCAGCTTTGTGTCCTCTATTTGGGCTTCCTTGATCTGATCATCGAGGATAGGTTGAACACTAAGGTTGTAATTGAGACAGTGGGGCACAACCCTTAGGTTCAACTCCCTCATTTCTTCTCTCAACTCTAGGGCTTGAGTCACTAAGTGATGACAATACGCCTTCCAGCTAAGCGCGTCAGCCACCACATTAGCTTTGCCCGGATGGTAGTGAATCTCTAGATCATGGTCTTTGATTAACTCCAACCATCTGCGTTGTCGGAGGTTGAGGTCTAACTGGGTGAAGATATACTTGAGACTCTTGTGGTCTGTGTAGATCTCACACTTGTTCCCGATCAGATAGTGCCGCCAGATTTTTAAGGCATGCGCAACTGCTGCAAGCTCTAAGTCATGGGTTGAGTAGTTTTGCTCATGAGTTCTCAACTGCTAGGAAGCATAAGCTACTACCTTGCCTTCTTGCATAAGAACACAACCCATACCTTGCCTTGATGCGTCACAGAAGATGGTGAAGCTTTTCTAGTTGTCGGGTAGGACTAGCACCAGGGCACTAGTCAATATTGCTTTCAACTCCTGAAAGTTTTGCTCACAAGCTTTGGACTAGACGAACTTCTTATCCTTTCAAAGTAGCTCGGTCATCGGTCGGGCTAATTTAGAGAAGCCTTCAATGAACCTTCGGTAGTATCCAGCCAAACCCAAGAAACTTGATCTATGTGACTGAAGTGGGTTGTTTCCACTCTAACACTACCTTTACCTTCTCTGGATCAATCTCAACCCCTTCAACGGTGAGAACATGCCCTAGATTACTGACTCTCTACATCCAGAACTCACACTTGTTGAACTTGGCATACAACCGGTTACTCCTGAGCTTGCCCAAGACGACCCTGAGGAGTTGTCCATGCTCTTCGGCGCTCTTGGAGTAGATCATTATGTCGTCTACGAAGACCATGACAAATCGATCCAACTCCTCCATGAACACCTTATTCGTGAGAGTCATGAAAAAGGTAGGGGCATTTGTTAGACCAAAAGGCATCACTGTGAACTCATATTGACCATAGCGGGTTCTAAATGCTGTCTTGGAGATATCTTCTTGTCAAATTCTAAGCTGGTGGTAACCTGACCTTAGATCAATCTTGGAGAATTACTTAGCTCCTCTGAGCTGATCAAATAGGTCATCAATCCGGGGTAGGGGATACTTGTTCTTGATTGTGACAGCATTCAAATCACGGTTGTTGGGGACCTTCGTCTTCCAAAGGTCCTAAAAACACGACTAACATGCTTTCCGAGTATAATGTGTTGTCACAGGAACCTTCGATCTTAAGATGAAGCTATGCGCAGTATGAAAGACGCAGTCTGGGAGAAGGTTGAACCAGTGCCGAAGCTATGGATGAAGAAGCTTCAGCTTAGCGCAAAGGCAGCGATGGAGAATGGAACTGACCTAAAAGGGAACGTACCATTCAGTCCTCGCCAGATTACTCCTTAGTCAGTTGTAAGTGTTAAGGACACAAATGTAATTTTACCCAGGCTGTGTCTTGTGCCTATAAATAGATGAACAGTAACACCGTACTGTTCACGCTGACTTGTAATCGCTCGCACGTCACTTGGACTTTTTGCCTTCTGTCAAGCCGAAGGTATAAATGTAATTTAATATCATTGATGTTGATTTACATAAATAAGAATACCAAGAATCTGATAGTATTAAACAATTATCCATGCTCTTTTCTATGCCTTACATGCTCCTACTGTTATTCTTATGTGTTGAAATGATGAAGGTATGTCTTTCATGACCTTCGTCTGAAGACCATCATATCCTAAGGGATATAATGTTTTGAAGGACGAAGGTATTTAACCATTAACATTTGTGTTGCCTTGTTCTTGATTCATAGCATTCAAGAGCAAGTGACCAACATTGGCGCCCACCTCCGGAGAACTCATTTGTCCACCTTCGGCAATTTGTGACCTTTGTCATGCCGCTGAAGAAATCTTTAGCACTGGGGGCTGCACTGCAGCCACTCGATGTTAACCAAGAAACACTATGTGAAGCTAGAAGCCAAAAAAGGAAGGCTGCAAGTCCAACACCTCAGGAGGAAGAGTTGGACCAAGAAATCAGGGACCTCGAAGCCATTCATCAACAGGTCTAGAGGAAAAAGGAAAAGATGCTTCGTCTTGCCGATCTTCTGAAGAAGATTGATGAGGCCGCTAAGGAAATGCGTCATCTCACCCAAGATGACCAGGATCGAAGACCTCAACATAGAGAGCTTCGTCAAGACAATCCCTACAATGAGGATGAATGGTATGATGATTTCCATCATGGAAATTTTGCTTTTGATGATGCTTCTCCTCTATTAGCAGAACTGCAAGCTACCCCATGGCCCCCATCATACAAGCCACCCTAGCTCCCTATGTATGACGGGCATTCAGACCCGAAGCAGTTTCTAATGAGCTACGAAGCAACCATATTTTCATATGGGGGCAACACTGCAGTCATGGCGAAATCCTTTGTCATGGCAGCCAAAAATGTTGCACAAACTTGGTACTCTTCTCTTCGACCAGGAACAATCACATCATGGCAAAAGCTGAAGGACATGTTGATCACCAGTTTCAAGGGTTTCAAACAAAGCCAGTCACTGCTCAGGCTTTGTTCCAGTGCACGCAAGACCACGAAGAATACCTCCAGGCGTATGTCCAAAGATTCTTGCGTCTGAGAGCACAAGCGCCCATAGTGCCAATGAAATTGTCATTGAGGCCATGATCAAGGGGCTTCGGCTGGGACCTACGACCCAATACTTTGCTAGGAAACCCCCTTAGACCTTGGAGAAGCTCCTTTAGAAGATGGATGAATACATCCGGGCTGATAATGATTTCCGCCAGAGAAGGGAAGAAGCCTACAGGTTTTCTGAAATGACTAGGGGCTTCGGAGGAAGAATCCACCCTAGGCATGTCAGATCAATCCATAACTCCAGCCAAAGCGATGATAGAGGAAGCCAACTTCAAAGGCCACAACACAGCTCCTAATCCTTAGGGCAACAACAAAGCTCTTTCAGGCCTCCAGGCCCAAGGGGTAGAGGCGGCAGGGGCTTCAGAGGAAGGTATGGGGATCAGCCCAGAAAGCTCTATTGCTTATTCTGTGGATAAGACAAGGGTCACACTACAAGAACATGTCAAATCACAATTCAGAAGCAGAAGGAGATTGCTGAAGCTGAGGCACGGCAGAGTCAACCAAAGCAGGTTCTACATACTGCTTCATGCTACTCTCCCTACGTACCAGAATACGTAGCTAATCAACAACCTACAACTTCTGCTGCTTCGGCAAGTCATTCTCAAGCTTCCTGGGCCTAGCTCCTTTTACCACCACCATTACAACCCACTCACACCCGAGGCCAACAGCCAGAAGGGCACCCACATGCGCAACAGCAACATGATTATCGGGAGGAATCCAAAGCTCGTATAGTCAACAGCACTGTGCCAGGATCCAAGCATATCTAATGAAGAGTATACTATTTTTAATGTACCTTTTATCTTTTGTTACTTTACTTTCTGTATGAGAAATAAATAACGAAGAATTAAATTTCAATTTCTCGTAATAATGGTCTGCATCAATACAAAAATGTGCCTTCCTCACAGACTTTCGAAGCTCAAAAGTCATTCCTAAGGGAATGCAGAGCCAAAAATCAAGTTCCTAATCTACAAAAGTCGCTCCTAAGGAAGAACAGCGTAAGTTTTCTGCTCAAAAGTTGTTCCTAAGGAAATGCAGAGCCAAAAATCAAGTTCCGAAGCTAGAAAAGTCGCTCCTAAGGGAGCGCAGCGTAAGTTTTTTGCTCAAAAGTCATTCCTAAGGGAATGCAGAGCCAAAAATCAAGTTCCGAAGCTACAAAAGTTGCTCTTAAGGGAGCGCAGCATAAGTTTTCTGCTCAAAAGTCGTTCCAAAGAGAATGCAGAGCCAAATACCACCGAAATAGAAGGTGAAGAAGCTAAAAAGTCATTCCTAAGGGGATGCAGAGCTTGGTGCCACCGAAATAGAAGGTGAAGAAGCTCAAAAGTCGTTCCCAAGGGGATGCAGAGCTTAAAGACTCAAAAGTCATTCCTAAGGGGATGCAGAGTCTTGTGTGTTCCAGTGTGAGCATGTGCATGTGTATGGCCAACATCACCATCATTTTGCATCATGTCATCTTATCATTCCACAAAACATTACATCATACATCATATTGCACCAACAGCAAAGAGATTGGATACGAAGCAAATCTTCAGCAATACTTTGATAAAAGAAAATGTGATGAGGCATGAAGCAAACTTCGGAAAGAACAATTTTATCAAACTTCCGAGAGGGGGTTCTTTTCATTACGAAGCATGAAAAGAAGGGAAAGAGTTTTTTCGCTGAAGGCTCAAAAACGATATGTGTGTAAATTTCATGTATCGAAAAGAAATATATTACAATAATTTACATGTCTGATTGTTTGTTCCATACATCAAATGTTACATAGAAGCATTACAATAAATTCTAATCTTCCCTAAGTATTTTTTCTGCTGCTTCGTTCAGCAACTTGTTGACAACTTCGTCGATAATAGAGTTAGCAACGCTCATTACATCCAATGCTTCCTTCATGACCGAACCAGCTAGGGGATTGTATGGCTTCGGTAGCGGTGATAGTTCAGCTGTAATAGGCAAACTATTAGTTCGAAGCCACAAATTAAGGGCCAAAGCTAAAAATTCAAAAATAATACCTATGTGCCTTTCGCGTTCGGCAGCTTCTTCAGCTCGCCTAGTTTCTCCTTGGGCTTCATGGGTTTCTTTTTCACTCTTCCTTATTACTTCATTGGCCAACTCCCGGCCACCGTTCACCCATATATCAGAATAAAATTTCCCACCCACCGAAGTAGCTTCTGCCGAGGGGTCTTGAAAGTCGCCTAGAGGGGGGTGAATAGGCGGAATCTGAAAATTATAAACTTAAGCACAACTACAAGCTGGGGTTAGCGTTAGGAATATAAACGAGTCCGAAAGAGAGGGTGCAAAACAAATCAACCAAGGAAATAGAGTGGATGACACGGTGATTTGTTTTACCGAGGTTCGGTTCTTGCAAACCTACTCCCTGTTGAGGTGGTCACAAAGACCGGGTCTCTTTCAACCCTTTCCCTCTCTTAAACGGTCACCTAGACTGAGTGAGCTTCTCTTCTCAATCAAATGGGACACTAAGTCCACTACAAGGACCACCACACAATGGTGTCTCTTGTTTTGATTACATGTGTTATGAAAACAAGAATGAGGAAGAAGAAAAGCAATCCAAGCGCAAGAGCTCAAAAGAACACAAATGTCTCTCTCTAGTCACTAATTTGTTTGGAGTGATTCCGGACTTGGGAGAGGATTTGATCTCTTTGTTTGTGTCTTGTATTGAATGCTATAGCTCTTGTATGAGGTGAGAATGCTGAAAACTTGGATGCCATGAATGTGGGGTGGTTGGGGGTATTTATAGCCCCAACCACCAAAATGGCTGTTGGGGGTGGCTTCTGTCGACGGGCGCACCGGACAGTCCGGTGCGCCACCGGACACTGTCCGGTGCGCCACCCACGTCACCCAACCGTTAGGGCTCGACCGTTGGAGCTCTGACTTGTGGGTCCACCGGACAGTCCGGTGGTGCACCGGACAGGTCCTGTAGACTGTCCGGTGCGCCTTCTAGCGCTGCTCTGACCTCTGCGCGCGCTGGCGCACACTGTAGCGCATTTAATGCCTTCTGCAGACGACCGTTGGCGTGAAGTAGCCGTTGCTCCGCTGGCACACCGGACAGTCCAGTGCTACACCGGACAGTCCGGTGAATTATAGCGGAGCGACTTCCAGAATTCCCGAAGGTGGCAAGTTCAGAGTTTGGTTCCCTGGTGCACCGGACACTGTCCGGTGGCACACCGGACAGTCCGGTGCGCCAGACCCGGGCACACTTCGGTTGTCTTTTGCTCCCTTTGTTTGAACCCTTTCTTGGTCCTTATATTGGTTTGTTGTGAACCTTTGGCACCTATAGAACATATAATCTGGAGCAAACTAGTTAGTCCAATAATTTGTGTTGAGCAATTCAACCACCAAAATTCATATTGGAAAAGGTTTGACCCTATTTCCCTTTTAGGTCTTTCATGTCATCTTTGGAGAAGGCCATTTCAGCTTCGGCCGTAGTTTTAACATGATTGCATCCAGCCTTCTCCAGTATAGCCGCAATTCCCCCTGCGCCGGAGAAAGCACAAATATCCCCACGATTGCTTAGGATTTCCTCGAAAGCTTCGGCTTCCCCGCTTATCCACTTAATAATGCCTTCAGGGTCGCCTCGAATAAAATTTTCCTCAGAAGAATAGGCACCCACTTTGGAAAAGCTATGTCGGTGGGAGAAATCCACCGGCCGGGTGGCGGAATGCACTCGCCCTAATCCTAAGATGAGGAGGGGGCCTAAGCGTTTCGCCTGTCTGTTGGAAGGTGGATGAACACACGAGGACACGAGGGTTTAGAGTGGTTTAGGCCGCTGGAGCGTAAAACCCTACCTCCACTGTGTGTATGTTGTATTGAGTGTGTCTGAGAGCTTGTGAGCGTGTGTAAAAACCTGTGTGAGCTTGTGTCTAAGTGAGCCTATCCTTGTAACATTGTGTGCCTTCCCTTTTATAGTTTAAGGGAGGCACATACAAGGATGCTGAGCCCCAACATGTGGGCCTAGGAGCATAATGGTAGGAACACATTATGTGAGTAACTAATTCTAGTAATGCCTGAGTGATCATCGGGAGTCTTGATGACCGCAGTCCATGCAGCATTGATATCCAAATCGTGCGAGTAATGATGAGTAATAGTGCAGCCCGCGTAACATGGACCAAGCACGTCGCCTGCCACTAGAGTGGACAGACGCTCGTCTTATCCGCAATAAATGCAGGGGCGGTGTAGCCCAGAGGCTTTACGCCAGGCTCCTACCGTTGGCTTACGTCACGTGCAGTAGACCACATGGCAACATCGGGTCTCCGCTTGGGTGGGGAGCAGAAGTGTATGCAGACATGTCTAGGTCTAGACTCGTGTCAGCATAGGACCCCTGCCTGGATCTTGTTCCAGGCCCGAGTGTGTTCTGTCCCGGAACCTTGGGACCCCATTATGGGCAGCCCGAACCCCATACTAGGTGGGTCCAAATCCCATTCAGGGGTCCGGCTTGCACATGTGGAGGTCCTGGACCAACCTTGGAGGTCCAGACTATATATCCAGGGGTCCGACGCTCTCCCATGGGGGTCCAGACTTACTGTTGATGCCTTGGAGTGTATCGCCTCCTCTGGACACGTGGCGGCTCCAGACCCACCCATGTGGCGGGGTCATGCGCTATTGTGGACCCAGAGTAGTCGCTCGAGGTTGGGGCGAGTCATGGCCTGGTCCCACTCACAGCACCTCTACCACGCGACTAAGAGATAGCCGCGTGGGTACTGCGTCTTTATACAGTAGCAGGGGGTGCCCTAGTTTTAGGGTACCGATAGTGGCCCCCAGGCCCGCCTCAGGGGAGGATGCGAGCCTGCAGGTGGGGCTAAAGCTTGTACTTCGTCTCAACATGGCATGAGCGGTGATTAGGGCACCATCTTAGCACGCCTACTGACGTGCCGCATTAATTCAGCGCATCTGTCGACACACATGCTGTCAATCTGCCTTCAGTCACATCAACTGCCATATCTGTCCCCACGGCCGACTGACCCCTAGGTGCTGTCTCGTGCCCACCAAGTCCTCAATGAAACCGAGGCAGCCATCCGGCGGGAATGGGAGGTGCTAGAATCTGAGCACCAGCGCCTCAGCGACTGGCACACCCAGCTAGAGGAGCACACCAAGGCGGCGACCCACCAGTTCTTTTCTGAGCAGTCCGAACTGGCGCGGGACCGCAAGGAATACAAAAGGGACCTCTAGAAGGTGTTCGCCAGGGAGCTGGAGGCGTCCCGGCGGGAGAAGAGGTTGGCCAAGAGGGAGGAGGCTCTGAGCCAGAGGGAGGCCCTCACAATAGAGCTCCGGGCCAAGCTGAAGGCCCTAGACCAGACCCTGGAGGCCCAACGAGTCCAGTAAGTGGAGGCCATAGAAAAGATCAAAAAATGGGAGCAAGAGCTAGAGGCCAAGGCCGGCGACATTGCCCTCACCGAGGAGAACCTCAATGAGAAGGATGTGTCCCTGGATAGGCGGGAGACAGACCTCGCTAGGCCAGAGAAGGATCTCACCTTCAGGGAGGAAATGCTTGAAAGGCGGGGCATGTTGCTGACCGAGCATGAGCTCGAGGCGGAGGAGAAAGAGAAGAAGCTGGAGGAGCGCATCCGGTAGTTCTAGGTGGCGCAAGCAGCACCGGGCCCCCAGGCGGTGGAGGCCACCAGGAAGGCTCTTGAAGACCTTCAGGCAGAGCATCGCGCCGGGGTCCAGCGCATCGCCGCATGGGCCGGCGAGGCAAGCACGACACTTGTGCCGCTAGGGATGAGTCCCATCCCGGTGTCGGAGCTGCTGACGTCTATCTCCAACGCGCTCCTGGTGCTGGACTCCACTGCTGATCGCCTCCGACGCCTGGACCAGATTCTTGGTGCTCGCCTGGAGGCCGAGGGCGGCAGGCTCTACCAGACGGTGATCGAATATATCCTGACGTGCTTCCGAAGTCATGACCCGACCATATCCTTGGAGCCGGTGATCGCTGGTCCGGTGGCCGCCACTGAAGATGTTGCCTGGGAGGGTGTACAAGACGCCGTGGAGCTGGTGGCCGA
Source organism: Zea luxurians (assembly GCA_029449295.1). NCBI lineage: Eukaryota > Viridiplantae > Streptophyta > Magnoliopsida > Poales > Poaceae > Zea > Zea luxurians. The sequence goes on from JAOPSE010000039.1 coordinate 17,251,847, forward strand.
GCGCTTCCAGCGGGATCCTGCCGATGACGAGTAGTCCATTCTGCAGAGACAAAACAAGGGTTCCGCTGGGGTGCGACTTGTAATAACTTTTGGTTTTATAAGATACTTTTGAGAAGTATTAATCAAACGACACTTATCTGTATGTTATTTGTCCTCACTGAGTGTAGCGTTACCAACTTCTCCCTGGTACTTGGCCCCCTGGGATGTAGGCTCGACGTGTCAAGGCTGGATACTAGCATACCAAAGAAAGAATTGGTGACCCGACCCCCAGGAGGCAGTTTCGACTGGGACCTGGACCTGTACACAACTCTGGCTAGGAAGTTTTAGTAGCACACCCATAGGACCCCCAACTAGTATCTTTTATCCTTTGATTCATGCAATAGGACCTGCAGGATTTAGCCTGGGAAGCCAAGCCATATGCCCGGACCCCCTAGATCACAGCTCCAAATACTAGGACACCCATCGCAGAGTGGTGGAGCGTGCAGGCTTAGGGTACGGAACCAGGCTAAGCAGCTACACAGCTCCGGATCACCCCAGGAGACGAGTGTGCATTCTCTAGAACCAGACCCCAGGTTGCCAGACCCACAGGACTATAGCTCCAAATACTAGGACACCCGTCACATAGTGGTGGAGCATGCAGCCTAAGGGTACGGAACCAGGCTAAGTAGCTACACAGCTCCGGACCACCCCAGGGAACGAGCGCCCATTCTCTAGAACTGGCCCGTAGGCTGCCAGACCCCCTTGCCTTTGTAGAGGGGTCCTAAACTGCAAGCCTAGCTACTCAATTCGGATGTTATTATACCAGCAAGGGTAGGAACTGTATGGGTGGGTTAGATAAAAAATAATGGTTGTAAACTGAAGCAGAATAAAACCAACACAAAAGCAAATCTGGGGGGTGAATCTTTTCCTTATAACTTGATATACATGAGTGTAGGCCAATAGATCGGGTTTATGAGGGCGGACCTCACTGGATTGACGTACATATATGCGCAACCTAGTTACAAAGGAAGAAAACTGAATTCCCTAGTGCTGCTTTTATGGGTAAAACTTACGGAGATGCTCTATGTTCTAGGGATTGGGAAGAGGCACTCCTTCAGTTGTGGCAAGGCGGACACACCCGGGTCGGCATGTTTCCATCACCTTGAAGAGCCCCTCCCAGCTGGGGGAGAGTTTGTCGAGCCCTTCTCGGTTCAGTACTCGCCTTAGGACCAGGTCCTCGACCCTGAGCTCCCTACTATGCATGAACCGTTGATGGTAGCGCCTGAGCGCTTGCTTGTACCGTGCATTTTGGATCGCTGCTCGCCATCTGCGCTCATCGATGAAGTCCACATCCTCACGCCATAGTTGTTCCTGCATAGACTCATCGAAAGCCTGGACCCGTGGGGAACCCATAATGATTTTCGGGGGAAGGCAGGCTTCAGCCCCGTAGACCAGGAAGAACGGGGTCTCCCTGGTAGCTCGGCTAGGTGTGGTCCGGTTCCCCCATAGCACGGACTGAAGCTCGTTGACCCAATTTGTACCATGCTTTTTCAAGCAGTCAAAGGTGCGTGTCTTGAGTCCCCTGAGGATCTCTGCGTTTGCCCTCTCCGTCTGGCCATTGCTCCTAGGATGAGCCACAGACGCAAAGCAGAGCTGGGTGCCGATGCCCTCGCAATACTCTTGGAAGAACCGACTCGTAAATTGGGCCCCGTTGTCCGTAATGATATGGCTTGGGACCCCAAATCTACAGACAATCGACCCGCTGACAGCCCTGGGTAGCAGACCCGAGCCACCTGTCTGGGTAACTCCGGTCTATGGTGCCGAGTGCCATGCACGGCCCTCGGTAGCTCTAGCACACTTGTCAGCCAGAGCGAAGAGCATGGTGATGGTTTCTATGTCGTGGGTCACCAGCTTCTCCAACATCTTCTCATCATGCACCCCCTATCAGAAAGCAGTGATGATAGAGGCATCAGAGACGTGAGGTATGGTCCCGCGTACCTTGGTGAAGCGAGCGATGAAAGCCTAGAGGGTCTCCCCGGGTTCTTGCCTCACAGCATGGAGATGAGCCTCCACGCCATGCTGCTTATAGGCACTGGCAAAGTTCGCTGTGAACCGTGCACAGAGCTCCTCCCAGGAGTAGACAGATCCTGGGGTAAGGTTCATGAGCCAGGTCCGGGCCGGCCCGGTCAAGGCTACATGGAAGTAGCTTGCCATCACAGCGGTGTTTCCACCAGCTGCCGTAATGGCGATGACGTAAACCTGCAAAAATTTCGACGGGTTGGATGTACCGTCGTACTTCTCTGGCATGTGTGACCGAAACTTGGGCGCCAAGTCACCGCGCGGAGGTGGTCCGCCAGCACGGCACAGCCCACGCCGACCAATAGGACACCCGTGTGGGTTCGGGCACCCCTTGGAGTTTGTGGCGCAAGCGTAGGGAAGTCCTGGTCGAGGTTGCGACCCTCGAAGTTTAGTCGACGCTCACACGCCCTCTCTAGAGAGACTCGTGCATCCTCGCCCGCACGCCTACGGTTGAGTTCTATCTGCAGGTCATCAGGTCTCTCTAGAGAAACTAGGGCATCCTCGCCCGCACGTCGGCGGTTGAGCTCCACCCGCAGGTCCTCAGTCGGTGCGGCCTTCACTGAGGGTGAGCGCACCGATGAGCGCACCGACGCTGATGCCTCATGCTGACGCCGGAATGACCGAGGCCTAGGCCTGGCCGAGCCAGAGTGCGCCATGCCAAGGAGACGATCGACATCTTCATGCTTCATGGCCCCTGGCAAGGCCGTGGAGCTCAGGGGGTGGCGCAACAACTCCCTGGCTACAGACAGCGCACCGGGAGTAGCCCTTGACGGAGCCCAGGACGACTGTGCGGAAGTGTGCTACCACACAGCGTGCACAGCAGCAGCACCAGGCGCAGGGCGGTTGGAGGCCCGTGGCATGGATGACGCATCCTCTTCTTCCATCAGGAAGTCCTCAGGAGTCAAGCCGTGGTGCTCGATGATTTGGACCATCGTGTTGAGCACAAAAACAGGTGAAAACCTAATGCCAAAGCCCTACTTGGCGCGCCAAATGTTGGTATGAGAAATCCACCGGCCGGGTGGCAGAATGCACCCGCCCTAATCCTAAGATGAGGAGGGGGCCTAAGCATTTCGCCTGTCTGTTGGAAGGTGGATGAACACATGAGGACACGAGGGTTTAGAGTGGTTGAGGCTGCCGGAGCGTAAAACCCTACCTCCACTATGTGTATGTTGTATTGAGTGTGTCTAAGAGCTTGTGAGCATGTGTAAAAACATGTGTGAGCTTGTGTCTAAGTGAGCCTGTCCTTGTAACGTTGTGTGCCTTCCCTTTTATAGTTTAAGGGAGGCACATACAAGGATGATGAGCCCCGACATGTGGGCCCAGAAGCATAATGGTAGGAACACATTATGTGAGTAACTAATTCTAGTAATGCCTGAGCGATCACCGGGAGTCTTGATGACCGCAGTCCATGCAACATTGATATCCAAATCTTGCGAGTAATGATGAGTAATAGCATAGCCCGCGTAACGTGGACCAGGCGCGCCGCCTGACAGGCGCTCGTCTTATCCGCAATAAATGCAGGGGTGGTGTAGCCCAGAGGCTTTATGCCAGGCTCTGCTCATTGGCTTACATCACGTGCAGTAGACCACGTGGTAGCATCGGGTCTCCGCCTGGGCGGGGAGCAGAAGTGTATGCAGACAGGTCCGGTCTAGACACGTGTTGGCACCGGACCCCTGCCTGGATCTTGTTCTAGGCCTGAGTGTGTTCTATCCTAGAACCTTGGGACCCCATTATGGGTGGCCCGGACCCCTGAAAGCACCTAGAGGGGGGGGGTGAATAGGTGATCCTGTAACACTTCAAAACTTAAGCCACAAAACTTGGTTAATTGTTAGCACAATAATTTCCAAGTGGCTATAGAGGAATCCTCAACAAAACACAATAACCAACAAAGATCAATCACAGAGATGGCACGGTGGTTATCCCGTGGTTCGGCCAAGACCAACGCTTGCCTACTCCACGTTGTGGCGTCCCAACGGACGAGGGTTGCAATCAACCCCTCTTAAGTGGTCCAAAGACCCACTTGAATACCACGGTGTTTTGCTTGCTTTATCTCAATCCCGTTTGCGAGGAATCTCCACAACTTGGAGCCTCTCGCCCTTACACTTGAAATTCACAAAGAACACGGAGCAAGGGAGGGATTAGCAACGCACACAAGACACAAGAATCAGAGTGTCAACACGCACACAAGTCGCAACAAGAGCTCGCAACACAACTCAATGAGTTCACAACTCCACTAGAGCTCTATATGCTATCACAATGAAAAGAACGCGCGAAATCGATGTCTTGGTGCTTAGAAATGATTAGGATATGCTTGGTGTACTCCTCCATGCGCCTAGGGGTCCCTTTTATAGCCCCAAGGCAGCTAGGAGCCGTTGGGAGCAATCTTGGAAGGCTGATCTTGCCTTTTGTCGACTGGCGCACCGGACAGTCCGGTGCACACCGGACACTGTCCGGTGCCCGATTTCCTTCCTTAAATAGCGAAGCCGACCGTTGGCAGCCTGAGAGCCGTTGGCGCACCGGACATGTCCGGTGCACACCGGACAGTCCGGTGCACACCGGACAGTCCGGTGCCATCTTCTAGCCGTTGGGACGTCCACGTGTCCCGCGCAGATTGCGCGGCCGACCGTTGGCCCGGCCGACCATTGGCTCACCGGACAGTCCGGTGCACACCGGACAGTCCGGTGAATTTTAGCCGTACGTCGCCGATGAATTCCTGAGAGCGGCCACTTCGCTCGAGCCAGCCTGGCGCACCAGACACTGTCCGGTGCACCACCGGACAGTCTGGAGCTCCCAGACTCAGCAGATTCTTGGCTGCTCGAGCCAAGACATTTCCAATTGGATTTTTCCTGTTTCCAGCACTTAGACACAATACATTAGTCCATAAAACAATGTACTAAGTCTGAGAAACATACCTTTATCCTTGATTTGTACCTTGTCCACCTTTTTACACTTAGGCACTTGTGTTGGACACTAAATCACCAAAATACTTAGAAATGGCCCAAGGGCACATTTCCCTTTCAATCTCCCCCTTTTTGGTGATTTATGCCAACACAACATAAAGCAAGTAGAACAAGTACAAAATCAAATCAAATAAGAACTCAAAATTGTTTTGATTCAATTTTGACATATATGGATCACTCTATGCCACCACTTGGTTTGTTTTTGCAAATCAAACTCAAATTTCTATCTCTAAGTCAAACACACATGTTAAGACATAAAGAGAGTCATTCAAGAGAAATTGACTTAAGATTTCAAAAACTCCCCCTTTTTTTTTTCCATAATCAATACTTCTCCCCACAAGAAGCCAACTTTTGACAAGAGAGACAACAAAAGAGTTTTGACAAACCAAAAGCTCTATTCTACTATTTTCAAAATCTCTCAAGTGGTAGCTGATCCATTTATCGCTTTGGCCTTTATTTTCTCCCCCTTTGGCATCAAGCACCAAAACGGGATCAATCTTGGCCCTTTAACCCCGTTGCCTCACCAAAATCTTCAACTAAGAGCAAATAGGCAATAAGAGTATAACGATGAACTTGGAAGAGTTACTCTTTTCATCGGAGTGCAGTGGAAGTCTCGCATGGTCCAAGTCCACCTTTTCCCTTGGAGACTAAAACAACCAAACTCAAGTACATGGTTAGCCACAAAGGGTCAAGTTGTAGCACAGCTCCCCCTAAATATGTGCATCACTTGCAAACAGGACTTGTGAGGTCCAGGGAGTGTTTGTACAACTTGAGCACCACAATAAGCAACAATATGCAGAATGAACATAATCAAAAGCATAAACACATGTATGCTACATTTCAATCCAAGTTCCGCGAATCTAAGATATTGAGCTCACTACGCAGCCTGCAAAAGGTCTTCTCATCTAAAGGCTTGGTAAAGATATCGGCTAGCTGGTTCTCGGTGCTAACATGAAACACTTCAATATCTCCCTTTTGCTGGTGGTCTCTCAAAAAGTGATGCCGGATGTCAATGTGCTTTGTGCGGCTGTGCTCAACAGGATTTTCCGCTATTCGGATAGCACTCTCATTATCACATAGGAGTGGGACTTTGCTCAGATTGTAGCCAAAGTCCCTGAGGGTTTGCCTCATCCAAAGTAGTTGCGCACAACACTGTCCCGCAGCAACGTACTCGGCCTCAACGGTGGATAGGGCAACGGAGGTTTGTTTCTTAGAGTTCCATGACACCAAGGACCTTCCTAAGAATTGGCACGTCCCCGATGTACTCTTCCTATCGACCTTACATCCAGCATAGTCGGAATCTGAGTACCCAATCAAGTCAAAGTTAGACCCCTTTGGATACCAGATCCCGAAGCAAGGCGTAGCGACTAAATATCGAAGAATTCGCTTCACAGCCACTAAGTGACACTCCTTCGGATCGGATTGAAATCTAGCACACATGCATACTCTAAGCATAATATCCGGTCTACTAGCACATAAATAAAGCAAAGAACCTATCATGGACCGGTATGCTTTTTGATCAACGGACTTACCTCCTTTGTTGAGGTCGGTGTGTCCGTCGGTTCCCATCGGCGTCTTTGCGGGCTTGGCGTCCTTCATCCCAAACCTCTTTAGCAAATCTTGTGTGTACTTCGTTTGGGAGATGAAGGTGCCGTCCTTGAGTTGCTTCACTTGGAACCCAAGGAAGTAGGTCAACTCGCCCATCATCGACATCTCGAATTTCTGCGTCATCACCCTGCTAAACTCTTCACAAGACTTTTGGTTAATAGAACCAAATATTATGTCGTCGACATAAATTTGGCACACAAAAAGATCACCATCGCAAGTCTTAGTAAAAAGAGTTGGATCGGCTTTCCCAACCTTGAAAGCATTAGCAATTAAAAAGTCTCTAAGGCATTCATACCATGCTCTTGGGGCTTGCTTAAGTCCATAGAGCGCCTTAGAGAGCTTACACACGTGGTCGGGGTACCGTTCATCCTCGAAGCCAGGGGGCTGCTCCACGTACACCTCCTCCTTGATCGGCCCGTTGAGGAAAGCGCTCTTCACATCCATTTGGTACAACCTGAAAGAATGGTGAGCGGCATATGCTAGCAAGATACGAATTGATTCTAGCCTAGCCACAGGAGCAAAAGTCTCCTCAAAGTCCAAACCTGCGACTTGGGCATAACCTTTTGCCACAAGTTGAGCCTTGTTCCTCGTCACCACCCCGTGCTCGTCCTGTTTGTTGCGGAACACCCACTTGGTTCCCACAACATTTTGCTTGGGACGAGGCACCAGTGTCCAAACTTCGTTGCGCTTGAAGTTGTTGAGTTCCTCCTGCATGGCCAACACCCAGTCCGGATCTAGCAAGGCCTCTTCTACCCTGAAAGGCTCAATAGAAGAGACAAAAGAGTAATGCTCACAAAAATTAACTAATCTTGAGCGAGTAGTTACTCCCTTGCTAATATCACCCAATATCTGGTCGACGGGATGATCCCTTTGAATCGTCGCTCGAACTTGGGTTGGAGGTGCCTGAGGTGCTTCTTCCTCTTGAGCATCCTGTGCTCCCCCTTGATCATGTGCCTCCACTTGAGGTACCTGTTCGTCATCTTGGGTTGGGGGATGCACCATAGTTGAGGAAGACGGTTGATCTTGCTCCAAGTGTTCCTGAGGCCGTACATCTCCAATCGCCATGGTGCGTATCGCGGCCGTTGGAACGTCTTCTTCATCGGTTAGCAGCTCATACGACGTCTTCTTGAGGAGGCGGTGAAGGTAGACCCTGTTGATGGCGTGGCAGGCCGTGTTCACGGCTTCCGACCAAAAGTACTCGGGGGTCTTGAATTCTCCAAGCATAGTTCTTGCCATATCTATGAGCGTCCTGTTCTTCCTCTCTACCACACCATTTTGCTGAGGTGTGTAGGGAGCGGAGAACTCGTGCTTGATCCCCTCCTCCTCAAGAAACTCCTCCACTTGAAGGTTCTTGAATTCGGACCCGTTGTCGCTCCTTATCTTCTTCACCTTGAGCTCAAACTCATTTTGAGCTCTCCTTAGGAAGCGCTTGAGGGTCCCTTGGGTTTCAGACTTATCCTGCAAAAAGAACACCCAAGTGAAGCGGGAAAAGTCATCAACGATAACTAGACCATACTTACTTCCTCCTATGCTCAGATAGGCGACGGGTCCGAAGAGGTCCATATGTAGCAGCTCCAGGGGTCTTGATGTTGTCATCACATTTTTGGTGTGATGAGAGCCTCCCACCTGTTTCCCTGCTTGACAAGCTGCACAAGGTCTATCTTTTTCGAAATGAACATTGGTTAGACCTATCACATGTTCTCCCTTTAGAAGCTTGTGGAGGTTCTTCATCCCCACATGTGCTAAGCGGCGATGCCACAGCCAGCCCATGCAAGTCTTAGCCATTAAGCATGCATCTAGACCGGCCTCTTCTTTTGCAAAATCAACTAAGTAAAGCTTGCCGTCTAGTACACCCTTAAACGCTAGTGAACCATCACATCTTCTAAAGACAGACACATCTACATTTGTAAACAAGCAGTTATATCCCATATTGCATAATTGACTGACAGATAGCAAATTATATCCAAGAGACTCTACTAAAAACACATTAGAGATAGAGTGCTCATTTGAGATTGCAATTTTACCTAACCCTTTTACCTTGCCTTGATTCCCATCACCGAATATTATTGAATCTTGGGAATCTTTGTTTTTGTCGTAGGAGGTGAACATCTTCTTCTCCCCCGTCATATGGTTTGTGCATCCGCTGTCGATAATCCAGCTTGAACCCCCGGATGCATAAACCTGCAAGGCAAATTTAGGCTTGGGTCTTAGGTACCCAACTCATGTTGGGTCCTACAAGGTTAGTGCAAATATCCTTAGGGACCCAAATGCAAGTTTTGTCTCCCTTGCATTTTGCCCCTAACTTCCTAGCAACTATTTTCCTATCCTTTCTACAAATAGCAAAGGACGCATTTAAAGCACGATAAATTGTAGAAGGTTCATTCATTACTTTCCTAGGAGCATGAATAATATTCTTTCTAGGCACATGATGAATAGCATTTCTCCTAGACATATCTCTACCATGCATATAGGAAGAACTAGAAGCAAACATGGCATGAGAATCAAAATCATCATAAGCATTATAACTCCTATAAACATTTCTAGTTTGTATCCTATCATGATAATAAAAGCATGGTTCTTTTTAGCATTACTAGCCATAGGAGCCTTCCCTTTCTCCTTGGCGGAGATAGGAGCCTTATGGCTTGTCAAGTCCTTGGCTTCCCTCTTGTAGCCAAGTCCATCCTTAATGGAGGGGTGTCTACCAATTGTGTAGGCATCCCTTGCAAATTTTAGCTTGTCAAATTCATTCTTGCTAATCTTAAGTTGGGCATTAAGACTAGCCAATTCCTCATTTAATTTGGAAATTGACACTAAATGATCACTACAAGCATCAACATCGAAATCTTTACACCTATTACAAGTTTCAACAAATTCTACACAAGAATTAGATTTACTAGCTACTTCTAGTTTAGCATTTAAATCAACATTAACACTTTTTAAATTAGCAATTGTTTCATGACAAGAAGATAGTTCACTAGAGAGCATTTCATTCCTTTTAATTTCAAGAGCAAGATATTTTTGTGCACTAACAAATTTATCATGCTCCTCATATAAAAGATCCTCTTGTTTTTCTAGTAATCTATTCTTGTCATTCAAAGCATCAATCAACTCATTAATCTTATTAATTTTAGATCTATCTAATCCCTTGAATAAGCATGAGTAATCTATCTCATCATCATCACTAGACTCATCCTCACTTGAAGAAGCATAAGTACTAGTATCATGAGTGCTTACCTTCTTCTCTCTTGCCATGAGGCAAGTGTGACGCTCGTTTGGGAAGAGGGATGACTTGTTGAAGGCGGTGGCGGCGAGTCCTTCATTGTCGGAATCGGAGGAGGAGCAATCCGAATCCCACTCCTTGCCTAGATGTGCCTCGCCCTTTGCCTTCTTGTATGCCTTCTTCTTCTCCCTCTTGCTCCCTTGGTCCTGTTCACTATCATTGTCGGGACAGTTAGCAATAAAATGACCAAGCTTACCGCATTTGAAGCATGAGCGCTTCCCTTTGGCTTTGGTCTTGCTTGGCTGTCCCTTGCGACCTTTAAGCGCCGTCTTGAATCTTTTGATGATGAGGGCCATCTCTTCATCATTAAGTCCGGCTGCCTCAATTTGTGCCACCTTACTAGGTAGCGCCTCCTTGCTTCTTGTTGCCTTGAGAGCAAGGGGTTGCGGCTCGTTGATCGGACCATTCAAGGCGTCGTCCACGTACCTCGCCTCCTTGATCATCATCCGCCCGCTAACGAATTTTCCAAGGACTTCTTCGGGCGACATTTTGGTGTACCTGGGATTCTCATGAATATTATTTACCAAATGAGGATCAAGAACGGTAAAGGACCTTAGCATCAGTCGGACGACGTCGTGGTCCGTCCATCGTGTGCTTCCGTAGCTCCTTATTTTGTTGATAAGGGTCTTGAGCCGGTTGTATGTTTGTGTCGGCTCCTCGCCCCTTATCATCGCGAACCGTCCAAGCTCGCCCTCCACCAACTCCATCTTGGTGAGCAAGGTGACGTCGTTCCCCTCATGAGAAATCTTGAGGGTGTCCCAGATCTGCTTGGCGTTATCCAAGCCGCTCACTTTATGGTATTCATCCCTGCACAAAGAAGCTAGAAGAACAGTAGTAGCTTGTGCATTCTTATGAATTTGTTCATTAATGAACATGGGACTATCCGAACTATCAAAATGCATTCCACTCTCCACAATCTCCCATATACTAGGATGGAGAGAGAATAGGTGACTACGCATTTTGTGGCTCCAAAATCCGTAGTCCTCCCCATCAAAGTGTGGGGGCTTGCCGAGTGGAATGGAGAGCAAATGTGAATTTGAACTTTGCGGAATACGAGAGTAGTCAAAAGAAAAGTTCGAATTAACCGGTTTCCTTCTCTCGTAGTCGTTGTGGTCGTCGTCCTTTTGGGAAGAAGTGGACTCATCGCTGTCGTCGTAATAGACAATCTCCTTGATGCGCCTCATCTTCTTCTTCTTCCCTTCCTTCCGTCTATGGCCCGAGCCGGAGTCGGTAGGCTTGTCGTCCTTCGGCTCGTTGACGAAGGATTCCTTCTCTTTGTCGTTGATCACGATTCCCTTCCCTTTAGGATCCATCTCTTCGGGCGGTTAGTCCCTTTGTGAAGAGAACGGCTCTGATACCAATTGAAAGCACCTAGAGGGGGGGGGGTGAATAGGTGATCCTGTAACACTTCAAAACTTAAGCCACAAAACTTGGTTAATTGTTAGCACAATAATTTCCAAGTGGCTATAGAGGAATCCTCAACAAAACACAATAACCAACAAAGATCAATCACAGAGATGGCACGGTGGTTATCCCGTGGTTCGGCCAAGACCAACGCTTGCCTACTCCACGTTGTGGCGTCCCAACGGACGAGGGTTGCAATCAACCCCTCTCAAGTGGTCCAAAGACCCACTTGAATACCACGGTGTTTTGCTTGCTTTATCTCAATCCCGTTTGCGAGGAATCTCCACAACTTGGAGCCTCTTGCCCTTACACTTGAAATTCACAAAGAACACGGAGCAAGGGAGGGATTAGCAACGCACACAAGACACAAGAATCAGAGTGTCAACACGCACACAAGTCGCAACAAGAGCTCGCAACACAACTCAATGAGTTCACAACTCCACTAGAGCTCTATATGCTATCACAATGAAAAGAACGCGCGAAATCGATGTCTTGGTGCTTAGAAATGATTAGGATATGCTTGGTGTACTCCTCCATGCGCCTAGGGGTCCCTTTTATAGCCCCAAGGCAGCTAGGAGCCGTTGGGAGCAATCTTGGAAGGCTGATCTTGCCTTCTGTCGACTGGCGCACCGGACAGTCCGGTGCACACCGGACACTGTCCGGTGCCCGATTTCCTTCCTTAAATAGCGAAGCCGACCGTTGGCAGCCTGAGAGCCGTTGGCGCACCGGACATGTCCGGTGCACACCGGACAGTCCGGTGCCATCTTCTAGCCGTTGGGACGGCCACGTGTCCCGCGCAGATTGCGCGGCCGACCGTTGGCCCGGCCGACCGTTGGCTCACCGGACAGTCCGGTGCTGTTGGGGCCATGCTTCGTTGCGCCGAAGGTCTTACACGAAGAAGCAGCTTCGGCTGAAATCGCCCCCAGGAGATGGCCGAAGGTCCCCTTTTATGGAGCTTCGGCGTTACAAACCGACATAAAGATAGAATGACCTTTTTATCCATAGAGATCTAAGTTAATGTTGTAAACTTTTGTAAAGGGCATAATTGTAATTCGTCACAGGCTGCGTCATGTGTCTATAAATAGATGAACAGTACCCCTGTACTGTTCACGTGAACCTGTCATTTGCCTTCGCATCACACTTGTATTCGTGCCTTCTTCAGGATCGAAGGTACATTTGTAACCCAAAATCATTTATATTCGCTCATGATAATAAGAATGAAGATGATTCCATGATAACATTTAAATGTTTATTTCATATCTCATGGTTTATATGAATACTTCGTCTTTCGTTGTTATGCTTACGAAGGTATGTCCTTCGTAACCTTCGTCCGAGATGCTTTTATATCCCGAAGGGATATAAATGTTGTGGAGGACGAAGGACTTTAATATTTAACATTTTCTGTGTTGCCTTGTTCTTAATTCGAAGCATTTGAGAACAAGTCCCCAACATTGGCGCCCACCTCCGGTGAACTCACTTCCACTTTTCTGAGCTGATGGCTTCGTTCAACAATCAAGCTGGAGCTGCTTCGGCTTCGAAGCTGGTGCTCCCGATAACAGGCGGTTCTTGCTCAGAGCCGGCTAACAAGAAGCAGAAGAAGGAGGCTCAGAGAAGGGTGCAGCATGTTGGAGTGCAGGGACCCTTCATCAAGTCCAAGTGGTCCCACATTCCAATTACTTTCTCTCAGGAAGACCTTCAGCTTAAGGACTATCCTCACAATGATGCCATGGTTATCTCTTGTGTAATCAAAGGATTTCTGGTTCACAATGTCCTAGTTGACACAGGTAGTGCAGCTGACATCATATTTGCTAAAGCCTTCAGACAAATGCAAGAGCCCGAAGACAAGATTCATGATGCCACGCACCCTCTTTGTGGCTTCGGAGGGCGGCAGATTGTAGCACTTGGGAAGATTACCATGCCGGTAACCTTCGGATTTGTTAACAACACAAGGACTGAGCAAATTGTGTTTGATATTGTTGACATGGAGTATCCTTACAATGCTATCATTGGCCGTGGTACTCTTAATGCCTTCGAAGCAATTCTCCACCCAGCTTATCTCTGCATGAAGATACCTTCGGACCAAGGACCTATTGCTATTCATGGAAGCCAGGAAGCTGCTAGAAGGGCCGAAGGAAGCTGGACCGACTCCAAGGCAATCCATAATATAGATGGAACTGAAGCTTGTGAACAGTACAAATTCAGAAGGGAGAAGGCAGCTTCAGCAGATCAGCCGAAGCCCATGCTATTGTGTGAGGACATAGCAGAGCAGAAGGTGCTGTTGGGCTCGCAATTATCTGAAGACCAGGAGAAAACCTTGATAAGGTTTTTATTCAACAACAAAGATGTTTTTGCATGGTCGGCTAATGATCTCTGTGGAGTAAATCGGGATGTTATTGAACATTCGCTCAACGTTGACCCATCCTTCAGACCCCGAAAGCAGAGGCTTCGGAAAATGTCTGATGACAAGGCCGAAGGGGCTCGCAATGAAGTCAAAAGACTCCTCAGTGCAGGAGTTATCAGAGAAGTGAAGTATCCAGAGTGGCTAGCTAACACTGTTATGGTGAAGAAGGCCAATGGCAAGTGGAGAATGTGTATCGATTTCACAGATCTCAACAAGGCTTGTCCGAAGGACGAATTCCCGCTGCCAAGAATAGACTCTCTAGTCGATGCAGCAGCTTCTTCAGAGCTCATGAGTCTTCTGGACTGTTATTCAGGATATCATCAAATCTGGATGAAAAAGGAAGATGAGCCGAAGACTAGCTTCATAACTCCAAGTGGCACGTATTGCTATCTTCGGATGCCTGAGGGGCTCAAAAATGCTGGAGGGAGTTTCAGCAGAATGACTGCGAAGGTTCTCCAGTCTCAAATAGGCAGAAATGTGTTGACCTATGTTGATGACATTATTGTTAAAAGCACGAAGCAGGAAAATCATATTGCTGATCTGCAGGAGACCTTCGCCAGCTTCAGACAAGCTGGTCTGAAGCTGAATCCAGAAAAATGTGTCTTCGGAGTGAAGAAGGGTAAATTTCTTGGATGTTTGGTTTCAACAAAGGGAATCGAAGCTAATCCAAATAAAATCGAAGCTATACTTCGAATGGAGCCACCAACTACAAGAAAGGGGGCCCAAAGATTGACAGGAAGGCTGGCATCTCTCAATAGATTTATATCCAGATCAGCAGAAAGAAACTTACCATTTTTCGAGGTGCTGAAGTCAGCCGAAGTCTTTCAATGGGGTCCAAGTCAACAAAAAGCCTTCGAAGAGCTGAAGCAATACTTGATAGATCTCACAACATTAACTCCACCAACGCCAGGGGCTTCTCTGTTGTTATATGTGGCAGCTTCGCACTCAGCGGTGAGTGCGGCACTTGTTCAGGAGAAGCTTGATGGCCAACTCAAGAAGCAAGTTCCAGTGTATTTTGTATCTGAGGTCCTTAGTGTCTCAAAGAAAAATTATACAGAGCTGGAGAAGATATTATATGCCGTTTTAATGGCATCAAGGAAGCTTCGGCATTATTTTCAGGCATACAATATTATTGTTCCTTCTTCACAGCCGTTGAAGGATATAATGAAAAATAGAGAAGCTACTGGACGGATTGGCAAATGGGCTGCAGAGCTCAACGAATTTTACATTGATTATGTGCATAGATCCTCGATCCAGTCTCAAGCATTGGCAGATTTCATTGCCGACTGGACGCCAGGGGCTCAGGATGAAGAAGCAAATAAAGATGCCGAAGTATGGACAGTGTTTTGTGATGGCTCTTGGGGAATCTTCGGAGCAGGTGCAGCTGCTGTGTTGGTTTCACCATCCAAGGTCAAAACTTGTTTTGCAGCAAGACTTGATTTCGGCTGTACGAACAATATTGCTGAGTACGAAGCCCTGCTTCTGGGCCTTCGGAAATTAAAGGCAATGGGAATCAGAAGGGCAATTCTTAAAACTGATTCCCAGGTGGTTTCGGGTCATGTTGACAAAAGTTGCAAGGCTAAAGACCCAAAGCTCGAAAAATATCTAGATATGGTCCGAAGGATCGAAGCCTCCTTCGAAGGATTCTCTGTCAAGAATATCCCTCGAGGACAAAATGAACATGCTGATTTGCTAGCCAAGTCTGCAGCACAGGGGCTGCCGTTACCTTCGGAGGTGTTCTTCGAAACAATAAAGGCACCTTCAGTGGAGCTCCTTGAAAGAGCAGTACTCAACATATCTCCTGTTTACAGCGAAGATTGGAGAACTGAAATAATCTCTTACCTTCAGGGTAAGTTCCTTTCAGACGACGAAGCTTACAATAAAAGAATAGAGGCAAGAGCTCGCCCGTATGTCATGATAGAAGGGGAATTATACAAACATGGAGTTTGCGCTCCGCTGCTCAAGTGCTTATCTAGAGCCGAAGGTATAGAGTTGATGAAAGAGATACATGCAGGCCTGTGTGGATCCCATATCGGATCCAGGCCGTTACTTGGAAAAGTGTTTCGCCAAGGATTTTATTGGCCGAAGGCAGCTTCGGATGCAGCGGAGTTAGTTCAGAAGTGCGAAGGTTGTCAAAAATGTGCAAGAGATCAAAAGCAACCTTCGTCTTTGACACAGCTGATACAACCCATCTGGCCATTGCAAAGGTGGGGCCTTGACTTGTTGGGTCCATTACCACCAGCCCAAGGGAATTTAAAATATGTTATAGTAGCTGTGGAGTATTTTTCCAAGTGGATTGAGGCGAAGCCATTAGCCACAATAACTTCGGCCACTGTCCAAAAGTTTTTCTGGCAGAACATTGTCTGTCGCTTCGGAGTACCGAAGGCCATCACTGTAGATAATGGAACGCAGTTCGACTCCGAAGCTTTCAGAAATTTCTGTGATCAAATTGGAACGAAGATCCATTTTGCATCAGTCAGGCATCCGGAGTCGAATGGGCTTGTTGAAAGAGCCAACGGCATTATAATGACAGGAATAATGAAGTTAATCTTCAATCAACCCAGGGGAAAGTGGCCAGACCAGTTAACCAAAGTGGTGTGGGGCCATAATACAACAACATCAAGGTCTACAGGCTTTACCCCATTCAAGTTGTTATTCGGTGACGAAGCAATAACTCCGGAAGAAGCCAAAGCTGGATCAATAAGAGTAATAGCTTCGGCAGAATCAGATCCCGAAGATGCTTGCCTTGTGGAAAAAGATGCTTTAGAAGGGATCAGGCTTCAGGCCGTGGAGAATATCAATAAATACCAGGCTGAAACAGTTAAATGGCGAGATAGAAAGGTCCGGCTAAAAAATATTGAGCCGGGACACTTGGTGCTTCGGAGAGTGGTTAACCCAGATACAGTGGGCAAACTACAGTTGAAATGGGAAGGACCATTCTTAGTAGTATCTTCGGCAAGGCCTGGATCGTACAGGTTGAAGGACATGGATGGCAAAGAAATTCCAAGATCTTGGAATGCGGATGAGCTTCGGCGATACTATGTATAACTTGATGTAATTTTTATGTTTTTTTTTTCTTTCTTTTTCATGGCACCCTTTTCCTTTCTAAAGGGGGAGAAAGGTTTTTAATGGGGCCATCATGTGTAATTTCCTTTTTAGTTTTATAAGAAGCAAAATCCCCCAAAGAATGTAAATGTAACAGCTGAGAACGCACCATCGAGTGCCGAAACTAAAAAAAAGAGAGAAGAAGCTCCAAAGACGTCCCTAAGGGGATGCAGAGCTCACAGCGAAAAGTCAATGCTGGTTCCGCCGAAAGTAAAAGGCGAAGAAGCTCCAAAGACGTTCCTAAGGGAATGCAGAGCTTATACCGCCTAAGTAAAAGGCGAAGAAACTCCAAAGACGTTCCTAAGGGAATGCAGAGTTTATACCGTCTAAGTAAAAGACGAAGAAGCTCCAAAGTCGTTCCTAAGGGAATGCAGAGCTGATGTGTGGTTGATTCTAAGGAAATAATGGCTGAGTGTGGCTTCGGTTATATGTTTCGGACATTCATTCGCACAACACATTACATCATAGCATTTGCATTCATAAGCATTCATTCATAGCATCTGTGTTCCAAAGTGGTTGCTTCGGCAAAAAGAAGAAGTGGTTTTTCATGTTTTGTTATGTACGAAAAAGCAAAGCTTCGGCGCAAAGAAGAAGTATTCTTTTATGTTTTGTTATGTACGAAAAAGCAAAGCTTCGGCACAAAGAAGAAGTGGTCTTTTATGCTTCGTTGTGAACGAAAAGAAGGGAAGGTGTTTTTTTTCGCCTTCGGCTCAAAATACTGATTTCGTCCACATCAAAGCGTCTCAATAAAGGGGTAAGAATATATTAAAAGGTATGTACAAAGTTCCTTGAGAACGGTTTAATTGTATTTACAAAAAGTTGTTACATTTTTTCCTGAGTTTTTCCTAGCCTACCCCTACTAATCTTCTTCAGGCTTCCGCTTCGGCGGCATATTATTTAATCACCTTCAGCTTCGTCATCCTACATGAATCCAGGTATCCAGAGTAAAAATCAAGTGTGAAGGAGAAGGTAAGTACAAAGTATGATTTCTTACTGGTTCAAGATGACTTCGAGCTTCGTCTCCAGCCTTCTCCCGCCCGCCTTTTGTCCATATCATTTTTATAAATCTATTCGAGATGCTTCGGGCGAGGTCAGGCATATCATCCAGGATTGATGGAGACAGGGTGAAGTTAGGCCTGTTGACAATCTTTCCATGTTCGCAGCCAGCCTTCAGGAATGCTGCAGCGGTACCCCGAGAAGCTACCCAGGCACAGAAGTCACCGTGCCCGGCTATAACTTCGTCAAGTTCTTCGATTTCAGCTTCGATATGATCGAAGGATTCTGGTAAATTTTCATCCGAAGGGGTAAACTTCCCGCTGCTAGCTCCAACTGAGTGAAAGATCTTCTTTAATTGTTGGATACAATTGTTGCTAAAATTCAAACATTTACCCTGAAGGCTTGTTAGTAATTTCTTCAAATTAGAGTTGGCTTCGACTTCGGCTTCAAGTTTAGAATTAAGCTCTAGCTTTTCTTGCTCAAACTGTTTTGATTGATCGATAAGCTTCGAATTCAATTCTGATATTTTAGCTTCGGTTTCTGCCAGCAAGCCTTCGGTTGATTGAAGCTCAAAGTCTTTCTTTTCAATGATGGCTGCTTGTTCTTTTATCTTGCTCTCCAAATTTCCAATAATAGCTTCATGTTTTTTGTCCTCTAAATCCTGCTGCATCTTCAGAGCTTTGCTCAGTAGCATGCTCTGCACAAAAGTAACTTTCGTTAGTAACATTTTCATTATTGAAAGCAATAAAGACCAGAGAAAAGGTTGTTTACCTTGAAGTTGGAATAAAATAAGCTGCCGACGATATGTTGTCGTCGGTAGCGGCTGATGTCTGTCTCTAGCTTCGGAAAACCGATACTCTTTGATAGAGTACCAATGACCTTAGCTCCGGTTTGGTCTCGAATGCAGCCCAATTTTTCATCGTCCACACCTCCGAATAGAAGAGCTCCTGGCCTGTATCCGCAAGATTTAGCATAATCTTTAAGCTCTTCTATTTCGTCCTCCGAAAGTTTTTGCCCAATTAAATTCTGAAATGAGTAGGCTTCGTCGTCCGAAGCCTCCTTGGCTATTTCTTTCCCCTTATCAGGCACTGTGGCCATGGCTTTTTTAGCAGCAGCGGCAGCTTCTTCTGCAGCCATGTCTTCCAAAATTTTGTCGATGTTCTCAATGGTAGTCTCCAAGTTCACATCTTCGGCTGTAGCGGCTTCGGTAGCCGCGACCTCCGAAGGTGCGACTTCGACGTTTGTTGTGACTTCGGCAGCTGCTGTTTTCTGAATTGATGCTCTCGGTGGCGTCTTGTCAATAACTTCTGTTACGGCAATAATTCTTTGCCTTTTTGCTTTGGTTATCTTCGATTTTTCCGGCTCCGCCACCTTTTGAAAAAGCTTCGTCAGTCGAGGCCCTAATGGACTTAGCTTCGTGGGCATAGGTTCAGTCATTACCTTTAGAATTTCCTCCACGTCGCTAGTAGAAGGTGGTGTGGGGGACCCCTCTTCTTCAGATAGTTTTCGCTTTGGAGTTGATACTTTTCTCTTGACAATCTTCTTTTCTTTTGGGGGTTTCTCTTCATCCTTTTTTAAAGCTTCGGCCGCTCTTTTTCTCTTCTGGCCTTCGGTACCCTTGCTTAACTGCCCATAGTCAGGGTACTCGAAGCCCAGGGCATCAAGTACTCGGTTCAGCCTTCGCTTCGGACGGGTGCCGAAGGCTGCTGTCATCAGTTGATCTTCTTTTTTCGAATAATTTCCAAGAATTTCATTACACATCACCTCAACTGTGTCCAGCCATTCTTGGCAGGGCTTCTTAAAGTATTTCTTGAATTTGAAATGGTAGGGAAGCCAGACAAGTTCCCCCTCCTTCTTCTCCCCCTTTAACTTTGGCATTTCCCATTCTTTCAGAGTAGGGAAGACTTTGAATGCCAAGAATTCTTGAACCAGATCTCTGGTACCAATATGCTCTGCAATAATTCTGAATTCATCTATTGCTTGTTGAGTCTGACCCTCTGGTGTCATGTTGCAGTGGGGTCGTGTTTCTCCGAAGATCAGCTCGAGTGGACTTTGCACAAGCTTCTCCTTGTCCTCATCAACCTTGACATAGAACCATTCTGACTTCCAGCCGGCCGGCCATTTGCTTCGGTAGCTGATTACAGGAAACTTTGCGGTTTTTCGGTAGGCAAAATTGTAGCAGCCGAAATTTTCATGAAGCCCATCTTTTCTGGCCTTTGTTTGATAATGCAACTCATGAACTCGACAGAAACTGTCGGCAAAAGGCTCCACTGCTTGGCTTCGGAGCGCCCAAATATAAACGCTAAGCCTAACGATAGCGTTAGGAGTTAACTGGTGAAAATAGATACCAAACCTCTTCAAAATCTCCGCAACAATCCCGTGAACAGGGAATCTTAGCCCAGCCTTTAAAAAGCTCTTGAAGATGACAATCTCGTCTTTCTCTGGCTTCGGGATGATCTCTTCTCCCCCGAAGCGAAGTAGCTTCTTCTGATCTTCACTGAAATAACCTGCTTTTACCATCTTGGCGAGATCAACTTTTGAAACAGTCGATTTTCCGAAGTCTAGATGGCTGGGTTTGCTGGGCATGGCAATACGATAGTCATCTTCGGAGTCGGTTTCTTCAATATTCCCTTCTCCTTCGGCAGCTGTCGGGTTTGCTTCGGCAGCAGGCATTTCTTCCGCGGTCACCAGTCCGGAACGCTGCATCGCTTCGGAAATGGGCACAGTATTTGAACCTTCGGCTTCGTCCCCTTCACGTTCAACTCTGGCAGTAGATCGCACCCTGGCCATTTGATTCTAAGTTTGCGGAAGTTAAAACACTTTTTTCTTTTTCCTTTTTTCCGAAGCTTTCCTCTTTGATGAAGCAGACTTCGAGATGGACCTTTGTTAGATTCTGAGAATCAAGCTTCGGCTATGGTTAAAAATTTTGGCAGCGAAACAGTGCAAATAGCAATGAATGCTGTGGTAACTTCACACCTACTCGTCAGTTTATATAGTGCTGCAGGTAAGAAGGCGAAGCGGCGGGATTTTTACACCAGGCGGGCAGTAACTTGTACTCGCTGTGCAGTGGACCGCAAAGATCAAACAGTAACTCTGCAAGGTGGGACCAACGCGAGCCCGGGAGCTGAATCGTTTCTCGGCAACGAGCGAGGGAAGGTGTTTTTTGGACCTTCGGCTTCCCGAAGCTTGAGAGGATTTTTTCACGGATCAAGCTCGTTACGAAAAACGATCTAGCGCCGCGAAAGGGGCTACTGTTGGGGCCATGCTTCATTGCGCCGAAGGTCTTACACGAAGAAGCAGCTTCGGCTGAAATCGCCCCCAGGAGATGGCCGAAGGTCCCCTTTTATGGAGCTTCGGCGTTACAAACCGACATAAAGATAGAATGACCTTTTTATCCATAGAGATCTAAGTTAATGTTGTAAACTTTTGTAAAGGGCATAATTGTAATTCGTCACAGGCTGCGTCCTGTGTCTATAAATAGATGAACAGTACCCCTGTACTGTTCACGCGAACCTGTCATTTGCCTTCGCATCACACTTGTATTCGTGCCTTCTTCAGGATCGAAGGTACATTTGTAACCCAAAATCATTTATATTCGCTCATGATAATAAGAATGAAGATGATTCCATGATAACATTTAAATGTTTATTTCATATCTCATGGTTTATATGAATACTTCGTCTTTCGTTGTTATGCTTACGAAGGTATGTCCTTCGTAACCTTCGTCCGAGATGCTTTTATATCCCGAAGGGATATAAATGTTATGGAGGACGAAGGACTTTAATATTTAACATTTTCTGTGTTGCCTTGTTCTTAATTCGAAGCATTTGAGAACAAGTCCCCAACAGGTGCACACCGGACAGTCCGGTGAATTTTAGCTGTACGTCGCCGATGAATTCCCGAGAGCAGCCACTTCGCTCGAGCTAGCCTGGCGCACCGGACACTGTCCGGTGCACCACCGGACAGTCCGGTGCTCCTAGACTCAGCAGATTCTTGGCTGCTCGAGCCAAGACATTTCCAATTGGATTTTTCCTGTTTCCAGCACTTAGACACAATACATTAGTCCATAAAACAATGTACTAAGTCTGAGAAACATACCTTTATCCTTGATTTGTACCTTGTCCACCTTTTTACACTTAGGCACTTGTGTTGGACACTAAATCACCAAAATACTTAGAAATGGCCCAAGGGCACATTTCCCTTTCAACCCCATACGGGGGGGGGGGGGGTCCAGATCCCATTCTAGGGGTCCGACTTGCACATGTGGAGGTCCTGGACCAACCTTGGAGGTCCGGACTGTATATCCAGGGGTCCAGCGCCCTCCCATGGGGGTCCGAACTTACTATTGATGCCTTGGAGTGTATCACCTCCTCTGGACACGTGGTGGCTCTAGACCTGCCCATGTGGTAGGGTCATGCGCTGTTGTGGACCCAGAGTAGTCGCCCGAGGCTGGGGCGAGTCATGGCCTGGTCCCACTCACAGCACCTCTACCACGCGACTAAGAGATAGCCACGTGGGTACTTGAGAGCACCTAAAGGGGGGGGGTGAATTGGTGATTCTGTAAAAATCAAACACTAAAAGCCACAAAACTTTAGTTATAAGTGTTAGTACGGCTAAGTGGCTTGAAGCGAACTCTTGAACACAAATAATCACAAAGAGGAGCAACACAAGAGACACGCGATTTTATCCCGTGGTTCGGCCAAGTAACACTTGCCTACTTCCACATTGTGGCGTCCCAATGGACGAGGGTTGCACTCAACCCCTTTCAAGTGATCCAATGATCAACTTGAATACCACGTCTTTCTTGCTTATAGTCTTCTACCCATTTGCGAGGAATCTCCACAAGTTAGAGCCTCTCGCCCTTACACAATAGATCACAAGGAACACACAAGAGTAAGGTAGGGAAGAGCAACACACACAAGACTCAAATATGCAGCACAACCACGCACACAAGTCACGACTTGAGCTCACAATGCAACACACGGAGTTCATAACTCAATGGAGTTTAAAACGCTAACACAAAGAATCAAATGCGTGAAGTTGGAGTCTTGGAGTCTTAGGATGCTTAGTGAATGCTTGGGTGACTCCTCCATGCGCCTAGGGGTCCCTTTTATAGCCCCAAGGCAGCTAGGAGCCGTTGAAGATCAACATGCAAGGCTATCCTTGCCTTCTGTCGAATGGTGCACCGGACAGTCCGGTGCGCCACCGGACAGTCACTGTAGACGGTCCGGTGCCGATCTCCTTCCTTTTCTGGCGCAGACGACCGTTGCACCTTCGGGCTAGTTGGCGCACCGGACACTATCCGGTGCACACCGGACAGTCCGGTGCCCCCCGCCGACCGTTGGAGCTGCCATGCGTCGCGCGAAGATTGCGCGACCGACCGTTGGCTCACCGGACAGTCCAGTGCACCACTGGACAGTCCGGTGAATTTTAGTCGTACGCTGCTGATCCTCTTCCTAAGAGCGACGAGTTCGCCATTGACGACTCACCGGACAGTCCGGTGCACCACCGGACAGTCCGGTGAATTATAGCCGTACGCCGCCGTCGAGTCCCGAGAGCGGCCTGTTCACGCATACTAGCCTGGCGCACCGGACACTGTCCGGTGCACCACCGGACAGTCCGGTGTGCCAGGCCGAGCTAGACTTTGGCTGCACACAGCCATGTCTTTTGCAATTCTTTCTTTTTCTGTTTCTAGCACTTAGACAAAATATATTAGTACTCAAAACAATGTACTAAGTCTAAAAACATACCTCATGTCTTGATTTGCACTTTTCTCTTTATTTGGCACATAAGAACTTAATTAAATGTGTTGGGCACTTAATCACCAAAACATAATAGAAATTGCCCAAGGGCACATTTCCCTTTCAATCTCCCCCTTTTTGGTGATTTATGCCAACACATCCAAAAGCAACCAAAAGAAGTGCAACATCAATACAATTGAGAACAAAATTGTCTTTGCACAAGTTTTGACATATTTGGATCATTCATTGCCACCACTTGGTTTGTTTTTGCAAATTAAACTCATTTTCCTATCTCTAAGTCAAACTCACTTATTTGGGCACAAAGAGAGATAATCCAGGAGTGAAATTAATCAAGTGCCAAAAACTCCCCCTTTTTCCCATAATCATAAATTCTCCCCCACAAGAGACCAAATTTTACAATAAGAGTATCTTGGACAAATCAAAAGTCCTAACTCTATTGTTTTCAAAATTCACAAGTGGTAGCTGATCCATTTGCTTTGGCCTTAATTTCTCCCCCTTTGGCATTAAGCACCAAAACGGGATCATTCTTGGCCCTTTAACCCCATTGCCTCATCAAAATTGTCAATTAAGAGCAAAAAGGCAATAAGAGCATAGGTATGAACTTGGAAGTAAATACACCAATACCAGAGTGTAGTGGTGAAAGGGAAATGTGCTTTTGGGCCATTTCTATAATGTTTTGGTGATTAAGTGTCCAACACATATTAAGTGAGTTGATTATGTGCCAAACAAGCAAGAAGTGCAAATCATGTAACAAGGTATGTTTCTCGACTTAGTACATTATTTTGAGTACTAACATATATTGTCTAAGTGCTAGAAATAGAGAAAAGAAGAGAAGAAAAGAAATTCAAAAGACTTGGCTTGGTACAACCAAATTCCAGCTCGGCTTGGCACACCGGACAGTGTCCGGTGCGCCAGGCCAGCCTCCGATGAACAGGACACTCTTGGGAAAAATCGGCGACGTACGACTATAATTCACCGGACTGTCCGGTGAGCCAACGGCCGCCAGTGCAACGGTCGGCTGCGCAATCCACGGGCGACGCGTGGCCCGCGCCAACGGTCGGTAGGGGGCACCGGACTGTCCAGTGTGCACAGGACAGTGTCCAGTGCGCCAACTACCACGAATCTGCAACGGTCGTCTACACCAGAATAGGAAAGAGATCGGCACCGGACCGTCTACAGTGACTGTCTGGTGGCGCACCGGACTGTCCGGTGCACCACCCGACAGAAGGCAAGGATAGACTTCCTTGTTGGCCTCCAACGGCTCCTAGCTGCCTTGGGGCTATAAAAGGGACCCTAGGTGAAAGGGAATTAGGCTTACACCTAGTCCCTAATTAATTTTGGTGGTTGAATTGCCCAACACAAATATTTGGACTAACTAGTTTGCTCTAGTGTATAAGTTATACAGGTGCCAAAGGTTCACACTTAGCCAATAAAAAGACCAAGTATTGGGTTCAACAAAAGAGCAAAGGGACAACCGAAGGCACCTCTGGTCTGGCGCACCGGACTGTCCGGTGTGCCACCGGACATGTCTGGTGCACCAGAGGACTCCAACTCCAAACTTGTCACCTTCGGGAAATTCCAGAGGCGACTCCGCTATAATTCACCGGACTGTCCGGTGTACACCGGACAGTGTCCGGTGTTCCAAGGGAGGGTGGCCTCCGGAACTCGCCAGCCTCGGGAATTCATTTCGACTGCTCCGCTATAATTCACCGGACATGTCTGGTGTACACCGGACTGTCCGGTGTATCTGCGGGGCAACGGCTATTTCGGCGCCAACGGCTACCTGCGTCGCATTAAATGCGCGCCAGCGCGCGGCCAGCGCGCGCAGAGGTCAGGCACGCCCATGCTGGCGCACCGGACACTCTATAGTACATGTCCGGTGCGCCACCGGACATCCAGGCGGGCCCAGAAGTCAGAGCTCCAACGGTCGGAACCCAACGGCTTTGGTGACGTGGCTGTCGCACCGAACATGTCCGGTGTGCACCGGACTGTCCGGTGCGCCATTTGACAGACAGCCTCACCAAACGGCTAGTTTGGTGGTTGGGGCTATAAATACCCCCAACCACCCCACATTCAAGTCATCCAAGTTTTCCACTTTTCAACCACTTACAAGAGCTAGGCATTCAATTCTAGACACACTCAAGTGATCAAATCCTCTCCAATTCCACACAAAGCTTTAGTGACTAGCAAGAGAGATTTGCCGTGTTCTTTTGAGCTCTTGCGCTTGGATTGCTTCTTTTCTTTCTCACTTGTTCTTGTGATCAAAACTCACTTGTAACCAAGGCAAGAGACACCAATTGTGTGGTGGTCCTTGCGGGGAAGTTTTGTTCCCGGTTGTGATTTGAGAAGAGAAGCTCACTCGGTCCGAGGGACCATTTGAGAGAGGGTAAGGGTTGAAAGAGACCCGGCCTTCGTGGCCTCCTCAACGGGGAGTAGGTTTGCGAGAACCGAACCTCGGTAAAACAAATCCACATGTCTCACTCTTTATTCGCTTGCGATTTGTTTTGCACCCTCTCTCGCGGACTCAATTATATTTCTAACGCTAACCCGTCTCGTAGTTGTGTTTATTTTTGAGAATTTCAGTTTCGCCCTATTCACCCCCCCTCTAGGCGACTTTCAATTGGTATCAGAGCCTGGTGCTTCAATAGAGCCTAACCGCTCGAAGTGATGTCGGGAGATCACACCAAGAGGGAGATGGAGACCGGTGACAAGCCCACTACGAGTCACGGGAGCACTTCATCGGAAGAATCCCGCACCAAAAAGAAGGAGAAGAAGAAGAGCTCCTCCAACAAAGGGAAGGGGAAGGAAACAAAATCCTCTTCCCACAAGTCGCATCGGAGAGGCGACAAGCACAAGAGGATGAGAAAAGTGGTCTACTACGAGACCAACTCTTCATCACCATCAACCTCCGACTCCGATGCGCCGTCCGTGACTTCTAAGCGCCAAGAGCGCAAGAAGTATAGTAAGATCCCCCTACGCTACCCCCACATTTCAAAGCGTACTCCTTTACTCTCCGTTCCATTAGGCAAACCACCGGTTTTTGACGGTGAAGATTATAATATGTGGAGTGACAAAATGAGGCACCATCTAACCTCACTCCACACAAGCATATGGAATGTTGTTGAGTTTGGTGTACAGGTACCATCCGTAGGGGATGAAGACTACGACTCGGACGAGGTGGCCCAAATCCACCACTTTAACTCCCAAGCAACCACTATACTCCTCGCCTCTCTAAGTCGAGAGGAGTATAACAAGGTGCAAGGGTTAAAAAGTGCGAAGGAAATTTGGGACGTACTCAAGACCACACACGAAGGAGACGAGGTGACAAAAATCACCAAGCGGGAGACGATTGAGGGGGAGCTCGGTCGCTTCATGCTTCACCAAAGGGAGGATCCACAAGCAATGTACAACCGCTTGAAGACCTTGGTGAACCAAGTGCGCAACCTCGGGAGCGAAAAATGGGATGACCATGAGATGGTCAAGGTTATTCTTAGATCCCTCGTATTTCTTAACCCTACACAAGTTCAATTAATTCGAGGTGATCCTAGATATAAGCTAATGTCTCCCGAGGAGGTCATAGGAAAATTTGTGAGCTTTGAGCTAATGATTAAGGGCTCAAAGAAAATCATCGAGCAAGGCACCTCCTCCACGCCCGAGGCACAACCAGTCGCTTTCAAGGCGACGGAAGAAAAGAAGGAGGAGGCTACTCCAAGTCGAACACCCATCGACGCCTCCAAGCTCGACAACGAGGAAATAGCGCTCATCATCAAAAGCTTTCGCCAAATCCTCAAGCAAAGGAGGGGGAAAGACTACAAACCCCGCTCCAAGAAAGTATGCTACAAATGTGGTAAGCCCGGTCATTTTATCGCTAAATGTCCATTATCCAGTGATAGTGACAGGAGCGACGACAAGAAGGGAAGAAGAAAGGAGAAGAAGAGGCACTACAAGAAGAGGGGCGGTGATGCCCATGTTTGCCGGGAGTGGGACTCGGACGAGAGCTCCACCAACTCCTCCTCCGAAGAGAACGCTGCCAACATCGCCGTCACCAAGGGACTTCTCTTCCCCAACGTCGGTCACAAGTGCCTCATGGCAAAGGACGGCAAAAGGAAGAAGGTTAAATCCAAATTCTCCACTAAATATGAGTCCTCTAGTGATGATAATGCTAGTGATGAGGAAAATAATTTGCGTACTCTTTTTGCCGACCTCAACATGCAACAAAAGGAAAAACTAAATGAGCTAATTAGTGCCATCCATGAGAAGGATGATCTCTTGGACTCCCAAGAGGACTTTCTAATCAAGGAGAACAAAAAGCATGTTAAGGTTAAAAATGCTTACGCTCTAGAAGTTCAAAAATGTGAAAAATTGTCTAGTGAGCTAAGCACTTGCCATGAGACCATTGACAACCTTAGAAATGAGAATGCCAAATTATTAGCTAAGGTTGATTCACATGTTTGTAATGTTTCAATTCCCAGTCTTAGAAATGATAACGTTGATTTACATGCTAAGATTAAGGAATTGAATGATTCTCTTGCTAGCCTTAGAAATGAGAATGAAAAATTGGTTGCTAAGGCTAAAGATTTTGATGTTTGCAATGTTACTATTTCCAACCTTAGAAGTGAAAATGATATATTACATGCTAAGGTTGTAGAATTAAAATCTTGCAAACCCTATACATCTACTGTTGAGCATGTTTCTATTTGCACTAGATGTAGAGATGTTGATATTAATGCTATTCATGATCATATGGTCCTAATTAAACAACAAAATGATCATATAGCAAAACTAGATGCTAAAATTGCCGAGCATAACTTAGAAAATGAAAAGTTTAAATTTGCTAGAAGTATGCTCTATAATGGGAGACGCCCTGGCATCAAGGATGGCATTGGCTACCAAAGGGGAGACAATGTCAAACTTAGTGCCCCTCCTAAAAGATTGTCTAATTTTGTTAAGGGCAAGGCTCCCATGCCTCAGGATAACGAGGGTTACATTTTGTACCCTGCCGGTTATCCCGAGAGCAAAATTAAGAAAACTCATTCTAGGAAGTCTCACTCTGGCCCTAATCATGCTTTTATGTATAAGGGTGAGACATCTAGCTCTAGGCAACCAACCCGTGCTAAGTTGCCTAAAAAGAAAACTCCTAGTGCATCAAATGATCATAGCATTTCATTAAAAACCTTTGATGCATCTTATGTTTTGACTAACAAATCCGGCAAGGTAGTTGCCAAGTTTGTTGGGGGCAAACACAAGGGCTCTAACACTTGTGTTTGGGTACCCAAAGTTCTTGTGTCTAATGCCAAAGGACCCAAAACCGTTTGGGTACCTAAAGTCAAGAACTAAATTTTTTTGTAGGTTTATGCATCCGGGGGCTCAAGTTGGATCATCGACAGCGGATGCACAAACCACATGACAGGGGAGAAGAAAATGTTCTCCTCCTACGAGAAAAATCAAGATCCCCAACGAGCTATCACATTCGGGGATGGAAACCAAGGTTTGGTCAAAGGTTTGGGTAAAATAGCTATATCTCCTGACCATTCCATTTCCAATGTTTTTCTTGTAGATTCTTTAGATTACAATTTGCTTTCCGTATCTCAATTATGTCAAATGGGCCACAACTGTCTCTTTACTGATGTAGGTGTCACTGTCTTTAGAAGAAGTGATGATTCAATAGCATTTAAGGGTGTGTTAGAGGGTCAGCTATACTTGGTAGATTTTGATAAAGCTGAACTCGACACATGCTTAATTGCTAAGACTAACATGGGTTGGCTCTGGCATCGCCGACTAGCCCATGTTGGAATGAAGAATCTTCACAAGCTTCTAAAGGGAGAACACATTTTAGGACTAACAAATGTTCATTTTGAGAAAGACAGGACTTGTAGCGCATGCCAAGCCGGGAAGCAAGTTGGCACTCATCATCCACACAAGAACATCATGACAAGTGACAGGCCACTGGAGCTCCTACACATGGATTTATTCGGCCCGATCGCTTACATAAGCATCGGCGGGAGTAAGTACTGTCTAGTTATTGTGGATGATTATTCTCGCTTCACTTGGGTGTTCTTTTTGCAGGAAAAATCTCATACCCAAGAGACCTTAAAGGGATTCTTGAGACGAGCTCAAAATGAGTTCGGCTTAAGGATCAAGAAAATTAGAAGCGACAACGGGACGGAGTTCAAGAACTCTCAAATTGAAGGCTTCCTTGAGGAGGAGGGCATCAAGCATGAGTTCACTTCTCCCTACACCCCACAACAAAATGGTGTAGTGGAGAGGAAGAATTGAACTCTATTGGACATGGCAAGAACCATGCTTGATGAGTACAAGACACCGGATCGGTTTTGGGCCGAGGCGGTCAACACCGCCTGCTACGCCATCAACCGGTTATATCTACACCGAATCCTCAAGAAGACATCATACGAACTCCTCACCGGTAAAAAGCCCAACATTTCATATTTTAGAGTCTTTGGTAGCAAATGCTTTATTCTTATTAAAAGAGGTAGAAAATCTAAATTTGCTCCTAAGACTGTAGAAGGCTTTTTACTAGGATATGATTCAAACACAAGGGCATATAGAGTCTTTAACAAGTCCTCAGGACTTGTTGAAGTTTCTTGTGACATTGTGTTTGATGAGACTAACGGCTCTCAAGTAGAGCAAGTTGATCTTGATGAGATAGGTGAAGAACAGGCTCCGTGCATCGCGCTAAGGAACATGTCCATTGGGGATGTGTGTCCTAAGGAATCCAAAGAGCCTCCAAATGCACAAGATCAACCATCCTCCTCCACGCAAGCATCTCCACCAACCCAAAATGAGGACGAGGCTCAAAATGATGAAGAAGAAGATCAAAGAGATGAGCCACCTCAAGATGACGGCAATGATCAAGGGGGAGATGCAAATGATCAAGACAAGGAGGATGAAGAGCCAAGGCCGCCACACACAAGAGTCCACCAAGTAATACAACGAGATCACCCCGTCGACACCATCCTCGGTGACATTCATAAGGGGGTAACTACTCGATCTCGTGTTGCACATTTTTGTGAGCATTACTCTTTTGTTTCCTCTATTGAGCCACACAGGGTAGAGGAAGCACTTCAAGATTCGGATTGGGTGATGGCGATGCAAGAGGAGCTCAACAATTTCACGAGGAACGAGGTATGGCATTTAGTTCCATGTCCTAACCAAAATGTTGTAGGAACCAAGTGGGTCTTCCGCAACAAGCAAGACGAGCATGGTGTGGTGACTAGGAACAAAGCTCGAGTTGTGGCCAAGGGTTACTCCCAAGTCGAAGGTTTGGATTTCGGTGAAACCTATGCACCTGTAGCTAGGCTTGAGTCAATTCGCATATTATTAGCCTATGCTACTTACCATGGCTTCAAGCTTTACCAAATGGACGTGAAGAGTTCTTTCCTCAACGGACCAATCAAGGAGGAGGTCTATGTTGAGCAACCTCCCGGCTTTGAAGATAGTGAGTACCCTAACCATGTCTATAGGCTCTCTAAGGCGCTTTATGGGCTCAAGCAAGCCCCAAGAGCATGGTATGAATGCCTTAGAGATTTCCTTATTGCTAATGGCTTCAAAGTCGGCAAGGCCGATCCTACTTTATTCACTAAAACTCTTGACAATGATTTGTTTGTATGCCAAATTTATGTTGATGATATTATATTTGGGTCTACTAACGAATCTACATGTGAAGAATTTAGTAGGATCATGACACAGAAATTCGAGATGTCTATGATGGGGGAGTTGAAGTATTTTCTAGGATTTCAAGTCAAGCAACTCCAAGAGGGCACCTTCATTTGCCAAACCAAGTACACTCAAGACATTCTAACCAAGTTTGGAATGAAGGATGCCAAGCCCATCAAGACACCCATGGGAACAAATGGGCATCTCGACCTCGACACGGGAGGTAAGTCCGTAGATCAAAAGGTATACCGGTCGATGATTGGTTCATTACTCTATTTATGTGCATCTCGACCGGACATTATGCTTTCCGTTTGCATGTGTGCAAGATTCCAAGCCGACCCTAAGGAATCACACCTTACGGCCGTAAAACGAATCTTGAGATACTTGGCTTATACTCCTAAGTTTGGGCTTTGGTACCCTCAGGGATCCACATTTGATTTGATTGGTTATTCGGATGCCGATTGGGCGGGGTGTAAGATTAATAGAAAGAGCACATTGGGGACTTGCCAGTTCTTGGGAAGATCCTTGGTGTCTTGGGCTTCAAAGAAGCAAAATTCGGTCGCTCTTTCTACCGCCAAAGCCGAGTATATTGCCGCAGGTCACTGTTGCGCGCAATTGCTTTGGATGAGGCAAACCCTGCGGGACTACGGTTACAAACTAACCAAAGTTCCTCTTCTATGTGATAACGAGAGTGCAATCCGCATGGCGGATAATCCCGTTGAGCATAGCCGCACTAAACACATAACCATTCGGTATCATTTTCTTAGGGATCACCAACAAAAGGGGGATATCGAGATTGCATATATTAATACTAAAGATCAATTAGCCGATATCTTTACCAAGCCCCTCGATGAACAAACTTTTACCAAACTTAGGCATGAGCTCAATATTCTTAATTCTAGGAATTTCTTTTGCTAATTTGCACACATAGCTCATAAGTATACCTTTGATCATGTCTCTTTTTATATATGCTATGACTAATGTGTTTTCAAGTATATCTCAAACCAAGTCATAGGTATATTGAAAGGGAATTGGAGTCTTCGGCGAAAACAAAGGCTTCCACTCCACTCTACTACTCATCCTTCGCCGTCGCTCCGCATCACTCTCCGGCTTTGGTATAATCTTCACTCATTTATTTATGACCAAAGGGGGAGAAAGTACTTATACAGGCCTATATTTCATTCCAAGTATCCGTTTTTGGCGATTCATGCCAAAGGGGGAGAAAGTATTGGGCCCAAAGCAAAAGGACCGCACCACCACCCTAATTTTTTTTAAATTAATGATTTCAATTGGTAAATTTAAAATTGGTATCTCTTTGTGTTCTAAAGGGGGAGCAAGTAGTATTTTTCAAAACTTGATATCTTAAAACCCTCTTGAACACTAAGAGGAGAATTGATTGAGGGGGAGTTTTGTTTTTTAGTCAAAGGAAAAAGCATTTGAAACAAGGGGAGAAAATTTTCAAATCTTATAAATGCTTTTCAAAATCTTATTCATTTACCTTTGATCATTTTGCAAAAGGACTTTAAAAAGAATTTGCAAAAACAAAACATGTGGTGCAAGCGCGGTCCAAAATGTTAAAAATAAAGAAACAATCCATGCACATCTAGTAAGTAATATTTATTGGCTCAATTCCGAGCAACCTTTGCACTTACATTATGCAAACTAGTTCAATTATGCACTTTTATATTTGCTTTGGTTTGTGTTGGCATCAATCACCAAAAAGGGGGAGATTGAAAGGGAATTAGGCTTACACCTAGTCCCTAATTAATTTTGGTGGTTGAATTGCCCAACACAAATATTTGGACTAACTAGTTTGCTCTAGTGTATAAGTTATACAGGTGCCAAAGGTTCACACTTAGCCAATAAAAAGACCAAGTATTGGGTTCAACAAAAGAGCAAAGGGACAACCGAAGGCACCTCTGGTCTGGCGCACCGGACTGTCCGGTATGCCACCGGACATGTCCGGTGCACCAGAGGACTCCAACTCCAAACTCGTCACCTTCGGGAAATTCCAGAGGCGACTCCGCTATAATTCACCGAACTGTCCGGTGTACACCGGACAGTGTCCGGTGTTCCAAGGGAGGGTGGCCTCCGGAACTCGCCAGCCTCGGGAATTCATTTCGGCTGCTCCGCTATAATTCACCGGACATGTCCGGTGTACACCGGACTGTCCGGTGTATCTGCGGGGCAACGGCTATTTCGGCGCCAACGGCTACCTGCGGCGCATTAAATGCGCGCCAGCGCGCGGCCAGCGAGCGCAGAGGTCAGGCACGCCCATGCTGGCGCACCGGACACTCTACAGTACATGTCCGGTGCGCCATCGGACATCCAGGCGGGCCCAGAAGTCAGAGCTCCAACGGTCAGAACCCAACGGCTTTGGTGACGTGGCTGTCGCACCGGACATGTCCGGTGTGCACCGGACTGTCCGGTGCGCCATTCGACAGACAGCCTCACCAAACGGCTAGTTTGGTGGTTGGGGCTATAAATACCCCCAACCACCCCACATTCAAGTCATCCAAGTTTTCCACTTCTCAACCACTTACAAGAGCTAGGCATTCAATTCTAGACACACTCAAGTGATCAAATCCTCTCCAATTCCACACAAAGCTTTAGTGACTAGCGAGAGAGATTTGCTGTGTTCTTTTGAGCTCTTGCGCTTGGATTGCTTCTTTTCTTTCTCACTTGTTCTTGTGATCAAAACTCACTTGTAACCAAGGCAAGAGACACCCATTGTGTGGTGGTCCTTGCGGGGAAGTTTTGTTCCCGGTTGTGATTTGAGAAGAGAAGCTCACTCGGTCCGAGGGACCGTTTGAGAGAGGGTAAGGGTTGAAAGAGACCCGGCCTTCGTGGCCTCCTCAACGGGGAGTAGGTTTGCGAGAACCGAACCTCAGTAAAACAAATCCACGTGTCTCACTCTTTATTCGCTTGCGATTTGTTTTGCACCCTCTCTCGCGGACTCAATTATATTTCTAACGCTAACCCGTCTCGTAGTTGTGTTTATTTTTGAGAATTTCAGTTTCGCCCTATTCACCCCCCGTCTAGGCGACTTTCACTAGGCACATGGAGGAGTCAACCAAGCATTCAAGAAACATTCTAAGATTTCTAGACTCCAACTTCGCACATTCAATTCTTTGAGAAAGTGACTTGAGCTCCATTTGAGTTGAGAACTCTGTGCGTTGTGTTTTGAGCTCGAGTTGTGACTTGTGTGCGTGATTTTGCTATGATTTGAGTCTTGTGTGCGTTGCTCTCCCCTCCCTTACTTCTGTGCTTCTTTTGTGATCATCATTGTAAGGGTGAGAGGCTCCAAGTTGTGAAAGACAAAGAAAGGAAAAACTGTGGTATTCAAGTTGATCATTGGATCACTTGAAAGGGGTTGAGTGCAACCCTCGTCCATTGGGACACCACAACATGGAAGTAGGCAAGTATTACTTGGCCGAACCACAGGATAAAAATCACGTGTCTCTTGTGTGCTTTACCTTTGATTATCTGTGGTCACAAGGACTTGCTTCAAGCTACTTAGCCGTTCTAACTTACATAACAAAGTTTTGTGGCTATTAGTGTTGAATTTTACAGGATCACCTATTCACCCCCCTCTAGGTGCTCTCAATTGGTATCGGAGCCGTTCTCTTCATGTAAGGGACTAATCGCCCAAAGAGATGGATCCTAAGGGAAAGGGGATGGTTGTCAACGACAAGGAGAAGGAGTCCATCTTCAACGAGCCAAGAGATGACAAGCCCACTAACTCTGGCTCGAGTCACAAGAAGAAGGACGAGAAGAAGAAGAGGCGCATCAAGAAGATTGTCTACTACGACAGTGATGAATCCTCTTCTTCACCAAGAGACGACGACGACTCGTCTAAGAAGAAACCGGTTAATCAAAACTTTTCATTTGATTATTCTCGTATTCCTTTCAATTCCAATGCTCATTTGCTTTCAATTCCTCTTGGTAAACCTCCACACTTTGATGGAGAGGACTACTCTTTTTGGAGTCACAAAATGCGTAGTCACTTATTTTCTCTCCATCCTAGTATTTGGGAGATAGTTGAAAATGGAATGCACTTTGATAGTTCGGATAACCCTGTGTTTATTAATGAGCAAATTCATAAGAATGCACAAGCTACCACCGTTTTGCTAGCATCCTTGTGCAGGGACGAATACAACAAGGTGAGCGGCTTGGACAACACCAAGCAAATTTGGGATACCCTCAAGATATCGCATGAGGGAAACAACGCCACCATGATCACCAAAATGGAGTTGGTGGAAGGCGAGCTGGGAAGGTTCGCGATGATCAGGGGAGAGGAGCCAACACAAACATACAACAGGCTCAAGACCTTGGTCAACAAGATTAGGAGCTATGGAAGTACAAGATGGACGGACTACGACGTCGTCCGACTTATGCTAAGGTCATTCACGGTAATTGACCCCCATCTCGTAAATCTGATTCGTGAAAATCCCAGGTACACCAAAATGACGCCCGAGAAGATACTCAGAAAGTTCATGAGCGGGCGCATGATGGTGAAAGAAGCACGGTACGTAGACGACACACTTAATGGTCCACTACCCGTCTACGAGCCTCAACCCGTTGCTCTCAAAGCAACAAGTAGCAAGGAGGCGCTACCTAGCAAGGTGGCACAAGTTGAGGCTGCCGGGCTAAACAAAGATGAGATGGCCCTAATCATTAAGCGCTTCAAGACCGCACTGAAAGGACGCAAGGAGTACCCAAACAAGAACAAAGCAAAGGGAAAGCGCTCCTGCTTCAAATGCGGTAAGACTGGTCACTTTATAGCAAATTGCCCCGATAATGATAGTGACCAGGGATAAGAAAAGAGCGGGAAGAAGGATAAGAAAAAGAGCTACAGGAAGTCAAAGGGCGAGGCACACCTTAGAAAGGAATGGGACTCGGACTGCTCTTCTTCTGACTCCGACGATGGACTCGCTGCCTCGGCCTTCAACAAGTCTTCTCTCTTCCCCAACGAACGCCACACTTGCCTCAGGGCCAAGGAAAAGAAGGTAAGTGTTCGAGAAACCCCTAAGTATACTACTTTAAGCGATGATGATTCTAGTGATGATGAAGTATATTATACCGATTTATTTAAGGGTTTAGATAGAGCAAAAGTAGATAAAATTAATGAGTTAATTGATGCTGTAAATGAAAAAGATAGATTGCTAGAGAAGCAAGAGGACATTTTATATGAAGAACATGACAAATTTGTTAGTGTACAAAAGTCTCTTGCTTCAGAAACTAAAAGAAATGAAATGTTATCCTCTGAATTGTCTGTGTGCCATGAACCAATCTCTAGTTTAAAGATTTTGAATGATGATTTAAATGCTAAGCTAGAGGTAGCTAATAAGTCTAGTTCATGTGTAGAACATGTTGTAATTTGCAATAGATGCAAGGATTTTGATATTGATGCTTGTGATAAACATCTTGCGTCTATTACCAAATTAAATGATTAGGTGGCAAGTCTTAATGCTCAACTTAAGACTTGCAAGGTTGATTTTGATAAGTTAAAATTTGCTAGGGATGCCTACACCGTTGGTAGACACCCCTTAATTAAGGATGGACTTGGATTTCGAAAGGAAGCCAAGAACTTAACAAGCGAAAGGGTTCCCATTCCCAACAAGGAGAAAGGAAAGGCCTCTATGGCTAATAGTACTCAAAGGAATCATGCTTTCATTTATAATGATAGAAAATTTTCTAGAAATGCTCATTATAATAGGAGTTATGATGCGTTTAATTCACATGCTATGGTTCCTTCTAGCTCTACTCTTGTACATGGTAGAAGTAAGCCTAGGAGAAATAATGTTGTGCATCATGTGCCTAGGAGAGTATGTAATGAATCTTCTACCATCTACCATGCTTGCAATACTTCATTTGCGCTCTTATGTAAAAATGAAAGAGTAGTGGCTAGAAAGTTGGGATCCAAATGCAAGGGAGACAAAACTTGTATTTGGATTCCAAAGGCTATTGTAACTAACCTTGTAGGACCCAACAAGAGTTGGGTACCTAAAACCCAAGCGTAAATTGTCTTGCAGGTTTATGCATCCAGGGGCTCAAGCTGGATTATCGACAGCGGATGCACAAACCACATGACGGGGGAGAAGAAGATGTTCACCTCCTACGTCAAGAACAAGGATTCCTAGGATATGATCATCTTTGGAGATGGTAACCAAGGCAAGGTCAAAGGCTTGGGCAAGATAGCCATCACCAACGAGCACTCCATTTCAAACATATTTCTAGTAGAGTCGCTTGGTTACAATCTCCTGTCTGTAAGTCAATTGTGTCACATGGGTTACAATTGTTTGTTTACAAATGTTGATGTTTCTGTCTTTAGAAGGAGTGATGGTTCATTAGCGTTTAAGGGTGTATTAGACGACAAACACTACTTAGTTGATTTTTCGAAAGAGGAGGCCGATCTAGATGCATGCTTAATAGCTAAGACTAGCATGGGCTGGCTGTGGCATCGCCGTCTAGCACATGTTGGGATGAAGAACCTTCATAAACTTCTAAAGGGAGAACATGTTTTAGGACTAACAAATGTTTGTTTCGAGAAAGATAGATCTTGTGCAGCTTGCTAGGCAGGAAAACGAGTGGGGAACACTCATCACAACAAGAATGTGATGACAACATCAAGACCACTGGAGCTACTACATATGGACCTCTTCGAACCCGTTGTCTACCTTAGCATTAGGGGAAGTAAGTATGGTCTTGTTATTGTTGATGATTTTTCCCGCTTCACTTGGGTGTTCTTTTTGCATGATAAATCAGAAACCCAAGGGACCCTTAAGCGCTTTCTAAGGCGGGCTCAAAACGAATTTGAGCTCAAGGTGAAAAAGATAAGAAGCGACAACGGGTCCAAGTTCAAAAATCTGCAAGTGGAGGAGTACCTTGAGGAAGAAGGTGTCAAGCACGAGTTCTCCGCTCCCTACACACTGCAGCAAAACGGTGTGGTAGAGAGGAAGCACAGGGTACTTATCGACATGGCGAGGACGATGCTTGGAGAATTCAAGACGCCCAAGCGGTTTTGGTCAGAAGCTGTGAACACAACTTGCCACGCCATAAACCGGCTCTACCTACATTGCCTCCTCAAGAAGATATCGTATCAACTTCTTACCGGTAACAAACCCAACGTCTCATACTTTCGTGTATCTGGGAGTAAATGTTACATTCTAGTGAAGAAAGGTAGAAATTCTAAATTTGCTCCCAAGGCAGTAGAAGGGTTTTTACTAGGGTATGACTCAAATACAAGGGCGTATAGAGTCTTCAACAAATCATCGGTTTTGGTTGAAGTCTCTAGCGACGTTGTATTTGATGAGACTAATGGCTCTCCAAGAGAGCAAGTTGATCTTGATGATGTAGATGAAGATGATGTTCCAACGACCGCAATACACACCATGGCGATTGGAGATATGCGACCACAGGAACAACAAGAGCAAGATCAACCTTCTTCCTCAACAATGGTGCATCCCCCAACTCAAGATGATGAACAGGTCCCTCAAGAAGAGGCGAGTGATCAAGAGGGAGCACAAGAAGAACAAGTTACGGAGGAAGAAGCACCACTGGCCCCTCCAACTCAAGTCCGAGCGACAATTCAAAGGAATCACCCTGTTGACCAGATTCTAGGTGACATAAGCAAGGGAGTAACTACTCGCTCAAGATTAGCTAACTTTTGTGAGCATTACTCGTTTGTCTCTTCTATTGAGCCTTTCAGGGTAGAAGAGGCCTTGCAAGAGCCGGACTGGGTGTTGGCCATGCAGTAAGAACTCAACAACTTCAAGAGAAATGAAGTCTAGAGCCTGGTGCCACGTCCCAAGCAAAATGTTGTGGGAACCAAATGGGTGTTCCGCAACAAACAAGACGAGCACAGGGTGGTGACAAGGAACAAGGCTCGACTTGTGGCAAAAGGTTATGCCCAAGTCGCAGGTTTGGATTTCGAGGAGACTTTTGCTCCTATGGCTAGGCTAGAGTCTATTCGAATTTTGTTAGCCTATGCCGCTCACCACTCTTTCAGGTTATTTCAAATGGATGTGAAGAGCGCTTTCCTCAACGGGCCAAACAAGGAGGAGGTATACGTGGAACAACCCCCTGGCTTTGAGGATGACAGGTATCCCGACCACGTTTTTAAGCTCTCTAAGGCGCTCTATGGACTTAAGCAAGCCCCAAGAGCATGGTATGAATGCCTTAGAGATTTCTTAATTGCTAATGCTTTCAAGGTTGGGAAAGCCGATCCCACTCTTTTCACTAAGACTTGTGATGGTGACCTTTTTGTGTGCCAAATTTATGTCGATGACATAATCTTTGGTTCTACTAACCAAAAGTCTTGTGAGGAGTTTAGCAGGGTGATGACTCAAAAGTTTGAGATGTCGATGATGGGCGAGTTGAACTACTTCCTTGGGTTCCAAGTGAAGCAACTCAAGGACGGCACCTTCATCTCCCAAACAAAGTACACTCAAGATCTTCTCAAGCGGTTTCGGATGAAGGACACCAAGCCCGCGAAGACACCAATGGCAACCGACGGACATGTCGACCTCAACAAAGGAGGTAAGTCCATTGATCAAAAGGCATACCGGTCTATGATAGGGTCATTAATTTATTTATGTGCTAGTAGACCGAATATTATGCTTAGCGTATGCATGTGTGCTAGATTTCAATCCGACCCAAGGGAATGTCACCTTGTGGCTGTTAAGCGGATTCTTAGATATTTAGTTGCTACGCCTTGCTTCGGGATCTGGTATCCAAAGGGGTCTACCTTTGACTTAATTGGATATTCAGACTCTGATTATGCTGGATGCAAGGTTGATAGGAAGAGTACATCAGGGACGTGCCAATTCCTAGGAAGGTCCCTGATGTCTTGGAGTTCAAAGAAACAAACCTCCGTTGCCCTATCCACCGCTGAGGCCGAGTATGTTGCCGTAGGACAGTGCTGCGCGCAACTACTTTGGATGAGGCAAACCCTCCGGGACTTTGGCTACAATCTGAGCAAAGTCCTACTCCTATGTGACAATGAGAGTGCAATCCGCATGGCGGATAATCCTGTTGAACACAGCCGCACTAAGCACATAGACTTCCGGCATCACTTTTTGAGAGACCACCAGCAAAAGGGAGATATCGAGGTGTTCCATATTAGCACCGATAACCAGCTAACCGATATCTTTACCAAGCCATTAGATGAGAAAACCTTTTACAGGTTGCGTAGTGAGCTAAATGTCTTAGATTCGCGTAACTTGGATTGATCTATAGCATACATGTGTTTTATGCCTTTGATCATGTTACTTTATGCATTTGTTGCTTATTTATGGTGCTCAAGTTGTGCAAGGGATCCCCGGACCTCACAAGTCCATGTGTGAATGATGCACATATTTAGGGGGAGAAGTGCTACAACTTGACCCTTTGAGACTAATCCTTGTGTTTGAGTTACTTGATGTAGTCTCAAAGGTGCATTGAAAGGGAAAGGTGAACTTGGACCATGCAAAGACTTCCACTGCACTCCGGTATTAGTGTACTCACCTACAAGTTCATTCTTATGCTCCTATTGCCTTTTGCTCTTAATTAACAATTTTTGGTGAGACAATGGGGTTAAAGGGCCAAAAATGATCCCGTTTTGGTGTTTAATGCCAAAGGGGGAGAAATTAAGGCCAAAGCAAATGGATCAGCTACCACTTGAGAATTTTGAAAATAGTAGAGTTAGAATTTTTGATTTGTCCAAAATACTCTTATTGCAAAATTTGGTCTCTTGTGGGAGAGAATTTATGATTATGGGAAAAGGGGGAGTTTTTGGCTCTTGATAAAATTTTCCATTGGAATATCTCTCTTTGTGCCCAAACAAGTGAGTTTGACTTAGAGATAGGAAAATGAATTTGATTTGCAAAAACAAACCAAGTGGTGGCAAAGAATGATCCAAATATGCCAAATTAGAGTAAAAAAACAATTTGGTCCTTATTTGCATCGATGTTGCACTTATTTGTGTTGCTTTTTGATGTGTTGGCATAAATCACCAAAAGGGGGAGATTGAAAGGGAAATGTGCTTTTGGGTCATTTCTATAATGTTTTGGTGATTAAGTGTCCAACACATATTAAGTGAGTTGATTATGTGCCAAACAAGCAAGAAGTGCAAATCATGTAACTAGGTAAGTTTCTAGACTTAGTACATTGTTTTGAGTACTAACATATATTGTCTAAGTGCTAGAAACAGAGAAAAGAAGAGAAGAAAAGAAATTCAAAAGACTTGGCTTGGTACAGCCAAATTCCAGCTCGGCTTGGCACACCGGACTGTCCGGTGGTGCACCGGACAGTGTCCGGTGCGCCATGCCAGCCTCCGGTGAACAGGCCACTCTCGGGAAAAATCGGCGGTGTACGGCTATAATTCACCAAACTGTCTGGTGGTGCACCAGACTGTCCGGTGAAACAACGGTCGCCAGTGCAACGGTCGGCCGCACAATCCGCGGGCTACACGTGACCCACGCCAACGGTCGGCAGGGGGCACCGGACTGTCCGGTGCGCCAACTACCACAAATCTGCAACGGTCGTCTCCGCTAGAATAGGAAAGAGATCAGCACCGGACCGTCTACAGTGACTGTTCGGTGGCGTACCGGACTGTCCGGTGCGCCACCCGACAAAAGGCAAGGATAGCCTTCCTTGTTGGCCTCCAATGGCTCTTAGCTGCCTTGGGGCTATAAAAGGGACCCCTAGGAGCATGGAGGAGTCAACCAAGCATTCAAGAAACATTCTAAGACTTCTAGACTCCAACTTCGCACATTCGATTCTTTGAGATAGTGACTTGAGCTCCATTTGAGTTGAGAACTCTGTGTGTTGTGTTTTGAGCTCGAGTTGTGACTTGCGTGCGTGATTGTGCTATGATTTGAGTCTTGTGTGTGTTGCTCTCCCCTCCCTTACTTCTGTGCTTCTTTTATGATCATCATTGTAAGGGCGAGAGTCTCCAAGTTGTGGAGATTCCTCGCAAACGGGAGAAAGACAAAGAAATGAAAAACCGTGGTATTCAAGTTGATCATTGGATCACTTGAAAGGGGTTGAGTGCAACCCTCGTCCATTGGGACGCCACAACGTGGAAGTAGTCAAGTATTACTTGGCCGAACCACGGGATAAAAATCATGTGTCTCTTGTGTGCTTTACCTTTGATTATCTGTGGTCACAAGGACTCGCTTCAAGCTACTTAGCCGTTTTAACTTACATAAAGTTTTGTGGCTATTAGTGTTGAATTTTACAGGATCACCTATTCACCCCCCTCTAGGTGCTCTCAAGTGGAAGTCTTTGCAACGTCCAAGTCCATTTTCCCTTTCAATGCATCTTTGAGACTACATCAAGAATACTCAAACACAAAGGTTAGTCTCAAAGGGTCAAGTTGTAGCATATCTCCCCCTAAATAAGTGCATCACTTGCAAATGGACTTATGAGGTCTGGGGATCATGTGTACAACTTGAGCACCACAAATAAACAATAATGGATTGAAATGCATAAAGTAGCATAATCAAAGGCATAGAACACATGTATGCTATAGATCAATCCAAGTTACGCGAATCTAAGACATTTAGCTCACTACGCAACCTGCAAAACCTTTTCTCATCTAAAGGCTTGGTGAAGATATTGGCTAGTTGGTTCTCGGTGCTAATATGGAATACCTCGATATCTCCCTTTTGCTGGTGGTCTCTCAGAAAGTGATGCCGGATGTCTATGTGCTTAGTGCAGCTGTGTTCAACAGGATTATCCACCATGTGGATTGCACTCTCATTGTCACATAGGAGTGGGACTTTGCTCAGATTGTAGCCAAAGTCTCAGAGGGTTTGCCTCATCCAAAGTAGTTGCGCGCAACACTTTCCTGCGGCAACATACTCTACCTCAGCAGTGGATAGGGCAACGGATGTTTGTTTCTTTGAGCTCCACGACACCAGGGACCTTCCTAGAAATTGGCACGTCCCCGATGTGCTCTTCCTATCAACCTCGCACCCGACATAATCAGAGTCTATGTATCCAATTAAGTCAAAGGTAGACCCCTTTGGATACCAGATACCGAAGCAAGGCATAGCTACTAAATACCTAATAATTCGCTTAACGGGCACAAGGTGACATTCCTTGGGGTCGGATTGATATCTAGCACACATGCATACACTTAGCATAATGTCTGGTCTACTAGCACATAAATAAAGCAACGAACCTATCATAGACCGGTATGCCTTTTGATCAACAGACTTACCTTCTTTGTTGAGGTCAATGTGCCCGTCGGTTCCCATAGGTGTCTTTGCGGGCTTGGCGTCCTTCATCCCAAACCGCTTGAGAAGATCTTGTGTGTACTTCGTTTGGGAGATGAAGGTGCTGTCCTTGAGTTGCTTCACTTGGAACCCAAGAAAATAGGTCAACTCTCCCATCATAGACATCTCAAATTTTTGAGTCATCACCCTGCTAAACTCCTCACAATACTTTTGGTTAGTAGAACCAAATATTATGTCATCGACATAAATTTGGCACACAAAAAGATCACCGTCACAAGTCTTAGTGAAAAGAGTGGGATCAGCTTTCCCAACCTTGAAAGCATTAGCAATTAAGAAATCTCTAAGGCATTCATACCATGCTCTTGGGGCTTGCTTAAGTCCATAGAGCGCCTTAGAGAGTTTAAAAATGTGGTCGAGATACCTGTCATCCTCAAAGCCAGGGGGTTGTTCCACGTATACCTCCTCCTTGATTGGCCCATTGAGGAAAGCGCTCTTCACGTCTATTTGAAACAACCTGAAGGAATGGTGAGTGGCATAGGCTAATAGAATGCGAGTAGACTCTAGCCTTGCCACAGGAGCAAAAGTCTCCTCAAAATCCAAACCTATGACTTGGGCATAACATTTTGCCACAAGTCGAGCCTTGTTTCTTGTCACCACCCCGTGCTTGTCTTGCTTATTGCGGAACACCCACTTGGTTCCCACAACGTTTTGCTTTGGACGTGGCACCAGGCTCCAAACTTCATTCCTCTTGAAGTTGTTGAGCTCTTCCTGCATGGCCAACACCTAGTCCGGATCCTACAAGACCTCTTCTATCCTAAAAGGCTCAATAGAAGAGACAAACGAGTAATGCTCACAAAAATTAGCTAGATGTGAGCAAGTTGTTACTCCCTTGCTTATGTCAACCAGTATCCGATCGACGGGGTGATGTCGTTGGATCGTCGCTCGGACTTGAGTTGGAGGGGCCCATGGTGCTTCTTCCTCCATCACTTATTCTTCCTGTGCTCCCCCTTGATCCTGCCCGTCGTCTTGAGGTACCTGTTCACTGTCTTGAGTTGGGGGATGCACCATTATGGAGGAAGATGGCTGATCTTGCTCTTGTTGTTCCTGTGGACGCACATCACCTATCGCCATCGTGCGTATTATGGCCGTTGGAACATCATCTTCATCTACATCATCAAGATCAACTTGCTCTCTTGGAGAGCCATTAGTCTCATAAAATACAACATCGCTAGAGACTTCAACCAAACCCGATATTTGTTGAAGACTCTATACGCCCTTGTATTTGAGTCAAACCCTAGTAAAAACCCTTCTACTGCCTTGGGAGCAAATTTAGAATTTCTACCTTTCTTCACTAGAATGTAACATTTGCTCCCAAATACACGAAAG
The DNA here is from genome assembly GCA_029449295.1 of Zea luxurians. Classification (NCBI taxonomy): domain Eukaryota; kingdom Viridiplantae; phylum Streptophyta; class Magnoliopsida; order Poales; family Poaceae; genus Zea; species Zea luxurians. The sequence continues at coordinate 17,296,705 of JAOPSE010000039.1, forward strand.
TATGAGACATTGGGTTTGTTACCGGTAAGAAGTTCGTACGAGGTCTTCTTAAGGAGGCGATGTAGGTAGAGCCAGTTTATGGTGTGGCAAGCTGTGTTCACAGCTTCCGACCAAAACCGCTTGGGCGTCTTGAATTCTCCAAGCATCGTTCTCGCCATGTCGATAAGTGTCCTGTTCTTCCTCTCTACCACACCATTTTGCTATGGTGTGTAGGGAGCGGAGAACTCGTGCTTGACGCCTTCTTCGTCAAGGTACTCCTCCACTTGCAGATTCTTGAACTCGGACCCGTTGTCGCTTCTTATCCTTTTCACCTTGAGCTCAAATTTGTTTTGAGCCCGCCTTAGAAAGCGCTTGAGGGTCCCTTGGGTTTCTGATTTATCCTGCAAAAAGAACACCCAAGTGAAGCGGGAAAAATCATCAACAATAATAAGACCATACTTACTTCCCCCGATGCTAAGGTAGGCAACGGTCCAAAGAGGTCCATATGTAGTAGCTCCAGTGGTCTTGATGTTGTCATCACATTCTTGTTGTGATGAGTGCTCCCCACTTGTTTTCCTGCCTGACAAGCTGCACAAGGTCTATCTTTCTCAAAACAAACATTTGTTAGTCCTAACACATGTTCTCCCTTTAGAAGTTTATGAAGGTTCTTCATCCCAACATGTGCTAGATGGCGATGCCACAGCCAGCCCATACTAGTCTTAGCTATTAAGCATGCATCTAGATCGGCCTCCTCTTTCAAAAAATCAACTAAGTAGAGTTTGCCGTCTAATACACCCTTAAAAGCTAATGAACCATCACTTCTTCTAAAGATAGATACATCAAAATTTGTAAAAAGACAATTGTAACCCATGTGACACAATTGACTTACAGACAGGAGGTTGTAACCAAGCGAGTCTACTAGAAATACATTCGATATGGAGTGCTCGTTGGTGATGGCTATCTTGCCCAAGCCTTTAACCTTGCCTTGGTTCCCATCTCCAAAAATAATCGTATCCTAGGAATCCTTGTTCTTGATGTAGGAGGTGAACATCTTCTTCTCCCCTGTCATGTGGTTTGTGCATCCGCTGTTGATAATCTAGCTTAAGCCCCCGGATGCATAAACCTGCAAGGCAATTTATACTTGGGTTTTAGGTACCCAACTCTTGTTGGCTCCTACAAGGTTAGTCACAATAGCCTTTGGAACCCAAATACAAGTCTTATCTCCCTTGCATTTGGATCCCAATTTCCTAGCCACTACTTTTGCATTCTTACATACAAGCGCAAATGAAGTATTGCAAGCATGGTAAATAGTAGTAGATTCATTACACACTTTCCTAGGCACATGATGCACAACATGATTTCTCCTAGGCCTACTTCTACCGTGGACAAAAGTAGAACTCGAGGCAAACATTGCATGTGAATCAAAAGCATCATGATCATAACTCCTATTATAATTGGAATGACTAGCAATTTTCCTATTGTACATAAAAGCATGATTCTTTTGAATACTACTAGCCATAGGGGCCTTCCCTTTCTCCTTGGCGAGAATGGGAACGTTTTGGCTTGTTAAGTTCTTGGCTTCCTTTCGAAAACCAAGCCCATCCTTAATTGAGGGGTGTCTACCAATTGTGTAGGCATCCCTAGCAAACTTTAATTTATCAAAATCAATCTTGCAAGTCTTAAGTTGAGCATTAAGACTTGCCACCTCATCATTTAATTTAGAAATGGACGCAAGATGATCATCACAAGCATCAATATCAAAATCTTTGCATCTATTGCAAATAACTACATGTTCTACATAAGATCTAGTAGTATTAGCTTCCTCTAGCTTAGCATTTAAATCATCATTCAAAATCTTTAAACTAGAGATTGATTCATGGCACACAGACAATTCAGAGGATAACATTTCATTTCTCTTAATTTCTAGAGCAAGAGATTTTTTAAAGCTAACAAATTTATCATGCTCTTCATACAAAATATCCTCTTGCTTTTCTAAAAGTCTATCCTTTTCATTTAAAGCATCAATTAGTTCATTAATCTTTTCTACTTTAGCTCTATCTAATCCTTTAAATAGACTAGAGTAATCTACTTCATCATCGGAGGAATCCTCATCACTAGAAGTAGAGTACTTAGGGGAATCTCGAACACTCACCTTCTTCTTCTTGGCCATGAGGCAAGTGTGGCGTTCGTTGGGGAAGAGCGAAGACTTGTTGAAGGCCGAGGCTACCAGTCCTTCATCGTCGGAGTCGGATGAAGAGCAGTCCGAATCCCATTCTTTGCCAAGGTGCGCCTCACCCTTTGCCTTCTTGTAAGCCTTCTTCTTCTCCCTCTTTCCATGCTTTTCTTGTTCCTGGTTATTATCATTATCAGGGCATTGTGCTATAAAATGACCAGTCTTACCGCATTTGAAACAGGAGCGCTTTCCCCTTGCTTTGTTCTTGTTGGGGTACTCCTTGCGTCCATTTAGTGCGGTCTTGAAGCGATTAATGATTAGGGCCATCTCATCTTTGTTTAGCCCGGCAGCCTCAACTTGTGTCACCTTGCTTGGTAGCGCCTCCCTGCTGCTTGTTGCTTTGAGAGCAATGGGTTGAGGCTCATAGATGGGTAGAGGGCCATTAAGAGCATCATCCACATATCACGCTTCCTTTACCATCATATGCCCGCTCACGAATTTTCCGAGTATCTCCTCGGGCGTCATTTTGATGTACCTGAGATTTTCACGAATGAGGTTTACAAGATGGGGGTCAATTACCATGAATGACCATAGCATAAGTCGGATGACGTCGTGGTCCATCCATCTTGTGCTTCCATAACTTCTAATCTTGTTGACCAAGGTCTTGAGCCTGTTGTAGGTTTGCGTTGGCTCCTCTCCCCTGATCACCGCAAATCTCCCTAGCTCGCCTTCCACCGACTCCATTTTGGTGATCATGGTGACGTCGTTTCCCTCATGAGATATCTTGAGGGTGTCCCAGATTTGCTTGGCGTTGTCCAAGCCGCTCACCTTGTTGTATTCATCCCTGCACAAGGAAGCTAGCAAAACAGTGGTAGCTTGTGCATTCTTATGAATTTGCTCATTAATATATACAGGGTTATCCGTACTATCGAAGTGCATTCCATTTTCAACTATCTCCCAAATACTAGGATGGAGAGAAAATAAGTGACTATGCATTTTGTGACTCCAAAAAGAGTAGTCTTCTCCATCAAAGTGTGGAGGTTTCCCAAGTGGAATTGATAGCAAATGAGCATTAGAATTGAATGGAATACGAGAATAATCAAATGAATAGTTTTGATTAACCGGTTTCTTTTTCGACGAACCATCGTAGTCGTCGTCTCTTGGTGAATAAAAGGAGGCGTCGCTGTCGTACTAAATGATCTTCTTGATGTGCCTCTTTTTCTTCTCGTCCTTCTTCTTGTGACTCGAGCCAGAGTTAGTGGGCTTGTCGTCTCTTGGCTCGTTGAAGATGGACTCCTTCTCTTTGTAGTTGACCACCATCCCCTTTCCCTTAGGATCCATCTCTTCGGGCGATTAATCCCTTACGTGAAGAGAACGGCTCTGATACCAATTGAGAGCACCTAGAGGGGGGTGAATAGGTGATCCTGTAAAAATCAAACACTAATAGCCACAAAACTTTAGTTATAAGTGTTAGTACGGCTAAGTGGCTTGAAGCTAGGGATGGCAGCGTGTTGGGTAAAGTGCGGGTAAGCTATTTACCCGCCCACCAACATATCCACGCCTCTAGTGCTTATCCGTGCCCGCGAGAGCTTGCGGGTAAAATTTTTGACCCGTGCCTGTATCCGTAGGATATCCGCAGATATCGGTCAACCCGTTACCGCCAAAAAATACCATACGAGTATGTGGTCATGTTCATTTCACCAAGAACATCAACAACTTGAGAGACATAATATAATGGCAAGGAACATAGTTCAAACTTCAAAGTCCACAAACATGATCGATCATCCACAAACATAAGTCTCAAACTCTTAAGATATTAATTATTACAACACAATGTTTTAGGATAAAATGAACACATGGGCGATATTTTGATGGGCTAGTAAATTAAGCGGGTAACGGGTAATACCCGCGGGCGAAATTTTATATCCGTCAATTACCCGCGGGTGAGAAATGTTACCCGTATCCTTACCCATGGGCGAGATTTCTTACCCGTATCCATGCCCATCGGGTACATAACCCATGGATACCCGTGCCCGCGGGCAGAATTGCCATCCCTACTTGAAGCAAACTCTTGAACACAAATAATCACAGAGAGGAGCAACACAAGAGACACGTGATTTTATCCCATGGTTCGGCCAAGTAACACTTGCCTACTTCCACATTGTGGCGTCCCAATGGACGAGGGTTGCACTCAACCCCTTTCAAGTGATCCAATGATCAACTTGAATACCACGACTTTCTTGCTTATAGTCTTCTTCCCGTTTGCGAGGAATCTCCACAAGTTGGAGCCTCCCGCCCTTACACAATTGATCACAAGGAACGCACAAGAGTAAGGTAGGGAAGAGCAACACACACAAGACTCAAATACACAGCACAACCACGCACACAAGTCACGACTTGAGCTCACAATGCAACAAACGGAGTTCACAACTCAAATGGAGCTTAAAACGCTAACACAAAGAATCAAATGCGTGAAGTTGGAGTCTTGGAGTCTTAGGATGCTTAGTGAATGCTTGGGTGACTCCTCCATGCGCCTAGGGGTCCCTTTTATAGCCCCAAGGCAGCTAGGAGTTGTTGAAGATCAACATGGAAGGCTATCCTTGCCTTTGTCGAGTGGCGCATCGGATAGTCCGGTGCACCACCGGACAGTCACTATAGATGGTCCGGTGCCGATCTCCTTCCTTTTCTGGCGCAGACGATCGTTGCACCACCGGGCCAGTTGGCGCACCGAACACTGTCTGGTGCACACCGGACAGTCCGGTGCCCCCCGCCGACTGTTGGAGCTGCCACACGTCACGCGAAGATTGCGCGGTCGACCGTTGGCGCAGAACGACTGTTGGCTCACCGGACAGTCTGGTGCACCACCGGACAGTCTGGTGAATTTTAGTCGTACGCCGCTGATCCTCTTCCGAGAGCGACGAGTTCGCCGCTGACGATGCACCGGACAGTCCGGTGCACCACCGGATAGTCCGGTAAATTATAGCTGTACGCCGCCGTCGAGTCCCAAGAGCGGCCTGTTCACGCGGACTAGCCTGGCGCATCGGACACTATCATTTAGCCGAATCTCCCCCCGTGCATAGCTTCGGAGCGACTCCAGCCTTCGTCGCGATGATGCTTTTAGCTCAAGTCCGAAGGTACCTGTTTATAGACCATACTTGGAAGACATTGTTAAATTACGTTTTTGAGGACCTTCGAAGGACAAAGGCCCCCAACAGTAGCCCCTCGCAGTATTAATTTGTTTAAGGCAACAAATTCAGACTACGACATGAACGAAGGCCTCAAGTCGAAGGTTCGAAAAAACACATTCCCTTTGCTAGAATAGCAACAGTCGATGACAGGCAAGGCCCCTTGTTTTGGAGCGCACCGAGCGTATAAAATAAGAGCTCGCACTGACCTCATTTGGTACACTGCTTGTGCTATTTGCTTTATTTTCTCAATTTCATAGCTGCTGCTATCTAACACTTGCTAGTTTTTTAAATCTTTTTGAGCTTCGGCTTGAAAGACACATTTTCGTCATCTCTGAAGGAAGGAATGTCTCAGGACAAGAAGATTGCCGCTGAGACAAAGCTTACTGAAGAGGAGAAGCTTTTTGAGGAGAAGAAGACTGTGAATCCATACATTGCCAGATTTGTCGAATCAATGGCAAAAACAAACACAGAAAAGATTACTAAGGAAATATTGGAGGGCCTGTCTGAGGATACTGGTGACAGTGATAGCTATGATGCAGAAAGTGGTGGCGAAGATTCTGAGGATCGACCCTAGAGGCCTAGCCATACAATTTTCGGAAAATCTTCCATTAAGCAAAGTCACCTCGAAAACATGAGGGGAAGATACTTTTGAGATATGTCTATTGTGAGAGTTGGTGGAGACAACAAAGTCCCTGCCCCTAAGGAAGACGAAGTAGTGATTTACCGAAGCTTCTTCAAGGCTAGGCTTCGGTTTCTACTGAGCAGGTTTGTGGTCGAAGTGCTAAAAATTTATCAGATTTACCTTCATCAGATAACCCCCGAGGCTGTTATTAGAATGGGGATTTTTATTTGGGCGGTGAGAAGCCAGGGACTGGAGCCCAACGCCAAATGCTTTTGCAGTATGCACGAGCTTGTGTACGAGATGAAGGCCATGTGCAAAGAACAATATCATAACAATTTTGGCTGCTACGGATTTGCCGCCTGCCCCAATGCAAGCTACCCGGTGCCAACATACCGAAAAAGGTGGCCCGGGGCCTGGATGGAGGAATGGTTTTATGTGAAAAATGACTTGAAGGCAAGAGAAGATATCAAGGAAGTTATTATGCACCCTATTTGGTCCCGCTTCGGCCTCTGAAGGCCGAAGGTTGAAATTGACGAAGCTGCCGAAGCATGTCAAAAGGTAATTGGTACTGTCTGCTTCTTTATTGGTTCGAGAGATTTGGTTCAAGAGCACATAGCATACAGAGTATGGTCGCTTATAGAGGGCTGGGAAATGCCGAAGGAAACCATCACCAAATCTAGTGAAGGTGATTTGATCCGGCTGAAATACACATTCAGATACGGAGATAAATTCGATGAACCGAATGATGACTGGCTAAAATGCATTGAAGTTACCAGTGATGAGCTGCTTGGATCGTATTCCAAGGCGGAAGATAATGCACTATCCACAGCCTTCGGAGGCCGGGGAAAGAAGAGGTTGAACAGAGTTTTTGATGCTATTGGCTTTGTTTACCCGGACTACCATTATCCACTGCGAGGCCAGGGAAAAAAGAGGAAGCCTGCTGCTTCGGTCACTCTAGACGAGCCTACACCGAAGGGCAAAAAATTGAAGGTCCTTACCCACCGGCCACGCTATATTGAGCCGGCCGTGGCGCCTGAGTTTGACGGGGAGACTTCTTCAGCTACTAAATTAGGAAAAGCTGCTCTCCCTACGCAAAGGACTGAAGAACCAACTGCAATGCCGAAGCTACCTTCAGCTGAACTAGCTGAGACGAAGACTGATAAGGGTAAAGCTGAAGAGTCAAATATTGGAGAAACAAAAGTGTTAGAAATTTTAAGCCCTTCAACAGAGGTAACAGTGCCAAAGGCACAAAAAAGTTCTGTCGCAACTCCTAAGAGGAGAAGGATGGCAAACGTACTAGATGTGCTAGAAATAGTGAAGACTTTGACCTCAACTCCTTCGAGGAGAATTGCCGAAGCTTCGAAAGCGCAAACTGAAGTTGAAAAAGAGCAGGCCGAAATTGAAATTGCAGTAGCTGAAGCTGGTACAAAAGCTGGGCCTTCAGAGCCCGGTGAGGAAAAGTCTGCAGAAATTGAAGAAAAAGCAACAGAAGAAAAAGCCAAAGAGCAAATTTCGCCTGAAAAGGTTGCCACTCTTGCTCCCGAAGCTTTAAAAGAGAGCATTGATTACATTATTTGACATGCTTCGGGAAAGAGACTTTCTAAAGAAGAAAAACGAGAAGCTCAACATTATGCCCAAAGATTAAAATACCCAAAGGGGGCATTAGTGTTTAATGGTAGTGGGGAGGAAGACTTTTTGTACTGTCTCCCGGATAGTAAGGAGATATCCGTCTGTCAGGAGATGGGTAGAAGCTTCGGATTTCTGAAGCTAGAAGAAGGTCTTTCAGTATTATCAAAGGATGAATTGGCTGGCAGTTTAGCATACAATAGCATAAAGGTATAAAGGCTAATTTTGTATTTTAAAATGAATTGTTTCATTTGCTTATACTTGATCTCATTCTCCTTTTGCATGGCCTAATCCTTAGCAATGCCCTTAAAGCACAGAAAAACACTGAAGGTGAAGGGCATACAATGGCTTTGAACAACCTTCGTTCAGAGGTGATTGAACTAAGGAACAAAGGTCTTGAAAAAGACAAGATATTAATTTCATTGGTAAACAAAGTAAAAGAAGACGAAGTTAATTTCAAAGCTCAAGCCAAGGTCCAAAAGAATGAGATCGAAGACCTTCGGTAACAACTAGCGGAAGCCAAGGAAAAATGTGCTGTTGCAGAAGCTGATCGTGAGGCTAGTGAGTATTGGAAAAATTATTTTGAAAAAATAGTAAAAGAGCTTCGTGCATCCAAGGAGAGATGTTTTGAAAAATCTTTAGACTGTGTGAAGAAGATAAAGACCAGCTTCGCCAACGTGGGCGCCTATTCAAATGAAGATAACTTCATACGAGACGACCCTGAGGGTGTTATTGAGTGGATCAGCGGAGAAGCCAAAGCTTTTGAAGAAATCTTAGGGGATCGTGGGGATGTTTGTGCGTTCTCTAGTGCGGGAGGAGTTTCGGCTATCTTGGAGAAGGCGGGTTGTAATCATGTTAAAACCTTGGCCCAGGCCGAAGCTGCCCTCTCCGTAGATGACACAAAGGACCCCTCGGCCGAAGCAAGTTTTCTTGGCGGAAAATCTTTCACTGACATCTGGAAGAATGGTGGCCAAGAAATGGCCCACGAGATAATGAAAAAGAGCGAGAAAGGCATTCATGACGCTCGAGAAGCAGCAAAAGAAGCTGAGAAAGCTGTAGAACTCGAGAGACGGATAGGTATTGTTTAACTGGTTTAAGCTTCATCGTTTGCTTTCGTGGCTTCGAACTGATTGATTCTTTCTTTCGCAACTGAATTATCTCCTCCACCGGAGCCATTTGACCCCCTGGCTGACCCGGAGACGAAGAAAACAATAGAAATTATCAACATAGCCAAATCTATTTGTCGGGTACCATAATTAGGGGTACCCCCAACGCTCCTAATCACGGCTGGTTAACACCCTCAGACCAACTGATGGGTGCGGTTCAAGCCAGGACTTCGTCTACGAGAAGGACGCAATCTTACCTGAGCCCAGCCTCGGGTTGGAACAGTGGTCCCAGACGAATTCACGCCTCGCCCGAGGGCCTCCTCAGATGGCAGGCGCCCCCTCGGCTCTCCCGAGGCCTGGCTCGGGTAGGCTTCGTCGAGAAGCAACCTTGGCCATACCGCCTCACCAACCGACCGCTTCGCAGGCGCATTAAATGCGGGGGATGCCTGACGCTGTATCCTGACACACGCGCCTCAGTCGGCCAGGCCGAAGTGACCGCAGTCACTTCACCCCTCCTCTTTACTATCCTATATGACAGGAAAACAGCGCCGCCCGCTCCGCTTCGACTATCGTGCCAGCCACCCCGGCAACGATTGACAACAGGTCACAATCAACCATCGAGCTCAAGCCTCGAGTGCAACAGGAAGCTCCGCCTCGCCCGACCTCACGCTCCGGCCACAGGAGGAGGTCTCCGCCTCGCCCAACCTTAGGCTCCGGCCTCGGGAGGAGGTCTCCTCCTCGCTCGACCCCCAGACTCGGCCTCGACCTCGGTCTCGGGAGGAATCGCGTCCTCACCCGACCCCGGCCTCGGCCACAAGAGAAGTCTCCGCCTCGACCGACCCTGGGCTTAGACTGACCGTGCTGATAGGGGATGCATCATTCCCCTACTCCTAGCCTGCTCAGGCTACAAGGAACAAGACCGGCGTCCCATCTGGCTTACCCCAGCGACGGGTAATGATGGTGCCCCACGTGCGCCATGACGCCGGTGGCTTTCAGCCCCTTACGACAGCAAGGAGACGTCAGCAGGGTCCTCACCGTGCTGCCAGCTGTGCTCCTACAGGACTCAGGCGCTCCTCCGGCGGCCACGCCATCACATGTACAATGCCCAAGCTCTCCCCCGACGGCCATGTTGGCATGTACATAGGGCTTAGGCACTCCACTGCCAGACACGTTAGCACATAGCTACGACCCCCGTTGTACACCTGGACTCTCTCCTTGCCTCTATAAAAGGGGAGTCCAGGGCCACCCTGAGGGGGGTTCGCGCGAGGGAAGCGGCGTATGAGCCCTCTCTCTCTCTCCCTCACGCGACGTACTTGTAACCCCTACTGCGAGCGGCACCCCTGGTGCAGGATAATACAAGGCTTGTCCCACATCTTGTGTTCCATCCTGCGCCAACCCATTTGGGCAGGGACACACAGCAACAATTTACTCGTCGGTCCAGGGACCACCCCGGGGTCGAAACGCCGACAGTTGGCGCGCCAGGTAGGGGCCTACTGCGTGTTAACGAACACCTTCCCGTTGAGATCCAGATGGGGAGTCTTCAGCAACCTCTCCAGCCCGGGACGGTGTCGGTGTTTTGGGTTCGACCGCACACCCGGGGTTGCCCCTCGAGGTGTTTTAGGAGTAGGAAGGTGTCGATAACTGTAGCAAAATGGTTCGTGCCGATCGCACGAGAGACAGTGGACAAGGTTTACAGGTTCGGGCCGCTTAGTGATGCGTAACACCCTACGTCCTGATGAGTATGCTTGGTGGATATGATTACAAGAGGGTTCTCTGGATCGAGAATACAGAGAGTCGGTGTGGGTGGCTAAGTAATGGGTCGACCGTTCTGAAGGGGTGCCCCCTAGGCCTTATATACTCGACCGTGGGGCAGTACACATGGATAAGATAACAACAAGTAGCTAAAAGATAGTGAACCTCTTGAGATTATCCTTTACGTAACCCTCGCCGATGTAACACCCCTGGTGTTACTATAACTAAAACTTGAGCATGGCATCATGAGTATGGGCATGGCATATGTTTGACACACCTAGAGTGCATTCACTAGGCAAAAATTTCAAACAAGTTGTATTGTTTTACTGTTTTGCAAATAGTACCCTGGTTTAAGGACTTAACCCTAAATAGTGGTTAAAGGGGTAAAACTTAACCCAAGTTGAGAAAAAACTTTAGGGCTTGTGAGAAAAGTCATAAAATATCCCCAAACACTAAGTTGAATCACATTTATACCCCTGGAATACTAGAAACCCTAATTGGAACCCTGGGAAACCCTAAAACTAAACCCTAGGGACCTAAGTGCAAAATTAGTCCACTTTTGGACTAAAGTGCAAAAACCAAGCCAAATAAGTATTTTAAGTCCTTTGGTTCACAAATATGTGATTTTGCAAGCCAAACCCTAAGTTTTGGACCTAAATGCAAAATGAACCTCATTTGAGTTTTACTCTAAGTCTGAAAAAAAATCAGTGCATGGGCTCAACTTTGGGGCTTTGTAACTTGCAAAGTATAGGGTTTTTGCCCTAGGTCACCACATCAAAGTTGAAGACCAATAATAGGAGAACAACTTTGCTAAAGGGTGCAAGCATAGTTGTTATGAGAAATTTGGAGAAAAACTCAGTCCAAAACTGGCTGTCAGGCTGTTTGATCTGAAATTCAGTTTAGCAGTGAACTGACATCAACTTCTAGCTCAGATTCAAGCATGATCCAGTGCTCCAATGTGATCAAGTCCTATAGTTGAGTTGTAGCTGGTATGTAGCACTACAACTTTGATGCAGTGACTTGGGGGTGTTGCCACAGGATTTTGGAAGAAAATTGACCCAAAACATCGTCTGTCAGGCTATCTGATGAAGTATCCCATGGTACAGTGCCCCAAGCAGATAAGGTCGCCAGCCCACCGCCGCCGGTGGCTTTCCGCCGGGATTCACGTCGCCGGCGTCACGATTCGCGCTCGGGTGTGTGGATAACTTCGTGGCGTCAAAAGATCGTCACCGCCCATGGCCTGGACACTGCTCCGACTAGCCGTAATCCACCCCCCTGGCTCACCGCCCGCAGTAAAGTGCTCACCGTCGACCGCCGCCTCTCGACCGGGTGCCGTGTGTCCAAGCCCTTCCATAGCGTCGCCATGACTCCTCTAGGCCGTCCCATCATCGACGGGGAATTTGCCACGCCATTAGCCACGGTTTCACCGCGACACCTTCTTTCTTATCTCCGGCCGCCGCGTGCCATAGTTTAAAATTCGCGGCCACCGCTGAAGGGTTCTATAAATTGACCTTGCTCATAGTTCCGCCAGGTAGTCAGGTACCTCGACACCCCGGATTGTCTCCAGTGGTTCACCGACGAGCTCTAATTCCACGTTTCCCCCAATTCCGTCCGCCGCACCGTGAAAACTAGCCCTCCCGTGGCCAGCTCGTTCTGGTGAGTCGCCATTCAATTCGTATACTGTTTTCGTGCCTTTGCATGCTTGTGATGCTCTCGGTGGCGTCCGTTTGCTCAGTCCGGCCATGGTTGTACGGGAACGTGAGCTCGACGCCCTAGTTTCCGCCCTGAGCGTGGGCAGAACAATTTCTTGGAGCACCGTTCGAAATTGAGGGCCGTTCTTAGGTCGCCTTAGGTCCGTAGAGACTCTCCGACCGTTAGCTTGAGCAGTCCTCGCCGGCCATGTCCAGTACGGGTCACGCCGGGAAGGATCCATGGCGCGGCGTGGTCAGGGGCTATCGCGAGGAAGAAATAGAACCTTGAGGGCATTTGTGCAAATCGTCAGTGACTCAAAACAATAGTGAAAGGACCTTTTTCGGATTAGCCAGAAGCGCGAGGCCCTTTCTGCAAAATCGCCTGGACGCGGGCGCGCGCGCGCGGGCGCGAGCGCGCTGTTCTCCCTGGGACTGGGCCGCTGGGCTAGTTTCGGCCCAGAACTATTTAATGTTTTTCTTTTTCCTTTTCGGTGAAGCTTTGGAAAATTGTAGAAAATGATAAAAAAAATCCTAAAATTATGAGACCAATTTTCCTAGGCTTGTTATTTTCCATAGTATTTAATAAAAATAGTTTTATGATTTTTAGTTTGAATAGGGAATTTTAGGATATTTAAAACAGCCTAAACCAATGGTTCTGGATTTTTAGAAAATAAATAATAAGTCCAAAATTCCCCAAACTTTTTATGTGAGCTTCTCACATTATTTAGAAGCCATGGGTAGAGTTTGGTTTGATTTGGGCCTTGTTTGATCACTAAACCCAAAACCACCCCCCCTGCTCCATGAACTCCTTTACTGACTCCGGAAACCCTAGGTTCTCGGAGTACCGTGAAGGAAAGTTGTACTCAAGACATAAATAATAAGTTTATGCTATCTTTGCATCCTCATGAGCATTCCATGACATCCATTCTTATGCATGTATATGGTTATATTAGAGCAAGAAGAAGAAGAAGAAGTTTTTGAAGAAGGGATACCACCCACCTCTGATCCTCAAGCGGATAACTGTTTTTATTTTGATATCTGTGGATCCGAGCAGGACACCTCTGATAACAAAGGCAAGCCCCGGTGCATGCAACCCCTTTCCTTGTGTTTTAAATACTTTTCGCACACTTTAAGTCTAGTGAAATGTGCATTAGGTTCATAGGAGATAATTGGAACCCTTTGATGCATTGCTTTCCTTGAGATCCATACCTTTATAGCTACTTCTGTGAAGTATCAAAACATGTTTTACAAAAATGCTTAGCCTTGCTTAGATCTTGTGGATAGAGGTTGTCCTCAATTTAACCATGGAGAGGATGGCTTCTACCCACAAGAATATTTTCATTTGGAGCGATAGTGGGATCTTACTGCAAAGTTCCCTGAAATGCTCTTTCATCCTAAGGAACAGACACAATCCTAAGGATGGAAATACGTAAATTGAGACTTGGGGGTAGGAACAGGTGATGTTCTACCCAGGTTGGTTAAGGATTAACGCGTATGCAGGCGTGCTGACCGAGGACCCTTTAACTGGTCACATGCCTCGTCATGGGTAAGCCTTGCCTCGGGCAGACTAAGACCGGAATAAGATAACACGAAATGGGAGTGGAGCGGTGGCGAGAGTAGCGTGTACCCTCCGTGGCAAGAGGCTGGACGGTGGTGTATCTGTGCTCTCGGTTTGCGTGAACCTGATCCGGTCTTAAGAACCCCGGTGGCGGGTTGACATATGCAAGGGTTAAGTGCTACATATGTCGTGTGATTGGAGATCCTCAGCTGAGTATAATCGATTCGGATCGCCGTACCTTCGCGGTTATGAAGACTTGGTCACTTCCCTGCAACCTAGAGTCAGGATGTGAAAACTATGGACAAAAATGATGTTGTCTTGATGTGATGTGAAATTAGACTAGATGCAAATGGAGTCTATTAATACTTAATATGGCGTTAAAAGGTTGAAAGTAAGGACTCACTTTAGTAAGCTACTTCTGCAAAAGTATAAGTTGATCTTTGGTAAAGCCTCCCCTTGACTCCTATTTACCCAGCATACCCTTGAGAGTCTTTTCCTTAGTCGGGTAAGACTTGCTGAGTAATTCCATACTCAGGGTTTATCCCTTTGTTGTTTTTAGGTGGGGAAGTAGCAGACTTTTGCTGCTTCTGTGCTAAGGTGGTTCCCAACGAAGAAAAACAAGACTGAAGTGCGGGAGGACTCGGTCCTCCATCTAGGGTCTTTTGTTGATAGTCTTTCGGGAGAAGTTTGTGTCTCCCCGGTTTGTATAATTATTACTTTTATGCACTCACTTTAGCCTGGTCTGTAAATAAATAACTTAAGCTTGCGTTTGAAATAAATGTAAGTTTATGTAATTCGCTTCCGCATATCTTCATCTCCGATGATCTGTAATGTCTGCAAGACGGGTGAAACGTTCCTGGTGAGGTAAGGAAAGATACCGAACTTGTCAAGTAACTTAGGAACATCTACAGGGTGTCTGATGTCTGTTAAACAAGGACAACTGTAGGTGGGCCTAATTACTTGGGAGGTTCCGTCACAGCTGGTATCGGAGCGTAGCCCTTCTTTGCAGATATTAAGGCATCTTCAAAAAGATTTTCAAAAGTCTTACCTAAAGATTCTTTTCTCTTCTTACCTAAGTATTCTGAAGAGTTTATCTTAAAGACCAGATAGGAAGAGTGCAACGTATAGAAGGTTGAATCAACCAAGGTTGATTCTGTACTTACTCATGCATCATGCTAAGAATTATGCTAATAAATTTTCCCCCTTAGAAAGATGCCGCCACGCACGAGGCTAACGACACGTAAATCAACGGGACCAATTGGAGTACCCCGGCATCAACTGGCCCCTCGACATGAAAGCAGTAGCAGTGGGAGTAATGACCCCATAGGAGACTTGGAAGCCGAAGTGAGTCGACTTCAAGCAACCCTGCGACACAGGACCAATGCCTGGATTGCAGACGGAGACAGAATAAATGAACTAAGAAGGGACATCCGTCACTTGCAGGATCAGCTGGCTGATCGGGACCTAGCACTTGACTGGGCAGTACAGTCACATATGCTGGCATGTGCCAAGGAAGCAAGGGCTCAGGCCCGAATTAGAGAGCTAAGCTCAGCTGTCGACAACCTGCAGGTCTACTGCAATACATTGCATGAGGAAGTCCATGTGCTCTACTCGCAACTACACCCTAGTGAGCCTGCACACTCTGCTGAGGCGGAAGCCGGACCCTCCCACGTTGCGGGACGCGCGTTGGGTGGGGAGTTAGATCTTTTTGAACCCCCTCCTTCTTTGAGGTTGGTGGACGTCTGGACTCCCACACCTGATAATGAAGCCGCCAAAAGCAACGGGAAGCAGGACTAATAGTGTAATAAAAGTAGAGTAGTGTATTGTAGGGTGTACTGTTGTATAATAGGTTAAACTTTTGTAAAATGGGTAATGTATCCTGTTGTATATATCGAGTCTGTATCATTACTCTTCATAGTAATGTAAAACGGAAGGTTTTCTTTGGCACATTATGTTTATTCAAATGTTTTTGCCTCAGATGCCGATCCGGACTCGTGGACAGGATGCAGCCGGAACATCCGGAGGTCGGGACATTACCCCGAATCCACCTCCCGTTCCACCCACACTGGCCGAGGCAATCGCTGCCTTGGTAAATGCTACAGCCGACAATAACCGCTTCCTGAGGGAGATGGCGGGTCAGCAACAGCTTCAGCAACAAGCCGGGAGAGGATTTCAACAAGGTCCCCGGGAGACTACGTATCTGGATTTCTCCGAGACTCGTCCGCCTCTCTTCGTCAAAGCAGAAGACCCGCTCGAAGCCGACGAATGGATACGAGTCATCGAACAGAAATTTGGCCTACTACGTTGTTCGGAAACTCAGAAGCCATTGTTTGCGGCCCAGCAACTCCGAGGCCCTGCCAGCACCTGGTGGGGGAACTTTGTGGCCATACAACCGGACAACCATCAAATTACATGGAACGAGTTCAAAGCAGCATTTCGCGAGCATTATATTCCTGAGGGAGTGCTGCACATGAAGCAAGAAGAGTTCATGAAATTGAAGCAAGGGGGAGATACTGTTAACCAGTATCTCAACAAATTCAATCACCTGTCACAATACGCAATTGATCAGGTGAACACAGATTTGAAGAAAAGGAATTGTTTTATGAGAGGTCTGAACGACCGGATGCAGCGCAAAATGGCTGCATGTATTGATCTTACTTATGGAAAGGCTGTCAGCACAGCCTTATCTGTGGAGGCCAAATATGCAAATTCTGGGAAAAGTAAGGGAGTCAGTGGTGATCGGCCTAATCAGGGCCCGGTAAAGAGGCAACGGTTTATTCTCCGGCCCTCTAACCAGAACCGTTCAAGTGCACCATCTTTCCCTTTCAAGCAGCCCATAATTATTCGTCCCAACAAAGCTCCTACTGTCCAAAGTCAGCCGGGTGCCCCAGGCACTCGATTCCCTGCTCTGCCAAGTTCTTCAACTGGATGTTTTAACTGTGGCAAATCTAGGCATTTTATTAAAGATTGCCCCTATCCTCGGCAAAATCAGGCCAATAATCAGCAAGGATCGGGAAATTCAGCTCCAGGCAAGGGAAGTACTTCGGGCAAGAATGTCAAGAAGACGGGGCGAGTATATTATACACAAGTGGCTACCACACCGGAGGGAGAGCCGGTGATGATGGGTACGTTCCCTGTAGCCAGTCACCCTGCAATAATTCTTTTTGATTCTGGTGCTTCGCATACCTTCATTAGCAAGACATTTGTGGAGCAACATCACATTACATGTCATGAATCAAAAGAGGGATTTAAAATTCATTCACCTGGGGGATATATTTTTACTAAAGAAGTGGCCTATGGAGTGCCAGTAACTATGGCCGAACGGAACTTTCCTGCTAACATGATTGTTCTAAAAGGCCAGGATATAGATGTAATTTTGGGGATGAATTGGTTAACTCAACACAAGGCAATTCTCAACACTGAACTCAGAACCGTCAGGTTGAGTTATAATCAAGAAGAAATTCTCTTGTCTCTCCCCAAAACCAATCCAGCCAAAGCTTCTGGTAGAATATTTGAAGCCATTGTACCGGAGATCAAGAACATTCCGGTAGTATGTGAGTTTCTAGATGTATTTCCGGAAGATTTGCCTGGACTACCCCCTGAAAGAGATGTAGAATTCGTAATTGAGCTAAAGCCCGGTACGGCTCCCATCTCCCGAAGATCGTACCGTATGCCCCCTAATGAGTTGGCAGAATTGAAGATTCAATTACAAGATCTGCTAAATAAGGGATTTATCCGGCCAAGCTCGTCCCCGTGGGGTTGTCCCGCCATCTTTGTGAAGAAGAAGGATCAAACCTTGCGCATGTGCGTGGACTATCGGCCCCTGAATGAGGTCACCATCAAGAATAAGTACCCTCTTCCAAGGATCGACATCTTATTTGATCAACTGACTGGGGCGAGGGTATTTTCCAAAATTGATCTCAGGTCGGGCTATCATCAGATCCGTATTCGGCCCGAGGATATACCGAAGACCGCATTCACTACGCGGTATGGATTGTTCGAATACCTAGTAATGTCTTTCGGGCTCACAAATGCTCCTGCCCACTTCACCTATTTGATGAACTCGGTGTTCATGCCCGAGTTGGACAAGTTCGTGGTGGTCTTCATCGACGATATTTTGATATACTCTAAAAATGAAGAGGAGCATGCTCAGCACCTACGGATTGTATTGACGCGCCTGAGGGAACATCAGCTATATGCCAAGTTCAGCAAGTGCGCGTTCTGGCTGGAGGAAATTCAATTTCTGGGGCACGTGTTATCAGCCAAAGGAATTGCGGTAGATCCTAGCAAGATCAAGGATATTCTGGAGTGGAAACCTCCAACAACTGTTCACCAAGTCCGGAGTTTTCTTGGACTAGCGGGATATTATCGCAGATTCATACCTGATTTTTCTAAGCTTGTGAAGCCAATCACAAGTTTATTGAAGAATGATACAAAGTTCAATTGGTCTTCTAAATGTAATGAAGCCTTCGAGCAACTGAAGACACTATTGACCACTGCTCCGGTATTGGCTCAACCGGACATCACTAAACCTTTTGATGTATATTGTGATGCGTCAGGCAGTGGACTCGGCTGTGTGCTGATGCAAGAGGGCCGAGTAATTGCGTATGCTTCAAGGCAGTTACGCCGACATGAGGAGCACTATCCAACTCATGATCTGGAGCTAGCTGCTGTGGTTCATGCCCTGAAAATATGGCGTCACTATCTGCTGGGAAATATCTGTCACATATATACAGATCATAAGAGTTTGAAGTATATATTTACCTAGTCAGAGTTAAATATGAGGCAAAGACGATGGCTTGAGCTCATTAAAGACTATGAACTGGAGATCCATTATCACCCAGGCAAGGCCAATGTGGTGGCAGATGCCTTGAGTCGTAAGACTTCCTGCCACTGTTTTATGGTAAAGACCTCCGAAAACACTTTGTGTCAAGAAATGGAGAAGTTAAACCTGGGGATAATCCAGCAAGGGACTCTAAATCAACTAAAGCTTGAGTCAACCATTTTGCAAAGGATAATTGATGCTCAAAAGAATAATCTGGGCATGAAGCACATACGAGAGAAGATAAGGGCTGGAACAGCCAAATGTTTCAAGGAAGACGATCAAGGTGTGTTATGGTTTAACAACCGCATAGTAGTGCCAAAGGACGAAGAACTCCGCCAGCAAATCCTAGATGAAGCGCATCTTAGTCGCTATTCCATTCATCCGGGAAGCACTAAGATGTACCAAGATTTAAAGCAACATTACTGGTGGACGAAGATGAAGATTGAAATTGCACGCTATGTGGCTAAGTGCGACACTTGCAGACGTGTCAAAGCCATACACATGAAAACTGCTGGTCCATTGCAATCTTTGCCAATCCCAACATGGAAATGGGAAGATATAAGTATGGACTTCATCGTGGGACTGCCCAGGACGACCAAAGGGTATGATTCTATTTGGGTTATCGTTGATCGACTCACAAAAATTGCCCACTTCTTACCCGTCAGGGCCAAATATACTGTAGCCACTTATGCAGCATTGTATATCAGCCGTATTCTCAGTTTGCATGGTGTTCCAAAAACCATAGTGTCGGATCGTGGACCTCAATTCGTATCCAAGTTCTGGGAAGAACTTCATAAATCCTTGGGTACCAAATTGATCCACAGTTCGGCCTATCATCCTCAAACCAGTGGACAGACTGAGAGAGTGAATCAAATCCTCGAGGATATGCTGCGGGCATGTGTCCTGGATTTCTCGCAAAAATGGGATGAATGTTTGCCCTTAGCGGAGTTTTCATACAATAACAGTTATCAGGAGAGTATCAAGATGGCACCTTTTGAAGCTTTATACGGGCGACGGTGTCGAACTCCGTTAAATTGGTCTGAACCTGGAGAAAAATACTTCTTTAGGCCTGATATGGTGAAAGAGGTCGAAGAAAGGGTTCAGAAAATTATCCATAATATGAAGAAAGCTCAGACTCGACAGAAGAGTTATGCAGACCGACGACGACAACCCTTATGTTTTCTGGTAGGCGATCATGTCTACTTGAAAGTTTCACCAATGAAGGGTGTATCGCGTTTCGGGGTTAAAGGAAAACTTGCACCAAGGTACATTGGTCCATTCCAGGTACTTGAGCAATGTGGACCAGTGGCATACCGACTTCAGCTCCCCGAAACATTGTCTGCCGTGCATAATGTGTTCCACGTGTCACAATTGAAGAAGTGTCTACGGGTTCCCGATCGAACCGTTGAAGTGACTGATGTTGTCCTGGAACCAGATTTAACGTACTCGGAACATCCTATTCGAGTTCTGGATCAAAAGGACAGGGTTACCCGGAGAAAGACCCTCAAGTTTTATAAGATACAGTGGAACCAGCATTCGGAAGATGAGGCTACATGGGAAACCCAAGACTTCTTAGATAAGAATTTCCCAGGCTTTCTAGCCTCTTGTAAGTTGTAAAGTTTGTATAGTTGTGTAATAAAGGAATGAACCCCCACACCACCCCTGCCTTGTACCAGAAATAAGGAAATAAAAGTGTGACACATTTCCTTTTCCATTACTCACCCTAGGACTTTAAATCTCGGGACGAGATTCTTTTATGGGGGGAAGGATGTAACACCCCTGGTGTTACTATAACTAAAACTTGAGCATGGCATCATGAGTATGGGCATGGCATATGTTTGACACACCTAGAGTGCATTCACTAGGCAAAAATTTCAAACAAGTTGTATTGTTTTACTGTTTTGCAAATAGTACCCTGGTTTAAGGACTTAACCCTAAATAGTGGTTAAAGGGGTAAAACTTAACCCAAGTTGAGAAAAAACTTTAGGGCTTGTGAGAAAAGTCATAAAATATCCCCAAACACTAAGTTGAATCACATTTATACCCCTGGAATACTAGAAACCCTAATTGGAACCCTGGGAAACCCTAAAACTAAACCCTAGGGACCTAAGTGCAAAATTAGTCCACTTTTGGACTAAAGTGCAAAAACCAAGCCAAATAAGTATTTTAAGTCCTTTGGTTCACAAATATGTGATTTTGCAAGCCAAACCCTAAGTTTTGTACCTAAATGCAAAATGAACCTCATTTGAGTTTTACTCTAAGTCTGAAAAAAAATCAGTGCATGGGCTCAACTTTGGGGCTTTGTAACTTGCAAAGTATAGGGTTTTTGCCCTAGGTCACCACATCAAAGTTGAAGACCAATAATAGGAGAACAACTTTGCTAAAGGGTGCAAGCATAGTTGTTATGAGAAATTTGGAGAAAAACTCAGTCCAAAACTGGCTGTCAGGCTGTTTGATCTGAAATTCAGTTTAGCAGTGAACTGACATCAACTTCTAGCTCAGATTCAAGCATGATCCAGTGCTCCAATGTGATCAAGTCCTATAGTTGAGTTGTAGCTGGTATGTAGCACTACAACTTTGATGCAGTGACTTGGGGGTGTTGCCACAGGATTTTGGAAGAAAATTGACCCAAAACATCGTCTGTCAGGCTATCTGATGAAGTATCCCATGGTACAGTGCCCCGAGCAGATAAGGTCGCCAGCCCACCGCCGCCGGTGGCTTTCCGCCGGGATTCACGTCGCCGGCGTCACGATTCGCGCTCGGGTGTGTGGATAACTTCGTGGCGTCAAAAGATCGTCACCGCCCATGGCCTGGACACTGCTCCGACTAGCCGTAATCCACCCCCCTGGCTCACCGCCCGCAGTAAAGTGCTCACCGTCGACCGCCGCCTCTCGACCGGGTGCCGTGTGTCCAAGCCCTTCCATAGCGTCGCCATGACTCCTCTAGGCCGTCCCATCATCGACGGGGAATTTGCCACGCCATTAGCCACGGTTTCACCGCGACACCTTCTTTCTTATCTCCGGCCGCCGCGTGCCATAGTTTAAAATTCGCGGCCACCGCTGAAGGGTTCTATAAATTGACCTTGCTCATAGTTCCGCCAGGTAGTCAGGTACCTCGACACCCCGGATTGTCTCCAGTGGTTCACCGACGAGCTCTAATTCCACGTTTCCCCCAATTCCGTCCGCCGCACCGTGAAAACTAGCCCTCCCGTGGCCAGCTCGTTCTGGTGAGTCGCCATTCAATTCGTATACTGTTTTCGTGCCTTTGCATGCTTGTGATGCTCTCGGTGGCGTCCGTTTGCTCAGTCCGGCCATGGTTGTACGGGAACGTGAGCTCGACGCCCCAGTTTCCGCCCTGAGCGTGGGCAGAACAATTTCTTGGAGCACCGTTCGAAATTGAGGGCCGTTCTTAGGTCGCCTTAGGTCCGTAGAGACTCTCCGACCGTTAGCTTGAGCAGTCCTCGCCGGCCATGTCCAGTACGGGTCACGCCGGGAAGGATCCATGGCGCGGCGTGGTCAGGGGCTATCGCGAGGAAGAAATAGAACCTTGAGGGCATTTGTGCAAATCGTCAGTGACTCAAAACAATAGTGAAAGGACCTTTTTCGGATTAGCCAGAAGCGCGAGGCCCTTTCTGCAAAATCGCCTGGACGCGGGCGCGCGCGCGCGCGGGCGCGAGCGCGCTGTTCTCCCTGGGACTGGGCCGCTGGGCTAGTTTCGGCCCAGAACTATTTAATGTTTTTCTTTTTCCTTTTCGGTGAAGCTTTGGAAAATTGTAGAAAATGATAAAAAAAATCCTAAAATTATGAGACCAATTTTCCTAGGCTTGTTATTTTCCATAGTATTTAATAAAAATAGTTTTATGATTTTTAGTTTGAATAGGGAATTTTAGGATATTTAAAACAGCCTAAACCAATGGTTCTGGATTTTTAGAAAATAAATAATAAGTCCAAAATTCCCCAAACTTTTTATGTGAGCTTCTCACATTATTTAGAAGCCATGGGTAGAGTTTGGTTTGATTTGGGCCTTGTTTGATCACTAAACCCAAAACCACCCCCCCTGCTCCATGAACTCCTTTACTGACTCCGGAAACCCTAGGTTCTCGGAGTACCGTGAAGGAAAGTTGTACTCAAGACATAAATAATAAGTTTATGCTATCTTTGCATCCTCATGAGCATTCCATGACATCCATTCTTATGCATGTATATGGTTATATTAGAGCAAGAAGAAGAAGAAGAAGTTTTTGAAGAAGGGATACCACCCACCTCTGATCCTCAAGCGGATAACTGTTTTTATTTTGATATCTGTGGATCCGAGCAGGACACCTCTGATAACAAAGGCAAGCCCCGGTGCATGCAACCCCTTTCCTTGTGTTTTAAATACTTTTCGCACACTTTAAGTCTAGTGAAATGTGCATTAGGTTCATAGGAGATAATTGGAACCCTTTGATGCATTGCTTTCCTTGAGATCCATACCTTTATAGCTACTTCTGTGAAGTATCAAAACATGTTTTACAAAAATGCTTAGCCTTGCTTAGATCTTGTGGATAGAGGTTGTCCTCAATTTAACCATGGAGAGGATGGCTTCTACCCACAAGAATATTTTCATTTGGAGCGATAGTGGGATCTTACTGCAAAGTTCCCTGAAATGCTCTTTCATCCTAAGGAACAGACACAATCCTAAGGATGGAAATACGTAAATTGAGACTTGGGGGTAGGAACAGGTGATGTTCTACCCAGGTTGGTTAAGGATTAACGCGTATGTAGGCGTGCTGACCGAGGACCCTTTAACTGGTCACATGCCTCGTCATGGGTAAGCCTTGCCTCGGGCAGACTAAGACCGGAATAAGATAACACGAAATGGGAGTGGAGCGGTGGCGAGAGTAGCGTGTACCCTCCGTGGCAAGAGGCTGGACGGTGGTGTATCTGTGCTCTCGGTTTGCGTGAACCTGATCCGGTCTTAAGAACCCCGGTGGCGGGTTGACATATGCAAGGGTTAAGTGCTACATATGTCGTGTGATTGGAGATCCTCAGCTGAGTATAATCGATTCGGATCGCCGTACCTTCGCGGTTATGAAGACTTGGTCACTTCCCTGCAACCTAGAGTCAGGATGTGAAAACTATGGACAAAAATGATGTTGTCTTGATGTGATGTGAAATTAGACTAGATGCAAATGGAGTCTATTAATACTTAATATGGCGTTAAAAGGTTGAAAGTAAGGACTCACTTTAGTAAGCTACTTCTGCAAAAGTATAAGTTGATCTTTGGTAAAGCCTCCCCTTGACTCCTATTTACCCAGCATACCCTTGAGAGTCTTTTCCTTAGTCGGGTAAGACTTGCTGAGTAATTCCATACTCAGGGTTTATCCCTTTGTTGTTTTTAGGTGGGGAAGTAGCAGACTTTTGCTGCTTCTGTGCTAAGGTGGTTCCCAACGAAGAAAAACAAGACTGAAGTGCGGGAGGACTCGGTCCTCCATCTAGGGTCTTTTGTTGATAGTCTTTCGGGAGAAGTTTGTGTCTCCCCGGTTTGTATAATTATTACTTTTATGCACTCACTTTAGCCTGGTCTGTAAATAAATAACTTAAGCTTGCGTTTGAAATAAATGTAAGTTTATGTAATTCGCTTCCGCATATCTTCATCTCCGATGATCTGTAATGTCTGCAAGACAGGTGAAACGTTCCTGGTGAGGTAAGGAAAGATACCGAACTTGTCAAGTAACTTAGGAACATCTACAGGGTGTCTGATGTCTGTTAAACAAGGACAACTGTAGGTGGGCCTAATTACTTGGGAGGTTCCGTCACAGCCGACTTATCCTCACGTGGCTTCGTTGCATGGAGGCTCCTACACAGGAAAGTCGGATCTCTGTTGCGGTCACTCGCTCGATGCAGTGGGCCGTCCGGGTTTGCACCAATCCGGCCTCATGTCGTTCTGCGTTGCCGGTCGTTTCTTCCCAGGCCCACGAAAGAATAACCTTACGATTTATTGGGCCCTTGGGCCTTTCGTGAGGTCCTTTACTCTTTTAGTGGACCCAGGGGATATCTATCCCCCACAAGCCCCCGATCTTTGGGTTAATTTAGAGGTAATCAACCCGAAGATCCCAGGTCCAGCTTGCAGGTGATTTGAAGAAAGATGGCTTCCTGTTGTCCTCTCCTGCTCCGATCACTCGTTGACCAAAACCTAGTTTCGTGCCTGTGCCTTAGAGATCGGCATTCCAATTTGTAGGATTCTGAACTTCATTGGGTGCACTGGAGGTGCACCCAATGGGTGTAGCCCCCGAGCTTCGAGTAGATTTTAGAAAATAATCTACTCGAAGGTCTTCAGTAGAGATTATTTCCATTTGTGTTCCTTCATTTCGGTTGAGGATTGGCTTTTTAATCTTGTCCCATGCTCTAGAATTTGGCACTATCTCGGCTTGGAATGATAATCCATGGGGTGCACCGAAGGTGCACCCAATGGGTGTAGCCCCCGACCTTCAAGTGGATTTTTTGAGGATAATTCGCTTGAAGGTCTTCTTTTTATGTCCTTTTGCTGAAGATTACTCTTTCTGCTTATAAAAAAGTT
Organism: Zea luxurians; assembly: GCA_029449295.1. Classification (NCBI taxonomy): domain Eukaryota; kingdom Viridiplantae; phylum Streptophyta; class Magnoliopsida; order Poales; family Poaceae; genus Zea; species Zea luxurians. The sequence continues at coordinate 17,321,783 of JAOPSE010000039.1, forward strand.
GGCATGATGTCATCCGTGCTATGTCATCAATATTATGCTTCAGAGGTCAGCATGTATTTTGTCTTTTGCAGCCGAGTTTGCAATCCTTCCATATCTTGCTAGGTAGCGTAATTTATTTGCTCTGCGACTGATTGGACATTTGATGGACGTTCTCTGTCTAGTCTTCAAGTCGTGTCTGTCGACCATATTTTGCACTCTGCTGGCTATACTTGGCTTCCCTCTAACTCTTGTTGATATCTCATTTTTGTCTTGAGGCATTCACTGCATGCTCTGCACAGATGTGACCATTTTGAAAAATATACTGATAATTCCTGGGCGTCCCCCCCAATGGGTGTGGGCAAGGGACGGCTTGGTACGCTGAGTGTTTTAGCCGGCTGCTTCTGAGTTGTAATGTGATGGGATGGCGAGTGTAATCATACCCTTTGCGCTGTTGACTGGAGTCCCAATGGGTGTAGTGCTGCATGAAACGGCGTCAGCCGCCTGACGTGTCTTCGGACGGGTGGAAGTGCATATTGAATGCTTTGCGACTGTTCAGTGACCGCGGTTGGAGGTGAGCGGTTGCCTTTCTCTTCTATAAATAACGCTGTTGCCCCTCTGGTTTCTTCACATCTCTTCGCTATTCCTTACTGCTTCCTTCTCTTCTCTCCCGCTTGCTTCCACCATGGGCAAAAACAACAAGCGCAAGCGCGAGCCGACTCCTCCATCGGAGGATTTCGGTGACTCGGAATACTCGGAGGAGGAGTTCTCCTCCGAGTCCGAGGGGTCTCCGGCTCCCGTCTCTCCCCCGGCGTCGTCCGATGACTCGGACGACTCCCAGGGGATAGCCGCGGAAGTCTGGACGTACATCCGGGCCGTCAAGCGCTCCGGGCTCGAGGGCTCGGATGAGTCGGAGTACTCCTCGGATGAGGAGGACTCGGACGGCGGCGACGAGGACGAGGACGACGACGACGACGACGATGACGGTGGCGACGGTGGCGACGGCGACGGCAGCGGCAGTGGCAGGGGCGGCGGCAGCAGCAAGGGCAGCACCAAGGGCGGCGGCAACAGGGGCAGCACCAAGGGCGGCGGCGGCGGCAGGGGCAGGGCCAGTGGCTAGATGCCACTGGTCTTTTTAGATATTAGTATAGATTAGAAGTAGTATAGTGAAATAATGTAGTAGTATTAGTAATGTAGAGTAGTATAGTGTAGCGTAATAGTAGTAGTAGCAGTAGGGAAGTATCAACTCATAATGAGTTGATTTGTAAGTGTTGCTACTTCCCTTAATGAAGAATGACTTTGGTTTCTTCTTGATGACTTGCTTTGTTTGATTATAAATCTGATTCTTTTGAGACAATAGACGAACAACTTGATCGTCATACTGACGCTTCCAGGAGTAGCCGCCGAGTAATCTTGCAGTCTGTATCGACGTTTTAGAAGTAATGCCGAGCGACTGAGCGCTATACCAGCGTCTTAGAGGCAACGCCGAGCGATTGAAGGTCGACGTCGGCATTTTAGAAGTAATGCCGAGCGACTGAGCGCTATACCAGCGTCTTAGAGGCAACGCCGAGCGATTGAAGGTCGACGTCGGCATTTTAGAAGTAATGCCGAGCGATTGAACATGAGATCGGCGTTTTAGAGGCAACGCCGAGTGATTGAAGATCGTCGTCGGCATTTTAGAAGTAATGCCGAGCGATTGAACATAAGACCGGCGTTTTAGAGGCAACGCCGAGTGATTGAAGGTTGCCGTCGGCATTTTAGAAGTAATGCCGAGCGATTGAACTTGAGATCAGCGTTTTAGAGGCAGCGCCGAGTGATTAAAGGTCGCCGTCGGCATTTTAGAAGTAATGCCGAGCGATTGAGCTCGAGATCAGCGTTTTAGAGGCAACGTCGAGTGATTAAAGGTCGTCGTCGGCATTTTAGAAGTAATGCCGAGCGATTGAGCTCGAGATCAGCGTTTTAGAGGCAACGCCGAGTGATTAAAGGTCGCCGTCGGCATTTTAGAAGCAATGCCGAGCGATTGAGCTCGAGATCAGCGTTTTAGAGGCAACTCCGAGTGACTGGGTGGTGACGTCGGCATTTTAGAGGCAATGCCGAGTTATTTTGAGGATAACGCCCGAGTGATGAGGTGGCCCATCAGTTTTTTGGAAATAACTGCCGAATGACTACGTGGCACGCAGGGATTTTGGAAATAACTGCCGGGTGATGACTGGGCACTTTTTGAAACGGTATCTGGTCCGAGAATATCCCATAAGAGCTGCACTTTTAGCCGCCTTTGCTTTCCGCGCCCTAGTTCTTGCATTCCCGCTTCCGAATCCTCTCTGCGCTCGCCTCCAATCTGCTCACTGGTAGAATCGAGATGGCTCCCAAGAGGAAAATCGCAAGCTCGTCCGCTGTGGTGATTCCTCCAATCGATCCCAACAGCCAGTTGCCTTTTGCAGGTAACCACATGTCTATCATCTCCGAAGCCGAACTCCTCCACCTCGTGTCCATCGGGGTTCTTCCTCCACGGGAACTCTGTTCTTGGCGGATTTGCCACGGGACTACGGTCCCGACAGAGGATACCCACGAGTCCGTGGTTTACGCTCCTTTTCTTCTCCGCGGCCTTGGCCTCCCTATTTCTCCCTTTTTCCGTGGTCTCCTTGATTTCTACCACATCAACCTGACCCATCTGAACCCTAACTCAATTCTGCAAATTTCTATCTTCGTCCACTTATGCGAAGCCTTTCTTGGCGTGCTGCCGCATTTTGGCTTGTGGAAACACCTGTATCATTGTCGCCCTGGGATGGCCGGGGGACAACATCAGTTGGTCGGGGGTGCCAGTTTGGAGATGCGCCGGGGACGGAAGACTGAATATCTTGAGATTCCCCTTAAAGACAGCATTAAGGGATGGCGTCTGGAGTGGTTTATAGTTGATAACTACGGAAATTCTCTCCCCCCCGGTCGGGAAGACAGCCAGACGTTCGCACCCCGAGCTGGACCGAGTCTCCCACAGACGAGGAGGTAGCTGAAGCCAGTGTGCTGCTAGCTGAAGTTGGGCTATTGAAAGAGAGAGGTTTAACTGCTGAAGCTGTAGTTGCTGACTTCGTTTTCAAAAACATTCAGCCACTGAAAGATAGGGTCCACCCGGCTTATCTGTATCAAGGGCTAGCCGACTCAACTCGAGTTATCAACAAGAGAATCCCTTCTGCAGATTTGGTGAGCCGACTGGAGATGATTCTCAGGGGCAAAGTATCCAATGCTGGTGCTCCGGTGGCGTACTCGGCCTGGAATCTGCCTCCTGCTAAAGCCTTCACTCTCTTCGTGTCAAATCCACCTGCGACTGATGGCAATTTGGGCCTTAGAACGCGGCCCTCTGATGAAGAAGTCAATGCTTTGGTTGCCTCACTTGGGAAAATTCCTGATGATGAACGACAAGTCCATTTCGAGGTGCCTTTAGATCCTAATGATGCAGAAATGAATGCCATGCTTGATATGTTGGCTGAAGATTCTTCTGACGCTACTCCTGCTGAGACATTGGCAGTGGCGCCTCTCCTAGAGGTTGGTATAACCTTGGATGTTCAGAGACCTGTCCGTGTTCGCTCGAGGCGTCCTTGCCGAACCAATCAAACTGATCTTTCTGTTGATGAGCAGAAAAAGAAAAAGAGACGTCTTCGGCGAGTATCTAGTTTGGATCAGGGTGCTGGTCCCTCGGTTCCTGCTGCTGAGGAGGTTCCTGTGCCTGAATTTACTGATGCTGATCCCAATGGGTGTGGTATGTCTGTTGCTGATCCCAATGGGTGTACTCCATCTGTCGTTGATCCCAATGGGGGTGTTGCCTGTGTTGCTGATGAAGACGACAGAGAGGAAGAGAATGAGGTCCCTCTGACTCGGAAGAACAGTCGGCAATTCCTCGCCAGTGGGGAAAGTAGTGGATGTAACACCCGGTTTTAATGAACAAAGCCGGGTGCATCTCATACATGCGCCAAAGAAGACAACATATATAATAACAGAGTGTATAGAGATAAATGTCATAAAACATCAGAGTACATATTACATAGCGGAAGACTTACAAAAATAATAAAAGCTAAATATAACACGAACTAAGGATCGTCGGCGCCAATGTCGACTGAGAAACGCCACCTAGATCAGATCAAACTCCTCGATACTTGACTCCACTTGAAACCACCTGATCATCTCCTGTGGGGGGGGGGGGTGTGAGACAGCAAGAGTGAGCTCACATACGATCATAGCTCAACAAGTCGTGGGGAATAATGTGGCATGAACTCACCAAAGGTGGGAGTTCATGAAGTGTAAGGCTGATCAATGAAATAAAGGCTGAGGCTAAGCATTGCTTTTATAAGTTGGTCAAAATTTTATTAGCAATTACTAAGTGTAAGTAAATACCAAACCATAGTAATAATAAGTAAAAGTAATAATAAAATAATCCCAAATGCAATGAAATGACAGATTAAGTTTAAGTTCCATAAATTAATCATGTGAGTGTCCGAGCCGCTCATGACCGTGAGCACGGCTAGTATACCAGTTTTACACTCTGCAGAGGTTGCGCATCTTTACCCACAAGTCATGTTACCCATCTGCCAAGAGATGGCCAATCCCATACACCTCTACCGAGGAGGCGAGGCAGGGTAACACTACGAGGCCTTTACAAAGTTCCACTAGCTTCAGACTACCCGCTACAGTTTATGGGAAGATCCAGTAAAGGGTTCCTGGCTGATAGCCATCGCAGCAAAATCAACCAGGGACCTCCCCGCACTGACCTCTCCCCTACTGCCCTTGCCCCTTTCGGGTAAGGTAGCCCTCCCCTAGCTTTCCTAGTTAATCAGCCAAGGGCGTCCCATTCCACCCTTGTGGTAGCACTGTTTTCCCGGGTGGTTCTCCATGTTCCCATTAACATAATGATCTTAACATGAACAAGGAATAATAAAACAGATAACAATAAATAGTATAACAATGAGTGATGAATATCTCTATACCCAAATCCACATAAAGCAATAGCAGGTACTACCCAAAACTTTAGTAGTAAAACCAGTGGTGAAGCAAGGTATAAAGATAGTCAAATCTAGGGTATCCTATTGGGTCCCAGCAAAATTATCCTATGCAGATCATTATGAATAATAAGAACATGAATGGGTAAAAGAAGTGATCAAGGGCACAACTTGCCTGGCACTTGAGATTCCAGGTACCAACTTGCCTTTCAGATGACACGTGTCCTCGCACTAGACGTAGCAATACAAGCAAACATGGTATATACAAAATTAACATCACACCAACCATGTAAACAAAATATACAGTAAAAATCTACACATTAAAATGAATTCATAGGAACTGGAATCACTAAATTTGGAGTTATAGGGTTCAAGTTATGAATTTCCTAAGATTTAATGTGCTTGAAGTAGGATTAAATGACAAATTAATTTTCTAACTGTTTTCATGTCAAAACAGTGATACTAAATGATAGAGAATATTATTACAAAATTTTAGAAATTGGAATGGTTCAATTTGGACCAAAAATGGATTTTCTATGAATTAAACAAGTTTCTATATTTGTTTTTGTATTAAAAACGAATTTCCATAATTATTTCACTGTTTTTAATCTACTCTGGACTAGGCCTCAATTTTCAGAAAGTCCAGGGGCTAGCGTAGAAAATTCCCAAAGACACAGATTTCCTGCTATCTGGACTGCGGGTTTATTCTCTGTTTTTTCGAGGGCTCTTTAGAAAAATGACCATCGCGAAGGGGTACGCAGAGATCTCGGTCGTTGGATCAAAACCAAACGGTCCGGATTACATCTAGTTGTCTACAAACTCGTCTCGACAGGAGCCCTCGGATCTAGATCCTATGACCAGAATCCGCCCACGCTAGTCGCCAATCCGAGTGGTCTATCGGCCATCCAACGGCTACCACCTAAGATGAGCGGATCAGCGAAATCTACCCTAGGATCACAGATCGACGCTCGACAGTGAACCAGACACAATACCCCCTTCCCTTCAATCTGGATCGTTCGCAAGGGATCAGACGGCCGGGAATCTTCCCCCTAATCTACTGCCAGACGACGACGACTGCCGTACCACCACGGCGGCGCCATCACCGGCGCACAGCTGCCCGCCGTTCCGAGCGCGAATCACCAAATCCAAGTGACGGTAAACGGAGCAGAGATGAAGGCGAGTCATACGGAGGCGTTCTCACCGGCGGTAGCGCTGCGTGGAGGTCAGACCACGGTGGGGGTCCTCTCGGCGCAAACTCCCCGCTCCAGTGGCCAATTCACGTCGCGCCAAGGTCCCGCGGGCGCCAATCACACCCCCGTTTGGATCCACGCACCCGGCCGAAGGTCCCAGAGCAGCCGTCGGAGGAAGAACAGGGGTGGAAGTCCCCTGCCCGTTTCCTGCGCGCTCTCCCTCTTCTATCAATGGCGCGCGCGGCGGATCTTAGTCACTGGCGGACACTGGTGCGGCGTGGCTGCGCGAGGTAGAAAAGTGGGCAAGGGGAATCGCTTTTATACTCTGTTGAGGGCGGAATTCTAGCCAAATAAAACCGAAGTCGGCATGGTGGGCACGATTTCTACGGAGTTCGTTGCTCGCCCAACAACTCTGACGCGAGGTGGGAGCCGAACCTGAGCCGTGGGGCCCTCAGCGCCAGTGCCAACGGGTGGATTTGGAGCGCGCGAAATCCGGATGAGGGTTGAAGCCCGCGCGTTGGTGCCCAAAGGATCCGGCGGCGTCTGCTCCGGCGTGGAGGATTCGCAGCTCGCAGACGAATCCGACTGATGGGGTCCACCGACCAGAGACGCATCGGATCCCCACCACGGACGAGTAGCGACTGACGGCCAGGGCCCGTTTGTCGGCGCGTGGATTGAATTTGGGCTGCGCGCAGTGAAAAATGGTGGGCCGTGCTGGGCCGCACGGGTGGGAAGGAGGATAAGGAGGAGATGGGCCGCAGGGAAGGAATCTGGCCCAGGCACTGGTTTGATCATTTTTTTTTATTTTCTATTTTAATTTATTTCCTTTCTTGATTCAAATTCAAATAGAACTCAAATTTAGTTCAAACTTTTGTGGGCCCATCATTACAATTCATATTTGTGAGATTAGAGGTACTAATCCTAGAGATATTTATTCACATATATTATTTATTTATTCATATCTTTTATCCTTTTCCTTTCTCCACCTTTCTAGAATTCCCTTTAAATCTTAAGTTCCCATTTAGTTAGTAATATATTTCTCTTTATTTTATTTTTGCACTGCCACAAAATGCACACAAAATAAAGTCCAGCATGATGCACAATTCAGTAGCTTTTATCTTATTGATTATTTGTTTCTACATAGGGTGTTTACATGGGATGATGCATAAAGGTTCAATCCCACACATATAAGTAGAGGAAATAAAATTTTCTTCTCCTTTTATATTCTCTCATATAAATTGAGTATTACAAATCCTACCCCCCTTAAAAATAATCTCGTCCTCGAGATTTAGGAAGAACGAGGGAAAAGGTGGGGAAAATCTATACGAAGCTCTTCTTCTCTTTCCCAAGTTGCTTCATCTTCACCGTGGTGACTCCATTGAACTTTGCACATCTTTATCACCTTATTCCTTGTCACCCGAGTCAATGTATCCAAAATCTTGATCGGGTACTCCGTGTAAGTCAAATCACCCTGAACACTGAGGTCTTCCATTGGTAACTGTTCTCCAGGTACCCTGAGACATTTCTTCAACTGAGATACATGGAATACATCATGCACATCAGATAAATTATCAGGTAGCTCGAGTTGATAGGCCATCTCTCCAACTTGCCTAAAAACTCAGAGTAGTCCAACAAAGTGAGGGGACAATTTACTCTCGTCTTTAAAACTCCTCATTCCACGAAGTGGTGACACCTTGAGGTACACATGATTCCTTTCCTCAAATTCCAAGGGTCTCCTTCTATTACCAGTGTAGCTCTTTTGCCTGATCTGAGCTACCCTCAAATTCTCTCGAATCATACGAACTTGTTCTTCTGCCCCTTGAATAAGTTTAGGTCCAAAGAACTGCCTTTCACCAGTCTGATCCCAATACAGTGGGGTCCTGCACTTTCTGCCATACAAAGCCTCAAACGGTGACATCTTCAAACTGGCCTGGTAACTATTATCATATGAGAACTCAGCATAAGGTAGACTCTTGTCCCAACTACTACCATGCTGAAAGGTACAGGCTCTCAACATGTCTTCCAATACTTGATTAGTCCTTTCAGCCTGAGGATGGTAGGCCAAACTAAACTTCAACTTCGCATCCGTATTCTCATGAAAACTTTTCCAGAATTCTGGGGGTAAACTGTGATTCTCTTATCCAAAACGATCTTCGATACACCATTTAGAGACGTAATCCAAGCCATATATAACTTCGCCAATTGTGATCCCTTATAGATGGTCTTGACCGGAATGAAATGAGCCACTTTGGTCGGTCTATCCACAATAACTCATATAGAACCATATCCTTTCGAGGTGCGAGGCAATCCAGTAATGAAGTCCATATCAATCTCTTCTCACTTCCACTCGGGTAGCTTTAATGGGTATAGTAGTCCAGCTGGTCTCTGGTGTTCAGCCTTAACTCTTTGACACGCATCGCACATAGCCACATGTGCAGCCACATCTCTTTTCAATCCATACCACCAGAACTTCTACTTCAAATCCCGATACATCTTCGTACTATCAGGATGAATAGAATAATCCAAGTCATGGGCCTCCTTTAAAATAGTCTCATGAAGGCTTTCAATCTCCGGAACACATCTCTTGTATCTTAGTATCACCAATTTGTCCTTTGCGGATTTCTTGCTCCCAGGTAGGTTCCGCATCAATAATAATTCCTTCAGTATGATCAACTATCCCCAGGTTAAGTCTCCTGAAATCCTCATCAATCTCATCGAGTAGCTGGGCAACAACAGCTAAATGAACATGCTCCTTTCGACTCAAGGCATCTGTAACCAAATTTTGCCTTGCCCGGGTGATAGTGAATTTCCAAATCGTAATCTGTAATAAGCTCCAACCAACGGCGTTGCCTAAGGTCGAGATCCTTCTGAGTGGATATATACTTCAAACTCTTATGATCCGTATGTACTTGGCACTTCTCATCCCACTTGAATTCTCTTTCCTTCACCAAAAGCGAGGTCATAAGCTTAGCGATCTTAGAAAATCCTTCAATAAATCTCCAATAATATCCTGCAAGTCCCAAGAAACTTCGGTCCTCCGTAACCGTAGTGGGTATGCTCCACACCACTATCTCCTTGACTTTAGCAGGCTCCACTGATATCCCTCCATTAGAAATGATATGTCCAAGGAATGGCACCTTGCCAATCCAAAACTCGCATTTACCGTACTTGGCGTAGAGTTGATTATCTCGTAGCTTCTGTAACACCAACCTCAGATGTTCTTCATGGTCACTCTCATTCTTAGAATAGATAAGAATATCGTCGATGAACACCACGACGAATCTGTCCAAATACTCCAAAAACATCTTATTCATCAAATCCATAAAATAAGCTGGTGCATTAGTTAATCCAAACGACATAACGATGAACTCATATAATCCATATCGAGTCGAGAAAGCCGTCTTAGGAATATCTGAAGGTCCAATCTTCATCTGATGGTATCCCGATCGGAGGTCGATCCTCGAGAGTACCCTGGCTCCTCTCATCCGATTAAATAAATCCTTAATGCGGGGTAACCGAAACTTGTTCTTCACAGTGACATCATTAAGGGACCTTTAATCCACGCACATCCCTTGCAATCCATCTTTCTTCTTTACAAACAAAACTGGTGCTCTCCAAGGTGAAGAATTCAGACGAATGTATCCATCCTCTTGTAATTCCGTTAATTGTTTCTTAAGTTCCTTTAGCTCTTCTATGGACATCATGTATGGCCGTTTAGAAATAGGGGCAGTCTTAGGTAAGAGATTAACGACCAACTCAACTTCCATATCTGGTGGCAGTAGTTACTGCAATTCCAACTTCAAATCTTTCTCCTTTGGAACTGGTGAGTTCTACGGTTCCCTTAGCGCAGTGTATAAACCACCATTGCCTTTCTTAACCATGACATACCAAGGATCAAGTCTATACTGCTCTCTTCTAACAGTATAGGGGTAGTCCATCTGGGTTAGAAATACAGGGTGAGAAAGGAAGAATTGTAGACAAGGCGAGGAATGTTACTGCGGGGGATTTATTAGCTAAGTAGATTAGTGTGTCACCCACTAAAGCTAATACATTACCTTATAGTGGTACATGCTAAGATGTCCATCTATAATAATTCAATCAATCAAAGAAGCAAATCAGGCATTGATCATCAGAACAATCAACCAACATTTTTAATAGAGAAAATAGTTTTAACTTTTGTTTTGGGTTCCCTAACTCTTAAGAATGTTATAGGGGTAGGGATTCCAAGGTTTGAAATCCATCTTGTCTAAGAGTAGAAAAGATAAGAATGATCAGAGTAGCACAGTAGAAGGTAAGACAAGATCAAGATAAGTGTAGAAAGAATCAGAGTAAGGTGAGTGTAGAATGAATCAGAATGAGATAAGTAGGTAAGGGTTTGTCCATTCTATCTAGGTTTCGTCCTACAGTCAACATTTCCTCTGATACCACTTCTGTAACACCCGGTTTTAATGAACAAAGCCGGGTGCATCTCATACATGCGCCAAAGAAGACAACATATATAATAATAGAGTGTATAGAGATAAATGTCATAAAACATCAGAGTACATATTACATAGCGGAAGACTTACAAAAATAATAAAAGCTAAATATAACACGAACTAAGGATCGTCGGCGCCAATGTCGACTGAGAAACGCCACCTAGATCAGATCAAACTCCTCGATACTTGACTCCACTTGAAACCACCTGATCATCTCCTGTGGGGGGGGTGTGAGACAGCAAGAGTGAGCTCACATACGATCATAGCTCAACAAGTCGTGGGGAATAATGTGGCATGAACTCACCAAAGGTGGGAGTTCATGAAGTGTAAGGCTGATCAATGAAATAAAGGCTGAGGCTAAGCATTGCTTTTATAAGTTGGTCAAAATTTTATTAGCAATTACTAAGTGTAAGTAAATACCAAACCATAGTAATAATAAGTAAAAGTAATAATAAAATAATCCCAAATGCAATGAAATGACAGATTAAGTTTAAGTTCCATAAATTAATCATGTGAGTGTCCGAGCCGCTCATGACCGTGAGCACGGCTAGTATACCAGTTTTACACTCTGCAGAGGTTGCGCATCTTTACCCACAAGTCATGTTACCCATCTGCCAAGAGATGGCCAATCCCATACACCTCTACCGAGGAGGCGAGGCAGGGTAACACTACGAGGCCTTTACAAAGTTCCACTAGCTTCAGACTACCCGCTACAGTTTATGGGAAGATCCAGTAAAGGGTTCCTGGCTGATAGCCATCGCAGCAAAATCAACCAGGGACCTCCCCGCACTGACCTCTCCCCTACTGCCCTTGCCCCTTTCGGGTAAGGTAGCCCTCCCCTAGCTTTCCTAGTTAATCAGCCAAGGGCGTCCCATTCCACCCTTGTGGTAGCACTGTTTTCCTGGGTGGTTCTCCATGTTCCCATTAACATAATGATCTTAACATGAACAAGGAATAATAAAACAGATAACAATAAATAGTATAACAATGAGTGATGAATATCTCTATACCCAAATCCACATAAAGCAATAGCAGGTACTACCCAAAACTTTAGTAGTAAAACCAGTGGTGAAGCAAGGTATAAAGATAGTCAAATCTAGGGTATCCTATTGGGTCCCAGCAAAATTATCCTATGCAGATCATTATGAATAATAAGAACATGAATGGGTAAAAGAAGTGATCAAGGGCACAACTTGCCTGGCACTTGAGATTCCAGGTACCAACTTGCCTTTCAGATGACACGTGTCCTCGCACTAGACGTAGCAATACAAGCAAACATGGTATATACAAAATTAACATCACACCAACCATGTAAACAAAATATACAGTAAAAATCTACACATTAAAATGAATTCATAGGAACTGGAATCACTAAATTTGGAGTTATAGGGTTCAAGTTATGAATTTCCTAAGATTTAATGTGCTTGAAGTAGGATTAAATGACAAATTAATTTTCTAACTGTTTTCATGTCAAAACAGTGATACTAAATGATAGAGAATATTATTACAAAATTTTAGAAATTGGAATGGTTCAATTTGGACCAAAAATGGATTTTCTATGAATTAAACAAGTTTCTATATTTGTTTTTGTATTAAAAACGAATTTCCATAATTATTTCACTGTTTTTAATCTACTCTGGACTAGGCCTCAATTTTCAGAAAGTCCAGGGGCTAGCGTAGAAAATTCCCAAAGACACAGATTTCCTGCTATCTGGACTGCGGGTTTATTCTCTGTTTTTCCGAGGGCTCTTTAGAAAAATGACCATCGCGAAGGGGTACGCAGAGATCTCGGTCGTTGGATCAAAACCAAACGGTCCGGATTACATCTAGTTGTCTACAAACTCGTCTCGACAGGAGCCCTCGGATCTAGATCCTATGACCAGAATCCGCCCACGCTAGTCGCCAATCCGAGTGGTCTATCGGCCATCCAACGGCTACCACCTAAGATGAGCGGATCAGCGAAATCTACCCTAGGATCACAGATCGACGCTCGACAGTGAACCAGACACAATACCCCCTTCCCTTCAATCTGGATCGTTCGCAAGGGATCAGACGGCCGGGAATCTTCCCCCTAATCTACTGCCGGACGACGACGACTGCCGTACCACCACGGCGGCGCCATCACCGGCGCACAGCTGCCCGCCGTTCCGAGCGCGAATCACCAAATCCAAGTGACGGTAAACGGAGCAGAGATGAAGGCGAGTCATACGGAGGCGTTCTCACCGGCGGTAGCGCTGCGTGGAGGTCAGACCACGGTGGGGGTCCTCTCGGCGCAAACTCCCCGCTCCAGTGGCCAATTCACGTCGCGCCAAGGTCCCGCGGGCGCCAATCACACCCCCGTTTGGATCCACGCACCCGGCCGAAGGTCCCAGAGCAGCCGTCGGAGGAAGAACAGGGGTGGAAGTCCCCTGCCCGTTTCCTGCGCGCTCTCCCTCTTCTATCAATGGCGCGCGCGGCGGATCTTAGTCACTGGCGGACACTGGTGCGGCGTGGCTGCGCGAGGTAGAAAAGTGGGCAAGGGGAATCGCTTTTATACTCTGTTGAGGGCGGAATTCTAGCCAAATAAAACCGAAGTCGGCATGGTGGGCACGATTTCTACGGAGTTCGTTGCTCGCCCAACAACTCTGACGCGAGGTGGGAGCCGAACCTGAGCCGTGGGGCCCTCAGCGCCAGTGCCAACGGGTGGATTTGGAGCGCGCGAAATCCGGATGAGGGTTGAAGCCCGCGCGTTGGTGCCCAAAGGATCCGGCGGCGTCTGCTCCGGCGTGGAGGATTCGCAGCTCGCAGACGAATCCGACTGATGGGGTCCACCGACCAGAGACGCATCGGATCCCCACCACGGACGAGTAGCGACTGACGGCCAGGGCCCGTTTGTCGGCGCGTGGATTGAATTTGGGCTGCGCGCAGTGAAAAATGGTGGGCCGTGCTGGGCCGCACGGGTGGGAAGGAGGATAAGGAGGAGATGGGCCGCAGGGAAGGAATCCGGCCCAGGCACTGGTTTGATCATTTCTTTTTTTATTTTCTATTTTAATTTATTTCCTTTCTTGATTCAAATTCAAATAGAACTCAAATTTAGTTCAAACTTTTGTGGGCCCATCATTACAATTCATATTTGTGAGATTAGAGGTACTAATCCTAGAGATATTTATTCACATATATTATTTATTTATTCATATCTTTTATCCTTTTCCTTTCTCCACCTTTCTAGAATTCCCTTTAAATCTTAAGTTCCCATTTAGTTAGTAATATATTTCTCTTTATTTTATTTTTGCACTGCCACAAAATGCACACAAAATAAAGTCCAGCATGATGCACAATTCAGTAGCTTTTATCTTATTGATTATTTGTTTCTACATAGGGTGTTTACATGGGATGATGCATAAAGGTTCAATCCCACACATATAAGTAGAGGAAATAAAATTTTCTTCTCCTTTTATATTCTCTCATATAAATTGAGTATTACAGTGGAGTTCCTTCTCCTGCTTTATCTGCCCTCGTTGGTCTGCAAGAAATATCCCTGGCCGACTTTGATCAAACTCTTGAGGATATGGTCCCAGAGGACTTGTTATCAGGGCCAGTGGATGATGATGTAACGGAAGCTTGTGGTGCCGTGCCGGATGCTGGGTTGAGGTCATCCCGTGCCTCGTCAACCTTAGAGCGCGATCTCGAGGGTCGGGATGCTAACTTGGATTGTCCTGATTCCATGGAAGTAGCCGAGGGCCCGTCAACCTTAGAGGTGGTTACTGCGGAGAGTCTGGACCTCAAGAAAGGTGCTGACACATGCCCAGCCCCCGAGGGTGTCGTCGGGGATGACTTAGCTCGGGCGAAGAGTGCGAGCCACTGCCCAGCCCCCGAGGGTGCTGCCGGGGATGATCCAGCTCAAGTGGGCAGTGCCAACTATGACCCAGCCCCCGAGGGTGCCCAAACAGGGTCTCCTTCCGGCACTTCCATGGACGTTCACGCGGGGTCACCTCCACACTCTGGCTGCATGGTGGTGGCCCAAACTTTGGACCACGGCGTCGCTTTAGAGGGCAGCGTCCCCGCTGATCGGGTGTCCGGCTCTGTTGAAGGCGCTGAACTGATTCCCACCGTTCCGTTGCAAACTGCTTCGGGTGGTGACCTTGCGCCTGGTTATCAGCTGATTTCTCCTGATCTGGGGATCCCTTCATTCTTTTCCAACCTCCAGGTACTGTGCTGTTTTTTGGCTTGATTTTTACATTGCATGAACTTTTGCCATTATGCTCATCTGTTCTTCTCATCAGGTTTTGGTGGATGGGATGGCCAGCCAGCTGAGATCGCAGGGTGCTCCTGTCCCAGAAGTGGCTTCGTCTCTTTCGTGTTGGAATCCAGTGTCACTTCATCGTCGTGTATCCGAGTTGGAGGCAACTAACGCTGGTTAGTGCCCTTTTTCTTTTCTTCGCGTTTGTTGTGGACTGTTTTACCTTCTGACCTCGTTTTGTTTGGTTACCTCTTGCTAGGAATGACTCGGCAGATTGCAATTCTTGAGGAAAAACATTCTCAAGATCAGGCTGAATTGGCTCAGCGATGCACTGATCTTGAGGAAAGGTACTCTCAAAGTCAGATTGAGCTGAGTCAGGTCTCTGCCGCCTTAGATGATGCCAATGTGTTGAGTTCTTCTCTGCATGCTCAGCTCGACTCTGAAAAGGTAATATACGAAACTGTGTTTTGCCTTACTGCGCTCCTATTACTTGCCTGGTTTTTGAAGGAACTGACTTGTGCTTGCAGGAAGAAAAACGTATCCTTGCCGCTTCTCGTGACAATCTTGACAGGTTGTATCGAGATTCTAGCAATTCGCTGACCATTTTGGAAAAAAGTCATCGCTTCACCATGGAAGAATTAGACCTTCATCGTCGTAAGCTGCAGGAATCCATGGAGGAGGTAACCCGGCTTAAGCAGTTGATATCAGCGAAGGATGCTACTATCAAAGGGTTCCGGGCTTCCAAAAAATCCATTGCCCAGGAGTTAGAGAGTGCTCGACTGGCTATTAAAACTGCTGAAGAAACTTCTGTTACTCTCAAGGCCCAACGCGACAAAGCCCTGGACAAGGCTATTCGGGCGGGACGAATCTTGATGAGGAGACCCGGCGTGGTTGTTCCCAAAGATATAAGGGCTGACGTGAACGCCGCCCCTGATTCCTCGAGTCGCCCTTCTTCGTCGGTTGCTCCTGGAAAAGACGTTGCAAAATAGAAAAACATTTCGTGTGCTCCGAGCGCGCGGTTTGCATGATCGAGTGTTTGTTAGAGGACACCCGTTTACCGTTCGAATGACGTAATTACTCCTTCATTGTATTAGAATTTACTAGTTAATGAGTTAGCAGTAATGACGCATGATGATTATGAAATTTGTTTGCGGGATATGGAAGTCATCCCCTGAATTATATAGGCGCGGGCATGTGGTACCGGTCTTAAGTTGCCGCCAACTTAAGTCGATCGCTGCGTTTGTAGGGCATAGTGGTCACCCTAAGTTAAGTACGCGTGAGCATGTGGCACCGCCTTAAGTCATTGCCGACTTAAGTCGATTGCTCCGTTAGCAGGGCATAGTGGTCACCCTGAGTTAAGTAAGCGCGAGCATGTTGCACCGCCTTAAGTCATTGCCGACTTAAGTCGATTGCTCCGTTAGCAGGGCATAGTGGTCACCCTGAGTTAAGTAAGCGCGAGCATGTTGCACCGCCTTAAGTCATTGCTGACTTAAGTCGATTGCTCCGTTAGCAGGGCATAGTGGTCACCCTGAGTTAAGTAAGCGCGAGCATGTTGCACCGCCTTAAGTCATTGCCGACTTAAGTCGATTGCTCCGTTAGCAGGGCATAGTGGTCACCCTGAGTTAAGTAAGAATGTAAGTCAATCGTAAATAAATTGAGTATCCTTGAGACCTTCTCTTTATTGATGACATATTTCCACTTTACAGAGTACATCGCCGTTATCCCAGCAGTTTTGAGGTACAGCTAGGGATAAAACTTTCTCAGGTGTTCTATGTTCCAGGAGTTCCCAACTTCTGTGCCATCCATCTGAGTGAGGCGATATGATCCGGGCCGAGTGACTTCTGCTACTACAAAGGGTCCTTCCCATAAGGGTGATAACTTGTGTCGTCCTTCTCCCGTTAGAATTCGGCGAAGGACGAGCTCCCCTACTGAGAAGAATCGTTGCCGCACAGCCTTGTCGTGATAGCGCCTTAGAGTCTGCTGGTATCTTGCTGATTGGATTACTGCGTTTAACCGTTCTTCCTCGAGTACGTCTATGTCCTCCAGCCTGGTGGTCTCAGCTTCTGCTATGCTTTCAAAGATCAACCTTGGCGCCCCAAACTTGAGATCAGCAGGCAGCACTGCCTCCGACCCATAGACCATGAAGAAAGGAGTGTTTCCATGCAAAGCTCGGCTAGGTTGGGTTCTTAGGCTCCAAACAACATAGGGTAATTCCCTTATCCACTTTCCTGCGAATTTTTCATTCTTATCGAAAATCTTTTTCCTGAGTGCATCTAATATCATCCCGTTGGCTCGCTCAACTTGCCCGTTGGCTCTTGGATGGGCTACAGATGCATACTTGATCTGAATGCTCTTTTGCTCGCAGAAGTCAAAGAATTCTGAACTCGTGAAGTTGGATCCTAAATCAGTTATGATGCTGTTTGGTATCCCGAACCTGAATATTATGTCTTGTATGAATTCCACAGCTTTAGCAGAGGTTAAGGAGGCAATGGGCTTGAATTCTATCCATTTAGTGAACTTGTCAATTGCTACCAATACATGAGTGTACCCCCCTTGAGCTTTCTTGAAAGGTCCAATCATATCCAGTCCCCAGCATGCGAAAGGCCAAGTTACTGGTATGGTCTGCAGTTGCTGTGCTGGCATGTGTTGTTGCTTTGACAGGTATTGGCAGGCTTCGCACCTTCGAACTAACTCGGCTGCATCGTTCTTTGCTGTTGGCCAATAAAATCCTGACCTGAAGACCTTCCCGACCAGTGTTCTGGAGGCTGCGTGTATTCCACATTGTCCAGCATGGACCTCCTCCAGGAGTTGCCTTCCAGTAGATGGGAGGATGCATTTCATGAAGACGCCCGATGCACCCCTTCTGTATAATGTCTCTCCAATAAGTGTATAGTGAGCCGACTGTCTTGCAATGCGCTCTGCCGAATTCTTGTCGTCTGGTTCTTCTTCATTCCTTATGTACTTAATGATTGGCCTTCTCCAGTCATCGGGATCTGACTCGGGTTGATCTATGATGTTGCACTCTTCTATTTGATCCATTGAGATACTTGGCTGCAGAATTTCTTGCACGAAAACCCCGGGTGGGACCTGAGTTCGACTGGACCCTAGCTTGGACAGTACATCGGCTGCCGTGTTCCGATCTCTTTCCACATGATGAAATTCTAGACCCTCGAATTTATCCTCCAGCTTTCGGACGGCAGTGCAGTATCTTCCCATCGAATCATTTGAGCAATCCCATTCCTTATTTATCTGGCTGATGACTACCAGAGAGTCTCCGTATACCATCAATCTTTTGACGCCCAACGATATGGCAATGTTCAATCCATGGATCAAAGCTTCATACTCGGCTGCATTGTTGGAGGCCGGGAATAGCAACTAGAGGGCGTATTTGAGGTGTTCGCCTCTAGGTGCAGTGAAGAGAATCCCCGCTCCTGCTCCCTGCAGCTTTAATGAGCCATCAAAATACATTCGCCATACTTCTGCAGTCTCCGGGTTGTCTGGTACTTGTTGTTCAGTCCACTCCGATACGAAATCAACCAGTGCTTGGGTTTTGATGGCAGTGCGAGGCCGGAACTCGATGTCATGAGATCCCAGCTCACAGGCCCACTTGGCTATTCGACCGATTGCTTCCTTGTTGTGAAGAATATCCCCTATTGGAAAACTTGTGACTACTATGACTTTGTGATCGTCAAAGTAGTGACGCAGCTTGCGGGCAGTTAGAAGTACTGCATACAGTAGCTTCTGAACTTGAGGGTATTTTTTCTTTGAGGGGTCTAGGACTTCACTAATGAAGTAAACAGGATGTTGTATTGGATAGGCATGTCCTTCTTCTACTCGCTCGACTACCAACGCGGTGCTTACCACGTGAGTCGTGCAGGAGATATATAGCAGCAAATCTTCGGCTGGTTGAGTTGACGTGGCTCGCCGAGGTGGTTTCAGTACTGGTGGTGTTGTCAAGAATTTTTTCAGAGCATCTAGAGCTTCTTGCGCTTCTGAAGTCCACTGGAATTTATCCACCTTCTTGAGTAACTTGTAAAATGGCAGACCTTTTTCTCCCAGCCTGGATATAAATCTGCTTAGAGCCGCCATGCATCCAGTAAGCCGTTGAACCTTCTTTTGCGATCGAGGTGCTTCCATCTTCATGATAGCTTCAATCTTGTCTGGATTAGCTTCAATTCCCCGGTGGCTGACAATAAACCCGAATAACTTTCCGGCTGGTACCCCAAAAACACATTTCTCAGGATTAAGCTTCCATCTATACCGCCTCAAGCTGTTGAAAACCAGTTGTAAGTCTTCGATGAAGTATTTTGAGTCCTGTGTTTTGATCACCACATCATCCACATAGGCCTCCACACGCTTGCCCCAGTGATCGGCTAAGCATGTCTGAATGGCTCTCTGGTAAGTCGCTCCAGCGTTTTTGAGGCCAAACGGCATGGAGGTATAACAGAAAGCACCAAATGGAGTAATGAATGCCGTTTTTTCTTCATCTTCCTTCGCCAGACTAATCTGATGATATCCAGAATAACAATCCAGGAAAGACAGCATAGAACATCCAGCGGTGGAGTCCACCACCTGATCTATCCTCGGGAGCCCGAAAGGATCCTTCGGACAGTGTTTGTTGAGATCAGTATAATCAACACACATGCGCCAGTCCACTTTATTCTTTTTGAGTACAAGAACAGGATTGGCTAACCACTCGGGATGTAATACTTCTCTAATGAATCCAGCCGCGACCAAGCGAGCTAACTCGGCGCGAATGGCTTCTCTCTTATCAGGCGTGAAACGACGTAATTTTTGTCGAATCGGCCTTGCCTGGGGAAAAACCTTCAGTTTGTGCTCAGCCAGTTCTCTTGGGACTCCCGGCATATCCGCAGGTTGCCATGCGAATACGTCTCGGTTATCTTGCAGAAACCGGACGAGCGCGCTTTCCTATTTGTCATCCAAACTGGAGCTGATGATGGCCGTCTTGCGCTCATCAGCGAACCCCAGGTTGATTCTCTTGGTTTCTTCAGTCGGCCGCATAGAGGTCGCGGTCTGAGCCTCATTCGCTGGTATTGCAAGGTCCTCCTCAGGCTTAGAGTTCGCCAAAGTAGAGGGAGCCGTCGATGGTTTGGCGGTGAGGGCTGCTTGAATAGCCACCCGGAAACACTCTGCGGCGCCTTGGAAGTCGGCGCGCACAGTTATGATCCCTTGCGGTCCTGGCATCTTCAGTATCATGTAGGTGTAATGCGGAATGGCCATGAACTTGGCCAATCCTGGCCTCCCAATGATGGCGTTGTACCCACAGTCGAAGTTCGCCACTTCAAACCTCAGGAACTCGGTTCTGTAGTTCTCCGGAGTTCCAAAGGTGACTGGCATGTAGATGTGGCCCAGCGGGTATTCCCCTTCCATCGGCACGATGCCGAAGAAGGGAGTGTCCGACTCGTGGAGCTCTTTGAGGTGAACTCCCAAGCCTTGGAGTGTCCGGGGGAAGGTGACGTTGATGCTGCTCCCCCCGTCCACTAACACCTTCTTCACCCGGCTCTCTCGGATCACCGGATCGACGAGAAGCGGGTATTTGCCCGGGTGGTCGAAGTTGAGCCATTGATCTGCCCGAGTGAAGGTGATCGGGTGCTCCGACCACCAGTATGGGGCGGGAGGGCCGATGGTCGCCACCAGTATCTGGCGATCATTGAGCTTTTGCTGTCTTCTGCTCTCCTGCGATCCGTGTCCGCCGAAGATGACGTTGACCTCCCTGTCAACGCGTGGAAAAGCTCCTCCTCCTCCTCCCTCCTCCTGCCGATGGGGTTGTCGTGGTTCATCTGGTCCTCCCCTCGGCAGAGGAGGAGGTAGAGGCTGGAAGGGTCGGCCGTGTCCGATGGAGTGTTTGAAGTCTCGGCAGTTACGAAGAGTGTGGCGCATGTCCTTGTGGTACGGGCACTGGGCGTCGAGGATGTCGTCCAACGTACGTTCGCCTCCACGAGGTCCTCCTCGAGCGCGAGAGGCAGGTGGTCCGGCAGCGTGCACTTCTTCGCGTGGCCTCTTCTCCCACCGCTTGTCAGGTTGCTGGTTCGTGTCGTGTCGTGGTGCTACCGGTGCGGGCTTTGCTCCTCCGATGAGGTTCTGGGCTCGCTCGTCGGCGGTGATGTAGAGGTCGGCTTCCCGGAACAGCTCCTCGGAGGTAGTCGGCGCCTTTTGTAGTATGGCTCGGACGAAAGCCGAATCATTGGATCCTCGGTAGAAGTCCTCGATCACGGCCGCCTCCGTGACATCGGGGATACGATTTCTCATGGTTTGAAACCTCTTGAGGTACGACCGGAGAGTCTCGTCCCCCCGGCGCTTGATAGATTTGAGGTCCCACGGTTGCGCCAGCTTGTCGGAGAGGGACTGGAAGTTGGCGGTAAAGCGTCGACTGAAATCTCCCCAGACGTCGATGCAGTGTCGGGGTAGATGTCGCAGCCATTGCAGCGCGTCTTGCCCAAGGACAATGGGTAAGTACGCGGTCATCACGTCTTCGGACGCCCCGGCAGCTCGAGCAGCGGTGGTGTAGACGGCTAGCCAACCCCATGGATCCTGCTTAGGTTCATATTTGTCAACATTGGATACCTTGAAGTTGGAAGGCCATTGGATGGCCCTAAGGCGCGGAGTAAGGGCGGACACTCCGCACGTGTCCTCCTGTCGTCGGGGTCGATGTCTGTCCCGGGGAGGGGAGTTGTGATTGTGATTCCTCGACCGTCCCCGGGTGGTTCTGCCAGTTGAAGCCGTTGCCGACTCAGTCCTGGTAGCTTGGCTCTGAGTCGGGATGCCATGATCCCTGTCATACTCCTCTCGACGACGAATCTCGTTCTCATGCCGCCGTTCTCGCGAAGCATTGATGGAGCTCCACGCGTCTCGGCGACTGTTGATGGCGTGTCGTAGATCGTTCGGCGGGTGAGCAAGCGGTAGAAGGTGGTTAGCCGCCTGAGTAAGTAGTCGTCGGTAGCCATCGGCGTCAGGAGTCCGAGGAAGTCCTTCAGCTATCCGAGCCAGTACCCCTCCGACTTCGCTCGGCGTGTTCATGGCTCGGGCGAAGTCGGGGTTCAGGTTGCGCCCGAAGAATGGATTCTCTCGACGTTGCCTTGCATCCTGCTCAGCCTGTTCCTGAGCTCGTCGGCGATCACGTCGTCGGGAGTTCCTTCGCTCTCTGAAGACGCGTTCTTCCGGGGTTTCTCCTACCTCCGAGACCTCGTCCCGCGAGACAGGTTGTTCTGGATTCCGCTCTCCGGCTGCGTGATGTTGTCGAACGTTCCTGCGCCGGTTCCTCCGTCGATGGGACTCTCGCTGAGGCGGTTCCTCCCCGGGTACAGTCGGCTCGTCGTCGGAGATGACGGGCGATTCCGCTCTTCCGATGAAGAGGACGTCGGGGTAGAACGGTGCTGCCGTCGTAGTGATCTTCTTTCGGAGAGCCGGAGGTTGCGCTTCTCCGGTATTTTCGGAGTTCGTTGGGGAAGATTCCTTTTCCGGCGGATCCGCGATACGGTGCAGAATTCCTTCTTCGTCCGCTACGAATGAGATTGTTCCGAAGCAGAACATAGATCCGGGGCGTAGGGTGATCTTGCTGTAGAAGGAGATGGCCATTGAGCTAGCTTGGATTGTCGACACACCCCCTACCTGGCGCGCCAGCTGTCGGTGTTTTGGGTCCGACCGCACACCCGGGGTTGCCCCTCGAGGTGTTTTAGGAGTAGGAAGGTGTCGATAACTGTAGCAAAATGGTTCGTGCCGATCGCACGAGAGACGGTGGACAAGGTTTACAGGTTCGGGCCGCTTAGTGATGCGTAACACCCTACGTCCTGATGAGTATGCTTGGTGGATATGATTACAAGAGGGTTCTCTGGATCGAGAATACAGAGAGTCGGTGTGGGTGGCTAAGTAATGGGTCGACCGTTCTGAAGGGGTGCCCCCTAGGCCTTATATACTCGACCGTGGGGCAGTACACATGGATAAGATAACAACAAGTAGCTAAAAGATAGTGAACCTCTTGAGATTATCCTTTACGTAACCCTCGCCGACTTATCCTCACGTGGCTTCGTTGCATGGAGGCTCCTGCACAGGAAAGTCGGATCTCTGTTGCGGTCACTCGCTCGATGCAGTGGGCCGTCCGGGTTTGCACCAATCCGGCCTCATGTCGTTCTGCGTTGCCGGTCGTTTCTCCCCAGGCCTACGAAAGAATAACCTTACGATTTATTGGGCCCTTGGGCCTTTCGTGAGGTCCTTTACTCTTTTAGTGGACCCAGGGGATATCTATCCCCCATAGACGGTGCTCCACTTCAGGAGTCTTGAGTTCATGTCCCTCGATGGCAGCTATGACATGGTACTCCTCCCCCCGCGGTGTGATGACAACGACAGTCTTCGACTCGCCCGGCGGCGGCGAGCTCTACGACGACATCTCCCCACGGCGAAAGAGGAGCACTCCGGTCGTCCCCGCCACCCTCCTCGTTGGAGGAGGCGGAGACGGGGCAACCATGGCCACGCAGGAGGCGGCACCTTGTCGGCTGTCGCACCAGAGCGAGTCGACGACGCCAGCACTCCCCCGCGGGACATGTCGGACATTGCCCTCGCACCTGAGGCGACGGCGGGTGTCACTTCCCCACGACGTGTCAGCCCCAAGCGGACTGATGACGCCAGCACCCTCGCGAAAGGCCTGCTGGGTGTTACCCTCATACCTGAGATGATGGTGTGCACCGCCCTCGACGCGACTTCACCACCGTCCAACAACCAAGAGGTACCATCCGTTTTCCATCCCATACCTTTTTGGTTCAGCTTCGATCCACCTAGCGACCCCGCTGAGGTGAGCGCCTTCGTAAAGGCGTATCCAGACCTTCCAGGGTAACACATGTGGTTGACCTGGGACCAACTGACAGCGGTCTCGACCTTCGGGCCGGCGGGTTCTGAGGAAGAGGACATCCCCGACTCCGGTTGGGATTTCTCTGCCCTCAATGACCCCGGTGCCATGCGGGGCTTCATGTCTACATGTGACCATTGCCTCTCCGGTTGTTCTGACGATGGCCATGACCTTGACGACGAGGGTTACGGCCCAAGTCGCGAATGCTTCCACGTCAATCTGGGAGATCACAACGAAGGCAACAACCTCGGTATGCCAGAGGTTGATGATCCCCCTGGGTCCTCATCTCGCGTTGACATCCTGCGGGAGCTAGCTGTCGTCCCAGTCCCTGCGGGGGGTCAGGATATACAGCTCGAGCAAATCCGTGAGATGAAGTCCCGGGTCGACGGGGAAGCAGGCCGGCTTGTACAGCTCCGACAGAACATCGAACAGGAGTGGGCAGGCCGATCACTCATCGGAGAAGCCTGTCACTGGGCCCAAGACATCCGGCACCGCATCGTCGACAATGCCAGGGCAGCGCTGCCTCTAGCCGTCAGCGGGTCCGGCCAGGACCTGGCTGCAGCGGCGATGCTGCTTCGAGCCATGCCGGAGCCATCCACCACCGAGGGACGGCGCATCCAGGGCGAACTCAAGAATCTTCTAGAGGGCGCCGCGGTTCGACGAGTCGAAAGCTCCGCCTCCTGTAGGTGAGCTGACCCCTTGGAGTATCATGCGGTGTCCTCCCGGCGCATTCCGGAAGCCTCAGTCCGTCCCGAGCGTACATGGGACGAGGTGCCCATCGCCCGGGAACGCCTCGGCAACGAGCACCACCACCTCGACCATCGAGCTCGCCTCGACGAGAAGGTGCACCGAGGCTACCATCCTAAGCGCAGGGGACGCTGCAACAGCGAGGAGGACCACAGTCCTTCACCCGAACCACCCGGCCCACGAGTCTTCAGCCGGGCCATACGACGAGCACCGTTCCCTGCCCGTTTCCGAGCCCCGACTACTATCACCAAGTACTCGGGGGAGACGAGGCCGGAGCTGTGGCTCGCGGACTACCGACTAGCCTGCCAGTTGGGAGGGGCGGATGATGACAACCTCATCATCCGTAATCTACCCCTTTTACTCTCCGACGCCGCCCGAGCCTGGCTGGAGCATCTGCCTCCTGCACAGATCTCCGACTGGGACGATCTAGTCAGAGCTTTCGCGGGGAACTTCCAAGACACGTATGTGCGCCTTGGGAACTCGTGGGACCTCCGAAGCTGCCGCCAGCAGCCAGGGGAGTCCCTCCGAGAGTATATCCGGCGGTTTTCGAAGCAGCGCACCGAGCTGCCCAATGTTACCGACTCAGATGTCATTGGGGCTTTCCTTGCCGGCACCACTTGCTGGGACCTGATGAGCAAACTAGGGCGCAAGACTCTCACCCGTGCGAGCGAACTGATGGACGTCGCCACTAAGTTCGCCTCGGGTCAGGAGGCGGTCGAAGCCATCTTCCGGAAGGACAAGCAGCCTTAGGTCGAGCCGAAGACCGATGCCCCTGAGGTGTCCGCCCAGCGGGGCATGAAGAAGAAGGCCAAAAACAAGTCACGAGCGAAGCGCGACGCCGCAGACGCGAATCTCGTCGCTGCGGCCGAACACAGGAACCCTCGGAAACCACCTGGAGGGGCCGGCGCATTCGACAAGATGCTCAAAGAGCCGTGCCCCTATCACCAGGGGCCGTCAAGCACACCCTCGAAGAATGCATCATGCTCCAACGCCACTTCCATAAGACCGGGCCCCCGGCAGAGGATGGCAAGGGCCATGACAACGACAAGAAGGAGGGCGGCAAGAAAGAGGGATTCCTAGAAGTCCATAACTGCTTCATGATCTACGGCAGGCAGGCGGCGAATGCCTCAGCTCGACACCGCAAGCAGGAGCGCCGGGAAGTCTGCTTGGTGAAGGTGGCGACGCTAGTCTACCTAGACTGGTCCGACAAGCCTATCACCTTCGACCAAGGCGACCACCCCGACTTTGTGCCGAGCCCGGGAAGGTACCCGCTCGTTGTCGATCCGATCATCGGCAACGTTAGGCTCTCCAAGGTCCTCATGGACAGAGGCAGCAGCCTTAACATCATCTACGCCGAGACCCTGGAACTCTTAGGGGTTGATCGATTCGAAGTCCGGGCCAGTGCGGCACCCTTCCACGGGATCGCGCCCGGGAAGCGAATCCAACCCCTCGGACGGATCGACTTACCCATCTGCTTTGGAACTCCCTCAAACTTCCGAAAGGAAGCTCTCACCTTTGAAGTCGTCGGGTTCCAAGGAACCTACCATGCGGTGTTAGGAAGACCATGCTACGCCAAGTTTATGGCCGTCCCCAACTACACCTACCTCAAGCTCAAGATGTCGGGCCTGAATGGGATCATCACTGTCGGGTCCACGTACCGCCACGCGTACGAATGCGACGTGGAGTGCGTGGAGTACGTCGAGGCTCTCGCTGAGTCCGAGGCCCTCATCGCCGACCTTGAATGCCTCTCCAAGGAGGCACCCGACGTGAAGCGGCACGTCGGCAACTTCGAACCAGTTGAGGCGGTCAAGTTCGTCTCTCTCGACCCCAGCAATGACGCCAGCAAGCAAGTTCGGATCGGCTCCGAGCTCGACCCCAAATAGGAAGCAGTGCTCGTCGACTTTCTCTGTGCAAACGCCGAAGTCTTTGCATGGAGTCCCTCGGACATGCCCGGCATACCGAAGGATGTCGCCGAGCACTCACTAGATATCAGAGCTGGAGCCCGACCCGTGAAGCAAACCCTACACCGTTTCGACGAGGAAAAGCGCAGGGCCATAGGCGAGGAGATCCACAAGCTACTCGCGGCAGGGTTCATCAAAGAGGTATTCCATCCCGAATGGTTAGCTAACCCTGTTCTTGTAAGAAAGAAGGATGGGAAATGGAGGATGTGTGTAGACTATACTGGTCTAAACAAGGCATGTTCGAAAGTTCCCTACCCTCTACCTTGCATCGATCAAATCATGGATTCCACAGCTGGGTGCGAAACCCTGTCATTCCTCGATGCCTACTCAAGCTATCACCAGATCAAGATGAAAGAGTCCGACCAGCTCGCGACTTCTTTCATCACACCTTTTGGCATGTATTGTTACACCACAATGCCATTTGGGTTGAGGAATGCAGGCGCCACTTACCAGAGGTTCATGAACCACGTGTTCGGAGAACACATCGGCAGAACGATCGAGGCTTACGTCGATGACATTGTTGTCAAGACGAAGAGAGCCTCCGACTTCCTCTTCGACCTTGAAACGACATTCAAGTGTCTGAGAGCGAAAGGTGTGAAACTCAATCCCGAGAAGTGTGTCTTCGGAGTCCCCCGAGGCATGCTCCTCGGGTTCATCGTCTCCGAGCGGGGCATCGAGGCCAACCCGGAGAAAATTGCGGCCATCACCAGCATGGGACCGATCAAAGATTTGAAAGGAGTACAGAGGGTCATGGGATGCCTTGCGGCTCTAAGTCGCTTCATCTCACGCCTCGGCGAGAAAGGCTTGCCTATGTACCGCCTCTTAAGGAAGGCCGAGTGCTTCACTTGGACCCCCGAGGCCGAGGAAGCTCTCGAAAACATTAAGGCGCTCCTTACGAAAACACCCATCCTGGTGCCCCCGCCGCGGAAGAAGCCCTCTTGATCTACGTAGCCGCGACTACTCAGGTAGTCAGCGACGTGATCGTAGTCGAGAGATGAGAAGAAGGGCATGCATTGCCCGTCCAGAGGCCAGTCTACTTCATCAGTGAAGTACTTTCCGAGACCAAAGCTCGCTACCCACAGATCCAGAAGCTGCTCTACGCAGTGGTCCTGACACGACGAAAGTCGCGACACTACTTCGAGTCTCATCTGGTAATTGTGGTGTAATCCTTCCCCCTGGGGGAGATCATCCAGTGCCGCGAGGCCTCGGGTAGGATAGCAAAGTGGGCGGTGGAGCTTATGGGCGAAACGCTATCATTCGCTCCTCGGAAGGCCATAAAATCCCAGGTCTTGGCAGACTTCCTGGCTGAGTGGACTGACACCCAGTTACCAACAACTCCAATCCAGCCCGAGCTCTGGACCATGTACTTTGATGGGTCACTCATGAAAATAGGAGCGGGCGCTGGCCTGCTCTTCGTTTCACCCCTCGGAAAGCATCTCCGCTATGTCATTTGCCTCCATTTCCCGGTGTCAAACAATGTGGCCGAGTATGAAGCACTGGTTAACGGGCTACGCATCACCATCGAGCTAGGGGTACGACGCCTCGACGCTCGAGGCGACTCACAGCTTGTCATTGACCAAGTCATGAAGAACTCCCACTACCGTGATTGGAGGATGGAAGCCTATTGCGACGAAGTCCGGCACCTAGAGAACAAGTTCTACGGGTTGGAGCTCAACCACATCGCCCGACAGTACAACGAGACTGTGGACGAGCTGGCGAAAATAGCTTCGGGGCGAACGACAGTTCCCCTCGATGTCTTCTCCAGAGACCTACATCAACCATCCGTCAAGATCGACGATGCGCCCGAGCTTGAGGAAGCCTCGGCCCAGCCTGAGGCACCCTCGGCCGAGCCCGAGGTACCCTCGACCGCACCCGAGGCACCCTCGGCCATCGAGGGAGAGGCCTTGCCCGTCGAAGAGGAACAGAATGAGGACGCGCCAGATCCGAACTGGCAGGCCCCGTACCTGGAATATCTCCTCCGAGGAGAGCTTCCCATCGACAAGACCAAAGCTCGGCGGCTGGCTCGGCGTGCCAAGTCATTTGTCCTGCTGGGTGATGAAAAAGAGCTCTACCACCATAGCCCCTCAGGCATCCTTCAACGATGCATATCTATCGCCCAAGGACAAGAGCTGTTGCAAGAAATACACTCGGGGGCTTGCAGCCACCATGCAGCGCCTCGAGCCCTCGTCGGGAATGCCTTTTGACAAGGTTTCTACTAGCCAACCGCGGTGGCCGACGCCACTAGGATTGTGCGCTCCTGCCGAGGGGTGTCAATTCTACGCAAAGCAGATGCATCTGCCCGCTCAGGCCTTGCAGACGATACCCATCACCTGGCCATTTGCTGTGTGGGGTCTGGACCTCGTCGGACCCTTGCAGAAGGCACCTGGGGGCTTCACGCACCTGCTGGTTGCTATCGACAAATTCTCCAAGTGGATCGAGGTCCGACCCCTAAACAACATCAGGTCCGAGCAGGCGGTGGCATTCTTCACCAACATTATTCATCGGTTCGGGGTCCCAAACTCAATCATCACCGACAATGGCACGCAGTTCACCAGAAAAAAGTTCCTGGACTTCTGCGACGACCACCACATCCGTGTGGACTGGGCCACCGTAGCTCATCCCATTACGAATGGGCAGGTGGAGCGTGCCAATGGTATGATTCTGTAGGGGCTCAAACCAAGGATCTACAACGACCTCAACAAGTTTGGCAAGTTGTGGATGAAAGAGCTACCCTCGGTAGTCTAGAGCTTGAGGACGACATCGAGCCGCGCCACGGGTTTTACGCCGTTCTTTCTAGTCTATGGGGCCGAGGCCGTCCTCCCCACGGACTTAGAATATGGCTCCCCGAGGACCAAGGCGTACGACGACCGAAGCAACCGGACCAGCCGAGAAGACACGCTGGACCAACTCGAGGAGCTCGAGACATTGCCTTACTACATTCGGCACGGTACCAGCAGTCGCTGCGGTGCTACCACGCCCGAGGCGTTCGGACCCGAGGCTTCCAAGTGGGAGACTTGGTGCTTCTCCTACGACAGGATGCCCGAGGGCGCCACAAGCTCACTCCTCCCTGGAAAGGGCCCTTCATGATCGCCAAGACCTTGAAGCCCGGAACATACAAGCTGGCCAACGACCAAGGCGAGGTCTACAGCAACGCTTGGAACATCCAACAGCTACGTCGCTTCTACCCTTAAGATGTTTTAAGTCATTCATGTACCTCATTTACGTACACAAAGTCTAACCGTCAAGGAAGGGTCGGCCTTGCCTCAGCAAAGCCTGACCCTCCCTCGGGGGCTAGAAGGGGGGAACCCCCTCTGCGTCAAAATTTTCCTCGGAAAAAATTTCTACCAAAACAACCTTTGTGCTTTCGACTTCCATATTGATAGCGGGATCCTGAGAACGACGAGAGTACACATAAGCGGCAAGGCCGACCGAGCCGAGGAACTCCTATGCCTCCGGGATACGGATACCTCACTCATCACCTTCCACGAGAAGTAACTCACGCTCGGATAAGCAATCCTGCTACCAAACAAGTCCTAACACTCGGGTAGAAAACAGCTTTCGCGCCTTCTCGACTGTCCCAATAATGGAATCCTTCGACCGAATGAGAGCGCACGTAAGCGGCAAGGTCGACCGAGCCGATGGACTCCTACGCCTCCGGGAAACGGATACCTCACTCATCACCTTCCGCGAAAAGTAACTCTCGTTCGGATAAATGATTCTGCTATTGACAAACAAGTCGTGATGCTCGAAACAAGAGGAAAGAAGACACAGATTTTTAAACACGACGATAAAGTGTTTAGGCCTCAGCGGCCGCAAAAAAGCATGCGCATGCTATAGGCAAATTGTTCCTGCAGGTTCTGGCATCGGTAGGGGGAGCAGCAGCACCCTCGATGTTGATTCCACCCTCGGCGGAACTAGGCCCGGCCTCGGACGGCGACCCGGGCAAAAGGACCTCCACCTAAGGGAGGACGCCAGCACAGCGCCAGCAGATGTTTTGGCCAAGCTCCAGCAACTGCTACCACATCTTCCTCGACCTGGGAAGCCGCCATCTCCCAGGCCGACGAAGTCTCCTTCCGAGCCGACTCCGCGTCTGTCCACGCTAACACCGCTGCCTCCGGCTCCGGATCATCACAGAGCAGCCGAGGGTTCCGAAAACTGAGCAAGGGAAGCCTAAAGCGGCAAGGCCGACAAAGCTGAGGGACTCCTACGCCTCTGGGATACGGACACCTCACTCGTCACCTTCTGCGAAAGGCAACCGACGCTCGATTAAGTGGTTCGGCCAGCCAACAAACAAGTCCCAGCGCTCAGAATGAGGAAGACACATAGCTTCATTCTCGAATACCCAAATGTTCAGGCCTCGATAGCCACAATGAACATACACTGGCGCTCAAGGTGCCATTACAAACGGGACTCCGGTTCCGTTCCCGCGGGTATGAACAACCTCCATACCGGGGGGGCCCGCGGGATGACGAACTCCATGCGAATCACCCGTCCCGTCGCATCAACTCCCCGATGGAGCAGGCAACACCTCTGGCAGGCGAGGCGGGCGTCGCTTCGTCTTCGCCATAATGACCGCGTCAAAAAAGGTGTGCCACTCTATTTAAAATTCATATCCTTCCCCTCCTCCTCCTCTCTCTCTTGCCACAGGGACCGGGAAAGGGGACATCGTGGAAAGGATCCTTCCCGGCGAAGGAAGCGGGCCCCGAGCCCTCCTACTGATTAGGGGTCCGAAGGCTGGCCCCTCATAAGGGTTCGACAGCCGCCCCAGAGCGCCCGAGCTCCGTGCCAACTACTGATCAGGGGTTCGTAGGCTGGCCCCTTAGAAGGGTTCGACAGTCGCCCCAGAGCATGCAGAGTGAGGGATGACTCTGGGTACGTTCGACACATAACCAAGGCTCGGGCTATGCTCCCGAGGTACCCTAGAACATTTCCGAGACCGGCGGGAACGATTTGTAACAGAATCCCATCGGAGGGAGGCATCGAGCCCTCGAACCCTGTCGAAGGGGTCTGGGTCCGACGAATCACCCGCAGGTACTTTTGGAGCGCGCCTCTGGGCCACAGCCAACCCCTAACGAACGGGGCACGGGCGTCCACTCGGAACACCCATTTGCAGCTCACTGGAAACACCATGTTCGGCGCCCTCCGAGGGCAACATGGCGCCTTCCCCCCTCCTCCTTGCAGAAAGGCGACGCAGGGGCGTAAATAAAAGTCGGGAAAGTCCTTGATCGTCCTCATCGCTTCGTGCAGAGGCTCGGGGGCTGCTCTCGCACCCGGTTACGGCCAAAACTGTTGACAGCGTCAACAAACTAGCCTGATAACATGGAACCCGACCACGCACCCGGGCTACCGCTGGGCCGCAAGAGGGAACGACCAGACCGACCGAAGCACCACGAAAAGCATTCAGACCTCAGAGGAGTCAAACCACTCCTCCGAGGACTCGGGGGCTACACCCGGCGGGTGCGCTCGCGCGCACCCACCAAAACAAGGCAAAAAACCGAGAAAGGTCGGTCCCCTCGCCGAAAACGCGGCAAAAGCCTCCAAGCGAGTACCATCACTCTCTTCGAGGCTCGGGGGCTACTGTCGGGTACCATAATTAGGGGTACCCCCAACGCTCCTAATCACGGCTGGTTAACACACTCAGACCAACTGACGGGTGCGGTTCAAGCCAGGACTTCGTCTACCCGAAGGACGCAATCTTACCCAAGCCCAGCCTCGGGTTGGAATAGTGGTCCCAAACGAATTCACGCCTCGCCCGAGGGCCTCCTCAGACGGAAGGCTCCCCCTCGGCTCTCCCGAGGCCCGCTCGGGCAGGCTTCGTCGAGAAGCAACCTTGGCCATACCGCCTCACCAACCGACTGCTTCACAGGCGCATTAAATACGGGGGATGCCTGACGCCGTATACTGACACACGCGCCTCAGTCGGCCAGGCCGAAGTGACCGCAGTCACTTCGCCCCTCCTCTTTACTATCCGATATGACAGGAAAATAGTGCCGCCCGCTCTGCTCCGACTGCCGTGCCAGCCACCCCAGCAACGACTGACAACAGGTCACGATCAACCACCGAGCTCAAGCCTCGGGCGCAACAGGAAGCTCCGCCTCGCTCGACCTCACGCTCCGGCCTCAGGAGGAGGTCTCCGCCTCGCCCAACCTCAGGCTCCAGCCTCGGGAGGAGGTCTCCGCCTCGCCCGACCCCCGGACTCGGCCTCGACCTCGGTCTCGGGAGGAATCACGTCCTCGCCCGACCCTGTCCTCGGCCACAAGAGGAGTCTCCGCCTCGACCGACCCTAGGCTCGGACTGACCGTGCTGATAGGGGATGCATCATTCCCCTACTCCTAGCCTGCTCAGGCTACAAGGAACAAGACCGGCGTCCCATCTGGCTTACCCTGGCGACGGGTAATGATGGTGCCCCACGTGCGCCATGACACCGGTGGCTCATAGCCCCTTATGACAGCAAGGAGACATCAGCAGGGTCCTCGCCGCGCTGCCAGCTGTGCTCCTACAGGACTCAGGCACTCCTCCGGCGGCCACGCCATCACATGTACATTGACCAAGCTCTCCCCCGACGGCCACGTTGGCATGTACATAGGGCTTAGGCACTCCACTGCCGGACACGTTAACACATAGCTACGCCCCCCGTTGTACACCTAGACTCTCTCCTTGCCTCTATAAAAGGGGAGTCCAGGGCCACCCTGAGGGGGGTTCGCAAGAGGGAAGCGGCGTACGAGCCCTCTCTCTCTCTCTCTCCCTCACGCGACGTGCTTGTAA
Source organism: Zea luxurians (assembly GCA_029449295.1). Taxonomy (NCBI): domain Eukaryota; kingdom Viridiplantae; phylum Streptophyta; class Magnoliopsida; order Poales; family Poaceae; genus Zea; species Zea luxurians. Next base: position 17,354,967 of record JAOPSE010000039.1, read on the forward strand.
CCCCTACTGCGAGCGGCACCCCTGGTGCAGGATAATACAAGGCTTGTCCCACATCTTGTGTTCCATCCCGTGCCAACCCATCTGGGCAGGGACACGCAGCGACAATTTACTCGTCGGTCCAGGGACCCCCCCTGGGGTGGAAACGCCGACACTATTGTTGATTAAGTCATCAACAAGTTACTTATCGAAGTTGCGGAAAAAGTTCTGAAGGAAGAGGACTAGTTGTTGTAAAAACGTTCTTATGTGGTTAATGTAACATTTGTTGATCTAAGTCTGTAATATTTGATATGTATAGTTTTGAATCTAATATGTAAACTATTTTGCAATTCACTTCTTTGTGATGCATGAAACTTTTTACGTACATACCGTTTTTGAGCCTTCAGCGAAAAAACACATTTCCTTCTTTTCATGCTTCGCAAAGAAAAATACTTATGTTTCTTGAGAATATCCATGCTTCGTAAAGAGCATCCAAGCTTCGTAAAAATATCAATGCTTCGAAAATAATAGACCTCTTCTTCCACATCAGAGCTGATGAAGCTATAATTCCCAGTTTACCTTGTGCCTTAGCACCTTTTCACCTTTGTAAAGCATTCTCCAAAGATCGACTTCGTTTCCAATTCGTGTCATTGGTGCAATATGATGTATGATGTGATGATATGCGAGATGATGCGATGATATGATGCGAAGAATGATGCTAATGTCAAAGACACACGCCCTTGCTGAAACACACAATCTCTGCGTCCCCTTAGGAACGATCAAAATCTCTTTGCCGTTTATTTTTCGGCGGTATTTTCGCGTTGACTTTTCGCGCTTCGCCTTATATTTCGACGGTATTTTCGCATTGACTTTTCGTGCTTCGCCTTATATTTCGGCGGTATTTGGCTCTGGATTCCCTTAGGAACGACTTTTGAGAAAAAAACTTACTCTGCGCTCCCTTGTGAACGACTTTTGAAGCTTCGACAAGACTTTTGCTGCGCTCCCTTAGGAATGACTTTTTGAAGCTTTGGCAATTTTTGAGCTTCGTAAATCTGTGAAGAAGATACATTTCATTTTAATAGAAACGAAACTATTACAAAGAATTAAAACTAGATTTGCATTACTTGTCCTTTATTAAGAAACAAAATGGCATAAAGTAAAAAAGTGCTTCAGAGGGTAGGATATCTCTCAATAGATGTTCTTTGACTCCGGCACAGTACTGTTAACTGTGCGAGCTTTGGATTCCTCCCTGAAATCCCTCTGTTGTTGAGTGTGTTGGCTCCCTTCTGGCTGCTGACCCCGTGAATAGGTAGGCTATAGAGGGGGTGGAGGTGGAAGCTGTGGCGAAGGAGCCTGTGGCTGACTAGCCGAAGCAACAGAAGCTACAGAGTGATTACCCACATATTCTGGTATGTAGGGTGAACGGCACATTCTGCCGAGCTTTGGCTTCTGCAATCTCCTTTTGCTTTTGGATGGTGATTTGGCACATTCTTGTGGTATGGCCCTTGTCCTCACCACAGAATAAGCAGTAGATCTTTCTAGGTTGATCCCCATATCTTCCTTCAAAGCCCCTGACACATCTGCCTCTTGGAGCTGGCGGCCGGAAAGAGCTTTGTTGCTGCCCTGAAGATTGTGAGGTATACTGTGGCCTCTGCAGCTGACCTCCTTTGTCATCATTCTAAGTGTTGTGAATTGACCTGACGTGCCTCGGATGAATTCTTCCTCCGAAGCCCCTAGTCATTTCGGGGAATCTGTAAGCTTCCTCCCTTCTTTGGCAGAAGTCATTGTCAGCTCGGATGTACTCATCCATTTTCTGAAGCAGCTTCTCCAGAGTCTGCGGGGGCTTCCTAGCAAAGTACTGAGCCATAGGTCCTGGCCGAAGGCCCTTAATCATGGCCTCAATGACAATCTCATTGGGCACTGTAGGCGCTTGTGCCCTTAGTCTCAAGAACCTTCGTACGTATGCTTGAAGGCATTCTTCGTGGTCTTGCGTACATTGGAACAAAGCTTGAGCTATGACTGGCTTTGTTTAGAAGCCTTGGAAGCTGGTGACCAACATGTCCTTAAGCTTCTGCCACAATGTGATTGTCCCTGGCCGAAGAGAAGAATACCATGTTTGAGCTACATTCCGGACCGCCATGACGAAGGACTTCGCCATAACTGCGGTATTGCCTCCATACGAAGATATAGTTGCTTCATAGCTCATGAGGAACTGCTTTGGATCTGAATGCCCATCATACATGGGAAGCTAGGGTGGCTTGTACGATGGGGGCCATGGAGTAGCCTGCAGTTCTGCTGCCAAGGGAGAAGCATCATCAAAGGTTAAGGTATCATGATTAAAATCATCATACCATCCATCTTCGTTGAATAGGCCTTCCTGGCGAAGCTCCCTATGCTAGGGCCTTCGGTTTTGTTTGTCTTGAACTAGATGGCGCACTTCTTCAGTAGCTTCGTCAATCTGCCTTTGAAGGTCAGCCAGTCGCGCCATCTTCTCCTTCTTTCTTTGTACTTGCTGATGAATGATCTCCATATCCCTGATCTCTTGGTCCAACTCCTCCTCGTGGAGTGTTGGACTGGTGGCCTTCCTTTTCTGGCTTCGGGCCTCTCGAAGAGATAGAGTCTCCTAGTTTGGATCCAGCGGCTGCAATGCAGTAGCCCCTAGCGCTGAAGCTTTCTTCGGCGGCATGACGCAGATCAGTGCTTGCTGAAGGTGGTCGAAAAGGGTTCATCGTAGGTGGGCACCAATGTGGGGGGCTTGTTCTCAAGTGCTATGAATTAAGAACAAGGCAACATAAAATGTTAAAGGTTAATTCCCTTCGTCTTCCGAAGCATTATTTCCCATAGGATATAATGATCTTCAGACGAAGGTGATGAAGGACATACCTTCATCATCACAACATATGATAATGAAAGAAGAAGTATATGAAACATAAAAGTCAACATGAATAATGATACGACATTGCTAACATATTTATTATTATCGTGAATAAACAGAAACAATATTATATTACATTTGTACCTTTGGCTTGACAGAAGGTAAAAGTCCAAGCGTGAAGCACGAGTGAATACAAGTTAGCGTGAACAGTACGGGGGAACTGTTCATCTATTTATAGGCACAGGACGCAGCCTGTGAAAAATTACATTCATGCCCTTTACATTCACTGTTAAGTAATAGTAAACTCTATGAGGACTAAATAGCCTTATCCCTTTTAAGTCGGTTCCTTTCTCTGTCATTTAGCCGAAGCTCCCCCCGTGCATAGCTTCAGAGCGACTCCAGCCTTCATCGCGATGATGCTTTTAGCTCAAGTCTGAAGGTACCTGTTTATAGACCATACTTGGAAGACATTGTTAAATTACGTTTTTGAGGACCTTCAGAGCACGAAGGCCCCCAACAAGAACTTAATTAAATGTGTTGGGCACTTAATCACCAAAACATAATAGAAATTGCCCAAGGGCACATTTCCCTTTCAGTACTGTGTCTTTATACAGTAGTAGGGGGTACCCAAGTTTCAAGGTACCGACAAGATAGTTTTCAATTTCTTCACACAATCCAAGGATTTTTCGAAACATCTTTCCTTGGATTAGCGAAGCTCTTTAACATTTTTCTCTAGCTTATTTTTCTAATATTCACTAATCTCTTGGCTAGCTTTTGCGAGCGTGCAATTTTCATTGGCTTCGGCAAGCTTTTTACGAAGATCTTTAGCTTCGGCTTTATATGCTTCGGTTTGAGTGTTAAATTTTTCTTCATCTTCTTTTGCTTTTTCCACCAGTGAAAGTAAAATTTTGTATTTCTCTATGGCTTCGTTTCTCAGCCTAATGACCTCTGATCGAAGGTTGTTGAGAGCTACAGAGCAGCTCTTGTCTTCGGCGTTCTTTTGCGCCCTCAGGGCGTTACAAAGGATTAAGCCCTGCAAGAAATAATAAAGGATTAGTGTAAGAATAAAAGACTTCATTCCCAAGTTCATAAACTTCAAAGTTCACTTCTATACCTTCAGACTGTTGTATGCGAGGTTGTCCACGAGGTCAGCCTTTGTCATGGCGCAAAGGCCAGCTTTGAGCTTCGGAAATCCCATACTTCTGCCCATCTCTCGGCAGACGGATAACTCTTTGTTGTCTAGGAGGCAGTACAGGAAATCATCTTCATCTGTTCCGTTAAACACTAAGGCCCCCTTTAGGTACTTTAGCTCCTGGGCATAGTGTTTAGCTTCAAAATTTCTACTTCGGATAATCTTTTCTCCGAAGCATGTCGAATAATATAGTCAAGATCCTCAGACGGTGCTTCGGGAGCAGGGGATTTGTCTTCTTTGGCCACATTTTTCTCTAAAACTACGCTAGTATGTGGAGATTCTTCTTTAGCCTTCTACTCGGTTGCAGCAAGCTTCGTTTCAGCACACACTGAAAGCCTAGCTTCGGTCTACGTATGAGTTGTAACGACTTTGACAACCTTCTTCATAGGAGTAGGAGTTAGTACTCTTGTTGTCTCCGCAACGGCATCTAGCACGCTAGCCATTCTTCTCCTCTTGGGAGTAGTGGCGGGAGCTTTTGCAACCTTCGGCAGCCTTGTTTCTTCTGGTTGGCTCAGAATTTCTGGTTGATCTGTTGCCTTTTCTATTTCTGACTTTTTGGTTGTCTCATCTTTGGCTTCGACTGATTCGACTATAGGCACCTTCGACACTACAGACGATTCTTCAGCATTCCGAGCGGCGGGAGCAGCCGGTCCCGCTTCTGCTGCGGAGGATGTCCCCTCACCAAATTTTGGCACTGTGGCCGTTTCAATATATCTGGGCTTGTGGGTCAAAACTTTGATTTTCTTGCCCTTCGGCGCGACAGGAATGGCCGAAGTGACAGCTTTCCTCTTTTTTCCTTGTCTCCGCGAGGGATAGCAATAATCAGGATATATGAAACCAATCACATCAAAAACTCTGTTCAATCTTTTCTTGATCCGACCCCCGAAGGCCGAGGACAAAGCATCGTCTTCGGCTTTGGTATATGCCCCCAAGCAACTCGTCGCTAGTAGCCTCAATGCTTTTCAACCAGTCGTCGTTCGGTTCATCGAACCGGTCTCTAAATTTGAAGGTATATTTCAGGCGAACTAATCCACCTTCGCTGGACCCCATAACAGTCTCCTTCGGCATTTCCCAGCTATTCACAAGTGGTCATACCCTGTAAGCTATATGTTCTTGAATCAGGTCCCATGTACCAATGAAAGCACAGACATTGCTGAAGGCCTTTTGACATGCTTTGTCATCATTTTCAATCGCCACCGTCGGCCTTCTAATGCCGAAGCGAGACCAGATCTGGCGTTGGATAATTTTCTTAATGTCCTCCCTTTCAATCAGATTATTCTTGACATAAAACCATTCCTCCATCCAGGCCCCGGGCCACCTTTTTCGAAATGTCGGAACAAGGTAGCTTGCATTGGGATGAGCAATGAATCCATAACAACCGAGGCTGTTGTGATACTGTTCTTTCCCAGTAGCCTTTGTGTCATACAATAGTTCATGCATATTGCGGAAGCACTTTGCGCTCGGTTCCAGCCCTTGGCTTCTTACAGCCCAAACAAACAACCCCATCCTAATTATAGCTTCGGGAGTAATTTGGTGGAGAAAGATCTGGGATATCTTCAATACTTCAACCACGAATTTACTCAATGGGAACCGAAGGCCTGCCTTCAAAAAGCTTTGGTAAACAACAACTTTATTTTCTTCAGGAGCAGGGGCAGTGTTGTATCCTCTAATCCTCACAATAGACATATCACAAAAGTACCTTCCTCTCATGGCGTCAACCTGACTTTGTTTAATGGTCGACTTTCCGAAGATAGTGTGGCTTGGCCGCCAGGACCGATCTTCAGTCTTCGTCTCCACTGTCCACATCAAAGTCATCACTGTCATCAGAATCTTCAGATAAATCCGCCATTATCTCCTTGGTGATCTTCTCTGTATTCGTTTTTGCCATAGATTCATAAAACCCAGCAATAAACGGGTCCACGACCTTCTTCTCCTTAGCCACCTTCGTCACATCAGAAACCTTCTTTTCCTCAGACATTTCTACAAAACTTCAGCCTATCACAAAGTTTGAAAACCAAGCATGAGCTGGTTGCAAGAGAATTAAAAGTTTGAGCAAATAATGCGAGAAACAGGAATGGCATAACAAATGTCCCGGTTGTGCGTTTCTATTTATATGCCTAGTGCATTGCAACTTGGTGGGCCCCATTTGTCATTGACTTTCTCTATTCTAGCGAAGGGAATGTGTTTTTTTGGACCTTCGACTTAAGGCCTTCATCCACGTTGCAGTCTGAATTTGTTGTTACAACAAATTAATACTGCGAGGGGCTACTATTGGGGACCTTCATCTTTCGAAGGTCCTCAAAAACACGACTAACATGCTTTCCGAGTATAATGTGTTGTCACAGGAACCTTCGGTCTTAAGATGAAGTTGTGCGCAGTATGAAAGGCGCAGTATGGGAGAAGGTTGAACCAATGTCGAAGCTATGAATGAAGACGCTTCGGCTTAGCGCAAAGGCAGCGATGGAGAATGGAACCGACCTAAAAGGGAATGTACCATTCAGTCCTCGACAAATTACTCCTTAGTCAGTAGTAAGTGTTAAGGACACAAATGTAATTTTACCCAGGCTGCGCCCTGTGCCTATAAATAGATGAATAGTAACACCGTACTGTTCACGCTGACTTGTAATCGCTCGCACGTCACTTGGACTTTTTGCCTTCTGTCAAGCCGAAGGTATAAATGTAATTTAATATCATTGATGTTGATTTACATAAATAAGAATACCAAGAATCTGATAGTATTAAACAATTATTCATGCTCTTTTCTATGCCTTACATGCTCCTGCTGTTATTCTTATGTGTTGAAATGATGAAGGTATGTCTTTCATGACCTTCATCTAAAGACCATCATATCCTAAGGGATATAATGTTTCGAAGGACAAAGGTCTTTAACTATTAACATTTGTGTTGCCTTGTTCTTGATTCATAGCATTCGAGAGCAAGTGACCAATAACGGTAGTCCACACATAGCCTCATGTTGCCATCTTTCTTCTTCACGAAGAGCACTGGGGCTCCCCAAGGTGATGCAGCTGGTCTAATGAAACCTTTTTGTTGAAGCTCTTCAAGTTGTTTCTTTAGCTCTGCAAGCTCTAGGGCTACTAATCGATAAGCATTCTTTGCTATCGGCTTGGTTACAGGAATGAGATCAATAGTGAACTCCACATCATGCTCAGGAGGCATGCCAGGAAGTTCATCCGGAAACACATCGACAAACTCTTGAACTATCGGCACATCTTCTAGTGATTCTGCCTGAATGTGGTTTACCATTGCCTCTAATAAGCCACAGCAGATCAGGCATGTGACTGTTACCCCTTGATGGTTGGTGATTGTCACTGCCCTCTCAGCACATGCTATGTTACCACGATGTTTGGTGAGCCAATCCATAGTGATTATGACATCTATGCCCTTGGAAGCAAGAACCACAAGTTCGGCAACGAAGGCTACCCCACTTTGGTTTATAGGGAGGTGTGACACCTAAGTGGCAGGGTATATGTCCTCCAGGGGAATGGGTCATTAGTGGCCTCTTAAGGGCTATAGTAGGTATATCATTATTTTCCACAAAATGCGATGATATAAAGGAGTGTGACGCTCCAGAATCAAAAAACACTGAAGCTAAAACTGAGTTAACAAAGAACTCACCAAACATCACCCCTGCTGCTTCTTCAGCTTCTTCTGCATATACATGGTTCACTTTGGCTTTTCCAAATGATTGTTGACTTTTAGCTGGTGCAGTACAGTTAGCTCCAGTTGGTTGTCTTGGTCCATTCATAGAGTTGGAGAAAACTGACGGTGCTGGTTGATTTTTGTATGGGCAGTTGGCAATGAGATGGCCTATCTCACGGCAATGGAAACATGCTCTCATATTGGTCACTTGGCTTCCTCCACTAGTCTGTTGAGTACGGAAAGTGCTTTGAATCTTCTGGAGCGAAGCCAATTGAGCTGGCTTCTAGAAAGAACTAGGGTGCGCTTTGGGCGGCAATGCACCCTGGCTCCGGTGGCCTGAGTCAGTAGGAAACTGAGTTCTCTGAAACTTCTCAGGCTGCTAGGACTTCTTGCTCTCAAATCGACGCTTGTGCTCATTGAACTCCGCCTTTTTGTTTCTTTCAGTGGTGATTGCTCTATTAACCATGGAATTAAAGTCATTATGGACAGTGACTTCCACAAGGGTCTTGATCTCAGAGTTAAGGCCACTAAGAATGGCTTACTGCTTCTTCTCATCATCATTGATATCTTCAGGAGCATAACGGGACAATTTTGTAAACTTGTGAAGATATTCTGACACAGACATGGAGCCTTGACGAAACTTTCTGAACTCATCTTTCTTAAGCTTCATCATGCTGCTAGGAATATGCTGCTCTCGAAAGATCTTGACAAAATCAGCCCACCCCATCACAACTATATCTTCATTAACCTCTCGATAACTTTGCCACCAAGTAAGAGCTTGTCCCCTTAATTGCTGCACCACAAGTAAGACCTTGTCCCTGTCATCAGCATGGACGACCTCAAGCTTCATCTCAATCTCACGCAACCAATCATCTGCCTTGATCAGGTTGTCAGATCCCCCAAACTTTTGTGGTTATAAGCGGTGGAAATCTGCAATGATGCTGCCATTGCCATTATGATGAGCTGCAGGTCTAGGATTGCCTTGATTTCCTTGAGCTTGAGCTATGATAGTGGTCACCAGAGCTTCCAGAAGTCTATTCTGCTGATACAACATGGTTGCTAGGTCGACAGGAGCAGGAACAGGAGGGGCTTGGGGTAGAGGGCGGCTCTCTACCGAGTTAGCAGGGTTCTTAGATAGTCTAGGGAGAGTGTGACTAGACTCGTCCCCACGACCCGCACCATGGGCACCCATAACTCGGTTAGAGCGGCGTGGCATCTATGTAGAATATTAGGTGTGTCAGTAACTTTTTAGGGAAAATGTTGCTAAAAGCATATTTTAAGTTTTTTTGAAAGTTGACATTTAGTAATTTATTTAGTCCCATTTTGGTTGACAAAATTTTAAGTGTCGTTTTCTTTTTGGATTTAGTGGGGTCACACACAAACACACAAACATCAATCATTCAAGCACCAAGCAAGCACACCAATCATAGTTTTAATACAAGGGGGGTACATTTTTTTAGCGGTCCAGCCCTAAGGGGCGATCGATACAACTTAAACATCGGTCCCTACAATGGTCTCTCTAGGGTCTTCTTCATCATCTGGTCGAGGCGATGCAGGAGGTGTGGGTGATGCCGATCCAAAAAATCCTTCTGCGGGGTTGGAACAAGTACAACAGGGTTCCTTCAAGCATGTTGGTTCCATTAGAGTTCTGGGGGTGATGGTTCTTGCGCTTGACACGGTCCGCCAGGGAGATGTCCCTGAGGAGCTTGCTATGGTGGTCAGTTTGCTCCTAAAGGTTATCTTCTGCAAGGGCGATGCGGCTTTCGGTGTTAGCCACACAGGCTTCTGCCTAGGCCAAGTCCAACCTTGACTTCCTCCAACGGACTTCTGCTTCCTCAGCACGCTGAGTCAGGGCTCTCACACGTCGGCATAATTGGTCGCATAGGTCATCGAGACTGAGCAAATATCCCGACATAGCGACAATCGTGGGGTCTTTCTCAGCTGCTTCGAGGCTTCTCAGACTCCCCAAGTTGCGAATTCGGGCCGCCCAAGCAGGATGATTGCGATCCAGCAGTGGAAAGTACTTCATGGGTGTGGAACCCAAGTGCCATTCAAACAACTGGCACAAGTACCGAAGAGCCTTGCGTGCGGTTAGCTGGTAGGTGTCCTTCAGGCGGTGACCGGTCGCAGTGACACTCCAAGGCCTCACTTCTGGGAACTTGTCGCTGGCGTCGATGTGGACGAAGACCTGGCAGGCTTCGGTTCCACACTCCATGATGTTGAGGCGGCCAGTTGTGGCATAGAGCACCTTCGGGAAACCATCTTCTTTGAGGAAATAGGTGGTTACCTAGTCACCAGCCATCTGACTATTCAAGGAGATGAGATTAGCATAACAAGGTAAGTTTGTCATGGATTTGTCGGGGTATGGGAAAATCATCCTAGGGCTCCTGCAGGCTCGTTTAGCTAACGTGGCGTGCCCTATAGCCAAGTATGCCTCTGATACCACTTGAAGCGTCCCGATCTAATGACCGAAACTAAACATGCATAGATATACTAGAATACAAAGTTCCAGTACCATGCTCAAGTGGTGCCATTACATACAAGGCTTTTATTTAGTACATTCTAATAAAACGATAATAGAAACTAGAAATAAAATAGTGGTGGCGAAGAACGCGACTGCGAGCTCCTCGTCGGACATGGCGTTTGCTACAACACAATGGCACCACAGGGGACTTGGGTGTAGGAACGCGCTACTCGTCGGGCACAAAGTCAGGATCCTCTGCAACAAATCATAAACGGGTGAGTACAAAGGTACTCAGCAAGTCCCACCTCGCCCTTACAGTGAGGGAGTTACATTACATGCATGGATCATTGGCAAATGCTACATATAGCAGTCATTAACGAGTGCAAATTAAAGGTAAAGCCCATAACAACCCTCCATAGCCAGCAGGTAGCTCAACTAGTTGAAGTGTTCGCACCGTAACCTGTCCTATACCAAGGACACAGACCATTTGAATGGATTATACACTCTGCAGAGGTTGTACGCTGTACCCACATGCACATCACCGTCCTATGATGGTTCTGTCATAGTCGACACCCAGCCATGGCTCAATCTCACCTAGCCACCCACAATCCCTCGGGTATTGACCACTCAGGTCTCTAACCCAAACATATATGTCCCGGGCGACTACCAGGTTAGCCAATGGGATTAGACTAAGGCTTGCCCACACAAGCTCATGTGGTTGCACTAGAAATAAGTTAGGTGAGATAGCACCCCAACACAAAGTCCTTATGGCTCACCAGAGCAGCCACCAACCAGAACCAGCAAACCCGAGATGTCACCACGACAACTCGGTAGCAAGTTTACCACCACGGTAGCGCATGCACCAACACTTACCCTGCTGCTCTGGTTTCATTCCCATCCAGTTTTATCAAGTGTCAATGTATCAAATATTTATGCAATTATCATGCATCAAGGCATCAGTCAAAGGTTTCTCTCATCCACTCAGCATTAGGTGTATCATTTCATGCCACTCCTATGTCTAGCAGGTTTTATATTTTCCCTCACTTAGGAACTAACACCATCAGCGTAAAGGGTCGATGAGACCTACCTTCACTCGTGTACTCCTCCTCGACGTCAGGCTCCTGGTCAGTAGGCTCTAGCTGGTTGTACTCCGGGACTGGCTCTGCTCCGACGAGTGGCGCGATGCGAGAAATCATACAAACAATACACATACATAAGTGTGTGGTATAAATATATTTTTTAGACAAATATGTTGAGTTTTATTTTAGAAAAATATTGGCGCAAGAATCAGGTTAATCAGAGTCAGTATGTAGAAGTTATAAGCATTACAGTTTAGTATATTGATTAATTACGAAAATAAACAAAATAGAAAAGGGACTTGGGCTGCTGGTCCAGTTGCTTGTACGAGGCATATGTGGGCTATGACTTGGACTACGATGGGGTGTGCAGGAGGATTCAGGTTAGCTTCTAAAGAGACAATACGAAACGCTGAATACACTTCACTGGAGTCTTCTTCCTCCCTCTGCTCCCTCACGACAACCATTGGGAGCTCAAATCCAGCCACGAGAGAGGCAAGTGGGCCGCTGGGGAGAGTGGGAGAAGTGCCTCCAACCAGTGGCTAGTCTGATTGGGGCGAGATTTTGGGGATGGGTCGACTGACGAGTTGCCGGGAGGAAGGTGCGGCCATGGCGGATTGGGCTCGACGATGGCTCGAACAGCGAGGGAAACGATGATGGGGCTGGTGGAGGATACTCCAGAGGTGGAGGAGGCGCTTACCTATGGCTCGGCTGGCCTTCCGGGGTGCTGAGCGGTAAATCTACGGAGGGCAACTGTGGATCAAGGTCGAGGAAGTGTGCCACGCCATGGTGTGGCCTGGGATGTCTCTTATTGTAATACCCAAAAGTATTGTTTCGGACTTCTAATAAACAAAACAAAAATTTGAACAAGGATATTGTGATAATACAAATTATCTCACATATTAAGTCACATCCCCTAAAATAAACATCCTTCCTAATAAAGAGTTAATTGAAACATACCCATATGAAATTAGTTATCCCACTATCGAATTAAAAAAAGGTATTCACTTAAAGATTTTAGCTAAAAAAACATACCTTGGTGTAGTTATACATTAGAAAATATTTCCCCAAACTAAGTATTTCCTTATGTGGAAGCATATAATGAAAAGAATAAAGTAATAAATAAATAAAATGGGATAACTTTGCATTACATACATGTTGGATTCTGTGTTGGTGCACTAAACATAAACTTAGATTAGAAGCAAGTTTGAACTTTGTTTGAGTCAAATTAGGGCTTAAACTTGAATAGAAATCTGAAAACTAAAATAGAAAAAAAGGAGAAAGATTGGAAACGCGTTGGGCCGAAACCTTGCGTCCTCGGCCCAAATTACCTCAGTCCATGCAGTGCTCCCTCGCTCCCAGGCATCGACCGACGTGCGGGCCCAGGCTGGCAGTCACCTGGGGCCAGCGCGTCTGCTGCCCGGTCGCACCTGGGAGTCTTCTTCCCCGCGGGCTCGTCACGCTGCACCGGCCGCCGTGTGGGGCGCCTAGAATCTCGGATCAATGGTTGGGATCCGGAGCTCGTAGCAGCTGCGGTCTCCGCGCCCTATAGAACCTGGCCGTGTGCACCGTTGGTACAACAGAACCGCGCCATGGCCACGGGGATCGCTCCGCGCGTGTCGTCAACCAAAACCATCCGCGAATCTCGCCTGGGAGCTCGCCAAGGTTGTTTCTGTGCTCCCTGGAGACCATAAATGCAGACCCGGTCCACCACTTCGCCGCATTTCAGTTACCTTCCCTGATCCACATCACTGGAGCCTCGTTTGTGACCTCCCCGGTGCCATAGTTGAAGCGGAGAGATAGAGCTTAGAGAAGCGGCTAGGAAGCATCAAAGGTGTTCGCTGCATCCGTACGTGGTTTTTCCGGGTGCGTTTGGCGTGCATCGTAGGCATAGTTCGTCGCTGGTGTTCTGGGGGGCCGCAAGGGAGGACGGACCTCACCGCGATCGACGTTTCGTCACAGTATCGGTGAGCGCCTTCACATCAGTTAATCACGTCCTCGATTATGTTTGACGCTAGATCTCCTGCGGGGCTGGGCGCGCGACACTTCTAGCGTGTCTAACCGGTGTGGGCCTTGGATAGCGCGCAGCGGCGGTGCCATACGCCAGAGCATCACTACCTCGCCCAAAACGCCATTAGCGCACCAGTCGGGGAAATCGAGGGCCACCGCGGGCTGAGGGCGTTCGGCGGCGCGAAGCTTGTGGAAGGTTGTAACGTTCCTGGGGTCGGCGACCTGGCGGTGTTCCCCTGTCGGGTCTTGGCCTGCGTCGGATTGCCTGTCATGGTGGGGGAAGTAGTTTGGGCACGAACGGCCGAGCACAACGTCGCGAGGTTGAAGAAGCGGGGGGGCCTAGATTCTGTGATGGACGGCTAGGATTTGGTAGATGATATATTTCGGTCAGATCCAATATCCGCCGTTGGATACTGTGTGGACGACCGCGATTAGTCCTGCGCATACCCCTTTGTGTCATTAAAATTGTGCCGTCGATTTTAGATCCAGTGGTCATATATGCGTACCGGTTCGGGGATCTAATCTCACGCGTCCACCCTTGATCGCACGGCCAGGACATGCCAGTACCGCTTCAGCTGCCCACTTCACAGAAAAGCCCTTATGTTTTTAAGATAACAACCCACCGTCCACTGTAACTGCTCAATGGGTCTGTGGAATCTTTACGTTTTAACCCTGTGCTTCTGTTTATTTAGCGCACAATCCAGACAACGAATAAAACCAGAGTAAATAAACAAATAATCCTAGAAATTGGTTTTTAGTATTAAAATAAGCCCAAGAAATTATTTAATCCTTAGAAAATTCATATTTTGACCAAATTGACCCATTCCGGTTCCTATAATTTTATAATATTATTGTTTATCAAATAGTGCCACTGATTTGACATAAGAGCCACTTTAAAATTTATTTCCTAATTAACCTTATATCAAATACATAAAACCTTAGGAAATTCGTATCTCCTCCGTTTTAACTCCGATTTGATCCGTTCAAGTTGTGTTAGTCTCGTGGAAACGCGTAGATCATTATTATGCAGTATATTCTTATGTTTGGTGTGATGTTAATTTTATCTATACCATGTTTGTTTGTATTGCTACGACTAGCGCGAGGACACATGTCATCTGAAAAGCAAGTTGGTACCTGGATTCTCAAGTGCCAAGCAAGTTGTGCCCTTGATTCACTTCGTTACCTAATAATGTTCTTTATAATCATTTACCATGCATAGGTTTAATTTTGATGGGACCCAATAGGTCACCCTAGATTGTTTATCCCATTACCTTGTTTACCCCTGAATCACATGGGTAGTTTTTGCTATTGCTTTATATGATTTTGGGATAATCATTTATTATATCCATGTTCCAGTTATTATGTTATTTTATTTATGTTCATGTCAAGATCATTATATTATTGTTAATTGGAACATGGAGCTTAAATTGAGAAACACGTGCCACCCCAAGGGTTTAATGGGACGCCCTTGGCTGACTAATTAGGAAAGCTAGTGGAAGACTACCTTACCCGAAAGGGGCAAGGGCAGTAGGGGAGTGGTCAGTGTAGGGAGGTCCTTGGATGATTTTGCTGCGATGGCGGTCAGACAAGAACCCTGCATTGGAACTTCCTATAAACTGTAGCGGGTTTTCGAAAGCTAGTGGAACTTTGTAAAGGCCTCGTAGTGGATCCCTAGCCATTCACCTTGGTAGTGTCTAAGGGCCTAGCTAACCCTGGCGACATGGGAAACACGACTTGTGGGTAAAGGGTACAACCTCTGTAGAGTGTAAAACTGGTATACTAGTCGAGCTCACGGTCATGAGCGGCTCAGGACTCTCCGATGATTAAATTATGGAACCTAAACTCAATTTGTCATTTGCATTTGCATGGGATTTGTTATTAATTTTGTTCTATTATTATTATGGTTTGGTATCTACTTATACTTAGTAATTGCTAATAAAATTTTGACCAACTTATTAAAAGCAATGCTCAGCTTAAACCCCTATCGTTGATAAGCCTTACACTTCATGATCTCCCACCTTTTGTGAGTTCATGCCACATTATTCCCCACAACTTGTTGAGCGATGAACATGTGTGAGCTCACCCTTGCTGTCTCACACCCCCCCCCCTCCCCGCAGGACAAGTACAGGTGGTTCAGGAGGAGCCACAAGGCGAGGAGTTTGATCTAATCTAGGTGGCGTTTCTCAGTTGACATTGGCGCCAACGATCCTTAGTTCGTTTTATATTTATCTTTATTTTGTAATAAGTCTTCCGCTATGTAATAAATACTCTGATTATATTGTGACATTTATCTCTATACTCTCTGTTATTATATATGTTGTCTTCTTGGCGCATGTATGAGATGCACCTGTCTTTGTTCCTTAAAGCCCGGGTGTGACAGAAGTGGTATCAGAGCAAATGTTGACTGTAGGACGAAACCTAGATAGAAATGGACAAAACCCTTCCCTACTTACCTTCTTCTGATTCATTCTATACTTACTTTACTTTGATTCATTCTATACTCACCTTATCTTGATCGTGTCTCACCTTCTACTGTTCTACTCTGATCATTCTTATCTTTCTACTCTAAGACAAGAAGGATTTCACACCTTGGAATCCTACACTTATGATTTTTTTTAGAGATATGAGACCTAAGACAAAATTAAAATTATTTTCTTTATTAAAAATGTTGGTTGATTGTTCTGATGATCAATGCTTGATTTGCTTCTTTGATTGATTGAAACATTATAGTCGGGCATCTTAGCATGTACCACTATAAGGTAATGTATTAGCTTTAGTGGGTGACACACTAATCTACTTAGCTAATAAATCCCCCACATTAACATTTCTCGTAATTACTCGCCTTATCTACAATTCTTCCCTTCTTACCCTGTATTTCTAACCCAGATGGGCTACCCCTATAGTGTTAGAAGAGAGCACTATAGACGTGATTCTTGGTATGTCATGGTTAAGAAAGGTAAAGGCAGTATATACACTGTGCTAAGGGAACCGTAGAACTCACCAATTCCAAAGGACAAAGATTTGAAGTTGAAGTTACAGTAACTACCACCATCAGACTAGCGGCATTCTTAGTAGATGAGAAGTTTGTGGGTGACAACCTCCGTGTGGTTAAGGATTTTCCAGATGTCTTTCCAGAGGAGTTACCAGGGATGCCACCCGATATATAAGTTGAGTTGGTCATTGATCTCTCACCTGGGACTGCTCCTATTTCCAAACGGTCATACAGGATGTCTGTAGAAGAACTAAAGGAACTTAAGAAGCAATTAACAGAGTTATAAGAGGCTGGGTACATTCGTTCGGATTCTTCACCTTGGAGAGCGACATTTCTATTTATACAGAAGAAAGATGGATCATAAGGGATGTACGTGGATTATAGGTCCCTTAACGATGTCACTGTGAAGAACAAGTATCCATTACCCCGCATTGAGGATTTATTTGATTAGATGAGAGGTGCTAGAATATTCTCGAAGATTGATCTCTGATCGAGATACCATCAAATGAAGATTAGGCCATCGGACATTCCTAAGACGGCTTTCTCGACTCGATATGGATTATATGAGTTCACTGTTATGTCGTTTGGATTAACTAATGCACCTTTTATGGATCTGAAGAATAAGGTGTCCATGATCTAGACAGATTCATCGTGGTTTTCATCGATGATATATTTTTTTATTTATTCCAAGAGTGATAGTGATCATGAGGAACAACTGAGGTTGGTGCTACAGAAGCTACGAGACAATCAACTCTACGCCAAGTATAGAAAATGCAAGTTCTGGATTGATAAGGTGCCATTCATTGGACATGTCATTTCTATGGAGGAATAGCAGTGGATCCTGCTAAAGTCAAGGAGATAGTGGTGTGGAGCATACCCACTACAGTTACTGAGGTCCGGAGTTTCTTAGGACTTGCAGGATATTATCGGAGATTTATTGAAGGATTTTCTAAGATTGCTAAGCCTATGACCTCGCTTCTGGTGAAGGGAAGAGAGTTCAAATGGGATGAGAAGTGCCAAGATAGCTTTGATCAATTAAAGAAGAGGATGATGTCACCATCAGTGTTGGTTATGCCAGATCTACAGAAAGGATTTGATATTTATTGTGATGCATGTGGCCAAGGCTTGGGATCCGTGCTCATGCAAGAAGGACATGTGATCGCCTATGCGTCTCGTCAGTTGCGGAAGCATGAATTGAACTAACCCCACTCATGACTTAGAACTGGAAGCCGTTGTGCAGGCGCTTAAGAATTGGAGACATTATGTTATGGGAACCGTGTGCCAAGTGTACACGGATCATAAGAGTTTGAAGTATATATTCACTCAGAAGGATCTCAACCTTAGGCAACGCCATTGGTTGGAGCTTATTAAGGATTATGATTTGGAGGTTCACTATCACCCGGGCAAGGCGAATTCGGTTACAGATGCCTTGAGTCAAAAGGGGCATGTTCATTCAGCTATTGTTGCCCAGTTACTCGATGAGATTGTTGAGGATTTCAGGAGACTTAACCTGGGGATAGTTGCTCATACTGAAGGAGTTATTATTGATGTGGAACCTACTTTGGAGCAAGAAATCCGCAAAGGACAGATTGGTGATGCTAAAATACAAGAGATTAAGGATCTGATTACTGAAGGTCGAGGTCCGCAATCCATGGAGGATGAGCAAGGCACCGTATGGTTCAAGGACAGGATATGTATTCCTAAGATTGATAGCCTTCGTGAAACTATTAAAAAGGAGGCCCATGACTTGGATTATTCTATTCATCCTGGTAGCACTAAGATGTATCAGGATTTGAAGCAGAAGTATTGGTGGTATGGATTAAAGAGAGATGTGGCTACACATGTGGCTATGTGCGAGGTGTGTCAAAGAGTTAAGGCCGAACACCAAAGACAAGCTGGACTATTATACCCATTGAAGATACTCGAATGGAAGTGTATGGATTTCATTACTGGATTGCCTCGCACCTCGAAAGGATATGATGCTATATGGGTTATTGTGGATAGACTGACCAAAGTGGCTCATTTCATTCCGGTCAAGACTACTTATAAGGTATCTCAATTGGTAGAGTGATATATGGCTCGGATTGTGTCTCTACACGGTGTACCGAAGAAGATCGTTTCGGATAGAGGATCATAGTTTACCTCTAGATTTTGGAAAAGTTTTCATGAGAATATGGATACGAAGTTGAATTTTCGTTCGGCCTACCATCCTCGGACTGATGGACAGACTGAAAGGACTAACCAAGTATTGGAGGATATGTTGAGAGCTTGTGCCCTTCAGAATGGTAGTAGTTGGGACAGGAGTCTACCTTATGCTGAGTTCTCATATAATATTAGCTACCAGGCCAATCTGAAGATGTCACCGTTCGAGACTCTGTATGATAGAAAATGCAGGACTCCTCTATTTTGGACCAGACTGGAGGAAGATAGTTCTTTGGACCTGAACTTATTCAAGAGGCAGAAGAACAAGTTTGTATAATTCGAGAGAATTTGAGGGTAGCTCAAACCAGGCAAAAGAGCTACGCAGATAATAGAAGAAGACCACTGGAATTTGAGGAAGGTGATCATAAGTACCTCAAGGTGTCACCACTTCGTGGAATGAGGAGATTTAAAGTCAAGGACATATTGTTCCCTCACTTTATTAGACCATTCAGAGTTTTTAGGTGAGTTGGAGAGATGGCCTATCAACCCGAGCTACTTGATAATCTATTGGATGTACATAATGTATTCCATGTGTCACAACTTAAGAAGTGCCTCCGTGTCCCTGAGGAACAATTACCAATGGAGGAACTCAGTGTTTAGGATGATTTGACTTACACGGAGTATCCCATCAAGATTTTTGATGCTTTGACTCAAGTTACAAGAAATAAGGTAATAAAGATGTGCAAAGTGCAATAGAGCCATCATGGAGAAGATGAAGCCACATGGGAAAGAGAAGAAGAGCTTCGCGTAGATTTTCCTCATCCTTTCCCTAGTCCTTCTTAAATCTCGAGGACGAGATTATTTTTTTAGGGGGGTAGGATTTGTAATACCCAAAAGTATTGTTTCGGACTTCTAATAAACAAAACAAAAATTTGAACAAGGATATTGTGATAATACAAATTATCTCACATATTAAGTCACATCCCCTAAAATAAACATCCTTCCTAATAAAGAGTTAATTGAAAGATACCCATATGAAATTAGTTATCCCACTATCGAATTAAAAAAAAGGTATTCACTTAAAGATTTTAGCTAAAAAACATACCTTGGTGTAGTTATACATTAGAAAATATTTCCCCAAACTAAGTATTGCTTTATGTGGAAGCATATAATGAAAAGAATAAAGTAATAAATAAATAAAATGGGATAACTTTGCATTACATACATGTTGGATTCTGTGTTGGTGCACTAAACATAAACTTAGATTAGAAGCAAGTTTGAACTTTGTTTGAGTCAAATTAGGGCTTAAACTTGAATAGAAATCTAAAAACTAAAATAGAAAAAAGGAGAAAGATTGGAAACGCGTTGGGCCGAAACCTTGCGTCCTCGGCCCAAATTACCTCAGTCCACGCAGTGCTCCCTCGCTCCCAGGCACCGACCGACGTGCGGGCCTAGGCTGGCAGTCACCTGGGGCCAGCGCGTCTGCTGCCCGGTCCCACCTGGGAGTCTTCTTCCCCGCGGGCTCGTCACGCTGCACCGGCCGCCGTGTGGGGCGCCTAGAATCTCGGATCGATGGTTGGGATCCGGAGCTCTTAGCAGCCGCGGTCTCCGCGCCCTATAGAACCTGGCCGTGTGCACCGTTGGTACAACAGAACCGCGCCATGGCCACGGGGATCGCTCCGCGCGTGTCGTCAACCAAAACCATCCGCGAATCTCGCCTGGAAGCTCGCCAAGGTTGTTTCTATGCTCCCTGGTGGCCATAAATGCAGACAGATTGGTGATGCTAAAATAAAAGAGATTAAGGATCTGATTACTGAAGGTCGAGGTCCGCAATCCATGGAGGATGAGCAAGGCACCGTATGGTTCAAGGACAGGATATGTATTCCTAAGATTTATAGCCTTCGTGAAACTATTAAAAAGGAGGCCCATGACTTGGATTATTCTATTCATCCTGGTAGCACTAAGATGTATCAGGATTTGAAGCAGAAGTATTGGTGGTATGGATTGAAGAGAGATGTGGCTACACATGTGGCTATGTGCGAGGTGTGTCAAAGAGTTAAGGCCGAACACCAAAGACAAGCTGGACTATTATACCCATTGAAGATACTCGAATGGAAGTGTATGGATTTCATTACTGGATTGCCTCGCACCTCGAAAGGATATGATGCTATATGGGTTATTGTGGATAGACTGACCAAAGTGGCTCATTTCATTCCGGTCAAGACTACTTATAAGGTATCTCAATTGGTAGAGTGATATATGGCTCGGATTGTGTCTCTACACGGTGTACCGAAGAAGATCGTTTCGGATAGAGGATCATAGTTTACCTCTAGATTTTGGAAAAGTTTTCATGAGAATATGGATACGAAGTTGAATTTTCGTTCGGCCTACCATCCTCGGACTGATGGACAAACTGAAAGGACTAACCAAGTATTGGAGGATATGTTGAGAGCTTGTGCCCTTCAGCATGGTAGTAGTTGGGACAGGAGTCTACCTTATGCTGAGTTCTCATATACTAATAGCTACCAGGCCAATCTGAAGATGTCACCGTTCGAGACTCTGTATGATAGAAAATGCAGGACTCCTCTATTTTGGACCAGACTGGAGGAAGATAGTTCTTTGGACCTGAACTTTTCAAGAGGCAGAAGAACAAGTTTGTATAATTCGAGAGAATTTGAGGGTAGCTCAAACCAGGCAAAAGAGCTACGCAGATAATAGAAGAAGACCACTGGAATTTGAGGAAGGTGATCATAAGTACCTCAAGGTGTCACCACTTCGTGGAATGAGGAGATTTAAAGTCAAGGACATATTGTTCCCTCACTTTATTAGACCATTCAGAGTTTTTAGGTGAGTTGGAGAGATGGCCTATCAACCCAAGCTACTTGATAATCTATTGGATGTACATAATGTATTCCATGTGTCACAACTTAAGAAGTGCCTCCATGTCCCTGAGGAACAATTACCAATGGAGGAACTCAGTGTTTAGGATGATTTGACTTACATGGAGTATCCCATCAAGATTTTTGATGCTTTGACTCAAGTTACAAGAAATAAGGTAATAAAGATGTGCAAAGTGCAATAGAGCCATCATGGAGAAGATGAAGCCACATGGGAAAGAGAAGAAGAGCTTCGCGTAGATTTTCCTCATCCTTTCCCTAGTCCTTCTTAAATCTCGAGGACGAGATTATTTTTTTAGGGGGTAGGATTTGTAATACCCAAAAGTATTGTTTCGGACTTCTAATAAACAAAACAAAAATTTGAACAAGGATATTGTGATAATACAAATTATCTCACATATTAAGTCACATCCCCTAAAATAAACATCCTTCCTAATAAAGAGTTAATTGAAAGATACCCATATGAAATTAGTTATCCCACTATCGAATTAAAAAAAAGGTATTCACTTAAAGATTTTAGCTAAAAAAACATACCTTGGTGTAGTTATACATTAGAAAATATTTCCCCAAACTAAGTATTGCTTTATGTGGAAGCATATAATGAAAAGAATAAAGTAATAAATAAATAAAATGGGATAACTTTGCATTACATACATGTTGGATTCTGTGTTGGTGCACTAAACATAAACTTAGATTAGAAGCAAGTTTGAACTTTGTTTGAGTCAAATTAGGGCTTAAACTTGAATAGAAATCTGAAAACTAAAATAGAAAAAAAGGAGAAAGATTGGAAACGCGTTGGGCCGAAACCTTGCGTCCTCGGCCCAAATTACCTCAGTCCACGCAGTGCTCCCTCGCTCCCAGGCATTGACCGACGTGCGGGCCCAGGCTGGCAGTCACCTGGGGCCAGCGCGTCTGCTGCCCGGTCGCACCTGGGAGTCTTCTTCCCCGCGGGCTCGTCACGCTGCACCGGCCGCCGTGTGGGGCGCCTAGAATCTCGGATCGATCGTTGGGATCCAGAGCTCGTAGCAGCTGCGGTCTCCGCGCCCTATAGAACCTGGTCGTGTGCACCGTTGGTACAACAGAACCGCGCCATGGCCACGGGGATCGCTCCGCGCGTGTCGTCAACCAAAACCATCCGCGAATCTCGCTTGGGAGCTCGCCAAGGTTGTTTATGTGCTCCCTGGTGGCCATAAATGCAGACCCGGTCCACCACTTCGCCGCATTTCGGTTACCTTCCCTGATCCACATCACTGGAGCCTCGTTTGTGACCTCCCCGGCGCCATAGTTGAAGCGGAGAGATAGAGCTTAGAGAAGCGGCTAGGAAGCATCAAAGGTGTTCACTGCATCCGTACGTGGTTTTTCCAGGTGCGTTTGGCGTGCATCGCAGGCATAGTTCGTCGCTGGTGTTCTCGGGGGCCGCAAGGGAGGATGGACCTCGCCGCGATCGATGTTTCGTCACAGTATCGGTGAGCGCCTTCACATCAGTTAATCACATCCTCGATTATGTTTGACGCTAGATCTCCTGCGAGGCTGGGCGCGCAACACTTCTAGCGTGTCTAACCGGCGTGGGCCTTGGATAGCGCGCAGCGGCGGTGCCATACGCCAGAGCATCACTACCTCGCCCAAAACGCCATTAGCGCACCAATCGGGGAAATCAAGGGCCACCGCGGGCTGAGGGCGTTCGGCGGCGCAAAGCTTGTGGAAGGTTGTAACGTTCCTGGGGTCGGCGACCGGGCGGTGTTCCCCTGTCGGGTCTTGGCCTGCGTCGGATTGCCTGTCATGGTGGGGGAAGTAGTTTGGGCACGGACGGCCGAGCACAACGTCGCGAGGTTGAAGAAGCGGGGGGCCCTAGATTCTGTGATGGACGGCTAGGATTTGGTAGATGATATATTTCAGTCAGATCCAATATCTGCCGTTGGATACTGTGTGGACGACCGCGATTAGTCCTGCGCATACCCCTTCGTGTCATTAAAATTGTGCCGTCGATTTTAGATCTAGTGGTCATATATGCGTACCGGTTCGGGGATCTAATCTCACGCGTCCACCCTTGATCGCACGGCCAGGACATGCCAGTACCGCTTCAGCTGCCCACTTCACAGAAAAGCCCTTATGTTTTTAAGATAACAACCCACCGTCCACTGTAACTGCTCAATGGGTCTGTGGAATCTTTACGTTTTAACCCTGTGCTTCTGTTTATTTAGCGCACAATCCAGACAACGAATAAAACCAGAGTAAATAAACAAATAATCCTAGAAATTGGTTTTTAGTATTAAAATAAGCCCAAGAAATTATTTAATCCTTAGAAAATTCATATTTTGACCAAATTGACCCATTCCGGTTCCTATAATTTTATAATATTATTGTTTATCAAATAGTGCCACTGATTTGACATAAGAGCCACTTTAAAATTTATTTCCTAATTAACCTTATATCAAATACATAAAACCTTAGGAAATTCGTATCTCCTCCGTTTTAACTCTGATTTGATCCGTTCAAGTTGCGTTAGTCTCGTGAAAACGCGTAGATCATTATTATGCAGTATATTCTTATGTTTGGTGTGATGTTAATTTTATTTATACCATGTTTGTTTGTATTGCTACGACTAGCGCGAGGACACGTGTCATCTGAAAAGCAAGTTGGTACCTGGATTCTCAAGTGCCAGGCAAGTTGTGCCCTTGATTCACTTCGTTACCTAATAATGTTCTTTATAATCATTTACCATGCATAGGTTTAATTTTGATGGGACCCAATAGGTCACCCTAGATTGTTTATCCCATTACCTTGTTTACCCCTAAATCACATGGGTAGTTTTTGCTATTGCTTTATATGATTTTGGGATAATCATTTATTATATCCATGTTCCAGTTATTATGTTATTTTATTTATGTTCATGTCAAGATCATTATATTATTGTTAATTGGAACATGGAGCTTAACTTGAGAAACACGTGCCACCACAAGGGTTTAATGGGACGCCCTTGGCTGACTAATTAGGAAAGCTAGTGGAAGACTACCTTACCCGAAAGGGGCAAGGGCAGTAGGGGAGTGGTCAGTGTAGGGAGGTCCTTGGATGATTTTGCTGCGATGGCGGTCAGACAAGAACCCTGCATTAGAACTTCCTATAAACTGTAGCGGGTTTTCGAAAGCTAGTGGAACTTTGTAAAGGCCTCGTAGTGGATCCCTAGCCATTCACCTTGGTAGTGTCTAAGGGCCTAGCTAACCCTGGCGACATGGGAAACACGACTTGTGGGTAAAGGGTACAACCTCTACAGAGTGTAAAACTGGTATACTAGCCGAGCTCACGGTCATGAGCGGCTCAGGACTCTCCGATGATTAAATTATGGAACCTAAACTCAATTTGTCATTTGCATTTGCATGGGATTTGTTATTAATTTTGTTCTATTATTATTATGGTTTGGTATCTACTTATACTTAGTAATTGCTAATAAAATTTTGACCAACTTATTAAAAGCAATGCTCAGCTTAAACCCCTATCGTTGATAAGCCTTACACTTCATGATCTCCCACCTTTTGTGAGTTCATGCCACATTATTCCCCACAACTTGTTGAGCGATGAACATGTGTGAGCTCACCCTTGCTGTCTCACAACCCCCCCCCCCCGCAGGACAAGTACAGGTGGTTCAGGAGGAGCCACAAGGCGAGGAGTTTGATCTAATCTAGGTGGCGTTTCTCAGTTGACATTGGCGCCAACGATCCTTAGTTCGTTTTATATTTATCTTTATTTTGTAATAAGTCTTCCGCTATGTAATAAATACTCTGATTATATTGTGACATTTATCTCTATACTCTCTGTTATTATATATGTTGTCTTCTTGGCGCATGTATGAGATACACCTGGCTTTGTTCCTTAAAGCCCGGGTGTGACACTTATAGGCGGCCGTGGCAAGGGCAGACATGGTGTTCATGGCAACGCCATGAACTATGCGAGCACGCGCCCCCAACAAGTTGGATTTTGCATGTGGTTTCCTCTTCGGCATGGCAGACTGATAATGGCGATACGCTGAGACAGATCATCGCTCTGGTGTCGCGTCATGGGTGGAGTCAAGTGGGAGAGAATCACGATGTTGAGTCATGTCCGATGGTCAAGTCGTGTGTGGTGTGGTGGCAGCGGAGGTGCCGGGTTGACCACAGAGAGGTGCATAGGATTCAGACAGAGACACGAGAAAAGGCCTACTACAGTGTAGCCATGGCAGATGCCCTGCTGTTTGCTCTAGAAAAATAGAAGGACGGAGGGCTGCTGATTTTGAGCAAGGGGACAACACAGTACGCTGACCACACAATGCTGAGAAAAAGAAAGGATCGAAAATAAAAAAAATCGGAAGAGGTGGATAGATAAACACATAGTTATTGTGACCTCCCATAACTTGACAAAATATTTTTAAAATCCATAAATATATATTATAGTTTGGTTCTAGCTAGTAAATTTTAATTTTTTTGGAAAATACTTTATCAAATTAAATAGAGTTTATTTTGAAAAGTGTGTGACTTTTAGCTTAGGAAAAAAATTGGATGCCACATCCCGGAGGAAGACTACTACGAGGAGTTCGACGAGGTCTAGGTGTCATCTCCCAGTCAGCTTGTTGCCGCCAAGAGACAATAATGTTATTAGTTCGTTCTATTTATTATCATTTATTTGTAATATATTTCGTTATGTAATAAAGATTGTAATATTCGTTACTATACACTGAGTCATTATATGTGTCAATCTCATTTGACGCATATATGAGACGCACCCGAGTTTAGCCTTAAATCCTAGGTGACAGAGCCGTAGATAGCGCTCGCCTCCGAAGTGCCAGCGTCGAGCATGTCGCCGTTGAGTATGTCAAAGTTGATAGTCAGTGTAGTAGCACATTCTTTATAATGTTTATGAATACGTGACTGGTGACTACAAATCTACAATACCCGCATAAACCATATAATGTTTGCGGGTACACTTTCAGCCTTAGGCGTGGTAGCAATGACGCCTTTAATTTCTTATTTGGGGATCCTAGAACATGTCTCGTCGGCACTAAGAGCTAGTTTAGGAGTCTAAAAACCAGAGACGATTAGAGGGGCTAAAATCCCATATTTATTCAAAATTGAATAAAGAGGGAATTTTAGCCCTCCAATCTCCTCCGGTTTTGTGTTTCTCAAACTAGCCGTAAAGGGTATGGCTTTCCTCGGGTGCTAACATCAACAATATCATGAAAACAAGTGTTTGTCATTGCACCACTTGTGACTGATAGAGAGTAAGTTTGTAAAAATGCTCAAGAATTCCGACATCTTCCTAGCATAATCCTAATCTAATTTTTCAGGAATTTATGGACCATTTTTCTACGTCAATTAAGTATAGTTTATAGTATGAATCTTCATCACTTTACGTTTCAGAAGATTTTCCATACTGTTGTGCAGTTTTTAATGCCCCGTTTGGAATACGAGAATTTTTTCCTGTTTCCTGCATTTCAAAGAAGGCCTAACATTAGGCCATGAGCCCATGCAACGGAGACGACCGCCGAGGGCCCAAAACTAATAAGGGCTCAATATTTAGTAACACTATATAATACACTAATTTAAACTTTACAAATCTCATCCAACTAAATAATCCACACATCCATAACCTTTACTAAATCCACTAAACAAATTGCATCCATACTTAACACAACATCAAAACCAATGGTCCAGATCGTTGAATATTATTTGGATCATCCTTCAACCTTCCCCTCCCCGCGTCCCCACCGCCGTTAACCCCTCCCCTCGTGCCACCACCATCGTCGTCCACCCCTCTGCTCCCCTTCTGAGGAACATAGCGTTAGCACGGGTTGTATGCTAGTAGTAAAATAGTGAAAGGGAAATAGGGTCAAACCTTTTCAATAAGAATTTTGGTGGTTGAATTGCCCAATACAAATTATTGAACTAACTAGTTTGCTCTAGAAAATATGTTCTACAGGTGCCAAAGGTTCACAATAAACCAATACAAGTCAAAAGAAAGGGTTTAAGCAAAGGGAGCAAAGTTAAACCGAAGGCAGCCCTGGTCTGGCGCACTGGACTGTCCGGTGTGCCACCGGACAGTGTCCAGTGCACCACCGGACAGTGTCCGGTTGTCGGCGTTTCGACCCGGGGGGGTCCCTGGACCGACGAGTGAATTGTCGCTGCGTGTCCCTGCCCAAATGGGTTGGCGCGGGATGGAACACAAGATGTGGGACAAGCTTTGTATTATCCTGCACCAGGGGTGTCGCTCGCAGTAGGGGTTACAAGCGTGTCGCGTGAGGGAGAGAGAGAGAGATGGCTCGTACGTCGCTTCCCCTCGCGCGAACCCCCCGAACCTCTTTCAGGATGGACCTGGACTCCCCTTTTATAGAGGCAAGGAGAGAGTCCAGGTGTACAACGGGGGGCATAGCTATACGCTAACGTGTCCGGCAGTGGAGTGCCTAAGCCCTGTGTACAAGCCAATGTGGCCGTCGGGGGAGAGCTTGGGCGCTGTACATGTGATGGCGTGGCCGCCGGAGGAGCGCCTGAGTCCTGTAGGAGCACAGCTAGCAGCGCGGCGAGGACCCTGCTGACGTCTCCTTGCTATCGTAAGGGGAGGAGAGCCACCGGCGTCATGGCGCACGCGGGGCACCATCATTACCCGTCGCCGGGGTAAGCCAGATGAGATGCCGGTCTTATTCCTTGTAGCTTGAGCAGGCTAGGAGTAGGGGAATGATGTATCCCCTATTAGCACGGTCAGTCCGAGCCTAGGGTCGGTCGAGGCAGAGACTTCCCTTGTGGCCGAGGCTGGGGTCGGGCGAGGACACGTTTCCTCCCGAGACCGGGGGTCCGGCGAGGCGGAGATCTCCTCCCGAGGCCGGAGTGTGAGGTCGGGCGAGGTGGAGCTTCCTGTGGCGCCCGAGGCTTGAGCTCGGTGGTTGATCGTGACCTATTGTCAGTCGTTGCTGGGGTGGCTGACACAGCAGTCGGAGCGGAGCGGGCGGCGCTGTTTTCCTGTCATATCGAACAGTAAAGAGGAGGGGCGAAGTGACTGTGGTCACTTCGGCCTGACTGACTGAGGCGCGTGTGTCAGGAAACAGCGTCAGGCATCCCCTGCATTTAATGCGCCTGCGAAGCGGTCGGTTGGTGAGGCGGTATGGCCAAGGTTGCTTCACGATGAAGCCTACCCGAGCCAGGCCTCGGGAGAGCCGAGGGGGTGCCTGCCGCCTGAGGAGGCCCTTGGGCGAGGCGTGAATTCGTCTGGGACCACTGTTCCTACCCGAGGCTGGGCTCGGGTAAGTTCGCGCCCTTCGGATAGACGAAGTCTTGGCTTGAACCGCACCCGTCAGTTGGTCTGAGGGTGTTAACCAGCCGTGATTAGGAGCGTTGGGGGTACCCCTAATTAGGGTACCCGACAGTAGCCCCCGAGCCTCGAAGGGAGTGATGGTACTCGCTTGGAGGCTTTTGCCGCGTTTTCGGTGAGGGGACCGGCCTTTCTCGGTTTTTTGCCTTGTTCTGGTGGGTGCGCGCGAGCGCACCCGCCGGGTGTAGCCCCCGAGGCCTCGGAGGAGTGGTTTGACTCCTCTAAGGTCTGAATGCTTTTTGTGGTGCTTCGGCCGGTCTGGTCGTTCCCTCTTGTGGCCTGGTAGTAGCCCGGGTGCGTGGTCAGGTTCCAAGTTATCAGGCTGGTTTGTTGACGCTGTCAACAGTTTTGGCCGTAGCCAGGTGCGAGAGCAGTCCCCGAGCTTCTGCACGGAGCGAGAGGACGATCAAGGACTTTCCCGACTTTTATTATACGCCCATGCGTCGCCTTTCCGCAAGGAGGAGGGGGAAAGCGTCATGTTGCCCTCGGAGGGCACCGAACATGGTGTTTCCAGTGAGCTGCTAATGGGTGATCCGAGTGGACGCCCATGCCCCGTTCGTTAGGGGTCGGCTGTAGCCCGGAGGCGCGCTCCAAAAGTACCTGCGGGTGATTCGCCGGACCCAGACCCCTTCGACAGGGTCCGAGGGCTCGATGCCTCCCTCCGGTGGGATTCCGTTACAAATCATTCCCGCTGGTCTCGGAAATGTCCTAGGGTACCTCGGGAGCGTAGCCTGAGCCTTGGTTATGTATCGAACGTACCCAGAGTCATCCCTCACTCTGCATGTTCTAGGGCGACTGTCGAACCCTTCCGAGGGGCCAGCCTATGAACCCCTGATCAGTAGTGGGCACGGAGCCCGAGCGCTCTGTGGCGGCTGTCGAACCCTTCCGAGGGGCCAGTCTTCGAACCCCTGATCAGTAGGAGGGCTCGGGGCCCGCTTCCTTCGCCGGGAAGAATCCTTTCCACAACGTCCCCTTTCCCGATCCCTGTGGCAAGAGAGAGAGAGAGGAGGAGGAGGGGAAGGATATGAATTTTAAATAAAGTGGCACACCTTTCTTAACGCGGTCATTACAGCGAAGATGAAGCGACGCCTGCCTCGCCTGCCAAAGGTGTTGCCTGCCCCGTTGGGGAGTTAATGCGATGGGACGGGTGATTCGTGTGGCGCCTGTTGCGCGTGCGAGCCGTTCGAGGAGCGGGGCACGGGCGCGTCGTCTTCATGCCATGAGGGAGGGCTCTCCCGTCGCTTCAGGAGGGGACGCGAGCATGCTGGCGACTTGACTGCTGCTTCCGTTCGTCTGCCGCTTTAGTCACTGTCGGCCCACTTTTGACCACGCCAACCGTCGTGCCTGCCCCACGGCTGATCGACCCATGGCCGTCGCCTTAATTGGCACTGTTGGGTTATGCACAGGGGTACCTCGAGTCACGGTACTGGTCCTGCAGTCGAGGAGGCGCGGCATTGGCGTGAGTGGCGGTGTAGCTTCTTGCACGTCGTAACCAGCGCGCCGGTTACATGACGTGCGGGCCCACTTCCTTTGCGCTGGCCCACCGGATGTGGACGAAGCCGAAAGGGCACACAGTCGTGGTGCAGCTGGACGCTTGTCGTGTAGCAGTCCACCCTTTCGACCACCGGTTTCTGCGAAGATGGGGGAGTGCTTGTAACCGCAGGACGGTTACATGCCTTGCGTGTGGCGGTTCGCCTTCTTCGTGCTTCAGTTCAGCTCGTATGACGCGTGGGTCCCAGCCCCCTGTCGTGGGGGGAGGACCCTAGAGGTTGACAGTGGGGACTTCGTGAGAGCACCTAGAGGGGGGGGTGAATAGGTGATCCTGTAAAAACTTGAAACTTAATGCCACAAAAACTTGATTAGGAGTTAGCACAATAAAGCCAAGTGGCTAGAGAGGAGTTCTTACAAAACACAATAACCACAAGGAGATCAACACAGAGAGGCACAGTGGTTTATCCCATGGTTCGGCCAAGTCCAACACTTGCCTAC
This sequence comes from Zea luxurians, assembly GCA_029449295.1. Classification (NCBI taxonomy): domain Eukaryota; kingdom Viridiplantae; phylum Streptophyta; class Magnoliopsida; order Poales; family Poaceae; genus Zea; species Zea luxurians. The sequence continues at coordinate 17,385,569 of JAOPSE010000039.1, forward strand.
TCCACGTTGTGGCGTCCCAATGGACGAGGGTTGCACTCAACCCCTCTCAAGCGGTCCAAAGACCCACTTGAATACCACGGTGTTTTGCTTTGTTTCACTATATCCCGCTTGCGAGGAATCTCCACAACTTGGAGCCTCTCGCCCTTACAATTTGATGTTCACAAAGAAACACGGAAGTAAGGATGGGATGAGCAACACACACAAGATACAAAATCAGAGCACAAACACGCACACAAGTCACAACTTGACCTCACAACACAACCCGAAGAGTTTTCCACTCAAATGGAGCTCTAGTTGCTATCACAAAGAATCAAATGCGCGGAATTGGAGTTTTGGTGCTTAGGAATGCTTAGAGAATGCTTGGTGTACTCCTCTATGCGCCTAGGGGTCCCTTTTTTATAGCCCCAAGGCAGCTAGGAGCCGTTGAGAGCATTCCAGGAAGGCAATTCTTGTCTTCTGTCGACTGGCGGATCGGATAGTCCGGTGCGGATTTCTTTCCTGTTTTGGCGCAGCCGACCGTTGAAGGTTTGGAGCCGTTGGCGCACCGGACACTGTCTGGTGCACACCGGACAGTCCGGTGCCCCCTTCAGACCGTTGTCCTAGCCATGCGTCACGCGCGGATTGCGCGGCCGACCGTTGGCTCGGCCGACCGTTGGCTCACCGGACAGTTCGGTGCCTCACCGGACAGTCCGGTGAGTTATAGCCGTACTCTGTTGACTTGGTTCTCGAGAGCGGCAACTTCGCCGCAGCCGACTCACCGGACACTATCCGATGCACCACCGGACAGTCCGGTGATTTATAGCCGTACGCCATCGTCGAAACCCGAGAGTAGCCTTTTCACTAGAGCCAGCCTGGCACACCGGACACTGTCCGGTGCACCACCGGACAGTCCGGTGCACCCAGACTGAACTGTCTTTGGCTAAACAAAGCCATCTCTTTTCCAAATTGATTTCTCCTATTTCCAGTACTTAGACACAATACATTAGTCCTTAAAACAAAGTACTAAGTCTTAGAAACATACCTTTATGTTGATTTTCACTTGGTCCATCATTTGGCACATGATTAACACATAACTACTTGTGTTGGCACTTAATCACCAAAATACTTAGAAATGGCCCAAGGGCACATTTCCCTTTCAATCTCCCCCTTTTGGTGATTTATGCCAACACAACAAAAGCAATACAAAGATGTGCAACATCAATGCAAATAAGAACATAGATTTGTTTTGAATCAAATTTGGCATATTTGGATCATTCTTTGCCACCACTTGGTTTTGTTTTTGCAAATCAACCTCAATTTCCTATCTCTAAGTCAAACATACTTGTTGAGACATAAGGAGAGTTGTTCCAAGAGAAATTGATCAAACATTTCAAAAACTCCCCCTTTTCCCATAATCAACCATTCTCCCCACAAGAGGCCAACTTTTGACAAGAGAGACAATAAGAGAGTTTTGACAAACCAAAAGCTCTATTCTACTATTTCAAAATTCTCACCAAAAGCTCTATTCTACTATTTCAAAATTCTCAAGTGGTAGCTGATCCATTTATTGCTTTGGCCCTTAATTTCTCCCCCTTTGGCATCAAGCACCAAAACGGGATCATTTTTGGCCCTTTAACCCCATTGCCTCACCAAAATCTTCAACTAAGAGTAAAAAGGCAATAGGAGCATGAAGATGAACTTGGAGTTAGTTACTCTTTCATCGAAGTGCAGTGGAAGTCTTTCATGGTCCAAGTCCAACATTCCCTTTCAATCCACCTTTGAGACTAAATTAAGCAAACTCAAGCACACAGTTAGTCTCAAAGGGTCAAGTTGTAGCACATCTCCCCCTAAATGTGTGCATCACTTGCAAATGGACTTGTGAGGTCTGGGGAGTGCTTGTACAACTTGAGCACCATAAATAAACAACACAATGCATAAGGAACATGATCAAGGCATAAACATATGTATGCTATAAATCAATACAAGTTCCACGAATCTAAGACATTTAGCTCACTACACAGCCTGCAAAAGGTCTTCTCATCTAGAGGCTTGATAAAGATATCGGCTAGCTGGTTCTCGGTGCTAACATAAAACACTTCGATATCTCCCTTTTGCTGGTGGTCTCTCAAAAAGTGATGCCGGATGTCAATGTGCTTTGTGCGGCTGTGTTCAACAGGATTATCCGCCATGCGGATAGCACTCTCATTATCACATAGGAGTGGGACTTTGCTCAGATTGTAGCCAAAGTCCCTGAGGGTTTGTCTCATCCAAAGTAGTTGCACGCAACACTGTCCTACGGCAACGTACTCAGCCTCAGCAGTGGATAGGGCAACAGAGGTTTATTTCTTAGAGCTCCATGACACCAGGGACCTTCCTAAGAATTGGCATGTCCCTAATGTACTCTTCCTATCGACCTTACATCCAGCATAGTCGGAGTCTGAATATCCAATCAAGTCAAAGGTAGACCCCTTTGGATACCAGATCCCGAAGCAAGGCGTAGCGACTAAATATCTAAGAATTCGCTTCACGGCCACTAAGTGACACTCCCTTGGATCGGATTGAAATCTAGCATACATGCATACACTAAGCATAATATCCGGTCTACTAGCACATAAATAAAGTAAAGACCCTATCATAGACCGGTATGCCTTTTGATCAACGGACTTACCTCCTTTGTTGAGGTCGACATGTCCGTCGGTTCCCATTGGAGTCTTTGCGGGCTTGGCGTCCTTCATCCCAAACCGCTTTAGCAAGTCTTGCGTGTACTTTGTTTGGGAGATGAAGGTGCCATCCTTGAGTTGCTTCACTTGGAACCAAAGGAAGTAGTTCAACTCGCCCATCATCGACATCTCAAACTTTTGAGTCATCACCCTGCTAAACTCTTCACAAGACTTTTGGTTAGTAGAGCCAAATATTATGTCATCGACATAAATTTGGCATACAAATAAGTCACCATCACATGTCTTAGTGAATAAAGTCGGATCGGCTTTCCCAAACTTGAAAGCATTAGCAATTAAAAAGTCTCTAAGGCATTCATACCATGCTCTTGGGGCTTGCTTAAGTCCATAGAGCGCCTTAGAGAGCTTACATACGTGGTCGGGGTACCGTTCATCCTCAAAGCCAGGGGGTTCCTCCATGTACACCTCCTCCTTGATTGGCCCGTCGAGGAAGGCGCTCTTCACGTCCATTTGGAACAACCTGAAGGAATGGTGAGTGGCATAGGCTAACAATATGCGAATTGACTCTAGCCTAGCCACAGGAGCAAAAGTCTCCTCAAAGTCCAAACTTGCGACTTGGGCATAACCTTTTGCCACAAGTCGTGCCTTGTTCCTTGTCACCACTCCGTGCTCGTCTTGTTTGTTGCGGAACACCCACTTGGTTCCCACAACATTTTGCTTGGGATGAGGCACCAGTGTCCAAACTTCATTTCTCTTGAAGTTGTTGAGCTCTTCCTGCATGGCCAACACCCAGTCCGGACCTAGCAAGGCCTCTTCTACCCTGAAAGGCTCAATAGAAGAGACAAAAGAGTAATGCTCACAAAAATTGACTAATCTAGAGCGAGTAGTTACTCCCTTGCTAATATCACCCAAAATCTGGTCGATGGGATGATTCCTTTGAATCGTCGCTCGAACTTGGGTTGGAGGATCATGTGGTGCTTCTTCCTCCATAACTTGATCATCTTGTGCTCCCCCTTGATCGCATGCCTCTTCTTGATGAACCTGTTCATCTTCTTGAGTTGGGGGATGCACCATTGTTGAGGAAGAAGGTTGATCTTGCTCCTTTTGTTCCTATGGCCTTACATCTCCAATCGCCATGGTGCGTATTGTGGCTGTTGGAACATCTTCTTCATCTACATCATCAAGATCAACAACTTGCTCTCTTGGAGAGCCATTAGTCTCATCAAATACAACGTCACTAGAGACCTCAACCAAACCCGATGATTTGTTGAAGACCCTATACGCCTTTGTATTTGAGTCATAACCTAATAAAAACCCTTCTACAGCTTTGGGAGCAAACTTAGAATTCCTACCTTTCTTCACTAGAATATAACATTTGCTCCCAAATACATGAAAGTAAGACACATTGGGTTTGTTACTGGTTAGAAGCTCATACGAAGTCTTCTTGAGGAGGCGATGAAGGTAGATTCGGTTTATGGCGTGGCAAGCCGTGTTCACGGCTTCCGACCAAAACTGCTCGGGCGTCTTGAACTCCCCAAGCATCGTCCTTGCCATGTCTATGAGCGTCCTGTTTTTCCTCTCTACCACACCATTTTGCTGTGGTGTGTAGGGAGCGGAGAACTCGTGCTTGATTCCTTCCTCCTCAAGGTACTCCTGCACTTGAAGGTTCTTGAACTCGGACCCGTTGTCACTCCTTATCTTCTTCACCTTGAGCTCAAACTCATTTTGAGCTCTCCTTAGGAAGGGCTTGAGGGTCCCTTGGGTTTCAGATTTATCCTGCAAAAAGAATACCCAAGTGAAGCGGGAAAAATCATCAACAATTACTAAACCATACTTACTTCCCCCGATGCTGAGGTAGGCGACGGGTCCGAAGAGGTCCATATGCAGCAGCTCCAGGGGTCTTGATGTGGTCATCACATTTTTGGTATGATGAGAGCTTCCCACCTGTTTACCTGCTTGACAAGCTGCACAAGGTCTATCTTTTTCGAAGGTTACATTTGTTAGACCTATCACATGTCCTCCCTTTAGAAGTTTGTGAAGGTTCTTCATCCCCACATGTGCTAAACAGCGATGCCACTGCTAGCCCATGCTGGTCTTAGCAATTAAGCATGCATCTAGACTGGCCTCCTCTTTTGCAAAATCAACTAAGTAGAGTTTGTCGTCTAATACACCCTTAAAAGCTAATGAACCATCACTCCTTCTAAAGACAGACACATCTACATTTGTGAATAAGCAATTATATCCCATATTACATAATTGACTAACGGACAACAAATTATACCCGAGTGATTCAACTAAAAACACATTAGAGATAGAATGCTCGGAAGAGATAGCTATTTTTCCTAGTCCTTTAACCTTGCCTTGATTCCCATCACCGAATACGATTGAGTCTTGGGAATCTTTGTTCTTGACGTAGGAGGTGAACATCTTCTTCTCCCCCGTCATGTGGTTTGTGCATCCACTGTCGATAATCCAGCATGATCCCCCGGATGCATAAACCTGCAAGGCAAATTAGGCTTGGGTCTTAGGTACCCAACTCTTGTTGGGTCCTACAAGGTTAGTAACAATAGCCTTAGGGACCCAAATGTAAGTTTTATCTCCCTTGCATTTTGCCCCTAATTTCTTGCCAATCACCTTCTTATCCTTTCTACAAATAGCAAAGGAAGCATTGCAAGCATGATAAATTGTAGAAGGTTCATTAACTATTTTCCTAGGAACATGAGCAACATTTCTCCTAGGCATATGATGAATGACATTTTTCCTGGGCATATCTCTACCATGCACATAGGAAGAACTTGAAGCAAACATTGTATTTGAATCATAAGCATTACAACTCCTATCATGATGAACATTTCTAGAAAATTTCCTATAATAAATAAATGCATGATTCTTTTGAGCACTATTAGCCATAGGAGCCTTCCCTTTCTCCTTTGTGAAAGTGGGAGTCCTTTGGCTTGTTAAGTTCTTGGCTTCCCTCTTAAAGCCAAGCCCATCCTTAATTGAGGGGTGTCTACCAATCATGTAGGCATCCCTTGCAAATTTTAGTTTATCGAATTCATTCTTGCTAGTCTTAAGTTGGGCATTAAGACTAGCCACTTCACCATTTAATTTTGCAATAGAAACTAGGTGTTCACTACAAGCATCAATATTAAAATCTTTACATCTATTGCAAATCACAACATGTTCTACACAAGAGTTGATATATTTGCTACTTCTAGTTTAGCATTTAATCATCATTAACACTTTTTAAACTAGAAATGGTCTCATGGCAAGTAGACAATTCACATGAAAGCATTTCATTTCTTTTAACTTCTAAAGCAAGAGAATTTTGTGCATCTACAAATTTATCATGTTCTTCATACAAAAGATCTTCTTGCTTTTCTAATAATCTATTCTTATCATTCAAGGCATTAATTAATTCATTAATCTTATCAATCTTAGTTCTATCTAAGCCCTTGAACAAACTAGTGTAGTCTATTTCATCATCGCTAGATTCATCATCACTAGAAGCATAATTAGACTTTCGAGTGTTTACCTTCTTCTCCTTTGCCATGAGGCAGGTGTGATGCTCGTTGGGGAAGAGGGATGATTAGCGGCGAGTCCTTCGTTGTCGGAGTCGGATGATGAACAATCCGAGTCCCACTCCTTGCCGAGGTGTGCCTCGCCCTTAGCCTTCTTGTAAGCCTACTTCTTTTCCCTCTTCTTCTCTTGTTCCTGGTCACTATTATTATCGAGACAATTAGCGATAAAATGACCAATCTTACCACACTTGAAGCAGGAGCGTTTTCCCTTCGTCTTGCTTTTGTTGGGATGCTCCTTGCGACCTTTGAGTGCCGTCTTGAATCGCTTGATGATGAGGGCTATTTCTTCTTCGTTAAGCCCGACCGCCTCAACTTGCGCCACCTTGCTAGGTAGCGCCTCCTTGCTCCTCGTTGCTTTGAGAGCAACGGTTTGAGGCTCGTGGATTGGGCCATTCAACGCATCATCGACGTATCTTGCCTCCTTGATCATCATCCGCCCACTTATGAACTTTCCAAGTATCTCTTCGGGTGACATCTTGGTGTACCTAGGATTTTCACGAATATTGTTTACAAGATGTGGATCAAGGATAGTGAAAGACCTTAGCATTAGGCGGACGACGTCATGGTCCGTCCATCGTGTGCTTCCATAGCTCCTTATTTTGTTGACGAGGGTCTTGAGCCGGTTGTACGTTTGGGTTGGCTCCTCGCCCCTGATCATTGCGAATCTCCCATGTTCGCCCTCCACCAACTCCATCTTGGTGAGCATGGTGACGTCGTTCCCCTCATGCGAGATCTTGAGTGTGTCCCAGATCTGCTTGGCGTTATCCAAGCCGCTCACCTTATGGTATTCATCCCTGCACAATGATGCTAGAAGAACAGTAGTAGCTTGTGCATTTTTGTGAATTTGCTCATTGATAAATATGGGACTATCAGTACTATCAAATTGCATTCCACTCTCTACTATCTCCCATATGCTTGGATGGAGAGAGAACAAGTGACTACGCATTTTGTGACTCCAAAATCCGTAGTCCTCTCCATGAAAAGTTTGAGTTAACCGTCTTCTTTTTCTCGTAGTCGTTGTCTTTTTGGGAAGAAGAGGACTCGTCGCTGTCGTCGTAGTAGACGATTTCCTTGATGCGCCTCTTCTTCTTCCCATTCTTCTTCTTATGACGTGAGCCCGAGTTAGTGGGCTTGTCGTCTTTCGGCTCATTGATGAAGGACTCCTTCTCCTTGTCATTGATCACTATCCCCTTTCCCTTAGGATCCATCCCTTCGGGCGATTAGTCCCTTTCTTGAAGAGAACGGCTCTGATACCAATTGAAAGCACCTAGAGGGGGGGTGAATAGGTGATCCTATAAAAACTTGAAACTTAATGCCACAAAAACTTGATTAGGAGTTAGCACAATAAAGCCAAGTGGCTAGAGAGGAGTTCTTACAAAACACAATAACCACAAGGAGATCAACACAGAGAGGCACAGTGGTTTATCCCGTGGTTCGGCCAAGTCCAACACTTGCCTACTCCACGTTGTGGCGTCCCAATGGACGAGGGTTGCACTCAACCCCTCTCAAGCGGTCCAAAGACCCACTTGAATACCACGGTGTTTTGCTTTGTTTCACTATATCCCGCTTGCGAGGAATCTCCACAACTTGGAGCCTCTCGCCCTTACAATTTGATGTTCACAAAGAAACACGGAAGTAAGGATGGGATGAGCAACACACACAAGACACAAAATCAGAGCACAAACACGCACACAAGTCACAACTCGAGCTCACAACACAACCCGAAGAGTTTTCTACTCAAATGGAGCTCTAGTTGCTATCACAAAGAATCAAATGCGCGGAATTGGAGTCTTGGTGCTTAGGAATGCTTAGAGAATGCTTGGTCTACTCCTCCATGTGCCTAGGGGACCCTTTTTTATAGCCCCAAGGCAGCTAGGAGCCGTTGAGAGCATTCCAGGAAGGCAATTCTTGCCTTCTGTCGACTGGCGCACCGGACAGTCCGGTGCACCACCGGACACTGTCCGGTGCAGATTTCTTTCCTATTTTGGCGCAACTGACCGTTGAAGGTTTGGAGCAGTTGGCACACCAGACACTGTCCGGTGCACACCGGACAGTCCGGTGCCCCCTTCAGACTGTTGTCCCGGCCACGCGTCACGCGCGGATTGCGCGGCCGACCGTTGGCTCGCCCGATCGTTGGCTCACCGGACAGTCCAGTGAGTTATAGCCGTACTCTGTTGACTTAGTTCCCAAGAGCGGCGACTTCGCCGCAGCCGACTCACCGGACACTGTTCGGTGCACCACCGGACAGTCCGGTGATTTATAGCCGTACGCCGCCGTCGAAACCCGAGAGTAGCCTTTTCATCAGAGCCAGCCTGGCACACCGGACACTGTCCGATGCACCACCGGACAGTCTGGTGCACCCAGACTGAACTTTCTTTGGCTGAACAAAGCCATCTCTTTTCCAAATTGATTTCTCATGTTTCCAGTACTTAGACACAATACATTAGTCCTTAAAACAAAGTACTAAGTCTTAGAAACATACCTTTATGTTGATTTTCACTTGGTCCATCATTTGGCACATGATTAACACATAACCAATTGTGTTGGCACTTAATCACCAAAATACTTAGAAATGGCCCAAGGGCACATTTCCCTTTCACTTCGCCCGTGACGCTAAGGGGCACAAGCGAGGAGGTATGCCTATAAAAGGGGGAAATGATCCCCTGGGCAGTGGCCATGCCTTCATCCTCCCCTCATGCCTTGCGCCCTTCCACCTTTTGAGCCCCGGATGGGGTGCCCTAGCTTCGCCTTGCTCTTACTGTCATTGGAGGAGCGGCCTCATGGAGATCGGTACCTTTCAGCCACCGTTCGGCTTCAAGGATTTTCATCGTGCAGCCCGGCTGCATTCCCTCACCAATGGGCAGTTTGGTGGGGAGAAGCAAGTCGGGCTGTGGCCTCCGCCCCGCCCTTAGCTTCAAGGATTTTCGTCATCCGGGCTGAGGCGGAGGGAGAGCTGAGCTGGGGCTCTACCTCCCGCATGGGCCGGCAGGCCGTCTCCTCCTTCCGCATTCAGGGGAGAAGGCACTCACCGGCCTTGCGGAGGGGTGAACTTCGACAACATAGGACCGGTCGGCCGCACGCGCCGTCAGCTCCAGCGTGTCTGGCTCACTGACTCAGCTAGCTCTATCGCGGACTCCGACTCTTTGGCTTTGACGGCTTGTCCTCGCCCCTCGAGCGGAGACGCGGGCGAGGGCCTCGTCACAGCAGCGTCGGCCCTGAGGTCATCGTTGCTACTGTTTCGCCGCCCGAAGCGGGGGTCGTTGTCGCTGCTGTCGGGGCGGTTGCCGGTGAGCCGCTTGGAGTTCGTCGTCCCATGGGCCTCCTGGTATGGAGGTTGTTCATACCCACGGGAATGGAACCGGAGTCCCATTTGTAATGGCACCTTGAGTGCCAGTGTATGTTCATTGTGGCTGTCGAGGCCTGAACATTTGGGTATTTGAGAACGAAGCTGTGTGTCTTCCTCGTTCCGAGCGCTAGGACTTGTCTGTTGGCTAGCCGAACCACTTAACCTAGCGTCGGTTGCCTTTCACGGAAGGTGACGAGTGAGGTGTCCGTATTTTGGAGGCGTAGGAGTCCCTCGGCTCTGTCGACCTTGCCGCTCTAGGCTTCCCTTGCTCAGTTTTCGGAAACCTCGGCTGCTCTGCGATGAGCCGAAGCCGGAGGCAGCGGTGCTAGCGCGGATAGACGCGGAGTCGGCTCGGAACGAGGCTTCGTCGGCCCGAAAGATGGCGTCTTCTCAGGCCGAGGAAGATGTGGCAGCAGGCTGCTAGAGCTTGGCCAAGACATCTGCTGGCGCGGTGCTGGTGTCCTCCCTTAGGTGGAGGTCCTTTTGCTCGGGTCATCGTCCGAGGTCGGGCCTGGTTCCGCCGAGGGTGGAATCAACGCCGAGGGTGCTGCTGCTCCCCCTGCCGATGCCAGAACCTGCAGGAACAGTTTGTCTGTAGCATGCGCATGCTTTTTTGCGGCCGCCGAGGCCTGAACACTTTATCGTCGTGTTTAAGAAGCTGCATCTTCTCTCCTCTTGTTTCGAGCATCACGACTTGTATGTCAATAGCAGAATCGTTTATCCAAACGAGAGCTACTTTTCGCGGAAGGTGATGAGTGAGGTATCCGTATCCCGGAGGCGTAGGAGTCCCTCGGCTCGGTCGGCCTTGCCGCTTACGTGTGCTCTCATTCAGTCGAAGGATTCCATTATTGGGACAGTCGAGAAGGCGCGAAAGTCGTTTTCTACCCGAGCGTTAGGACTTGTTTGGTAGCAGGATTGCTTATCCGAGCGTGAGTTACTTCTCACGGAAGGTGATGAGTGAGGTATCCGTATCCTGGAGGCGTAGGAGTTCCTCGGCTCGGTCGGCCTTGCCGCTTACGTGTACTCTCGTCGTTCTCAGGATCCCGTTATCAATACGGAAGTCGAAAGCACAAAGGTTGTTTTGGTAGAAAATTTTTCCGAGGAAAATTTTGACGCAGAGGGGGTTCCCCCCTTCTAGCCCCCAAGGGAGGGTCGGGCTTTGCTGAGGCAAGGCCGACCCTTCCTTGACAGTTAGACTTTGCGTACGTAAACGAGGTACATGAACGACTTAAAACATCTTAAGGGTAGAAGCGACATAGCTGTTGGATGTTCCAAGCGTTGCTGTAGACCTCGCCTTGGTCGTTAGCCAGCTTGTATGTTCTGGGCTTCAAGATCTTGGCGATGATGAAGGGCCCTTCCTAGGGAGGAGTGAGCTTGTGGTGCCCTCGGGCGTCCTATCGCAGGCGAAGCACCAAGTCTCCCACTTGGAAGCCTCGGGCCCGAACGCTTCGAGCATGGTAGCGCCGCAGCGACTGCTGGTATCATGCCGAATGTAGTAAGGCGACGTCCCGAGCCTCCTCGAGTTGGTCTAGCGCGTCTTCTCGGCTGGTCTGGTTGTTTTGGTCGTCGTACGCCTTGGTCCTCGGGGAGCCATATTCCAAGTCTGTGGGGAGGACGGCCTCGGCCCCATAGACTAGAAAGAACGGTGTGAAACCCGTGGCGCGGCTCGGCGTCGTCCTCAGACTCCAGACTATCAAGGGTAGCTCTTTCATCCATCGCTTGCCGAACTTGTTGAGGTCGTTGTAGATCCTTGGTTTGAGCCCTTGCAGAATCATACCGTTGGCTCGCTCCACCTACCCATTAGTTATGGGATGAGCTACGGCGGCCCAGTCCACATGGATGTGGTGGTCGTCACAGAAGTCCAGAAACTTTTTCTGGTGAACTACGTGCCATTGTCGGTGATGATTGAGTTTGGGACCCTGAGCCGATGAATAATGTTGGTGAAAAATGCCACCGCCTGCTCGGACCTGATGCTGTTTAGGGGTCGGACCTCGATCCACTTGGAGAATTTTTCGATAGCGACCAGCAGGTGCGTGAAGCCCCCGGGTGCCTTCTGCAAGGGTCCGACGAGGTCTAGACCCCACACAGCAAATGGCCAGGTGATGGGTATCGTCTGCAAGGCCTGAGCGGGTAGATGCATCTGCTTTGCGTAGAATTGACACCCCTGGTAGGAGCGTACAATCCTAGTGGCGTCGGCCACCGCAGTTGGCCAGTAGAAACCTTGTCCAAAGGCATTTCCCATGAGGGCTCGAGGCGCTGCATCATGGCCGCAAGCCCCCGAGTGTATTTCTTGCAATAGCTCTTGTCCTTGGGCGATGGATATGCATCATTGAAGGATGCCCGAGGGGCTGCGGTGGTAGAGCTCCTTTTCATCACCCAGCAGGACAAATGACTTGGCGCGCCGAGCCAGCCGCCGAGCTTTGGTCTTGTCGATGGGAAGCTCTCCTCGGAGGAGATATTCCAGGTACGGGGCCTGCCAGTTCGGATCTGGCGCGTCCCCATTCTGTTCCTCTTCGACGGGCAAGGCCTCTTCCTCGATGGCCGAGGGCGCCTCAGGCACGGCCGAGGGTTCCTCGGGCTCGGCTGAGGGTGCCTCGAGCTCGACCGAGGGTGCCTCGGGCTGGGCTGAGGCTTCCTCAGGCTCGGGCGTGTCGTCGATCTTGACGGATGGTTGATGTAGATCTCTGGATAAGATGTCGGGGGGAACTGTCGTTTGCCCCGAGGCTATTTTCACCAGCTCGTCCATAGTCTCGTTGTACCATCGGGCGATGTGGTTGAGCTCCAGCTCGTAGAAGTTGTTCTTCAGGCGCCGGACTTCGTCGCAGTAGGCTTCCATCCTCCGGTCACGGTAGTGGGAGTTCTTCATGACTTGGTCAATGACAAGCTGCGAGTCGCCTCGAGCATCGAGGCGTCGGACCCCTAGCTCGATGGTGATGCGTATCCCGTTAACCAGCGCTTCATACTCGGCCACATTGTTTGACGCCGGAAAATGGAGGCGAATGACGTAGCGGAGATGCTTTCCGAGGGGTGAAACAAAGAGCAGGCCAGCGCCTGCTTCTATTTTCATGAGTGACCCATCGAAGTACATGGTCCAGAGCTCGGGCTGGATTGGAGTTGTCGGTAACTGGGTGTCGGTCCACTCAGCCAGGAAGTCTGCCAAGACCTGGAATTTTATGGCCTTCCGAGGAGCGAATGATAGTGTTTCGCCCATAAGCTCCACTGCCCACTTTGCTATCCTACCCGAGGCCTCGCGGCACTAGATGATCTCCCCCAGGGGGAAGGATGACACCACAGTTACGGGATGAGACTCGAAGTAGTGTCGCAACTTTCGCCGCGTTAGGATCACCGTGTAGAGCAGCTTCTGGATCTATGGGTAGCGAGCTTTTGTCTCAGAAAGTACTTCACTGATCAAGTAGACCGGCCTCTGGACGGGCAGTGCATTCCCTTCTTCTCGTCTCTCGACTATGATCGCAGCGCTGACCACCTGAGTAGTCGCGGCTACGTAGATCAAGAGGGCTTCTCCTGCGGCGGGGGGCACCAGGATGGGTGTTTTCGTAAGGAGCGCCTTAAGGTTTTCGAGAGCTTCCTCGGCCTCGGGGGTCTAAGTGAAGCACTCGACCTTCCTTAAGAGGTGGTACAGAGGCAAGCCTTTCTCGCCGAGGCGCGAGATGAAGCGGCTTAGAGCCGCAAGGCATCCCATGACCCTCTGTACTCCTTTCAAATCTTTGATGGATCCCATGCTGGTGATGGCCACGATTTTCTCCGGGTTGGCCTCGATGCCCCGCTCGGAGACGATGAACCCAAGGAGCATGCCTCGAGGGACTCCGAAGACACACTTCTCAGGATTGAGTTTCACGCCTTTCGCTCTCAGACACTTGAATGTCGTTTCAAGGTCGGAGAGGAGGTCGGAGGCTCTCTTCGTCTTGACAACGATGTCGTCGACGTAAGCCTCGACCGTTCTACCGATGTGTTCTCCAAACACGTGGTTCATGCACCTCTGGTAAGTGGCGCCTGCATTCCTCAACCCAAATCGCATTATGGTGTAACAGTACATGTCAAAAGGTGTGATGAATGAAGTCGCGAGCTGGTCGGACTCTTTCATCTTGATTTGGTGATAGCCTGAGTAGGCATCGAGGAATGACAGGGTTTCGCATCCAGCTGTGGAGTCCACGATTTGATCGATGCGAGGTAGAGGGTAGGGAACTTTCGGACATGCTTTGTTTAGACCAGTGTAGTCTACACACATCCTCCATTTTCCATCCTTCTTCCTTACAAGAACATGGTTGGCTAACCATTTAGGATGGAATACCTCTTTGATGAACCCTGCCGCGAGTAGCTTGTGGATCTCCTCGCCTATGGCCCTGCGCTTTTCCTCGTCAAAGCGGTGCAGGGTTTGCTTCACGGGTCGGGCTCCAGCTCTGATATCCAGTGAGTGCTCGGCGACATCCCTCGGTATGCCGGGCATGTCCGAGGGACTCCACGCAAAGACTTCAGCGTTTGCGCGGAGAAAGTCGACGAGCACTGCTTCCTATTTGGGGTCGAGCTCGGAGCCGATCCGAACTTGCTTGCTGGCGTCGTTGCTAGGGTCGAGAGAGACGGACTTGACCGCCTCAACCGGTTCGAAGTTGCCGGCGTGCCGCTTCGCGTTGGGTGCCTCTTAGAGAGGCGTTCAAGGTCGGCGATGAGGGCCTCGGACTCGGCGAGAACCTCGGCGTACTCCACGCACTCCACGTCGCATTCGTACGCGTGGCGGTACGTGGACCCGACAGTGATAATCCCATTTGGGCCCGGCATCTTGAGCTTGAGGTAGGTGTAGTTGGGGACGGCCATAAACTTGGCGTAGCATGGCCTTCCCAACACCGCATGGTAGGTTTCTCGGAACCCGACGACCTCAAAGGTGAGAGCTTCCCTTCGGAAGTTTGAAGGAGTTCCGAAGCAGACGGGCAAGTCGATCCGTCCGAGAGGTTGGATTCGCTTCCCGGGCGCGATCCCGTGGAAGGGTGCCGCACCGGCCCGGACTTCGGATCGATCAACCCCTAAGAGTTTCAGGGTCTCGGCGTAGATGATGTTAAGGCTGCTGCCTCCGTCCATGAGGACCTTGGAGAGCCTAACGTTGCCGATGATCAGGTCGACGACGAGCGGGTACCTTCCTGGGCTTGGCACGAAGTCAGGGTGGTCGCCTTGGTCGAAGGTATTTGGCTTGTCGGACCAGTCTAGGTAGATTGGCACCGCCACCTTCACCAAGCAGACTTCCCGGCACTCCTGCTTGCGGGGCCGAGCCGAGGCATTCGTCGCCTGCTCGCCGTAGATCATAAAGCAGTTATGGACTTCCGTAAATCCCTCTTCCTTGCCGCCCTCCTTCTTGTCATTGTCATGGCCCCTACCATCCTCCGTCGGGGGCCCGGTCTTATGGAAGTGGCGTCGGAGCATGATACATTCTTTGAGGGTGTGCTTGACGGACCCCTGGTGATAGGGGCACGGCTCTTTAAGCATCTTGTCGAACGCGCTGGCCCCTCCAGGTGGTTTCTGAGGGTTCCTGTGCTCGGCCGCAGCAACGAGATTCGCGTCTATGGCGTCACGCTTCGCTCGCGGCTTGTTTTTGGCCTTCTTCTTCGTGCCCCGCTGGGCGGACACCTCAGGTGCGTCTGTCTTCGGCTCGACCTGAGGCTGCTTGTCCTTCTGGAAGATGGATTCGACCGCCTCTTGACCCGAGGCGAACTTGGTGGCGACGTCCATCAGTTCGCTCGCGTGGGTGGGGGACTTGCGCCCCAGTTTGCTCACCAGGTCCCGGCAAGTGGTGCCAGCAAGGAAAGCCCTGATGACATCTGAGTCGGTGACGTTGGGCAGCTTGGTGCGCTGCTTCGAAAACCGTCGGATGTACTCTCGGAGGGACTCCCTGGGCTGCTGGCAGCAGCTTCGGAGGTCCCACGAGTTCCTAGGGCGCACGTACGTGCCTTGGAAGTTCCCCGCGAAAGCTTTGACCAGATCGTCCTAGTCGGAGATCTGCGCAGGAGGCAGATGCTCCAGCCAGGCTCGAGCGGCGTCGGAGAGGAAAAGGGGTAGATTACGGATGATAAGGTTGTCATGATCCGCCCCTCCCAACTGGCAGGCCAGTCGGTAGTCCGCGAGCCACAGCTCCGGCCTCGTCTCCCTCGAGTACTTGGTGATAGTAGTCGGGGCTCGAAAACGAGCAGGGAACGGTGCTCGTCATATGGCCCGGCTGAAGACTCGTGGGCCGGGTGGTTTGGGCGAAGGACTGCGGTCCTCCTCGTTGTTCCAGCGTCCCCCGCGCCTGGGATGGTAGCCTATATGCACCTTCTCGTCGAGGCGGGCTTGATGGTCGAGATGGTGGTGCCCTTTGCCGAGGAGTTCCCGGGCGGCGGGCGCCTCGTCCCATGTACGCTCGGGACGGATCGAGGCTTCCCAAATGCGCCGGGAGGACACCACGCGATGCTCCGAGGGGTCAGCTCGCCTACGGGAGGCAGAGCTCTCGGCTCGTCGAACCGCGGCACCCTCTAGAAGATTCTTGAGTTCGCCCTAGATGCGCCGTCCCTCGGTGGTGGATGGCTCCGGCATGGCCCGAAGCAGCATCGCCGCTGTAGCTAGGTCCTGGCCGGACCCGCTGACGGCCGAAGGTAGCGCTGCCCTGGCATTGTCGACGATGCGGTGCCGGATGTCTTGGGCCCAGTGACAGGCTTCTCCGGCGAGTGATCGGCCTGCCCACTCCTGTTCGATGCTCTGTCGGAGCTGCACAAGCCGGTCTGCTTCCCCGTCGACCCGGGCCTGCATCTCACGGATTTGCTTGAGCTGTATGTCCTGACCCCCCGCAGGGACTGGGACGACAGCTAGCTCCCGCAGGATATCAACGCGAGATGAGGGCCCAAGGGGATCATCAACCTCTAGCATACCGAGGTGGTTGCCTTTGTTATGATCCCCCAGATCGACGTGGAAGCATTCGCGACTCGAGCCGTAACCTTCGTCGTCAAGGTCATGGCCATCGTCAGAACAACCAGAGAGGCAGTGGTCGCATGCGGACATGAAGCTCCGCATGGCACCAGGGTCACTAAGGGAAGAGAAATCCCAACCGGAGTCGGGGATGTCCTCCTCCTCAGAACCCGCTGGCCCGAAGGTCGAGACGGCTGTCAGTCGGTCCCAGGTCGACCACATGTGGTACCCCGTAAGGTTTGGATACGCCTTTATGAAGGCGCTCACCATCGCGGGGTCGCTAGGTGGATCGAAGCTGAACCGAAAAGGTATGGGATGGAAAACGGATGGTACCTCTTGGTCATTGGACGGTGGTGAAGTCGCGTCGGGGGCGGTGCACACCGTCAACTAAGGTACGAGGGTAACGCCCAGCAGGCCTTTCGCGAGGGTGCTGGCGTCATCAGTCCGCTTGGGGCTGACACGTTGCGAGGAAGTGACACCCGTCGTCGCCTCAGGCGCGAGGGCAATGTCCGACATGTCCCGCGGGGGAGTGCCGGCGTCGTCGACTCGCTCTGGTGAGACAGCCGACAAGGTGCCGCCTCCTTCGTGGCCATGGTTTCCCTGTCTTCGCCTCCTCCGATGAGGAGGGTGGCGGGGACGACCGGAGTGCTCCTCTTTTGCCGCGGGGAGATGTTGTTGTAGAGCTCGTCGTCACCGTGGGAGTCGAAGACCGTCGTTGTCGTCGCGCCGCGAGGGGAGGAGTACCATGTTGTAGCTACCATCGAGGGACATGAACTCAAGACTCCCGAAGCGGAGCACCGTCCCGGGTTGGAGAGGTTGCTGAAGACTCCCCATCTGGATCTCAACGGGAAGGTGTTCGTTAACACGCAGCAGGCCCCTACCTGGCACGCCAACTGTCGGCGTTTCGACCCGGGTCCCTGGACCGACGAGTGAATTGTTGCTGCGTGTCCCTGCCCAGATGGGTTGGCGCGGGATGGAACACAAGATGTGGGACAAGCCTTGTATTATCCTGCACCAGGGGTGCCACTCGCAGTAGGGGTTACAAGCGCGTCGCGTGAGGGAGAGAGAGAGAGAGATGGCTCGTATGCCGCTTCCCCTCGCGTGAACCCCCCGAACCTCTTTCAGGATGGCCCTGGACTCCCCTTTTATAGAGGCAAGGAGAGAGTCCAGGTGTACAACAGGGGGCGTAGCTATGCGCTAACGTGTCCGGCAGTGGAGTGCCTAAGCCCTATGTACAAGCCAACGTGGCCGTCGGGGGAGAGCTTGGGCGCTGTACATGTGATGGCATGGCCGCTGGAGGAGCGTCTAAGTCCTATAGGAGCACACCTGGCAGCGCGGCGAGGACCTTGCTGACGTCTCCTTGCTGTTGTAAGGGGCGGAGAGCCACCGGCGTCATGGCGCACGCGGGGCACCATCATTACCCGTCGCCGGGGTAAGCCAGATGGGACGTCGGTCTTGTTCCTTGTAGCCTAAGCAGGCTAGGAGTAGGGGAATGATGTATCCCCTATTAGCATGGTCAGTCCGAGCCTAGGGTCGGTCGAGGCGAAGACTTCTCTTGTGGTCGAGGCCGGGGTCGGGCGAGGACGTGATTCCTCCCGAGACCGGGGTCGAGGCCGAGTCCGGGGGTCGGGCGAGGCGGAGATCTCCTCCCGAGGCTGGAGCGTGAGGTCAGGCGAGGCGGAGCTTCCTGTGGTGCCCGAGGCTTGAGCTCGGTGGTTGATCGTGACCTGTTGTCAGTCGTTGCCGGGGTGGCTGACACGGCAGTCGGAGCTGAGCGGGTGGCACTGTTTTCCTGTCATATCGGACAGTAATGAGGAGGGGCGAAGTGACTGCGGTCACTTCGGCCTGACCGGCTGAGGCGCATGTGTCAGGATACGGCGTCAGGCATCCCCCGCATTTAATGCACCTATGAAGTGGTCGGTTGGTGAGCAGTATGGCCAAGGTTGCTTCACAATGAAGCCTGCCCGAGCCGGGCCTCGGGAGAGCCGAGGGGGCGCCTGCCGCCTGAGGAGGCCCTCAGGCGAGGCGTGAATTCGTCTGGGACCACCGTTCCTACCCGAGGCTGGGCTCGGGTAAGATCGCGCCCTTCGGATAGACGAAGTCTTGGCTTGAACCGCACCCGTCAGTTGGTCTGAGGGTGTTAACCAGCCGTGATTAGGAGCGTTGGGGGTACCCCTAATTATGGTACCCGACACCGGTGCACCAGGGAATCCAACTCCAAACTTGCCAGTCTCGGGAATTCTGGAAGCCGCTCCGCTATAATTCACCGGATTGTCCGGTGTAGCACCGGACTGTTCGGTGTGCCAGCGGAGCAATGGCTACTTCACGCTAACGGTCGTCTGCAGAACACATTAAATGCGCTACAGTGCGCGCCAGAGTCAGAGCAGCGCTAGAAGGCGCACCAGACATTGTACACCGGACTGTCCGGTGACCCAGAAGACAGAAGCTCCAACGGTCGAACCCTAATGATCGGGTGACGTGGCTGGCACACCGGACAGTGTCTGGTGGCGCATCGGACTGTCCGGTGCGCCATGCGACAGACAGCCTCCCAACGGCCACTTTTGGTGGTTGGGGCTATAAATACCCCAACCACCCCACCATTCATTGCATCCAAGTTTTCAGACTTTCTACACCTTACAAGAGCTATAGCATTCAATACAAGACACACCAAAGAGATCAAATCCTCTCCCAAGCCCAAAAATCATTCCCAATCAAATAGTGGCTAGTGAGAGAGTGACTTGTGTTCATTTGTGCTCCTGCGCTTGGATTGCTTCTTTTCTTTCTCATTCTTTCTTGTGATCAACTCAATTGTAACCGAGGCAAGAGACACCAATTGTGTGGTGGTCCTTGCGGGGACTTAGTGTCCCGTTTGATTGAGAAGAGAAGCTCACTCGGTCTAAGTGACCGTTCGAGAGAGGGAAAGGGTTGAAAGAGACCCGGTCTTTGTGACCACCTCAACGGGGAGTAGGTTTGCAAGAACCAAACCTCGGTAAAACAAATCACCGTGTCACACTCTTTATTTGCTTGTGATTTGTTTTCGCCCTCTCTCTCGGACTCGATTTTAACTCTAACGCTAACCCCGACTTGTAGTTGTGCTTAAACTTTGTAAATTTCAGATTCGCCCTATTCACCCCCCCCCCCTCTAGGCGACTTTCAATTGGTATCAGAGCCCGGTGCTTCATTAGAGCCTAACCGCTCGAAGTGATGTCGGGAGATCACACCAAGAAGGAGATGGTGACCGGCGATAAGCCCGCTACATGCCACGGGAAGGCTCCATCGGGAGAGTCCCACAACAAGGGGAAGGAGAAGGAATCCCCTTCACACAAGTCGCATCGGAGTGGAGAAAAGAAGAAGAAGATGAGGAAGGTGGTCTACTACGAGACCGACTCTTCATCGCCATCGACCTCCGGCTCCGACACGCTGTCCGTAACTTCTAAGCGCCATGAGCGCAAGAAGTTTAGTAAGATTCCTCTACACTACTCTCGAATTTCTAAACGTACTCCATTACTTTTCGTTCCATTAGGCAAACCACCGATTTTTTACGGTGAAGATTATAACATGTGGAGTGACAAAATGAGGCATCACCTAACCTCACTCCACACTAGTATTTGGAACATTGTTGAGTTTGGTGTACAGGTACCATCCATAGGGGATGAGGACTACGATTCGGACGAAGTTGCCCAAATCCGGCACTTCAACTCCCAAGACACCACTATACTCCTCGCCTCTCTAAGTCGAGAGGAGTATAACAAGGTGCAAGGGTTGAAGAGCGCCAAAGAGATTTGAGATGTACTCAAAACGGCACACGAAGGAGATGAGGTGACCAAGATCACCAAAAGAGAGACGATCGAGGGGGAGCTCAGTCGATTCATGCTTCACCAAGGGGAGGAGCCACAAGCGATGTACAACCGGCTCAAGACCTTGGTGAACCAAGTGCGCAACCTCGGGAGCACCAAATGGGATGACCATGAGATGGTCAAGGTTATTCTAAGATCACTAGTTTTTCTTAATCCTACTCAAGTACAATTAATTTGTGGTGATCCTAGATACAAAATAATGTCTCCCGAGGAAGTGGTAGGTAAATTTGTGAGCTTTGAGCT
Source organism: Zea luxurians (assembly GCA_029449295.1). Classification (NCBI taxonomy): domain Eukaryota; kingdom Viridiplantae; phylum Streptophyta; class Magnoliopsida; order Poales; family Poaceae; genus Zea; species Zea luxurians. The sequence goes on from JAOPSE010000039.1 coordinate 17,406,198, forward strand.
AATGATCAAAGGCTCCAAAAAGATCATCGAGCAAAGCGCATCCTCCTCCGTACCCGAAGCACAACCCGTTGCATTCAAAGCAATGGAGGAGAAGAAAGAAGATTCTACTCCAAGTAGAATCCCCATCGACGCCTCCAAGCTCGACAATGAGGAGATGGCGCTTATTGTCAAAAGCTTCCGTCAAATCCTCAAACAAAGGAAGGGGAAGGATTACAAGCCCCGTTCCAAGAAAGTGTGCTACAAGTGTGGTAAGCCCGGCCATTTTATTGCAAAATGTCCATTATCTAGTGATAGTGACAGGGGCGACGACAAGAAGGGAAAGAGGAGAGAAAAGAAGAGATACTACAAGAAGGGCGGCGATGCCCATGTTTGCCGGGAGTGGGACTCCGACGAGAGCTCCACCGACTCCTCCTCCGATGAGGACGCCGCCAACATCGCCGTCAACAAAGGGCTCCTCTTCCCCAACGTCGGCCACAAATGCCTCATGGCAAAGGACGGCAAAAAGAAGAAGGTGAAATCCAAATCCTCCACTAAATATGCAACATCTAGTGATGAGGCCAATTCTAGTGATGATGAGGATGATTTATTTACTCTCTTTGCTAACTTGAACATGCAACAAAAGGAAAAATTAAATGAATTGATTAGCACTATTCATGATAAGGATGAACTCTTGGATAGCCAAGAGGACTTCCTAATTAAAGAAAACAAAAAGCATGTTAAAGTTAAAAATGCTTATGCTCTAGAAGTAGAAAAAAGTGAAAAATTAACTAGTGAGCTAAGCACTTGCCATGATACTATTTCCAACCTTAGAAATGAGAATGCAAATTTAATTGCTAAGGTTGGGAAGCTTGATATTTGTGATGATTCTATTGTTAGTCTTAGAAATGATAATGCCAATTTAATTGCTAAGATTGATCAATTGAATACCTCTCTTGCTAGCCTTAGGAATGAGAATGAAAAATTGATTGCTAAGGCTAAGGAACTAGATGTTTGTAATGCTACTATTTCCAATCTTAGGGATGAGAATGATATTTTGCATGCTAAGATTGTTGAAATTAATACTTGCAAACCCTTTACATATTCCGTTAAGCATATTACTATTTGCACTAAATGTAGAGATATTAATGTTGATGCTATTCATGATCACCTAGCTTTAATTAAACAACAAAATGATCACATAGCTCAACTTAATGCTAAAATCAATGAACATGACTTAGAAAATGAACAATTTAAATTTGCTAGAAGCATGCTCTATAGTGGGAGACGCCCTGGCATTAATGATGGCATTGGCTTCCAACAGGGAGACAATGTCAAGCTTAATGCCCCACCTAAAAGATTGTCCAACTTTGTTAAGGGCAAGGCTCCCATGGTTCAGGATAACGAGGGTTACATTTTATACCCTGCCGGTTATCCCGAACACAAAATTAGGAGAATTCACTCTAGGAAGTCTCACTCTGGCCCTAATCATGTTTTTATGTATAAGAGTGAGGCATCTAGTTCTAGGCAATCAACCCATGCTAAATTGCCTAAGAAGAAAACTCCTAAAGCATCAAATGATCATAATGTTTTATTTAGAACTTTTGATGCTTCTTATGTGCTAACCAACAAATCAGGCAAGGTAGTTGCCAAGTATGTTGGGGGCAAACACAAGGGATCAAAGACTTGTGTTTGGGTACCCAAAGTTCTTGTATCTAATGTCAAAGGACCCAAAACCGTTTGGGTACCTAAAATCAAGAACTAAATTTGTTTTGTAGGTTTATGCATCCGGAGGCTCAAGTTGGATCATTGACAGCGGGTGCATAAACCATATGACTGGGGAGAAAAATATGTTCTCCTATGAGAAAAACCAAGATCCCCAACGAGCTATCACATTCGGGGATGGAAATCAAGGTTTGGTCAAAGGATTGGGTAAAATTGCTATATCACCTGACCATTCTATTTCCAATGTTTTTCTTGTAGATTCTTTAGATTACAACTTGCTTTCCGTATCTCAATTATGTAAAATGGGCTACGACTGTCTTTTTACGGATACAAGTGTTACTGTCTTTAGAAGAAGTGATGATTCAGTAGCGTTTAAGGGAGTATTAGAGGGTCAGCTATACTTAGTTGATTTCAATAGAGCTGAACTCGATACTTACTTAATCACTAAGACTAACATGGGTTGGCTCTGGCATCGCCGACTAGCCCATGTTGGGATGAAGAATCTTCACAAGCTTCTAAAGGGAGAACACATTTTGGGACTAACAAATGTGCATTTTGAGAAAGACAGGATTTGTAGCGCATGCCAAGCAGGGAAGCAAGTTGGTGTTCATCATCCACATAAGAACATCATGACGACTGACAGGCCACTTGAGCTCCTCCACATGGACCTATTCGGCCCGATCGCTTACATAAGCATCGGCGGGAGTAAGTACTGTCTTGTTATTGTGGATGATTATTCTCGCTTCACTTGGGTATTCTTTTTACAGGATAAATCTCAAACCCAAGAAACTTTGAAAGGATTCTTGAGACGGGCTCAAAATGAGTTCGGCTTGAAGATCAAGAAAATTAGAAGCGACAATGGGACGGAGTTCAAGAATTCACAAGTAGAAGGTTTTCTTGAGGAGGAAGGGATCAAGCATGAGTTCTCTTCTCCCTACACGCCACAATAAAATGGTGTAGTGGAGAGGAAGAATAGAACTCTATTGGACATGGCAAGGACCATGCTTGATGAGTACAAGACTTCGGATCGGTTTTGGGCCGAGGCAGTCAACACCGCATGCTACGCCATCAACCGGTTGTATCTACACCGAATCCTCAAGAAGACATGATACGAACTCCTCACCGGTAAAAAGCCCAATGTTTCATATTTTAGAGTCTTTGGTAGCAAATGTTTTATTCTTGTTAAAAGAGGTAGAAAATCAAAATTTGCTCCTAAGGCTGTAGAAAGCTTTTTACTAGGATATGATTCAAACACAAGGGCATATAGAGTCTTTAACAAGTCCACTGGACTAGTTGAAGTTTCTTATGACAGTGTGTTTGATGAGACTAACGGCTCTCAAGTAGAGCAAGTTGATCTTGATGAATTAGATGATGAAGAGGCTCCGTGTGTCGCACCTAAGGAACATGTCCATTGGGGATGTGTGTCCTAAGAAATCCGAAGAGCCCATTCAAGCACAAGATCAACCATCCTCCTCCATGCAAGCATCTCCACCAACTCAAGATGAGGATGAGGCTCAAGATGATGAAGAAGAAGATCGAGAAGATGAGTCACCTCAAGAAGACGACAATGATCAAGGGGGAGATGCAAATGATCAAGACAAGGAGGATGAGCAAGTTCCAAGGCCGCCACACCCAAGAGTCCACCAAGCAATCCAACAAGATCATCCCGTGAACACCATCCTAGGAGATATTCATAAGGGGGTAACCACTCGATCTCGTGTTGCTCATTTTTGTGAACATTACTCTTTTGTTTCCTCTATTAAGCCACACAGGGTAGAGGAAGCACTTCAAGATTCGGATTGGGTGATGGCAATGCAAGAGGAGCTCAACAATTCAAAAGGAATGAGGTATGGCATTTAGTTCCACGTCCTAACCAAAATGTTGTAGGAACCAAGTGGGTCTTCCGCAACAAACAGGATGAGCATGGTGTGGTGATAAGGAACAAGGCACGACTTGTGGCCAAAGGGTATTCACAAGTCGAAGGTTTGAATTTTAGAGAAACCTATGCACCCGTAGCTAGGCTTGAGTCAATTCGAATATTACTTACCTATGCTACTCACCATGACTTTAAGCTCTACCAAATGGACGTGAAGAGTGCCTTCCTCAACGGACCTATTAAGGAAGAGGTCTATGTTGAGCAACCTCCCGGCTTTGAAGATAGTGAGTATCCTAACCATGTTTACAAACTCTCTAAGGCGCTTTATGGGCTCAAGCAAGCCCCGAGAGCATGGTATGAATGCCTAAGAGACTTTCTTATCACTAATGGCTTCAAAGTCGGAAAGGTCGATCCTACTTTATTCACTAAAACCATTGAGAATGATTTGTTTGTATGCCAAATCTATGTTGATGATATCATATTCGGGTCTACTAACAAATCTATTTGTGAAGAATTTAGTAGGATCATGATTCAAAAATTCGAGATGTCTATGACGGGGGAGTTGAAGTATTTTCTAGGATTTCAAGTGAAGCAACTCCAAGAGGGCACCTTCATTTGCCAAACGAAGTACATTCAAGATATTCTTACCAAGTTTGGAATGAAAGATGCCAAGCCCATCAAGACACCCATGGGAACAAATGGGCATCTCGACCTCGACACGGGAGGTAAATACGTAGATCAAAAGGTATACCGGTCGATGATAGGTTCTTTACTCTATTTATGTGTATCTCGACCGGACATTATGCTTTCTGTATGCATGTGTGCAAGGTTCCAAGCCGACCCTAAGGAAGTTCATCTTAGGGCCGTGAAGCGAATCTTGAGATATTTAGTTCAAACACCTAAGTTTGGTCTTTGGTACCCCAAGGGATCCTCATTTGATTTATTAGGATATTCCAATGCTGATTCGGCAGGGTGTAAGATTAACAAGAAGAGCACATCAGGGACTTGTCAGTTTCTGGGAAAATCTCTGGTGTCTTGGGCTTCAAAGAAGCAAAACTCAGTAGCTCTTTCTACCGCCGAAGCCGAGTACATTGCCGCAGGCCATTGTTGCGCGCAATTGCTTTGGATGAGGCAAACCCTTAGGGACTATGGCTACAAGTTTAGCAAAGTCCCTCTCCTATGTGACAATGAGAGTGCAATCCGCATGGCGGATAATCCTGTTGAACACAGCCGCACTAAGCACATAGCCATTCGGTATCACTTTCTGAGAGATCACCAACAAAAGGGGGATATCGAGATAGCCTATATAAACACTAAAGGGGCTTGTTTGTTTCGGCTTCTGGCAGGATCTATCCACCAAAAGCTGCTGCTGACTGCCAAACGCTCAGCTTTTCAGCCAGCTTCTATAAAATTCGTTGGGCAAAAACCATTCAAAATTAATATAAACACATAATCGGTTGTGTCGTTCTAATAGTAGGAATCCGTCACTTTCTAGATCCTAAGCCCTATGAACAACTTTATCTTTCTCCACACGTAATTGTAATGATACTCAGATTCTCCCCACAGCCAGATTCTCCCCATAGCCAGATTTTCAGAAAAGCTGGTCAGAAAAAAGCTGAACCAAACATACCCAAGATCAATTGGCCGATATCTTTTACCAAGCCTTTAGATGAGCAATCCTTTACCAAACTTAGGAATGAGCTAAATATTCTTGATTTTAGGAATTTTGATTGATTCTTTGCACACATAGCTCATTTTTATACCTTTGATCATATCTCTTTTATGTCTATGACTAATGTGTTTTCAAGTGTCATCTTATGCTTAGTCATAGATATTGAAAGGGAAATGGAGTTCTCGGCAAAGAAGGCGCTTCCACTCAACTCCAATTATGTTTGTCGGTACTCTGCTTCGGTCTCCACTTTGGTATAATCTTCACTCCTATTTTTGTGTATGCCAAAGGGGGAGAAAGTTTGAAAAGGGGCTTATATCTCACTCACAAGTATCCGTTTTTGGCGATTCATGCCAAAGGGAGAGAAAGTATGAGCCCAAAGCAAAAGGACCGCACCACCACCAAATTTAAAAATAAAGTTTTTAATTTGATATCTTATTATGTTCAAAAGGGGGAGAAAGTAGTATCTTCAAAAATTGCAAAACCCTCTTGAACACTAAGAGGAGAATTTTATTTAGGAGGAGTTTTTGTTTTAGTCAAAGGAAAAACATTTTGAGACAGGGAAGAAAATTTCAAATCTTGAAAATGCTTTCTTCTATCTTATTCATATACCTTTGACTATTTGCAAAATGATTTTGAAAAGAATTTCACAAAGGAATTGCAAAAACAAAACTCGTGGTGCAAATGTGGTCCAAAATTTTAATAAAGAAGAAAACCATCCAAGCACATCTATTGAGATAAGTATATTGGTTTCAACTCCAAAGCAACCTTTGCACTTATATTATGCAAACTAGTTCAATTCCGCACTTTTATATTTGCTTTGGTTTGTGTTGGCATCAATCACCAAAAAGGGGGAGATTGAAAGGGAAATAGGGTCAAACCTTTTCCAATAAGAATTTTGGTGGTTGAATTGCCCAACACAAATTATTGAACTAACTAGTTTGCTCTAGAAAATATGTTCTACAGGTGCCAAAGGTTCACAATAAACCAATACAAGTCAAAAGAAAGGGTTCAACAAAGGGAGCAAAGTTAAACCGAAGGCAGCCCTGGTCTGGCGCACCAGACTGTCCGGTGTGCCACCGGACAGTGTCCGGTGCACCAGGGAATCCAACTCCAAACTTGCCAGTCTCGGGAATTCTGGAAGCCGCTCCGCTATAATTCACCGGACTGTCCGGTATTGTAACACCCGGTTTTAAGGAACAAAGCCGGGTGCATCTCATACATGCGCCAAGATGACAACATATATAATAACAGAGTGTATAGAGATAAATGTCATTAAACATCAGAGTATTTATTACATAGCGGAAGACTTATTACAAAGTAAAAGAATAAATATAAAACGAACTAAGGATCGTTGGCGCCAATGTCAACTGAGAAACGCCACCTAGATCAGATCAAACTCCTCGCCTTGAGGCTCCTCCTGAACCACCTGCTCTTCTCCTGTGGGGGGGGTGTGAGACAGCAAGAGTGAGCTCACATACGTTCATAGCTCAACAAGTCGTGGGGAATAATGTGGCATGAACTCACCAAAGGTGGGAGTTCATGTAGTGTAAGGCTGATCAATGAAATAAAGGCTGAGGCTGAGCATTGCTTTTATAAGTTGGTCAAAATTTTATTAGCAATTACTAAGTGTAAGTAAATACCAAACCATAGTAATAATAAGTAAAAGTAATAATAAAATAAACCCAAATGCAATGAAATGACAGATTAAGTTTAAGTTCCATAAATTAATCATGTGAGGGTCCGAGCCGCTCATGACCGTGAGCACGGCTAGTATACTAGTTTTACACTCTGCAGAGGTTGCGCATCTTTACCCACAAGTCATGTTACCCATCTGCCCAGAGACGGCCAATCCCATACACCTCTACCGAGGAGGCGAGGCAGGGTAACACTACGAGGCCTTTACAAAGTTCCACTAGCTTCAGACTACCCGCTACAGTTTATAGGAAGCTCCAGTGCAGGGTTCCTGGCTGACCGCCATCGCAGCAAAATCAACTAGGGACCTCCCTACCCTGACCACTCCCCTACTGCCCTTGCCCCTTTCGGGTAAGGTAGCCCTCCCCTAGCTTTCCTAGTTAATCAGCCAAGGGCGTCCCATTAAACCCTTGTGGTAGCACTGTTTTCCCGGGTGGTCGCTCCATGTTCCCATTAACATAATGATCTTAACATGAACAAGGAATAATAAAACAGATAACAATAAATAGTATAACAATGAGTGATGAATATCTCTATACCCAAATCCACATAAAGCAATAGCATGTACTACCCAAAACTTTAGTAGTAAAACCAGTGGTGAAGCAAGGTATAAAGATAGTCAAATCTAGGGTATCCTATTGGGTCCCAGCAAAATTATCCTATGCAGATCATTATGAATAATAAGAACATGAATGGGTAAAAGAAGTGATCAAGGGCACAACTTGCCTTCCACGAGCTCCTGCTCAGCTATCTCTACTTGTTGAACCTCGGGTTCCACCGGGGCTTGCTCGTCTACTCACATCAACACAATACATACATAGTATAGCACAAATTAACATCACATCAAACATACAAAATAAATTATACAGTAATAAACTAGACATTAAAATAAGATCACAGGAACTAGAATCATTAAATTTGGAGTTATAGATCTTAAGTTATGAATTTTCTAATGTTTTATGTGCTTAATACAAGATTAAGTGAAAGAATAATTTTAATGTGTTTGTCATGTCAGAACAGAGGCACTAATGGGTAGACAATATTATTACAAAAATTTAGGAACTAGAACGGACCAATTTGGAGTTCCTATGCATTTTCTATGAATTATACAAATTTCTAGAATTGTTTTTGTATTAAAAACGAATTTCTAATATCAATTCTCTGTTTTTAATATTCCCTGGACTGGGCCTCAATACTCAGAAAGGTTAAGGGCTCAGGCGTAAGAAAACCCCAGACTCAGAGGGCTGCAGCATTGGACGGCGGGTTCTAATTCTGGCAAGTGGAGGGGCTCTTTAGAAAAGTTGCAGCGCCAAAGGGGTATGAGTGAATATCGGCTGTTGGATCCCAATCCAACGGATCAGATTAAATCGGCCGATTGCGAACCAGTACGCAAGGGCAGCCACAGGATCGAAATCCAGCGACTCTGATTTTATGAAACTTGATCCTTTCCGAACCGTCCGATCAAAGGCGAACGACTTGGATTCAATCACGTTGAAGCGTTAAGCAACTCTAATCCTTGCCGTTTGCTAGAGATCCGGCGACCAGGGGACATCGTCCCCTACCACACACCTATGACGGCGGCGTCGTACGACTACCGCGGCGGAGAACCTCACCGGCGACAACGGATATCGCGCCCCAATGCTCGATTCCTGACACCGATAGGCCCAGGACAGGGTTTAATCTACCGTGGATTGATTTAAGGCATTACTTACCGGCTAGGAAGGCAGGGAGGTGGCTGTCTGCAGCGCGTCAAGAAATTGCCGCGGCGATGGCGAGCACCGCGGCGGAAATTAGCGCGCCCCAATTGGCCACACGCCCAACGGAACCTCCACACACGAACTGTGTGCACTGGTGAGTGCCTTCGACCACCCTGCAACACCCGACGATGGCGACGACGAGCTCCAACCCACACTGTGCAGCGGCCGTAGCGACGGAGCAGCTCTGATGAGGAATGAACATGGATTTACGTCCTCCAACGCTGAATTGGTGGCCGCCGTAGCTTCACCATGACTTGGCGATCTTCTGCAGCCACCCACTTAGGTCAAGGCGATGGAGCGTGCGCGTGTCAACGGCCGCGGCATCGTGACTCGCACGGCGGCGCCCGGAATTTCTCTTTCTCGCTCCGTGCTCTCGGCGGACGAACCCTGGTTGACTAGGCGGGTGAATAGATCCCAAGGATGGCGGCGCGCTGGAGGTTTATACCTAGGGCGGGGCTACCAGACCGGAGGAATTCGCGGCGGGCGCTACGCTGGCGCCGTTGGTCGCCCAAAATGCAGAAAGTCCGTTGGGGGAGACGACCAGACAACGCGGTCCCGCGATCCAGAGGGGGCACAATCGAGTGAGTGGCCGGTCAGTGGGCCCGACCTGTCGGCAAGCACCACTACTAAGCGCGCGGAGCGAAGTAGCTGGGGCTGACATAGCGGTCCACTCTGGCAGTGAGTGGCGCGTGTGAGGAGTGGCTGCGGAAAGAAGCTGAGTTGGGCCGGTGCAGAGAGGAGGTAAGTGGGCCGCGATGGTTTTGGCCCACAAGCAACAAGTTCGTTTTTTTTTTCTTTCTTTTCTTGTTTCAATTCCAAGTTTAAATTCATAATTTAAATTCAAATCTGAGTCTCAACTTTGGTCATAAATGCAACAACACATGAAATCCAGCATGATGCAATTATAGTTTTTTTTTATTTGAGTTATTTATTTATTTATTTATTTACTTGTTTCTCTTTCATGCATAATTCATATATGGATAACTCCCTCAAACAAATAATTTACATTCATATTATTTATTTGATGACTTTAAGATTTATATTTTTAAAAAAAAATTAAATACTTTCAAAGGTAAGAAAATTATTATTGAAGGGTACTCCAATTTAGAGCTTGTAGAGAGTTTTACTAGATTTTCATTTAGTTAAATATGCACATAGAGAAAGAAAAAAAACTAGATAATCTCTAAGGGTTCCATGATCCCAAAACACTTTTATATATGTTTTTTTTATTTTATCATTTTTTTTCTTATACATATTTTAGGGCTTTACAAATCCTACCCCCCTTAAAAAGAATCTCGTCCTCGAGATTTAAGAAGAACGAGGGAAAAGATGGGGGAAATCTATGTGAAGCTCTTCTTCTCTTTTTCCGGTCGCTTCATCTTCTCCATGGTGACTCCATTGCACTTTGTACATCTTTATATCTTTGTTCCTCATGACACGAGTCAGTGTGTCAAGAATCTTGATAGGATACTCCGTGTAAGTCAAATCATCTTGAACACTAAGGTTCTCTATTGGTAGTTGATCTTCAGGTACCCTGAGACACTTCTTAAGTTAAGACACATGGAATACATCATGCACATCAGATGAATTATCAGGTAACTCGAGTTGATAGGCCATCTCTCCAACTTGCCTAAAAACTCAGAATAGTCCAATAAAGCGAGGGGACAATTTGCTCTTGACTTTGAATCTCCTCATTCCACGAAGTGGTGACACCTTGAGGTACACATGATCCTCTTTCCTCAAATTCCATTGGTCTTCTTCTATTATTCGCATAGCTCTTTTGCCTGGTCTGAGCTACCCTCAAATTCTCCTGAATTATACGGACTTGTTCCTCTGCTTCTTTGAATAAGTTTAGGCCCAAAGAACTATCTTCCTCTAGTCTTATCCCAATATAGAGGAGTTCTGCATTTCCTGCCATATAAAGCCTCGAATAGTGACATCTTCAGACTGGTCTGGTAATTATTATTATATGAGAACTCAGCATAAGGTAGACTCTTGTCCCAACTAGTACCATGCTGAAGGGCACAAGCTCTCAACATGTCCTCCAATACTTGATTAGTTCTTTCAGTCCGTCAATCAGTATGAGGATGGTAAGCCGAACTAGAATTCAACTTCGTATCCACATTCTCTTGAAACTTTTCCAAAATCTTGAGGTAAACGGTGATCCTCTATCCAAAATGATCCACTTCGGTATATCGTGTAGAGACATAATCCGAGCCATATATAACTCTACCAATTGAGATCCCTTATAAGTAGTCTTGACCGGAATAAAGTGAGCCACTTTGGTCAGTCTATCCACAATAACCCATATAGAATCGTATCCTTTCGAGGTGTGAGGCAATCCAGTAATGAAGTCCATAACAATCTCTTCCCACTTCCACTCGGGTATCTTTAGTGGATGTAGTAGTCCAGCTGGTCTTTGGTGTTCGGCCTTAACTCTTTGACACACGTCGCACATAGCCACATGTGCAGCCACATCTCTCTTCAACCCATACCACCAATATTTTTGCTTCAAATCCTGATACATCTTAGTACTCCCAGGGTGGATAGAATAAACTGAGTCATGTGCCTCCTTCGATATGGTTTCCCGAAGACTATCGATATCAGGCACACAAATCCGATTCTTGAACCATACCGTGCCTTGCTCATCCTCCGTGAATTCCGGACCTCGTCCTTTAGTAATCAAATCCTTAATCGCTTATCTTTTAGCATCACTAATTTGTCCTTCTGCGGATTTCTTGCTCCAAGGTAGGTTCCTCATCAATAATAACTCCTTTAGTGTGAGCAACTATCCCCAGGTTAAGTCTCCTGAAATCCTTAATACTCTCATCGGGTAGCTGGGCAACAACAGCTGAATGAACATGCTCCTTTCGACTCAAGGCAACTGTAACCAAATTTGCCTTGCCCGGGTGATAGGAAATCTCCAAATCATAATCCTTAATAAGCTCCAACCAACGGCGCTGCCTAAGGTTGAGATTCTTCTGAGTGAATATGTACTTCGAACTCTTATGATCCGTGTATACTTGGCACTTAGTTTCCATAATGTAGTGCCTCCAAATCTTAAGTGCATGCACAACGGCAGCCAATTCCAAGTCATGAGTGGGGTAGTTCAATTCATGCTTCCGCAACTGACGAGATGCATAGGCGATCACATGACCTTCTTGCATAAGCACACATCCAAGTCCTTGGCCACATGCATCACAGTAAATGTCAAATCCCTTCTGCAGATCTAGCATAATCAATACTGGAGGTGACATCAATCTCTCCTTCAACTGATCAAAGCTTTCTTGGCACTTCTCATCCCACTTAAATTCTCTTCCTTTTTCCAAAAGCGATGTCATAGGCTTAGCAATTTTAGAGAACCCTTCAATAAATCTCTGATAATATCCTGCGAGTCCCAAGAAACTCCGAATCTCAGTAACTGTAGTGGGCACTCTCCACTCCATTATCTCCTCACTTTAGCAGGATCCACTGCTATTCCTCCATTAGAAATAATATGACCAAGGAATGGTACCTTGTCAATCCAAAACTCGCACTTGCTGAACTTAGCATAGAGTTGATTATCTCGTAACTTCTGTAGTACCAATCTCAGATGTTCCTCATGATCACTATCACTCTTGGAATAATAATATCTTCGATGACAACCACGACGAATCTATCCAGATCATGAACATCTTATTTTCCAGATCCATACAATAGGTTGGTGCATTGGTTAATCCAAATGACATAACGATGAACTCCTATAAACCATATCAGGTCAATAAAATCGTCTTGGGAATATCCGATGGCCTAATCTTCATTTGATGGTAACCCGATCGGAGATCAATCTTCGAGAATACCCTTGCACCTCTCATCTGATCAATTAAATCTTCAATGCAGGGTAATGGATACTTGTTCTCCACAGTGACATCGTTAAGGGACCTATAATCCACGCACATCCTTTGCGATCCATCCTTCTTCTGTAGAAACAGTACTGGTGCTCACCAAGGTGAAGAATCCGAACGAATATACCCAGCCTCTTGTAATTCCGTTAATTGTTTCTTAAGTTCCTTCAACTCTTCTACGGACATCCTATATGGCCGTTTAGAAATAGGGGCGGTTCCAGGTAGGAGATCAATAACAAACTCAACTTCTCTATCAGGTGGCATCCCTGATAACTCTTCTGGAAAGACATCCGGAAAATCTCTAACCACACGGATGTTGTCACCAACAAACTTCCCATCTACTAAGAATGCCGCAAGTCTGGTGGCGGTAGTTACTGCAATTCCAACTTCAAATCTTTGTCCTTTGGAACTAGTGAGTTCTACGGTTCCCTTAGCACAGTGTATAAACTGCATTTGCCTTTCTTAACCATGACATACCAATGATCACGTCTATAGTGCTTTCTTCTAACACTATAGGGGTAGCCCATCTGGGTTAGAAAGATAGGGTAAGAAAGGAAGGATTGTAGACAAGGCGAGTCATTATGAGGAATGTTACTACGGTTGATTTATTAGCTAAGTAGATTAGTGTGTTATCCACTAAAGCTAATACCTTATGATGGTACATGCTAAGATGCCCAGCTATAATGTTGCAATCAATCAAAGAAGCAAATCAAGCATTTATCATCAGAACAATCAACCAACATTTTTAATAGAGAAAATAGTTTTGGTTTGGTCTTAGGCCTCCTATCTCTTAAAAATGTCATAGGGGTAGGGATTCCAAGATTTGAAATCCATCTTGTCTTAGAGTAGTAAAGGTAAGAATGATCAGAGTAGAACAGTAGAAGGTGAGACAGGATCAAGATAAGTGTAGAAAGAATCAGAGTGAGGTAAGTGTAGAATGAAGCAGAATAAGATAAGTAGGTAAGGGTTTTGTCCATTTCTATCTAGGTTTCGTCCTACAGTCAACATTCCTCTGATACCACTTCTGTAACACCCGGTTTTAAGGAACAAAGCCGGGTGCATCTCATACATGCGCCAAGATGACAACATATATAATAACAGAGTGTATAGAGATAAATGTCATTAAACATCAGAGTATTTATTACATAGCGGAAGACTTATTACAAAGTAAAAGAATAAATATAAAACGAACTAAGGATCGTTGGCGCCAATGTCAACTGAGAAACGCCACCTAGATCAGATCAAACTCCTCGCCTTGAGGCTCCTCCTGAACCACCTGCTCTTCTCCTGTGGGGGGGTGTGAGACAGCAAGAGTGAGCTCACATACGTTCATAGCTCAACAAGTCGTGGGGAATAATATGGCATGAACTCACCAAAGGTGGGAGTTCATGTAGTGTAAGGCTGATCAATGAAATAAAGGCTGAGGCTGAGCATTGCTTTTATAAGTTGGTCAAAATTTTATTAGCAATTACTAAGTGTAAGTAAATACCAAACCATAGTAATAATAAGTAAAAGTAATAATAAAATAAACCCAAATGCAATGAAATGACAGATTAAGTTTAAGTTCCATAAATTAATCATGTGAGGGTCCGAGCCGCTCATGACCGTGAGCACGGCTAGTATACTAGTTTTACACTCTGCAGAGGTTGCGCATCTTTACCCACAAGTCATGTTACCCATCTGCCCAGAGACGGCCAATCCCATACACCTCTACCGAGGAGGCGAGGCAGGGTAACACTACGAGGCCTTTACAAAGTTCCACTAGCTTCAGACTACCCGCTACAGTTTATAGGAAGCTCCAGTGCAGGGTTTCTGGCTGACCGCCATCGCAGCAAAATCAACCAGGGACCTCCCTACCCTGACCACTCCCCTACTGCCCTTGCCCCTTTCGGGTAAGGTAGCCCTCCCCTAGCTTTCCTAGTTAATCAGCCAAGGGCGTCCCATTAAACCCTTGTGGTAGCACTGTTTTCCCGGGTGGTCGCTCCATGTTCCCATTAACATAATGATCTTAACATGAACAAGAAATAATAAAACAGATAACAATAAATAGTATAACAATGAGTGATGAATATCTCTATACCCAAATCCACATAAAGCAATAGCATGTACTACCCAAAACTTTAGTAGTAAAACCAGTGGTGAAGCAAGGTATAAAGATAGTCAAATCTAGGGTATCCTATTGGGTCCCAGCAAAATTATCCTATGCAGATCATTATGAATAATAAGAACATGAATGGGTAAAAGAAGTGATCAAGGGCACAACTTGCCTTCCACGAGCTCCTGCTCAGCTATCTCTACTTGTTGAACCTCGGGTTCCACCGGGGCTTGCTCGTCTACTCACATCAACACAATACATACATAGTATAGCACAAAATAACATCACATCAAACATACAAAATAAATTATACAGTAATAAACTAGACATTAAAATAAGATCACAGGAACTAGAATCATTAAATTTGGAGTTATAGATCTTAAGTTATGGATTTTCTAATGTTTTATGTGCTTAATACAAGATTAAGTGAAAGAATAATTTTAATGTGTTTGTCATGTCAGAACAGAGGCACTAATGGGTAGACAATATTATTACAAAAATTTAGGAACTGGAACGGACCAATTTGGAGTTCCTATGCATTTTCTATGAATTATACAAATTTCTAGAATTGTTTTTGTATTAAAAACGAATTTCTAATATCAATTCTCTGTTTTTAATATTCCCTGGACTGGGCCTCAATACTCAGAAAGGTTAAGGGCTCAGGCGTAAGAAAACCCCAGACTCAGAGGGCTGTAGCATTGGACGGCGGGTTCTAATTCTGGCAAGTGGAGGGGCTCTTTAGAAAAGTTGCAGCGCCAAAGGGGTATGAGTGAATATCGGCTGTTGGATCCCAATCCAACGGATCGGATTAAATCGGCCGATTGCGAACCAGTACGCAAGGGCAGCCACAGGATCGAAATCCAGCGACTCTGATTTTATGAAACTTGATCCTTTCCGAACCGTCCGATCAAAGGCGAACGACTTGGATTCAATCACGTTGAAGCGTTAAGCAACTCTAATCCTTGCCGTTTGCTAGAGATCCGGCGACCAGGGGACATCGTCCCCTACCACACACCTATGACGGCGGCGTCGTACGACTACCGCGGCGGAGAACCTCACCGGCGACAACGGATATCGCGCCCCAATGCTCGATTCCTGACACCGATAGGCCCAGGACAGGGTTTAATCTACCGTGGATTGATTTAAGGCATTACTTACCGGCTAGGAAGGCAGGGAGGTGGCTGTCCGCAGCGCGTCAAGAAATTGCCGCGGCGATGGCGAGCACCGCGGCGGAAATTAGCGCGCCCCAGTTGGCCACACGCCCAACGGAACCTCCACACACGAACTGTGTGCACTGGTGAGTGCCTTCGACCACCCTGCAACACCCGACGATGGCGACGACGAGCTCCAACCCACACTGTGCAGCGGCCGTAGCGACGGAGCAGCTCTGATGAGGAATGAACACGGATTTACGTCCTCCAACGCTGAATTGGTGGCCGCCGTAGCTTCACCATGACTTGGCGATCTTCTGCAGCCACCCACTTAGGTCAAGGCGATGGAGCGTGCGCGTGTCAACGGCCGCGGCATCGTGACTCGCACGGCGGCGCCCGGAATTTCTCTTTCTCGCTCCGTGCTCTCGGCGGACGAACCCTGGTTGACTAGGCGGGTGAATAGATCCCAAGGATGGCGGCGCGCTGGAGGTTTATACCTAGGGCGGGGCTACCAGACCGGAGGAATTCGCGGCGGGCGCTACGCTGGCGCCGTTGGTCGCCCAAAATGCAGAAAGTCCGTTGGGGGAGACGACCAGACAACGCGGTCCCGCGATCCAGAGGGGGCACAATCGAGTGAGTGGCCGGTCAGTGGGCCCGACCTGTCGGCAAGCACCACTACTAAGCGCGCGGAGCGAAGTAGCTGGGGCTGACATAGCGGTCCACTCTGGCAGTGAGTGGCGCGTGTGAGGAGTGGCTGCGGAAAGAAGCTGAGTTGGGCCGGTGCAGAGAGGAGGTAAGTGGGCCGCGATGGTTTTGGCCCACAAGCAACAAGTTCGTTTTTTTTTCTTTCTTTTCTTGTTTCAATTCCAAGTTTAAATTCATAATTTAAATTCAAATCTGAGTCTCAACTTTGGTCATAAATGCAACAACACATGAAATCCAGCATGATGCAATTATAGTTTTTTTTATTTGAGTTATTTATTTATTTATTTATTTACTTGTTTCTCTTTCATGCATAATTCATATATGGATAACTCCCTCAAACAAATAATTTACATTCATATTATTTATTTGATGACTTTAAGATTTATATTTTTTTAAAAAAAATTAAATACTTTCAAAGGTAAGAAAATTATTATTGAAGGGTACTCCAATTTAGAGCTTGTAGAGAGTTTTACTAGATTTTCATTTAGTTAAATATGCACATAGAGAAAGAAAAAAAACTAGATAATCTCTAAGGGTTCCATGATCCCAAAACACTTTTATATATGTTTTTTTTTATTTTATCATTTTTTTTCTTATACATATTTTAGGGCTTTACAGGTATGCCAGCGGAGCAACGGCTACTTCGCGCCAACGGTCATCTGTAGAACACATTAAATGCGCTATAGTGCGTGCCAGAGTCAGAGCAGCGCCAGAAGGCGCACCGGACAGTGTATAGTGACTACTGTCCGGTGCAACACCGGACTGTCCGGTGACCCAGAAGACAGAAGCTCCAACGGTCGAACCCTAACAGTCGGGTGACGTGGCTGGCGCACCGGACAGTGTCCGCTGGTGCACCGGACTATCCGGTGCGCCATGCGACAGACAGCCTCCCAACGGCCACTTTTGGTGGTTGGGGCTATAAATACCCCAACCACTCCACCATTCATTGCATCCAAGTTTTCAGACTTCCTACACCTTATAAGAGTTATAGCATTCAATACAAGACACACCAAAGAGATCAAATCCTCTCCCAAGCCCAAAAATCATTCCCAATCAAATAGTAGCTAGTGAGAGAGTGACTTGTGTTCATTTGAGATCTTGCGCTTGGATTGCTTCTTTTCTTTCTCATTCTTTCTTGTGATCAACTCAATTGTAACCGAGGCAAGAGACACCAATTGTGTGGTGGTCCTTGGCGGGACTTAGTGTCCCGTTTGATTGAGAAGAGAAGCTCACTCGGTCTAAGTGACCGTTTGAGAGAGGGAAAGGGTTGAAAGAGACCCGGTCTTTGTGACCACCTCAACGGGAAGTAGGTTTGCAAGAACCGAACCTCGATAAAACAAATCACTGTGTCACACTCTTTATTTGCTTGTGATTTGTTTTCGCCCTCTCTCTCGGACTCGATTTTAACTCTAACGCTAACCCCATCTTGTAGTTGTGCTTAAACTTTGTAAATTTCAGATTCGCCCTATTCACCCCCCCTCTAGGTGACTTTCAAATAGTATAGGTAGCTAGGGCTAGGCACACGAACGTCCGACGTACACGGACCACGCGGTACGCGTTGTCCACTGCCCAGTCGTCACGCTCACGTCATCGCGCGTCTGTGCGACCACACCCTTCACGTGATTGTCATTCGTCATCTCACCGATCCAACCCTCCAAGATTCCAGGGCGATGGGCGCTAGCCTCCAGGCACGCATGCTCGAGCAATAAGAATTCAGGTTATCCTGCGACAATTGTTCTTATTTCTTAACCTATAAAGTGCTAATCTGCACTGATGTATATTATTTAGTGTCTTAGATATTTTAAAAACTAATTTGAATGTGTATCATCATTTACCTATGAAGTGCTAACCTGCTCCGCTCCATATCATAGATTTTTTTATATAGTCTAAAGAGCTCAACATGATTAGTTTGTCTGGGCCCCTCAAAATCATAGGACCGGGACTGAACACTAGGTAAGTAGAGTTCCACGTAGTTTCAAACATCTAGGGTGAGAAAGGCTTCACTCTATACCTTTGCTAATTCAGCATATTTCTTAAGCAATGTCAATCTATATGTTCCACCTTGACAAACTTAACAACAGCACAAATACAAGCCGCAAATGTATTAATTTTCGTTAGGCCTTCACTAACTCTTTAAGTTGACAATGTGCGCAACACATCTCTTGCGTAGGTACGATTCTTTAGCAATGGTGCCATTTGATTCATTCAAGACTCTCAACATGTGTTTTATTGCATTGTTGTTTGCACTAGCATTGTTTATTGTTATTGTGAAAACAGTACCATTTCTCCATGCTAACAAGCAATTCTCTTGTAATTTTTCAATATCAAGAAAAGCAATGATCTTTTTATGGAGCTTTCAATAATTATCAATAAAATGTGCTGTCACACATATGTAGTTTTGATTGGTATTAGTTGTCCATGTGTCAGTTGTGAGGCTAACTCTACCACATTATTTTTTTAAAAAAAATATTAAGCGTTTCTTTTAGACATCATTAACTTCGACACAAGCTTTAGTGGTTGTCTTCTAATAGTAAAAGTAAACCATGGTCATGCTTTGACCAAAAAAAAAATTAAGGCCAAGGCCTTCAGATAAGACAAATGGTTGCTCATCTTCAATCATTATTGTAAGGTCATCAAAATCAAATTTCCAAGTAGATAGAGTAGTGCCAACACTAGTATTTTCTTGGCTAGGTTCCAGTTGGCCCTTACAATTTGTCTGTATCACATCGATACAAGTTCGCATAGTACTTACACTTGTCTCTTCCCTCCCCATTTGCAGTTTTTACCTTGGTGACGTGATCCAAAACATCTGAACTTAAGAAATTGCTTTCCTTTTCTTGTTTCTTCTTGATGTTTACCTCCAGTCTCCTCGTCAAACTCTACCATTTCATTCACTTGATTTGCAACGGTTTCATCAGTGCCCCCCTATCTATAAATAAAAACATGAAATACGCCATCATCCAAAAGAGGATAGCTGAAGTCTGAACTTGGAGAAGAGTAGAAGACATATGTTGGTGCTGAGCCAACATATGTTCAGTGTTCAGTTCACCTGACGCGATGCGCCGCGCCGACACCGTCGTTTCACCTGACGCCGACGTCATCGCTGCGACCGATGTGGTGGATAGGATTAGGGTGTCGTGTGACGCTGGTGTGCGATAGGAGTGTCGTGCGGGTGCGGTGTTGATGCCCTTGTGGGTCGAGCCAGGCAATTGGTTGTCTGCGGTGTGGGATTTTCTCATTCTATTGGACATGAGGTCTTTCAAAATCTAAAAAAAAAGTTTTCTAGTTTTAGGTTGAGATTTTCTTCTACTTTTGGTGATGCAGTTCCAAGCCAACACCGAACAAAAATCCAAAGAACCGTCGGTTCGCCTCGGTTTTGGTTCAGTGTTCAGTTCAAATGTGCTCAGCCCATCTTTCAGAAAGAATATCGGATCCTCATTCAACTAGTGTTTCGAATTTCACTCTTCAGTCGATGCCGCCAGATCTTTCATACCCAAAGCCAATCTTACTATGCACCAGTTTAAATGCCAGATGGGTATTTCCTGCTTTCCTCCCTAGTGCATTGATCATCATTCAAACAGTGTTTGAAATTTCACTCTTCTTTTGACGCTGCCAGATCTTTCATACCCAATGCCTATCTTACTATGCACCAATTTAAATGCCAGATCGGTATTTCCCGCTTTCCTTAGAGCATTGATCATCATCGTTCGAACCCTCCCAGGTATCTCACGGCCCTTCTGCACAATGCCATCTGCCAATTTGCAGGCCTGCTTGAATCTGCCAGTCTTACACAACACGTTGATCATATCCTCGTGAGCCGTCTCAGGAATCACCCCCATTGGAGCCAGTTCATCCAATATCCTCCATGCACGGCTGAATTTACCAGAAAGGCAGAGTCCATTGGCGAGGACCCTGAAAGCTGCAGCTGTTGGGGTGATTCCCTTGTCAATCATGTTGTCCCAGAACTTCAGTGCCTCCTCATTCTTGTGTTCCTTGAACAAACCATCGATGAGAATGGTATATGTGTAGACTGTTTGATCACAGCCATCGTCTTCCATTCTCTTGTAGAAAGCACATGCATCGTCTGTCCGTCCTGCTTTCACTAATGCGTCGATCAGAACATTGTAGCAATACGAGTCAGGCACAAATCCTTTAGCAATCATCTCCTCGAAGAGCTCCTTCGCTTGGTCAACCATCCCAGTTTTTCCAAAACCGTCGATTAGGCTTGTATAGAAAATCGCATTCACTGCAACGCCCTTCTCTACACAACTCCTGAAGCACGCAAGTGCCTCCTCCAAATTGCCAAACCGGCACAAGCAATTAACAACCACACCATACGTGACCGCATCAAGCTCAATTCCAGTGGCCTTCATCCTCTCAAAGAGTGCCATTGCCTCTTTCTCCCTCCCGAATTTACCCATGGAGTCAATGAGCGCGGTGTACATGGCTGCATTGGCTGGACAGCCTCGCTTCGACATCCTCTCAAACACAGCCAGAGCCTCAAATGGTTTCCCGTCCTTGCTGAGCGCGCCGATCACCAGGACATAGGCATGTTGAGGTATTTCCTTCCCCATTCCCCTCTCTTCCATCTCTTGGAACAGTGCTATGCATTGTGGGAACGTGCCCTCGCTGTAGTGGCGCTGCATGAGAGTGAGGTATGTCACCTTGTCTGGCGCGAGCTCTGCATGTTCCCTCATATCCGCAAGCCGTGCCATCGCATCCTGTGTCCTCCCCGCGCGGCAGTACCCCTTGATGAGAATGTTGTAGGAAACCACGTCGGGACGCACTCGATCTTCCGTGGACATTGCGTCGAACACGCTGATGGCAGTGCCAAGGAGGTCAGCGTTGACAAGGCCATCCAGCAGGCAGTTGTAGGTGAGCCTGGACGGCTCGACGCCGGCGAGGCGCATGGCCTGCCACGCCCATAGCAGCTCCTCGGAGAGGCCGAACGCCGCGAGGCTGCGGATCAACGAGGCCGACGACGCCGGCGCGAGGTGGCTCAGGACGGCGTCCCCGTGCGCGCGCAGCTCCGCGACGAGCTGCCGCGCCTGGCCGGCCGCGTCGGTCTCTCTGGAGCGCGCGAAGGAGTGGAGGAGGGAGACGTAGCAGCTGAGGAGGTGCTGCGGGTGGGCGCGGAGGTCGGTGGCGTTGGGCAGGGAGCGGAAGAAGTGGAGCGACGGGAGCGGGTGCGGGGTGAGCTGCGGGGAGCGGAGCGCGGCGGCGACGAAGGCCGGGGAGAGGCGGAGGAGGAAGGTCCTGCAGAAGGCGCGGAGGTCGGCGGCGAGGGCGGCGGGCGGGGAGCGGAGGACAAGGGAGATCACGCGGGGCAGCCACGGCGACGGCGCGGGCGTGGCCGCCGACGCGGAGGCGTACGGGCTCGGGTCCGCGAGGTCCGGGTACGGCTCGATCCACTCCGGCGGCGGGAGCGTCTGGTGGTCGTTGGGAGCGGCGGCCGGACGCCGGCCGCGAGGGACGTGGCAGTAGCGACGCATCGAGGGCGTCGGTGACGAGGTGGCGCGCAACAGGTGTTCGACGAAATGAGCGGCCAGGCGTCTGCGAGGTTTGGGCGATTGGATTCTCAGTCTGCCTTCCACTCTTCTTTGTCACGTGGTCTCACTCTTCTTTGGTATTATGTCATCTGTATTTATAATTTGTGAGTTCATCTCTATCTATAATCAGGGCCGGCCCTAGACAGGTGCCGGCGGTGCGGTCGCACCGAGCCTCCAAGAACCAAGGGGCCCCTCCATATATATATACGTGAATATATAAGAAATGCTTACGTAGATTACAGCTTAAAGACAAATGTCAAATCCCACTAAACTATAGTATATATTCTTTTATTTCTGAGTATATGTTGTTGTGTTCTATTAGGATTAGCATCACATTCCACATGTCGTCCACTAGAAAACATGCATATCTGGTAGTGAAAAAAGGAAACATATAGAGAAGTTCAATACATCGCAGAGAGATGTTATTCATAAATTTCTTCAAACTACAGTGCCTTTAAGGAATATCGAGGAGCAAGAGGAGTTGTCGATAGTTGTATGGGATTGAAGGATTTCACAAGAAAATAATCTTCTTATATTTGTTGTCAATGGGGCCTCAATTTTTGTCTCGCACCGGGCCATAAAATTCTCGGGCCGGCCCTGTCTATAATATATATAGGTTTGATGACATATTAGCGAAGCCAGGTGGTTTTGCAAGTACTTGGATAAACCTGACAATGGTAAGGCATAAAAAAGCTGGCCCTATTTTCGTTTGGGCTTGGCACTCACTACTTTGCAATGACAACGGTTTGTTAGACTGTCCGCAGCGCATGACTCTACCCCTCCCCTTGCGCGTGGATGGCGGCTACAGGTGACCGCTACCAGCTGCAGCGCCCTCCCCTAAATGGCCCTCTAGTCAGCGGCCCTCTTCTCTCTCTCCCTCAATTTAGCGTTTAACTGTTCACTCCCTACGACACTGTGCTGTGGGTCCCCGAGTAATTGTTAGTAGATAAAAAATTGATAGTTGGTATAGAAAATGATATTTTATAATGGTAGTGGGGTATATGGGGAGTATTTAGGGGAAACCGCTGCGGAAGATAAAAAAATAGAGGGAAAAATAGAGGAAAAAAGTGATATAGGGGGAAAAATTTAGGGGTAACGGTTGCGGATAGTCTTAAACGACACACGAGTCCATGACAGAAGCAGAAAGCAGCTATGGAAGTTAGGGAGCGTTCATCGACTGTTCATGTTTGAACCAAGCATGACACAGGTGAAATTTGATTGCTCTGCTTCGTTGAGAAGCTTTTGCTCGTTTCTGTCCGCGACGCGGAAGACCAGCCGTTTCTGCCGCAAGACACAGGCGACGAAACCGATGTGCGGAACGAGAGCCCCCGGTATCCAGGAAAACCAGCGCCCGCGGCCGCTTGTTTGCAGTCCTCCCTCCGGTATATATTAACCCGCCCGCCCGCCCGCACCTCCACCCCCAAACACACAACACAAGCACAACCAACCACCTCACTCGATCTCTCATCACTCGCAAGTCCAGCGATCACCAACCAGAGCTCGGCTCCAAGCCTCCAACCCAAGGAGACAGATACGTTCGCAGATGGCAGGTGCAGCGAAGGCGTCGTGGATGGTGGCCATGAGCGTGGGCGCCGTGGAGGCGCTCAAGGACCAGGGTGGCCTCTGCCGCTGGAACTACGCGCTGCGGTCCGTCCACCGCACCGCCAAGGCCAACGTCCGCAGCAGCCTCGCCGCGCAGCGGGACAAGGAGCTGGCCCCGGCGGAGTCGAAGAGGCGGCCGGGCAAGGCCGCCGCGGAGGAGGGGATGAGGACCGTCATGTACCTCAGCTGCTGGGGACCCAACTAGGAGGACTAGCTAGGGTTCACTGTTCAGTTCATTGCCGGTGCTGGGTTCAGTTCAGACCTGGCTGTGGCCGGTTGCCTCCTGCGATTGTAAAATAGGAATACGGTCACGACGATGAATGATGATGACGATGAAAAGTTCTGCCACTGTATGTTTCAGGCCTGTGGGCTCAAAACAAGAATTCGGTGGTGCTTGATGGCTGTTGACACCTTCCTTTTTGGAGGCGTCAATCACTTCAAAAGAACCACAGCGGCGGTTGCCTCTTGCGATTGTAAAATAGGAATACGGTCACGACGATGAATGATGATGACGATGAAAAGTTCTGCCACCGTATGTGTGGCCTGAAAACAAGAATTCGGTGGTGCTTGATGCATCCATATCCATGTGCTGGAACAGAACAGTCGGTGATGCCAAGCATGAAATGGCTGGCAATCTCGTGGGATCTGCTCTCTAATGACTGGTACAACCGAGACTGTGTTTCAGCTCAGTTCCTGCTGATGGTTCGTTCATCAGAGGTCAATTTCAGTCCGCTATGCGTGAAGCTTTCACTGTCCACGTTACGTTAGTCAACCGTGATCATCGTCCAAAAGGAAACTGTTCGTCATCTCCGACTCCGAGGTTCAGGGACAAACTGTGCTTCTGCAAAGTGGGGTTCAGTTTCGCTATAGGTTCTACTTTGTTCCTCCTATAAACAGCTAACCACGCGATTCAGTACCAAATTGCAAACAGTGTCTAAGTCCAAGTGAGCAGTGAGCCCCACCGGATGCCGGTATGCAAGAAAACCATCGGTTGCTGCCGCCTGTTTCGTCCATTCATCTGACTCCCTGCGGCGCTCTCTGCTGGAGAGGGGACGCTTAACGAAGAGCAAGGTTCTCGGCGGTGTCATAAGTCCCTTATCAACCTACAATTTCACTTTATCGTGGACGCTTAACCATGATAGTTTGTATTTGCTAAGTCTATTGTCTAGAGAACCAAACGTCCCACTTGCCGCTAGTTTGGGCTTGTTCGGTTATTTTCAATCCATATATATGGAAGGTGATCGATACAGATTGAGAAGTATTTTGACTTACTAGGGATTAAAACCCCCTCAATCCATATGGATTAGGGTAGAACCGAACAAGCCCTTTGTCGCCGTTTCGGACCCGGGGTCCCTGGACCGACGAGTGAGATTGCCGTTGCGTGCCCCTGCCCAGATGGGTTGGCGCGGGATGGAACACAAGAGGTGTGACAAGCCTTGTATTATCCTGCACCAAGGGTGCCGCTCGTAGTAGGGGTTACAAGCATGTCGCGAGAGGGAGAGAGAGAGAGAGGGAGCCTGTTCGTTCGCTCCTTCCCCCGCGCGAACCCCCTCAGGATGGCCCTGGACCTCTCTTTTATAGACGCAAGGAGAGGGTCCAGACGTACAATGGGGGTGCAGCTATGCGCTAATGTGTCCGGCAGAGAGATGCCTAAGCCTTGTGTACATGCCAACGTGGCTGTCGGGGGAGAGCTTGAGCCCTGTACACGTGATAGCGTGGCCGTCGGAGGAGCGCCTGAGTCCTGTAGGAGCACAACTGGCAGTGCGGCAAGGATCCTGCTAACGTCTCCTTGCTGCCGTAAGGGGCTGAGAGCCACCGGCGTCATGGTGCACGCGGGGCACCATCATTACCCGTCGCCGGGGTAAGTCAAATGGGACGCCGGTCTTGTTCCTTGTAGCCTGAGCTGGCTAGGGATAGGGTAATGATGTATCCCCTGTTGGCGCGGTTGGTCCGAGCCCAAGGTCGAACGAGGCGGAGACTTCTCTTGAGGCCGAGGCCGGGGTCGGGTGAGGACGCGATTCCTCCCGAGATCGAGGTCGAGGCCGAGTCCGGGGGTCGGGCGAGGCGGAGACCTCCTCCCGAGGCCGGAGCCTGAGGTCGGGCGAGGCGGAGCTTCCTGTTGTGCCCGAGGCCGAACTCGGTGGTTGATCATGACTTGTTGTCAGTCTTCGCCTGGGTGGTTGGCACGGCAGTCGGAGCGGGGCGGGCGGCGTTGTTTTCCCGTCATATCGGACAGTAAAAGAGAGGGGCGAAGTGACTGCGGTCACTTTGGCCTGGCCGACTGAGGCGCGTGTGTCAGGATACAGCGTCAGGCGTCCCTTGCATTAAATGCGCCTGCGAAGCGGTCGGTTGGTGAGGCGGTCTGGCCAAGGTTGCTTTACAACGAAGCGTGCCCGAGCCGGGCTTCGGGAGAGCCGAGGGGGTGCCCGCTACCTGAGACGGCCCTCGGGCGAGGCGTGAACTCGTCTAGGACTACTGCTCCAGCCCGAGGCTGGGCACGGGTGAGGTCGCATCCCTTGGGTAGACGAAGCCTTGACTTGAACCGCGCCCGTCAGTTGGTCTGAGAGTGTTTACCAGCCGTGATTAGGAGTGTCGGGGTACCCCTAATTATGGTACCCGACAGTAGCCCTCGAGCCTCGAAGGGAGTGTTGGTACTCGCTTGAAGGCTTTTGCCGCATTTTCGGTGAGGGGACCGGCCTTTCTTGGTTTTTGCTTTATTCTGGTGAGTGCGCGCGAGCGCACCCGCCGGGTGTAGCCCCCGAGGCCTCGGAGGAGTGGTTTGACTCCTCTGAGGTCTGAATGCTTTTCGTGGTGCCTCGGCCGGTCTGATCGTTCCCTCATGCGGCCTGGCCGTAGCCCAGGTGCATGGTCAGGTTCCAAGTTACCAAGCTGGTTTGTTGACGCTGTCAACAGTTTGGCCGTAGCCGGGTGCGAGAGCAGCCCCCGAGCCTCTGCACGGAGCGAGAGGACGATCAAGGACTTTCCCGACTTTTATCATACGCCCCTACGTCGCCTTTCCGCAAGGAGGAGGGGGAAAGTGTAACACCCGGTTTTAAAGGACAAAGCCGGGTGCATCTCATACATGCGCCAAAGAAGACAACATATATAATAACAGAGTGTATAGAGATAAATGTCATAAAACATCAGAGTATTTATTACATAGCGGAAGTCTTATTACAAAATAAAATAATAAAGATGAAACGAACTAAGGATCGATGGCGCCAATGTCGACTGAGAAACGCCACCTAGATCAGATCGAACTCCTCAGTGTTAGGCGGCTCCTCTTCGACCACCTGTTCTTCTCCTGTGGGGGGGGTGTGAGACAGCAAGAGTGAGCTCACATACGTTCATAGCTCAACAAGTTGTGGGGAATAATGTGGCATGAACTCACCAAAGGTGGGAGTTCATGAAGTGTAAGGCTGATCAATGAAATAGAGGCTAAGGCTGAGCATTGCTTTTATAAGTTGGTCAAAATTTTATTAGCAATTACTAAGTGTAAGTAAATACCAAACCTTAATAATAATAAAGAACAGTAATAGTAAAATAATCCCAAAATGCGATGCAAATGTCAAATTAAACTTAAGTTCCATAGTTAATCATGTGAGGGTCCGAGCTGCTCATGACCGTGAGCACGGCTAGTATACTAGTTTTACACTCTGCAGAGGTTGCGCATCTTTACCCACAAGTCGTGTATCCCATGTCGCCTGGGTTTGCAAGGCCCTTAGACACTACCGAGGTGAATGGCTAGGGATCCACTACGAGGCCTTTACAAAGTTCCACTAGCTTCCGAAAACCCGCTACAGTTTATAGGAAGATCCAGTGCAGGGTTCCTGGCTGACCGCCATCGCAGCAAAATCAACCAGGGACCTCCCTACACTGACCTCTCCCCTACTGCCCTTGCCCCTTTCGGGTAAGGTAGTCTTCCACTAGCTTTCCTAATTAGTCAGCCAAGGGCGTCCCATTAAACCCTTGTGGTAGCACTGTTTTCCCGGGTGGTCGCTCCATGTTCCCATTAATTTAATGATCTTAACATGAACGATAATAATAACAAGATAATAACAGAATAATCATGAATAATGAATCTCCATACCCAATCCACATAAAGCAATAGCAAGTACTACCCAAAAATATTCCAGGGGTGAACAAGGTATAGAGGTAATCAAAACTGGGGTAACATAAAGGCTCCCATCAAAATTAACCTATGCAGATCATTAAAATTAATAAGAACATGGCTGGGAAAAGTAAGTGATCAAGGGCACAACTTGCCTGCAATGAGCTCCTGCTCAGCTACTTCTACTTGTTGAACCTCAGTTTCCACAGTGGCTTGCTCGTCTACTCGCATCAACACAATACATACATAGTATAGCCAAAATCAACATCACACCAAACAGATGAATAAAATATACAGTAAAAATCTACACATTAAAATGAGATCATAGGAACTGGAATCACTGAATTTGGAGTTATAGATTTCAAGTTATGAATTTCCTAAGATTTAAGGTGATTATAATAGGATTAGATGGTAAATTAATTTTCTACTGAGTTCATGTCAAAACAGTGATACTAAATGATAAAGAATATTATTACAAAATTTTAGAAATTGGAATGGTTCAATTTGGACCAAAAATGAAATTTCTATGAATTTTACAAGTTTCTAGATTTGTTTTTGTATTAAAAATGAATTTCTAATATTAATTTCTCTGTTTTTAACACTCTCTGGACTGGGCGTCAATTACTGTGAAGTGTAGGGGCTCTGGCGCAAGAAACCAGAGACACAACGAATAGCACCCAGCGGACCGCGGGTTGATTCACTAATATTATAAGGGTTTCTTTGCAAACTGCGCAAGCGAAGGGGTATCGGGCCGTTCTGGCCGTTGGATTAGATCCGCACGGCCGAGATTAGATCACCCCGATCTGAACCGGTATCCCACCGTGGCCGCACGATGTAAAAGCAACGGCACGGATTTAATTAACCCTAGATCTAGATCCTGCCGCACGACGCGAGATCAACGGTGTGGATTTATTCCGAGCGAAGGGATACGCTGGACCTAATCGGGACCGTCCGTCAACGATCCGACGGCCACGGGCCCGTCTTCCCCAACCGAGCCATCGCACGACAACGTGGCCCATCGCGCCGCGGCAAGTTCGCCGGAGTTGCAATTCCGGCCAACCTGGCCACCATTTTCTAATCCACTCGCTCCCCGCCCAACTAATGACGTTATGAGCTCAATCCCCGTACCAATTTCTACCATCGTCGAGTGCAAGGCTAGGTCCACGGCACGCCGCGGTGACACCATTGCAGGCGACACAGGGCCCCGGGTATTAGCATGTACGAGCCAAATCCACTACCATATGCGTATTGGGAATTCAATCGAAGCACGGAGGGAGAGCTCACCGAGGACGGTGGTGGACACCGAGCTGACCACGACACGAAGCGGGTTGGCGGAGGCGCTGTCGCAGCGACGAGGAATTCCGGTGCCGTGGTGCCTCCACGCGCCACCCGAAGCCCCGCGCGTGTTCGTGGAGGGTTTCCGAGGATTCGAAGCCCCGCACCGTGGACCGACGATGAGCACAGGCGCGGTTCAACGATGGCGGCGATGGAACGGTCGGATGGTGGCGATTTGGTCACGGGCTCGCGCAAGGAGGATAGGTGAGAGACGGAGGGAGCAGCGGGGTGCTCCAACTTATCCACCGTGGACTCGGCACGAGCTGGCCGAAGATCGCGCAACAACCCCGGGGTTCCCGGCGCTCGTTCCGCCATGGCCGAGTTCCGTTGAGGCGAACGCGCGGAACAGCCTGGGCGAATGACACGGCGGACCCACACGCCAGTGGAAGGAAGGAAGAAATGAGTGCGGCTTGTGGCTGACGGGCATGGCCCACTTGTCGGTGTGGAGGAAAAACGCAGAGAGCAAGCGGGCCGCGCGGGGGAAGAAAAGAAGTTTGGGCCGAAAAGCTGCCTGGCGGCCCAAGTAAGCTTTTTATTCTTTTTCTTTTTATTTTTCTATTTTCTTTCTTCTAGGTTTAAATTTGAATTTGAATTTAGTTTTCAAACCTTGTGCACATTTGTTATAAAATCATATTCTGGAATATAAAATACAAATTTTTGGAATATATTTATATTATTTTTATTTTCATAACATTTCTCTTCTTCCTTTTAAACCCTAGTTTCCAATGTAGGGCTTAATCCAATTTTTAGTCATTTTATATTATTGTTATTTTTATTTAATGCACCAACATAAAAACTCCAACAAATGCACTTTTCTTTATTTTAGAATAATTGTTTTATTTAGTCACTCTCAATTACATAGGTGCTCTTTTTATGATGCATATGAGACACACAAAATGAGGAGCTCTCTCTATTACTCTTGGTATACAACTTTGAGTATTACAAATCCTACCCCCCTTAAAAATAATCTCGTCCTCGAGATTTAAGAAGATCTAGGGAAAAGGTGGGGAAAATCTATACGAAGCTCTTCTTCTCTTTCCCAAGTTGCTTCATCTTCACCGTGGTGACTCCATTGAACTTTGCACATCTTTATAACCTTATTCCTCGTAACTCGAGTCAAAGTATCCAGAATCTTGATGGGGTACTCAGCATAAGTCAAATCCTCTTGAACACTAAGGTCCTCCAATGGTAACTGTTCTTCGGGGACACGGAGACATTTCTTAAGCTGAGACACATGAAATACATCATGAACATCCGCGAGATGATCCGGTAACTCCAATTGATATGCAACTTCTCCCACTCGCTTTAAGATTAAAAAGGGTCCAATAAAGCGAGGGGACAACTTTCCTTTGACTTTGAACCTTCTCATGCCCCGGAGTGGTGACACCTTCAAATAGACATAACCTCCTTCCTTAAACTCAAGCAGTCTTCTCCGGGTATCAGCATAACTTTTCTGCCTGGACTGTGCAGTTCTCAAATTCTCCCTTATTTGCTGAACTTGTTCCTCTGCTTCTTGTATGATCTCAGGCCCAAACAACTGCCTTTCACCAGTTTGATTCCAATACAAGGGAGTCCTGCACTTTCTGCCATACAAAGCCTCAAACGGTGACATCTTCAAGCTGGCCTGATAGCTATTATTATATGAGAACTCTGCATACGGTAGACTCTTATCCCAACTTCCACCATGCTTAAGAGCACAAGCTCTTAACATATCTTCCAGTACTTGGTTAGTCCTCTCAGTCTGCCCATCAGTCTGGGGATGGTAAGCCGAACTAAAATTCAATCTTGTATCCAATGACTCGTGCAACTTCTTCCAATATCGAGAGGTAAACTGTGATCCTCGATCTGACACAATCTTCTTTGGCACACCATGCAGGCATACAATCCGTGCCATGTACAATTCTGCCAACTTAGCTCCTGAATAAGTGGTCTTCACTGGAATAAAGTGGGCTACCTTGGTTAGCCTGTCCACAATCACCCATATAGAATCATATCCAGCAGATGTGCGGGGTAATCCAACAATGAAGTCCATGCCAATCTCTTCCCATTTCCACTCAGGTATCTTCAGTGGATGCAGTAGTCCGGCTGGCCTCTGGTGTTCAGCCTTAACTCTTTGACACACATCGCACATAGCCACATGTGCAGCCACATCTCTCTTTAGTCCATACCACCAATACTTTTGCTTCAAATCCTGATACATCTTAGTACTTCCAGGATGAATAGAATAAATTGAGTCATGTGCTTCCTTCAATATGGTTTCCCGAAGACTGTCAATATCGGGAACACAGATCCGATTCTTGAACCATATCGTGCCTTGCTCATCCTCCGTGAACTCTGGGCCTCTACCCTCTGTTATCAGATCCTTGATCTCCTGGATTTTAGCATCACCAACCTGACCTTTACGAATTTCTTGCTCCAAGGTAGGTTCCAATTCAATAGTAACTCCTTCCGTATGTGTAACAATTCCCAGGTTGAGTCTCTCAAAATCCTTTGCTAATTCATCAGGTAGCTGGACAACGAAAGCGGAGCGAACATGCTCCTTCCGGCTCAAGGCATCTGCAACCAAATTTGCCTTGCCTGGGTGGTAATGAATCTCCAAATCATAATCCTTAATGAGCTCCAACCAACGGCGTTGCCTAAGGTTGAGGTCCTTCTGAGTGAATATATACTTCAAACTCTTATGATCCGTGTATACTTGGCACTTAGTTCCCATGATGTAGTGTCTCCAAATCTTAAGTGCATGCACAACCGCTGCTAATTCCAAGTCATGAGTGGGGTAGTTCAGTTCATGCTTCCGCAACTGACGAGATGCATAGCAATCACATGTCCTTCTTGCATGAGCACACATCCAAGTCCTTGGCCACATGCATCACAATAAATGTCAAATCCCTTCTGCAGATCTGGCATAATCAATACTGGTGGCGACATTAGCCTCTCCTTCAACTGATCAAAGCTTTCTTGACACTTCTCATCCCACTTGAATTCTCTTCCTTTCTCCAAAAGCGATGTCATGGGCTTAGCAATCTTAGAAAATCCTTCAATAAATCTCCGATAATATCCTGCGAGTCCCAAGAAACTCCGAATCTCCGTAACTGTAGTGGGCACTCTCCACTCCATAATCTCCTTCACCTTAGCAGGATCCACTGCTATTCCTCCATTAGAAATGATATGACCCAGGAATGGCACCTTGTCAATCCAAAACTCGCACTTGCTGAACTTAGCGTAGAGTTGATTATCTCGTAACTTCTGTAGCACCAACCTTAGATGTTGTTCATGATCACTTTCATTCTTAGAATAGATAAGAATATCGTCGATAAACACCACGACGAATCTATCCAAATAATCCATAAACACTTTGTTCATCAAATTCATGAAATAAGCCGGTGCATTGGTTAATCCAAATGACATAACAGTAAACTCATATAATCCATATCGAGTCGAGAAAGCTGTCTTGGGAATATCCGATGGTCTAATCCTCATCTGATGGTAACCGGATCGGAGATCAATCTTCGAGAATACTCTAGCACCTCGCATCTGATCAAATAAATCCTCAATACGGGGCAACGGATACTTGTTCTTCACCGTAACATCATTAAGAGATCTATAATCCACACACATCTGTTGCGATCCATCCTTCTTCTGCACAAATAACACCGGCGCTCCCCAAGGTGAGGAACTCGGACGAATGTAACCAGCCTCTTGTAACTCCGTTAACTGCTTCTTCAGTTCCTTGAACTCCTCTACGGACATTCTATATGGCCGTTTAGAAATAGGGGCGGTTCCAGGTAAGAGATCAATAACAAACTCAACTTCTCTATCAGGTGGCATTCCTGGTAACTCCTCTGGAAAGACGTCCGGAAAATCTCTAACCATCCGGATGTTGTCACCAACAAACTCCTCAGGCATAAAGAACATTGCACGCATGGATGAGGAGGTTACTGCAATATTAACTTGAAATCTTTCTCCTTTAGTGGTAGTGAGCTCTATGGTACCCCTACCACATGCTATAACGGCCTTTGCCTTTCTTAGCCATGACATACCAAGGATCAAATCTATACTGCTTGACTCTAATATTATAGCAGTAGCTCCAAACTCTCTACCCATAATGGTCAAGGTCAATCTACGTGTCATTTGATTCGCCTCAACAGGCCCTTTAGGTGTAATTACTATCAGGGGTTTTCTCATATTTAGCAGTGGTATTTCATTTGTGTTGGCATATCTAGCAGACATGAATGAATGTGTAGCACCAGAATCAAATAATATTGTTGCAGGAATTGTATTAACATAAAACATACCAATTACGAGGTCCCCTCCATCCGGAGTATCATCAACGCTGACTTGATTCACCCTGGCTATAGAATATCCCTTGCCAGGGGTCTGTTGCTTGTTCTGAGCTGGAGTAGTAGCAATCCTCTGTGGGCAGACATTTGCATAATGACCAATCTTACCACACTTGAAACATTGAGTGCCCGGACTCTGTCCTGCAAACTTCGTCGGGGTGCCCGTGGGAGTAGCCTGTCGAGGAGGTGGAGTCCTCAGTGGTGATTGCTGAACTGGGCGTGGTCCTCCTGGTCGAGTCGGTGTACCCTGTGGTGAACTGTAGCGAGGACGAACACTGCTGCTACCCTGTCCCTGTGAGATAGCCTTCCTCTTCAAATCACCCAGTTGAACACGCTTGTGTTCAATAGCAAGAGCCTTATCCAACAGTCTCTGAAATGATGGAAATGTGTGTGCCACTACTGCAGTGGTCCATTAAGTCCTTCAATGAAATGCTCCTGCTTCCTCTCGTCTTCAGCAACTTCTTCAGGGGCATATCTAGATAACTGAATAAACTTGTCGCGGTACTCGCTGACTGACATACTTCCTTGCTTCAGCGACAGAAACTCCTTCTTCTTGATCTTTATCATCCCAGCTGGAATATGGTAGTTCCTGAACTGTGTACTGAACTCTGCCCAAGTAATAGTATCCACAGCATCATGGGCAGCAGTATAAGAATCCCACCAGTCAGCAGCAGGACCTGTCAGACGTCTAGAAGCATATAAAACCTTCTCCCGGTCAGTGCATTGTGCAATATTCAGCATCTTCTCAATTGCTTTCAGCCAATCATCTGCATCAAGTGGATCTGGCGAACTGGCGAAGGTCGGTGGCTTATGACTCATAAACTCCCGGTGCTTATCACGAGGTGGAACTGGTGGTGGTGGTGGAGGCAATGGCACTTGTTGCTGTTGTTGCTGTTGTTGAAGTTGTTGTTGCAGCTGCTGTTGTTGCGCCCTCCTTTCTTGGCGTATCTCATCTCTCTCCTGGCGCAATTCTTGGCGTATGTCTTCTCTTTCCTGACGCATCTCTTGGCGTTCTTGCTGCATCTGGGCACGCATATCAGCCATAGTGTCCGCCATTTGTTGCATCACCGCCATCTGAGCAGCAACCAGTGGGTCAACTCCGCCTGGTGGAGGATTGGGAGGATTCATCTCTGCAGGCTGTGGCTGAGGTTGTCTATATATCCTTCGAGTGTGTGGGTTAGGAGGCAAATCAATTCCACCACCCCTCCTGGTATTGACCATCTGAGTTAGATACATATGGTAAGAAAGAGCAGTAGACAAGGCAGTAATTACAATCATGTTACTTTGGGGGATTTATTAGCTAAGCAGATTAATATTTCACCTACTATAGCTAATTCAATACCTTATGTTGGTACATGCTAAGATGTCCATCTATAATAATTCAATCAATCAAAGAAGCAAATCAGACATTTAGCATCAGCACAATCAACCAACATTTTTTTAAGAAAATAGTTTTAACTTTTGTTTTGGGTTCCCTAACTCTTAAGAATGTCATAGGGGTAGGGATTCCAAGGTTTGAAATCCATCTTGTCTCAAAGTAGAAAAGGTAAGAATGATCAGAGTAGAACAGTAGAAGGTGAGACAGAATCAAGATAAGTGTAGAAAGAATCAGAGTAAGGTAAGTAGGTAAGGGCTTTATCCATTTCTATCTAGGTTTCGTCCTACAGTCAACATTTGCTCTGATACCACTTCTGTAACACCCGGTTTTAAAGGACAAAGCCGGGTGCATCTCATACATGCGCCAAAGAAGACAACATATATAATAACAGAGTGTATAGAGATAAATGTCATAAAACATCAGAGTATTTATTACATAGCGGAAGTCTTATTACAAAATAAAATAATAAAGATGAAACGAACTAAGGATCGATGGCGCCAATGTCGACTGAGAAACGCCACCTAGATCAGATCGAACTCCTCAGTGTTAGGCGGCTCCTCTTCGACCACCTGTTCTTCTCCTGTGGGGGGGGTGTGAGACAGCAAGAGTGAGCTCACATACGTTCATAGCTCAACAAGTCGTGGGGAATAATGTGGCATGAACTCACCAAAGGTGGGAGTTCATGAAGTGTAAGGCTGATCAATGAAATAGAGGCTAAGGCTGAGCATTGCTTTTATAAGTTGGTCAAAATTTTATTAGCAATTACTAAGTGTAAGTAAATACCAAACCTTAATAATAATAAAGAACAGTAATAGTAAAATAATCCCAAAATGCGATGCAAATGTCAAATTAAACTTAAGTTCCATAGTTAATCATGTGAGGGTCCGAGCTGCTCATGACCGTGAGCACGGCTAGTATACTAGTTTTACACTCTGCAGAGGTTGCGCATCTTTACCCACAAGTCGTGTATCCCATGTCGCCTGGGTTTGCAAGGCCCTTAGACACTACCGAGGTGAATGGCTAGGGATCCACTACGAGGCCTTTACAAAGTTCCACTAGCTTCCGAAAACCCGCTACAGTTTATAGGAAGATCCAGTGCAGGGTTCCTGGCTGACCGCCATCGCAGCAAAATCAACCAGGGACCTCCCTACACTGACCTCTCCCCTACTGCCCTTGCCCCTTTCGGGTAAGGTAGTCTTCCACTAGCTTTCCTAATTAGTCAGCCAAGGGCGTCCCATTAAACCCTTGTGGTAGCACTGTTTTCCCGGGTGGTCGCTCCATGTTCCCATTAATTTAATGATCTTAACATGAACGATAATAATAACAAGATAATAACAGAATAATCATGAATAATGAATCTCCATACCCAATCCACATAAAGCAATAGCAAGTACTACCCAAAAATATTCCAGGGGTGAACAAGGTATAGAGGTAATCAAAACTGGGGTAACATAAAGGCTCCCATCAAAATTAACCTATGCAGATCATTAAAATTAATAAGAACATGGCTGGGAAAAGTAAGTGATCAAGGGCACAACTTGCCTGCAATGAGCTCCTGCTCAGCTACTTCTACTTGTTGAACCTCAGTTTCCACAGTGGCTTGCTCGTCTACTCGCATCAACACAATACATACATAGTATAGCCAAAATCAACATCACACCAAACAGATGAATAAAATATACAGTAAAAATCTACACATTAAAATGAGATCATAGGAACTGGAATCACTGAATTTGGAGTTATAGATTTCAAGTTATGAATTTCCTAAGATTTAAGGTGATTATAATAGGATTAGATGGTAAATTAATTTTCTACTGAGTTCATGTCAAAACAGTGATACTAAATGATAAAGAATATTATTACAAAATTTTAGAAATTGGAATGGTTCAATTTGGACCAAAAATGAAATTTCTATGAATTTTACAAGTTTCTAGATTTGTTTTTGTATTAAAAATGAATTTCTAATATTAATTTCTCTGTTTTTAACACTCTCTGGACTGGGCGTCAATTACTGTGAAGTGTAGGGGCTCTGGCGCAAGAAACCAGAGACACAACGAATAGCACCCAGCGGACCGCGGGTTGATTCACTAATATTATAAGGGTTTCTTTGCAAACTGCGCAAGCGAAGGGGTATCGGGCCGTTCTGGCCGTTGGATTAGATCCGCACGGCCGAGATTAGATCACCCCGATCTGAACCGGTATCCCACCGTGGCCGCACGATGTAAAAGCAACGGCACGGATTTAATTAACCCTAGATCTAGATCCTGCCGCACGACGCGAGATCAACGGTGTGGATTTATTCCGAGCGAAGGGATACGCTGGACCTAATCGGGACCGTCCGTCAACGATCCGACGGCCACGGGCCCGTCTTCCCCAACCGAGCCATCGCACGACAACGTGGCCCATCGCGCCGCGGCAAGTTCGCCGGAGTTGCAATTCCGGCCAACCTGGCCACCATTTTCTAATCCACTCGCTCCCCGCCCAACTAATGACGTTATGAGCTCAATCCCCGTACCAATTTCTACCATCGTCGAGTGCAAGGCTAGGTCCACGGCACGCCGCGGTGACACCATTGCAGGCGACACAGGGCCCCGGGTATTAGCATGTACGAGCCAAATCCACTACCATATGCGTATTGGGAATTCAATCGAAGCACGGAGGGAGAGCTCACCGAGGACGGTGGTGGACACCGAGCTGACCACGACACGAAGCGGGTTGGCGGAGGCGCTGTCGCAGCGACGAGGAATTCCGGTGCCGTGGTGCCTCCACGCGCCACCCGAAGCCCCGCGCGTGTTCGTGGAGGGTTTCCGAGGATTCGAAGCCCCGCACCGTGGACCGACGATGAGCACAGGCGCGGTTCAACAATGGCGGCGATGGAACGGTCGGATGGTGGCGATTTGGTCACGGGCTCGCGCAAGGAGGATAGGTGAGAGACGGAGGGAGCAGCGGGGTGCTCCAACTTATCCACCGTGGACTCGGCACGAGCTGGCCGAAGATCGCGCAACAACCCCGGGGTTCCCGGCGCTCGTTCCGCCATGGCTGAGTTCCGTTGAGGCGAACGCGCGGAACAGCCTGGGCGAATGACACGGCGGACCCACACGCCAGTGGAAGGAAGGAAGAAATGAGTGCGGCTTGTGGCTGACGGGCATGGCCCACTTGTCGGTGTGGAGGAAAAACGCAGAGAGCAAGCGGGCCGCGCGGGGGAAGAAAAGAAGTTTGGGCCGAAAAGCTGCCTGGCGGCCCAAGTAAGCTTTTTATTCTTTTTCTTTTTATTTTTCTGTTTTCTTTCTTCTAGGTTTAAATTTGAATTTGAATTTAGTTTTCAAACCTTGTGCACATTTGTTATCAAATCATATTCTGGAATATAAAATACAAATTTTTGGAATATATTTATATTATTTTTATTTTCATAACATTTCTCTTCTTCCTTTTAAACCCTAGTTTCCAATGTAGGGCTTAATCCAATTTTTAGTCATTTTATATTATTGTTATTTTTATTTAATGCACCAACATAAAAACTCCAACAAATGCACTTTTTCTTTATTTTAGAATAATTGTTTTATTTAGTCACTCTCAATTACATAGGTGCTCTTTTTATGATGCATATGAGACACACAAAATGAGGAGCTCTCTCTATTACTCTTGGTATACAACTTTGAGTATTACAGAAAGCGCCATGTTGCCCTCGGAGGGCGCCGAACATGGTGTTTCCAGTGAGCTGCTAACGGGTGATCCGAGTGGACGCCCGTGCCCCATTCGTTAGGGGTCGGCTGGTGGCCCGGAGGCGCGCTCCAAAAGTACCTGCGGGTGATTCGCCGGACCTAGACCCCTTCGACAGGGTCCGAGGGCTCGATGCCTCCCTCCGGTGGGATTCCGTTACAAATCGTTCCCGCCAGTCTCGGAAATGTCCTAGGGTACCTCGGGAGTGTAGCCCGAGCCTCGACCATGTATCGGACGTACCCAGAGTCATCCCTCACTCTGCGTGTTCTAGAGCGACTGTCGAACCCTTCCGAGGGGCCAGCCTACGAACCCCTGATCAGTAATGGGCACGGAGCTCGAGCGCTCTGGGGCGGCTGTCGAACCCTTCCGAGGGGCCAGCCTTCGAACCCCTGATCAGTAATGGGCTTGAAGCCCGAGTGCTCTGGGGCGGCTGTCGAAACCCTTCCGAGGGGCCAGCCTTCGAACCCCTGATCAGTAGGAGGGCTCGGGGCCCGCTTCCTTCGCCGAGAAGGATCCTTTCCACAACATCCCCTTTCCCGGTCCCTGTAGCAAGAGAGAGAGAGAGGAGGAGGAGGAGGGGAAGGATATGAATTTAAATAAGGTGGCACACCTTTTTTGACGCGGTCATCATGGCGGAGGCGAAGCGACGCCCGCCTCGCCCGCCAGAGGTGTCGCCTGCTCCACCGGGGAGTTAATGCGACGGGACGGGCGATCAGCGTGGCGCCCATTGCGCGTGCGAGCCGTTCGAGGAACGGGACATGGGTGCGTCGTCTTCACACCGTGGGAGAGGGCTCTCCCATCGCTTCAGGAGGGGACACGAGCCTGCAGGTGATTTGACCGCTGATTCCGCTCGTCTGCCGCTGCAATTACTGCCGACCCACTTTTGGCCATGCCAACCATCATGCCTATCCCTAAGGCTGACTGTCCCGTGGCCGTCGCCTTCAATTGGCACTGTTGGGTCACGCGCGGGGCCGCCTCGAGTCGCGGTACTGGTTCCGCAGTCGAGGAGGCGTGGCATTGGCGCAGGTGGCAGTGTTGGTGGGCAGGTGGCCGTCGGCGCTGAGGTGGTGATAGCCGGAGGAGGTTGTCTCTGCCGACGAGACCGCCAGCGCCGCCTGCACCCCGGACCTCCGTCTCTTTTGGCTTTAATGGCTGGTTCTCGTCCTTCGTGGGCGAGGGCCTCTCCGCTGCAGCGTTCGCCCTGAAGCCGTTGCTGCAGCTGTCTAGCCGCCTGAGACGGAGGTCGTTGTCGTTGCTACTGGAGCGGCTGCCGGCGAGCCACCCGGAGTTTGTTATCCCGCAGGCCCTCCGGTGTGGAGGCTGTTCATACCCGCGAGGGTGGAACCGGAGTCCCATTTGTAAGGGGATATACTGGGTTTTTGCAGGAGCAAAATGTAACCGCTTCAAGTACTTAGACATTTGTCGTAGGTCGGGAGAACCGCCAAGGGTCCTGCCGACGTCTAAGTCTGTGTAGCATAGTTACCCCAAGTGTATGTGTTTGTTCTTCGTGGCTGTCGAGGCCTGAACATTTGGGTATTCGAGTATAAAGCTGCGTTTCTTCCTCATTTTGAGCACTGGGACTTGCCTGTTGGCTCGCCGAACCACTTAACCGAGCGTGAGTTGCCTTTCGCGGAAGGTGACGAGTGAGGTATCCGTATCCCGGAGGCGTAGGAGTCCCTCGGCTCTGTCGGCCTTGCCACTCTAGGCCTCCCTTGCTCAGTTTTTTGGACCCTCGGCTGCTCTGCGATGAGCCGGAGCCGGAGGCAGCGGTGTTGGCGCGGACAGAGGCAGAGTCGGCCCGAAAAGAGACTTTGTCGGCCCGGGAGCTGGTGGCTTCCCAGGCCGAGGAAGATGTGGCAGCAGCAACTGGAGCTTTGCCAAGACATCCACTGGCGCGATGCTGGCTTCCTCCCTTGGGTGGAGGTCCCTTCGCCCGGGTCACCATCCGAGGCCGGGCCAGGTTCCGTCGAGGGTGGAAACAACGCCGAGGGTGCTGCTGCTCCCCCTGCCGATGCCTGAACCTGCAGG
The DNA here is from genome assembly GCA_029449295.1 of Zea luxurians. Lineage (NCBI taxonomy): Eukaryota > Viridiplantae > Streptophyta > Magnoliopsida > Poales > Poaceae > Zea > Zea luxurians. The sequence continues at coordinate 17,446,794 of JAOPSE010000039.1, forward strand.
AACAGTTTGTCTGTAGCATGCACATGTTTTTCGCGGCCGTCGAGGCCTAAACACTTTATCGTTGTTGGGGGCCTTCGTCCTCCGAAGGTCCTCAAAAACAAGATTTGACAATGTTTTCCAAGTGAATTATATGAACAGGTATTTTCGGACTCAGATTATGAACATGGAGTACGGTTAGGACGAAGCCTAAGCCAGACGAATGGGGATTGAGATGAAGGACGGGCTGATTACCATGCTGTACAAAGGATGGTGCACAGCCGAAGCTATGCGCAGGAAAGCTTCGTCGCGATAGCAGAAAGGGGAACCGACCTAAAGATGAAAAGACTACTTAGGCCTTGATAGACTCCCATAAGTCATTAGCAAATGTAATGGGCATGAATGTAATTTTACATGGGCTGCGTCTCACGCCTATAAATAGATGAACAGTACTCCCGTACTGTTCACGCTGATTGGTACTCGCTCGTGCGTCACGCTTGTATTTTTGCCTTCTATCAAGCCGAAGGTACAAATATAATTCAATATTGCTCTTATTCTTCCATGATTATATAATAAGGACATGTAATAATGCTATGTGATTATTCATGTTATTCTCTCATGTTTCATATGCTTCTCCTTTTATCAATATAAACTGTAATCATGAAGGTATGTCCTTCATGACCTTCGTCTGAAGACCGTTATATCTTAAGGGAAATAACGCTTCGAAGGACGAAGGGTATTTACCACTAACTTCTTTCTGTGTTGCCTTGTTCTTAATTCATAGCATTTGAGAACAAGTCCCCAACATTGGCGCCCACCTCCGGTGAACTCACTTCCACTCTTTGAGTTTTTTGAACACCTTCCCTTCGCTATGGCGCCGAAGAAAGCTTCAGCAACTGGGGCTGCAGCCCTGCAACCGCTGGACCCCAATCAGGAGACTCTCTCTCTTCGGGAGGCCCGAAGCCAGAAGAGGAAGGCTGTCAGCCCGACGCCTCAAGAGGATGAGCTAGACCAAGAGATCAGAGATATGGAGATGCTTCATCAACAGGTGCAGAGGAAGAAGGAAAAGATGGCCAGGCTAGCTGAACTGCAAAGGCAGATAGACGAAGCTTCTGAAGAGGTTCGCCATCTTACTCACGATGAGCAGAACCAAAGGCCTCAACAAAAAGACCTTCATCAGGAGGGTTTCTTCAACGAAGATGACTGGTATGACAATTTCCATCATGGAAATTTTGTTTTCGATGATGCTTCTCCTCTGTTCGCTGAGCTGCAGGCTACACCTTGGCCTCCGTCCTACAAGCCGCCACAGCTTCCCATATTCGATGGCCATTCAGACCCGAAGCAATTTTTGATGAGCTACGAAGCAACAGTATCTTCGTATGGTGGCAATGCTGCAGTCATGGCAAAGTCTTTTGTTATGGCTGTCAGGAGTGTTGCTCAAACCTGGTATTCCTCCCTTCGACCAGGAACGATCACTTCATGGCAAAAACTGAAGGACATGTTGTTAACCAGCTTCCAAGGGTTTCAAACGAAGCCGGTCACTGCTCAGGCCCTGTTTCAGTGCACTCAGGATCACGAAGAATACCTTCAAGCGTATGTCAGAAGGTTCTTGCGTTTGAGGGCGCAGGCACCAACGGTGCCCAACGAAATTGTCATTGAGGCCATGATCAAGGGACTTCGGCCTGGACCTTCAGCTCAGTACTTTGCTAGGAAGCCTCCTCAAACTTTGGAGAAGCTGCTCCAGAAGATGGACGAGTATATTCGTGCCGACAATGATTTTCGCCAAAGAAGGGAGGAGGCTTTCAGGTTTTCTGAAATGACCAGGGGCTTCGGAGGAAGATTCTATCCGAGGCATGTCAGGTCAATCCACAACTCTACTCAAAATGATGATAAGGGGAGTCAGCAGCACAGGCCGCAGTGCTCCTCACATGCTTCAGGGCAACAACAAAGCTTCTTCCGGCCACCAGCTCCAAGAGGCAGAGGCGCCAGGGGCTTCGGTGGAAGATTTGGAGATCAACCAAGGAGAATATTTTGCTTGTTCTGTGGTGAAAACAAGGGCCATACCACCAGGATGTGCCATGTTACCATCCAGAAGCAAAAGGAGATAGCTGAAGCTGCAGCACAACAAGCTCAGCCGAAGCAGGTCATGCATACTGCTTCGTACCATCCGCCTTACATCCTAGAATACGTAGGCAACCACCCTGCAGTTTCTGTTGCTTCGGCGAGTCAACCTCAAGCTTCCTGGCAACAGCCTCCGCCTCCACCACCGCTGCAACAAGGCCAACAGCCAGAAGGGAGCCAGTATGCTCCACACCAAAGGGACTTCAGAGAACAATCCGAAGCTCGCACAGTCAATAGCACTATGCCAGAGTCGAAGCACATCTATTGACAAATATCCTACCTTGATAACAGTCTTTTCCATTCAGTTCTATTTTCTGTGTAATAAAGGACATCTTTTAGTTTTCATGTAATAGTTTCGTTGTTTGCCACAAGGAAAATATATTTTCTCCACAGGCTTAAGTTGCTGAAGCTTAAAGATTTGCGATAACAAGGAGGACCTTCGAATTATCAAAAATCCTTCGAAGTCACAAAAAGCCGTTCCAAAGGGAACGCAGTGTAAGTTTTCTGCTCCAAAGTCGTTCCAAAGGGAATGCAGAGCATACAGCGAAAAGTCAACGCTGATACCGCCTAAGTAAAAGGCGAAGAAGCTCCAAAGTCGTTCCTAAGGGAATGCAGAGCTTACAGCGAAAAGTCAATGCTGATACCACCTAAGTAAAAGGCAAAGAAGCTCCAAAGTCGTTCCTAAGGGAATGCAGAGCTTACAGCGAAAAGTCAGCGCTGATACAAAAAGATTGTGTGTTTTACGGGGATATGTGTGTATCTTCGGAACAAATGTCATCTACATAACATAACATCATCACATCATTTTGCATAGCATAAGCATCATACATCATGTTGCATATGACAAAAGAAGGGAACACAGTATCGACCTTCGGAAGGATGCTTTGAGAAAGTGAAAATCGTGCTAAGTCATAAGGGGATACAATAGTGACCTTCGGAATATAGTTTCGGAGAATGTTTTCACGAAGTTTGGATATTCTTCATCAGAGCGCTATGGACGTTGTGATGCATAAAAGTTTTTCTATCTTCACGAAGCATGAAAAGAAGGGAAGGTGTTTTTTCGCCGAAGGCTCAAAAACGGTACGTATGTAAAGTTTCATGCATCGTAAAGAATCGAATCATTAAAAGCAAATATATTACAGGGTTACAAAATGTTACACATATTTCATTTCAGAAGTTTTTACAATAGTGCTTAATCTTCTCTCAAAACAACTTCTGCAGCTTCGTTCAGGAGTCGGCTAACAACTTCATCCATGATAGCTTCAGCCATCTTTTTAATTTCCTCGTCTCCTTTCGGGTGAGGGCCCGGAGACGCTTTAGTAGGATCTGAAGGAGGACAGGATACGGCCACATTGCTATTACAAATTGCGAGCGAAGTTTAAAATCAAAAATTACAACACAATAAAAACCATTAGCTAATACCTATTTGCCCTTCGGGCTCTGAGCTTTTGTCAGCGGCCTTAGCTACTTCTCTAGCGTCGTGAATGCCCTTCTCACTTTTCTGAATAATTTCTCGGGCCATTTCTCGGCCACCATTGTCCCAGACGTCGGTGAAAAATTTTCCACCAGCCTGGCTAGCTTCGGCCGAAGGGTCTTTAATATCTTCAGGGGATAAGTTGGCTTCGGATTGTGCAAGAACCTTAACATGATCGCAGCCTTTTTTCTCCAGCATAGTAGCAATCCCCCTGGCACCCGAGAAGGTGCAAATGTCTCCACAACTGTTTAGAATTTCTTCGAAGGCTTCAGCTTCGTGGCTGATCCATTCGATCGGTCCTTCTGGGTTACCTCTCACGAAATCTTCTTCACTCGAAAATGCGCCAACACTGGCGAAGCTGGTTTTTATCTTCTTTACACATTCCATGGATTTTTCGTAGCACCTTTTCTTAGAAGACCGAAGCTCTTCAACGGTTCCTTCCAAATGATTGGCCCATTGGTCGCTACATTCCCGCCTCGTTTCTTCAAGTATGCGTTCTTCTTTAGCTCGGGCTAATTGCTTCCGAAGGTCGGCAATCTCGTGTTTTTGAGCTGCAGCTTGTGCTTTAGAGGCAGCTTCGTCCTCCTTTATTTTATCCACCAATGTAACTAGAATTTTGTCCTTTTCCATGGCTTCGTTCCTTAGTTTGATAACCTCTGATCGAAGGTTGTTGAAGGCAATTTCATAGCTCTCGTCTTCGGCATTCTTTTGCGCTCTCAGCGTGTTGCTTAGTATTAAACCCTATATGTAAAAAGTTAGTATAAGAATAAAACAATAGATTTCAAATCATAAAGTTTCCAAATGTGTAGATCTCGTACCTTCAGGCTATTATACGCAAGGCTGTCCGCAAGATCGTCCTTTGTCATCGCGCAGAGGCCAGCCTCCAGCTTCGGAAACCCCATGCTTCGGGCCATTTCCCGGCAGACAAGTAGTTCTTTGTTATCCGGGAGGCAGTATAGGAAATCTTCTTCATTTGTACCATTGAACACAAGTGCCCCCTTCGGATATTTCAATTCTTTAGCATAATGATTAGCTTCAAAAATTTCTTCTTCTGATAACTTTTTCCCCGAAGCATGTCGAACAATATAATCAAGGACTTTGGGGGATGCTTCGGGGGCAACAGCACTGATTTCTTCAACAAGAATTGGCTCTGTCATTTTTTCTTCTTCGGTTTCCAAGGATTTTACCTTCGTGGGCTCCGAAGGCCCAGCTTCAGCTCCAGTTTCTTGCTCTGGAGCTTTAGTATCAAAAATCTCAGTTTTCGCTTCGGAGGTTTCAACAGTTTTCCTCGGAGTTGTGCTTGAGGACTTAATTGTTTCCACAACATCTAGCACATTAGCCATTCTCTTTCTTTTCGGAGTCACTGCTGACACCTTTTGATTTTTTACTGCCTCAACATTTGCTGCAGGACTCAAAACTTCTGATGTTTTTTCCTCAGTTGGTTTTTTCGCTTCTTCCATTTTTTCTGTGGATGGCGCTTCGGCCATCTCTTTGGTTTCTGATAACAAAATCTTCGGTTCTTCCAATCCCATCTTTGTTGGCGCTTCGACCATTTCTGCCACTTCTGACAGCAAGGTTGGTTTGGTTGGCTTTTCAGCTTCGGTGGCCGAAGAAGTTTCTCCGGTGAGCTCAGGCACCGAAGCTGGTTCAATATAGCGTGGCCGATGTGTGAGGACCTTTATCCTCTTTCTTTTCGGTTCTGGTTTGCTAGGAGCAGTTGCAGCTTCTTCTTTCGCAGAGGTTGTGTTTTTTCTTTTTTGCCCTCGAATGGGATAGCGATAGTCAGGGTAGACGAACCCGATTGCATCAAACACCCGGTTCAGCCTTTTCTTTTTTCGGCCTCCGAAGGCTGCTGACAGTGCAGTATCTTCGGCCTTCGAATAAGCCCCAAGCAGTTCATCACTTAAATTTTCAATACTCTTTAACCAGTCATCATCTGGCTCAACGAATTTATCTCCGAACTTGAAAGTATACTTCAGCCTGATAAGTCCACCTTCGTCGGCCTCCTTTATGGTTTCTTGCGGCATTTCCCATTTCTCCGCAAGCGGCCATACTCTGAAGGCAATATGTTCTTGTACCAAATCTCTCATTCCAATAAAAGAACAAATAACTCCGAAGGCTCTCTGGCATTCTTCGGCAGCTTCATTCATCTCAACCTTCGACTTTCGCAGGCCGAAACTTTGCCAAATAGGGCGCATAATTATACCTTTAATATCTTCCCGTGCTTTCAGGTCATTTTTCACATAGAACCATTCTGTCATCCAGTCGCCGGGCCATCTCTTCCGAAATGTTGGCACGGGACAGCTTGACCCAGACCGAGAAACAAAACTGTAGCAGCCAAAATTATTGTGATACTGTTCCTTACCCCAGGGTTTTGTCTCGTATGATAACTCGTGTATGTTGCAGAAACTTTTTGCATCAGGTTCCAGACCTTGGCTTCTTACGGCCCACACGAAGATATTCAGCCTTATAATTGCTTCGGGGGTAAGTTGATGAAGATAGATTTCAAACATTTTCAGCACTTCTACGACGAAGCTGCTCAGGGGAAATCGCAGTCCAGCTTTCAAAAAGCTTTGGAACACTACAACTTCATTTTCTTCAGGGGTCGGGCAAGTTTTCTCTCCTTCGTCGACCCTCACAATGGATAAATCCCGGAAGTATCTTCCCCTCATGTTGACAAGATGATTTTCTTTGATACCTGACTTGCCAAAGACTGAATGGCTTGGTCGCCAGGGGCGATCTTCGGAGTCTTCACCACCACTGTCCACATCATAACTGTCGCTGTCACCAGTATCTTCAGACAAACCTTCCAGAATCTCCTTGGTGATTTTTTCCGTATTGGTCTTCGCCATCGCTATAAGAAACCCCAAGTTCTTCTCTTCGTCGAGACTCAGCTTCATCTCAGCAGCAGCCTTCTTATCTTCAGACATCTTTGGAAACACTAAAAAACTGTTTTCAAAGCCGAAGCTTCAAAACTAAAAGATCAGCGAATCTTAGTGCGCAAGAGCTAAAAATTCAGTGAGCGGGAGCAGATGGCAAGAGAGCGTACCAAATGAGTTTGCGGTATGATCTTATTTATACGCCCAGTGCGTTGAAAATCTAAAGACCCCGCTTGTCAGTGAATGTTGCTATTCTAGCAAAGGGAAGGTGTTTTTTCGGACCTTCGGCTTAAGGCCTTTGTCCATATTGCAATCTGAATTTATCACTAACAAATTAATATTGCGAGGGGCTACTGTTGGGGGCCTTCGTCCTCCGAAGGTCCTCAAAAACAAGATTTGACAATGTTTTCCAAGTGAATTATATGAACAGGTATTTTCGGACTCAGATTATGAACATGGAGTACGGTTAGGACGAAGCCTAAGCCAGACGAATGGGGATTGAGATGAAGGACGGGCTGATTACCATGCTGTACGAAGGATGGTGCACAGCCGAAGCTATGCGCAGGAAAGCTTCGTCGCGATAGCAGAAAGGGGAACCGACCTAAAGATGAAAAGACTACTTAGGCCTTGATAGACTCCCATAAGTCATTAGCAAATGTAATGGGCATGAATGTAATTTTACATGGGCTGCGTCTCACGCCTATAAATAGATGAATAGTACTCCCGTACTGTTCACGCTGATTGGTACTCGCTCGTGCGTCACGCTTGTATTTTTGCCTTCTATCAAGCCGAAGGTACAAATATAATTCAATATTGCTCTTATTCTTCCATGATTATATAATAAGGACATGTAATAATGCTATGTGATTATTCATGTTATTCTCTCATGTTTCATATGCTTCTCCTTTTACCAATATAAACTGTAATCATGAAGGTATGTCCTTCATGACCTTCGTCTGAAGACCGTTATATCTTAAGGGAAATAACGCTTCGAAGGACGAAGGGTATTTACCACTAACTTCTTTCTGTGTTGCCTTGTTCTTAATTCATAGCATTTGAGAACAAGTCCCCAACAATCGTCGTGTTAAAAAGCTGCGTTTTCTTTCCTCTCGTTTCGAGCATCACGACTTGTCTGTCAGTAGCAGAATCGTTTATCCAAGCGAGAGTTACTTCTCGCGGAAGGTGATGAGTGAGGTATCCGTATCTCGGAGGCGTAGGAGTTCCTCGGCTCGGTCGGCTTTGCCGCTTACGTGCACTCTCATTTGGTCGTAGGATTCCGTTATTGATACAGTCGAGAAGGCACGAAAGTCGTTTTCTACCCGAGTATTTGGACTTGTCCGGTAGCAGGATCGCTTATCCGAGCGTGAGTTACTTCTCGTGGAAGGTGATGAGTGAGGTATCCGTATCCCGGAGGCGTAGGAGTCCCTCGACTCGGTCGGCCTTGCCGCTTACGTGTACTCTTGTCGTTATCAGGATCCCGCTATCGATACGGAAGTCGAAAGCACAAAGGTCGCTTTGGTAGAAAATTTTTTCCGAGGAAAATTTTGACGCAGAGGGGGTTCCCCCCTTCTAGCCCCCGAGGGAGGGTCGGGCTTTGCTGAGGCAAGGCCAACCCTTCCTTGACGGTTAGACTTTGTGTATGTAAAGAAAACGAGGTACATGAACGACTTAAAACATCTTAAGGGTAGAAGCGACGTAGCTGTCGGATGTTCCAAGCGTTGTTGTAGACCTTGCCTTGGTCGTTGGCCAGCTTGTATGTTCCGGGCTTCAAAATCTTAGCGATGATGAAGGGCCCTTCCTAGGGAGGAGTGAGCTTGTGGCGCCCTCAGGCGTCCTGTCGCAGACGAAGCACCAAGTCTCACACTTGGGAGCCTCGGAGTCGAACGCTTCGGGCGTGGTAGCATCGCAGCGACTGCTGGTACCGTGCCGAATGTAGTAAGGCAACGTCCCGAGCCTCCTCGAGCTGGTCCAGTGAGTCCTCTCGGCTGGTCTGGTTGCTTCGGTCGTCGTACGCCCTGGTCCTCGGGGAGCCGTATTCTAAGTCCGTGGGGAGGACGGCATCGGCCCCATAGATTAGAAAAAAACGGCGAGAAACCCGTGGCACGACTCGGCGTCGTCCTCAGACTCCAGACCACCGAGGGTAGCTCTTTCATCCACCGCTTGCCGAACTTGTTGAGGTTGTTGTAGATTCTCGGTTTGAGTCCCTGCAAAATCATACTGTTGGCACGCTCCACCTGCCCATTCGTCATGGGGTGAGCTACGGCGGCCCAGTCCACACAGATGTGGTGGTCGTCGTAGAAGTCTAGGAACTTTTTTCCGGTGAACTGCATGCCATTGTCGGTGATGATGGAGTTTAGGACCCTGAATCGATGGATGATGTTGGTGAAGAACGCCACCACCTGTTCGAACCTGACGCTGGTCAAGGGTCGGACCTCGATCCACTTGGAGAATTTGACGATGGCGACCAGCAGGTGCGAGAAGCCCCCGGGTGCCTTCTGCAAGGGACCAACGAGGTCTAAGCCCCACACAGCAAACGACCAGGTGATGGGTATCGTCTGCAGGGCCTGAGCGGGCAGGCGTGTCTGCTTTGCGTAGAATTGACACCCCCGACAGGAGCGAACAATCCTAGTGGCGTCGGCCACCGCGGTTGGCCAGTTGAAACCCTGTCGGAAGGCATTCCCCACGAGGGCTCGAGGTGCTGCATGGTGGCCGCAAGCCCCCGAGTGTATTTCTTGCAACAACTCTTGTCCTTGGGCGATGAATATGCATCGTTGGAGGATGCCCGAGGGGCTGCGGTGACAGAGCTCCTTTTCATCACCCAGTAAGACGAACGACTTGGCGCGCCGAGCCAGTCGCCGAGCTTTGGCCTTGTCGAGGGGAAGCTCTCCTCGGAGGAGATATTCCAGGTACGGGGTCTGCCAGTTCGGATCTGGCGCGACCCTATGTTGTTCCCCCTCGACGGGCAAGGCCTCCTCCTGGATGGCCGAGGGTACCTCGGACTCGGCCGAGGCCTCCTCGGGCTTGGGCGAGGGTACCTCGGGCTGGGCCGAGGCTTCCTCGGGCTCGGGCGTGTCGTCGATCTTGATGGATGGTTGATGTAGGTCTCTGGAGAAGACGTCCAGGGGAACCGTTGTCTGCCCCGAGGCTATCTTCGCTAGCTCATCTGCAGTCTCGTTGTAGCGTTGGGCGATGTGGTTGAGCTCTAGCCCGTAGAACTTGTCTTCCAGGCGCCGGACTTCGTCGCAGTAGGCTTCCATCCTCCGGTCGCGACAGTGGGAGTTCTTCATGACTTGATCGATGACAAGCTGCGAGTCGCCACAAGCGTCGAGGCTCTGGACCCCTAGCTCGGCGGCGATGCGCAGCCCATTAACCAGAGCCTCGTACTCGGCCACGTTGTTTGATGCCAGAAAATGGAGGCGTATGACATAGCGAAGATGCTTTCCGAGGGGTGAAACAAAGAGCAAGCCAGCGCCTGCTCCTGTTTTCATGAGTGACCCATCGAAGTACATGGTCCAAAGCTCGGGTTGGATTGGAGTTGTTGGCAACTGGGTGTCAGTCCACTCAGCCAGGAAGTCTGCCAAGACCTTGGATTTTATGGCCTTCCGAGGGGCGAATGATAGTGTTTCGCCCATGAGTTCCACCGCCCACTTTGCTATCCTACCCGAGGCCTCACGACACTGGATGATCTCCCCCAGGGGGAAGGATGACACCACAGTCACCGGATGAGACTCGAAGTAGTGTCACAACTTTCGTCGTGTCAGAACCACTGCGCAGAGCAGCTTCTGGATCTGCGGGTAGCGGACTTTGGTCTCGGAAAGCACTTCGCTGATGAAGTAGACTGGCCTCTGGACAAGCAGTGCACGCCCTTCTTCTCGTCTCTCGACTACGATCGCGGCGCTGACCACCTGAGTGGTTGCGGCTACGTACATCAAGAGGGCTTCTCCTGCAGCGGGGGCACCAGGATGGGTGTGTTTGTAAGGAGCGCCTTAAGGTTTCCGAGGGCTTCCTCGGCCTCGGGGGTCCAAGTGAAGCGCTCGGCCTTCCTTAAGAGGCGGTACAGAGGCAAGCCTTTCTTGCCAAGGCGTGAGATGAAGCGGCTCAGAGCCGCAAGGCATCCCATGACCCTCTATACTCCTTTCAAATCTTTGATCGGTCCCATGTTGGTGATGGCCGCGATTTTCTCTGGATTGGCCTCGATGCCCTGCTCGGAGACGATGAATCCAAGGAGCATGCCTCGGGGGACTCCGAAGACACACTTCTCGGGATTGAGTTTCACGCCTTTCGCTCTCAGACACTTGAATGTCGTTTCAAGGTCAGAGAGGAGGTCGGAGGCTTTCTTCGTCTTGACAACGATGTCATCGACGTAAGCCTCGACAGTTCTGCCGATGTGTTCTCCGAACACGTGGTTCATGCACCTCTGGTAGGTGACGCCTGCATTCCTCAAACCAAATGGCATTGTAGTGTAATAGTACATGCCAAAAGGTGTGATGAAAGAAGTCACGAGCTGGTCGAACTCTTTCATCTTGATTTGGTGATAGCCTGAGTAGGCATCGAGGAATGACAGGGTTTTGCACCCAGCAGTGGAGTCCACAATTTGATTGATGCGAGGTAGATGGTAGGGAACTTTTGGACATGCCTTGTTTAGACAAGTGTAGTCTACACACATCCTCCATTTCCCATCCTTCTTCCTTAAAAGAACAGGGTTAGCTAACCATTCGGGATGGAATACCTCTTTGATGAACCCTGCCGCGAGTAGCTTATGGATCTCCTCGCCGATGGCCCTGCGCTTTTCTTCGTCAAAACGGCGCAGGGTTTGCTTCACGGGTCAGGCTCCAGCTCTGATGTCCAGTGAGTGCTCGACGACATCCCTCGGTATGTCGGGCATGTCCGAGGGACTCCACGCAAAGACTTCGGCGTTTGCGCAGAGAAAGTCGACGAGCACTGCTTCCTATTTGGGGTCGAGCTCGGAGCCGATCCGAGCTTTCTTGCTGGCGTCGTTGCTGGGGTCGAGAGAGACGGACTTGACCGCCTCGACTGGTTCGAAGTTGCTGGCGTGCCGCTTCACGTCGGGTGCCTCCTTGGAGAGGCGTTCTAGGTCGGCGATGAGGGCCTCGGACTCGACGAGGGCCTCAGCGTACTCCACGCACTCCACGTCGCATTCGTACGTGTGGCGGTACGTGGATCCGACTGTGATGATCCCGTTCGGGCCCGGCATCTTGAGCTTGAGGTAGGTGTAGTTGGGGACGGCCATGAACTTGGCGTAGCACGACCTTCCCAACACCGCATGGTAGGTTCCTCGAAACCCGACGACCTCGAAGGTGAGAGCTTCCCTTCGGAAGTTGGAGGGAGTCCCAAAGCAGACGGGTAAGTCGATCCACCCGAGGGGGAGGATACGCTTTCCAGGTGCGATCCCGTGAAAGGGTGCCGCACCGGCCCGGACCTCGGACCGATCAACCCCCAAGAGTTCCAGGGTCTCGGCGTAGATGATGTTAAGGCTGCTGCCTCCGTCCATGATGACTTTGGAGAGCCTAACGTTGCCGATGATCAGATCAACGACGAGCGGGTACCTTCCTGGGCTTGGCACGAAGTCGGGGTGGTCGCCTTGGTCGAAGGTGATAGGCTTGTCGGACCAGTCTAGGTAGACTAGCGCTGCCACCTTCACCTAGCAGACCTCCCGGCGCTCCTGCTTGCGGTGCCGAGCCGAGGCGTTTGCCGCCTGCCCGCCGTAGATCATGAAGCAGTTGTGGACCTCCGGGAACTCCTCTTCCTTGCCGCCCTCCTTCTTGTTGTTGTCATGGCCCTTGCCATCTTCCGCCGGGGGCCCGGTCTTATGGAAGTAGCACCGGAGCATGACACATTCTTCGAGGGTGTGCTTGACGGGCCCCTGGTGATAGGGGCACGGCTCCTTGAGCATCTTGTCGAATGCGTCGGCCCCTCCAGGAGGTTTCTGAGGGTTCCTGTGCTCGGCCGCAGCGACGAGATTCGCGTTGGCAGCGTCGCGTTTCGCTTGCGACTTGTTCTTGGCCTTCTTCTTCGTGCCCCGCTGGGCGGACGCCTCGGGGGCGTCTTTCTTCGGCTCTCCCTGAGGCTGCTTGTCTTTTCGGAAGATGGCTTCGACCACCTCTTAACCCGAGGCGAACTTGGTGGCGACGTCCATCAGTTCGCTCGCACGGGTGGGAGTCTTGCGCCCTAGTTTGCTCACTAGGTCTCGGTAAGTGGTGCCGGCAAGGAAAGCCCCGATGACATCCGAGTCAGTAACGTTGGGCAGCTCGGTGCGCTGCTTCGAAAACCACCGGATGTACTCTCGGAGGGACTCCCCTGGCTGCTGGCGGCAGCTTCGGAGATCCCACGAGTTCCCAGGGCGCACGTACGTGCCTTGGAAGTTCCCCACGAAAGCCTTGACCAGATCGTCCCAGTCGGAGATCTGCGTAGGAGGTAGATGCTCCAGCCAGGCTCGGGCGACGTTGGAGAGGAAAAGGGGTAGATTACGGATGATGAGGTTGTCATCATCCACCCCTCCTAACTGGCATGCCAGTCGGTAGTCCGCGAGCCACAACTCCAGCCTCGTCTCTCCCGAGTACTTGATGGTAGTCAGGGCTCGGAAACGGGCAGGGAACAGCGCTCGGCGTATGGCCCGGCTGAAGACTCACGGACCGGGCGGTTCGAGCGAGGGGCTGCGATCCTCCTCGCTGTCGCAGGGTCCCCCACGCCTGGGATGTTAGCCTCGGCGCACCTTCTCGTCGAGGCGGGTTCGACAGTCGAGATGGTGGTGCTCGTTGCCGAGGTGATCCTGGGCAGCAGGCGCCTCGTCCTGCGTGCGCTCGGGATGGACCGAGGCTTCCCGCATGCGTCGGGAGGACACCGCGTGATGCTCTGAGGGGTCGGCTCGCCTCCGGGAGGCAGAGCTCTCGGCTCGTCGAACTGCGGCGCCTTCCAGGAGATCCTTGAGTTCGCCCTGGATACGCCGTCCCTCGGTGGTGGATGGCTCCGGCATGGCTCGAAGTAGCATCGCCGCTGCAGCTAGGTCCTGGTCGGACCCGCTGACGACCGGGGGCAGCGCTGCCCAGGCATTGTCGATGATGCGGTGCTGGACGTCTTGGGCCCGATGACAGGCCCCTCCGACGAGTGTTCGGCCTGCCCACTCCTGCTCGATGTTCTGTCGGAGCTGCACAAGTCGGCCTGCTTCCCCATCGACCCGGGCCTGCATCTCACGGATTTGCTCGAGCTGTATGTCCCGACCCCCCGCAGGGACTGGGACCACAGCTAGCACCCACGGGATGTTAACGCGAGATGCGGGCCCAGTGGGATCGTCAACCTTCGGCATACCGAGGTGGTTGCCTTCGTTGTGATCTCCCTGATCGACGTGGAAACATTCGCGACTTGGGCCGTACCCTCGTCGTCAAGGTCATGGCCATCGTCAGAACAATCGGAGAGACAGTGGTCACATGCGGACATGAAGTCCCGCATGGCACTAGGGTCATTGAGGCCAGAGAATTCCCAACCGAAGTCGGGGTCGTCCTCTTCCTCGGAACCCGCCGGCCCGAAGGTTGAGACGGCTGTCAGTCAGTCCCAGGTCGACCACATATGGTACCCGGAAGGTTTGGATACGCCTTTACGAAGGCGCTCATCGTAGCGAGGTCGCTAGGTGGATCGAAGCTGAATCGAAAGGGTACGGGATAGAAAACGGACGGTACTTCTTGGTCGATGGACGGTGGTGGAGTCGTGTCGGGGTGGAGTACACCGTCATCTCAGGTACGAGGGTAACGCCCAGCAGGTCATTTGCGAGGGTGCTGGGGTCATCAGTCCGCTTGGGGCTGACTCGTTGCGGGGAAGTGACACCTGCCATCGTCTCAGGTGCGAGGACATTGCCCGACATGTCTCCCGGGGAAGTGCCGGTGTCGTCGACTCGCTCTGGTACGACAGCCGATAAGGTACCACCTCCCGCGTGGCCATGGTTGCCCCGTCTCCGCCTCCTCCGGCAAGGAGGGTGGCGGGGACGACCGGAGCGTTCCTCTTCTGCCGCGGGGAGATGTTGTCGCCGAGCTCGCCGCCGCCGGGCGAGTCGGAAACCGTCGCCATCGTCGCGCCGCGAGGGGAGGAGTACCATGTCATAGCTGCCGTCGAGGGACATGAACTCGAGACTCCCAAAGCGGAGCATCGTCCCGGGCTGAAGAGGTTGCTGAAGACTCCCCATCTGGAACTCAACGGGAAGGTGTTCGTTAACACGCAGCAGGCCCCTACCTGGCGCGCCAACTGTCGGCGTTTCGGACCCGAGGGGGTCCTTGGACCGACGAGTGAGATTGTCGTTGTGTGCCCCTGCCCAGATGGGTTGGCGCGGGATGGAACACAAGAGGTGGGACAAACCTTGTATTATCCTGCACCAGGGGTGCCACTCGTAGTAGGGGTTACAAGCACGTCGCGAGAGGGAGAGAGAGAGAGTGAGAGGGAGCCTGTTCGTTCGCTCCTTCCCCCGCGTGAACCCCCCTCAGGATGGCCTTGGACCTCCCTTTTATAGACGCAAGGAGAGGGTCCAGACGTATAATGGGGGGTGCAGCTATGCGCTAACGTGTCCGGCAGAGAGATGCCTAAGCCTTGTGTACATGCCAACGTGGTTGTCGGGGGAGAGCTTGAGCCCTGTACACGTGATAGCGTGGCCGTCGGAGGAGCGCCTGAGTCCTGTAGGAGCACAGTTGGCAGTGCGGCGAGGATCCTGCTGACGTCTCCTTGCTGCCGTAAGGGGCTGAGAGCCACCGGCGTCATGGTGCACGCGGGGCACCATCATTACCCGTCGCCGGGGTAAGCCAGATGGGATGCCGGTCTTGTTCCTTGTAGCCTGAGCTGGCTAGGGATAGGGTAATGATGTATCCCCTGTTGGCGCGGTCGGTCCGAGCCCAAGGTCGGGCGAGGCAGAGACTTCTCTTGAGGCCGAGGCCGGGGTCGGGTGAGGACGCGATTCCTCCTGAGACCGAGGTCGAGGCGGAGTCCGAGGGTCGGGCGAGGCGGAGACCTCCTCCCGATGCCGGAGCCTGAGGTCGGGCGAGGCAGAGACCTCCTCCCGAGGCCGGAGCCTGAGGTCGGGCGAGGCGGAGCTTCCTGTTGCGCCCGAGGCCGAACTCGGTGGTTGATCGTGACTTGTTGTCAGTCTTCGCCTTGGTGGTTGGCACGACAGTTGGACTGGGGCGGGTGGCGCTGTTTTCCCGTCATATCGGACAGTAAAAGAGAGGGGCGAAGTGACTGCGGTCACTTCGGCCTGGCTGACTGAGGCGCGTGTGTTAGGATACGACGTCAGGCGTCCCCTGCATTAAATGCGCCTGCGAAGCGGTCGGTTGGTGAGGCGGTCTGGCCAAGGTTGCTTTACAACGAAGCCTGCCCGAGCGGGCTTCGGGAGAGCCGAGGGGGTGCCCGCTGCCTGAGATGGCCCTGGCGAGGCGTGAACTCGTTTGGGACTACTACTCCAGCCCGAGGCTGGGCTCGGGTGAGGTCGCATCCCTTGGGTAGACGAAGCCTTGACTTGAACCGCGTCCGTCAGTTGGTCTGAGGGTGTTTACCTCGAACTCGGATAACTAGAAACGGGTCTTGTAACTTGGCCAGTCTATGTTGGAGCACACTAATAAAAGTTTGAAACTTAGGTCACACAACATGATAAATAGGAGGGGCTCAAGTGACTCTAATGTTGTATGCTACGTTGACGTCTAGTTTAAGCAAACTCGTTTTCTAACCGTTGTTTGGTGATTCGCCAAGTTTGAGCACTTGTTTTTTTTGGCTTTGAGAGTTTGAAAATCCAAATAACATAACATGATAAATTTAAGTACCGCTGATATATTTTACTGATATATCCTCCTTGGGTTGGGATGGGAATTAAACGTTAACTACACCACCATAGTGTTACGCTAAGGGCTTGTTCGGTTAGCTTTTAATTCATGTGGATTAAGTCGAATTGGTTAGGTTTAATCCCAAGCAAGTCAAATTTCTTCTCAAATTTTTCTAATCTCAATCTATAGGTAACATGATTAACTGAACAAAACCTAGAGTGTTTACGCATTCCCATGAGCAAACGCTCCAAAGGATAAGCCACTGGTATCAAGGAAAACCATGTGCTGTGGCAGTGTGCCACCAGTCTGGAAACGTCACTCTCACCCGCCTCACGCTCACAGCACTGCAGTCCCTGTTCGACCCAGCAACCATGTGGTGTAATGTAACAGTAACAATCTGCAGCCATTAACCCATGTGATTCAGCGTGTTAAAAATGGATTATCCTAACAGGCAACGACGATCACAAAAAAGGCACGCGAGAAGATTCCTGGACGGCTGCTCGTAAATTCCACTCCACGCGATGGATCTCGCTCGCTCGTCCTGTTTGCTGAAAGCGAGACAAAGAGCACAGCCGGCCACGCCACAGATGAGATAAAAAAAAACTACCACCACCGCTACGAAGCTCTCTACAATATCTAATCCCAAAAACAGTCTAGGTACAATGCAAAGGGATGAGAGCGTGGCGTCCCGTGCTATTTGCGGTTGCGCGTCCCTGTCGACGCGGAGGCCCGATTAAACAAGACGACGAGTCAAGTGGGCGAGGGCGACCCACTGCCACTGGACTGTGCCGGCGCGCAAGAAAGCGAGCCGCAGACGGTGAGGAGAGCCCCCGGTATCCAGGAAAACCAGGGGTCCGCGCCCACCAATTTCCGCCGCTCCGTCCCCGTCCCCGTCCCCGCCCGCCGGTACATATAACCCACCCGCTCCGGCTCGCCTCTCCACCTCAACACAGCACCACCAACCAAGCAACCTCACTCGCTACAAACAAGAAACAACAAGCGAAAGTTTTCTCTCGAGAGAAGAGAAGAAGACCAACACCGGGAGGAGATGGCAGCAGCAGCAGCGACGAAGGCGTCGTCGTGGATGGTGGCCATGAGCGTGGGCGCCGTGGAGGCGCTCAAGGACCAGGGAGGCCTCTGCCGCTGGAACTACGCGCTGCGGTCCGTCCACCGCACCGCCAAGGCCAACGTGCGCAGCGGCAGCAGAAGCTTCGCCGCGCAGCGGGACAAGGAGCTGGCCCCGGCGGCGGAGAAGGGGCGGCAGGAGGACAAGGCCGCCGCGGAGGAGGGCTTGAGGACCGTCATGTACCTCAGCTGCTGGGGACCCAATTAACTAGCCTTTCGTATCTTAGCTTGCCTTTGGCCTTCTTCAGCGACCGCGAGCTCGCGAGCTGGGCTTGCCGGCGTTGCTCACCGGCCGCCTGTTTCTGATTATTGTAAATATACGACGATGATCGGATGATGATGAATTGATGATGATGATGATGAAAAGTTCTGCTACTTCCGTTCGGGCGTTTTCGACTGTGTACGATCGACTGGCTTCTGATCCTGTACAATGTACTGGCGTGAAATCTGAGAGCTTTGAGTCCACGATTCCAAATTCCAAGTAGACAGGAGGGAGGGTTCATCGCATACCGGCGTTGCATTCCCTGTCCTTTTAGATGAAGTTTATGCTCAAAATACAGTATCTTATAAGTTTGGTTCACAATGTGCATATTCAGCATCACACAGATATGACAGACAGAGGCGGATCCATAGGGGCAAAGTGGGTCATCGCCCCGTCAATTTTATACACCTTTTATGCCTTGATTAATAATTAGTGTTATGTCTAGAAAAAAAGTTAAAGTTTCAGAAAGTATAAAGTCTTATTCTAAACCTCTAAAATTAATAGCTAGTAGCTAAAATTAGGTAAGAGGTTTACAATAAATCAACTAATTATTATATATACCCCTTAAATAAGTATTAGTTATTAGATGCCCCAACCTAGCTAAAATCAACTAACAATTAGCTCTAAAGGTTTAGAACATGGCCTAAAACAACCATGTCATGAGCCTTCTCGTCGGATCCTCTGAGACAAGTCCTGGCATCTATGAGTCTGACCCTAATTTTCTTGACACCATCTAAACCAATTTTTCGACGCTCCGGTTCCGCCGCTGACTCATTCCCGATGCGATGTCGTCCGACTACGCCCCTTCCTGGCACCTTTGTCTCTTGTCCCGTTTTCATTACGACGCCGATCCGCTCGATAAGCTAGATCTCGTCTGTCCCGCCCCTTCCTGACACCTCTGTCTCTTGCCCCGTTTTCATTACGACGCTGATCCGCTCGATAAGCTAGATCTCGTCTGGGCTTTATGAACCAGCAAGCCATGGCTTTCATGTGGTTATTTTAGCCCCTCCATAAATTTTTGTCTTGCGTCCGCCACTGATGACTGATCAAAATGGTCTAACTTGCGCTGTTTCTCGATCGATTTTTTCTCTCTCTTAAGCAAATCTTATCAACTTTTGATTGGCCATAGACACGTTCATCAAGTGATTTTACAAATCTTCTTACCAGATTTTTTGTATGGCTAGGAGTTACCTGTTAATATGGTCGGATAAGCTGATAAGCAGCCGAAACTTGCTGTGACAACGGAATATGCGTCTACAAAATTATATAGTTCTGAGTTTTATTCACTAAGCTCCGAATAATCCTTGTTTCAGTAGGCGGCTGTCCTTTTGCTTTGGATTTGTTGGAACGCTTTGAACTTGGTCATCAGCGGTCATCTCTTGCGAGTCATTGACAGTCTTAAAGCCCAACTTAATTAGGCTGTCGTATTTTTTAATGGAAATTGTATTTACTATATGCTGGTTCAGGTGGGCAGTTAGAAATAATATTAGTATCTTTAGAAACATCTCCACGTCAGTACTACGACGCAACAAATGAATCTCTAAAACCAAGTTTGCTCTCCTTATTCTAAGGGGAAGAAACAACCTTAAATTAACTTATGGCTAAAAGCTTATGGTCTTCCTTAAAAATTTTTAGTCTCTTAAAGTTTTGTGCTAGTTTTCCTACCCCTATTAATAAAAGCATAGTAGGGGTAAAGCCATCCTGTTTTTTTTTTCTTTAAAAATTTTCCCTCGATAAGGATGCAAGAAGTTTCGTGTGGATGCGGCCACTTGTGAGCGAAAATTTGTGTTTGTCGCATCACCATGTGTTCACTTCTCGCTTATCGTGTTTGTTGATTGTAAAGCTAATATGAATGCACATGGGCCAGCTCAGGCTTGTCTAGGTGGTTTGCTCCCTAATTGAAAAGATTAGGGCGTGTTTGTAGCCATGGCCCAGTAGCCTGGCTGCGCTTAGGCCTGCTAATGGCAAAAAATCCAATCTATTCCCACCCATACCCAAATCTAATTACTTTAATATCCATCCCACACCCAACCAAAAATACTAGAAGGAAGTTAAACCCAACCCATCCAATAACATTATTGATCCCGAACCAACCCGTTGGGTGGAAACCCATGGAAAACCCGTAGATTTAGCTTATTGTCTCACATCAAGCCAACTGCATACACTCATACACAGTGATAATTTTATAGATAGTTTCAGTGACATAAAAAACATAGTTGCATACACGCTGATAGTTTTTTTAACACTCGACAAAGAGCTTCTTTACCGAGTGTCAAAAATATAACACTCGGCAAAGAGCTCTTTGCCGAGTGCTTTTTTCCAACACTAGGCAAAGACAATTTAAAAACCACATTTTAAAGCAGTAAATTAATTCAAATGGAAAAGTTTTCAACTACAAATTTGTATAACTCATCATGATGTACATTTTATATTTTGAACATTTCTTCATATGATAAACTAAAAATAAATTTGGTCATAAAACCTATATCTCTCTCATAGTTTATAGAACTACGAGAGATATGTATAGAATTTGTGTATATTGTTAGAACTATCATGTGAGATGAACAAATGATCAAACAACCAAAATAAACTTTGTAGATCTTGAAAAGTTATAGAAGTTTGTAGTTGACAACTTTTTCATTTGAAGTCATATTGTCAACGAAAACTATGTCTGAATTTTAAAAATTTAAAATTTGAATTTTGAAAACAACCTCGAAAGAAAAAACCACCAACATGAAAGTTGTAGGTATTGAAGAGTTATGAAACTTTGTAGTTGACAATGTTTTGGTTTGAAATCATCTTGTCATGCAAAACTATGTTTGAATTTTGAAATTTGAATTTTTCAAACTACCTCGGATGGAAAAACCACCAAAATAAAAGTTGTAGGTCTTGAAATGTAACGAACTTTGTAATTGTCAACTTTTTTATTTGAAATCATCTATCATTAAAAAATTCGTATGAAGTTTTCAAATTTAAAATTTAAATTTTGTAAACGGTCTAGATGTAGAAACTATTAAAATAGAATTTGTAGATCTCAAAAAGTTAAGCAACTTTATAGTTGGTCACATTTTTAAATAAAATGGTACTGATAAAATGGTATAGTATAGTGTGCTGTGTGACTAAAGAAATCAAAGACTTTTCTAAATCTGAAATAAAATGGTACTGATTAGGGTGGTAGTCTGATTGGTGAATATCCATGGAAACTCATACCTATACAAATCCATCTATACCCATGGGTATTAACCATTTTGACCCGCAATATAAAATAAACCCACCCAACCCAACCCGTTAATAATTAAACCCATCACAACCCACTAAAACAAAACCATTTCTTAACCCACCTAAAATACCCATTTACACCTAACCCATTTGCAGGCCTAGCTGCGCTCCCATGTTTATGTCACGTGGCTTGCTCAGGAGTCTGGTTATGCGCATGCAAATTTAGCCTCTCAGTCTAGCTCCATAGAAACGAGGTCAGGGTCCGTTTCCTGGGAGCCTGGCTGCTCGAGGCGTAAGGATTCCGTGTTTAGCTAATTTTAGTCTTCTAGCCCGACTGCATATTGGGTGACAAACAACAGCTCGTCTGAACAAGACTCATATGGTACAAGTGCACAAACAAAGTGAGTTGCAGTAGCCGAAATAAGCTAGTCTCAGTCTAAATTAATTGAACGGGTCGAACTGGTCAGGCACAGGATCACAAACACGAGCATGGTAACCTGGTACTCTACCTCCATGCAGTGAGCCTCGGATGAGATCCGGAAAAAAGGGGGGGGCTACCGAGTCACTGCCTCAGGCTAACTGCAGTGGTGGACGCTGCCCCTCCCCCTCCCCTTGCATGCGGCGCGTAGGGGGCACTCTACGGCCGCAGCGGTGCCCCCTACAGCGCCCCCTACGCACCGGTCCCCTTCTCTCTCCCCCCAGATCTAGCGTGTCACTGTTCATCACCCTAAACACTGTGCTGTGGGTCCACAAGTAATTGTTAGTAGATAAAAAATTGATAGTTGATATAGAAAATAATATTTTATAGTTGTAGTGGGGTATAGGGGAGTATTTAGGGGGAACCGCTGCGGGAGATGAAAAAATAGGGGGGAAAAGTGATATAAAGAGAAAAATTTAGGGGTAACGTTTGCGGATAGCGTCACTAGGCATTGCGCGGCTACTGGGCGTGCAGTGCAGGTGGCGAGCGCCGACTGCCGAGTCGCCGCTCATCATACTACATACCTCGGGATCCGCAAGGTATGCAGCAGTGCTTCGTGGCACTCCTATCAGCAGACACAGCAGATATGTGCCAGCGAATAAACAAGAGAAAGCCGACGGGATGGGGAATGGAGACAATTTCCCTGTGACATCAGCCACTGGGCTGGTCGGAGATCGACCTGCGCTAGCTACCTCTAGTCTGCTACCAACCGGAGCGGTGAGCCCCCGGTATTCCTGGAAAACCAACGTCCGCGGCCACCTGTTTCGCCCGCCTCTCCCGGCCACCACCAGCCCACCACCACTACACGAGTATATTAACCCACACCCACCACCTCTTCTCTGCACCTCACCTCAGCACAACACTCTCCCCAGCTCGAGTAACCACAGCGAGAACCAATCACCAAGCAAAAGCCCGAGAAAGAAAGACAGATGGCGGCTGCAGCGAAGGCGTCGTGGATGGTGGCGATGAGCGTCGGGGCCGTGGAGGCGCTCAAGGACCAGGCGGGCCTCTGCCGCTGGAACTACGCGCTGCGATCCGTCCACCGCGCCGCCAAGGCCAACGCTCCCAGCTTCGCGCAGGCTAGGAAGCTGGCGCCGCCGCCGCCGCCGGCGGACAAGGCCGCCGCGGAGGAGGGGATGAGGACCGTCATGTACCTCAGCTGCTGGGGCCCCAACTAGCTAGTTTCGGCTTCCTGCAACCGAGCTCGGCCTCAAATCTGATCCATGACTGGTTGCCTTGCCGACCCACTGTATAACATAGGAGTATAGCACCACCACGATGATGATGATGATGATGATGATGATGATGATGATGATGATGATGATGAAAAGTTCTGCCACTTGATTTCAGTTCCCTCAAAACTCTGAATCCCTACGCTACTGAGCTGGCATGGAAATAAAACGAAGAGCGCATTTCTGTACGTTCATAGCAAGGTTTTTCTTCCGGGTGGATTGGCGTGTGCCACTCTTGCCAGATACGAGTCCGGTACTCGGGTACAAACCAGAAGAGCTCTGAAATGCCTTCTTTAATGACACCTAAATTTACTGTTAGACCATGTCGCATGGCGGTGAAGCTCTTTGGTCGTTTAAATAGAACTTGTTTCGACACGGGAGAAGTATCTTTTATCGATGGTATGGTACCTATAATACAACATCTGAGATCTTCTGTTATTTCAACTTTCTACTGAACCTCCTTATCAAACAAACAGACAGACAGACAAACAGAAATCTACTGAATGAACCTTATAAGAACAGTCGCTAAAGAACAAGCAGCTGAACCATCGATAGATTATCATAGCCACAAAATATCTAGTACTGATAGCAATAAAAAAAATATTAACAGTCAGCCTATTTAAATAGATCCCCATGGCTACTATCGATGTTCATGATTAGAGTCTACTGATGAATCAAATTCCATATGCTTCTGGTTATTACGAGAATTCAGCGTGGTGTCTTCGTTGAGAAATCTAATTAATCGTTGAATATATATTTATATTAAATTTATACAGAGCTACTCCTGTAGCGAAATTCGATGTTTTCCGTACGATATGTATGACTCATGTATGTAACTGCCAGGGACGTCTGCATCTGAATCTGATAGGCCAGGGCAGGTGTCTCTGTTGCATCAGCAAACGTGGAAGTGGAAAGGGACCGCGCACAGGCACAGATACGACGAAGGCAGCGCGGAAACCATGTCCTCGAGCCCGCTGGTTTCAAGTTCCTCCGCCCGTCTCTCCCATAGTTCTTGACGCTGATTCTTGTCCCAGAGGCCAGAGCATGTGGTAAAAAAAAAAACCTGCAGCTCACTGTTCACTCGTGTCGAAACATATATATGTTGGTGAAAAAAAAAAGGAACAAGAAGTCCTACGGCTGGCTTGTCGGGTGAGCTGCAAATTTTGCCACATGACGCGATTTCCTGTTAGGATTAGGATTAGGATCAGGATCAGGATCACTGACTGACACACACAAGTGCAGAGTACCAGGCTACGCGGCCACTAGACCAGACCAGAGCGCGACGTAACCGCGGCACACGCCCACGTCTTAGGCAAGCTAGGTGCGTGATGGAGGTGTGGTGGACACGGCCGGCCGCATTCGGAGCAAGTGATTAGCACACCGACGACAGGTGACAACTGACAGGGCACACAGCACAAGCATTTTCCGGTTATTAAAGGCCGAGGCAGACGCTGCCCGCTGGCGCTCTGCACCCGGTTTTCAGGAGCTCCCCCCACTGTTTTCCACGCGCCGGCGGCGGAGCCCCAAAACCACGTGCCGCCTGGCCGGCCGGCCGGCTGGCTATAAGACCACCGGCCGCACGACACTGTCTCCCCAAGACGTACAAGCACACGGCCACCGAACCGAGCAGCATCGGACCAGCGGGCGCACAGGCCATAGAAGCATAATAACACTACAGGGGGTGGAGCGGAGAGGTAGATGGCGAGCGGGAGCGGCAAGGCGAAGGCGTCGTCGTGGGCGGCGGCGATGAGCGTCGGCACCGTGGAGGCGCTCAAGGACCAGGCCGGCCTGTGCCGCTGGAACTACGCGTTCCGGCAGCAGCAGCAGCGCGCCAGGAGGCCAGCGGCAGGCGCGAGCGGCTCAGTCGGCCCCGGCAGCGCGCACGCGCCGCCTGCTTCTGCTCCCTCGGGCTGCGCCGCGGCGGCGAGGAGGAGAGCCAGGCAGCAGCAGGAGGAGGAGGAGCTCCGGACGGTCATGTACCTCAGCAACTGGGGTCCCAACAACTAGCAGCTACGAACTACCAGTAGCTGGTGATCGCGCGAGCAGGCGAAGCGAAGCTGGCAGTGGCCGGTCAACAATCTGAGATGCATGACCCTTCGTGACTACCCCTACTCTGTTGTACGAACGATACGATCGACAAGGCCAGTGCTTGTGGGGCAGCGGCCGATGAAATGAATCGTCGTCCAGCAAGTATGCGTGGATGAGCATGTGTACGCCAACGCCAGGAAGCTGATGGACACGACGATGTACACCACCATGCGCGCGCATGGAGCTTAATTTTGCATGCTGGTTTCATTCCATTCCACCAAGTGTCCGTGGTTTATATAGACTTTATAAATGCGCATTTCGTGGCAGATGTTTCCCTTTTTATCCCGTTACTTGAAAACGAAATTAATTGTAAGGCGTAAGAAATGGTGATCCTAGTGAACAATCTACAAAATAGTGAACAATCCCGTTACTTGAACAATTTTGAAAGAAAGAAAGAAAGAAAGAAAGAAAAAAGTCCTATAAACCGTTTACTGAAGCCTAACAATCTACATATCAGGAAGTCTGTAGAACGCCGATTTCAGATGTTTGAAATCTCTAGACATAACCTGAAACATTCCAGCTGAGAATCTAATCCGAGATTTTTTAAAGTTCCGAGCACCGATTTGCTAGCTTCTCTATTATATTTGTAAGTTCCCATGATCACATTTTTTTTTAAAAAAAAAAGTTTCTTCCGGTTATAATATATCCTGCCAAAAATGGGTACGTAGTGGCAGTCTGGACCTAACCCATACAGTGACGGCAGTTGTGTACCACTTTGTTCTAATCCACCTCGATCTAGTCAGCTCCGGTCGCCCCACCCACCACACGACACATCCCAAGAGCCCAATTCGCTACACCCTGTGTGCGTGAAACCTGTCGCGGTTTGCTGTTCAGCACGTCTGCCTCCCGCAAGATGTGTGCAGGCACCACCGCAACCAACCGCCATTTGGTTTCGCTCAAATTCGGCATCGATGAGCCTGAGTGATCGCGGAGCCGGCGGTTCCCTGTGTGCTTCTCGCAAGTCAAATAGAAGGCCTTCCTCCTGCCTCCTGGAAGTTGTAGCTCAGGCTGGCGTTCAACGCCGTCGTGGAAAGTGGAAGCCCCCTCTATGCCTTGCCTGCTGCTACCTCTTTGTAGCTTTGTTTCGCCAAAGAATCAACGTAGGGATGTGATGTCTTCAAAGATTATACCACTGTAAGTAATTTACACTTTGTTTTCTGAACCTCAATCAAACAAACAAACAAACAAACGTGCACAGAACGCTACACACGATGATGCTAACACTCCTTGATTCCTACTAGGCCTAGGTGTTGGGGCCCCAGACGGAGAGGAACATGACGGTGCGCAGCGCCTGCTCGGCGCGCCGCCGCTTCTCCTCCTCCGCCTTCCTCCTGGCCGCCGCCGCGGCGCTCGCTCTCCCCGACTCCACCGACCCAGCGGCCGGCGCCCTGCTGCCGCCGCTCCTCGCCATGGACGCCGACTGCGCCTGCGCCTGCGCTTGCGCCTTGTCCTTGACCGACCTGCCCGTGCTCTCCCGCACCACCCGCGCGCCCACACGGCTCATGTACCTCAAGCTCATCGCCTTGCAATTGCTCACCGCAACTTTGTGTCCTGGATTGGATTGACGTGGAGTGCGGAGAGGCGCGCGGGGGCCTTTTATGCTGCCGCCTCTGCTTTCTGGTGGGCGCGTGGGGAACGCGGTTTGGCCTGGAACCGGGTGCGGGACGGGAGTACTCCTATCAAACAGCGGCGGACGCAGAGAACTCCAGAAGCCGAGCCGTCATTTGTTACGTGACGACTTCTCCTCTGACAGATTACGTGATTCAAAATCTGTTGCTTTCTACTCCTACATACTCCATATTACACGGTATCATACCTTTGGTACAAGTCGTTTCCACGATTCAAATTACGTAGCACACAAAAAAATTATCAGCCAGTTAAATACACATGGCTGCTAAAACTTGAAAATTTACAGAACAATGGGAATCATAACGAGCAGTTTCACCAACAGCAGTGGTTAGCTTCTGAAATCTGAGCTCGTGGAGGCAACCAAAAAACCAAAAAAAAAAAAAGGGAGCAGTAACACTGTAGGCTGTAGCAAGCAGCAAACACTCTGAAATGCACAGACTCAGCACCACCAACCGACGCAGAAGCAGCCGGCGGGGGTTCTAGATTCTAACTGAGATGAGCGATGTCGACCTCGTCGGGGATCTTGAAGGTGGCCGCCGCACCGAACTTCTTCCTCCCGTCCTCCCACTCGTCCTCGTCCTCCAGGCTGTTGCTGTCGTCGTCCTCATGGCCGTGGCACGACGGGGAGGACGGCTCGTTCACGCTCTTGGACCTGCACGGGTCGCTGGCCAGCATGGCCACCTGACGGAGGTTGGAGATCTCCACCACCACGGTGTCGTCCTCCTTGGGGAGAGGCTGCTTCCATGGCTCCCCGTCGATCCTCATGAACGTGTGCTCGGCTGCTCCCTTGTGGAACTCGAAACGGATTCGGTGGGCCTGAAACCAAAATACACTCATCACCAAATCTTCAGTTTCCTTTCCTAGTTAGGCGCACTGTGTGCCGAGCCGCTGAGTGCTGACAGAGCAGACTAGTTCCTTCCACCTGCGCTAGACGAGTTCCATGGCCATTAGGAGCCAGCAAGATGAGCCCATGCCAGGCATCACGGAAGCCGACAACCTCGATAAGCCCATCGTCAACGTAAGGTGCAGTCAGGTCTCTCTGCATATTGCCATGAAAACTAATGAGTCTCTGCCAAGTGCCAATAGTATGTCATCAACAAAGCAATCGAGTCTCCTAACAGGTTTCAATAGGGAAAACTCACGTCTTGTGCTTTCCTTGTGCCAGGTGTTCCCCATGGATTCAATCCTCCAGAGAAGCTTGGCAGGTTGAGGCAGATAACTGATTGAATGCTGAAACAAGAGGGGCAATGTTTGTCAGATTTTATAATGGTTCGTAATTTTATTTCTTGCCAATAACCAGTCCACCTCAATCGTACATGGATATGCCTGGGCGACAGTGGTATATTACCTGCGAGGAATCTTTAGCTCTTCCCATTGGGAACCAGGTCTTTTCATGATCTTCACCTTTGCAAGTTGAGAAATGTTCCTGAAAGTGGAAGTTGTATAGGTCATATACGCATATCAGAGGTCAAGGAATACAAAGACTCTTAAAGTGGTGAAGGAGTTCCTTATACAGATATAATTAATGTCATACATGCTACACTGAACATGCTGGTATAGAAAATTGAACTATAATACGACCAATATCAGAAACATTATAGGCTGCATTAGTGATAAAGTACCTCGATGAAAGATGGTTTAGGGAATGCTTAAATCCAAGCTTAGCATATGTACCCTGCATCAAAGAAATGCATTATACTAACCATGCTGATGGGGTTTGCAAATCCTAATGATACAGCGAGGTAAGTGAAAAAAGAGCAGTATTTGAAACAAACCTAAAAACAAAATATACCTGATTTCTTAGCTGGTGTCTGAACTTCTCTGGATTTCTCTTCCTTTCAGAGTGGAATTCATAGGATACTTGTGCATCCATTCCTATGGTATGTTCAAATTATGACTATCATTCTTACTAACCTTTTCTTACATATACATAAAGCAGGAATACATAAGAATTCACTGGGACATCATAATTCCCTATTTTTTTAAGATAATGGAACCCAAGTTCCGGCTTTGTCCCCCACAAAAAGAGGGTGCAGCCCGACATACAAACTGACATCATAATTCCCTATAGAAATGACAGATGTTTGCATCTACTGCATTATCCATACACCATCAAACATTCCCCAGGAAAAGTTTATGGTTCAAAGTGGTAGAATAAACAGATTACATAGAACTCTTACCCAAGCTAAAATAATTCCAGAATCCTCCACGGAATGTGTGGTATCCCTCCTGAAAAAATAAAATCAATAAGACACTGCTCTATATTATATACAGCACATCTGAAAGGTGTTTCTTACCAAATTGAGAGAGTCACAAGCTGATACGCGGTGGAAAGCATGCAACGAATGTGGAAGATCTAAGGGAGCAATAGGATCACATGGGCCTTCCTGTGGAATTCGCATCCTCATGATGATATGCCAGCTGACACAGAAAAATAACAACTAGAAGCTGAATTGAGTGTTTTCTTTCGTACCCTGAACATAAGGATATGTTCTAATGTTGTTAAGATAAGTAAAACAATAATTGGAAAAGAGCATAAAACACTTCATCATATGAGATGGATGGACGAGCTCATGCAGTGCATGACAAAACATTATCTTTTATCCTTTGTAAGCAAGACAGTACCTATCGATATTCATTTCTCTTGCTCCTTTTACTTGATCCAGGAATGATTTCACTGCTACCTGGTCAGTAGCGGGATTCTTTTTCCCCTGCAGTCAGATTAAAATAGAATGTTGTTTTTTTTAATTGTAAAACTTGGTACAAGCCCCTAACTGCTAAAGAACATTGCAATTTTAACTGGAAAAATTACATATAAACAACATTATACATTTATACAAATTTAATAACAAGTCTTCTAGTTTTCTATATTAAAACAAAAATTTATGTTTTTTTAACTGAGACTGATGCTCAGTCATAACATTTTTGTTAGCAAGCACTAATAAATATAGTGTGTTTCTCGTGGCAAACTTTTATAGTTTTATCATGTTTGTCTAACAATCAATTTTTTACTCTACCCTACATTCTCCATTTGCACCAAAAACATAAAATTTTCTAGACATATAAAACACAGAGAGGTAGAATATTAATCATAATTAAGAATACGGTATGCTCAAAATAAGCAAAAGGCGTTAACTTACCCATCCAAATGAAAAAGGGAGGTTGTTTCCAGTCCCAAGAGGTACGGTAGCAACAGGAGGTGGATGTGATAGTTTCAGGTCACTAACTACTCCAAGCAGCCAACTTGCTGTACCGTCACCACCAGCAACCTGTATTTCGAAGATCCCTGATTAATAAAAGGACATATCCAACCAAAATTTCTTTTTGGACGCACAAATTGGAAAGTAGGTTTCTCACAATTAGCCTTAAGCTCTTCTGAATTTGTGTAGCAACATGGTCACCACTAGACTTGAGCCTTTCAAAGTTGCTGTATAATCTATGTAGAACCTTATCAGGAGACTCTTCTGAGAGATCAAAAACCTTTAAAAAATATTGAGTGGATCCAACAATAAGAATATGATTTGAAGTACTACAATAGTATAGCATAAGGGAATGCATATTTTCAGTGTTACAACATTGCCAAATTGCTAGATATTTACCTGCGCTTCATTGAGAAGTTCACGGTATGTTTTGATCAGACTGCTTCCCAGTTGGCCACCACTTCTAGAGTTGATAAAGACTACCACAGGACAACATGGCACATTATCAACAGTGACTGGTTCAGAGGCCGGCTTCAGTATGTAATCAGGAATGTAGTAGTCTGTCAGTGGCCCACATGCACTGAGGCAGGAACCATTAGTGCTATTTCTGTGTAGTTCCATCCTGCAAAGCATTTTCATGAGTAATGATAGTTGAATTTTCTCCCCTTATCCACCATCCATTATGCAGTGCGGGAGCAGAAGTGGAAATAAATTGGAAGGTGCAGAATAGTCAGAATGACTAGTAAAGCTATATGATTTCACTACAACCTTGTTTATAAAATCTCAAACCATTCAAGAAAACAAAATCCATGCTATCGAGAAATTACAATGTTTTTGGTGACTATATGGGTGAACTGTTGTATATTGCACCCATATGATCACCCAAAATATTGTTTTGTACACTACATTTCACTGTTGGAGATAGTATTAATTCATCTATAATGACAAAAAGGAATCTGAGCGATGACCAACAGCAACAGGAAATATTCCCCAAGAACTTATTAAAAATCCACTAAAAACGAGATATGCTAGAGAACATTATTAAAAAAAATCATTTCTTCTGAAGCCGTTCTTTCCCAATTGTGGATATCCTCAATTCACAATATATATTTCTGTGTTTAATACTATGCTATATCAGGCAACAAGGAACAAAAAGCAGCGTAAAAATGACAAAGTAGACAAAGGGCGCCTGGAGCGAATAAAGAAATCGGAACCTACTGATTATTTCGAGAGATTTGCAAATCTGACATCGTTATCACTGGTCTTTGGATATTTACCATCGGGACCAAAACGAACCTAACCGAACCGACAAATCATAGACTCAGTATCTCCAATTATAACAACGAATTCAGTGGTGAATTTTTCAAATTGTTTGGATTCTCTTCTCGCAACAATTTCTACAACCATACTTTGTTCGAAAGAATCTTCCGGAAAGAATAACGGGAGTAATGAAATCGCAATGTCAACCGTTTTCCTCGGTAAAACAAAACAATGACAATGCTCCTTCCACAATGTCTACAAAACTAGCGGCAAACGAGTGAAACTGTGCGCCCGCCAAACACGAAAATGGGGTCCCAAGCCCATGGACGGGAGGTCGGGAAGCCACGCTTGACCCTGTGCGCATCCGGGCATGCAATCAGCGTACGCGGAGAGGATAGGTAGAGAGCAAGAACCAACCGCCGAGCCCGAGCCGAGGCAAGGATCGGGATCCTAGCAAGATCTTCCGATTACCGGCAAAAGCATCATAATTTAAACACTGCATCCAAGGAAGAAAAGATAATCCGTAGGCAAGATCCCCCGTGAGAAGGCAGAGCAGAGGCGGTCGGTTCCCTGGACTTTTACCTGGAATCCGAAGAATCCGGGGCGTCCCCCGCGTCCTCTGGTGTGGTCCGTGTGGATTCGGCTCCCCGAGGACAGGACCTGGATGTGAGGAGGCAGGTATTAATAGGGAGGGCCGAAGGAGGCGACGCGAGGACGACGAGGGAAGGAAGCAGCCGAGAAAGAAGAAAAGGACCTCCTCCGTTCGAATTGCCGTCAGATGGTGTTGGCATGGCATTATTGTCCGCCTCCGGCGCTCCTTGCTCCTTGGCACGCATCACGTCACGTGATGGCAGCACGCCCTTGCTTTCCACTTCCCGTTCTTTTCTTGCGTTTCCCTTTTTCTTCTCTGTGCTGATTAATCTGCCAGGTTTTCATTTTGTTGCCTCCTTTTTCAGATTATTATATGGTTCATTTTATCAGGGCCTTTTGGAAGTGGAGTATTTTTCTCTGTTTTTAAGATAATACTGTAGTATTTTTTATAATGCAGGTTTGGTAGACTCTTCAAAAACTTTGTTTTTCAAAATTACAGTTTTGGTTATGCTGCAGTACTTTCACAGTTTTGAAAACTTAAATCTAAACCAAAGTTTTTAAAATTGTGGTAAATAAACTATAAGTATGTTTTAGCATTTCAAAAAAATGCAGTATACTAAAACTGTAGTTTTTAGTACTTTATTTCCAAAGAGGGCTTAAGAGTTCTAAAAAACCACTTCCAATCTATTTTTTAGCAAGGGTTAAGATAAACTGCTCTCTATTTAAACTTTCAGTCTTTCTGTATTTGAAAAAATCGATCTAATCGCTATCTTAACTTTTAATTTTGACGCACTTAAGAAAAAATATCACAAGTTTACGTAGAGGGCGTCGGTTGAAGGTGCAATATATGTAGAGAATTATTAAGCCCCTGTTTAAAAACTGTAAAAGTAATAGTTAGCTACTAAAAATTATTTGAACTTCAGCTAATACCGTAGCTAATTGTTTGCTACCTCACAAATAACAATTAGCGTATGATCTCTCGTGAGCAGAAAAGGAAAAGAAACATTTATATATTGCTACCAGCGATTTGAGTCCACCTTGTACCATGACTAGTATTCCATTCAAAATATGACCTGGTTTGCCCGTTTACATATAAAAAAAACTCATAAACCAAACCTTCGTTGACTAGAACGGGCATGCGGACTAGGCCGTCAAACCTCGTGGTGTGCGGTGCTGCTCCACGGGGTCGGGGAAGACAGACAGGTAGTATGTATGTAAGAGCATCTTCAACAATATGATCTATAAAAATATCATATAATTTAAAAGTGAATATATTTTATAGAATTTAGGATATCAACTAAGCATCTCGCTCCAACAATAAAATCTCAAATCTAGATTATAGGACAACGCACTACAGTGTAATATATTTGAGACACTTCAGATGGTGGCATATAGTTTTTTTTTTGACTAAATTTTATGACATGAAACACTGTTGAAGTAGTTTTTACTGAACCTCATATTTTAATTTAAGGCACTAATTTAAGACATTATTGAAATACTGGAACAGCATTTTAAAAGCTAGTATATGAATCGATCCGCCCAATTCCCAAACAAACAGAAAAAAATAGGATGTCCTTAACTCTCCTAACCAAATGGCACCTAAAAATGTTCTGCTTGTTGGTGGTAGACGACAACAGCACAACTACCGCACCGCACCGCACTGCACTGCACCAGTGCACCTCATAGTTCGAGTAGCAGGAGTCGACCGCCGTCGCCGGGTGGCACGTGCCGTCTTGTAAATAAATCCAAAGCAGCGGCCAACAATGACCATGCACGGAGAAGAAAGCCACTCGCCTTCTTATTATGCAAGTCAGACGTTGTCTCGAGAGGCGATCGATATGTATTTTTAATACATTACAGGTTAGTTTGGTAAACCCAACTTTTAAGGGATTTTTTCATTTCTAAAAAAATAATTCATTTTTCTTCAGTAAAATATAAATCCTTTACGGGCTTGCTTGAGAACTTTATTTTTCCATTAGATTTCTATTTTTTCAAAGGAAAATAAACTAAATTCCCTTAAAAATAAAAATCCTTTACTAAAATGTGGTATCTAAATTAGCCCTAAAGAAATAAAGTTCTTAAACTAGCTCTACTAGTCGCCCATCAGATAATCGACCACTAGAGATGGCCAAACGGGCTGCCCGGCCTGGGCCCCGTGAAGCACAAGTTCTACCAAATATATAGCTTCTGCAGCAACTTATCAGTTTAGTTGCTTCTTAAAATACACTAAAAACAGCCAACAAACAGAAGCTGCTTTTTACCAGCTTCTCACATAGGCTGCTTTTTCAACCAGCAGCAGTTATGCCATAGAGAGCCATTGTCTGGAGCGGACGCCGTTTCCTCGTCGTCTCCGGTTTTGAATTTCCCGGCCGCTCGCCCAGTTTCCTTAACTCGTTCATCTCACGACTCATCAACCGGGTCCGGGTGGGTTGGGTCGCGGATGCTTAGCCGCGTTGGCCAACGCGAAATTGCGAACCCGTCCCCGCCGCCGGAGCGTTTACTGAATCTTGGCAGAGGAGCCACACGCGGCGAAGCGGATACATTTAACGTCGCACCAGTTGAATGGTTCACAATCTTTTACTGATGCCTTTTCCCAAAGGATACTGAGATTGAGAACTAAATAGAAAAAAAACTACGTTGCATAGGTAAAACACCCAGTCAAAACCAGCCACTTTCATGTGTTCACACCTCCCACTACTGTACAGTCATACCTAGGAGTTCGAACACTGAACCAACCACGACTGTAGACCTACCTCTATCTGAACAAATTATTTCGAGACATCCATGTTTGGACCGTACTTTTTTATTTTCGTGCTTCGGACATATCTGCAGACATCTATTGCCCAACCATTCGAAGCTCCAAGTCCAAGGTGAACGAAGCCAAACAATCTGAACAGCCCATGCTCTGCGCGTAAACATACAGCACTGCCCAGATCAGATTTGCCAAGTAAGCGACGTCGTCCTCGCACAGCTACAACTGACCACCGCTTCCATTTCAGTAATCAAGGGTGCACTGCAGGGTAGCACGCCGACGTCACTCTGCCGAGACAGACGACAGTTCATGTCACACAAGTGTTTTCCACCATATTACGTTGGCAAACAGTTCATGTCACAGTGCATGAGATGTGATTTTAACCAAAACCACCCCAGTCAAAATGGTCATTCAGTATGCCGGACGCGAAGCAAGTTGTGCCAAAGGGATCCTAAGAGCAACTTAAAAAAA
Source organism: Zea luxurians (assembly GCA_029449295.1). Taxonomy (NCBI): domain Eukaryota; kingdom Viridiplantae; phylum Streptophyta; class Magnoliopsida; order Poales; family Poaceae; genus Zea; species Zea luxurians. The sequence continues at coordinate 17,481,363 of JAOPSE010000039.1, forward strand.
AAAATTAGCCATAACATATTGTAAGAGTAAATCTGGCTACTCTTTAAATAATTCCTTAAATCTATTAGCTCTCTGTCTTACACATTCGCTCTCTATTTTTGGATAGCTACTTTACTTAGTATATAGATTGTTCTAAATTTATAGAGTCTGTTAGATTACTCTACTCTCTTTTTATGAAATCTATTTTAGAGAGTAACTAGTAAATTTGGCTATCTATTGCTAAGTAAATAAAAGTTTCAGGTATTACACTGAAATTTAGTTTGGTTGAGAGGTTTTAGTAGCGATAGAGACTGGTCAAGCACATTTCTATTTAGCCCATGGAAAGCCCACGAAATAGCCCCCAGCCGACCCAGCCCACGGTGTAACCCTAAATGTTTAAGGAGCAGCAGTGTTACCGCATTCACATCCTCCGTCCCTGTTTCGCTCGTCCTAGAGCTCGCCCCAGTGATGTCAATTTAACTCGTAAATCCAAAACCCGATGGATATCTAACCCGACGGGTGCGGGTAGAGTTGAAAGTTGGGTCGTGTCGTGACGGCTCGACCCAGCCCGATCGTGCTTCAGGCTACTTTTTTTTTGAGTCAGCACAATACAAAATAATTTCGGGCTAGACCATGCCAAAAGCTAGGCTCGGCCCTAAGCATGACGGGGCGATGATCGTGTCGTGCCGCACAAAGACCGCACAAATATATATATATATATATATATATATATATCTATACTACTATATTAAGGCTATAAGGGGTAGGCTGCCTCCACTTGGTTCTGCCTTCAGCCAATCTGCACCGTCGATCTATATCATCAAATCTACACCGTCCGCTAGCAGCCCCATCCGACGCATCCCGCCCCAAACCCCAGCCGCATCAGCGCCACCAGCCCCATCCGTCCTCCTCGCCCCATCCGCATCCGCCGCCAGTGGCCAAATGTCGCGCAGGCCCTGCAGGAGAAGTTCGACCTGCCGCCCAAGAACCGCTCCGAGGAGGCCCTGCGCAGATGGCGCGACGCCGTCTTCGTCGTCAAGAACCCGCGTCGCCGGTTCCGCATGGTCGCCGACCTTGTCACGCGCCGCCAGAACGACCTCAAGCGCCGATCCACCCAGGTACGTACCGTGCCGTGCCCCTACTGCTGCTACTACTACTACAACTCATCCTCCTGATCGAACCCTTGTTGCTAGCTCTCGGGAAGGAGCCTGGTCACCCGCATCTCTGCTTTTCCATCTCCCTTCATTGGATTAACTAGACGAAGAACAGTTACTTTAGGAGCCTGTACTCCGACTCCGATCCACCTGCCCGGAGTACCACCCGACGTCCAGACTACTAGATCTTAGACTACTACGGTCCTCCACATTAGGGAACCGACGGGGAAGAGAGATAGCTCTAGCGTTTCTGTTGCTGTCCAGCCGTACCCCCACACCTCGGCCAGATGGCCGGCCGCCGGCGGGAGACGAGACGAGACGAGCCGCCACGATCGGATCGGCGCCCCCTCCCATTCACCGTTCACGCGCCAACCGCATCCATTGGGCCGGCGTGAAACGAACGCGAGCTTCCGGGATCCCACCACCACATCCCTCCCGGATGCCCACGTTACGTCGCCCTGCTATTGGTTCCACTCGACCGGTTCTGTGCGGGCTCCCTCCACTTGCACAATCGTAGTCACTCATCTGGCCCAATTATATTCAATCTACTAAGATTATGTCGCTGTGTACAAATTGTTAAACAAGGAATGCATGCTGCCCTGTTGTTTGTTTGCCAAACCTTACTCGATCCTCGTTTTTAACATAGCTAATCCTTGTTTAAATTACAATACTCATCGGCTGGATGCCAAATGGCTCTACATTTTTCCCCTGTTGTTTTCCTGGGAGAATCCAGTGCTTTGTCTCGAGCTGATTTCTGGTTTTGTGTATACATAGTACTATACTCTAGGTTTGGCGCGCAGGGTTAGTGGCGTTGTGGGTACGGATTTCATTTTTGTTTAAAAAGAAATACTCCATCTGTACCAAATTAAAATTTGTAAATGATTTTTGTTTATATTTATCCATCCATTTGAACATAGATATAAAAACAAAGAGATGAAACGACTACTATTTTAGAATTAAGGGGTATATAAGAAGAAAAATGCTGGTAGTATCTATATCTATACTACTATATTAAAGCTATAAGGGGTAGGCTGCCTCCACTTGGTTCTGCCTTCAGCCAATCTGCACCGTCGATCTATATTCAGTATTCAAATAACACATCCAAAAGCCCAAAACTTTATTTAGCAACTAGACACTGATCAAACAGCACCTGAAAAGCATATGGCTTTGTGTATGTTGATGCTATTGATATTTAGTTTTTTGGTCCTTAATTATTATAGTTTAGATTATACTTCACATTATCTTGTCTTTACTTTTGGCAGTGTTGTTAGTAATGAAGTTGCTTCTCATGCAACACTTCTTATTAGCAAGCAGTATGTATTGGCAATGGGTTTTGCATTGCTGGAACACCTGACAGAAATTTTCAGTTTCCCAGAAGTAAAGGAGTTCTGGTTTGTTAGTAATATTGGCCTTCTAATGGTTATTATCGGTGAAAATCCATAAACTTGCTATAGTGATAGCTAGACGTGCCTTCAGGCACGTTATAAGAACTTATTATGAAGATCATCATTAGTTGATCACGCATGGACTGTATAGGTAAATGATTCTTTATATTTTGCAATAGCTCAAAAGTTATTGAGTTACTATCCACATTTGCCCTACAACAATTCAGAAGTTTCATTTGTTATATTCAGCTTAATGATACAGGTTTATGCGCCATCCAGAGTATTCTAGCTTTCTTATATGGACAGTAGGAACCCAAGATTTGCTGTGTAATCCATTATCAACAGTTGCACTCACATTAGCCTTGTGGCGAATCTTTTCAAAACAGGTATTATATCCTGCCTGAAAAATATGTTATTTGTCCCTCCTTTGTGTTCTAGACTCTGTTTAGATTATTGAACTTTCATAAGCATACCAATTTATGTGTTTTCACCACCCATTGAATATGAACATCTTTGTGAAAATAGTAGAACAAATAATGAGCTGCTTGCTCGTAGTAAGTAAAAATAGATAGAATAGAGTTGGGGAATTTTGTTGCAAAAAATACTTCCTTGATGAAGATAATGACTGCCCATACCTCAAGTAAGAATTTAATTTGTGAATGTTTAGTTTGTATTGGTTGTTAGCAAAGAGTTTGTGAAGTATTGAGGTCGATAATTATTTATATGTTGTTTGTTTCTATGCTACAACATTCGAATAGCATTTGTAAGAACTGTTTCTTTACTTTAACACACATATGTTGCACCGTTGATAACTAATTGTTCCTATCGCATATTGTAGGATGATTTAAACCCATATGTTGTTCCAATGGCTATGGGCATTTTCTATACTACTATATTAAGGCTATAAGGGGTAGGCTGCCTCCACTTGGTTCTGCCTTCAGCCAATCTGCACCGTCGATCTATATCATCAAATCTACACCGTCCGCTAGCAGCCCCATCCGACGCATCCCGCCCCAAACCCCAGCCGCATCAGCGCCACCAGCCCCATCCGTCCTCCTCGCCCCATCCGCATCCGCCGCCAGTGGCCAAATGTCGCGCAGGCCCTGCAGGAGAAGTTCGACCTGCCGCCCAAGAACCGCTCCGAGGAGGCCCTGCGCAGATGGCGCGACGCCGTCTTCGTCGTCAAGAACCCGCGTCGCCGGTTCCGCATGGTCGCCGACCTTGTCACGCGCCGCCAGAACGACCTCAAGCGCCGATCCACCCAGGTACGTACCGTGCCGTGCCCCTACTGCTGCTACTACTACTACAACTCATCCTCCTGATCGAACCCTTGTTGCTAGCTCTCGGGAAGGAGCCTGGTCACCCGCATCTCTGCTTTTCCATCTCCCTTCATTAGATTAACTAGACGATGAACAGTTACTTTAGGAGCCTGTACTCCGACTCCGATCCACCTGCCCGGAGTACCACCCGACGTCCAGACTACTAGATCTTAGACTACTACGGTCCTCCACATTAGGGAACCGACGGGGAAGAGAGATAGCTCTAGCGTTTCTGTTGCTGTCCAGCCGTACCCCCACACCTCAGCCAGATGGCCGGCCGCCGGCGGGAGACGAGACGAGACGAGCCGCCACGATCGGATCGGCGCCCCCTCCCATTCACCGTTCACGCGCCAACCGCATCCATTGGGCCGGCGTGAAACGAACGCGAGCTTCCGGGATCCCACCACCACATCCCTCCCGGATGCCCACGTTACGTCGCCCTGCTATTGGTTCCACTCGACCGGTTCTGTGCGGGCTCCCTCCACTTGCACAATCGTAGTCACTCATCTGGCCCAATTATATTCAATCTACTAAGATTATGTCGCTGCGTACAAATTGTTAAACAAGGAATGCATGCTGCCCTGTTGTTTGTTTGCCAAACCTTACTCGATCCTCGTTTTTAACATAGCTAATCCTTGTTTAAATTACAATACTCATCGGCTGGATGCCAAATGGCTCTACATTTTTCCCCTGTTGTTTTCCTGGGAGAATCCAGTGCTTTGTCTCGAGCTGATTTCTGGTTTTGTGTATACATAGTACTATACTCTAGGTTTGGCGCGCAGGGTTAGTGGCGTTGTGGGTACGGATTTCATTTTTGTTTAAAAATAAATACTCCATCTGTACCAAATTAAAATTTGTAAATGATTTTTGTTTATATTTATCCATCCATTTGAACATAGATATAAAAACAAAGAGATGAAACGGCTACTATTTTAGAATTAAGGGGTATATAAGAAGAAAAATGCTGGTAGTATCTATATCTATACTACTATATTAAAGCTATAAGGGGTAGGCTGCCTCCACTTGGTTCTGCCTTCAGCCAATCTGCACCGTCGATCTATATTCAGTATTCAAATAACACATCCAAAAGCCCAAAACTTTATTTAGCAACTAGACACTGATCAAACAGCACCTGAAAAGCATATGGCTTTGTGTATGTTGATGCTATTGATATTTAGTTTTTTGGTCCTTAATTATTATAGTTTAGATTATACTTCACATTATCTTGTCTTTACTTTTGGCAGTGTTGTTAGTAATGAAGTTGCTTCTCATGCAACACTTCTTATTAGCAAGCAGTATGTATTGGCAATGGGTTTTGCATTGCTGGAACACCCGACAGAAATTTTCAGTTTCCCAGAAGTAAAGGAGTTCTGGTTTGTTAGTAATATTGGCCTTCTAATGGTTATTATCGGTGAAAATCCATAAACTTGCTGTAGTGATAGCTAGACGTGCCTTCAGGCACGTTATAAGAACTTATTATGAAGATCATCATTAGTTGATCACGCATGGACTGTATAGGTAAATGATTCTTTATGTTTTGCAATAGCTCAAAAGTTATTGAGTTACTATCCACATTTGCCCTACAACAATTCAGAAGTTTCATTTGTTATATTCAGCTTAATGATACAGGTTTATGCGCCATCCAGAGTATTCTAGCTTTCTTATATGGACAGTAGGAACCCAAGGTTTGCTGTGTAATCCATTATCAACAGTTGCACTCACATTAGCCTTGTGGCGAATCTTTTCAAAACAGGTATTATATCCTGCCTGAAAAATATGTTATTTGTCCCTCCTTTGTGTTCTAGACTCTGTTTAGATTATTGAACTTTCATAAGCATACCAATTTATGTGTTTTCACCACCCATTGAATATGAACATCTTTGTGAAAATAGTAGAACAAATAATGAGCTGCTTGCTCGTAGTAAGTAAAAATAGATAGAATAGAGTTGGGGAATTTTGTTGCAAAAAATACTTCCTTGATGAAGATAATGACTGCCCATACCTCAAGTAAGAATTTAATTTGTGAATGTTTAGTTTGTATTGGTTGTTAGCAAAGAGTTTGTGAAGTATTGAGGTCGATAATTATTTATATGTTGTTTGTTTCTATGCTACAACATTCGAATAGCATTTGTAAGAACTGTTTCTTTACTTTAACACACATATGTTGCACCGTTGATAACTAATTGTTCCTATCGCATATTGTAGGATGATTTAAACCCATATGTTGTTCCAATGGCTATGGGCATTTAACGTCAACTAGAGAGTCCCTTGGATATAACTACAAGTACTATCATCAGGAGGATTGTTGCTAACCATGAAGCTTACCTGGTAATTGTTGTGATCTGGCCGCTATGGGTCCTTTATATGCAGCATGAAGTATGTTGTGCAGTACATGTTCACATTTAAACACATCCATTGTTTTTTGTCATCTACATATTAATGATCGTGTTGTGCATATGTGAGCTATTGTTTGATAATGTTGTGATCTGCCCCAGAGTATCTTGCCCTCCTTGTGCGCCACTGTCAAAGGCTAAAACTCCTAAAATGTGAACTATGACCCCTTTTGTATTGTTTATTGTTCTATAGATCCCGTGTCATAACAATTCACTTGCTAGATTGGCAGATTGCTATGACTGCTTATTTGCACTCAAGAAAACATGCCCACATTCGGTGTAACAAGTCGTTGTTTTGATGTGTTGCAGTGTATTGTCAGCTTTCAAACTCGATGAACCAACTGAGAAAGTACTGCTTATGAAGCTAGAGAAGCATGGAAGGAGTGTTGCTGAATCAAAGGCAAAAGAAGAAGCTGGAAGAGTTTTGATTTGCATGAAGGATAGGTGAATTGTGCTCCATATCGACAACTCATATATTTCTTCTATGTAGACTAAATTGAAGCAAATTTACAGGTCCTCGACACAGTTCAGCAGAGATGCTGGCTCTATGCCCAAGGTGTGGACAGGAAAGGAGGACATAAAAGCCATAACTAAAACTGTTCGCTCAGTTGTACGTCAGATGCTAATATTTAATACTCTATATATAGAATAGTAAGGAGTTGTCTTAAGAACTAAAGCATATCCATTCTCCCATTACATAATTTGCGAATGTGTTTTTATGGTCAAGTTTTAGGCTTGATTCAGATTCGCTTCTATTTGTTTCAGCTGTTGAAGATGCTTCTAAAGCACTAGAGTATTGTAGCACTGATGGAAGGCCTTCGATGAAATGTTTCCCTAAAAGTTGCATACTACATCGCTGAAGCACTACAATATTGTAACACTGAGGGAAGGCCTTTGTATCATGACCTAAATTCATATAGGGCCCTCTTTGATGAGGTAATTGTTGCTTTGGTTTTCACTTTTCCTTACAACCTTCGAATTATGTGGCTATGTCTGAAAACTCTATGTCTAAAAACTTAATACTTCTACAGTTCTCGGGTCTTCATACCATTCCAATTTGTGTTAGCTAATAAACAAGTCAGGCTATGTCTGAAACCAGTATCTAATAGTTCTCCGCCCAACAAGGAACTGTGCAACATAAAAACAAATCTTAAACAAGTAACATGTTCTGAATTTTAGAAACTCAAACTCCACTCTAAGGGCTAACCGGCTAACCGAACATGTTATTATGGAACAAACTCAGTCCTAAATTGTAGACATATTGGAATTTTGCGTATGTTTTTTCCAACCTATCTTCAAACTATACAAGAATTATTATCTAATATAAACAATACATTGACAATAATGTACACAGAAATCCATGTATTTAATGTGTGGACATGGTATCATCATGTCTGACTAACCCTTTTTTACTTTCATTGAATGAAGTTCGTACATGTATTTGAGATTTTTTTATTTTCTTCCTACTATAAGCCTTTCTTAGATACTGATCTAAGATCATCTCCAAGGGACAGACAAAAAAATCCTGGAGGTTCTCACATGAGTACGGTTTAGAGAAGGGAAACCGAGGAAAGCCTCCCCCACAAATACAGAAAGGCTGCCTCGAACCTATGATTTGGTGACTCAGTGAAACAAACAACTCTCACTATTGCACTAGGCCTGCCATTGTTTACGAGCATCCCCAAGGGCCTTACTTAAATTCACTCTCTAAATTTTAATTTGGTGAGCCATTTTAATAAAAATATGTTTTATAGGTTTTTTTATCTTCTAACAATTTTTATGTATCTTGTACGCACTCTAGAGAACCAACCCACTCACTGTTCTTTATTTACTGCATGCTATTTAGGTCTGCTAAGCAAAAATGATATTCTTTCTCAATCTTTTGTCATGTTTAGATAAATTTGGTTGTTTTAGGATAAAGTTTGTGAAGGGCTTCATTTTTTTGTCTATAATTAGCATTTAACTCAAAAGTTTTCCCTTGAAATTCAAGTTGATTTTGAGAAGTATGAAGGTATGATTGAGTTCATGGAGAAGGTGGTAATACAGTTGATTCTATGGAGCTCACTGGAGGAGCACTACCTTTTGCCAGTTGCTTGCAAGAATGTAATTGGAATCCGATGTGCTTCATGGCGCATCGTATCCTCCATTGAGTATAGGGAAGAAGGTTGTGTCAACATGGACTGTGCCACTCTCATCGAGGACTACCATAACAAGATTGAAGTTGAACTCAACAAGATCTGTGTTGGAATCCTCAAGCTCTTTGCTTCCCACCTTCCCCCCTCATTAATAGTTTCAAAGTCCAAGGTCTTCTACCTCAAGATGAAGGGTGATTACTACAGGTATTATTGATAATACTATTGTGCTTTCAGTTTCCTCTAAATTATGTTTTGCTGCACTGCAATATTTTTAATTCAATTCATGTGTATCAAGTTCCTTGCGGAGTTTGAAACTTGATCTAGGAGAAAAGATGCAGCCAAGAATACCATGGTGGCACACAAAGTTGCTCAGTTAATTTGCTTATCCTTAATTTCACAGTTCTCGTATTAAATTTGTTGGCTAGGACATTAACCTTTTTATATGTACAATTGATCATTTAATTGATGTGTTCCTAATTCTTTTTCTACTAAATCTTCCAGGATATTGCTTTGGAGGAGTTAGCCCCCCTATCCTATTAGGCTTTGGCTGATGCTTAACCTCTCAACTCTCCTGATCTTGCTCGTGGTCTCCCCAAACAGGTTTGATTTCTAGATCCATTACATGGAGTGCGTAGTGTTTTTCCTCTTTTTTGCAATCCTCATGATGTGCCACCAAGTCTGGTCTAATCGTTCCCCTAAAATTGTGGCCTATAATCAGCTTCTTGGCCTCTGATCCTTTTGTATGCAGGCAAAGCCAACGAATGAAAGGGACTCACTCGCAGCAACAACCAAAAAGCTGATCACGCATTCTCCTTTTCACATTTGTTGCATTTAATTAATTCATCCAATAGCATAAATTGACACTCCTTTTGTGTTATTGCTCTTTGGTTGGTCTTATTGTTGTTGTTGTACTGCTTGCCATGTGTATTTTATCATAAGTGTTGTTTTGGCTAATCCCTAACGATGCAATACATTTGAGCAACAATTCAATTGTTTTGTTTTTTGAACAGTTATTCTAAATACCCAATGTTCACAGCATATTTTACTTCCCATGGTTCACTGTTTTGTTGTATTAGTAGCTCTAATTTTAAGGTGTCAATGAATCTTAGGCGAAAGAATTGTTCGTAGTAGTGGTCCAGAACAGACTTCATACTTTGATTTACAGACTTATGTTTTATATCTCAGTTGAGAAACACATGGGTTGTGAATGGGTAGGACTTAAGTGAAAAAAATTCAACTCTTTGCCATTTGTGTTCCTTGCCTCTTGGGTGCTATTTTCAAATAACTTACCGCTTCTTCCATTGGAGGAAAAGAACCTTGTTTGCTACTGATGACCAATGCATCTACAACAGATTGACATGGTGGTAGGAAAAAGACAATGGTCAGCAACTTACTCGGAGCAGAAAATTTTTAATTGTGGTACCCGTGGTGCTGTAAGTTTCATCTCATCCTCTTGCAGTTCACACTTGAACAATGTACTCTTTAGATTCTGTACAGGCAGCGATTGCTTGTGCAATTATATTCCACTTCATTTCTAATTAACAATTTGGGTCTTATGATTGACGACTTTGACTTTATCACCATAAATAAACCTGACACACGAATTATATCTGGATTCCGGAACATGTTCAATAAGAGAGCATCATAGTGTTGCATAAATAAGTGTGCTTATGATTCATATTTGCTCATTGCAAATTGGAGTTACTTGTGTTGTTTCTTTGTATACTCAACAAAGAGATGTTAACCACTTGTGTTTATCTCATTGCCACACTCAGTTATGTCACGTAACTTCATTTTCATGTTTTATTTTGTTCCAGCAATGTAGTTTATCTTTGTTTTAATAGCTCTTTCTTTGTAAAACAACATTTTGCTGTGGTTATTATACGGATAAGAGAACTAAAACTACAGCACTGATGTTTGTGTGACATAAGAGAACCTAAACACATTGATGACGTTTGGGGCCAAGAACTATAGTGGGGTGGTTGATGTACTTGGAGAATGAGAAGTTGAAGAATGGACTTAAGTTATTTCAACGACTTCATTACCTGGCGCGCACACGAGTATTGTATAATGCACTATCCTTCTATGGAATAAATGTGTTTTATTTAAGATGTTTTAATATTCGCTACGATATTGTTTATTTTTATAAATTACAAAGCACATGTCCTTGTATGTGTTGTATACATCCACTTTTAGTGATGCTAATAAAAGTACAAAATAAAAAATAACAATTAGTGTTTTTGCATATCAATGTATTTTATCATATTGATTTCGTAGCAACGCACGAGTAATTTATATATAAGTTATCGTTTCAGGTGGTTGGCAATGCAGTGATGCTCAGTGAAATCATAAACTACGTGTAGTCCCTACAATGACAAGTTGAGGTAAATTTCCACTATCAGTTCACAACTGGAACGACTCATTGTTTTGTCGTTCTAGAATGGAACAAGGGTCAACCTATTCTCTCTGAAAACCCTTTTTATTTTCGCATTTCGCTTTGCAGTTTTTGTTCATGAAACTGGCCACCGTGAATCCCCAGGTGGACTTAAATAGCCTGCCTAACGTCCTCCCTAAAGATGTGAGGACACACATACATGATCGCTCGCTTCACGTTACTACATTTGGTTTCAGGTATGGATCGAGGGGCCCTAGCTCACATTTTGTTCCTGTTTGTGATCAGGTACATCAGTCTTGTGGCTCGCCACATTTCTCGCTGGAGACCTCAGGTGCTCTATTGTCGTACCTCAGCCAGCCTCACCATGGAAGCCCTCTTGGCTGCATGGACAGCCAGAGTTGTATGCACCCACTTGACACGACGTTTTGCTTGGCGATAAATCTGCAGTATCATTTCCTCAACGGTGTTAGCGATGCATCGTCTCAGGTAAAAAATGCAACAATTGTCTTGTGAATATTAACCATCTTAGACCATATTCATGCAGTGACACTGAAGGTGAACATCGATACGTCACATAGATTGGGAATTTCTGGCCTTGCATTTCCAAGGGCCGGTGAATAGGCGATCTTGTAGTCTCTGTGTTGTTGTGCACTTGCTGATTTTAGAGATCCAGTTAGCTTTAACAATGCTTGCTCATGCCTTTACATCCTGCCAGTAATGTGTGACTGACACAAGATTTTGTTTTCACTCCCCACAGGTTGGAACAACTGAGCTTTTGTTTATTTTCATAAAATGAAACAATTAGTGTGGACATAGCATAATCTTTTGCTATTGCTTGTTCTGATCTCTGAAGCCACCTGATCGACCATTAGTTTTTATTCTGCGATTCAATCAATGAATCAATGTTCCAACATTATATATGTACTAATTTTCTATTTTCTTTTCAGTTGCAGCTAATTTGATGCTTGTGTTTGTGGAAACCAAGAGGTGGCGTTGATTCATTGGAAACATGGTTGTGTATGAATGGGTTTCTAGCTACTTCTATTCATGGAGATAGAAACCAACATGTTTGGTTTTTGTTTTTATTCGCTTTAGAACAACTCATTTTTGTACAGAAAGAGGCATTTAGCTATAATTGTTTGTTGTAGTATGTTTACCGCAGGATAGCCGGTTCCATGAAATACATAAAAACCTGATATTGTTGCTGTATTTGGTTTAGTCATGCTCTTATGGAACCTTTAATGAGGATTTTTCTATATCAAGATATCATCGTCATTATTATTACATATCATACTTCCAGATCTATATAGCACACTTAAAAGAGTTTGTTATTTACGTGTACTTGTTTGCTCATAAATCAACCTTCTTTGTTGTTGTCTCAAGGAGGAGCGGACGTTCACGAGGCCACTCGGCGCTATGCCTCGCCTCGCCCTTTTGAAGGACTTGGCTTTCTAATTTTTACCTATTCTAAATTGTTCCTAGACATTGGAGCTCGTTGCAAGTGGCAAATCCTTTATACTTGAAGGTTGTAATGTAGTGGCTCCGTTGCAACGCACGGGCACTGACCTAGTATATATATATACTACCTATTAAGACGGTAAGGGGTAGGCTGCCCCATTCCGTGTTCTGCCATTCCTATTCCGTCCTCACGGCAAAGCCCATTCCCAGCTGCCTGTCTTTCTCATTCCCCCTCCCTGCAAAGCTCATTCACATTTCCATTCCCGGTTATCACGTGTCTTTCTCATTCCCCCTCCTACAAAGCCCATTCTCATTCCCACGTGCATCCCACGCCTAGCTAAAATTAAATTAAAAAAACAGGCTCCAAGGGGATTCGAACCCGCGACCCCTTAAGTAAATGTGTTTGTAGCTACCACTACGCCACATGTGTATTTATGTCTACATCTATTATAGTAAAACCATATACTACATCTCTCCCAAAGCCCACCTGCTACCCTTGCACAATGTGTAGTAGTAGATATGTATCACCGAGATTATTAAATTATATTTTTGGATTGAGGGAGTAGTATTTAAAGAAGAGCCTTGCATGCAATTTCTTTTGTTTGAAGAATGTTTTCAACTTAAATACTTTTTTTTGCATGTGTAACATTTATTCTCCGTAATATTTTTCCATGGATCTAACTTATAAATCGTTTTCATAAACCAATGCCAAAGATGAATCCATGTTTCTTACTTGGAAACCCCGAACAAACACCACTAGCACGAGGCGCTCGCGTTGGCGTCGCTCACCGACGACGAGAAGAAACTTGGCGACTACCAGTTCGACCTCTGGAAGCAGTCCTACATGGCCCATGCGCCGCTGTGTATGGCAAGCTCCGATGCAGCCGCCGCTTGGACGCGGTCCAGAGCGGCTGCACCGCGCTGTCCATCGTCAAACATGAGGACCTCATGGTCGTCGCCAATGTCGACGACTCTCGGGTTGTTCTGGGCACCGCAACCTACGACGACGCCATCACGCCGTCTAGCTCATCATCCACCTGAAGCCTAACCTGCCACGTAAATCGCTACTGACCGGCCATGAATTCTTGTGCGCTGGAATGACGACCATTGTTGTTGTTGTGTGAGTGTACTCGAACAAGATGTATGTAGAGGAGTAGCACATCCGGTGGTGCAACGATCAGGTGTACTACCTCGCTGATGAGCCCGGGGTGCACTTCATTTGGCAGCCTAGCCAAGAGTGATCGGTACTCACCATATCGCGCGCGTTCGACGACTATTATATCAAGGATTGTGGCGTCATCTCGACACCGGAGGTGAGCAGAGGTGGACCGACAACAATGATCACTCGCCATCGTCGGGGTAGCTTTTGTGCCGGTCTGCCTTTAATTTTCTTCGCAAACACACACTTGCATTTTTTGTTTAAGCAAGCGTGTATGGTGGTGCGTGCCTGATGACTAACGATGTACGACGGAACTTCTACCGGCAGGTGTGGCACGTGCTTTCCAATGATGAGACCATGCAAATCATGACATATATCGAAGTCTACATGATACTGATGGTTGCAATGTAGTAGTGAAACAACTAAATTAAAATAACAAAATTTATGTATGGCTAGGATCACAAATGGATTATGAAATATTTTCTTATCTTATAACAATATAAGACACATTTTGTATATAAGTTATCATGATATTATATGTTCCCGTTGCAACGCACGGGTACTGACCTAGTATATATATATATATATATATATATATATATATATATATATATATCAAAAAATACATCTTTAAAATATTTATAACTTTGCTATAGACTAAAAATCGTATGAGAAAGAGGAATCGATGTTTTCTATACTTTTATGAAGAGATAAAAAAATATTAAAGCATGAAATAACCATTTAAACACTAGTTTTCTAATTTGTGCCTCACTTTGTATAGTGCCGGCCCAAGCATGGCCATCTAGTCGTGTCGTGCCGCCCATCTTAGGCACGACCCGGTCATCCGGACCGTGTCGGCTTGGGCATTAGTAGTTGTCGTAGGTTGTGAAGTTCATGAAAAGGTGTAATACTCGATTTGTAGATATAATATAAAAAGAGAAAAGTTATTTTCCTTTATCTTGATGTGTGTGTTGTATCCACTTACTATCACAAGTGAACACCTCATTTAAAAATAAAGGATTAATAAAAGCCATTAAAATGTGCATCATGCTGGAGTTTAATTGTTTGTGCATTTAATAATAATAAAAATATTGATAAGGTTACATTAATAATGTGAATTAAAGATTAAAACCTAATTCAAATCTTAGAATTTGGAAATAAAAATGTAAAGAAAGAAACATTATTCAATATAAAATAATATTAAAATTGAATAACTTCACCACATGATGGTGTGACTAAAATGCATAGTTAACATGAACTTGAATTTGCACTTAAGTAGAATTAAAAAAATTAAATTCAAATGAATTAGTAATAAAGAAAAAAAATTAGAAAAAATAGAAAAGGGATAAAACCCTGCGGCTGGGCCAAATTCACTCCTCTTGGCCCATCTCCCTTTTCCACTCCTGTACCGCGCCTACACGCCTTGGGTCGCTGCCTTGTGGGGTCAAGCCGTCAGGATGGTCTCCCTCCTCTGGTTGTGGAGCTTGGGTCGTAACGACCGGGAGGAAAGTCCGCCTGGACTGCGCGCTCGGGCTTGTCGCCATCGTGCGATGCCTGTACCTCAGTCGCGGTGGGCCCCACTCGTCATGCTTATCCCCCTCAACAAACTGCTCGGCGTCCCGGGATTTTCGAGCTCCACGGCTCAACCACTCACGCGATTCGCGGTCGAGCTCAACGTACTCCGCAAGCGCCTCCCGAAGATTTCGCCGCCACGATCGGACTCGACAACCTCTGCGCCGCCTCTTTATATCCCATTTGCCCTGGGCCGTGCTCACGGTTCGCCAGAGCCAGCCCCGCAGCAGCGAGAGAACCAGTGTGTTGGCCGCCGCCGTCGAGCGCATACGGGGTTGCTGCGACTGGGCGAACATGCTCGCGGCACTAGCACGGGTGGAGGAGCGTCTGTCAACCAAGAATTTCTCATCGGAAACCCACAGCCGCCGTGGACCGCACGCAGCCGCGGCCAGATCCACCTCGTCGTCACCCGGGTCACCGCGTCGCCTCTGTGGTGGTGAGTTACCCCTGCTCGAGTTCGCGTTCTTCCCTTCGTTGCGCTGACCTGCGTAGTTAGGGGTGTAGTGCACCGAGGGGTGCGTTGAGCGGGGCCGGCGAATTCCGCCATCGTGGGCAGCTCGGTGTCGCCGTGTGTGGATGCAGGGAGGAAGAGAGTGCGGGGACCGTTGGATTGGCGACGGATGACTCAGATTTGGTGAACGTTTCCCCTGCACGTAATTGAATCCCGCCCGTCCGATCCAATCGGGCGGATCAGGGCGACTTTGGAGTAATTAAATCCGCACCGTTGATCACGGATTCAGCGGTCTGCGCTGCGTACCGTTTCGTAGGTGGCTTGATCTAATCCTGGCGCTCCGTTTGGGATCAGATGGCTAGCTTTGCGCGATAACGCTTCACCGTGGCGAATTTGCTCAAGAGACCTCAGACTTTCTAGGAAATAACCCGCGGTCCAGTCCAGGTTTCACTGAGTCTGAGTATTTTTCTGCTTAAGTCCCTGGACTTCTTATTAATTGTGCGCGCAACCCAAACAGTAAGGAAAAACCTATAAAATCATTTAGAAATTGATTTTTAGTGTAAAAATAAATGTTAGAACTTGTTTAATTTATAGAAAATGCATATGAAGTCCAAATCAATTCATTTTAATTTCTATAATTTTATAATAAGATTGTTTATCAATTGGTGCCACTGTTTTGACATGAAAGTCACATTAAATTTTATATTCTATTTAATCTTGTACAAAACACATAAAATACTTAGAAATTCATAACTCCTCCGTTTTAACTCCGATTTGATCCGTTCAAGTTGCGTTAGTCTCGTATAAACATTTACTATGCAATAACAATATTTATTGTACCATGTCCCATTCTTTTATAATTAGAGCTTTATTTAACCTATGTTGGTTAGTCTTGTTAATCTACTTATCATCATAATCTACTAAAATGTGATACATGGCCAATTTATAATTTAGATTAAAGTTGAATTAATTACTACTTTAGGTTATCTTTTCTCTGGAATTATAAAACAAACATAGAACCTGATGTTAATCATTTAATCACATCATAACTTGATGACCATGACTCCGATCTTAGTAGTTCTTAAATCCCGTGATCTCGTAGCAACGCGTAGATTATTATTATTCAGTTTGTACTTATGTTTGGTGTGATATTAATTTTGTCTATACCATGTCTGTTTGTATTGCTACGACTAGCAGTGCTGTTGCGAGTCACCTAAAGTTCACCCTGTCACCTGGATTCTCAAGTGCCAGGCAAGTTGTGCCCTTGACCACTTTTGTTACCTAATAATGTTCTTTATAATCATTTACTATGCATAGGTTTAATTTTGATGGGACCCTGTAGGAAACAGGTGACGTCTAAGAGGGGGTGAATTAGGACTTCTAAAACTTTCACTAAACTAGGCCACAAATAAATTCCTAGAGCAAAACCTATGCAAATAATCAAACTAGAATGTGCAAGCTAAGATTTGACTAAGTGTTGCAATCTCTACCGCAATGGCTAAGTTTCAATCTACACTAAATAAGTATGAATACAAGATTGAAACTTAAATGCTTAATATAAATGCGGAAACTTAAAGAGCAAAGTAGAGAAGCAAACTCTCGTGGATGACACCGGTATTTTTATCGAGGTATCCAGAACCACGCAAGGTCCCGACTAATCCTCGTTGGTGCCCCTATGCAAAGGAAAGTCCACGCGAGGGCCAAGCACCACGGTCGAGTAACTCCGTAGAGAGCCGCGGGCCTTCTCCACGCGCAAGTGGTGCTCCGCTTCCGGCTCCTCTCGGACGCTCCCCGCCGTCTCCACTATCGAGCTTCCGGCCGAAACGCCGCGGGCCTCGTTCCCTTCGGTACACGGTGGCAGCCGTGACACAAACGCGGTTGTCACGGTCTCACAAGACTCTCGCCCCACTCGGTACAATTACAACAACTCACGCAAGAGCTGAGGGGTTGTGTGGTTTGTCTAAACTCACTCAACTAACTAGGGCTCACCAAGAGCAAGCGCTAAAGCGGTCTAACTAACCTAAGCACTTCGCAAAGCACCTACGCTAATCATCGAGTGATTCTATTAAGCACTTGGGTGTTTGAGCTCTTGGAAATGTGCACTATATGCCTTGGTATGTTGCTTGGGCTCCCACACCTTCAAATGACCGGTTGGGTGAAGTATATATAGGCCTCAACTCCAAAATAGCCGTTGGAGAAAAGCTGCAGTTCTCTGCGACACACCGGACAGTCCGGTGGTGCACCGGACAGCGCACTGTAGCATGTCCGGTGCACCTAGCCGTTGCCCTGTCAGAGCAGGTGACCGTTAGCGCAGCAGGCTTTTCCACACCGGACAGTCTGGTGCTCACACCGGACAGTCCGGTGGTCTTCTCTCCGGGTGCCACCTGGAACTAGCCGTTGGGCTGGAGTTCCCTGGTGCACCGGACAGTCTGGCGTGTGGGCACCGGACAGTCCAGTGTGCCACCGGACAGTCTGGTGTGCCTCGCACAGACAGTCCGCAGCAGCACACTTGGACTTTTCTTGGATCTTCTTAATGTCTTCTTTTGAGGTGTTGCTTTCCTCAATTCCTTAGTCCAAGTAAATCTTGCATCTTGTGAACTACAAACACAAACACTAGAAAACTTATTAGTTCACGGATTGTGTTGATCATCAAACACCAAAACTCGATTAGCCAAATGGCCCAGGGTCCATTTTCCTTACAATCTCCCCCTTTTTGGTGATTGATGACAACACAACCAAAGCAAGCAAATAATACAAGTATTTGAATGAAAATATGCAATCTACTTGCTAGGATGCATGTTTGTCCCCACAATGTGATATTATGGACTTAAGCCTCCCCCTAACTCCATAATTCACTTACTTCCTATATTAGGACCAAATAACCAAAACCACTTGAAAAACCATTTGTAGATATAAAATTTTAAATTGGTCGTGTTTGGTGTTTGATATAGTTTTCATTACTTTGGTCCCTAAACTTCTCCCCCTTTGGCATCAACCACCGAAAAGGAAGACATTAAAAGCATGTAGGAAGTAAATAAAAGCTTGTCCTCAAAAGATTACTCCCCCTAAATGAGTGTTCTCCTTTAGAAAGAGTTTTTCTCCCCTTCTAGAGATGAAGAAAAGCTCCCCCTGACAGAGATCTTAGGAAAAAGCATGTGAAAATTAGAGGTGCAAGACATGATTTGAAAAGACTAACTTCCCTTATGCATATGTAACAGAATATGAGTTAACTACTTATGCATTTTTAGCAACATGGAAGTGTATGATATGAAATATAGTCTAATCAAATATTGGAGAAAACATGTAAATGATACTAGATGTAGTCTCAAGAGATACCGATTGAAATTCAATGGCGAACTTGAGAGACATGAGATTTCTTGGAGATTTTGTAGTGGAAGATTGTTGTCTTTCTCCGGGGACCTCATTTTCCTTACAATGAGACTATCACATGAAATAGACTTGAAAAGGTGTTAGTCTCAAAGTATTAGATTATAGAGTAACCTCCCCCTGAAGGTGTGCATACAAGTTTTGAATACTTGTAGGAGACATGCACTTTGATTTGATATCAAGAGGGGCAAATTATCTATAATCTGAACTTTGGCACATATGAGTTAAATGATACAACTTGTAGAAATAAAAAATTTTCAATTGATGCATCATTTACTATGGAGTGATATAGAAGCTATGTGCCGTGCTTAACTAAACATTTTAAACCATGTAGGTTTGCTTAAGTATATGAATTGAAAGCAAGCAATCCTACCATGATTTACCTAGTATGCATAATTTTAAACAAAAGTAAATAACAAATGTAATACTAGACAAGAAAGGTAAACTAGATACAAGGTAAATAGATACACATATCTAAAAACAAGATATACAATAAAACTAGTTACCTTAGTCATGGGTGGGAAATTTGGGTCCAAAATTTTCACTAACCCACTTGGCAATAAACTTGATCCAATATGATGTATCCCATGATATACATCCCAAATTTGCCAAGTCTCCAAATTTCCCAAAGACCTTCGGTCCACTCACTTCCCTTTCGGGATCCAAACCTTATTGGTGCTTTTCATGGTTGAAATTATTTCCTTTGGCACCCAGATGCGTTTGGCCCCCTTTCCTTTGTTGGCTTGCTTGTTGGCCTTGATTGCTATCACCTTTCCATTCTTTTTCTTCTTGATCAAGTATGGTGTATCATCCTTTTTATTCACCTTTTTGATGTAGGTGTTGGAGATTTTGCTTGATGGCTTTTGCTTGAGCTTTTGCCTTTGTTTATCCCCGGTCATCGCCTTGCATTGGAAAGACTTGTGGCCTTCCATGTGGCATAGCCTATAAATCACAATTTCTCCCTCCATAGGCTTGTTCACTCCCGCAGTGGTGTTATCCTATGGAGGTCCGATTTGTTTGGCTTTGCCTTTCTTGTCATACAAAGCCTTGCCAAGGCGAGCCACTTCTTGCTTTAATTGTTCATTTTCCTTTGCAACCTCTTCCGAACATGTTTCTACAACAATATTCTTAACAAGAACTTGGTTGCAGGGGTTAGAATCATCAATTAAATCAAAGCAGGAAGTAGAAGCATCTTTCTTAATAATTTCAGGTATTTCAACTAAAGATGTTGCTGGGGTGCTACCAATGTTTTCTAACTTAGTAGTTAGCTCATTATTGTGTATGCTAAGAATTTCCATTTTATCTAGCAAATTTTCAATAGCTTCTTGAGAGCTAGCTAACTTAGCCTTAAGTTTTTCATTCTTTTTAATGAGACTATCATCGGTAGTGTCGGTGTTTCGAAACCCGGGGGGTCCCTGGACCGACGAGTGAAATGTCGCCGCGTGCCCCAGCCCAGATGGGTCGACGCAAGGCGGAATGCGAAGGGGGGGAAAGGAAGCAGCCGGAGGGAGGCAGGCGTGAGAGAGTGGATCCCGCGACCTTCGTGTTAGCCCCACGCCCGAGTCGGGTGCGCTTGCAGTAGGGGAATACAAGCGTCCACGCGGGAGTGGGAGCGAGCGGCCTTGCACGAGCCCCGTCTCGTCTTTCTCCGCGCGGGCCAACCTTCTGTAAGAGGGCCCTGGTCCTTCCTTTTATAGGCGTAAGGAGAGGATCCAGGTGTACAATGGGGGTGTAGCAGAGTGCTACGTGTCTAGCGGAGGAGAGCTAGCGCCCTAAGTACATGCCATCGTGGCAGCCGGAGAGGTTTTGGCACCCGGTTCGTGTGGTGTCGTGGCCGTCGGAGGAGTGCTGGAGCCTGGCGAGAGGACAACTGTCGGTGCTGTCGAGTCCTTGCTGACGTCCTCTTGCTTCCGTAAGGGGGCCGAGATCCGCCGTCGTCACAAAGCGTGCGGGGCGCCATCATTGCTTATTTGGCGGAGCGAGCCAGATGGGACGCCGGTCTTGTTCCCCATAGCCTGACTCAGCTCGGGGTAGGGTAATGATGGCGCCTCCTGTCGACGTGGTCGGTCCGCGCCCTAGGTTGGGCGATGTGGAGGCTCCTCCGAGGTCGAGGCCGAGTCTGTCTCCCGTGGCCGTGGTCGAGTCCGAGCCCCTGGGTCGGGCGAGGCGGAGACCGTCGGCTGAGGCCAGAGCTGAGTCCGAGCCCTAGGGTCGGGCGAAGCGGAGTCCGTCGTCTCCTGGGGTCGAGCCCATGTCCGAGCCCTGGGGTCGGGCGAGGCGGAGTTCGTCGTCTTCCGGTGCTGAGCCCGAGTCCGAGCCCTGGGTCGGGCGGAGCGGAGTTCGTCGTCTTCCAGGGCTGAGCCCATGTCCGAGCCCTGGGGTCGGGCAAGGCGGAGTTCGTCGTCTTCCAGGGCTGAGCCCGAGTCCGAGCCCTGGGTCGGGCGAAGCGGAGTTCATCGTCTTCTGGGGCTGAGCCCGAGTCCGAGCCCTGGGTCGGGCGGAGCGGAGTTCGCCGTCTTCTGGGGCTGAGCCCGAGTCCGAGCCCTGGGTCGGGCGGAGCGGAGTTCGCCGTCTTCCGGGGCTGAGCCCGAGTCTGAGCCCTGGGTCGGGCGGAGCGGAGTTCGCCATCTTTCGGGGCTGAGCCCGAGTCCGAGCCCTGGGTCGGGCGGAGCGGAGTTCACCGTCTTCCGGGGCTGAGCCCGAGTCCGAGCCCTGGGGTCGGGCGAGGTGGAGTTTCCTATGACGCCCGTGGCCGGTCTTGGCTGCTGTCAGCCTCACTCTGTCGGGTGGCTCAGCAGTCGAAGCGGCGCAGGCGGCGCTGTCCTCTTGTCAGGCCGGTCAGTAGAGCAGCGAAGTGACTGCGGTCACTTCGGCTCTGTCGACTGGAGGGCGTGCGTCAGGATAAAGGTGTCAGGCCACCTTTGCATTAAATGCCCCTGCGATTTGGTCGGTCGGTGTGGCAATGTGGCCAAGGTTGCTTCTCGGTGAAGACTGGGCCTCGGGCGAGCCGATAGTGTGCCCGTTGCTGGAGGGGGGTCCTCGGGCGAGACGTAGGTTCTTCGGGGTCGGCTTCCCTTGCCCGAGGCTAGGCTCGGGCGAGGCACGATCATGTCCCTTGAATGGACCGATCCTTGGCTTAATCGCACCAATCAGGCCTTTGCAGCTTTGTGCTGATGGGGGTTACCAGCTGAGATTTAGGGGTCTTGAGGGTACCCCTAATTATGGTCCCCGACAGTAGCCCCCGAGCCTCCAAGGGAGTACTAATACTCGCTTGGAGGCTTTTGCCGCACTTTTTTGCAAGGGGACTAGCCTTTTTCGGTTGCATTCTGTTCCGGTGGGTGCGCGCGAGCGCACCCACCGGGTGTAGCTCCCGAGGCCTCGGAGGAGTAATTTTACTCCTTCGAGGTCTTAGTGCGCTTCGCAACACTTCGGCTGGACTAGTTATCCCCTCATGCGAGCTGGCCGTAGCCTGAGTGCACGGTCGGGTCCCAAGTTCTCGGGTTGGTATGTTGACGCTATCAACGGTTTGGCCGGAGCCGGGTTTGCGAGAGCAGCCCCCAAGCCTCTGCACAGGGCGAGAGGACGATCAGGGACAGACTCGACTTTTTTACATACGCCCCTGCGTCGCCTTTCCGCAAGGAGGAGGGGGGGGGGGAAAGCGCCATGTTGCCCTCGGGTGGCGTCGAACATGGTGTCTCCGGTGAGCTGCTGGCGGGTAATCCGAGCGGACGTCCGTGCCCCATTTGTTAGGGGTCGGCTAGAGGCCCAGAGGCGTGCCCAAAAGTACCTACGAGTGATCTGCCGGACCCGGTCCCCTGCCGACAGGGTCCGAGGGCTCGATGCCTCCCTCTGATGGGATTCCGTTACAAGATCGCTCCCGCTGGTCTCGGAAATGTCCTAGGGTACCTCGGGAGCGTAGCCCGAGCCTTGGTTATATATCGAACGTACCCATGGTCATCCCTCGCTCTGTGTCTGAGGCGACTGTGAACCCTTCGGGGGCCAGCCTACGAACCCCTGATCAGTAGTGGGCGCGGAGCCCGAGTGGCCTGAGGTGGCCGTTGAACCCTTCGAGGGGCCGGCCATCGAACCTCTGACCAGTAGTGGGTGCGGAGTCCACGTGCTCTGAGGCGGCTGTTGAACCCCTCCGAGGGGCCAGCCTTCGAACCTCTGATCAGTAGGGAGGCTCGGAGCCTGTTTCCTTCACGGAGAAGGGTCATTTTTGGGGTATCCCCCTTTCCCGGTCCCTGTTGTAAGAGAGAGAAAGAGGAAAAGGACACGAAGTCGAATGACGTGGCGTACCTTTTTTGACGCGGTCATTATGGCGTAGGCGAAGCATCGCTTGCTTCTCCCGCCTGAGGCGCCGCCTGTCCTGCCGCGGAGTTAATACGACGGGGCGAGCGGTTCATGGGGCGGCCGTTGCGCGTGCGCGAGCCGTTCGAGGAACGGATCACGGGCGCACCGTCTTCACGCCGTGGGAGGGGGCTCCCTTGCTGCCCCTGGATGGGACGTAAGCTTGGCTGACGACGTGACCGCTGCTCCTGCCCGCCTGTCATCGCCATTACTGCCGGTCCATTGTCGACCGCATTTGACCGTCGCGCTTGGTTGGCACTGCAGGGTTGCCTCGAGTCGCGGTATTGACTCCGTAGTCGAGGAGGCGCGGTAGTGGCGTGAGTGGCGGTGCAGTTGCTCACACGTAGCAACCGACGCGCCGGTTGCATGACGCATGGGCCTGGACCTCCATGCTGGGCTCGTTGGAGTCGAGGGGGCGTGCCCACTTGGCACGGTTGCATGCCGCCTGCATGGCTGTCCGCCCTTTCACCCGCTGGTCTAGGCGAAAGCGGAGGAGTGCTTGTAACCGCCGGGGGGTTGCATGCACCGCGCGCGCGTGGCGGTTTG
This sequence comes from Zea luxurians, assembly GCA_029449295.1. Classification (NCBI taxonomy): domain Eukaryota; kingdom Viridiplantae; phylum Streptophyta; class Magnoliopsida; order Poales; family Poaceae; genus Zea; species Zea luxurians. The sequence continues at coordinate 17,505,046 of JAOPSE010000039.1, forward strand.
GCTTCTTCTCCCCTGGATCGGCTTGCATGGCGTGTGGGGCCCAGCCCCCGTGCCGTGGGGGGAGAATCTTGGAGCGTGTTGGAGAAGACTCAACCCGCAACGGTTGAGGACGCAAGTGGAGAGAGTCGCCTTTAAAAGGGGGGCGACCCCCTTGGAGGGCAACCATGTCTTCGCGCTCCCCTCATGCATCGTGTCTTCCCACCTTCCGAGCCCCCGGGCGGGGGACGCCCGGAATCCTTCTGTCTTGTCATCGGAGGAACACAACTTCAGGGAAGTCGGTACCTTTCAGCCATCGTTCGGCTTCAAGGATTTTCATCAGGTAGCCCGGCTGCATCCCCTCGCCGGTGGTCACCCAAGACGGTGACCTCTGGCTTCTGGACGGGGAGAAGCAAGCTGGGCTGCGATCTTGACTCCGCCCTCAGCTTCAAGGATGTTCATCATCCTTGCTGGGGCGGAGAGCGAGGCGAGCCGGGGCTCTACCTCCCGCGCGGGTCGGCTGGCCACCTCCTCTTCCAGCTTCTAGTGGTGGAAACCATCCTCCAGCTCTGCGGAGGAGGCGTCCTCCAGCCATGCCGGGGAAGGCGAACTGTTGCTGCCCAGCTAGGATGCAACATTCCACCTTCTTCCTCGCTTTCCTGGCGAGGACGGGAGCGAGGACCTGCCGGTGCGCTTTGCCGTCCGTCGGCATTGGTGGAGAGGCGGACGCCACCGTCTGTGCTGATGTGGTGGCAGCCGGAGGAAGCTCCCCCCTCATTGAGGCCGTCGGCGCCACCCACGGGCCGGCCCCCGGCTCTTTGGCTTTGATGTCTGTTTCGCGTCCCTTGGGTAGGGACGCGACAAAAGCCTTCCGGTGGCTGCGCCCGTACTGGGATCATGGCTGCTGCTGTGGGGTCGGAACCGGAGTTCCGTTTGTAATGGCACCTTGAGTTCCGGTGTTTTGTTCATTGTGGCTGTCGAGGCCTGAACGTGTATGTATTTTCGGCGCGGAGCCGTGTTTTTTCTTCATTTCAAGCACTAAGTCTCGCCTTGTTGATTATCTGAACCGCTTCACCGAGCGTGAGTTGCCTCGTGCAAAGGTGACGAGTGAGGTATCCGTATCCCGGAGGCGTAGGAGTCCCTCAGCTCAGTCGGCCTTGCAGTCCGAGGCCGCTCTTGCTTAGTTAAAGGAACCCCTCGGCCGCCCTTCGATGAGCCGAAGTCGGAGGTAGCGGTGTCAGCACGGACGGAGGCAGAGTTGGCTTCAAAAAGGAGGTGTGGTTGGCCAGAGCCTGGCCGGGTCGTCCACTGGCGGAACCGACGCCGGAGTTGAGCTGCCGAGGCCACGAGCCGAGCTGATGTCTTTGGGGGTCAGCTGGCCGAGGCCTCGTGGTGGCCGGCCGAGCCGCCTGCTCGGGCCGGATTCTCGAAGAAGACCCTGGCGACGATGGCCCGGGCGTGGTGCTGATGTCGTCCTTCAGAGTGGGGGCCCTCCGACCGTGTCGCCGTCCGAGGCTAGGTCAGACCCCACCGAAGGTGTAGTTGATGCCGAGGGTGCTGCTGCCCCCTTCGGCTGTCGACGTTCGAGCCTGCAGGATCAGGTTGTCTTGTAGTGTGTGTGTATGTTTTCTGCGGCCGCCGAGGCCTAAACACACTGTCGTTGTGTTGTAAAGCTGCGTTCTTTTTCCTCTTGTTTCAAGTGTCCGGACTCATTTGTCGGTAACGGAATTGTTTGTGCGGGCGAGAGTTGCTTTTCACGGAAGGTGATGAGTGAGGTATCCGTATCCCGGAGGCGTAGGAATCCCTCGGCTCGGTCGGCCTTGCCGCTTACGCGCGCTCTTACTCGTCCATAGGGTTCTGTTACCGACGCAGTCGAGAAAGCCCAAAAAATCATTTCGGCAGAGGAGCTTCTCGAGCATGAAGACTTGTTCGGTCCGCGGAGTCACTTATCCGAGCGCGAGTTACTTATCGCAGAAGGTGATGAGTGAGGTATCCGTATCCCGGAGGCGTAGGAGTCCCTCGGCTCGGTCAGCCTTGGCTGCTTACGTGTACTCCGTCGTTTTCAGGATCCACTTTTGAAGTAGTCGAAGAGCACGAAAGGCATTCTGGCAGAAAAGATTTTTTTCTTTTTTCGAGGAAAATTTTGACGCAGAGGGGGTTGCCCCCTTCTAGCCCCCGAGGGAGGGTCAGGCTTTGCCGAGGCAAGGCTGACCCTTCCTTGACGACCAGACTTGGTGTGTGAACGAAGTATACGAGCAACTTGAAAGCATCTTAAGGGTAGAAGCGACGTAGCTGTTGGATGTTCCAAGCGTTGCTGTAGACTTCGCCTTGGCTGTTGGCCAGCTTGTACGTTTCGGGCTTCAGGACTTTGGCGATGACGAACGGCCCTTCCCAGGGAGGCGTGAGTTTGTGCCGCCCTCGGGCGTCTTGTCGCAGCCGAAGCACCAGGTCGCCCACCTAGAGGTCTCGGGACCTAACCCCTCGGGCGTGGTAGCGTCGCAGGGACTGCTGGTACCGCACCGAGTGTAGTAAGGCCACGTCCCGAGCCTCCTCCAGCTGGTCCAGTGAGTCTTCTCGGTTGGCTTGGTTGCTTTGGTCGGTGTAGGCCCTCGCCCTCGGGGAACCGTATTCCAAGTCTGTGGGCAAGATGGCCTCGGCCCCATAGACTAGAAAGAACGGTGTGAAGCCCGTGGCTCGGCTCGACTTTGTCCTCAGACTCCAGACCACCGAGGGGAGTTCCTTCATCCACCGCTTGCCGAACTTGTTGAGGTCGTTGTAGATCGAGGCTTGAGTCCTTGCAGGATCATGCCGTTGGCCCGCTCCACTTGCCCATTCGTCATGGGGTGCGCCACGACAGCCCAGTCCACCCGGATATGGTGATCCTCGCAGAAGTCCATGAACTTCCTGTCGGTGAACTGGGTACCGTTGTCGGTGATGATGGAGTTCGGGACCCCAAAGCGATGGATGATGTTGGTGAAGAACGCCACCGCCTGTTCGGACCGGATGCTGTTTAGGGGTCGGATCTCGATCCACTTGGAGAATTTGTCGATGGCGACCAACAGGTGCGTGTAGCCCCCGGGTGCCTTCTGCAAGGGGCCAACGAGGTCCAGACCCCACACAGCAAACATCCAGGTGATGGGTATTGTCTGCAGAGCCTGAGCGGGCAGGTGGGTCTGCCTCGCGTAGAACTGACACCCTTCGCAGGTGCGGACAATTTTAGTAGCGTCGGCCACCGCCGTCGGCCAGTAGAATCCTTGTCGGAAGGCGTTTCCAACGAGGGTTCGGGGTGCTGCGTGATAGCCGCAAGCCCCCCGAGTGTATCTCTTGCAAGAGCTACTGGCCTTCGGCGATGGAAATGCATCGCTGGAGGATGCCCGAGGGGCTGCGGTGGTAGAGCTCCTTCCCGTCTCCCAGTAAGACGAAAGACTTGGCGCGCCGCGCCAACCGCCGAGCTTCGACTTGGTCGAGGGGCAGCTCCCCTCGGTGGAGGTATTGCAGGTACGGGGTCTGCCATGTTTGATTAGGCGTGACCTCGCTCGGTTCCCCTTCGACGTGCAGTGCCTCACCCTTGGGGGCCAAGGGTGCCTCGGGCGGAGCCGAAGGTGCCTCGGGCTCGGGCGTGTCCTCGGTCTTGACGGAGGGTTGATGCAGGTCTCGAGAGAATACGTCCGGGGGAACTGTTGTTCGTCCCGAGGCTATTTTAGCCAGCTCGTCCGCAGTCTCGTTGTAGCGTCGGGCGATGTGGTTGAGCTCGAGCCCGTAGAACTTGTCTTCCAGGCGCCGAACCTCATCGCAGTAGGCTTCCATCTTCGGGTCGCGGCAGTGGGAGTTCTTCATGACTTGGTCGATGACGAGCTGCGAGTCACCGCGAGCGTCGAGGTGTCGGACCCCTAGCTTGATGGCGATTCGCAACCCATTTACCAGAGCCTCGTACTGTGACACCCCAGGTGTCTATTTCATGTTATGTCGGAAGATTAATCCTAATCTCGGATGCTCAGTAAAAATTTCTATTTCTCGATCGTGCCTATCTCTGTTTATCAGGCTTTCTCTTGGAAGTTCACCGAATTCAGAGTTAATCGATCGCGAGAAACAGCCAATTTGGAGCCTGTTAAAACTTCTATTTCTCGAGGCAAATGCAAACTCGAAAGTCAATATCGTCTCGCAACTCCTATCCAGACTCATTTATTCGAACTCTTGATAGTTGTGATGTTATCCAATCGATGTCCGAATCCGCTGTCTCGATAGTCGGTCTACGCCCAAATATTTAATCCGAATTCGCATTCTCCCGCAGGATCTCTTTGTGTGAACCTCTAGTTAATTCTTATGCAAATCAGCTTGTTATCTTTATGTCATCATTCATCTCTATCTATCAAGTGTATTCTAAAGATTTCTTAAAGTTTGAACCAATATTCGTGTGAAGTTATAAATCCTACGCTTGCCTGAGACTGCTCGATTAAGTAAAAGAAAATTTATAAATTCAACCAAGTCATGCCAACTTTTCCAAAACACTCTATATCAACTCTACAACAAAAGTTATTGAGGGTCCATGCCAAGAAAATGTCAAGAAAATAGTCCGATTGCCTTAAAAATATAATTGAGAGCTTTATAATGATACTACCTTAACCAAAGTGAAACTTTTATTTATATTCAAGATATGAGGTTTGACCTTTAATAAAAATTGTAGAACCTGTGTTATACAACAAATATTATATTTAAACCCAGCCTTGATTCAATCTCTAAGTACCTCAAACAGTGCCATCAAGACAGAATAAAAATCTGATTTTAGGATTCGAAATCTTCTAAGTCTGAAATCAGCGTCGTTCGGGTCGACGTCTCGCGTTCCCAAATTTTTGTTGAACAACTCAAGTTTTTCCAAATATAAAAGTTGTTAATAACTAATAGGGGCACAACATATAAAAAGATGGCATTCATCTGATTCCATTTGACATGCTTTGACATTCAGTTTTCATGAGTTTCCACTGTTTTCTAACCCACTGACAAACAAATTTTCGTGGGTCTATAACTTTCTAACCAGTGCCCGAATCACCTCAATCTCTATACAAGATTTGTAGAGTGTACATCAAGGAAGAAATCTTCTACAGCGACCAAGGTCCGAAAACAAGCAGAAAACGCCAAAAATGGCTGCCCAATGTCCATGTTTTTCCACCTGCCACTGCTCACTGCCACCTGACATGTCCAGAGCTCCAGCTCAATAAATGGCAGCCCACCCCTCTCCTTCCCTTCCCCCACACGCCACTTCTCCTCCTCTCTGTTCCAAAACGCAGCAGCAGCCTCCTCCCTCACCTCCACGCACACCTACCGAGCTCCACCATCCATCCATGGCCGCACACCATGGGCTTTGGCTCCTAGCGCTCGACCTCCATTTCCCCTTGGTGCTGCTCGTCGAGGACCCTCTGCACGAGCACTGCCCCAAGTCCGGTTGCCTTCCTCCCCTTCCTCCCCTTCGAGATCCAGGGCGCCCTCACCAGCTCAGCCCCCGTCGGCGCCCTCACCATGGGCTCCCTCCCTGCTGCATACGTGTTGGAGGAAGAAGAAGACCCCCTGGTGCCAATGACAAGTGGGCCCAAGGCGAGTTGTGATTGTACAAAAGTTGCAGATTTTTGCTCTTTCTTCAAATATTCATATCTCGAGTTTTAAAGCTCCTAAAATCGTGAAACTTGTTTTGTTGGCTTCCTTATGAAATGCTCTAACTATTGGATCTATATGTTGGTATGGTTTAGTGGAAAAGTTTTTCTGTAGAAATTCGTATTTAAAAACTGGTTTACAAAATGAATGAACTTGCTTCTCTCTATAGTTTTATTTATAAAAATCCAAAAATGATGAAACTTGTTTTGTTAGTTAGATGTTGTCATACTCCATCTAAGAAAAATATAAAACTTGTAGGTTGTTCACTGTTTTCTTGGTGTGTTAATTAAAACATGTTAAATAGGAAAAAGATGATTGTTTTGCTTGTTATTTTTAGATCTATAGCTCTTGTGCTCCAAATGGGTTGAAATTTTTACAGTAGACTCTTGGTGTGATGCTTGGTGACTGGTAAAAATATCATGAATTGTTGTGCATGTATGATTAAGTTAGTGGTTTAACTTGCTTGATGCACATTAAGTAGTTTTAAATGGTTTATAAATAATATATGAATGTAAAAAATGGAAAATGATGTTCCACTGTCCTTGCATAATATTATAGTAGCCTAAGAAAACTTAATATGGTCATGCATCCACAGAAAATAGTTAGTTTTAGATTTAACTTGCTCTCACATGCTTTATTGCATTAACAAATTGTTCTTTTTGTAGAGATTAATATATAAAACCTGGGCATGTGAAATTTGTACAGTAGTCATGATTGTTTATCACCTATCTCTAGTAAAAATGTGGAGTCCAAATGAGATGTTTACGATACCACCCAAAAATAACATTTATAGGCTAAAAATAACATTTAATATGAATAAGTGAAATCATGTGTGTCTCTTGAATGCTTGAGTTGTACCTTGATGACAATTAGAGAATTTATGGTTTTGTCATGATAGTTTAGAGCAAAGAATTTGTGGTGCTTTACCATAATCTTGTTAGGTAGCTAAGTTAAGTAGGATTGCCCATGAACTGAAATTTTTGCATGTATGTTCTCTATTGTGGTGATGATTTAGTAAAGCAAGTTATCTTTTAGGTAGATGTGTTCTATACAAAGGATGTAGTTAACTTCAAAATCTAGCTTTTTCTAAAATTTCATGATCTTAGTATTGATAGTTTAGGAACTATGCTTTTTACAAATTCAGTGACTGAATCTGTCCAAATTCTGTACAGATTTTAGAAACTGCATTGTTTGCCTAATGTGATGTTAGAATCAGTCCTTGTCGATTATAAGGAAGTTGTAGATATTTTTCTGATCTTGCTTGTGTTAAAATTTCATAACCACAGGCCTGATAGTTTAAGAGTTAGGAATTTTACAAACTGCTTGCTGTGTTCTGTCCACCGTCAGAACAGATTTCGAAAACTATGTTGTTGGATGTAGTTAAACATTTAATCACTTCTTGGTGATTATAAAAGTTATGTAGTGCTTTTGCTAAGCTTTCTAAAAAGTCTTAGATCACTCTTTTTGGTGGTCTGAAGCTTAAGTTATGAATGTTTCAAATATGAAGACTGAATCTGACCAGTTCTGGACAGCAAAGTCTTTTAGTGATGTTTATCCTTAGTTAAATATTGAATCACCTTGAGATTTTTATAAATAATATGTAGACAATGTTATTACCTTTCCAGAAAGTCTAAGATCACTTTATTTGGATGTCTGAATCTTCAGTTATGAATTTTTAAAGTCACAAGTCTGAATCTGTCCAAATCTGGACAGCGCTGTGGTGTTAACACCTTTCGACCTTGCTAAGTGTTTAATCATGCTGTGATGATAATACCAAAGTTGTAAAGCACTTTTCAAGCTTACTAGAAAGTCCTAGTTTACTATTTGTGGTTAAATATCTTGTGAGTTATGATTGAAACAAGTGACTGCTGTATTGCTGTCCAAAAATTCTGCTAGTGCGCTTTTGATTGTTTAGTTCACCCTTGTCACTAAAAATGTTTGGTTTGCTCTTAAGTAATGTAGACTTGCCATGGTTATGTTAGAGGTGATATGTGTGTCTTGTTTTATATGTTCCTTTCTCTAGTGATTGCGATATAGGAGTTCCGTAGTTATTGATGCCTTGTCCTCTGTTAGACTTGTGTTTGGAATGCTTTTGTGTGATCACTAGAAGAACTAAGGAAAAGCCGTGACGAACTTATAGACTTAACTAATATAAGGTCAGGTAACTAATGGATAGTTAAGTGAACGTGGTAAATGTTTGTGCTCGTGATATCATGTTTGTGTTGGGTAAATATAAGAAATATTTGTCGTCTTTTAAGGATGTTAGTATTGAACGCCGATAACGTATAGATAACTAATGCTAGCGTATGGTTGTTTATGATGTCTTACAATTTACTGTTAGTTCGCTACCCTGTATTTGAATGTCTTGTGATACATTTCATCATATTCATACATATGCATCTTGCATCTCATTTAGGACCGAGAGATGATGATCGAGCAAGTGATGTGGTGCCAACCACAAGATGCAGTTGGTGGACGATCTGAAGAATAATGGACTTAACCAGTGGATGCTCGCCAAGCGAGTACCTCCCCCAGCAAACAGTCTCAGTGTTAAATTAAAGGCAAGCCCCGGTTTTATGCATAACCGTTTATATATGCTATTTTACTGCACTTAATGTTTGTAGGCTTGTATTGTGCACTTAAGTGTAGGAGTTGACTGAAACCCTAGTTGCATGAACTCAGGATTCCCTTTGAGATGGATACTAGTATGCTAGGTCGAGTAGCTGCTTTACTAATCAGGGATCTCGGTAGAAGTCGAGTGATTTTTCTAGCACTCGCGCGAGGTCAGGAATTGGTTGTATCCACTTTCTTATCATAATGATGATTGATTATGGACAACAATCCATGGGGATTGGTTGTCTACGGGATAAAAAGTGGAATAAGGATTAAGGTGTGGTACCGTGAGTCAAGCGTTTGAACGTACTAAACATATGCCGAGAAATATGGTAAATCGGTAAGCCTAGTACCTGAGTGAACCTGGCAGTGGACATATCCCCTCACGCGACCTGAGACGTGGTCTCCCATTCCGGTTATGGTGGGTACAAGTGCGGTCACTGCACGACGGCCAGTCGGGGTCAGTGAGGCATTGTACGCCAAGGCGGTGAGCCCTGATCTGCTGACGGGGAATCGATGGGGACGGTTGATGTGTGTGGGGACGGAGTGCCCCTGCATGTCGTGTGTTTAGGTTTACCTTGCAAGGTTTAAAAACTCGATTCGAATCGTCTGCTTCTCGCAGCTAATGAGACTGCTTGATCCATGCTGCTACATTGAGTAACAAGTGGAACTGTGTTGAGATGATACAAGATATTGATCGCTAAAAATGCTTGCTACTATGTATGAGTAGATAGTACACTTTTAGCCTTAAGAGAGTCACACTTAATTTTGACAAAGTTAAAATCTTGATTTAGAAACTCAGCTAATGCTTTTGGCAACCAAACCCCACAGCCAAACAGCTGCATGTCTAGAGGTAGAGGAGTAGACTCCTCACACCGGGTAAGTCTAGCTGAGTATTAGTATACTCAGCCTTGCTTGTGGCATAATTTTTGCAGGTACTCCTTAGGATGATTGGTTGATGGTGTGACTTGGCCTTCATCCCTGCCACCGGGATAGATGGTCGAGTGGGTTACTGCTTCCGCGGGAGAGGACCAGGAGGAGTAGCGTGGCCAGGCTTCGCCATGATTACTCGGTTCTTCTCCGTTAGTTATTTCCGCTGCATTAAAATTTATGGTTATTATTTCTAAAACTCCGATAATGTAATCACTAATGGTACCTATTAAATTTGTGGTATTATGTTTTATTGTATTTCTCTGTGCCTCACCTTCGTGTGAGTTAGTGGTATTCGATCCTGGTTAAGTGGCTTTATCGGACTAGATCCGAGGGACTGACGAGTTATTCCTATTTAAGTGTGGTCTAGCCTCTAAGGTGGGACTTAGACACTTAAGTTGGAATAATTCGGGCGGTTCCGCCACACGTACTCCGCCACATTGTTGGACGTTGGGAAGTGGAGGCGTAGCACGTAGCGTAGGTGCTTCTCGAGGGGCGAGACGAAGAGGAGGCCTGCGCCGGCCCCCGTCTTCATCAGCGACCCATCGAAGAACATGGTCCAGAGCTCCGGTTGGATCGGAGCCGTCGGGAGCTGGGTGTCAGCCCATTCAGCCACGAAGTCCGCCAAGACCTGGGACTTGATGGCCTTTCGAGGGGCGAAAGAGATCGTCTCTCCCATGATCTCCACCGCCCACTTCGCAATTCTACCCGAGGCCTCTCGGGACTGGATGATCTCTCCCAGGGGGAAGGATGACACCACAGTCACCGGATGAGACTCGAAGTAGTGTCGCAACTTCCGCTGTGTCAGGATCACCGCGTACAGCAGCTTCTGGATTTGTGGGTAGCGGGTCTTGGTCTCGGACAGTACCTCGCTGATGAAGTAGACTGGCCTCTGGACGGGCAATGCATGCCCTTCTTCTCGTCTCTCAACCACGATCGCGGCGCTAACCACTTGGGTGGTTGCGGCGACGTAGATCAAGAGGGCTTCTCCGGCAGCGGGGGGCACCAAGATGGGCGCGTTCGTGAGGAGCGCCTTCAGGTTCCCGAGGGCTTCCTCGGCCTCGGGATTCCAAACGAAGCACTCAGCTTTCCTTAAGAGGCAGTACAGAGGCAGACCTCTTTCGCTGAGGTGGGAGATGAAGCGGCTCAGAGCCACGAGACATCCCATGACCCTCTGTACGCCTTTCAAGTCCTTGATTGGCCCCATGCTAGTGATGGCTGCAATCTTCTCCGGGTTGGCTTCGATGCCCCGCTCGGAGACGATGAACCCCAAGAGCATGCCTTGGGGGACCCCAAAGACACACTTTTCGGGATTAAGCTTCACGCCTTTCGCCTTGAGACATCGGAATGTCGCTTCAAGGTCGGAAAGGAGGTCGGAGGCCTTCCTTGTCTTGACTACGATGTCATCAACGTAGGCCTCGACCGTTCGGCCGATGTGTTTGCCAAACACATGGTTCATGCATCGCTGGTACGTTGCCCCCGCGTTCCTCAAACCAAATGGCATTGTAACATAGCAGTACATGCCGAAGGGTGTGATGAATGAAGTCATGAGCTGGTCGGACTCCTTCATCCAGATCTGGTGATACCCTGAGTAGGCATCGAGGAAAGACAGAGTTTCGCACCCAGCAGTGGAATCCACGATCTGATCGATGCGAGGCAGAGGGTAGGGAACCTTCGGACATGCTTTGTTTAGATCGGTGTAGTCTACACACATCCGCCATTTCCCCCTTTCTTTCTCACTAGCACAGGGTTGGCAAGCCATTCGGGATGGAATACCTCTTTGATGAACCCTGCCGCCAGTAGCTTGTGGATCTCCTCGCCTATGGCTCTGCGCTTTTCTTCGTCGAATCGGTGTAGAGGTTGCTTCATGGGTCGGGCCCCAGCTCGAATATCCAGAGAGTGCTCGGCGACTTCCCTCGGTATGCCGGGTATGTCCGAGGGACTCCATGCGAAAACGTCGGCGTTCACGCGGAGAAAGTCAACGAGCACTGCTTCCTATTTGGGGTCGAGCTCGGAGCCGATCCGGATCTGCTTGGAGGCGTCGTTGCAGGGGTCAAGAGGGACGGACTTGACCGTCTCCGCTGGTTCAAAGTTGTCGGCGTGGCGCTTCACATCGAGCGCCTCCCTAGAGAGGCTCTCCAGGTCAGCGATGAGGGCCTCGGATTCGACGAGGGCCTCGACGTACTCCACGCACTCCACATCGCATTCGTATGCGTATCGGTACGTGGGCCCGACGGTGATGACCCCGTTGGGGCCCGACATCTTGAGCTTGAGGTAGGTGTAGTTGGGGACGGCCATGAACTTGGCGTTGCATGGCCTCCCCAGCACTGCGTGGTAGGTCCCTCGAAACCCGACCACTTCGAACGTGAGGGTCTCCTTTCGAAAGTTGGAGGGCGTCCCGAAGCAGACGGGTAGGTTGAGTTGTCCGAGGGGTTGAACGCGCTTCCCGGGGACGATCCCGTGGAAAGGCGCAGCGCCCGTCCGGACCGAGGACAGATCGATCCGCAGGAGCCCGAGGGTCTCGGCGTAGATGATGTTGAGGCTGCTGCCTCTGTCCATGAGGACCTTGGTGAGCCTGACGTTGCCGATGATGGGGTCGACAACGAGTGGGTATCTCCCCGGGCTCGTCACGTAGTCTGGATGGTCGGCCCGGTCGAAGGTGACGGGCTTGTCGGACCAGTCTAGGTAGACTGGCGCCACCACCTTTACCGAGCAGACCTCCCGACGCTCTTGCTTGCGGTGCCGAGCCGAGGCATTCACCACTTGCCCGCCGTAGATCATGAAGCTGTCGCGGACCTTGGGGAACCCTCCTGCCTTGTGATCTTCCTCCTTTGCGTCGTCGAGGACCTTGCCACCCTCCGCGGGTGGCTCGGCCTTGTGGAAGTGTCGTCGAAGCATGGCACACTCCTTAAGGGTGTGCTTGACAGGCCCCTGATGATAGGGGCATGGCTCCTTGAGCATCTTGTCGAAGAGGTTGGCACCTCCGGGAGGTTTCCGAGGGTTCTTGTGCTCGGCGGCGGCGACAAGGTCCGCGTCGGCGGCGTCGCGTTTCGCTTGCGACTTCTTCTTGCCCTTCTTCTTGGCGCCGCGCTGAGTTGACGCCTCGAGAGCATCTTCCGGTGGGTGGCCCTGGGGCTGCTTGTCCTTCCGGAAAATGGCCTCAACCGCCTCCTGGCCAGAGGCGAACTTGGTGGCGATGTCCATCAGCTCGCTCGCCCTGGTGGGGGTCTTGCGACCCAGCTTGCTCACCAGGTCGCGACAGGTGGTGCCGGCGAGGAACGCGCCGATGACATCTGAATCGGTGACGTTGGGCAGCTCTGTGCGCTGCTTCGAGAATCGCCGGATGTAGTCCCGGAGAGACTCTCCCGGCTGCTGGCGGCAGCTTCGGAGATCCCAGGAGTTCCCAGGGCACACGTACGTGCCCTAGAAATTGCCGGCGAAGGCTTGGACCAGGTCATCCCAGTTGGAGATCTGCCCCGGGGGCAGGTGCTCCAGCCAGGCTCGAGCGGTGTTAGAGAGGAACAAGGGGAGGTTGCGGATGATGAGGTTGTCATCGTCCGTTCCACCTAGTTGGTAGGCCAGCCGATTGTCCGCGAGCCACAGTTCCGGTCTCGTCTCCCCCGAGTACTTTGTGATAGTAGTCGGGGTTCGGAACCGGGTCGGGAACGGTGCCCGTCGTATGGCGCGGCTGAAAGCCTGCGGACCGAGTGGTTCGGGCAAAGGACTCCGATCCTCCCCGCTGTCGTAGCGTCCCCCACGCCTGGGGTGGTAGCCTCGGCGCGTCCTGTCGTCGAGGTGGGCCCGACGGCCGTGATGATGGTGCTCGTTGCCGAGGCGACCCGGGGCCGCAGGCGCCGTGTTGCGCGTGCGCCCGGAGTGGACCGAGGCTTCCCGCATGAATCGGGAAGTCGCGACGCGATGTTCTGAGTGGAACCCCTGCCTTCGGGAGGCAGAGCTTTCGGCCCGTTGGACCGCGGCGTCCTCTAGGAGATTCTTGAGCTCTCCCTGGATGCGCCGCCCTTCGGTGGTTGACGGCTCCGGCATCGCGCGGAGAAGCATTGCTGCTGCAGCCAGGTTTTGGCCGACTCCGCTGGAATCCAGCGGCGGCCTCACCCTAACGTCGTCGGCGATGCGGTGCTGGATGTCTTGGGGGAGATGACGCGCTTCTCCGGCCGGGGGTTGGACTGCCCATTCCTGCCTGATGTCCCGGCGGATCGGCACAAGCGTTCCTGCTCCCTCGTCGAGCCTGGCCTGCCTCCCGCGGATATGCTCGAGCTGTGGGTCAGGACCCCCCGCCGGGACGGGGACCACAGCTAGCTCCTGAGGGATGTCAACGCGAGGCGCGGGCCTAGGGGATCACCGTTTTCCGGCATACCAAGATGGTTGCCTTCGCCGGGACCCCCTAGATCGACGTGGAAACATTCACGACTTGGGCCGCGGTCCTCGTCGTCGAGGCTGCGGCTGCCGTCGGAACAGTCGGAAAGGAAGTAGTCACATGCGGTCATGAAGTCCCACACGACACTGGGGTTACCAAGTCCGGAGAAATCCCAACAGAGGTTGGGCTCGCCGTCTTCCTCGGACCCCGAGGGCTCGTAGGTCGAGTCGGCCGTCAGTCGGTCCCAGGGTGACCGCACACGATACCCCAGAGGGTTTGGACTCGCCTCTATGAAAGTGCTCACCGAAGCGTAGTCGCTTGGTGGGTCGAGGCCGAATCCAAAAGACATGAGACGGGAATCGGTCGGTACCTTTCGGTTGACGATCAGTGTTGAGGTCGTGTCTGGGACTGACTGCACCGTTGTCTCGGGTACGAGGGTGACGCCCAGCAAGTCCTTCGCGAGCGTGCTGGCGTCGTGCGTTTGCTTGAGATCGGCGTGTTGCGGGGAGGCGGCGCTCGTCTTCGTCTCAGACGCGAGATCGATGCCCGACGCGCCCTCCATTGGGGCGCCGGCGCCGTCGACTCGCTCGACAGCCAACGAGGTGCAGCTTCCCGCTTGGCCTTGGTTGCCCCGCCTCCTCCTCCGTCAGTGGGGGAGGGGATGGGACAAGCCTGAATGTCGTCCTTCCACCACGTGGGGAAGGTGTCGTCGATTTCCCCGCCGGCGAGCGGGTTGTCGACCGCCATTGTCGCTGTCGCACAACGGGGGAAGGAGTATCATGTCGTAGCTGCCGTCGAGGGACATGAACTCAAGATTCCCGAAACGGAGCACCGTCCCGGGCTGGAAAGGTTGCTGGAGACTGCCCATCTGGAGCTTGACGGGAAGCTATTCATCAACACGCAGCAGGCCCCTACCTGGCGCGCCAACTGTCGGTGTTTCGAAACCCGGGGGGTCCCTGGACTGACGAGTGAAATGTCGCCGCGTGCCCCAACCCAGATGGGTCGACGCAAGGTGGAACGCGAAGGGGGGAAAGGAAGCAGCCGGAGGGAGGCAGGCGTGAGAGAGTGGATCCCGTGGCCTTTGTGTTAGCCCCGCGCCCGAGTCGGGTGCGCTTGCAGTAGGGGAATACAAGCGTCCACGCGGGAGTGGGAGCGAGCGGCCTTGCGCGAGCGCCGTCTCGTCCTTCTCCGCGCGGGCCAACCTTCTATAAGAGGGCCCTGGTCCTTCCTTTTATTGGCGTAAGGAGAGGATCCAGGTGTACAATGGGGGGTGTAGCAGAGTGCTACATGTCTAGCAGAGGAGAGCTAGCGCCCTAAGTACATGCCATCGTGGCAGCCGGAGAGGTTTTGGCACACGGTTCGTGTGGTGTCGTGGCCGTCGGAGGAGTGCTGGAGCATGGCGAGTGGACAACTGTCGGTGCTGTCGAGTCCTTGCTGACGTCCTCTTGCTTCCGTAAGGGGGCCGAGAGCCACCGTCGTCACAAAGCGTGCGGGGCGCCATCATTGCTTATCTGGCGGAGCGAGCCAGATGGGACGCCGGTCTTGTTCCCCGTAGCCTGAGTCAGCTCGGGGTAGGGTAATGATGGCGCCTCCTGTCTACGTGGTCGGTCCGCGCCCTAGGTTGGGCGATGTGGAGGCTCCTCCGAGGTCGAGGCCGAGTCTGTCTCCCGTGGCCGTGGTCGAGTCCGAGCCCCTGGGTCGGGCGAGGCGGAGACCGTCGACTGAGGGCAGAGCTGAGTCCGAGCCCTGGGGTCAGGCGAAGCGGAGTCCGTCGTCTCTTGGGGTCGAGCCCATGTCCGAGCCCTGGGGTCGGGCAAGGCGGAGTTCGTTGTCTTCCGGGGCTGAGCCCAAGTCCGAGCCCTGGGTCGGGCGGAGCGGAGTTCGTCGTCTTCCGGGGCTGAGCCCATGTCCGAGCCCTGGGGTCGGGCGAGGCAGAGTTTGTCGTCTTCTGGGGCTAAGCCCGAGTCCGAGCCCTAGGTCGGGCGGAGCGGAGTTCGTCGTCTTCCGGGGCTGAGCCCGAGTCCGAGCCCTGGGTCGGGCGGAGCGGAGTTCGCCGTCTTCCGAGGCTGAGCCCGAGTCCGAGCCCTGGGTCGAGCGGAGCGGAGTTCGCCGTCTTCCGGGGCTGAGCCCGAGTCCGAGCCCTGGGGTCGGGCGAGGCGGAGTTTCCTATGACGCCCGTGGCCGGTCTTGGCTGCTGTCAGCCTCACTCTGTCGGGTGGCTCAGCAGTCGGAGCGGCGCAGGCGGCGCTGTCCTCTTGTCAGGCCGGTCAGTAGAGCGGTGAAGTGACTGCGGTCACTTCGGCTCTGTCGACTGGAGGGCGTGCGTCAGGATAAAGGTGTCAGGCCACCTTTGCATTAAATGCCCCTGCGATTTGGTCAGTCGGCATGGCGATGTGGCCAAGGTTGCTTCTCGGTGAAGACTAGGCCTCGGGCAAGCCGATAGTGTGTCCGTTGCTGGAGGGGGGGGGGGGGTCCTCGGGCGAGACGTAGGTTCTCCGGGGTCGGCTTCCCTTGCCCGAGGCTAGGCTCGGGCGAGGCACGATCATGTCCCTTGAATGGACCGATCCTTGGCTTAATCGCACCCATCAGGCCTTTGCAGCTTTGTGCTGATGGGGGTTACCAGCTAAGATTTAGGGGTCTTGAGGGTACCCCTAATTATGGTCCCCGATAGGTAGCGGTGGATGGAGCACTAGATTCTAATAGCTCAATTTTAGTTGATAGCTCACTATTTAAGTTTGCAAAAGTTTCAAATTTTTCTTGCAAACCTTTGTAATCATTTTGAGAGCTAACCAACTTATTTTTCAAGGTTTTAAGTTGAGCTTTTTGTTTAGTGCAAACATCCTGAAAAAATTCAATGGCTTCCGCAAGCTCATCTATGGAGGGCTTTGCCTCACCTTCATCATCACTACTGCTATCATCACTAGAGGATGGAATGCTTTTGTTACCTCTTGCCATAAGGCATTTGTGTGATGACCGTGATGAGCGTGATGAGGACCGGTGGCTGCGCATCCTTGGAGGTTCATCTTCACTTGAAGAATCATCCCAAGTTCTAACACTTGTTAGCGCCTTGCCTTTGCTCCTCTCCTTTTTGGGTTTGGCCATATTTGGACAGTTGTCCCTGAAGTGGCCCTTCTCCCCACATGCGAAGCATCCTCTCTTCCTTTGCATTTTCCTGTCAATGTTAAAGAGAAGATTCTCGACCTGCAGGGGCACACCCATTAGATTAATCTTGCGGATCATCCTCATTACCTTTCCGACGCGTCAGATTGTTTCTTCGTCCTCGGAGGATGATGTGCATGGTTGATTATCTTTATCATCATCACTTTCTTCTTCTTCCTCTTCTTCACTTGAGGAACTTGGAGTGGGAGGCTTCTTTTTGCCCTTCCTTTCATCACATGCAAAAGCATATGGTCTTGAGGAAGTTGGCTCCTCTCCCCGACACATTTTTCGCGACATCTCAAAAGCCGCGATTTCCCAATCACAATGGTCGGGGTCATGTTGTTCAAGTCCTCCATGTTGTGAAGGATGGTGATGATGCTCCCATATCTTTGTTGTGGTAGCAGGGAGATAATCTTCCTCACAATGTCCGCATCACCTAGCTTATTAATGCCAATAGAATTGAGCTCATTGATAATTAGATTCAAACGAGAATACATGTCTCTAACAAGCTCATTATCTTTCATAGCAAAAGAATTATACTCATTCAAGACTAGGCAATGTTTTTGCTCACGGACATTGGATGTGCCGTCATGGAGCTCATGCAATTTTAGCCAAATCTCATTAGCAGTTTTCAAGGTAAATACTTGATTAAAAATATCCATGCTAAGAGATTCATACAAGCAATTTTTGGCTCTAGCATTTAAATGAATTTCTTTTTCCTCACTCGTGGCGGGTTTCTCGGGATTCTTAAGGGGTTTCATCCCATCATGAGTGACTCTCCAAACACCTAGATCAACGGCCTCTAGGTAACAAGCCATTCTAGCACTATAATATGGGAAGTTAGTGCCGTCAAAGTGTGGTGGCCTATGGGTATCCATCCATTCCTCTAAAAAGCGTCGGCTCTTTTAGCGTGAAGCTAAAGCGTTTCAAATGAGCCAAACCGGGCTCTGATACCACTTGTAGGAAACGGGTGACGCCTAAGAGGGGGGGGGGGGGGTGAATTAGGACTTCTAAAACTTTCACTAAACTAGGCCACAAATAAATTCCTAGAGCAAAACCTATGCAAATAATCAAACTAGAATGTGCAAGCTAGGTTTTGACTAAGTGTTGCAATCTCTACCTGTCGGGGACCATAATTAGGGGTACCCTCAAGGCTCCTAAATCTCAGCTGGTAACCCCCATCAGCACAAAGCTGCAAAGGCCTGATGGGTGCGATTAAGTCAAGGATCGGTCCATTCGAGGGACGCGATCACGCCTCGCCCGAGCCCAGCCTCGGGCAAGGGCAGCCGACCCCGGAGGATCTACGTCTCGCCCGAGGACCCCTCCAGCAACGGACACACCTTCGGCTCGCCCGAGGCCCAGTCTTCACCAAGAAGCAACCTTGGCCAAATCGCCACGCCAACCGACCAAATCGCAGGGGCATTTAATGCAAAGGTGGCCTGACACCTTTATCCTGACGCACACCCTCCAGTCGACAGAGCCGAAGTGACCGCAGTCACTTCGCCGCTCCACTGACCGGTCTAACAAGAGGACAGCGCCGCCTGCGCCGCTCTGACTGCTGAGCCACTCGACAGAGTGAGGCTGATAGCAGCCAAGTCCGGCCCTAGGCACCATGGGAAACTCCGCTCCGCCCGACCCCAGGGCTCGGACTCGGGCTTAGCCCCGGAAGACGACGAACTCCGCTCCGCCCGACCCCAGGGCTCGGACTCGGGCTCAGCCCCGGAAGACGACGAACTCCGCCCGACCCTAGGGCTCGGACTCGGGCTCGGCCCCGGAAGACGACGAACTCCGCTCCGCCCGACCCTAGGGCTCGGACTCGGGCTCGGCCCCGGAAGACGACGAACTCCGCTCCGCCCGACCCCAGGGCTCGGACTCGGGCTCAGCCCCGGAAGACGACGAACTCCGCTCCGCCCGACCCTAGGGCTCAGACTCGGGCTCGGCCCCGGAAGACGACGAACTCCGCTCCGCCCGACCCCAGGGCTCGGACTCGGGCTCAGCCCCGGAAGACGACGAACTCCGCTCCGCCCGACCCCAGGGCTCGGACTCGGGCTCGGCCCCGGAAGACGACGAACTCCGCTCTGCCCGACCCCAGGGCTCGGACTCGGGCTCAGCCCCGAAGGACAATGAACTCCACTTCGCCCGACCCCAGGGCTCGGACTCAGCCCTGGCCTCAGCCGACGGTCTCCACCTTGTCCGACCCGGGGGCTCGGACTCGACCTCGACCTTGGAAGACAGACTCGACCTCGACCTCGGAGGAGCCTCCACCTCGCCCAACCTAGGGCACGGACCGACCACGTTGACAGGAGGCGCCATCATTACCCTACCCCGAGCTGACTCAGGCTGTGGGGAACAAGACCGGCGTCCCATCTGGCTCGCTCCACTATACGAGTAATGATGGCGCCCCGCACGCTCTATGACGACGGCGGCTCTCAGCCCCCTTACGGAAGCAAGAGGACGTCAGCAAGGACTCGACAGCCCCGACAGCTGTCCTTCCGCCAGGCTCCAGCGCTCATCCGACGGCCACGACACCACACGAACTGGGTGCCAAAACCTCTTCGGCTGCCACGATGGCATGTACTTAGGGCGCTAGCTCTCCTCCGCTAGACACGTTAGCACATTGCTACACCCCCCATTGTACACCTGGATCCTCTCCTTACGCCTATAATAGGGAGGTCCAGGGCCCTCTTACAGAGGGTTGGCCGCGCGGGGAAGGACGGGACGGCGCTCGCGCAAGGCCGCTCGCTCCCTCCCGCGTGGACGCTTGTAACACGAAGGCCGCGGGTTCCACCTCCCACGCCTGTCTCCCTCCGGCTGCTTTTCCCCCCTTCGCGTTCCACCTCGCGCCGACCCATCTGGGCTGGGGCACGCGGCGACAATTTACTCATCGGTCCAGGGACCCCCCGGGTTTCGAAACGCCGACAGTTGGCGCGCCAGGTTGGGGCCTGCTGCGTGTTGACGAACAGCTTCCCGTCAAGCTCTAGATGGGCAGTCTCTAGCAACCTTTCCATCCCGGAGGAGGAGGCGGGGCAACCAAGGCCAAGCAGGAGGCGGCACCTCGTTGGCTGTCGAGCGAGTCGACGGCGCCGGCGCCCCAACGGAGAGCGCGTCGGGCATTGGCCTCGCGTCTGAGACGAAGACGAGCGCCGTCTCCCCGCAACACACCAACCTCAAGCAAACGGACGACGCCAGCACGCTCGCGAAGGACTTGCTAGGCGTCACCCTCGTACCTGAGACGACGGTGCATTCAGTCCCTGACGTGACTTCGTCACCGCCCGTCGACCAAAAGGTACCGACCGATTCCCATCTCGCGCCTTTTGGATTCGGCCTCGACCCGCCAAGCAACTCCGCTTCGGTGGACATTCTCATAGAGGCGAGTCCAAACCCTCCGGGGTATCGTGTGCGGTCACCCTAGGACCGGCTGATGGCCATCTCGACCTACGGGCCCTCGGGGTCCGAGGAAGATGGCAAGCCCGACCTCTGTTGGGATTTCTCCGGACTTGGTAACCCCAGTGCCGTGTAATACTCAAAATTCTAAATAAAGAATATAGAGAGATCTTCTCATTTTATGTGCCTTATTTGCATCATAAAAAGAGCACATATAATTAATAGTACTTGATTAAAAAAAAACAAATGATACAAAAATAAAATAAAGTGCATCTTATTGGAGTTTTTGTTTGTGCACTTAATAAAATAATAACATGGATAAGAGTATAAGAAAATAAGTGGAGGTTGGGCTAAAACATAAATTGAGGCTGGGATATAAAAATGGTAAAGGGGAGGAATATAAATATAAGGAAATTTATATATTTCCGAAATTTATACTTTAAAAGTCACAATATAGATTGAGAATAAACTTGAAATTTATTTGAAGATTAAAATAGAAATTAGAAAGTCAAAAAAAATGAAAGGAAAAGTTCATGAAATCCTTTATTCCTCCCATGAATAAAAGGGAAGTGAATGAATCATAATATTTTAAAACACTAAAGTTATATTCACATTAAAGAGTATTTGGCTCTTGGAATTTGAAACTCAAACAAGGATTCAAATTTGAGTTCAAAGTGAATTCAAAATGGAATACAAACAGAAAATTAGAAAAAAAAGGGAAAACAGCCATTGGGCTGAAATCCTTGCGCGCGGCCCAATTAACCCTTTCACTTGTTCGGCCCAAACTCCTTTTCTTTCCCCGCGCGGCCCGCTTGCTCTCTGCGTTTTTCCTTCACACCGGCATGTGGGCCTGAGCCGTCGGTGGCTCAGCCGCGCCTGAATACTCCCTCTCTCGCTGACGTTGCGGGACCCAGCTGTCGGGCTCATCCCTTCCACCGAGTCCGCGCGCAACAGATCGCCGCAACGGATTCCTTACTATCCGCAGCTCCTTCCGGGGGCATGATCCTCTTGTGCGGACTATAAGAGACCTGGGGCTTGCGCTTCTCCTGTCCATCCTTGTGCGACTCATCGAGCGCGCCGTGGACAGGGGAGACTGAGAAGCATGCGCTGCCTCCGTACGCCATTGCCGCGGCGACTCGCCCCGGCAAAACCCCCATAACGCTACTGGCTCGTGCCGTCTTGCCATCAACCATGTTCACCAGAACGCGAGAAATCCGTTCGTGCCTCACCGAGGTGCGGAAGACCGGGGAATTTTCCCATCCACGGGCGCCATCATTGCGGAATCATCGGGCATCGTGGGCAGACCATCTGCCTCGACCATTGCCGGTAAGAATGCCTTCCCCAGTCTCGCCAGTGCCCAATCGTGATGTAGCACTCATCGAATTAGAGCTTGGCACGGGGTGCCGA
Source organism: Zea luxurians (assembly GCA_029449295.1). Lineage (NCBI taxonomy): Eukaryota > Viridiplantae > Streptophyta > Magnoliopsida > Poales > Poaceae > Zea > Zea luxurians. Next base: position 17,526,536 of record JAOPSE010000039.1, read on the forward strand.
GATCTGGGCTGTGGCCGGCCATGGCGCCGCCGTGCCTGGACGCTGGCATCCACGCTGTTGGCCGAGGAGGCGGGGAAGTAGAGAAAGGATGAGGGGAATCCGTGCGAGCCGTTGGATGATGTGTGGACGGCCGCGATTAGATTAGGGCAGGATCGATTCAATCGGTTGATCGTGTCCGTCGGTGGGCACATCAACGGCGATGGGAGTTTATGAATTAGATTTCATCGTAGCCGTAGGATCTTGATCTGATGGCTAGTAGTGCGTACCGGTTCACGTGTGTGGTGATCTAATCCAAAGCCCTTGGTTTAGATCGGACGGCCACCATTCAACGATACCCCTTCGCGGGTCGATTTTGTTAAAGAGCCCCTCGGGTTTCAAAGAATCAACCCGCCGTCCTTGGGCGCTGTTCTCTGTGTCTAGAAATACTTACACCGAGGCCCCTGCACTTATCTGATATTGAGGCCCAGTCCAGAACTCATTTAATTTGAATAAATGAAATAGAAAATGGATTTTTAATATGAAAATAATTACTAGAACTTGGTAAATTCATAGAAAATTCATACTTGCTCCAAATTAGACCATTCCACTTTCTAAATTTTTATAATTTAATTCTCTATCACCTAGAGCCTCTGTTTTGTCATGAAAACAATTAGAAATTTAATCTCTCATTTAATCCATTTTAAACACATAAAACCTTTGAAAATTCATAACTTAAAATCTATAACTCCAAAATTAATGATTCCTGTTCCTATGATCTTATTTTAATATGTATATTAATAATGTGTATTTTGTTCTTATGTTTGGTGTAATGTTAATTTTGCCTATACCATGTTTGTTTGAATTGCTACGACTAGAGCGAGGTCACGTGTCACCTGAAGATCATCCTGGTACCTGGAATCTCAAGGCCCAGGCAAGTTGTGCCCTTGATCACTTCTTTTCACCTACTCATGTTCTGATTAATCATAATGATCTGCATAGGTTAATTTTGATGGGACCCAATAGGTTACCCTAGTTTGACTACCTTTATACCTTGTTTACCACTGAACTTCCTGGGTAGTACTTGCTAGTGCTATATATGGTTTTGGGTATGAAGATTACACTATTCATGATTATTACTTTTGTTATCAGTTGTTATTTATTGTTCATGTTAAGATCATTATGTTAATTGGAACATGGAGAACCACCCGGGAAAACAGTGCTACCACAAGGGTGGAATGGGACGCCCTTGGCTGATTAATTAGGAAAGCTAGTGGAAGACTACCTTACCCGAAAGGGGCAAGGGCAGTAGGGGAGTGGTCAGTGTAGGGAGGCCCTCGGGAGGATTTTGCTGCGATGGCGGTCCTGCAAGGGATTCCTGCACTGGAACTTCCTATAAACTGTAGCGGGTTTTCTGAAGCTAGTGGAACTTTGTAAAGGCCTCGTAGTGTTACCCTGCCTCGCCTCCTCGGTAGAGGTGTATGGGATTGGCCGTCTCTTGGCAGCTGGGTAACATGACTTGTGGGTAAAGATGCGCAACCTCTGCAGAGTGTAAAACTGGTATACTAGCCGTGCTCACGGTCAAGAGCAGCTCGGACACTCACATGATTAAATTATGGAACTTAAACTCAATTTGTCATATGCATTGCATCGCAGGTGAAGTTGTTACTTTTGTTCTACTGCTTAATTGGGTTGGTATTTACTTATACTTAGTAATTGCTAATAAAATTTTGACCAACTTTAAAAGCAATGCTCAGCTCTAACCATCCTCTTTGGTAAGCCTTACACTTCACGTGAGCTCCCACCTTTGGCGAGTTCATGCACATTATTCCCCACAACTTGTTGAGCGATGAACGTATGTGAGCTCACTCTTGCTGTCTCACACCCCCCCACAGGTCAAGAACAGGTACCGCAGGATGAGGCGCATGGAGGATGCTGTGAAGTGTTCGTGAGAGGTCTAGGTCGTCGTCTCCCAGTCAACTTTGGGTTGCTGGACCGTTGTCTCCTTATAATGTAACTATTTATTTGTATAGAACTCCTGTTATATATAAAGTTGTGACATTCGATCCTCTGCCACTATACATCATATGTGTGAGACTTGGTCCCAGCATACCTGGTGTTTATGTTCGCGCCCGGGCTTTGGACCCCTAAAATCCGGGTGTTACAGAAGTGGTATCAGAGGAATGTTGACTGTAGGACGAAACCTAGATAGAACTGGACAACCATTCTTTACTTACCTTACTCTGATTCTTTCTAAACTTTTCTTAATCTTTTCTCATCTAATTCCGCTCTACTCTGATTATTCTTATCTTTTCTTTCTAAAGACAAATGTGGATTTCACACTTTGAAATCCTGTGCCTAAAGTGACCTTTGGGAATAGGAGACCTACTCTTAGGAACAAAAGCAAAACTAATTTTGTAAATATTTATATGCTTGAATGTTTGTTCTTATGATACTTGTTTGATTTGGATCTTTGATTGAGTGTGATGGGTTGTGGAGTAATGTCCACAATTACATCTGCATATACATATAGAAAAAAAAATTTGCTTATAAAAAAAATAACTAGACAAACTAGATTATCCCTCATTAAAGTATCTAGCCTAACAATATCCATCTCATCTTAAAAGATTCTATCATACACTCATAGATCCATCTTATCTCAAAAAGATCCTAACTTATCCAAATTAAAATATATCTAGCCTAATAGATCCATCTTATCTCAAAAGATTCTATCTTATCTTTATGGATTCATCTTGTCCTAATAAGCATATTTACCTCACCCTAGTAACAACCAAGATCTAATCCAAAGTAATTAGATATTATCTAGTCTAATCTAGTTATATCCAACCTAATCCAGATTCTATCTAATCTAATAGGATCCAATCTAAAGTGAGTCATTTAATAGATTAGTTAGTACTAGTAAAATGGATTAGACCTCACTCCTATAAAAATGATTTAATCTAAATTGATGCCCTAGATTAACTTGACCATATACATATGCAACTACCTTACCCATCCGATAGTTGCATAATCCCTCTGTGTTAACCTAATAGAGCTTCTGACCTACCTACACCGTATACCCCATACTATCTCAAAAGATTCTAACATATCCTAATAATATTTATCCTACCCTGGTAGATCTAGCTAATCTTAACTAGTTTAGTCTAGTCATACCAACCTAATCTAGATTTTATCTAATCTATTATGATCTAATCTAGAGTAAGTTACTTAATGCTGGTACAAAAGATAAGGCCATACCCCTCATGCACTTAAAACTAAACTAGTGCCTTAAACCAACTCAGCCACATGCATGAGATCTGATCCAACCAATAGAGTCATGAAGAATTGCATAGTTTGTCTATCCCCACCTAACATCAAACAAACCTTTGACCTACATCGTGAAGTCCATCTCACTCATAACTATTCTAACCATATTTCCCCAAATATACACTAACCTCGAATTAATGAGCTCAAGACCGGAGAAGAAAGGATCAACGACATCAAGGAAGGATGAGCACCAACTCAAGTCTTCAAAGATCAAGTGGAATCGCCAGCAGAATCAAGATCCACAATCTTGGATGGAGTCTTTCTTTACCCCACTCTTTCTTGCCCAAACCTATATAGGCTTTAAAAGGTATCTTTTATCCTGCATAATAAAGTGTCTATAACCATATATACCTATGCTCTCCTAATAACTAACTAATAAAAAAAAAGAAAAAAAGAGAGACTCTTGATTTTGAACTAATTAGAAACTAAAAGCTAGATTTCAAACCACTCTTCCTATATCCTCTTCCTTACAAATCTCGAGGGCGAGATTATTTTTAAGGGGGGTAGGATTTGTAATACTCAAAATTCTAAATAAAGAATATAGAGAGATCTTCTCATTTTATGTGCCTTATTTGCATCATAAAAAGAGCACATATAATTAATAGTACTTGATTAAAAAAAAACAAATGATACAAAAATAAAATAAAGTGCATCTTATTGGAGTTTTTGTTTGTGCACTTAATAAAATAATAACATGGATAAGAGTATAAGAAAATAAGTGGAGGTTGGGCTAAAACATAAATTGAGGCTGGGATATAAAAATGGTAAAGGGGAGGAATATAAATATAAGGAAATTTATATATTTCCGAAATTTATACTTTAAAAGTCACAATATAGATTGAGAATAAACTTGAAATTTATTTGAAGATTAAAATAGAAATTAGAAAGTCAAAAAAAAATGAAAGGAAAAGTTCATGAAATCCTTTTATTCCTCCCATGAATAAAAGGGAAGTGAATGAATCATAATATTTTAAAACACTAAAGTTATATTCACATTAAAGAGTATTTGGCTCTTGGAATTTGAAACTCAAACAAGGATTCAAATTTGAGTTCAAAGTGAATTCAAAATGGAATACAAACAGAAAATTAGAAAAAAAGGGAAAACAGCCATTGGGCTGAAATCCTTGCGCGCGGCCCAATTAACCCTTTCACTTGTTCGGCCCAAACTCCTTTTCTTTCCCCGCGCGGCCCGCTTGCTCTCTGCGTTTTTCCTTCACACCGGCATGTGGGCCTGAGCCGTCGGTGGCTCAGCCGCGCCTGAATACTCCCTCTCTCGCTGACGTTGCGGGACCCAGCTGTCGGGCTCATCCCTTCCACCGAGTCCGCGCGCAACAGATCGCCGCAACGGATTCCTTACTATCCGCAGCTCCTTCCGGGGGCATGATCCTCTTGTGCGGACTATAAGAGACCTGGGGCTTGCGCTTCTCCTGTCCATCCTTGTGCGACTCATCGAGCGCGCCGTGGACAGGGGAGACTGAGAAGCATGCGCTGCCTCCGTACGCCATTGCCGCGGCGACTCGCCCCGGCAAAACCCCCATAACGCTACTGGCTCGTGCCGTCTTGCCATCAACCATGTTCACCAGAACGCGAGAAATCCGTTCGTGCCTCACCGAGGTGCGGAAGACCGGGGAATTCCCCCATCCACGGGCGCCGTCATCGTGGAATCATCGGGCATCGTGGGCAGACCATCTGCCTCGACCATTGCCGGTAAGAATGCCTTCCCCAGTCTCGCTAGTGCCCAATCATGATGTAGCACTCATCGAATTAGAGCTTGGCACGGGGTGCCGAGATCTGGGCTGTGGCCGGCCATGGCGCCGCCGTGCCTGGACGCTGGCATCCACGCTGTTGGCCGAGGAGGCGGGGAAGTAGAGAAAGGATGAGGGGAATCCGTGCGAGCCGTTGGATGATGTGTGGACGGCCGCGATTAGATTAGGGCAGGATCGATTCAATCGGTTGATCGTGTCCGTCGGTGGGCACATCAACGGCGATGGGAGTTTATGAATTAGATTTCATCGTAGCCGTAGGATCTTGATCTGATGGCTAGTAGTGCGTACCGGTTCACGTGTGTGGTGATCTAATCCAAAGCCCTTGGTTTAGATCGGACGGCCACCATTCAACGATACCCCTTCGCGGGTCGATTTTGTTAAAGAGCCCCTCGGGTTTCAAAGAATCAACCCGCCGTCCTTGGGCGCTGTTCTCTGTGTCTAGAAATACTTACACCGAGGCCCCTGCACTTATCTGATATTGAGGCCCAGTCCAGAACTCATTTAATTTGAATAAATGAAATAGAAAATGGATTTTTAATATGAAAATAATTACTAGAACTTGATAAATTCATAGAAAATTCATACTTGCTCCAAATTAGACCATTCCACTTTCTAAATTTTTATAATTTAATTCTCTATCACCTAGAGCCTCTGTTTTGTCATGAAAACAATTAGAAATTTAATCTCTCATTTAATCCATTTTAAACACATAAAACCTTTGAAAATTCATAACTTAAAATCTATAACTCCAAAATTAATGATTCCTGTTCCTATGATCTTATTTTAATATGTATATTAATAATGTGTATTTTGTTCTTATGTTTGGTGTAATGTTAATTTTGCCTATACCATGTTTGTTTGAATTGCTACGACTAGAGCGAGGTCACGTGTCACCTGAAGATCATCCTGGTACCTGGAATCTCAAGGCCCAGGCAAGTTGTGCCCTTGATCACTTCTTTTCACCTACTCATGTTCTGATTAATCATAATGATCTGCATAGGTTAATTTTGATGGGACCCAATAGGTTACCCTAGTTTGACTACCTTTATACCTTGTTTACCACTGAACTTCCTGGGTAGTACTTGCTAGTGCTATATATGGTTTTGGGTATGAAGATTACACTATTCATGATTATTACTTTTGTTATCAGTTGTTATTTATTGTTCATGTTAAGATCATTATGTTAATTGGAACATGGAGAACCACCCGGGAAAACAGTGCTACCACAAGGGTGGAATGGGACGCCCTTGGCTGATTAATTAGGAAAGCTAGTGGAAGACTACCTTACCCGAAAGGGGCAAGGGCAGTAGGGGAGTGGTCAGTGTAGGGAGGCCCTCGGGAGGATTTTGCTGCGATGGCGGTCCTGCAAGGGATTCCTGCACTGGAACTTCCTATAAACTGTAGCGGGTTTTCTGAAGCTAGTGGAACTTTGTAAAGGCCTCGTAGTGTTACCCTGCCTCGCCTCCTCGGTAGAGGTATATGGGATTGGCCGTCTCTTGGCAGCTGGGTAACATGACTTGTGGGTAAAGATGCGCAACCTCTGTAGAGTGTAAAACTGGTATACTAGCCGTGCTCACGGTCAAGAGCAGCTCGGACACTCACATGATTAAATTATGGAACTTAAACTCAATTTGTCATATGCATTGCATCGCAGGTGAAGTTGTTACTTTTGTTCTACTGCTTAATTGGGTTGGTATTTACTTATACTTAGTAATTGCTAATAAAATTTTGACCAACTTTAAAAGCAATGCTCAGCTCTAACCATCCTCTTTGGTAAGCCTTACACTTCACGTGAGCTCCCACCTTTGGCGAGTTCATGCACATTATTCCCCACAACTTGTTGAGCGATGAACGTATGTGAGCTCACTCTTGCTGTCTCACACCCCCCACAGGTCAAGAACAGGTACCGCAGGATGAGGCGCATGGAGGATGCTGTGAAGTGTTCGTGAGAGGTCTAGGTCGTCGTCTCCCAATCAACTTTGGGTTGCTGGACCGTTGTATCCTTATAATGTAACTATTTATTTGTATAGAACTCCTGTTATATATAAAGTTGTGACATTCGATCCTGTGCCACTATACATCATATGTGTGAGACTTGGTCCCAGCATACCTGGTGTTTATGTTCGCGCCCGGGCTTTGGACCCCTAAAATCCGGGTGTTACATGCCGTGCGGGACTTCATGACCGCATGCGACTAGTGCCTTTCTGACTGTTCCGACGGTAGCCGCAGCCTCGGCGACGAGGACTGCGGTCCAAGTCACGAATGCTTCCACGTCGATCTAGGGGGTCCCGGCGAAGGCAACCATCTTGGTATACCGGAGAACGGTGATCCCCCTAGGCCCGTGCCTCGCGTTGACATCCTTCGGGAGCTAGCTGTGGTCCCCGTCCCGGCAGGGGGTCATGACCCACAACTCGAGCAAATCCGCGAGATGCAGGCCAGGCTCGACGAGGGAATAGGAACGCTTGAGCCGATCCGCCGGGACGTCGTGCAGGAATGGGCGGGCCAACCTCTGGCCGGAGAAGCGCGTCATCTCCCCTAGGGCATCCAGCACCGCATCGCCGACGACGTCAGGGTAGGGCCGCCACCGGTTTCCAGTGGAGTCGGCCAAAACCTGGCCGCGGCGGCAATACTTCTCCGTGCGATACCGGAGCCATCAACCACCGAGGGGCGGCGTATCCAGGGAGAGCTCAAGAATCTCCTGGAGGACGCCGCGGTCCGACGGGCCGAAAGCTCCGCCTCCCGAAGGCAGGGGTACCCCTCGGAACATCGCGCCGCGACTTCCCGATTCATGCGGGAAGCCTCGGTCCACACCGGGCGCACGTGCAACACAGCGCCTACGGCCCCGGGTCGCCTCGGCAACGAGCACCATCACTGCAGCCGTCGGGCCCACCTCGACGAGAGGGTGCGCCGAGGCTACCACCCTAGGCGTGGGGGATGCTACGACGGCGGGGAGGATCGGAGTCCTTCGCCCGAACCACCTGGTCCGCAGGCTTTCAGCCACGCCATACGATGGGCGCCGTTCTCGACCCGGTTCCGAGCCCCGACTAGTATCACAAAGTACTCGGGGGAGACGAGACCGGGACTGTGGCTCATGGACTATCGACTGGCCTGCCAACTAGGTGGAACGGACGATGATAATCTCATCATCCGCAACCTCCCCCTGTTCCTCTCCGACACCGCTCGAGCCTGGCTGGAGCACCTGCCTCCGGGGCAGATCTCCAACTAGGACGACCTGGTCCAAGCCTTCGCCGGCAATTTCCAAGGCACGTACGTGCGCCCTGGAAACTCCTGGGATCTCCGAAGCTGCCGCCAGCAGCCGAGAGAGTCTTTCCAGGACTACATCCGGCGATTCTCGAAGCAGCACACCGAGCTGCCCAACGTCACCGATTCGGATGTCATCGGCGCGTTCCTCACCGGCACCACCTACCGCGACCTGGTGAGCAAGCTGGGTCGCAAGACCCCCACCAGGGCGAGCGAGCTGATGGACATCGCCACCAACTTCGCCTCTGGCCAGGAGGCAGTTGAGGCCATCTTCCGGAAGGACAAGCAGCCCTAGGGCCGCCCACCGGAAGATGTTCTCGAGGCGTCAACTCAGCGCGGCACCAAGAAGAAAGGCAAGAAGAAGTCGCAAGCGAAATGCAACGCCGCCGACGCAGACCTTGTCGCCGCCGCCGAGTACAAGAACCCTCAGAAACCTCCCGGAGGTGCCAACCTCTTCGACAAGATGCTCAAGGAGCCGGGCCCTTATCATCAGGGGCCCGTCAAGCACACCCTTGAGGAGTGTGCCATGCTTCGACGCCACTTTCACAAGGCCGGGCCACCCGCGGAGGGTGGCAAGGCCCTCGACGACGCTAAGAAGGAAGATTACAAGGCAGGAGAGTTCCCCGAGGTCCGCGACTGCTTTATGATCTACGGTGGGCAAGTGGCAAATGCCTCGGCTCAGCACCGCAAGCAAGAGCGTCGAGAGGTCTACTCGGTAAAGGTGGCGGCGCCAGTCTACCTAGACTGGTCCGACAGGCCCATCACCTTCGACCAGGCCGACCATCCCGACCATATGCCGAGCCCAGGGAAATACCCGCTCGTTGTCGACCCCATCATCGACAACGTCAGGCTCACCAAGGTCCTCATGGACGGAGGCAGCAGCCTCAACATCATCTACGCTGAGACCCTCGGGCTCCTGCGGATCGATCTGTCCTCGGTCCGGACGGGCGCTGCGCCTTTCCACGGGATCATCCCCGGGAAGCGCGTCCAACACCTCGGACAACTCGATCTACCCGTCTGCTTTGGGACGCCCTCCAACTTTCGAAGGGAGACTCTCACGTCCGAAGTGGTCGGGTTTCGAGGAACCTACCACACAGTGTTGGGGAGGCCATGCTACGCCAAGTTCATGGCCATCCCCAACTACACCTACCTCAAGCTCAAGATGCCGGGCCCCAACGGGGTCATCACCGTCGGGCCCACGTACCGACACGCGTACGAATGCGACGTGGAGTGCATGGAGTACGCCGAGGCCCTCGCCGAGTCCGAGGCCCTCATCGCCGACCTGGAGAACCTCTCTAGGGAGGCGCCAGACGTGAAGCGCCACGCCGGCAACTTCGAGCCAGCGGAGACGGTTAAGTCCGTCCCTCTCGACCCCTGCAACGACGCCTCCAAGCAGATCCGGATCGGCTCCGAGCTCGACCCCAAATAGGAAGCAGTGCTCGTCGACTTTCTTCGCACAAACACCGACGTTTTCACGTGGAGTCCCTCAGACATGCCCGACATACCGAGGGAAGTCGCCGAGCACTCGCTGGATGTCCGAGCTGGAGCCCGACTCGTGAAGCAGCGTCTGCGCCGATTCGACGAAGAAAAGCGCAGAGCCATAAGCGAGGAGATCCACAAGCTAATGGCGGCAGGGTTCATCAAAGAGGTATTCCATCCCGAATGGCTTGCCAACCCTGTGCTTGTGAGAAAGAAAGGGGGGAAATGGCGGATGTGTGTAGACTACACCGGTCTAAACAAAGCATGTCTGAAAGTTCCCTACCCTCTGCCTCGCATCGATCAAATCGTGGATTCCACTGCTAGGTGCGAAACCCTGTCTTTCCTCGATGCCTACTCAGGGTATCACCAGATCAGGATGAAAGAGTCTGACCAGCTCGCGACTTCTTTCATCACACCCTTCGGCATGTACTGCTATGTTACCATGCCGTTCGGCTTGAGGAATGCGGGTGCAACGTACCAACGGTGCATGAACCATGTGTTCGGCGAACACATTGGCCGAACGGTCGAGGCCTACGTCGATGACATCGTAGTCAAGACAAGGAAAGCCTCCGACCTCCTTTCCGACCTTGAAGTGACATTCCGATGTCTCAAGGCGAAAGGCGTGAAGCTCAATCCCGAAAAGTGTGTCTTCGGGGTTCCCCGAGGCATGCTCTTGGGGTTCATCGTCTCCGAGCGGGGCATCGAGGCCAACCCAGAGAAGATCGCAGCCATCACCAGCATGGGGCCCATCAAGGACTTGAAAGGCGTACAGAGGGTCATGGGATGCCTCGTGGCTCTGAGCCGTTTCATCTCGTGCCTCGGCGAAAGAGGCCTGCCTCTGTACCGCCTCTTAAGGAAGGCCGAGTGCTTCGCTTGGACCCCTGAGGCCGAGGAAGCCCTCGGGAACCTGAAGGCGCTCCTCACGAACGCGCCCATCTTGGTGCCCCCCGCTGCTGGAGAAGCCCTCTTGATCTACGTCGCCGTGACCACTCAGGTGGTTAGCGCCACGATTGTGGTTGAGAGACGAGAAGAGGGGCATGCATTGCCCGTCCAGAGGCCAGTCTACTTCATCAGTGAGGTACTGTCCGAGACCAAGATCCGCTACCCACAAATTCAGAAGCTGCTGTACACAGTGATCCTGACGCGGCGGAAGTTGCGACACTACTTCGAGTCTCATCCGGTAACTGTGGTGTCATCCTTCCCCCTGGGGGAGATCATCCAGTACCGAGAGGCCTCAGGTAGAATTGCAAAGTGGGCGGTGGAGATCATGGGTGAGACGATCTCGTTCGCCCCCGGAAGGCCATCAAGTCCCAGGTCTTGGCGGACTTTGTGGCTGAATGGGTCGACACCCAGCTCCCAACAGCTCTGATCCAACCGGAACTCTGGACCATGTTTTTCGACGGGTCGCTGATGAAGACGGGGGCCGGTGCGGGCCTGCTCTTCATCTCGCCCCTCGGGAAGCACCTACGCTACGTGCTACGCCTCCACTTCCCGACGTCCAACAACGTGGCTGAGTACGAGGCTCTGGTAAACGGGTTGCGAATCGCCATCGAGCTAGGGGTCCGACGCCTCGACGCTCGTGGTGACTCGCAGCTCGTCATCGACCAAGTCATGAAGAACTCCCACTGCCGCGACCCAAAGATGGAAGCCTACTGCGATGAGGTTCGGTGCCTGGAAGACAAGTTCTACGGGCTCGAGCTCAACCACATCGCCCGACGCTACAATGAGACTGCGGACGAGCTGGCTAAAATAGCCTCGGGGCGAACAATGGTTCCCCTGGACGTATTCTCCCGAGACCTGCATCAACCCCCCGTCAAGACCGACGACACGCCCGAGCCCGATAAGGCCTCGGCCCAGCCCGAGGCACCCTCGGCTCAGTCCGAGGTACCCTCGGCACAGTCCGAGGTACCCTTGGCTCGGCCCGAGGCACCCTCGGCTCAGCCCGAGGCACCCTCGGCTCGGCCCGAGGTACCCTCGGCCCCCGAGGGTGAGGCACTGCGCATCGAGGGGGAGCGGAGCGAGGTCACGCCTAATCGAAACTGGCATACCCCGTACCTGCAATATCTCCACCGAGGAGAGCTACCCCTCGACCAAGCCGAAGCTCGGCGGGTGGCGCGGCACGCTAAGTCTTTCGTCTTGCTGGGAGATGGGAAGGAGCTCTACCACCGCAGCCCCTCGGGCATCCTCCAGCGATGCATTTCCATCGCCGAAGGCCAGTAGCTCTTGCAAGAGATACACTCGGGGGGCTTGCGGCCATCACACAGCACCCCGAACCCTCGTTGGAAATGCCTTCCGACAAGGATTCTACTGGCCGACGGCGGTGGCCGACGCTACTAAAATTGTCCGCACCTACGAAGGGTGTCAGTTCTATGCGAGGCAGACCCACCTGCCCGCTCAGGCTCTGCAGACCATACCCATCACCTGGCCGTTTGCTGTGTGGGGTCTGGACCTTGTCGGCCCCTTGCAGAAGGCACCCGGGGGCTACACACACCTGTTGGTCGCCATCGACAAATTCTCCAAGTGGATCGAGGTCCGACCCCTAAACAGCATCAAGTCCGAACAGGCGGTGGCGTTCTTCACCAACATCACCCATCGTTTTGGGGTCCCGAACTCCATCATCACCGACAACGGCACCCAGTTCACCGGCAGAAAGTTCCTGGACTTCTGCGAGGATCACCACATCCGGGTGGACTGGGCCGCCGTGGCTCACCCCATGACGAATGGGCAAGTAGAGCGGGCTAACGGCATGATCCTGCAAGGGCTCAAGCCGCGGATCTACAACGACCTCAACAAGTTTGGCAAGCGATGGATGAAGGAGCTCCCCTCGGTGGTCTGGAGTCTGAGGACAACGCCGAGCCGAGCCACGGGCTTCACACCGTTCTTTCTAGTCTATGGGACCGAGGCCATCTTGCCCACAGACTTAGAATACGGTTCCCCGAGGACGAGGGCCTACGCCGACCAAAGCAATCGAGCCAATCGAGAAGACTCACTGGACCAGCTAGAAGAGGCTCGGGACATGGCCTTACTACACTCGACGCGGTACCAGCAGTCCCTGCGACGCTACCACGCCCGAGGGGTTCGGTCCCGAGACCTCCAGGTGGGCGACCTGGTGCTTCGACTGCGACAAGACGCCCGAGGGCGGCACAAACTCACGCCTCCCTGGGAAGGGCCGTTCGTCGTCGCCAAGGTTCTGAAGCCCGGAACATACAAGCTGGCCAACAGTCAAGGCGAGGTCTACAACAACGCTTGGAACATCCAACAGCTACGTCGCTTCTACCCTTAAGATGCTTCCAAGTTATTCGTACGCCCCGTACACACACAAAGTCTGGTCGTCAAGGAAGGGTCAGCCTTGCCTCGGCAAAGCCCGACCCTCCCTCGGGGGCTATGTCACACCCGGTTTTGGAAGGCAAACCGAATGCGAACTATGTACGTGCCAGGATCAGAACTCACGTACACAGCGATTACATAAATGAACATCATCGCACAATGCTCGAATAATAACATAAAAGAGTAAAAACTTATTACATCACAGAGTCATAGACATCCACATAGTCATCAACCTAACAGATTAATCAAAGTGCTAGCGAAACGCAGTAAAGATAAGGCCTTCACAGGCAGCTGACTGGGGGTTGCCGCCAACCCACACCTAGAATTCGTCGTAGTCTTGAAACTCCTGGAAGTCTCCTTCCACGGCTTCGCCTTCTCCGGAGCAGTGGTTACAATGCGGACAACCTGGTGTTTTGTGGTAAAGCAAGGATGAGTACACATCAACGTACTCAGCAAATGTCCCGTTTGGCTGAAGTGGACTAGCTTTATATGGGGTTAGGCTCAAGCAGTTGCTTTTAGTTGGTCAGGTATTTATCATTAGTAGAAGCCAGATTTTATCATTAACCAGCCCATGAACCCTTTCCTCATCGAGGAACAACATCATCATATTCGAACCAAAACCATAACATAATCCTTGTATCTCGAACCATCTGTATCTCAGATCGTCTGCATCTCTAATCAAAGAGGATCCCAAGGTTGCTCTTAACCGTGAGCACGGCTGATATACCAGTTTCACTACCCTCTGCAGAGGTCGCACACTTTACCCATGAGTCATGATTCCCTTTCTGCCCGGGGAGAGCTAATCCCCATTGACCACTACCTAGGTGGTCCAGCAGGGTATCACTACGTAGCTTTTACAAAGATTCCCTAGAGATCATAGCTGCCCGTTAGGTTTCTCCAGTTTGATAAACACAGTACTCCTCCCCGCAGGAGAGTGACTAACAAAAGCGAAACGAAAGAACCTCGGCACTCAGCCTCGGCAGAGCAAGCACTGTGCCTGGACCCCATTGACGGCACGACGGCGAAGCAACTACACCTCTAGTTCCTCTAATTAATTAGCTAAGGGCGCCCCATTTCACCCTCATGGTTGCACTGTTATCCCGGGTGGTCTCTCAACGAACAGGTCCTTACGGAGAGGTACTCAGGAAACAGCCTGAGCCCCCTAGAGTATCACAAGATCATCAACATCATCAGGATAACAGTATCATAAATATTCACATCATGTTCATTGATTAGGTTAAAGCAATAGCAGGATGCTAACCATAATAGCCCATAAGGTCATCAAGGATAAAGTAAAGTGTAAAGCTAGTCAATCCTTAGGTTTCAAGTAAGTAACGCGGGACAGTGTATTATAAAGTAAATGGGACATAATGGGACTGAGGACACTTGCCTTCACCAAACTGTTGCTCAGGGACTTCCTCTGCAACCTCCTCGGGAAACACAGACTGCTCGTTGTCTACGTAAAGCAATCATTCACACTATGCACTTGGGAAATAACAAACAAAAACAATATACCAAACATATGCAGCAGAAGGTGGTCATAAATTCATTACAAAAAAGGGATAGGCACTCTGGTGTTTCCTAGGTCTGGGGTAGAGGACTATACAAAATAAGTCATTATCCACTACTCAGGTTTAAGTCAGTGGTGGAATTAAATAATTATCTGGTTTAAGTTCCTAAACTTAAGGGTTTGAGTCCATAAACTTAAGTGCTCCAACTTTTATTAAAGTCTACTACCTTTTATTTATCCCAAAATAGAGTTCCAATAACCTTAATCCTATCCTAAAGATTAACCATTAATTGGAGCATGGAAACAGCAGGAAAACAGTGCATAATCAGATAGATAATAATTTTATGAACATTTTGCAATTTGAAGCACCTAATTTGGAGTTCATATGGCAAAGTTATGAATTTTACAAGTTTAGGGGTTGAAAATATGCCCTAGGGACCTATTTTGAATTAAGTAAAAGGGCTGAGGACTTAACTGCGAGAAACCAGGGACGGCGGGCGCAAAATCCAGAGAACCGGGGGGTTCTTTAAGAAAAAGCGCGGGCGAAGGGGTATCGGGCGCTTACAGCCGTTAGATCTCAGATCAACGGCCAGGATTAGATCCTGCGGCGGGCGCGCGGGCGCGCGGAGGCGGGAACGGCTGACAGGCGGGGCCGAGCGGACAGCGCGGGCGCGGGCGACTGGCAAGCGGGACCGGGCGGGCAGAGCGCGCGGGCGGACTGACGGGCGGGGCCGGGCTGACAGCGCGGGCGCGCGGGCGAGCTGACAAGTGGGGCCTAGCGGACAGAGAGACGGGGTGAGGGCGAGTGGGCCTGGGCCGCTGGATCTCCGGCGGACGGCCAGGATTGGGTTTGGCCTGATTAAAACGAGGCCGCCCGATCTGGGATGGACGGTGGGGATCGGGTGGCCGGCCTGGGCTTCCCCTACGGCTAGCTGGGGCGGCGGCGCCCGTCCCCGCGGCGGAGGGCTCGCCGGAGACGAGGGGCGCGGGCGACTGGCGGGGCTTTGGGGCAATCCGAGCGGTCAGGGAGGTCGGGAAGGGCACGGGGACTCCATTGGTGGGGTCTGGGTCGGGGCAGAGGCACCGGAGGGGGGCGATTCACGGCGGGGCGGCTCGGCGGCGGGGTTTCTCTACTCCGGCGAGCAATCACATGCAACAGAGAGCAAGACAAAGGGCAATAGGGGCGGGAGAGGTCCGTTACCTCAAGGCGGGCTCCGGGGACTCCTCGGCGGCGACGGGGACGCGACGGAGACTCGGGTCGACGGTGGCGGCTGCACGGCGGACGACGGGTGAGCGCGGGCAGAGCGAAATAGGGAGGGGGAGAGGGAATCGGGGCGCGTCCCGGGTCGCGGGCGTCAGAGCGGAGCTCACCGGGGCTACGGGCGCGGCGGAGCTCCACCGACGGCCGGGAAACGAGCTCGGGCGGCGGCGGTTCACGGCGATGGCGCCTGGGTGTGCGCGCAGCGAGGGAGAGGGCGAGAGGGGGCCGGTTGGTGCGCAAATGAGGGAGGGGGCGAGGGCGAGTGGGACTCGGGGCTCAAGTGGCCGAGGGCGAGGTGGGGCGAGTCCCACGCGCGACGTGGGCGCGGAGATCGCGGGCGCGAGCAGCTCGGGCGGCGGTTACGCGAGGAAGACGGGGCTGACACCCCGGGCCCGCGAGCAGAGAGAGAGCGAGGGAGCGAGCGCGCACGGGGAAAGCGGGCGCCGACAGGTGGGGCTGGCCGAGCAGAGAGAGGGAGAGCGGGCGCACGGGAGGCCGCTGCGCCGACAGGCGGGGCCCGCTGCGCAGAGAGAGAGAAGGAGCGGGAGGGCGCGCGCGCGAGCTGGGCCTGATGGGCCGAAAGGCTGAGGGGGCGGCGGGTTTGGGCTGCTTTCCTCTTTTCTTTTATTTTGGAATTTCCTTTCTCTTTTCTTTTTATTTTTCTCCATT
The DNA here is from genome assembly GCA_029449295.1 of Zea luxurians. Taxonomy (NCBI): domain Eukaryota; kingdom Viridiplantae; phylum Streptophyta; class Magnoliopsida; order Poales; family Poaceae; genus Zea; species Zea luxurians. Next base: position 17,543,112 of record JAOPSE010000039.1, read on the forward strand.
TGATTCAAATTCAAACAAGCCACAAATTCAAATCAAACCTTCCAAGAATTATGCACCAAGCAAAAGTGAAATCTAGGGTTCAACATGATGCAACAATTCATACTCCCTTAGGGTTTAACATAATAAACTATAATTACAAGTAAAATAAGCACTTAGCTCCTATAGAATTGAGAGAGAAAAGAATGAGGAAGGATGAGAAAAGGAAGTAACACCTGAATTTGTGAATATGAGCAAAGAAATTTTATACCCCCAAATTCAGGGTGTTACAAACCTATCCCCCTTAAAAGAATCTCGCCCCCGAGATTCAAGGTTGGTCAGCAAAGAGTTCAGGGTATTTGGCCTTCAGGTCATCTTCTCGTTCCCAAGTTGCTTCTTCCTCCGAGTGGTGACCCCATCTGACTTTGCACATTCTGATGGTATTCCTTCGGGTGACTCTGTCTGCAAACTCCAGAATCTGCGTTGGCTTCTCTATGTATGTCAGATCCTCCTGGACTTCCAAACCCTCCACTGGCAACTGTTCTTCTGGTACTCGCAGACACTTCTTCAGTTGTGACACGTGGAACACATTGTGCACTGTTGACAAACTTTCTGGTAGGTCGAGTTGATAAGCCACTTCTCCACGCTTTGCTTGAATCTGATATGGTCCAACGTACCGGGGTGCTAACTTACCTTTAACTCCGAACCTTCTGACTCCCCTGATAGGTGACACCTTCAGATAGACGTAATCTCCCACCTCGAAACTCAGTTCTCTTCTCCTTCTGTCAGCATAGCTTCGCTGCCTTGATTGTGCTATCTTCAAGTTTTCCCGAACCATTTTGATATTCTCTTCGGCTTCAAGCAAAATGTCGGGGCCAAACACCTGTCTCTCTCCAGGCTGGTCCCAATGCAGCGGAGTCCTACAACTCCGTCCATAGAGTGCCTGAAATGGTGACATCTTCAAGCTGGCTTGGTAACTATTGTTGTAGGAGAATTCTGCATAAGGTAACCTTTTGTCCCATCCTGACTTGTCTTGCAACGCACAGGCTCTCAGCATATCCTCTAGGATCTGATTAGTTCTTTCAGTCTGACCGTCTGTCTGTGGATGATAAGCCGAGCTGAAGTTCAAATGGGTGCCCAAGGCTTCTTGTAGCTGCTGCCAAAAATGAGAGGTGAACTGCGTTCCTCGATCTGACACTATCTTCTTCGGCACACCATGAAGGCAAACTATCCGTGACATGTATAACTCAGCTAATGTTGCTCCGGTATATGTGGTCTTCACAGGTATGAAATGGGCCACCTTTGTTAATCGGTCCACAACCACCCAGATGGAATCATAACCGGCCCGGGTACGAGGTAGGCCAACTATAAAATCCATCCCGATCTCGTCCCACTTCCACTGAGGAATCCGCAATGGCTGCAACAATCCGGCGGGCCTTTGATGCTCTGCTTTGGTTCTTTGACAGCTATCACAGATGGCGACATATTCTGCGATCTCTCTTTTCATGCCATACCACCAGAACCTCCTTTCTAAATCCTGATACATCTTCTCACTTCCCGGGTGTATGGAGTAGGCTGTCTCATGAGCTTCCTTTAGGATCAGTTCCCGAATAGGTTTGAGGTCGGGGACACACAATCGGTCCTTGAACCATATTACTCCCTCTTCATCCTCTCGAAAGTCTTTGCCTCTTCCTTCCAAGATTAGCTGCCGGATTTTGTTGATGCTTTCATCATCCTTCTGCCCTTCTTTGATCTCCCGCTCTAGGGTGGGCTCTAATTCCACTGTTACTCCTTGCGTACTGTTCAGGAAACCGAGACTCAGTCTGTCGAACTCCTTGGCTAACTCATATGGCATCGGGTACATGGCCAACATATTGACTTGACTCTTCCTGCTCAGAGCATCTGCAACCACATTGGCTTTGCCCGGATGGTAATGTATCTCCAACTCATAGTCTTTGATCAATTCCAACCATCTTCGCTGCCTCATGTTTAACTCTGACTGGGTGAATATGTACTTCAGACTTTTATGATCTGTGTAGATGTCGCACTTCTGTCCATACAAGTAATGTCTCCAGGTCTTCAAAGCATGAACTACTGCTGCCAACTCCAGATCATGTGTGGGATAATTTTTCTCATGGATCTTCAGCTGTCGAGATGAGTATGCTACAACTCTTCCTTCTTGCATTAGCACACATCCCAATCCGGTGTAAGAAGCATCGCAATACACTGAGAATGGCTTGTGAACATCAGGCAGGACTAACACCGGAGCTGTAGTCAATCTATTTTTCAGTTCTTCAAATGCTTCCTGACACTTTTGGGTCCACTTAAACTCAACTTTCTTCCCTAGTAACGCTGTCATTGGTCTAGCAATCTTGAGAAGCCTTCGATGAAACGCCTGTAATACCCAGCCATTCCAATGAAGCTCTTGATCCCACGAACATCCTTTGGTGCTTTCCAGTTCAGGATATCTGCTACTTTCTTTGGATCCACTGCCAACCCTTCTTGATTTATGATGTGACCCAGAAACAAGACTTCATGAATCCAGAACTCGCATTTGCTGAGCTTGGCATACAGCTGTTGCTCTCGTAGCCTTTGCAATACCATCTTCAAATGCTCTACATGATCTTCCTCACTTTGAGAGTATATGAGAATATCATCAATAAACACTACCACAAACTTGTCCAGATAATCCATGAACACACTGTTCATCAGGTACATAAAGAAAGCTGGCGCATTGGTCAAACCAAAGGACATAACTGTGAATTCATATAACCCGTACTTGGTGATGAATGCTGTCTTCGGTATGTCCGAGGGTCGGATTCTGAGTTGATGGTAGCCTGACCTCAGATCTATCTTCGAGAATACGCTGGCACCTCGGAGCTGGTCAAACAAATCTTCTATCCTTGGCAGGGGGTACTTGTTCTTGACAGTAACTTCATTCAAGGCTCTGTAGTCTATGCACATCCTTTTGGTACCATCTTTCTTCTCTACAAACAACACCGGAGCGGCCCAAGGCGAGGTACTTGGTCTGATGTAACCCTTCTCTAACATCTCATCTATCTGCTTCTTGAGTTCCACCAATTCTGGTCCAGACACTCGGTAGGCCCTTTTGGAAATGGGGGCGGTACCAGGGATAAGCTCTATGGCAAACTCAACCTTTCTCTCGGGTGGCATACCCGTTAGCTCCTCGGGAAATACGTCCGGAAAGTCCGACACTACCTTGATAGTCTCGAGCGGGTTGGGCTCCTTACTATCAACTGAAATCTGGTGACAGACACCCTCCGCTGATTTAGGCATCCTTAGCTCGGCCACTACCTCTTCTCCTGACGGGGACTTTAATGTTACGGTCCTCTTGTCACAGCTAATATTCGCTTCATACCTCATTAACCAATTCATCCCTAGAATGACATCTATCCCAGGGGTGTCTATTACTATTAAGTCACTGGGGAACCCTATCCCCCTTATTTCCACCCTTATATTTGAGCATATTTTATCTGTTTGCACCTTGCCACCAACTGAATTAATCCTCATGGGCGGCATCATTGCCTCTACTGAGATGTTATGCAATTCTACCCAGGTTGCAGTGACAAATGAATGAGTTGCACCAGTATCAAATAGCACTTTCGTGGGATGAGATTCGACTGAGAACATACCTACTGCCACATCTGGTGCATCCTGGATCGCTTCGGCCTCCAAGTGGTTCACCTTTCCACGATTGTACGCTTGGTTACGATTGCCTGCTACCGGCTGCAGCACACCTTGCCTTGTTGGAGCATTGGGGTTGGTCTGTTGCTGCGCCATCTTCTTCGGGCACTGCATCGCCCAGTGGCCTTGCTCTCCGCAGTGGAAACATCCTCTGCCTCCTCCTTGTGCTGGGGCGGCTTGGTTGCTCTGGTGTAACACCCTAAAGTTCAATCTTGTGAAGACAAGAAAAATTCTCAAAGATTATAAAACAAAACACCTTTCCTTAAAAATAATCATAATTTAGAAGTTTCCACTCATGAATAAGTTAAAAATACATAATTAAAGATACTTAGATAATCTAAAATTGCCTTTGGGTTAGGATATATAAAAGAATTATGGTTAAACTATTTCTTAACATATATAAGTCTAAATTTGATTTCCCTAGAATTAATGAGGTAGGGATTATTCTACTATATGAATAAAAACTTGTTTAAAAGGACTAAAATAAATAAAGAAATACATAAAATAGGTTTTTGCACATTATGCTAAAGTTCTATATGTGTATCCAAATTAAGTGTTTGAACTCTAAACTTGTGTTGATTTGAAATTCAAATGAAAAGGAAAAATGGAAAATAGAAAATAAAAGGAGTAGGAAAAATACTACATAAAATAAATAAAATCAGAATAAAAATCCTTCATACTTATATTATTAAAGTATACTATTCAAACTGAGGACAAGTTATTCACAAAAGTTTGAAATTCAAACTTGAATTCAAATTGGATTTGAATTGGATTTGAAAATGGGGAAAAGAAAATAGAAAAAAAAAAAAAAGAATAAAATCCTTCATGGGCCGGCGACCACCATTTCGGCCCATATCCCGCGCGGCCCAACCTCTCCCGCTCGGCGCCGACACGCGGGCCCCATCGGGCAGCCTCTCCCTCCGCGCGCACTGACCGACTACCGGGCCCGCGCGCCAGTCGTTTACTCCGCGAGCCGACACTTACTCGTGGGGCCCGCCCTGTCGGACTCGTCTCCTTCCCCATGTCCGCGAAATCGCCGCCGCCATCCGCGCAACAGCCGCCGGTGGACGCGGATTCGGCCTTCCTCGTGCCTATAAAACCAGGTGCCGCGCATCTCCTCTTCAACCGCTTCGTGCCGCCATCGCGAACCTCGGACGGAGGCGAATCCGCACCTTGTCAACAACGCCGCCGGCGACTCTCCGTTGTACTCGCGCTCGGGTTTGCGCGTGTGGTCGGGGAGCTTCGCCTTGACTCGGCGGGTGTTTCCGCGGCATCGACATCGGGTTGGGGGGCGGTCTACACCGGCAATTTCTCACCGGAGCTTCTCCTCTACCGCAAATCCGCCGTGCACCGTGGCCAGGCTTCATCCGCACTTCAATGCCGGTAAGAATTGATCCATTGTGATCGCCATGTCATGCACATCATGTAGCTCCGTTTAATTTGACAATGGTGTCCGGGGGGGCGCCCAATTGCTCGACTCCGGCAGGTTTCGCCGCCGCGGCACCGGGCGGGGCTGCTGTGCGCGATTGGGGCGAGGGAGAAGCTACGCCAGCCGTTAGATGCAGAGCGTAGGGCTCGGATTAGATTTTGCCATACCTTTTCGCCACGATTCGTTCTGATCCGTTGATCTGGATCGGACGGTCGATCGACGACCAACGATGTACCTGGATCCCATAAAACCCTGGCCATCGGATCTCGATCTGACGGTTAATATTACGTACCGCTTCGGCGCCCTCCAGAATTAATCTGGGCGCTCGGTGTCTAATCCAACGGCCGAGATTCAACCATACCCCTTCGCCGTGGCAAACTTTCTAAAGAGCCCCTGGGTTTAATAAGAATCAACCCGCCGTCCTATACGACTGTGCTCTGAGTCTTAGAAGATTTACCCAGAGCCCCCTGTAGTTTCCAGTATTTGACGCCCAGTCCAGTCAACATGAAAACCAGAGAAAATAAATAGAAAATGAATTTTTAATATAAAAATAATTGCTAGAACTTAGATAATTCATAACTAATTCATTTTAGCTCCAAATTGAGTCATTCCAATTCCTAAAATTTTGTAATAATATTCTCTACCATTTAGAATCACTGTTTTGACATAAACTCTGTCAGAAAATTTATTTATCATTTAATCATATTTTAATCACATTAAACCTTAGGAAAATCATAACTTGAATTCTACAACTCCAAAATTAATAATTCTTTTTCCTGTGATCTTATTTTAATATGTATATTATTACTGTATATTTTGTTCTTATGTTTGGTGTAATGTTAAATTTGCCTATACAATGTTTGTTTGTATTGCTTCGATTAGCAGTGAGGTCACGAGGATCTGAAGAATCATCCTGGTACCTGGATTCTCAAGGCCCAGGCAAGTTGTGCCCTTGATCACTTCTTTTCACCTACTCATGTTCTAATTAATCATAATGATCTGCATAGGTTAATTTTGATGGGACCCAATAGGACACCCTAGATTGTTTATCTCATCACCTTGTTTACCCCTGAATCACTTGGGTAGTTTGCTATTGCTTTATATGGTTTTGGGATAATCATTTATTACCTCCATGTTCCAATTCTTGTTGTTATTCTGTTTATGTTCATGTTGATATCATTAATGTTAATTGGAACATGGAGCGACCACCCGGGAAAACAGTGCTACCACAAGGGTAGTATGGGATGCCCTTGGCTGATTAATTAGGAAAGCTAGTGGAAGACTACCTTACCCGAAAGGGGCAAGGGCAGTAGGGGAGAGGTCAGTGCGGGAAGTGCCCTCGGGAGGATTTTGCTGCGATGGCGGTCCTGCAAGGGATTCCTGTACTGGATCTTCCTATAAACTGTAGCGGGTTTTCGGAAGCTAGTGGAACTTTGTAAAGGCCTCGTAGTGCTACCCTGCCTCACTTCCTTGGTAGAGGTGTATGGGATTCATGACCCCTTGGCAGATGGGTAACACGACTTGTGGGTAAAGATGCGCAACCTCTGCAGAGTGTAAAACTGGTATACTAGCCGTGCTCACGGTCATGAGCAGCTCGGACCCTCACATGATTAACTTATGGAACTAAATTCAATTTGTCATATGCATTGCATTGCAGGTGATGTGGTTACTTTTGTTCTATTACTTAATTGGGTTTGGTATTTACTTATACTTAGTAACTGCTAATAAAATTTTGACCAACTTTAAAAGCAATGCTCAGCTCTAACCATCTTCTTTGGTAAGCCTTACACTTTATGAGCTCCCACCTTTGGCGAGTTCATGCACATTATTCCCCACAACTTGTTGAGCGATGAACGTATGTGAGCTCACTCTTGCTGTCTCACATACACCACAGGTCAAGACCAGGTACTGCAGGATGATGCTCATGGAGGATGCTGCGATGAGTTCGTGAGAGGTCTAGGACGTCGTCTCCCAGTCAACTTTGGGTTGCTGGACCGTTGTCTCCTTATAATGTAATCATTTATTTTGTATAGAACTCCTGTTATATATAAAGGTGTGACATTCGATCCTGTGCCACTATACATCATATGTTTGAGACTTGGTCCCAGCACACCTGGTGTTTATGTTAACCCCGGGTTTTGGACCCCTAAAATCCGGGTGTTACAGAAGTGGTATCAGAGGAATGTTGACTGTAGGACGAAACCTAGATAGAACTGGACAACCAATACTTACTTACCTTTGCTACTCTGATCTTTTCTAAACTTAACTTAATCTTTTCTCATCTATTTCCGCTTCACTCTGATTATTCTTATCTTTTCTTTCTAAAAGACAAATGTGGATTTCACACTTTGAAATCCGTACCTAAAGTGACTTTAGGAATAGGAGACCTAATCCTAGGAACAAAAACAAAACTATTTTTATAAGTGTCTATATATTTGAATGTTTGTTCTTATGATACTTGTCTGATTTGGATCTTTGATTGAGTGTGATGGGTTGTGGAGTAATGTCCACAATTGCATCTGCATATACACATAGGTATAAAAATATATTTATAAAATAACTAGACAACCTAGATTATACCCATTGGAACATATCTAGCTTAAGAGATTTATCCTATCCTAAAAGATCTCATTCTAACCAATTCATCTTATCTTAAAAGATTCTCTCTTATCTTAACAAGATCCATCTCATCTTAAAAGATACTCATCTTATCTTAAAAAGATTTTATCTCATCCTAATAGATCTAACTAATCTCAAAAGATTCTATCTTATCATAACATATCTAACTAATCTCAAAACATCCTAACATATTCTACCCTGATGGACCTATCTAACCTAAACTAGTTTAATCTAGTCATATCCAATTCAATCTAGATCTTATCTCACCTAATGAGACCTGATCCAGTGTGGTCTAATATTATCTAACTTAATGTGGTTCACTTAAACAGATTAATAACACTAGTAGAAGAGAATAGACCCCACTAGCCATGTATTAACTTATCTTAGCACATTGGATCAATTCAACCATGAGCTAACCCAACCCATAGAGCCATGATGAATGGTATAACCTTTCTATTCCCGCCTAATAACAAACAAACTTTTAACCACATCCTGTAGTCCATCTCACCCATATATACCTCTCATCTTGACAGATTCTATCCTACCCTTGGATATTCACCTTATATGATTGGTTACCCCAATCTGGACATAAAACAAAGATTAAGCCCTACTAAAGAATCTTCAGATTATAACCAGCCTCTAGCTTATTCATTCCGCTTATTGAATAAATTCCCTTGCAAAACTATTACCATATGTTTCTAACTTTCATGGTCAATACCAGGAAAGGAAAGATTATCACGTAACAACAAACAGAAAATGAATCCTCCAAATCCTCCACCTGTTGACCTCAATCAAGTGGTTGCTACCCAAAGACTGGTAATACAACAGTTAACAGACATGGTGACCGAGATGCAGAATCAGATAAGACAACAACGCGAGGAAATACGTCAAGCCCGCCAAGAAATAAGGCAAGCACGGTTGGAGAGACAACAACAACAACCTCCACCACCACCACCAGCTTCACCAAGCTACATAGATATAAATTATGATGATTTGTAAGATCTAGATGTTATTTTAGTTAGTAGATGATATGATAATATTTTAGAAGAAATAATAAGGTCTATTGACCCAATGTTTTGTTAAAAGAATTATACCTCATGCTAAGATCTCTTTGTTTGTGCATATGAGTATGCATCCTTTTTCTTTCAAATCTCGAGGACGAGATTATTTTTAAGGGGGGTAGGATTTGTAACACCCTAAAGTTCAATCTTGTGAAGACAAGAAAAATTCTCAAAGATTATAAAACAAAACACCTTTCCTTAAAAATAATCATAATTTAGAAGTTTCCACTCATGAATAAGTTAAAAATACATAATTAAAGATACTTAGATAATCTAAAATTGCCTTTGGGTTAGGATATATAAAAGAATTATGGTTAAACTATTTCTTAACATATATAAGTCTAAATTTGATTTCCCTAGAATTAATGAGGTAGGGATTATTCTACTATATGAATAAAAACTTGTTTAAAAGGACTAAAATAAATAAAGAAATACATAAAATAGGTTTTTGCACATTATGCTAAAGTTCTATATGTGTATCCAAATTAAGTGTTTGAACTCTAAACTTGTGTTGATTTGAAATTCAAATGAAAAGGAAAAATGGAAAATAGAAAATAAAAGGAGTAGGAAAAATACTACATAAAATAAAATAAAATCAGAATAAAAATCCTTCATACTTATATTATTAAAGTATACTATTCAAACTGAGGACAAGTTATTCACAAAAGTTTGAAATTCAAACTTGAATTCAAATTGGATTTGAATTGGATTTGAAAATGGGGAAAAGAAAATAGAAAAAAAAAAAAAGAATAAAATCCTTCATGGGCCGGCGACCACCATTTCGGCCCATATCCCGCGCGGCCCAACCTCTCCCGCTCGGCGCCGACACGCGGGCCCCATCGGGCAGCCTCTCCCTCCGCGCGCACTGACCGACTACCGGGCCCGCGCGCCAGTCGTTTACTCCGCGAGCCGACACTTACTCGTGGGGCCCGCCCTGTCGGACTCGTCTCCTTCCCCATGTCCGCGAAATCGCCGCCGCCATCCGCGCAACAGCCGCCGGTGGACGCGGATTCGGCCTTCCTCGTGCCTATAAAACCAGGTGCCGCGCATCTCCTCTTCAACCGCTTCGTGCCGCCATCGCGAACCTCGGACGGAGGCGAATCCGCACCTTGTCAACAACGCCGCCGGCGACTCTCCGTTGTACTCGCGCTCGGGTTTGCGCGTGTGGTCGGGGAGCTTCGCCTTGACTCGGCGGGTGTTTCCGCGGCATCGACATCGGGTTGGGGGGCGGTCTACACCGGCAATTTCTCACCGGAGCTTCTCCTCTACCGCAAATCCGCCGTGCACCGTGGCCAGGCTTCATCCGCACTTCAATGCCGGTAAGAATTGATCCATTGTGATCGCCATGTCATGCATATCATGTAGCTCCGTTTAATTTGACAATGGTGTCCGGGGGGGCGCCCAATTGCTCGACTCCGGCAGGTTTCGCCGCCGCGGCACCGGGCGGGGCTGCTGTGCGCGATTGGGGCGAGGGAGAAGCTACGCCAGCCGTTAGATGCAGAGCGTAGGGCTCGGATTAGATTTTGCCATACCTTTTCGCCACGATTCGTTCTGATCCGTTGATCTGGATCGGACGGTCGATCGACGACCAACGATGTACCTGGATCCCATAAAACCCTGGCCATCGGATCTCGATCTGACGGTTAATATTACGTACCGCTTCGGCGCCCTCCAGAATTAATCTGGGCGCTCGGTGTCTAATCCAACGGCCGAGATTCAACCATACCCCTTCGCCGTGGCAAACTTTCTAAAGAGCCCCTGGGTTTAATAAGAATCAACCCGCCGTCCTATACGACTGTGCTCTGAGTCTTAGAAGATTTACCCAGAGCCCCCTGTAGTTTCCAGTATTTGACGCCCAGTCCAGTCAACATGAAAACCAGAGAAAATAAATAGAAAATGAATTTTTAATATAAAAATAATTGCTAGAACTTAGATAATTCATAACTAATTCATTTTAGCTCCAAATTGAGTCATTCCAATTCCTAAAATTTTGTAATAATATTCTCTACCATTTAGAATCACTGTTTTGACATAAACTCTGTCAGAAAATTTATTTATCATTTAATCATATTTTAATCACATTAAACCTTAGGAAAATCATAACTTGAATTCTACAACTCCAAAATTAATAATTCTTTTTCCTGTGATCTTATTTTAATATGTATATTATTACTGTATATTTTGTTCTTATGTTTGGTGTAATGTTAAATTTGCCTATACAATGTTTGTTTGTATTGCTTCGATTAGCAGTGAGGTCACGAGGATCTGAAGAATCATCCTGGTACCTGGATTCTCAAGGCCCAGGCAAGTTGTGCCCTTGATCACTTCTTTTCACCTACTCATGTTCTAATTAATCATAATGATCTGCATAGGTTAATTTTGATGGGACCCAATAGGACACCCTAGATTGTTTATCTCATCACCTTGTTTACCCCTGAATCACTTGGGTAGTTTGCTATTGCTTTATATGGTTTTGGGATAATCATTTATTACCTCCATGTTCCAATTCTTGTTGTTATTCTGTTTATGTTCATGTTGATATCATTAATGTTAATTGGAACATGGAGCGACCACCCGGGAAAACAGTGCTACCACAAGGGTAGTATGGGATGCCCTTGGCTGATTAATTAGGAAAGCTAGTGGAAGACTACCTTACCCGAAAGGGGCAAGGGCAGTAGGGGAGAGGTCAGTGCGGGAAGTGCCCTCGGGAGGATTTTGCTGCGATGGCGGTCCTGCAAGGGATTCCTGTACTGGATCTTCCTATAAACTGTAGCGGGTTTTCGGAAGCTAGTGGAACTTTGTAAAGGCCTCGTAGTGCTACCCTGCCTCACTTCCTTGGTAGAGGTGTATGGGATTCATGACCCCTTGGCAGATGGGTAACACGACTTGTGGGTAAAGATGCGCAACCTCTGCAGAGTGTAAAACTGGTATACTAGCCGTGCTCACGGTCATGAGCAGCTCGGACCCTCACATGATTAACTTATGGAACTAAATTCAATTTGTCATATGCATTGCATTGCAGGTGATGTGGTTACTTTTGTTCTATTACTTAATTGGGTTTGGTATTTACTTATACTTAGTAACTGCTAATAAAATTTTGACCAACTTTAAAAGCAATGCTCAGCTCTAACCATCTTCTTTGGTAAGCCTTACACTTTATGAGCTCCCACCTTTGGCGAGTTCATGCACATTATTCCCCACAACTTGTTGAGCGATGAACGTATGTGAGCTCACTCTTGCTGTCTCACATACACCACAGGTCAAGACCAGGTACTGCAGGATGATGCTCATGGAGGATGCTGCGATGAGTTCGTGAGAGGTCTAGGACGTCGTCTCCCAGTCAACTTTGGGTTGCTGGACCGTTGTCTCCTTATAATGTAATCATTTATTTTGTATAGAACTCCTGTTATATATAAAGGTGTGACATTCGATCCTGTGCCACTATACATCATATGTTTGAGACTTGGTCCCAGCACACCTGGTGTTTATGTTAACCCCGGGTTTTGGACCCCTAAAATCCGGGTGTTACATCTGGTTTGCTGCTGAGGCAGGAAGGCGAGGTGCCTGGTTGTTCTGCTTCTGATACTGATTACCTCCCTGCTGGCCGTTCTGACGATACTGCTGCTGCTGTTGGGGGTACTGCCTCTGGAACTGCTGCTGATGCGGACGCTGATTCTGATTTTGATATCCTTGTGGGTGACCAGGCCTGCCTTGCTGAGATGAACTGCCTGAGAAACGTGGACGGCTGATGCCTCCGGTCTGGGGTCCACTCATCTTGCGCTTCCGATCTTCCATATCCTTACGCTTCTTCTCAGTCATAATTGCCCTATCGATCAGGTGCTGGAAGGTGGGGAAGGTGTGGTTCATCAGCTGGTAATGCAGGGGATCCACCAAACCTCTCATGAACCTGTACTGCCTTTTAGCATCAGTGTTGACATCCTCAGGTGCATACCGAGATAGCTGCAGAAATTTGTCTCTGTACTCACTAACAGACAGGGGTCCCTGCTTCAGAGCCAGAAACTCCTCCTTCTTCACGATCATTAGTCCCTCTGGCACATGGTACCTGCGGAAACTCTCGCTGAATTCCTCCCAAGTGATGGCTTCGGGGTCAGCATGGGTGGCGAGGTAGGACTCCCACCAGGACTGGGCTGCTCCCCTTAGCTGACGGGGACCATACAGAACCTTCTCCCTGTCGTCACATTGAGCGGTGCGCAGTTCTCTCTCCACTGCGCGCAGCCAGTCTTCTGCATCCATGGGATCAGCAGAATGGGCGAAGGTAGGAGGGTGCCCTCTCATGAACTCACCACGCTTATCCCGTGGCATCTGGGGCATCTGTACTTGCAACTGGGGTTGGGGTTGCTGTTGAGCCTGCTGCATAGCTGCCAGAGTCTGCCCAATGGCCTGCACTGCCTGAGTCTGCATCAAGAACATCTGTTCCACTGTCATCGGGGGTGGCGGGGGAGGCTGCCTCTGTTGTTCCTCCTGCTGGTCATGCTGCTCTTGCTGAGCACGCCTGTTGCATCGGCGCCTGTTGTCAGACATCTGTGGAAGACATTCATACATCAGCATTGATCTTACAATCCTCCAGCATAAGAAAAGAGAACACAGAATTCTTCATGACACTGAGTGAACAAAGAGCTTCACTGATCCTCATAATGATTCAACACAGCTTCCCAGATAAGAAAGGAAAGTAAGAGTAAATGGCTTCCCAACTAAACAACTGACTTCATTAATATTACTAGCTAAGCCAAACTGCAGGGGAAACCCACAGGTTGGCAACAGTCATTACAAAGATTCGAATCCAGCACAAGTTCATCATAACAAGCATGAAAGCAACTGATAAGCAAACTAAACTAAATGGAAGCAACTGATAAGCAAACTAAACTAACTATCTAAGACTGAGACATCTGACTTAAGAATTATTACAAACTTCGACGCTAACGATCTAAGGATCCAGATCTATCCTGGTCTTACAGGCAGGGGAACCATAAGTGTGGTGACCACGTGGCGGCGAGCGGTATGGGTGCTGAGTCCCAACAGGAGCGGGAGAACCACCCTCCTGGTGATGGCGCTCTGCCAGCTCAGCACGCAACTCCGCAATCTCCGTTCGAGCCCTGCTCAGCTCGTCCAGAGAGTGGTCCAGCTCAGTGTTAAGCACTGCGACTAGGTTGACTGTGCTGCTCAACCTAGGGTTAGCCTCACCAACAGGGGAGACAACCACACTCTCTGTACTGCCAGTAGGGCGGCGGGGGTAGTACCGAAGGTTAAGACCGTCGGCCACGCCACTGAACAAAGAACAGTACTGGGAGAGTGCACGTCGTGCTGCATCCTGCATAGCCGCCTCTGCAGTGTCCCTCTCGGAGATGGAATAGTGCTCCGAAACGGCCTCCGCACCCCGGAGGTCATCCTCCGGACGGCGAACTAGGCAGGTAGCCTCCCAGCGGTCCGGGTACCTCCCGCGACTGTGCTGGTAGACCACACAACGATACTCGATCGACCAGGTGTGCCGGTCAAAAGCCTGGCGCAGCAAGGTGTCGAGTGCGTCGTGGAAGTGGCAACCGCGAGCGGCGTCACGGGTGATGGGTCGGGCGACCCATCCTTCCGCCTCCTGCGGCTCAGAAGACTCCGAGCTGTGGTCTGAGTCGTCGTCGTCGGGGTCTCCTCCAGAACCTCCTCCAACAGCCGGGACGTCCCGCGGTGGTGCAAGGGGCGCCTCCAGCTGGGCAACAGAGGAGCGGGGCCTCACGGACTCCACCTCACGCTGGGATGAGGAGGAAGAGCCCTGCTGCTCTCTGTGCTGGCGTCGGCGTTCCTGCTCCTCACGCAGGCGGTGGTGCAGCCTCTCCAGGTGATTTGACTGACCGGTCACAGTGCGGTGCAGAGGACGCTCCGCAAGTCGAGACGGCAGGAAAGGAATCACCGACTTACGTGCAGTGTGTCTAAGACGAGCCATCTACAAAAGACACCGTAAGCATAAGAGTAAGAACAGAACTAATATGACAAGTGAATAAACCATAGATAGAATAAGATGAAAATTTTAACAAGGTATAATATAGTATATATATATATATGTAGTAAAACATAGGGTTGGTCGAGATGACCGACTTTTGAAATAACATCAGAGGTCAAGGTGAGAGGGGAAGGTTAATAGTCCTTAGTACGACCAGTGCTACTCTAGGTCAGCGGTCCTACAGTCAGCACGGCTTTGATACCACTTATGTCACACCCGGTTTTGGAAGGCAAACCGAATGCGAACTATGTACGTGCCAGGATCAGAACTCACGTACACAGCGATTACATAAATGAACATCATCGCACAATGCTCGAATAATAACATAAAAGAGTAAAAACTTATTACATCACAGAGTCATAGACATCCACATAGTCATCAACCTAACAGATTAATCAAAGTGCTAGCGAAACGCAGTAAAGATAAGGCCTTCACAGGCAGCTGACTGGGGGTTGCCGCCAACCCACACCTAGAATTCGTCGTAGTCTTGAAACTCCTGGAAGTCTCCTTCCACGGCTTCGCCTTCTCCGGAGCAGTGGTTACAATGCGGACAACCTGGTGTTTTGTGGTAAAGCAAGGATGAGTACACATCAACGTACTCAGCAAATGTCCCGTTTGGCTGAAGTGGACTAGCTTTATATGGGGTTAGGCTCAAGCAGTTGCTTTTAGTTGGTCAGGTATTTATCATTAGTAGAAGCCAGATTTTATCATTAACCAGCCCATGAACCCTTTCCTCATCGAGGAACAACATCATCATATTCGAACCAAAACCATAACATAATCCTTGTATCTCGAACCATCTGTATCTCAGATCGTCTGCATCTCTAATCAAAGAGGATCCCAAGGTTGCTCTTAACCGTGAGCACGGCTGATATACCAGTTTCACTACCCTCTGCAGAGGTCGCACACTTTACCCATGAGTCATGATTCCCTTTCTGCCCGGGGAGAGCTAATCCCCATTGACCACTACCTAGGTGGTCCAGCAGGGTATCACTACGTAGCTTTTACAAAGATTCCCTAGAGATCATAGCTGCCCGTTAGGTTTCTCCAGTTTGATAAACACAGTACTCCTCCCCGCAGGAGAGTGAC
Organism: Zea luxurians; assembly: GCA_029449295.1. Taxonomy (NCBI): domain Eukaryota; kingdom Viridiplantae; phylum Streptophyta; class Magnoliopsida; order Poales; family Poaceae; genus Zea; species Zea luxurians. The sequence continues at coordinate 17,559,001 of JAOPSE010000039.1, forward strand.
TAACAAAAGCGAAACGAAAGAACCTCGGCACTCAGCCTCGGCAGAGCAAGCACTGTGCCTGGACCCCATTGACGGCACGACGGCGAAGCAACTACACCTCTAGTTCCTCTAATTAATTAGCTAAGGGCGCCCCATTTCACCCTCATGGTTGCACTGTTATCCCGGGTGGTCTCTCAACGAACAGGTCCTTACGGAGAGGTACTCAGGAAACAGCCTGAGCCCCCTAGAGTATCACAAGATCATCAACATCATCAGGATAACAGTATCATAAATATTCACATCATGTTCATTGATTAGGTTAAAGCAATAGCAGGATGCTAACCATAATAGCCCATAAGGTCATCAAGGATAAAGTAAAGTGTAAAGCTAGTCAATCCTTAGGTTTCAAGTAAGTAACGCGGGACAGTGTATTATAAAGTAAATGGGACATAATGGGACTGAGGACACTTGCCTTCACCAAACTGTTGCTCAGGGACTTCCTCTGCAACCTCCTCGGGAAACACAGACTGCTCGTTGTCTACGTAAAGCAATCATTCACACTATGCACTTGGGAAATAACAAACAAAAACAATATACCAAACATATGCAGCAGAAGGTGGTCATAAATTCATTACAAAAAAGGGATAGGCACTCTGGTGTTTCCTAGGTCTGGGGTAGAGGACTATACAAAATAAGTCATTATCCACTACTCAGGTTTAAGTCAGTGGTGGAATTAAATAATTATCTGGTTTAAGTTCCTAAACTTAAGGGTTTGAGTCCATAAACTTAAGTGCTCCAACTTTTATTAAAGTCTACTACCTTTTATTTATCCCAAAATAGAGTTCCAATAACCTTAATCCTATCCTAAAGATTAACCATTAATTGGAGCATGGAAACAGCAGGAAAACAGTGCATAATCAGATAGATAATAATTTTATGAACATTTTGCAATTTGAAGCACCTAATTTGGAGTTCATATGGCAAAGTTATGAATTTTACAAGTTTAGGGGTTGAAAATATGCCCTAGGGACCTATTTTGAATTAAGTAAAAGGGCTGAGGACTTAACTGCGAGAAACCAGGGACGGCGGGCGCAAAATCCAGAGAACCGGGGGGTTCTTTAAGAAAAAGCGCGGGCGAAGGGGTATCGGGCGCTTACAGCCGTTAGATCTCAGATCAACGGCCAGGATTAGATCCTGCGGCGGGCGCGCGGGCGCGCGGAGGCGGGAACGGCTGACAGGCGGGGCCGAGCGGACAGCGCGGGCGCGGGCGACTGGCAAGCGGGACCGGGCGGGCAGAGCGCGCGGGCGGACTGACGGGCGGGGCCGGGCTGACAGCGCGGGCGCGCGGGCGAGCTGACAAGTGGGGCCTAGCGGACAGAGAGACGGGGTGAGGGCGAGTGGGCCTGGGCCGCTGGATCTCCGGCGGACGGCCAGGATTGGGTTTGGCCTGATTAAAACGAGGCCGCCCGATCTGGGATGGACGGTGGGGATCGGGTGGCCGGCCTGGGCTTCCCCTACGGCTAGCTGGGGCGGCGGCGCCCGTCCCCGCGGCGGAGGGCTCGCCGGAGACGAGGGGCGCGGGCGACTGGCGGGGCTTTGGGGCAATCCGAGCGGTCAGGGAGGTCGGGAAGGGCACGGGGACTCCATTGGTGGGGTCTGGGTCGGGGCAGAGGCACCGGAGGGGGGCGATTCACGGCGGGGCGGCTCGGCGGCGGGGTTTCTCTACTCCGGCGAGCAATCACATGCAACAGAGAGCAAGACAAAGGGCAATAGGGGCGGGAGAGGTCCGTTACCTCAAGGCGGGCTCCGGGGACTCCTCGGCGGCGACGGGGACGCGACGGAGACTCGGGTCGACGGTGGCGGCTGCACGGCGGACGACGGGTGAGCGCGGGCAGAGCGAAATAGGGAGGGGGAGAGGGAATCGGGGCGCGTCCCGGGTCGCGGGCGTCAGAGCGGAGCTCACCGGGGCTACGGGCGCGGCGGAGCTCCACCGACGGCTGGGAAACGAGCTCGGGCGGCGGCGGTTCACGGCGATGGCGCCTGGGTGTGCGCGCAGCGAGGGAGAGGGCGAGAGGGGGCCGGTTGGTGCGCAAATGAGGGAGGGGGCGAGGGCGAGTGGGACTCGGGGCTCAAGTGGCCGAGGGCGAGGTGGGGCGAGTCCCACGCGCGACGTGGGCGCGGAGATCGCGGGCGCGAGCAGCTCGGGCGGCGGTTACGCGAGGAAGACGGGGCTGACACCCCGGGCCCGCGAGCAGAGAGAGAGCGAGGGAGCGAGCGCGCACGGGGAAAGCGGGCGCCGACAGGTGGGGCTGGCCGAGCAGAGAGAGGGAGAGCGGGCGCACGGGAGGCCGCTGCGCCGACAGGCGGGGCCCGCTGCGCAGAGAGAGAGAAGGAGCGGGAGGGCGCGCGCGCGAGCTGGGCCTGATGGGCCGAAAGGCTGAGGGGGCGGCGGGTTTGGGCTGCTTTCCTCTTTTCTTTTATTTTGGAATTTCCTTTCTCTTTTCTTTTTATTTTTCTCCATTTGATTCAAATTCAAACAAGCCACAAATTCAAATCAAACCTTCCAAGAATTATGCACCAAGCAAAAGTGAAATCTAGGGTTCAACATGATGCAACAATTCATACTCCCTTAGGGTTTAACATAATAAACTATAATTACAAGTAAAATAAGCACTTAGCTCCTATAGAATTGAGAGAGAAAAGAATGAGGAAGGATGAGAAAAGGAAGTAACACCTGAATTTGTGAATATGAGCAAAGAAATTTTATACCCCCAAATTCAGGGTGTTACAGGCTAGAAGGGGGGAACCCCCTCTGCGTCGAAGTTTTCCTTGAAAAAAGAAAAAAATCTTTTCTGCCAGAATGCCTTTCGTGCTTTTCGACTACTTCGAAAGTGGATCCTGAAAACGACAAAGTACACGTAAGCAGCCAAGGCTGACCGAGCCGAGGGACTCCTACGCCTCCGGGATACGGATACCTCACTCATCACCTTCTGCGATAAGTAACTCGCGCTCGGATAAGTGATTCCGTGGACCGAACAAGTCTTCACGCTTGAAAGCTCCTCTGCCGGAACGATTTTTCGGGCCTTCTCGACTGCGTCGGTGACAGAACCTATGGACGAGTAAGAGTGCGCGTAAGCGGCAAGGCCGACCGAGCCGAGGGATTCCTACGCCTCCGGGATACGGATACCTCACTCATCACCTTCCGTGAAAAGCAACTCTCGCCCGCACAAACAATTCTGTTACCGACAAATAAGTCCGGATACTCAAAACAAGAGGAAAAGGGACACAACTTCACAACACGACGACAGTGTGTTTGGGCCTCGGCGGCCGCAGAAAACATACACACACTACAAGACAACCCGATCCGGCAAGCTCGGACGTCGACAGTTGAAGGGTGCAGCAGCACCCTCGGCGTCAACTGCACCTTCGGTGGGGTCTGACCTAGCCTCGGACGGCGACGCGGTTGGAGGATCTCCACTCTGAAGGACGACATCAGCACCACACCCGGGCCATCGCCGCCAGGGTCTTCTCCAGGAATCCGGCTCGAGCAGACGGCTTGGCCGGCCACCCCGAGGCCTCGGCCAGCTGACCCCCGAAGACATCAGCCCGGCTTGTGGCCTCGGCAGCTCAACTCCGGCGTCGGTGCCGCCAGTGGACGACCCGGCCAGGCTCCGGCCGACCAAATCTTCTTTTCGAGCCAACTCTGCCTCTATCCGTGCTGACACCGCTACCTCCGGCTTCGGCTCATCGAAGAGCGGCCGAGGGTTCCTTTAACTAAGCAGGAGAAGCCTCGGACAGCAAGGCCGACCGAGCCGAGGGACTCCTACGCCTCCGGGATACGGATACCTCACTCGTCACCTTTGCACGAGGCGACTCACGCTCGGTGAAGCGGTTCAGATAGTCGACAGGCAAGTCTTAGTGCTCGAAATGAAGAAGAAACACGGCTCCGCGCCGAAAATACATACATGTTCAGGCCCCGACAGCCGCAATGAACAAGACACCGGCATTCAAGGTGCCAAATCAAACGAAACTCCGGTTCCGTCCCCACAGCAGCAGCGATGGCCTCAGGGCGGACGCCGCTGCAACCTTGCCCTCGCCCACGCCGATGCTCGAGGGGCGAGGACAAGTACTAAGAGCTGGAGGCCCGAAGCGCGGATGGTGGTGGTGATCCCGTCGGCGACGGGGACTTCTCGAGCCGCATCCACCTCGGCACCGACGACCGGAGCCGTCAGCCCATCGGCAGATCCCCACTTGGATCCTCCCGGACGAGCGGGGCACCGACCTCCGCGCGGAGGCGCCGTACCGGTGCAAAGGCAGGACAGCCCCAGAACACGAACGCCGCCCTAGCGGCGCGCGATGTCTTGGGCGGTCCACCCGTGCGCACGGCGCGACAACCGCCCTTGTGGCGGGAGGGGGCACCGGGAGTCAAGCCGGCGAGCCCAACGTGCTGAAGCTGGCGACGCCCGCCATCGACCAGCCCCGCGTTGTCGAGGTCCGCCCCTCTCGCAGGGCCAGTGAGCGCCCTCTCCCTTGAATGCTGAAGGAGAGGCTGACCCACGAACCCGCGCGGGAGGTAGAGCTCCGGCTCAGCCCGGTCTCCGCCCCAGCAAGGATGATGAACATCCTTGAAGCTGAGGGCGGGACCAAGATCGCAGCCCGGCTTGCTTCTCCCCACCCAGGGGCTGGTGGTCACCGTCTCGGGTGACCACCGGCGAGGGGATGCAGCCGGGCTGCATGATGAAAATCCTTGAAGCCGAACGATGGCTGAAAGGTACCGACTTCCTCGAAGTTGCGTCCCTCCGACGACAAGGCAGAAGGATTGCGGGCGTCCCCCATCCGGGGGCTCGGAAGGTGGAAAGACGCAACGCATAAGGGAACGTGAAGACATGGTCGCTTTTCAAGGGGGTCACCCTCCTTTTAAAGGCGACTCTCCCTACTTGCGTCCTCGACCGTCGTGGGCTGAGTCTTCTCCAACGTGCTCCAAGGTCCTCCCCCTACGGCACGGGGGCTGGGTCCCACGCGTCATACAAACTGGCCCAGGGCAGAAGAAGCCAAACCGCCGCGCGCGGTGCATGCAACCGCCCGACGGTTACAAGCATTCCTCCACTTTCGCCCAGTCCAGCGGGTGAAAGGGCGGACAGCCATGCAGGCGGCATGCAACCACGCCAAGTGGGCACGCCCCTCCGACTTCCAACGCACCCAGCATGGAGGCCCAGGCCCACACGTCATGCAACCGGCGCGCCGGTTGCTACGTGCGAGCAACTGCACCGCCACTCGCACCACTACCGTGCCTCCTCGACTGCGGAACCAGTACCGCGACTCGAGGCAACCCTGCGTATGACCCAGCAGTGCCAGCCAGGCGCGATGGTCAATACGGCCAAAAATGGGCCGACAGTAATGGCGGTGGCAGGCGGGCAGGAGCAGCGGTCACGTCGTCAGCCAAGCTTACGTCCCATCCAGGGGCAGCGAGAGAACCCTCTCTCACGGCGTGAAGACGGCGCGCCCGTGTTCTGTTCCTCGAACGGCTCGCACACGCGTAACGGCCGCCTCGCGAACCACTCGCCCCGTCGCATTAACTCCGCGGCGGGACAGGCGACGCCTCAGGCAGGAGAAGCAAGCGACGCTTCGCCTTCGCCATAATGACCACGTCGAAAAAGGTATGCCACGTCATTCGATTTCGTATCCTTTTCCTTTTCCTCTTTCTCTCTCTTACAACAGGGATCGAGAAAGGGGGATACCCCGAAAAGGATCCTTCTCCGTGAAGGAAACAGGCCCCGAGCCTCGCTACTGATCAGAGGTTCAAAGGCTGGCCCCTCGGAGGGGTTCAACGGCCGCCTCAGAGCGCTTGGGTTCTGCGCCCACTACTGGTCAGAGGTTCGATGGCCGGCCCCTCGGAAGGGTTCAACGGCCGCCTCAGGCCACTCGGGCTCCGCGCCCACTACTGATCAGGGGTTCGTAGGCTGTGTGACAGAACCTCCCAAGTAACTAGGCCCACCTACAGTTGTCTTTGTCCAACAGACATTAGACAACCCTGTAGATGTTCCTGGATTACTCGACAAGTTCGGTATCTTCTTCTTACCTTACCAGGAACGTTTCACCCGTCTTGCAGACATTACAGAACATCGGAGATATAGATATGCGGAAGTGATTACATAAACTTACATTTATTAAAAAGTAAGATCAAGTTGTTTATTACAGACCAGAACTATATAACGAGTGCAGAATAATATTATTACACATACCAAGGGAGGCAAAAACTCCTCCCGACAGCTATCACACAAAAAGTCCTAATGGAGGATCCTTTCCTCCCGCACTTCACTCTTGCTTATCTTCATTAGGAACCACCTTGGAGCAAAAGCAACAAAGGTTTGTCGCTTCCTCACCTAAAAACAATGAAGGGATAAACCCTGAGTATGGAATTACTCAGCAAGTCTTACCCGACTAAGGAAAAGACTCTCAAGGGTATGCTGGATAAATAGGAATCAAGGAGAGGCTTTAGCAAAAATCAACTTAGATACTTGTGCAGAAATAGCTTACTAAAGTGAGTCCTTACTTTCAACATTTTAACGCCGAATTAAGTATTAATAGACTCTGTTTGCCTCTAGTCTAATTTCATCATCTCTTCAATACAACATCATTTTTATCCATAATGTTCACATCCTGACTTAGGTTGTAGGGAAGTGACCAAGTCTTCATAACCGCGAAGGTACGGCGATCCGAATCGATTATACTCAGCTGAGAATCTCCAATCACACGACATATGTAGCACTTAACCCTTGCATATGTCAACCCGCCACCGGGGTTCTTAAGACCAGATTAGGTTCACGCAAACCGAGAGCACAGATACACCACCGTCCAGCCTCTTGCCACGGTGGGTACACGCTACTCTCGCCACCGCTCCACGCCCATTTCGTGTTATCTTATTCTGGCCTTAGTCTGCACGAGGCAAGGCTTACCCATGACGAGGCTTGTGACCAGTTAAAGGGTCCTCGATCAGCACGCCTACATACGCATTCAATCCTTAATCAACCTGGGTAGAACATCACCTGTTCCTAACCCAAGTCTTGATTTAAGTACTTCCATCCTTAGGATTGTTTCTGTTCCTTAGGATGAAAAGAGCATCACAGGGAACTTTGCAGTAAGATCCCACCATTGCTCCAAAAGAAAATACTCTTGCGGGTAGAAGTCATCCTTTCTCGAGCTAGGCTAAGGACAACCTCTATCCACAAGATCTAAGCAGGGCTAAGCATTTTTGTAAATCATATTTTTGATACTTCATCCGAAGTATCTATAAAGGTATGGATATCAAAGAAGGCAATGCATCAAAGGGTTTCAAGCAACTCCGATAACCTAATGCACATTTCACTAGACTTAAAGTGTGCGAAAAGTATTTAAAAACACAAGGAAGGGGTTGCATGCACCGGGGCTTGCCTTCGTTCACAGGTGAGTCTGGCTCGGATCCACAAATATCAAAGTAGAAGCAGTTGCCTGCTTGAGAATCTGAGGGTGGTGGTGTCCTTTCTTCGGTGACTTCCACTTCTTCTTCACGTTCTAACATAACCATATATATACATATATAAGAATGAATGCCATGTAATGCTCATGAGAGTGCGAAGACAATAAAGATTTATTATCTAAGTCTTGAATACAACTTTCCTTCACGGAACTCCGAGAACTTAGGGTTTCCGGAGTCAGTAAAGGAGTTTAAAGAGCAGGGGGTTTTGGGTTCTAGTTATCAAACATGGTCCAAATCAATTCAAACTCTACCCAAGGCTTTTAAATATTGTTTTAAGTTCCCATAAAAAGTTTGGGCAATTTTGGACTTACCAATTATTTTCTAAAAATCCATAACAAATACTTTTAACTACTTTAAATGCCCTAAAATTTCTTATTTCCACTAAAATTCATGAAACTATTTTTATTAAATTCTAGGGAAAATAATGAACCTAGGAAAATTGGTTCACAATTTTAGGATTTTTCTGTAATTTTCTACAATTGTTTTAGCTCTGGAGTAAAAAGAAAAAGAAAAACTTATGAATAGTACTGGGCAACATCTGGCCTAGACGGCCCAGTAACACAGGGAAAACGCGCGCGTGCGCCCATGCCCTGGCGGCTTTGCAAAAAAGGCCTCGGGGTTTTATCTATCTGGAGACAAGTTCTTCTACTGTTTTAGTGAGTCGCTGACGGTTTACACTAAGGCCCTCCACATTCTATACTTTCGCAGAGCAAAGTCCACGACGAGGAACAGCCCTCGCCGCACTCCGGCGAGCCTATTCCGGCCAGATGACGCCACGGCTGGAGCTCTCAAGCGACAGGGACACAATTAGATCCACCCCGACCACTTCCCCTCCATCAATTTCACCAACGACGCACTACAATGTCCTGGCCACGGTGACAGAGCGGATGGACAAGAGGGTGAACATGTTCCGATCGGACAGCGACGGGGATGGCCAAATTGAGGTTGGGTAAAGGTTCACGGGTTCACCAGGGTCCATGGACATGCTTCGGTTTGGGCAGAACAAGACCCGAAGAGCGGGTCGACGGTGAGGGGGGGTCACGGCGGTGTTTGACAGCGCACGGGTGCGTTCCTGTGATGAGCTTCGGCCAAACTCTAAATTGCCGCATCTAGGAGCAATAGGAGATCAAAGACTAACTAAAACAGGGAGTAATTTGAGAGTTACTGACCAGAGGAACGCTGGCCACGAAGAAGTTCTTCACGGCGGAGCAAGAACAGAGGAGAGAGGGAATTGGGGCTGTGCAAGTTCTCTGGCGAAATTAAGTCGATTGCTTAAGCACTGAGGTGCGTAATGGGGAGAAGAAGCGGAGTCCGAGCTCAATTTATAGGCCGTCGACCAGAGTTGGAGAAGAAGCGCGGACTACGGATGCGCTGACAAGCTTTCCGCGCGGCGGATTCCGGTGATGGCACGGGGGTCGCCGTTTAACCGAAGCTCGCCACCTCAGTAACCTTTTGCCACGACGCCGAGGATATTTACCGCGGCCACCGACGACCAGTCACGCCGCGGTTGCGTTCTTATCACCGGCGTGGGGGCTGACCCCAATCCACGGCGTGATATTTCTGAAGACAGTGAACAGTGCGCCAGATTCAGTGGACAGCTTAACTGACAGACCAAGTTGGAGCCCTATTTTCTCCAATTTTTATGTGAAACCTATGCCAACTTTCTGCAGTAAAGTTGTAGAGCTATAATCCATCTATAACTTTGCTACAATGTGCTCCCACAAAAAGTCACTGGATCCCATTCAAAATCGAGCTCAAAGTTCATCCCATAACACTGTTACTCTGAATTTCAGACCTCAAGCAGTCTGACAGTCCAACTTCAGGCTCAATTATCTCCAGTTTTTCCTTAACAACTATGCTCACACCTTTGAGCAAAGTTGTTCTCCTATGATTGGGCTACAATCTTAATGTGGTGATCTAGGGCAAAAACGCTACAATTTGAAAGTTACAAGGCTCCAAAGTTGAGCCAAAACTCTGAAATTTCAGACTTAGAATAGAACCTAATTGAGGTCCATTTTGCATTTAAGTCCAAAACTCAACATTTGGCTTTCAAGTCCACACATTTGTGAACCAAAGGACTTAAGAAACTTATTTGACTTGGTTTTTGCACTTTAGTCCAAAAGTGGACTAATTTTGCACATAGGTCCCTAGGGTTTGGTTTTAGGGTTTTCCAAGATTCCAATTAGGGTTTTTGGTATCCCAGGGGCATAAATGTGATTCAACTTTGTTTTTGGGGATATTTTATGACTCTTTCCCTAAAGTCTTTAGGTTTTCTCATCTTGGGTTAGGTCTGTAACACCCCTGGTGTTACTATAACTAAAATTTGAGCATGACATCATGAGCATGGGCATTGCATATGTTTGACACACCTAGAGTGCATTCACTAGGCAAAAATTTCAAACAAGTCGTATTATTTTACTATTTTACAAATAGGACCCTGGTTTAAGGACTTAACCCTAACTAGTGATTAAAGGGGTAAAATTTAACCAAAGTTGAGAAAACCTAAAGGCTTTAGGGTAAAAGTCATAAAGTGACCCCAACAATAAGGTTGAAGCACATTTATACCCTTGAGATATTAAAAACCCTAATCAAAACCCTGGAAAACCCTAAAACCAAACCCTAGGGACCTAAGTGCAAAATTAGTCCACTTTTGGGCTAAAGTGCAAAAACCAAGTCAAACAAGTGTTTCAAGTCTATTGGATCACAAAAATGTGGACTTGAAAGCAAAACCCTTGGGTTTGGACTTATTTACAAAATAGACCTCCCTTGAGTTTGCACTAAGTCTGGAAAATCAGTGCATGGGCTCAACTTTGGAGCTTTATAACTTGCAACCTATTGGGTTTTTGCCCTAGGTCACCACATCAAAGTTGAAGCCTAATCATAGGAGAACAACTTTGCTAAAGGGTGCAAGCATAGTTGTTATGAAAAATTTGCAGAAAAACCCAGTCCAAAACTGGCTGTCAGGCTGTTTTGAACTGAATATCTGCCTAGCAGTGAACTGACCCCAACTTTGAGCTCAGATTCAAGCATGATCCAGTGCTCAAATGTGTTTATGTCCTATAATGGAGTTGTAGCTGGTTCATGACTCTACAACTTTGGTACAGATCGATAACAAAGTTGCTATGCAAAATAAAAACTTATGGACTCTGCAAACTCGACTGTCAGGCTGTCTGATGAGCTCTGGTGATGGTACAGTAGCTGTTGAAACTGAAGAAGAATCTCTTCTTCCTCACCGCCGGTAGCTTCTGCCGTCGATCGCCGCTCGCTAAGATTCGTGCTCGACGGTCGCCGGATAAGCTTGCCACGGTAACGGCCTCATCACCGGTGAGCTGGCCACCACTCCGACGGCTTCACCCCCCCTGTCTCCCTTCAACTTTGCGGCTGGCGGATTACCTCGCCGTCGACCGCCGCTTCCCGGCCTTATGCCGCGTGTCCAAGTCTTTCACCGTGTCGCCGTAACCTCCTCTAACCCCTCCGTGGATCACTGGACTTACCGCCACGTCGCGGCCACGTAACCGCGCGCCAGTGCGTCTTCCCTATCTCCGGCCGCCGCTCATCTTCATCCAAATTGAGCACCGCCGCCCGTGAACACTATAAATTGACCCCGCCGTGAGCTTCGCTATATCTTTACGCATCCAGCCACCGCTAATCAGCCCCGATCATCCACCCGAGCGCTCGAATTTCTAACTGCCCCCAAATCGGTTCTCCGCCGCTGTAAAACGAGCTCACCGTGGTCAGCCCTCCACAGGTCCGTTCCTGCCCTCTGCGCCCTCGTTTAAGCTTTCCCATGTCTCCGTGATGCTTACCGAAGCATTGGATTGAATTAGACCGGCGCCTATCGCCGGGAACACGCTCTGGCCGCCGTGGTGCTTACGGCCATCGTGGCCGGAGCTCTATGAGCCACCAACGGTGCAATTACCTTAGGGGAAATGCTCCTTAGGGGTTGAATTTCGTGTATGCCGCTCGGAGAACTCAGCCACTGCCTCAATCGCCCGGCGTAGCTGCTCGCCGGAGCGCGGCCGCGCGGAGCACCGTCGTGGACTTGAAATCGTGAATTGACCAGAACCCAGGGGCCTTTTCGAGAACGGTCAGCGACTCAGAACAATAGTGATTGGCTCTGATTCGGTTTAGTTGTTAAGCCGGGGGTCTCTGCGTAAAACGACCTTCGCGGGCGCGCGCGCGCGCGCGCGAAACCGCTTGGGCCTGGGCTTGTTGGGCCAGAAACGGCCCAGTACTGTTTATCGTTTCCCTTTTTCTTTTCCAGCTGAACTTTGAAAAACTGTAGAAAATTATAGAAAAATGCTAAAATTATGAGACCAATTTTCCTAGGTTTGTTATTTTCCATAGAATTTATTAAAAATAGTTTCATGATTTTTAGATCAAGTAGGGAATTTTAGGATATTTAAAACAGCCTAAATCCATGGTTCTGGATTTTTAGAAATTAAATAATAAGTCCAAAATTCCCCAAACTTTTTATGTAAGCTTTTCCCATTATTTAGAAGACTTGGGTAGAGTTTGGGTTGATTTGGACCTTGTTTGATCACTAAACCCAAAACCACCCCCCCTGCTCCATGAACTCCTTTACCGACTCCGGAAACCCTAGGTTCCCGGAACTCCGTGAAGGAAAGTTGTACTCAAGACATAAATAACAAGTTTATGTTACCTTTGCATCCTCATGAGCATTCCATGACATCCATCCTTATGTATGTATATGGTTATATTAGAGCAAGAAGAAGAAGAAGAAGTTCTTGAAGAAGGGATACCACCCACCTCTGATCCTCAGGCAGACAACTGCTTCTATTTTGATATCTGTGGATCCGAGCCAGAACCATCTGATAACAAAGGCAAGCCCCGGTGCATTTGCCACCTCCCTTGATGTTTTTAAATACTTTTCGCACACTTTAAGTCTAGTGAAATGTGCATTAGGTTTATAGGAGTTACCTGAAACCTTTTGATGCATGACTTTCCGTGATTTCCATACCTGGTTAGATACTTCTGTGAAGTATCAAAAGTATGATTTTCAAAAATGCTTAGACTTGCTTAGATCTTGTGGATAGAGATTGTCCTCAATTTAACCATGGGGAGGATGGTTTCTACCCACAAGAATATTTTCATTTGGAGCGATAGTGGGATCTTACCGCAAGTTCCCTGAGATGCTCTTTCCTCCTAAGGAACAGACACAATCCTAAGGATGGAAATACTCAAATTGAGACTTGGGGGTAGGAACAGGTGATGTTCTACCCAGGTTGGTTAAGGATTAACGCGTATGTAGGCGTGCTGACCGAGGACCCTTTAACTGGTCACATGCCTCGTCATGGGTAAGCCTTGCCTCGGGCAGACTAAGGCCGGAATAAGATAACACGAAATGGGAGTGGAGCGGTGGCGAGAGTAGCGTGTACCCTCCGTGGCAAGAGGCTGGACGGTGGTGTATCTGTGCTCTCGGTTTGCGTGAACCTGATCCGGTCTTAAGAACCCCGGTGGCGGGTTGACATATGCAAGGGTTAAGTGCTACATATGTCGTGTGATTGGAGATCCTCAGCTGAGTATAATCGATTCGGATCGCCGTACCTTCGCGGTTATGAAGACTTGGTCACTTCCCTGCAACCTAGAGTCAGGATGTGAAAACTATGGACAAAAATGATGTTGTTTTGATGTAATGAGAAATTAGACTAGATGCAAATGGAGTCTATTAATACTTAATATGGCATTAAAAGATTGAAAGTAAGGACTCACTTTAGTAAGCGACTTCTGCAAAAATAAAAGTTGATTCTTGCTAAAGCCTTACCTCGACTCCCCTATATCCAGCATACCCTTGAGAGTCTTTTCCTTAGTCGGGTAAGACTTGCTGAGTAATTCCATACTCAGGGTTTATCCCTTTGTTGTTTTTAGGTGGGGAAGTAGCAGATTTCTGCTGCTTCTGTGCTAAGGTGGTTCCCAACGAAGAGAAACAGGAATGAAGTGCGGGAGGACTCGGTCCTCCATCTTAAGATCTTTTGTTCTAGTCCTTCGGGAGAAGTGGTGTCTCCCCGGTTTGTATAATTAATACTTTTATGCACTCGTTTTTAGAACTGGTCTGTAATAACTTAACTTGAGCTTACTTTGGAAATAAATGTAAAATTATGTAATCGCTTCCGCATATCTTTATCTCCGATGATCTGTAATGTCTGCAAGACGGGTGAAACGTTCCTGGTAAGGTAAGGAAGATACCGAGCTTGTCAAGTAACTTAGGAACATCTACAGGGTGTCTGATGTCTGTTAGACAAGGACAACTGTAGGTGGGCCTGATTACTTGGGAGGTTCCGTCACAGCTGGTATCGGAGCGTAGCCCTTCTTTGCAGATATTCCAGGGCATCTTCAAAAGATTTTCAAAAGTCTTACCTAAAGATTCTTTTTTCTTCTTACCTAAGTAGTCTGAAGAGTTTATATTAAAGACCAGTTAGGAAGAGTGCAACGTATAGAAGGTTGAATCAACCAAGGTTGATTCTGTATTTATTCATGCATCATGCTAAGGATTATACTAATAACATTTTTTCCCCCTTAAAGATGCCGCCACGCACGAGGCTAACGGCACGAAAATCAACGGGACCGAGGGGAGTACCCCGGCACCAACTGGCCCCTCGCCAAGAAAGTAGTAGCAGTGGGAGTAACGATCCCATCGGAGACTTGGAAGCCGAAGTAAATCGACTTCAAGCAGTACTACGGCAAAGGACCAATGCGTGGATTGCCGACGGAGACAGAATTAATGATTTAAGAAGAGATCTCCGTCACCTGCGGGATCAGCTAGCTGACCGGGACCTAGCACTTGACTGGGCAGTCCAGTCACACATGTTAGTGTGTGCTAAGGAAGCAAGGGCTCAGGCCCGAAATAGAGAGTTAAGCAAAGCTGTCGACGACCTGCAGGTGTACTGCAATACACTCCATGAAGAAGTGCATGTGCTCTACTCGCAACTGCATCCTAGTGAGCCTATACCCCCTTCTGAGGCAGAAGCCGGACCTTCCCACGCCGCGGGACGCGCGTCGGGTGGGGAGCTAGACCTGTTTGAGCCCCCTCCTTCTTTAAGGTTGGTGGACGTCTGGACTCCTACCCCCGACAATGAAGCCGCCAAAAGCGATGGGAAGCAGGACTAGGGGTGTAATAAGAGTAGAGAGGGGTATTGTAGGGAGTAGTGTTATATTGGAGTAGTGTAGTGTATTGTAGGATGTACGGTTGTATAATAGGTTAAGCTTTTGTAAAATGGGTAATGTATCCTGTTGTGTAATGTCGAGTTTGTACCATTACTTTTTACAGTAATGTAAAACGGAAGGTTTCTTTGGCACACTATGTTTATTCAAATGTTTTTGCCTCAGATGCCGACCCGTACTCGAGGACAGGATGCAGCTGGAACATCCGGGGGTGGGGATGCTACCCCGAATCCACCTCCCGTTCCGCCCACACTGGCCGAGGCCATCGCTGCCTTGGTAAACGCCACAGCCGATAACACCCGCTTTCTGAGGGAGATGGCGGGCCAGCAACAGCTTCAACAACAAGCAGGACGAGGATTCCAGCAGGGTCCTCGTGAGACTACATATTTGGATTTCTCGGAGACTCGTCCGCCTCTTTTTATTAAAGCTGAAGATCCACTTGAGGCCGACGAATGGATCCGGGTTATTGAACAGAAATTTGGTCTTCTTCGCTGCTCAGAAACCCAGAAGCCACTATTTGCGGCTCAACAACTTCGAGGCCCTGCCAGCACTTGGTGGGGAAATTTTGTGGCCATTCAACCGGATAATCATCAAGTTACATGGAACGAGTTCAAAGCAGCATTCCGTGAGCATTATATCCCTGAGGGAGTGTTGCACATGAAGCAGGAAGAGTTTATGAAGTTGAAACAAGGGGGAGATACTGTTAACCAGTATCTCAACAAATTCAATCACCTGTCCCAGTACGCAATTGACCAGGTGAATACAGATTTGAAAAAGAAGAATTGTTTTATGAGGGGTCTGAACGACAGGATGCAGCGGAAGATGGCTGCATGTATTGATCTTACTTATGGCAAGGCTGTCAGCACAGCCTTATCCGTGGAGGCCAAATATGCAAACTCTGGGAAAAGCAAGGGATTCAGTGGTGACCGGCCTAATCAGGGCCCGGTTAAGAGGCAACGGTTCATTCTCCGGCCCTCTAACCAGAATCGTTCCAGTGCACCACCTTTCCCGTTCAGGCAGCCTATCATTATTCGGCCTAACAAAGCCTCTACTGCCTCAAGTCAGCCGGGTGCCCCAGGCGCTCGATTCCCTGCACTGCCAAGTTCTTCCACTGGATGCTTTAACTGTGGCAAGTCTGGGCACTTCATTAAAGACTGTCCCTATCTTCGGCAAAATCAGGCCAATAATCAGCAAGGATCGGGAACTTCAGTTCCAGGCAAGGGGACTACTTCGGGCAGAAATACCAAAAAGACGGGGCGAGTCTATTATACACAAGTGGCTACCACACCGGAAGGCGAGCCGGTGATGATGGGTATGTTCCCTGTGGCTAACCACCCTGCACTAATTCTTTTTGATTCCGGTGCTTCACATACCTTTATTAGCAAGACATTTGTGGAGCAACATCATATTCCATGTCATGAATCCAAAGAGGGTTTTAAAATTCATTCACCTGGGGGATATATTTTTACTAAAGAAGTGGCCTATGGTGTGCCAGTAACTATGGCCGAACGGAACTTTCCTGCCAACATGATTGTTCTGAAGGGCCAAGATATAGATGTAATTTTGGGGATGAATTGGTTAACTCAACATAAGGCAGTACTCAACACTGAACTCAGAACCGTCAGGTTGAGTTATAATCAAGAAGAAATTCTCTTGTCTCTCCCCAAGACCAATCCAGTCAAAGCTTCTGGTAGAATCTTTGAAGCCATTGTACCGGAGATCAAGAATATTCCGGTAGTTTGTGAGTTTCCAGATGTGTTTCCGGAAGATTTGCCTGGACTACCCCCAGAAAGGGATGTGGAATTTGTGATTGAGCTAAAGCCCGGTACGGCTCCTATTTCCCGAAGGTCGTACCGTATGCCCCCTAATGAATTAGCAGAATTGAAGATCCAATTGCAAGATCTGCTGAATAAAGGATTTATCCGGCCAAGCTCGTCTCCTTGGGGTTGTCCCGCCATCTTTGTGAAGAAGAAGGATCAAACCTTGCGAATGTGTGTGGACTATCGGCCCCTAAATGAGGTCACCATTAAGAATAAGTACCCTCTTCCAAGGATTGATATCTTATTTGATCAACTGACTGGGGCGAGGGTGTTTTCCAAAATTGATCTCAGATCGGGCTATCATCAAATCCGTATTCGGCCCGAGGATATACCGAAGACCGCTTTCACTACGCGGTATGGATTATTCGAGTATCTAGTAATGTCTTTCGGGCTCACCAATGCTCCTGCCCACTTCACCTATTTAATGAACTCGGTGTTCATGCCCGAGCTAGACAAGTTCGTGGTGGTCTTCATTGATGATATTTTGATATATTCTAAAAATGAAGAGGAGCATGCTCAGCACTTACGGATTGTATTGACGCGCCTGAGGGAACATCAGCTTTATGCCAAGTTCAGCAAGTGCGCGTTTTGGCTGGAGGAGATTCAATTTCTGGGGCACATATTATCATCCAAGGGAATTGCGGTAGACCCTAGCAAAGTCAAGGATATTCTGGAATGAAAACCTCCAACGACTGTTCACCAAGTCCGGAGTTTTCTTGGACTAGCAGGATACTATCGCAGATTTATACCTGATTTTTCTAAGCTTGTGAAGCCAATCACAAGTTTATTGAAGAATGATACCAAATTCAATTGGTCTTCAAAATGTAATGAAGCCTTTGAGGCATTGAAGACGCTATTGACCACTGCTCCGGTATTGGCTCAACCGGACATCACTAAGCCTTTTGATGTATATTGTGATGCGTCAGGCAGTGGACTCGGCTGTGTGCTAATGCAAGAGGGCCGAGTGATTGCATATGCTTCAAGGCAGTTACGCCGACATGAGGAGCACTATCCAACTCATGATCTGGAGTTAGCTGCGGTGGTTCATGCCCTGAAAATCTGGCGTCACTATCTGCTGGGAAATATCTGCCACATATACACCGATCACAAGAGTTTGAAGTATATATTTACCCAGTCAGAATTGAATATGAGGCAAAGACGATGGCTTGAGCTTATTAAAGATTATGAACTAGAGATCCATTATCACCCAGGCAAGGCCAATGTGGTGGCAGATGCATTGAGTCGTAAGACTTTCTGCCACTGTCTTATGGTTGAGACCTCCGAAGATACTTTGTGTCAAGAAATGGAGAAGTTAAACCTGGGAATGATCCAACAAGGGACTCTAAATCAGCTAAAGCTTGAGTCAACCATTTTGCAAAGGATAATTGATGCTCAAAAGGATAATCAGGGTACGAAGCACATCCGAGAGAAGATCAGGGCTGGAACAGCCCAATGTTTTAAGGAAGATAATCAAGGTGTGTTATGGTTCAACAACCGCATAGTAGTGCCGAAGAATGAAGAGCTCCGCCAGCAAATCTTAGATGAGGCGCATCTTAGTCGCTATTCCATTCATCCGGGAAGCACTAAGATGTATCATGATCTGAAACAACATTACTGGTGGACGAAGATGAAGGTTGAGATTGCGCGCTATGTGGCTAAGTGCGACACTTGTAGACGTGTCAAAGCCATACACCTAAAAACTGCTGGTCCATTGCAATCTTTGCCAATCCCAACATGGAAGTGGGAAGACATCAGCATGGACTTCATTGTGGGATTACCCAGGACGGCCAAGGGGTATGATTCTATTTGGGTTATCGTTGATCGACTCACAAAAATTGCCCATTTCTTACCCGTCAGGACCAAATATACTGTAGCCACGTATGCAGCATTGTATATCAACCGTATTCTCAGTTTGCATGGTGTTCCAAAGACCATAGTGTCGGATCGTGGACCTCAGTTCGTATCCAAGTTCTGGGAAGAACTTCATAAATCCTTGGGTACCAAATTAATCCACAGTTCGGCCTATCATCCTCAAACCAGTGGACAAACTGAGAGAGTGAACCAAATACTTGAAGATATGCTGCGGGCATGTGTCCTGGATTTCTCGCAAAAATGGGATGAGTGTTTGCCCTTAGCGGAGTTTTCATACAATAACAGTTATCAGGAAAGTATCAAGATGGCACCTTTTGAAGCTTTATATGGACGTCGGTGTCGAACTCCGCTAAATTGGTCTGAACCTGGTGAAAGATACTTCTTTAGGCCTGACATGGTGAAAGAGGTCGAAGAAAAGGTTCAGAAAATTATTCATAATATGAAAGAAGCTCAGACTCGACAAAAGAGTTATGCAGACCGACGACGACAACCCTTATGTTTTCAGGTAGACGACCATGTCTACTTGAAAGTTTCACCAATAAAGGGTGTATCGCGTTTCGGGGTTAAAGGAAAACTTGCACCCAGATACATTGGTCCATTCCTGGTACTTGAGCAATGTGGACCAGTGGCATACCGACTTCAGCTCCCTGAAACATTGTCTGCCGTGCACAATGTGTTCCACGTGTCACAATTGAAGAAGTGTCTTCGGGTTCCCGATCGAACCATTGAAGTGACTGATGTTGTCCTGGAACCAGATTTGACATACTCGGAACATCCCATTCGAGTTCTGGATCAAAAGGACAGGGTTACCCGGAGAAAGACTCTCAAGTTTTATAAGATACAGTGGAACCAACATTCGGAAGATGAGGCTACATGGGAAACCCAAGAATTCTTAGATAAGAATTTCCCAGGCTTTCTAGCCTCTTGTAAGTTGTAAAACTTGTATAGTTGTGTAATAAAGGAGTGAACCCCCACACCACCCCTGCCTTGTACCAAAAATAAGGAAATAAAAACATGACACATTTCCTTTTCCATTCCTCACCCTAGGATTTTAAATCTCGGGACGAGATTCTTTTATGGGGGGAAGGATGTAACACCCCTGGTGTTACTATAACTAAAATTTGAGCATGACATCATGAGCATGGGCATTGCATATGTTTGACACACCTAGAGTGCATTCACTAGGCAAAAATTTCAAACAAGTCGTATTATTTTACTATTTTACAAATAGGACCCTGGTTTAAGGACTTAACCCTAACTAGTGATTAAAGGGGTAAAATTTAACCAAAGTTGAGAAAACCTAAAGGCTTTAGGGTAAAAGTCATAAAGTGACCCCAACAATAAGGTTGAAGCACATTTATACCCTTGAGATATTAAAAACCCTAATCAAAACCCTGGAAAACCCTAAAACCAAACCCTAGGGACCTAAGTGCAAAATTAGTCCACTTTTGGGCTAAAGTGCAAAAACCAAGTCAAACAAGTGTTTCAAGTCTATTGGATCACAAAAATGTGGACTTGAAAGCAAAACCCTTGGGTTTGGACTTATTTACAAAATAGACCTCCCTTGAGTTTGCACTAAGTCTGGAAAATCAGTGCATGGGCTCAACTTTGGAGCTTTATAACTTGCAACCTATTGGGTTTTTGCCCTAGGTCACCACATCAAAGTTGAAGCCTAATCATAGGAGAACAACTTTGCTAAAGGGTGCAAGCATAGTTGTTATGAAAAATTTGCAGAAAAACCCAGTCCAAAACTGGCTGTCAGGCTGTTTTGAACTGAATATCTGCCTAGCAGTGAACTGACCCCAACTTTGAGCTCAGATTCAAGCATGATCCAGTGCTCAAATGTGTTTATGTCCTATAATGGAGTTGTAGCTGGTTCATGACTCTACAACTTTGGTACAGATCGATAACAAAGTTGCTATGCAAAATAAAAACTTATGGACTCTGCAAACTCGACTGTCAGGCTGTCTGATGAGCTCTGGTGATGGTACAGTAGCTGTTGAAACTGAAGAAGAATCTCTTCTTCCTCACCGCCGGTAGCTTCTGCCGTCGATCGCCGCTCGCTAAGATTCGTGCTCGACGGTCGCCGGATAAGCTTGCCACGGTAACGGCCTCATCACCGGTGAGCTGGCCACCACTCCGACGGCTTCACCCCCCCTGTCTCCCTTCAACTTTGCGGCTGGCGGATTACCTCGCCGTCGACCGCCGCTTCCCGGCCTTATGCCGCGTGTCCAAGTCTTTCACCGTGTCGCCGTAACCTCCTCTAACCCCTCCGTGGATCACTGGACTTACCGCCACGTCGCGGCCACGTAACCGCGCGCCAGTGCGTCTTCCCTATCTCCGGCCGCCGCTCATCTTCATCCAAATTGAGCACCGCCGCCCGTGAACACTATAAATTGACCCCGCCGTGAGCTTCGCTATATCTTTACGCATCCAGCCACCGCTAATCAGCCCCGATCATCCACCCGAGCGCTCGAATTTCTAACTGCCCCCAAATCGGTTCTCCGCCGCTGTAAAACGAGCTCACCGTGGTCAGCCCTCCACAGGTCCGTTCCTGCCCTCTGCGCCCTCGTTTAAGCTTTCCCATGTCTCCGTGATGCTTACCGAAGCATTGGATTGAATTAGACCGGCGCCTATCGCCGGGAACACGCTCTGGCCGCCGTGGTGCTTACGGCCATCGTGGCCGGAGCTCTATGAGCCACCAACGGTGCAATTACCTTAGGGGAAATGCTCCTTAGGGGTTGAATTTCGTGTATGCCGCTCGGAGAACTCAGCCACTGCCTCAATCGCCCGGCGTAGCTGCTCGCCGGAGCGCGGCCGCGCGGAGCACCGTCGTGGACTTGAAATCGTGAATTGACCAGAACCCAGGGGCCTTTTCGAGAACGGTCAGCGACTCAGAACAATAGTGATTGGCTCTGATTCGGTTTAGTTGTTAAGCCGGGGGTCTCTGCGTAAAACGACCTTCGCGGGCGCGCGCGCGCGCGCGAAACCGCTTGGGCCTGGGCTTGTTGGGCCAGAAACGGCCCAGTACTGTTTATCGTTTCCCTTTTTCTTTTCCAGCTGAACTTTGAAAAACTGTAGAAAATTATAGAAAAATGCTAAAATTATGAGACCAATTTTCCTAGGTTTGTTATTTTCCATAGAATTTATTAAAAATAGTTTCATGATTTTTAGATCAAGTAGGGAATTTTAGGATATTTAAAACAGCCTAAATCCATGGTTCTGGATTTTTAGAAATTAAATAATAAGTCCAAAATTCCCCAAACTTTTTATGTAAGCTTTTCCCATTATTTAGAAGACTTGGGTAGAGTTTGGGTTGATTTGGACCTTGTTTGATCACTAAACCCAAAACCACCCCCCCTGCTCCATGAACTCCTTTACCGACTCCGGAAACCCTAGGTTCCCGGAACTCCGTGAAGGAAAGTTGTACTCAAGACATAAATAACAAGTTTATGTTACCTTTGCATCCTCATGAGCATTCCATGACATCCATCCTTATGTATGTATATGGTTATATTAGAGCAAGAAGAAGAAGAAGAAGTTCTTGAAGAAGGGATACCACCCACCTCTGATCCTCAGGCAGACAACTGCTTCTATTTTGATATCTGTGGATCCGAGCCAGAACCATCTGATAACAAAGGCAAGCCCCGGTGCATTTGCCACCTCCCTTGATGTTTTTAAATACTTTTCGCACACTTTAAGTCTAGTGAAATGTGCATTAGGTTTATAGGAGTTACCTGAAACCTTTTGATGCATGACTTTCCGTGATTTCCATACCTGGTTAGATACTTCTGTGAAGTATCAAAAGTATGATTTTCAAAAATGCTTAGACTTGCTTAGATCTTGTGGATAGAGATTGTCCTCAATTTAACCATGGGGAGGATGGTTTCTACCCACAAGAATATTTTCATTTGGAGCGATAGTGGGATCTTACCGCAAGTTCCCTGAGATGCTCTTTCCTCCTAAGGAACAGACACAATCCTAAGGATGGAAATACTCAAATTGAGACTTGGGGGTAGGAACAGGTGATGTTCTACCCAGGTTGGTTAAGGATTAACGCGTATGTAGGCGTGCTGACCGAGGACCCTTTAACTGGTCACATGCCTCGTCATGGGTAAGCCTTGCCTCGGGCAGACTAAGGCCAGAATAAGATAACACGAAATGGGAGTGGAGCGGTGGCGAGAGTAGCGTGTACCCTCCGTGGCAAGAGGCTGGACGGTGGTGTATCTGTGCTCTCGGTTTGCGTGAACCTGATCCGGTCTTAAGAACCCCGGTGGCGGGTTGACATATGCAAGGGTTAAGTGCTACATATGTCGTGTGATTGGAGATCCTCAGCTGAGTATAATCGATTCGGATCGCCGTACCTTCGCGGTTATGAAGACTTGGTCACTTCCCTGCAACCTAGAGTCAGGATGTGAAAACTATGGACAAAAATGATGTTGTTTTGATGTAATGAGAAATTAGACTAGATGCAAATGGAGTCTATTAATACTTAATATGGCATTAAAAGATTGAAAGTAAGGACTCACTTTAGTAAGCGACTTCTGCAAAAATATAAGTTGATTCTTGCTAAAGCCTTACCTCGACTCCCCTATATCCAGCATACCCTTGAGAGTCTTTTCCTTAGTCGGGTAAGACTTGCTGAGTAATTCCATACTCAGGGTTTATCCCTTTGTTGTTTTTAGGTGGGGAAGTAGCAGATTTCTGCTGCTTCTGTGCTAAGGTGGTTCCCAACGAAGAGAAACAGGAATGAAGTGCGGGAGGACTCGGTCCTCCATCTTAAGATCTTTTGTTCTAGTCCTTCGGGAGAAGTGGTGTCTCCCCGGTTTGTATAATTAATACTTTTATGCACTCGTTTTTAGAACTGGTCTGTAATAACTTAACTTGAGCTTACTTTGGAAATAAATGTAAAATTATGTAATCGCTTCCGCATATCTTTATCTCCGATGATCTGTAATGTCTGCAAGACGGGTGAAACGTTCCTGGTAAGGTAAGGAAGATACCGAGCTTGTCAAGTAACTTAGGAACATCTACAGGGTGTCTGATGTCTGTTAGACAAGGACAACTGTAGGTGGGCCTGATTACTTGGGAGGTTCCGTCACAAGGTCTTACCCCTTTAATCCCTATTTAGGGTTAAGTTTCCTATCCAGGGTTCTATTTGCAAAAACACTTAAACAATACAACTTGTTTGAAATTTTTGCCTAGTGAATGCACTCTAAGTGTGTCAAACATTTGCAATGCCAATGCTTATGATGTCATGCTCAAGTTTTAGTTACAGTAACACCAGGGGTGTTACATCCTTCCCCCCCATAAAAGAATCTCGTCCCGAGATTTAAAGTCCTAGGGTGAGTAATGGAAAAGGAAATGTGTCACATTTTTATTCCCTTATTTCTGGTACAAGGCAGGGGTGGTGTGGGGGTTCACTCCTTTATTGCAATAACTATATACACTTTACGAATTACATGAGGCTAGAAAACCTGGGAAATTCTTATTCAAAAAGTCTTGAGTTTCCCATGTTGCCTCTTCCTCAGAATGTTGGTTCCATTGTATCTTGTAGAACTTGAGAGTTTTTCTCCGGGTAACCCTGTCCTTTTGATCCAGAACTCGAATAGGATGTTCCGAGTATGTTAAATCTGGTTCCAGGACCACATCTGTCACTTCAATGGTTCGATCGGGAACCCGAAGACACTTCTTTAATTGTGACACATGGAACACATTATGAATAGCAGACAATATTTCGGGTAACTGGAGTCGGTATGCCACTGGTCCACATTGCTCAAGTATAGGAAATGGACCAATGTACCTGGGTGGAAGTTTCCCTTTAACCCCAAAACGCGATACACCCTTCATTGGTGAAACTTTCAAGTAGACATAATCGCCCACCAGAAAGCATAAGGGTTGTCGTCGTCGGTCTGCATAACTCTTTTGTCGAGTCTGAGCTTTCTTCATATTATGAATAATTTTCTGAACCTTTTCTTCGGCCTCCTTCACCATATCAGGCCTAAAGAAGTCCCTTTCTCCAGGTTCAGACCGATTTAGCGGAGTTCGACACCGTCGCCCATATAAAGCTTCAAAAGGTGCCATCTTGATACTTTCTTGATAGCTGTTATTGTATGAAAACTCCGCTAAGGGCAAACATTCATCCCATTTCTGTGAGAAGTCCAGAACACATGCCCGCAGCATATCCTCAAGTATTTGATTGACCCTGTCAATCTGTCCACTTGTTTGAGGATGATAAGCCGAACTGTGGAGCAATCTGGTACCCAAGGATTTATGAAGTTCTTCCCAAAATTTGGATACGAACTGAGGTCCACGATCTAACACTATAGTTTTTGGAATACCATGCAAACTGAGAATACGAGCAATGTATAATGCTGTATAAGTGGCCACTGTATATTTGGCCCTGACGGGTAAGAAGTGGGCAATCTTTGTGAGTCGATCAACGATAACCCAAATAGAATCATACCCTTTGGCCGTCCTGGGCAGTCCCACAATAAAGTCCATACTTATGTCTTCCCATTTCCATGTTGGGATTGGCAAAGATTGTAATGGACCAGCAGTTTTCATGTGTATGGCCTTGACACGTCAGCAAGTGTCACACTTAGCCACATAGCGTGCAATTTCGATCTTCATCTTTGTCCACCAGTAATGTTGCTTCAAGTCTTGGTACATCTTAGTGCTTCCGGGATGAATAGAATAGCGACTAAGATGTGCTTCATCAAGAATTTGCTGGCGGAGTTCTTCATTCTTTGGCACTACTATGCGGTTTTTAAACCATATCACACCTTGATCGTCTTCCTTGAAACATTTGGCTGTTCCAGCCCTTATTTTCTCCCGTATGTGCTTCATACCCAAATTATCCTTTTGAGCATCAATTATCCTTTGCAAAATGATTGACTCAAGCTCTAGCTGATTCAGAGTCCCTTGTTGGATTATCCCCAGGTTTAACTTTTCCATCTCTTGACATAAAGTGTTGTCAGAGGTCTTCACCATAAGACAGTGGCAGGAAGCCTTACGGCTCAGTGCATCTGCCACAACATTGGCTTTGCCTGGGTGATAATGGATCTCCAGTTCATAGTCCTTAATAAGCTCAAGCCATCGTCTTTGCCTCTTATTTAATTCTGACTGGGTGAAGATGTACTTCAAACTTTTATGATCTGTATAAATATGACAGACATTTCCCAGCAGATAATGACGCCAAATTTTCAGGGCATGAACCACAGCAGCTAGCTCCAGATCATGAGTTGGGTAATGCTCCTCATGTCGGCACAACTGTCTTGAAGCATATGCAATTACTCGGCCCTCTTGCATTAATACACAGCCGAGTCCACTGCCAGACGCATCACAATATGCATCAAAAGGCTTAGTGATGTCCGGTTGAGCCAATACCGGCGCAGTGGTTAATAATGTCTTCAATTGCTCAAAGGCTTCATTACACTTAGAAGACCAATTGAATTTAATGTCACTCTTCAATAAACTTGTGATTGGCTTCACAAGCTTAGAAAAATCTGGTATGAATCTGCGATAATATCCAGCTAGTCCAAGAAAACTCCAGACTTGGTGAACAGTGGTTGGGGGTTTCCACTCCAGAATATCTTTGACTTTGCTAGGATCTACCGCAATTCCTTTGGCCGATAACACGTGCCCCAAAAATTGAATTTCCTCCAGCCAGAACGCGCACTTGCTGAACTTGGCATACAGTTGATGTTCCCTCAGGCGCGTTAATACAATCCGTAGATGTTGAGCATGCTCCTCTTCATTTTTAGAGTATATCAAGATGTCGTCGATGAAGACTACCACGAACTTGTCCAACTCGGGCATGAACACCGAGTTCATCAAGTAAGTGAAATGAGCAGGAGCATTGGTTAACCCGAAAGACATTACCAGATATTCAAACAATCCGTACCGCGTAGTAAACGCGGTCTTTGGTATATCCTCGGGCCGAATACGGATTTGGTGATAGCCCGACCTGAGATCAATTTTGGAAAATACCCTTGCCCCAGTCAGTTGATCAAATAAGATGTCGATCCTTGGAAGAGGGTACTTGTTCTTGATGGTGACCTCATTTAGGGGTCGATAATCCACGCACATACGTAAGGTTTGATCCTTCTTTTTAACAAAAATGGCGGGGCAACCCCATGGAGACGAGCTTGGCCGGATGAACCCTTTATTCAGTAGATCTTGTAATTGAATCTTCAATTCCGCCAACTCATTAGGGGGCATACGGTACGATCTTCGGGAGATGGGAGCCGTACCGGGCTTTAGCTCAATTACAAATTCTACATCTCTTTTAGGGGGCAGTCCAGGCAAATCTTCCGGAAATACATCTGGAAACTCACATACTACCGGAATATCCTTGATCTCCGGTACAATGGCTTCATATATTCTACCAGAAGCTTTGGCTGGATTGGTTACGGGGAGAGACAAAAGAATCTCTTCTTGTTTATAGCTCAACCTGACGGTTCTGAGTTCAGTGTTGAGAATTGCCTTGTGTTGGGTTAACCAATTCATACCCAAAATTACATCTATATCCTGGCCTTTCAGAACAATCATGTTAGCAGGAAAGTTCCGTCCGGCCATTGTTACTGGCACTTCATAGGCCACTTCTCTAGTAAAAATGTGTCCCCCAGGTGAATGAATTTTAAATCCTTCTTTTGATTCATGGCATGAAATGTGATGTTGCTTCACAAATGTCTTGCTAATAAATGTATGCGAAGCACCAGAATCAAAAAGAATAATGGCAGGGTGACTGGCCACGGGAAACGTACCCATCATCACCGGCTCTCCTTCCGGTGTAGTGGCCACTTGAGTATAGTATACCCGCCCCGTCTTCTTTGTATTCCTCCCCACATTATTTCCCTTGGGCTGAGCTGATTTTCCAGATCCTTGCTGAGCATTTGATTGATTTTGTTTGGGATATGGGCAGTCTTTGATGAAGTGTCCTGACTTGCCACAATTAAAACACCCGGTTGAAGAGCTGGGCAAAGCAGGGAATCGAGTGCCCGGGGCACCCGGCTGATTTGGGGTAGTGGGGGTATTGTTGGGACGAATAATGATTGGCTGCTTGAAAGGGAATGAGGGTGGACGAGAAAAAGTGCGATTTTGGCTAGAAGGCCGGATCACAAACCGTTGCCTCTTCGCCTGGCCCTGATTAGGCTTCTCACCACCGAATCCCTTGTTCTTCCCGAAACCTGTGTATTTTGCTTCAACAGATAAGGCTGTGCTGACAGCCTTTCCATACGTGAGATCTATGCATGTGGCCATTTTTCTCTGCAATCGATCATTCAGATCCCTCATAAAGCAGTTCTTTTTCTTTAAATCAGTGTTCACCTGGTCGATTGCGTATTGTGACAGGTGATTAAACTTGTTGAGATACTGATTGACGGTATCTCCTCCTTGTTTCAGCTTCATGAACTCTTCCTGCTTCATATGCAGAACACCTTCAGGTATTTAGTGCTCGCGGAAGGCCACTTTAAATTCTTCCCAGGTGACTTGATGGTTGGCAGGTTGAATAGCCACAAAATTCCCCCACCAGGTACTGGCAGGGCCACGTAGTTGTTGTGCTGCGAATAACGGCTTCTGCGTCTCTGAACAGCGGAGAAGACCAAACTTTTGTTCAATAACCCGTATCCACTCATCAGCTTCCAACGGGTCCTCAGCCTTAACAAATAGTGGTGGACGGGTTTCAGAGAAATCCAGATAGGTGGTTTCACGGGGGCCTTGCTGATAACCCCTTCCACCCTGCTGCTGGAGCTGTTGGCCCGCCATTTCTCTAAGAAAGCGGGTATTGTCCGCAGTCACGTTCACCAAGGCGGCAATCGCCTCGGCCAATGTGGGTGGAACCGGAGGTGGATTTGGGGTAACATCCCTTCCCCCAGAAGTTCCCGCTGCATCCTGCCCTCGAGTCCTGGTAGGCATATGAGGCAAAGAACATTTGAAATAAATATAATATGCCAGAGAAACCTTCCATTTTACATTACCATCAAAAGTAATGATACAGACTCGATGTTACATAACAGGATACATTACCCATTATACAATAGTTCAACCCTTTGTACAACATACTACTTCTATTTCTACAACTACACTACTACTCCTACTTCTGATTGCTCTTGGCAGCTTCATCGTCAGGTGTGGGAGACCATACGTCGACCAGCCTCAAAGAAGGAGGGGGCCTAAAAAGGTCTAACTCACCACCAAGCGCTTCTCCCGCATTATGCGAGGGTCTGGCTTCTGACCTGACGGGATCTGCAGGGACATTTGGGTGTAATTGCGAATACAGTACATGAACTTCCTCATGTAAAGTATTGCAATATACCTGCAAGTTGTCAATAGCAACGCTAAGTTCGTTGACTCGTGCTCGAGCCTTCGCTTCCTTAGCTAAAGCTACTGAGCGAGATTGTACCGCCCAATCAAGCGCCAAATCTCGGTCAGCTAGTTGATCTTGCAGGGTGCGGATGTAACTTCTTAAATCATTTATTCGGTCACCGTCCGCAACCCATAAATTGGTCCTGCGTTGTAACTCCGCTTGAAGTTGATTCACGCGAGCTTCGAGATCACCAATAGGATCGTTGCTCCCGCTACTGCTATCTTGCTCCCGTGGGGCAAGTTGGTGTCGAGGTACACCGATAGGTCCAGTATGCTTTCGCGCCGTTTTCCTTGTACGCGGCGACATTTGCTAAGGGGGAAAATTTATTAGTACAATTCTTAGCATGATGCATGAATAAGTACAGAATCAACCTTAGTCGATTCAACTTGCACTCTTTCTATCTGGTCTTTGAAATAAACTCTTCAGAGATGCTTAGGTAAGAAGAGAAGAATTTTCTAGATAAGTCTAAGAAAATCCTTTTGAAGATGCTACATAAAATCTGCCAAGAAGGGCTACGCTCCGATACCAGCTGTGACAGAACCTCCCAAGTAACTAGGCCCACCTACAGTTGTCTTTGTCCAACAGACATTAGACAACCCTGTAGATATTCCTGGATTACTCGACAAGTTCGGTATCTTCTTCTTACCTTACCAGGAACGTTTCACCCGTCTTGCAGACATTACAGAACATCGGAGATATAGATATGCGGAAGTGATTACATAAACTTACATTTATTAAAAAGTAAGATCAAGTTGTTTATTACAGACCAGAACTATATAACGAGTGCAGAATAATATTATTACACATACCAAGGGAGGCAAAAACTCCTCCCGACAGCTATCACACAAAAAGTCCTAATGGAGGATCCTTTCCTCCCGCACTTCACTCTTGCTTATCTTCATTAGGAACCACCTTGGAGCAAAAGCAACAAAGGTTTGTCGCTTCCTCACCTAAAAACAACGGAGGGATAAACCCTGAGTATGGAATTACTCAGCAAGTCTTACCCGACTAAGGAAAAGACTCTCAAGGGTATGCTGGATAAATAGGAATCAAGGAGAGGCTTTAGCAAAAATCAACTTAGATACTTGTGCAGAAATAGCTCACTAAAGTGAGTCCTTACTTTCAACATTTTAACGCCGAATTAAGTATTAATAGACTCTGTTTGCCTCTAGTCTAATTTCATCATCTCTTCAATACAACATCATTTTTATCCATAATGTTCACATCCTGACTTAGGTTGTAGGGAAGTGACCAAGTCTTCATAACCGCGAAGGTACGGCGATCCGAATCGATTATACTCAGCTGAGGATCTCCAATCACACGACATATGTAGCACTTAACCCTTGCATATGTTAACCCGCCACCGGGGTTCTTAAGACCAGATCAGGTTCACGCAAACCGAGAGCACAGATACACCACCGTCCAGCCTCTTGCCACGGTGGGTACACGCTACTCTCGCCACCGCTCCACGCCCATTTCGTGTTATCTTATTCTGGCCTTAGTCTGCCCGAGGCAATGCTTACCCATGACGAGGCATGTGACCAGTTAAAGGGTCCTCGATCAGCACGCCTACATACGCATTCAATCCTTAATCAACCTGGGTAGAACATCACCTGTTCCTAACCCAAGTCTTGATTTAAGTACTTCCATCCTTAGGATTGTTTCTGTTCCTTAGGATGAAAAGAGCATCACAGGGAACTTTGCAGTAAGATCCCACCATTGCTCCAAAAGAAAATACTCTTGCAGGTAGAAGTCATCCTTTCTCGAGCTAGGCTAAGGACAACCTCTATCCACAAGATCTAAGCAGGGCTAAGCATTTTTGTAAATCATATTTTTGATACTTCATCCGAAGTATCTATAAAGGTATGGATATCAAAGAAGGCAATGCATCAAAGGGTTTCAAGCAACTCCGATAACCTAATGCACATTTCACTAGACTTAAAGTGTGCGAAAAGTATTTAAAAACACAAGGAAGGGGTTGCATGCACCGGGGCTTGCCTTCGTTCACAAGTGAGTCTGGCTCGGATCCACAAATATCAAAGTAGAAGCAGTTGCCTGCTTGAGAATCCGAGGGTGGTGGTGTCCTTTCTTCGGTGACTTCCACTTCTTCTTCACGTTCTAACATAACCATATATATACATATATAAGAATGAATGCCATGTAATGCTCATGAGAGTGCGAAGACAATAAAGATTTATTATCTAAGTCTTGAATACAACTTTCCTTCACGGAACTCCGAGAACTTAGGGTTTCCGGAGTCAGTAAAGGAGTTCAAAGGGCAGGGGGGTTTTGGGTTCTAGTTATCAAACATGGTCCAAATCAATTCAAACTCTACCCAAGGATTTTAAATATTGTTTTAAGTTCCCATAAAAAGTTTGGGCAATTTTGGACTTACCAATTATTTTTTAAAAATCCATAACAAATACTTTTAACTACTTTAAATGCCCTAAAATTTCTTATTTCCACTAAAATTCATGAAACTATTTTTATTAAATTCTAGGGAAAATAATGAACCTAGGAAAATTGGTTTCACAATTTTAGGATTTTTCTGTAATTTTCTACAATTGTTTTAGCTCTGGAGTAAAAAGAAAAAGAAAAACTTATGAATAGTACTGGGCAACATCTGGCCCAGACGGCCCAGTAACACAGGGAATACGCGCGCGTGCGCCCGTGCCCTGGCGGCTTTGCAAAAAAGGCCTCGGGGTTTTATCTATCTGGAGACAAGTTCTTCTACTGTTTTAGTGAGTCGCTGACGGTTTACACTAAGGCCCTCCACATTCTATACTTTCGCAGAGCAAAGTCCATGACGAGGAACAGCCCTCGCCGCACTCCGGCGAGCCTATTCCGGCCAGATGACGCCACGGCTGGAGCTCTCAAGTGACAGGGACACAATTAGATCCACCCCGACCACTTCCCCTCCATCAATTTCACCAACGGCGCACTACAATGTCCTGGCCACGGTGACAGAGCGGATGGACAAGAGGGTGAACATGTTACGATCGGACAGCGACGGGGATGGCCAAATTGAGGTTGGGTAAAGGTTCACGGGTTCACCAGGGTCCATGGACATGCTTCGGTTTGGGCAGAACAAGACCCGAAGAGCGGGTCGACGGTGAGGGGGGGGGGGGGTCACGTCGGTGTTTGACAGCGCACGGGTGCGTTCCTGTGATGAGCTTCGGCCAAACTCTAAATTGCCGCATCTAGGAGCAATAGGAGATCAAAGACTAACTAAAACAGGGAGTAATTTGAGAGTTACTGACCAGAGGAACGCTGGCCACGAAGAAGTTCTTCACGGCGGAGCAAGAACAGAGGAGAGAGGGAATTGGGGCTGTGCAAGTTCTCTGGCGAAATTAAGTCGATTGCTTAAGCACTGAGGTGCGTAATGGGGAGAAGAAGCAGAGTCCGAGCTCAATTTATAGGCCATCGACCAGAGTTGGAGAAGAAGCACAGACTACGGATGCGCTGGCAAGCTTTTCGCGCGGCGGATTCCGGTGATGGCACGGGGGTCGCCGTTTAACCGGAGCTCGCCACCTCAGTAACCTTTTGCCACGACGCCGAGGATATTTACCGCGGCCACCGACGACCAGTCACACCGCGGTGGCGTTCTTATCGCCGGCGGGGGGGCTGACCCCAATCCACGGTGTGATATTTCTGAAGACAGTGAACAGTGCGCCAGATTCAGTGGACAGCTTAACTGACAGACCAAGTTGGAGCCCTATTTTCTCCAATTTTTATGTGAAACCTATGCCAACTTTCTGCAGTAAAGTTGTAGAGCTATAATCCATCTATAACTTTGCTAAAATGTGCTCCCACAAAAAGTCACTGGATCCCATTCAAAATCGAGCTCAAAGTTCATCCCATAACACTGTTACTCTGAATTTCAGACCTCAAGCAGTCTGACAGTCCAACTTCAGGCTCAATTATCTCCAGTTTTTCCTTAACAACTATGCTCACACCTTTGAGCAAAGTTGTTCTCCTATGATTGGGCTACAATCTTAATGTGGTGACCTAGGGCAAAAACTCTACAGTTTGAAAGTTACAAGGCTCCAAAGTTGAGCCAAAACTCTGAAATTTCAGACTTAGAATAGAACCTAATTGAGGTCCATTTTGCATTTAAGTCCAAAACTCAACATTGGGCTTTAAAGTCCACACATTTGTGAACCAAAGGACTTAAGAAACTTATTTGACTTGGTTTTTGCACTTTAGTCCAAAAGTGGACTAATTTTGCACATAGGTCCCTAGGGTTTGGTTTTTGGGTTTTTTAGGATTCCAATTAGGGTTTTTGGTATCCCAGGGGCATAAATGTGATTCAACTTTGTTTTTGGGGATATTTTATGATCTTTCCCTAAAGTCTTTAGGTTTTCTCATCTTGGGTTAGGTCTTACCCCTTTAATCCCTATTTAGGGTTAAGTTTCCTATCCAGGGTTCTATTTGCAAAAACACTTAAACAATACAACTTGTTTGAAATTTTTGCCTAGTGAATGCACTCTAAGTGTGTCAAACATATGCAATGCCAATGCTTATGATGTCATGCTCAAGTTTTAGTTACAGTAACACCAGGGGTGTTATAGGCTGGCCCTCGAAGGGTTCACAGTCACCTCAAACACAGAGCGAGGGATGACCCTGGGTACGTTCGATACATAACCAAGGCTCGAGCTACGCTCCCGAGGTACCCTAGGACATTTTCGAGACCAGCGGGAATGATCTTGTAATGGAATCCCATCAGAGGGAGGCATCGAGCCCTCGGACCCCGTCAAAAGGGGACCGGGTCCGGTAGATCACCCGCAGGTACTTTTGGAGCGCGCCTCCAGGCCTCTAGCCAACCCCTAACAAATGGGGCACGGGCGTCCACTCGGATTACCCACCAGCAGCTCACCGGAGACACCATGTTCGGCGCCCTCCGAGGGCAACATGGCGTTTTCCCCCTCCTCCTTGCGGAAAGGCGACGCAGGGGCGTATGTAAAAAAGTCGAGTCTGTCCTTGACCATCCTCTCGCCCTGTGCAGAGGCTCGGGGGCTGCTCTCGCAAACCCGGCTCCGGCCAAACGGTTGACAGCGTCAACATACCAGCCCGAGAACTTGGGACCCGACCGTGAACCCGGGCTACGGCCAGCTTGCATGAGGGAACAACCAGACCAGCCGAAGTGTTGCGAAACGCACTAAGACCTCGAAGGAGTCAAACTACTCCTCCGAGGCCTCGGGGGCTACACCCAGCGGGTGCGCTCGCGCGCACCCACCGGAACAAAATGCAACCAAAAAAGGCTAGTCCCCTTGCAAAAAAGTGCGGCAAAAGCCTCCAAGCGAGTATTAACACTCCCTTCGAGGCTCGGGGGCTACTGTCGGGGACCATAATTAGGGGTACCCTCAAGGCTCCTAAATCTCAGCTGGTAACCCCTATCAGCACAAAGCTGCAAAGGCCTGATGGGTGCGATTAAGTCAAGTATCGGTCCATTCGAGGGACGCGATCACGCCTTGCCCGAGCCCAGCCTCGGGCAAGGGCAGCCGACCCCAGAGGATCTACGTCTCGCCCGAGGACCCCCTCCAGCAACGGACACACCTTCGGCTCGCCCGAGGCCCAGTCTTCACCAAGAAGTAACCTTGGCCAAATCGCCACGCCAACCGACCAAATCGCAGGGGCATTTAATGCAAAGGTGGCCTGACACCTTTATCCTGACGCACACCCTCCAGTCGACAGAGCCGAAGTGACCGCAGTCACTTTGCCGCTCCACTGACCAGTCTGACAAGAGGACAGCGCCGCCTGCGCCGCTCCGACTGTTGAGCCACTCGACAGAGTGAGGCTGATAGCAGCCAAGTCCGGCCCTAGGCGCCATGGGAAACTCCGCTCCGCCCGACCCCAGGGCTCGGACTCGGGCTCAGCCCCGGAAGACGACGAACTCCGCTCCACCCGACCCCAGGGCTCGGACTCGGGCTCAGCCCCAGAAGACGACGAACTCCGCTCCGCCCGACCCCAGGGCTCGGACTCGGGCTTGACCCCGGAAGACGACGAACTCCGCTCCGCCCGACCCCAGGGCTCGGACTCGGGCTCGGCCCCGGAAGACGACGAACTCCGCTCCGCCCGACCCCAGGGCTCGGACTCGGGCTCAGCCCCGGAAGACGACGAACTCCGCTCCGCCCGACCCCAGGGCTCGGACTCGGGCTCGGCCCCGGAAGACAACGAACTCCGCTCCGCCCGACCCCAGGGCTCGGACTCGGGCTCAGCCCCAAAGGATGACGAACTCCACTTCGCCCGACCCTAGGGCTCGGACTCAGCCCTGGCCTCAGCCGACAGTCTCCGCCTTGTCCGGCCCGGGGGCTCGGACTCGACCTCGACCTTGGAAGACAGACTCGACCTCGACCTCGGAGGAGCCTCCACCTCGCCCAACCTAGGGCACGGACCGACCACGTCGACAGGAGGCGCCATCATTACCCTACCCCGAGCTGACTCAGGCTGCGAGGAACAAGACCGGCGTCCCATCTGGCTCGCTCCACTATACGAGTAATGATGGCGCGCCGCACGCTCTATGACGACGGTGGCTCTCAGCCCCCTTACGGAAGCAAGAGGACGTCAGCAAGGACTCGACAGCCCTGACAGCTGTCCTTCCGCCAGGCTCCAGCGCTCCTCCGACGGCCACGACACCACACGAACTGGGTGCCAAAACCTCTCCGGCTGCCACGATGGCATGTACTTCGGGCGCTAGCTCTCCTCCGCTAGACACGTTAGCACACTGCTACACCCCCCATCGTACACCTGGATCCTCTCCTTACGCCTATAAAAGGGAGGTCCAGGGCCCTCTTACAGAGGGTTGGCCGCACGGGGAAGGATGGGACGGCGCTCGCGCAAGGCCGCTCGCTCCCTCCCGCGTGGACGCTTGTAACCCCCTACTGCAAGCGCACCCGACCTGGGCGTGGGGCTAACACGAAGGCCGCGGGTTCCACCTCCCATGCCTGTCTCCCTCCGGCTGCTTTTCCCCCCTTCGCGTTCCGCCTCGCGCCGACCCATCTGGGCTGGGGCACGTGGCGACAATTTACTCGTCGGTCCAGGGACCCCCCGGGTTTCGAAACGCCGACACTACCGCAATGGCTAAGTTCTACACTAAATAAATATGAATACAAGATTGAAACTTAAATGCTTAATATAAATGCGGAAACTGAGAGCACCTAGAGGGGGGGTGAATAGGTGATCCTGTAAAAACTTGAAACTTAATGCCACAAAACTTGATTAGGAGTTAGCACAATAAAGCCAAGTGGCTAGAGAGGAGTTCTTGCAAAACACAATAACCACAAGGAGATCAACATAGAGAGGCACAGTGGTTTATCCCGTGGTTCGGCCAAGTCCAACACTTGCCTACTCCACGTTGTGGCGTCCCAACGGACGAGGGTTGCACTCAACCCCTCTCAAGCGGTCCAAAGACCCACTTGAATACCACGATGTTTTGCTTTCGTTTCACTATATCCCGCTTGCGAGGAATCTCCACAACTTGGAGCCTCTCGCCCTTACAATTTGACTACCACAAAGACGCACAGAAGTAAGGTTGGGATGAGCAACACACACAAGACACAAAATCAGAGCAACAACACGCACACAAGTCACAACACGAGCTCTCAACACAACTCGAAGAGTTCTCTACTCAAATGGAGCTCTAGTTGCTATCACAAAGAATCGAATGCACGAATATGAAGTCTTGGTGCTTAGGAATGCTCAAGGGATGCTTGGTGTTCTCCTCCATGTGCCTAGGGGTCCCTTTTATAGCCCCAAGGCAGCTAGGAGCCGTTGAGAGCAATCCAGGAAGGCAATTCTTGCCTTCTGTCGACTGGCGCACCGGACACTGTCCGGTGCGGATTTCTTTCCTGTTCTGGCGCAGCTGACCGTTGGAGACTTGGAGCCGTTGGCGCAACGGACACTGTACGGTGCACACCGGACAGTCCGGTGCCCCATCCGACCGTTGGCTCGGCCACGCGTCACGCGCGGATTGCGCGGCCGACCGTTGGCTCACCGGACAGTCCGGTGCATCACCGGACAGTCTGGTGAATTATAGCCGTACGCTGTTGACTTGGTTCCCGAGAGCGGCGACTTCGCCGCAGCCGACTCACCGGACACTGTCCGGTGCACCACCGGACAGTCCGGTGATTTATAGCCGTACGCCGCCGTCGAGATCCGAGAGCAGCCTTTTCACCAGAGCCAGCCTGCACCACCGGACACTGTCCGGTGCACCACCGGACAGTCCGGTGCACCCAGACTGAGCAGAGTCTTGGCTGCTCGCGCCAAGTCTTTTCCAATTGAATTTTCTCTGATTCTAGCACTTAGACAAATATGTTAGTACACAAAAACCAATGTACTAAGTCTAGAATCATACCTTTTTATTGATTTGCACTTTGTTCACCATTTGGCAAGGTTTAACACTTAAGCACTTATGTTGGACACTAAATCACAAAAATACTAAGAAATGGCCCAAGGACACATTTCCCTTTCAATCTCCCCCCTTTTTGGTGATTTATGCCAACACAACATAAAGCAACTAAAAGAAGTGCACTATCAATGCAATTTCGAACAAG
Source organism: Zea luxurians (assembly GCA_029449295.1). Taxonomy (NCBI): domain Eukaryota; kingdom Viridiplantae; phylum Streptophyta; class Magnoliopsida; order Poales; family Poaceae; genus Zea; species Zea luxurians. The sequence goes on from JAOPSE010000039.1 coordinate 17,596,291, forward strand.
AAATGATTTCGATTCAAATTTAGCATATTTGGATCATTCTTTGCCACCACTTGGTTTGTTTTTGCAAATCAAACTCAATTTCCTATCTCTAAGTCAAATTCACTTGTAGAGACATAAAGAAAGGTATTCCAAGAGAAATTGATCAAAGATTAAAAAAACTCCCCCTTTTTCCCATAATCAAACATTCTTCCCACAAGAGACCAACTTTTGACAATAAGAGTATTTTGACAAACCAAAACACTATTCTACTATTTTCAAAATTCTCAAGTGATAGCTGATCCATTTCTTGCTTTGGCCTTATTTTCTCCCCCTTTGGCATCAAGCACCAAAACAGGATCAATCTTGGCCCTAAAACCTCATTGCCTCACCAAAATCTTCGAATAAGAGTACAAAGGCAATAAGAATATGGAGATGAACTTGGAGTGAGTTACCCTCTCATTGGAGTGCAGTGGAAGTCTTGCATGGTCCAAGTTCACCTTTCCCTTTCAATCTACCTTTGAGACTAAATCAAGTAAACTCAAGCACATGGTTAGTCTCACAGGGTCAAGTTGTAGCATGCCTCCCCCTAAATAAGTGCATCACTTGCAATTGGACTTGTGAGGTCTGGGGATCATGAGTACAACTTGAGCACTATAAATAAACAACAAAATGCATAAGGAACATGATCAAAGGCATAAACACATGTATGCTACAAATCAATCCAAGTTCCGCGAATCTAGGACATTTAGCTCACTACGCAGCCTGCAAAAGGTCTTCTCATCTAAAGGCTTGGTAAAGATATCGGCTAGCTGGTTCTCGGTGCTAATATAAAACACTTCGATATCTCCCTTTTGCTGGTGGTCTCTCAAAAAGTGATGCCGGATGTCAATGTGCTTTATGCGGCTGTGCTCAACAGGATTGTCCGCCATGCAGATAGCACTCTCATTGTCACATAGGAGTGGGACTTTGCTCAGATTGTAGCTAAAGTCCCGGAGGGTTTGCCTTATCCAAAGTAGTTGCGCGCAACACTGTCCTGCGGCAACGTACTCGGCCTCAGCGGTGGATAGGGCAACAGAGGTTTGTTTCTTAGAACTCCACGACACCAGGGACCTTCCTAGAAATTGGCACATCCCTGATGTACTCTTCCTATCGACCTTACATCCAGCATAATCGGAGTCTGAGTATCCAATTAAGTCAAAGGTAGACCCCTTTGGATACCAGATCCCGAAGCAAGGCGTAGCGACTAAATATCTAAGAATTCGCTTCATAGCCACTAAGTGACACTCCCTTGGATCGGATTGAAATCTAGCACACATGCATACACTAAGCATAATATCCGGTCTACTAGCACATAAATAAAGCAAAGAACCTATCATGGACCGGTATGCTTTTTGATCAACGGACTTACCTCCTTTGTTGAGGTCGACGTGTCCGTCAGTTCCCATTGGAGTCTTTGCGGGCTTGGCGTCCTTCATCCCAAATCGCTTGAGCAAGTCTTGCGTATACTTTGTTTGGGAAATGAAAGTGCCATCCTTGAGTTGCTTCACTTGGAACCCAAGGAAGTAGTTCAACTCGCCCATCATCGACATCTCAACTTTTTTTGTGTCATCACCCTGCTAAACTCTTCACAAGACTTTTGGTTAGTAGAACCAAATATTATGTCATCGACATAAATTTGGCATACAAATAAGTCACCATCACATGTCTTAGTGAAAAGAGTTGGATCGGCTTTCCCAACCTTGAAAGCATTAGCAATTAAAAAGTCTCTAAGGCATTCATACCATGCTCTTGGGGCTTGCTTAAGTCCATAGAGCGCCTTAGAGAGCTCGGGGTACCGTTCATCCTCAAAGCCAGGGGGCTGCTCCACGTACACCTCCTCCTTGATTGGCCCGTTGAGGAAAGCGCTCTTCACATCCATTTGGAACAACCTGAAAGAATGGTGAGCGGCATAGGCTAACAAAATACGAATCGACTCTAGCCTAGCCACAGGAGCAAAAGTCTCCTCAAAGTCCAAACCTGCGACTTGGGCATAACCTTTTGCCACAAGTCGAGCCTTGTTCCTCGTCACCACCCCGTGCTCGTCCTATTTGTTGCAGAACACCCACTTGGTTCCCACAACATTTTGCTTGGGACGCGGCACCAGTGTACAAACTTCATTACGCTTGAAATTGTTGAGCTCTTCCTGCATGGCCAACACCCAGTCCGGATCTAGCAAGGCCTCTTCTACCCTGAAAGGCTCAATAGAAGAGACAAAAGAGTAATGCTCACAGAAATTAGCTAATCTAGAGCGAGTAGTTACTCCCTTGCTAATGTCACCCAAAATCTGGTCGACGGGATGGTTCCTTTGAATCATCGCTCGAACTTGAGTTGGAGGGGCCTGTGGTGCTTCTTCCTATTCAACTTGGACGTCCTGTGCTCCCCCTTGATCACACGCCTCTTCTTGAGGAACCTGTTCATCATCTTGAGTTGGGGGGTGCACCATCGTTGAGGAAGAAGGTTGATCTTGCTCCTTGAGTTCCTGCGGTCGCACGTCTCCAATCGCCATGGTACGAATCGCGTCCGTTGGAACATCATCCTCATCTACATCATCAAGCTCAACTTGCTCTCTTGGAGAGCCATTAGTCTCATCAAATACAACATCGCTAGAGACTTCAACCAAACCCGATGATTTGTTGAAGACTCTATACGCCTTTGTATTTTAGTCATAACCTAACAGAAACCCTTCTACTGCTTTGGGAGCAAATTTGAAATTCCTACCCTTCTTCACTAGAATGTAGCATTTACTCCCAAAAACTCGAAAATACGAAACATTGGGTTTGTTACCGGTTAGTAGCTCGTATGACGTCTTCTTGAGGAGGCGATGAAGGTAGACCCGGTTTATGGCGTGGCAAGCCATGTTCACAGCTTCTGACCAAAACCGCTCGGGCGTCTTGAATTCTCCAAGCATCGTCCTCGCCATGTCTATGAGTGTCCGGTTCTTCCTCTCTACCACACCATTTTGCTGTGGTGTGTAAGGAGCGGAGAACTCGTGCTTGATTCCTTCCTCCTCAAGGTACTCCTCCACTTGAAGGTTCTTGAACTCGGACCCATTGTCGCTCCTTATCTTCTTCACCTTGAGCTCAAACTCATTTTGAGCTCTCCTTAGGAAGCGCTTGAGGGTCCATTGGGTTTCAGATTTATCCTGCAAAAAGAATACCCAAGTGAAGCGGGAAAAATCATCAACAATTACTAAGCCATACTTACTTCCCCCGATGCTGAGGTAGGCGATGGGTCCGAAGAGGTCCATATGCAGCAGCTCTAGGGGTCTTGATGTAGTCATCACGTTCTTGATGTGATGGGCACTTCCCACTTGTTTACCTGCTTGACAAGCTGCACAAGGTCTATCTTTTTCGAAATGCACATTTGTTAGACCTAACACATGTTCTCCTTTTAGAAGTTTGTGAAGGTTCTTCATCCCCACATGTGCTAGACAACGATGCCACAGCCAGCCCATGCTAGTATTAGCAATTAAGCATGCATCTAGACTGGCCTCCTCCTTTGCAAAATCAACTAAATAGAGTTTGCCATCTAGTACACCCTTAAAAGCTAATGAACCATCACTCCTTCTAAAGATAGACACATTGAAAGGGAATTAGGCTTACACCTATATTCCTAAATTAATTTTGGTGGTTGAGTTGCCCAACACAAATAATTGGACTAACTAGTTTGCCCAAGTTTATAAGTTCTACAGGTACCAAAGGTTCACATTAAGCCAATAAAAAGATCAAGAGAAAGGGTTCAAACAAAGGAGCAAGGGACAACCGAAGTGTGCCCTGGTCTGGTGCACCGGACTGTCCGGTGTGCCACCGGACAGTGTCCGGTGCACCAGGGGACTCCAAGCTGAACTTCGCACCTTCGGGAAAACTCAGAGCCGCCGCGCTATAATTCACCGGACTGACCGGTGTACACCGGACAGTGTCCGGTGCTCCAAGGAGAAGCGACTCTGAACTCGCCAGCTTTGGGAATCCGCTCCGCTATAATTCACCGGACATGTCCGGTGTAACGGCAGAGCAACGGCTACTTCGGCGCCAATGGTCACCTGCAGCGGCATTAAATGCGCGGCAGAGCGCGCAGAAGTCAGGCACGCGCGAAGTGGCGCACCGGACACTCTACAGTACATGTCCGGTGCGCCACCGGACATCCAGGCGGGCCCAGCAGTCAGAGCTCCAACGGTCGGAACCCAATGGCCTGGTGACGTGGCTGGCGCACCGGACACTGTCCGGTGTGCACTGGACTGTCCGGTGCACCATGCGACAGACAGCCTCCACCAAACGGCTAGTTTGGTGGTTGGGGCTATAAATACCCCCAACCACCCCACTTTCAAGTCATCCAAGTTTTCCACCTTCCAACTACTTACAAGAGCTCTAGCATTCAATTCTAGACACACCCAAGTGATCAAATCCTCTCCAATTCCACACAAGGCTTTAGTGATTAGTGAGAGAGATTTGTTGTGTTCTTTTGAGCTCTTGCGCTTGGATTGCTTCTTTCTTTCATTCTTTCTTGCGATCATCTCAATTGTAATCGAGGCAAGAGACACCAACTGTGTGGTGGTCCTTGCGGGGAAGTTTGGTTCCCGTTTGATTGAGAGAAGAAGCTCACTCGGTTCGAGGGACCGTTTGAGAGAGGGAAAGGGTTGAAAGAGACCCGACCTTTGTGGCCTCCTCAACGGGGAGTAGGTTTGCGAGAACCGAACCTCGGTAAAACAAATCCACGTGTCTCACTCTTCATTCGCTTGCGATTTGTTTTGCGCCCTCTCTCTCGGACTCATTACTATTACTAACGCTAACCCGGCTTGTAGTTGTGATTAAGTTTGTAAATTTCAGATTCGCCCTATTCACCCCCTCTAGGCGACTTTCAATTGGTATTAGAGCCCGGTGCTTCATTAGAGCCTAACCACTCGAAGTGATATCGGGAGATCACACCAAGAGGGAGATGGAGACCGGCGACAAGCCCACTACAAGCCATGGGGCGACTTCATCGGAAGAGTCCCACAACAAGAGGAAGGAGAAGAAAGACTCCTCCAACAAAGGGAAGGGGAAGGAGAGAAAATCCTCTTCCCACAAATCGCATCGAAGAGGCGACAAGCACAAGAGGATGAGGAAAGTGGTCTACTACGAGACCAACTCTTCATCACCATCGACCTCCGACTCCGATGCGCCGTCCGTAACTTCTAAGCGCCAAGAGCACAAGAAGTATAGTAAGATCCCCCTACGCTACCCCCACATTTCAAAGCGTACTCCTTTACTCTCCGTTCCATTAGGCAAACCACCGGTTTTTGACGGTGAAGATTATAATATGTGGAGTGACAAAATGAGGCATCATCTAACCTCACTCCACACAAGCATTTGGAATGTTGTTGAGTTTGGTGTACAGGTGCCATCCGTAGGGGATGAAGACTACGACTCGGACGAGGTGGCCCAAATTCACCACTTTAACTCCCAAGCAACCACTATACTCCTCGCCTCTCTAAGTCGAGAGGAGTATAATAAGGTGCAAGGGTTAAAAAGTGCGAAGGAAATTTGGGACGTACTCAAGACCGCGCACGAAGGAGACGGGGTGACAAAGATCACCAAGCAGGAGACGATCGAGGGGGAGCTCGGTCGCTTCATGCTTCACCAAGGGGAGGATCCGCAAGACATGTACAACCGCTTGAAGACCCTGGTGAATCAAGTGCGCAACCTCGGGAGCGAAAAATGGGATGACCATGAGATGGTCAAGGTTATTCTTAGATCCCTCGTTTTCCTTAACCCTACACAAGTTCAATTAATTCGAGGTGATCCTAGATACAAGCTAATGTCTCCCGAGGAGGTTATAGGAAAATTTGTGAGCTTTGAGCTAATGATTAAAGGCTCAAAGAAAATCATCGAGCAAGGCACCTCCTCCACGCCCGAGGCACATCCCGTTGCATTCAAGGCGACGGAGGAGAAGAAGGAGGAGTCTACATCAAGTAGACAACCAATCGACGCCTCCAAGCTTGACAATGAGGAGATGGCTTTAATCATCAAAAGCTTTCGCCAAATCCTCAAGCAACAAAAGGGGAAGGACTACAAGTCCCGCTCTAAGAAAGTTTGCTACAAATGTGGTAAGCCCGGTCACTTTATTGCTAAATGTCCATTATCAAGCGATAGTGACAGGGACAACGACAAGAAGGGGAGAAGGAAGGAGAAGAAGAGGTACTACAAGAAGAAGGGCGGCGATGCCCATGTTTGCCGGGAGTGGGACTCCGACGAGAGCTCCACCGACTCCTCCTCCGACGAGGACGCCGCCAACATCGCCGTCACCAAGGGTCTTCTCTTCCCCAACGTCGGCCACAAATGCCTCATGGCCAAGGACGGCAAAAAGAAGAAGGTTAAATCTAAATCCTCCACTAAATATGAGTCCTCTAGTAATGATAATGCTAGTGATGAGGATAACTTGCGTACCCTTTTTGCCAACCTAAACATGCAACAAAAGGAAAAATTAAATGAATTGATTAGTGCCATCCATGAAAAGGATGATCTCTTAGACTCTCAAGAGGACTTCCTAATCAAGGAAAATAAAAAGCATGTTAAGGTTAAGAATGCTTATGCTCTAGAAATAGAAAAATGTGAAAAATTATCTAGTGAGCTAAGCACATGCCATGATTTAATTGCCATCCTTAGAAATGAAAATGCTAGTTTAAATGCTAAGGTTGATTCTCATATTTGTAATGTTTCAATTCCCAATCTTAGAGATGATAATGTTGATTTGCTTGCTAAGATTGATGAATTGAATATTTCTCTTGATAGCCTTAGATGTGAAAATGAAAAATTGATTGCTAAGGCTAAGGATTTTGATGTTTGCAATGTTACTGTTTCCAACCTTAGAAGTGAAAATGATATATTACATGCTAAGGTTGTAGAATTAAAATCTTGCAAACCCTCTACATCTACCATTGAACATGTGTCTATTTGTACTAGATGTAGAGATGTTGATATTGATGCTATTCATGATCATATGGCTTTAATTAAACAACAAAATGATCATATATCAATATTAGATGCTAAAATTGCCGAGCAAAACTTAGAAAATGAAAAGTTTAAATTTGCTAGAAGTATGCTCTATAATGGGAGATGCCCTGGCATCAAGGATGGCATTGGCTTCCAAAGGGGAGACAATGTCAAACTTAATGCCCCTCCTAAGAAATTGTCTAACTTTGTTAAGGGCAAGGCTCCCATGCCTCAGGATAACGAGGGTTACATTTTGTATCCTGCCGGTTATCCTGAGCACAAAATTAGGAGAATTCATTCTAGGAAGTCTCACTCTGGCCCTAATCATGCTTTTATGTATAAGGGTGAGACATCTAGCTCTAGGCAACCAACCCGTGCTAAGTTGCCTAAGAAGAAGACTCCTAGTGCATCAAATGATCATGACATTTCATTTAAAACTTTTGATGCATCTTATGTTTTAACTAACAAATCCGGCAAGGTAGTTGCCAAGTTTGTCGGGGGCAAACACAAGGGGTCAAAGACTTGTGTTTGGGTACCCAAAGTTCTTGTGTCTAATGCCAAAGGACCCAAAACCGTTTGGGTACCTAAAGTCAAGAACTAAAATTGTTTTGTAGGTTTATGCATCTGGGGGCACAAGTTGGATCATCGATAGCGGGTGCACAAACCACATGACAGGGGAGAAGATGTTCTCCTCCTACGAGAAAAACCAAGATCCCCAACGAGCTATCACATTCAGGGATGGAAACCAAGGTTTGGTCAAAGGTTTGGGTAAAATAGCTATATCTCCTGACCATTCCATTTCCAATGTTTTTCTTGTTGATTCATTAGATTACAATTTGCTTTCCGTATCCCAATTATGTCAAATGGGCTACAACTGTCTATTTACTGATGTAGGTGTCACTGTCTTTAGAAGAAGTGATGATTCAATAGCATTTGAGGGAGTGTTAGAGGGTCAGCTATACTTGGTAGATTTTGATAGAGCTGAACTCGACACTTGCTTAATTGCTAAGACTAACATGGGTTGGCTCTGGCACCGCCGACTAGCCCATGTTGGAATGAAGAATCTTCATAAGCTTCTAAAGGGAGAGCACATTTTAGGATTAACAAATGTTCATTTTGAGAAAGACAGGATTTGTAGCGCATGCCAAGCCGGGAAGCAAGTTGGTGTTCATCATCCACACAAGAACATCATGACGACTGACAGGCCACTGGAGCTCCTACACATGGATCTATTTGGCCCGATTGCTTACATAAGCATCGGCAGGAGTAAGTACTGTCTAGTTATTGTGGATGATTATTCTCGCTTCACTTGGGTATTCTTTTTGCAGGAAAAATCTCAAACCCAAGAGACCTTAAAGGGATTCTTGAGACGGGCTCAAAATGAGTTTAGCTTAAGGATCAAGAAAATAAGAAGCGACAACAGGACGGAGTTCAAGAACTCTCAAATTGAAGGCTTCCTTGAGGAGGAGGGCATCAAGCATGAGTTCTCTTCTCCCTACACCCGACAACAAAATGGTGTAGTGGAGAGGAAGAATCGAACTCTATTGGACATGGCAAGAACCATGCTTGATGAGTACAAGACGCCGGATCGGTTTTGGGCCGAAGCGGTTAACACCGCCTGCTACGCCATCAACCGGTTATATCTACACCGAATCCTCAAGAAGACATCATACGAACTCCTAGCCGGTAAAAAGCCCAATATTTCATATTTTAGAGTCTTTGGTAGCAAATGCTTTATTCTTATTAAAAGAGGTAGAAAATCTAAATTTGCTCCTAAGACTGTAGAAGGCTTTTTACTAGGATATGATTCAAACACAAGGGCATATAGAGTCTTTAACAAGTCCTCAGGACTAGTTGAAGTTTCTTGTGACATTGTGTTTGATGAGACTAACGGCTCTCAAGTAGAGCAAGTTGATCTTGATGAGATAGGTGAAGAAGAGGCTCCGTGCATCGCGCTAAGGAACATGTCCATTGGGGATGTGTGTCCTAAGGAATCCGAAGAGCCTACAAATACACAAGATCAACCATCCTCCTCCACGCAAGCATCTCCACCAACTCAAAATGAGGACGAGGCTCAAGTTGATGAAGAAGAAAATCAAAATGATGAGCCGTCTCAAGATGATGGCAATGATCAAGGGGGAGATGAAAATGATCAAGACAAGGAGGATGAAGAACCAAGGCCGCCACACCCAAGAGTCCACCAAGCAATTCAACGAGATCACCCCGTCGACACCATCCTCGGCGACATTCATAAGGGGGTAACTACTCGATCTCGTGTTGCACATTTTTGTGAGCATTACTCTTGTTTCCTCTATTGAACCACACAGGGTAGAGGAAGCACTCCAAGATTCGGATTGGGTGATGGCGATGCAAGAGGAGCTCAACAACTTCACTAGGAATGAGGTATGGCTTTTAGTTCCACGTCCTAACCAAAATGTTGTAGGAACCAAATGGGTCTTCCGCAAAAAGCAAGACGAGCATGGTGTGGTGACAAGGAACAAAGCTCAACTTGTGGCCAAGGGATACTCCGAAGTCAAAGGTTTGGATTTCAGTGAAACCTATGCACCCGTAGCTAGGCTTGAGTCAATTCGTATATTATTAGACTATGCTACTTACCATGGCTTCAAGCTTTATCAAATGGACGTGAAGAGTGCTTTCCTCAATGGACCAATCAAGGAAGAGGTCTATGTTGAGCAACCTCCCGGCTTTGAAGACAGTAAGTACCCTAATCATGTCTATAGGCTCTCTAAGGCGCTTTATGGGCTCAAGCAAGCCCCAAGAGCATGGTATGAATGCCTAAGAGATTTCCTTATTGCTAATGGCTTCAAAGTCGGCAAGGCCGATCCTACTTTATTTACTAAAACTCTTGACAATGATTTGTTTGTATGCCAAATTTATGTTGATGATATTATATTTGGGTCTACTAACGAATCTACATGTGAAGAATTTAGTAGGATCATGACATAGAAATTCGAGATGTCGATGATGGGGGAGTTGAAGTACTTTCTAGGATTCCAAGTCAAGCAACTCCAAGAGGGCACCTTCATTTGCCAAACGAAGTATACACAAGACATTCTAAACAAGTTTGGAATGAAGGATGCCAAGCCCATCAAGACACCCATGGGAACCAATGGGCATCTCGACCTCGACACGGGAGGTAAATCCGTTGATCAAAAGGTATACCGGTCGATGATAGGTTCATTGCTCTATTTATGTGCATCTCGACCGGACATTATGCTTTCCGTATGCATGTGCGCAAGATTCCAAGCCGACCCTAAGGAATCTCACCTTACGGCCGTAAAACGAATCTTGAGATATTTGGCTTATACTCCTAAGTTTGGGCTTTGGTACCCTCGGGGATCCACATTTGATTTAATTGGTTATTCGGATGCCGATTGGGCGGGGTGTAAAATTAATCGAAAGAGCACATCGGGGACTTGCCAGTTCTTGGGAAGATCTTGGTGTCTTGGGCTTCAAAGAAGCAAAATTCGGTCGCTCTTTCTACCGCCGAAGCCGAGTACATTGCCGCAGGCCACTGTTGCGCGCAATTGCTTTGGATGAGGCAAACCCTGCGGGACTATGGTTACAAATTAACCAAAGTTCCTCTTCTATGTGATAATGAGAGTGCAATCCGCATGGCGGATAATCCCGTTGAGCATAGCCGCACTAAACACATAGCCATTCGGTATCATTTTCTTAGGGATCACCAACAAAAGGGGGATATCGAGATTGCATATATTAACACTGAAGATCAATTAGCCGATATCTTTACCAAGCCACTAGATGAACAAACTTTTACCAAACTTAGGCATGAGCTAAATATTCTTGATTCTAGGAATTTCTTTTGATGTCTTGCACACATAGCTCATAAATATACCTTTGATCATGTCTCTTTTATATATGCTATGACTAATGTGTTTTCAAGTGAATTTCAAACCAAGTCATAGGTGTATTGAAAGGGAATTGGAGTCTTCGGCGAAGACAAAGGCTTCCACTCCACTCCATCACTCTTCCTTCGCCGTCGCTCCAAGCACTTCTTCGTCTTTGGTATAATCTTCACTCATGTGTTTATTTGCCAAAGGGGAGAAAATAGTTAGCAAAGGGCTTATATCTCACTCAAAGTATCCGTTTTTGGCGATTCATGCCAAAGGGGGAGAAAGTATGAGCCCAAAGCAAAAGGACCGCACCACCACCCTAATTTTAAAATTAATGATTTTCAATTGATAAATTTCAAATTGGTATCTCTTTGTGTTCTAAAGGGGGAGAAAGTAGCACCTTTCAAAATTGATATCTTAAAACCCTCTTGAACGCTAAGAGGAGAATTTATTTGAGGGGGAGTTTTGTTTAGTCAAAGGAAAAGCATTTGAAATAAGGGGACAAAATTTCAAATCTTGTAAATGCTTCGCAAAATCTTATTCATTTACCTTTGACTATTTGCAAAAAGACTTTGAAAAGGATTTACAAAAAGAATTTGCAAAAACAAAACATGTGGTGCAAGCGTGGTCCAAAATGTTAAAAATAAAGAAACAATCCATGCATATCTAGTAAGTAATATTTATTGGCTCAAATTCTAAGTAACCTTTGCACTTACATATTGCAAACTAGTTCAATTATGCACTCCTATATTTGCTTTGGTGTGTGTTGGCATCAATCACCAAAAAGGGGGAGATTGAAAGGGAATTAGGCTTACACCTATATTCCTAAATTAATTTTGGTGGTTGAGTTGCCCAACACAAATAATTGGACTAACTAGTTTGCCCAAGTTTATAAGTTCTACAGGTACCAAAGGTTCACATTAAGCCAATAAAAAGATCAAGAGAAAGGGTTCAAACAAAGGAGCAAGGGACAACCGAAGTGTGCCCTGGTCTGGCGCACCGGACTGTCCGGTGTGCCACCGGACAGTGTCCGGTGCACCAGGGGACTCCAAGCTGAACTTCGCACCTTCGAGAAAACTCAGAGCCGCCGCCCTATAATTCACCGGACTGACCGGTGTACACCGGACAGTGTCCGGTGCTCCAAGGAGAAGCGACTCTGAACTCGCCAGCTTCGGGAATCCGCTCCGCTATAATTCACCGGACTGTCCGGTGTAACGGCGGAGCAACGGCTACTTCGGCGCCAACGGTCACCTGCAGCGGCATTAAATGCGCGGCAGAGTGCGCAGAAGTCAGGCACGCACGAAGTGGCGCACCGGACACTCTACAGTACATGTCCGGTGCGCCACCGGACATCCAGGCGAGCCCAGCAGTCAGAGCTCCAACGGTCGGAACCCAAAAGCCTGGTGACGTGGCTGGCGCACCGGACACTGTTCGGTGTGCACCGGACTGTCCGGTGCACCATGCGACAGACAGCCTCCACCAAACAGCTAGTTTGGTGGTTGGGGCTATAAATACCCTCAACCACCCCACTTTCAAGTCATCCAAGTTTTCCACCTTCCAACTACTTACAAGAGCTCTAGCATTCAATTCTAGACACACCCAAGTGATCAAATCCTCTCCAATTCCACACAAGGCTTTAGTGATTAGTGAGAGAGATTTGTTGTGTTCTTTTGAGCTCTTGCGCTTGGATTGCTTCTTTCTTTCATTCTTTCTTGCGATCATCTCAATTGTAATCGAGACAAGAGACACCAATTGTGTGGTGGTCCTTGCGGGGAAGTTTGGTTCCCGTTTGATTGAGAGAAGAAGCTCACTCGGTCCGAGGGACCGTTTGAGAGAGGGAAAGGGTTGAAAGAGACCCGGCCTTTGTGGCCTCCTCAACGGGGAGTAGGTTTGCGAGAACCGAACCTCGGTAAAACAAATCCGCGTGTCTCACTCTTCATTCGCTTGCGATTTGTTTTGCGCCCTCTCTCTCGGACTCATTACTATTACTAACGCTAACCCGGCTTGTAGTTGTGATTAAGTTTGTAAATTTCAGATTCGCCCTATTCACCCCCCCTCTAGGCGACTTTCACACATCTACATTTGTGAATAAGCAATTATATCCCATATTACACAATTGACTAACCGACAAAAGATTATAACCTAACGACTCTACTAAAAATACATTGGAGATAGAGTGCTCATTTGAGATGGCAATCTTGCCTAAGCCTTTAACCTTGCCTTGATTCCCGTCACCGAATATGATTGAATCTTGGGAATCTTTATTCTTGACGTAGGAGGTGAACATCTTCTCCCCCGTCATGTGGTTTGTGCATCCGCTGTCGATAATCCAGCTTGATCCCCCAGATGCATAAACCTGCAAGGCAAATTAGGCTTGGGTCTTAGGTACCCAACTCTTGTTGGGTCCTACAAGGTTAGTAACAATAGCCTTAGGGACCCAAATGCAAGTTTTGTCTCCCTTGCATTTTGCCCCTAATTTCCTAGCAACTACTTTCTTATCCTTTCTACAAATAGCAAAGGAAGCATTGCAAGCATGGTAAATTGTAGAATGTTCATTTCTTACTTTCCTAGGTACATGAGCAACATTTCTTCTAGGCATATGATGAACAACATTTTTCCTAGCCAACTTTCTATCATGCATAATAGAAGAACTTGAAGCAATCATGGCATGAGAATCAAAAGCATCATAACTTCTATGAACATTCCTAGAATATCTCCTATCATGGTATATGAAAGCATGGTTCTTTTGAGCACTATTAGCCATCAGGGCCTTCCCTTTCTCCTTGGCGGATATGGGAGCCTTATGACTTGTTAAGTTCTTGGCTTCCCTCTTAAAGCCAAGTACATCCTTAATTGAGGGGTGTCTACCAATCGTGTAGGCATCCCTTGCAAATTTTAGTTTATCAAATTCACTTTTGCTAGTCTTAAGTTGAGCATTAAGACTAGCCACTTCATCCTTTAATTTAGAAATGGAAACTAGGTGTTCACTACAAGCATCAACATTAAAATCTTTACACCTATTGCAAATCACAACATGTTCTACACAAGAGGTTGATTTATTAGCTATTTCTAGTTTAGCATTCAAGTCATCATTGATACTCTTTAAGCTAGAAATAGATTCATGGCATGTAGACAATTCACATGAAAGCATTTCATTTCTTTTAACTTCTAACGCAAGAGAATTTTGTGCACCTACAAATTTATCATGCTCTTCATATAAAAGATCTTCTTGCTTTTCTAGAAGTCTATTTTTCTCATTCAAAGCATCAATTAATTCATTGATCTTATCAATTTTAGTTCTATCTAATTCTTTGAATAAACTAGCATAGTCTACTTCATCATCACTAGATTCGTCATCACTTGAAGAGGCATATGTAGTAGCATTTCAAGTACTTACCTTCTTCTCCTATGCCATGAGGCAGGTGTGATGCTCGTTGGGGAAGAGAGACGATTTGTTGAAGGCGGTGGCGGCGAGTCCTTCATCGTCGGAGTCGGACGAAGAGCAATCCGAATCCCACTCCTTTCCAAGGTGTGCCTCGCCTTTAGCCTTCTTGTAAACCTTCTTGTTCTCTCTTTTCCCATTCTTTCCCACACTTGAAGCAGGAGCGATTTCCCTTCGTCTTGCTCTTTTTGGGATGCTCCTTGCGACCCTTTAGCGCTGTCTTGAAGCGCTTGATGATGAGGGCCATTTCTTCCTCATTGAGCCCCGCCGCCTCAACTTGTGCCACCTTGCTAGGTAGTGCCTCCTTGCTATTTGTTGCCTTGAGAGCAATGGCTTGAGGCTCATGAATTGGACCATTCAACGCCTCATCGACGTATCTTGCCTCCTTGATCATCATTCGTCCGCTTACGAACTTTCCAAGTATTTCTTCGGGCGACATCTTGGTGTACCTAGGATTTTCACGAATATTGTTTACAAGATGTGGATCAAGGACAGTGAAAGACCTTAGCATTAGGCGGACGACGTCGTGGTCCGTCCATCGCGTGCTTCCATAGCTCCTTATTTTGTTGACGAGGGTCTTGAGCCTGTTGTATGTTTGGGTTGGCTCCTCCCCCCTGATCATTGCGAACCTTCCTAGTTCGCCTTCCACCAACTCCATCTTGGTGAGCATGGTGACGTCATTCCCCTCATGTGAGATCTTGAGGGTGTCCCAAATCTACTTGGCGTTGTCCAAGCCGCTCACCTTATGGTACTCATCCCTGCACAATGAGGCTAACAACACAGTAGTAGCTTGTGCATTTTTATGAATTTGTTCATTGATGAACATGGGACTATCCGTACTATCAAAGTGCATTTCATTTTCTACTATCTCCCATATACTTGGATGGAGAGAGAACAAGTGGCTACGCATTTTGTGACTCCAAAATCCGTAGTCCTCTCCATCAAAGTGAGGGGGTTTTCCGAGGGGAATGGAAAGCAAATGAGCATTGGAATTTTACGGAATACGAGAATAATCAAAGGAAAAGTTTGAATTAACCGTCTTCTTTTTCTCGTAGTTGTTGTCGTCGTCGTCCTTTTGGGAAGAAGAAGACTCGTCGCTGTCGTCGTAGTAGACGATCTTCCTGATACGCCTCTTCCTCTTCCTGTCCTTCTTCTTTTGACTTGAGCCCAAGTCAGTGGGCTTGTCGTCTTTTGGCTCATTTATGAAGGACTCCTTCTCCTTGTCGTTGATCACTATTCCCTTTCCCTTAGGATCCATCCCTTCGGGCGATTAGTCCCTTCTTTTAAGAGAACGACTCTGATACCAATTAAGAGCACCTAGAGGGGGGGGGGGTGAATAGGTGATCCTGTAAAAACTTGAAACTTAACGCCACAAAACTTGATTAGGAGTTAGCACAATAAAGCCAAGTGGCTAGAGAGGAGTTCTTGCAAAACACAATAATCACAAGGAGATCAACACAGAGAGGCACAGTGGTTTATCCCGTGGTTCGGCCAAGTCCAACACTTGCCTACTCCACGTTGTGGCGTCCCAACGGACGAGGGTTGCACTCAACCCCTCTCAAGCAGTCCAAAGACCCACTTGAATACCACGGTGTTTTGCTTTCGTTTCACTATATCCCGCTTGCGAGGAATCTCCACAAGTTGGAGCCTCTCGCCCTTACAATTTGACTATCACAAAGACGCACAGAAGTAAGGTTGGGATGAGCAACACACACAAGACACAAAATCAGAGCAACAATACGCACACAAGTCACAACACGAGCTCTCAACACAACTTGAACAGTTCTCTACTCAAATGGATCTCTAGTTGCTATCACAAAGAATCGAATGCGCGAATATGAAGTCTTGGTGCTTAGGAATGCTCAAGGGATGCTTGGTGTTCTCCTCCATGTGCCTAGGGGTCCCTTTTATAGCCCCAAGGCAGCTAGGAGCCGTTGAGAGCAATCCAGGAAGGCAATTCTTGCCTTCTGTCGACTGGCGCACCGGACACTGTCCGGTGCGGATTTCTTTCCTGTTCTGGCGCAGCCGACCGTTGGAGACTTGGAGCCGTTGGCGCACCGGACACTGTCCGGTGCACACGGGACAGTCCGGTGCCCCATCCGACCGTTGGCTCGGCCACGCGTCACGCGCGGATTGCGCGGCCGACCGTTGGCGCGTCCGACCGTTGGCTCACCGGACAGTCCGGTGCATCACCGGACAGTCCAATGAATTATAGCCGTACGCTGTTGACTTGGTTCCCGAGAGCGGCGACTTCGCCGCAGCCGACTCACTGGACACTGTCCGGTGTACCACCGGACAGTCCGGTGATTTATAGCCGTACGCCGCCGTCGAGACCCGAGAGCAGCCTTTTCACCAGAGCCAGCCTGGCGCACCGGACACTGTCCGGTGCACCACCGGACACTGTCCGGTGCACCCAAACTGAGCAGAGTCTTGGCTGCTCGCGCCAAGTCTTTTCCAATTGAATTTTCTCTGATTCTAGCACTTAGACAAATATGTTAGTACACAAAAACCAATCTACTAAGTCTAGAATCATACCTTTTTATTGATTTGCACTTTGTTCACCATTTGGCAAGGTTTAACACTTAAGCACTTGTGTTGGACACTAAATCACCAAAATACTAAGAAATGGCCCAAGGGCACATTTCCCTTTCAGAAACTTAAAGAGCAAAGTAGAGAAGCAAAACCTCGTGGATGACGCTGGTATTTTTACCGAGGTATCCGGAACCACGCAAGGTCCCGACTAATCCTCGTTGGTGCCCCTACGCAAAGGGAAGCCCACACGAGGGCCAAGCACCACGGTCGAGTAACTCCGTAGAGAGCCGCGGGCCTTCTCCACGCGCAAGTGGTGCTCCTCTTTCGGCTCCTCTCGAACGCTCCCCGCCGTCTCCACTATCGAGCTTCCGACCGAAACGCCGCGGGCCTCGTTCCCTTCGGTACACTGTGGCGGCCGTGACACAGACGTGGTTGTCATGGTCTCGCAAGACTCTCGCCCCACTCGGTACAATTACAATGACTCACGCAAGAGCCGAGAGGTTGTGTGGTTTGTCTAAACTCACTCAACTAACTAGGGTTCACCTAGAGCAAGCGCTAAAGCGGTCTAACTAACCTAAGCACTTCGCAAAGCACCTACGCTAATCACCGAGTGATTCTATTAAGCACTTGGGTGTTTGAGCTCTTGGAAATGTGCACTATATGCCTTGGTATGCTGCTTGGGCTCCCACACCTTCAAATGGCCGGTTGGGTGAAGTATATATAGGCCCCAACTCCAAAATAGCCGTTGGAGAAAAGCTGCAGTTCTTTGCGGCACACCGGATAGTCCGGTGTTGCACCGAACAGTCTGGTGGTGCACCGGACAGTGCACTGTAGCATGTCCGCTGTGCCTAGCCGTTGCCCTGTCAGAGCAGGTGACCATTGGCGCCGTAGGCTTTTCCACACCGGACAGTCTGGTGCTCACACCGGACAGTCCGGTGGTCTTCTCTCCGGGTGCCACCTGGAACTAGCCATTGGGTTGGAGTTCCCTGGTGCACCGGACAGTCCTGCATGTGGGCACCGGACAGTCCGGTGCGCCACTGGACAGTCCGGTGCGCCTCGCACAGACAGTCCGCAGCAGCACACTTGGACTTTTCTTGGATCTTCTTAATGTCTTCTTTTGAGGTGTTGCTTTCCTCAATTCCTTAGTCCAAGTAAATCTTGCATCCTGTGAACTACAAACACAAACACTAGAAAACTTATTAGTTCACAGATTGTGTTGATCATCAAACACCAAAACTCGATTAGCCAAATGGCCCGGGGTCCATTTTCCTTACAGACCCAATAGGTCACCCTAGTCTGATTATCTTTTACCTTGTTCACCCCTGAATCACTTGGGTAGTTTTGCTATTGCTTTACATGGTTTTGAGTTAATCTTTCATTATATCCTTGTTCCAATTATTTTTGTTACTCTATTTATGTTCATGTCAAGATCATTAATGTTAATTGGAACATGGAGCTTAACTTGAGAAACATGTGCCACCACAAGGGAGGAATGGGACCCCTTGGCTAACTAATTAGGAAAGCTAGTGGAAGACTACCTTACCCGAAAGGGGCAAGGGCAGTAGGGGAGTTGCATGCAAGGAGGTTCTCGGGTTGATTTTGCTACGATGGCGGTCAGACGAGGGATTCTTGCAAGTGCTCTTCCCATAAACTGTAGCGGGTTTTTGGAAGCTAGTGGAACTTTGTAAAGGCCTTGTAGTGGATCCCTAGCCATTCACCTTGGTGGTGTCTAAGGGTCTAGCTAACCCTGGCGACATGGGAAACACGACTTGTGGGTAAAGGGTACAACCTCTGCAGAGTGTAAAACTGGTATACTAGCCGAGCTCACGGTCATGAGCAGCTCAGGACTCTCCGATGATTAAATTATGGAACATAATCTCAATTTGTCATTTGCATTTGCATGGGATTATTATTAATTTTGTTCTATTATTTTTATTAAGGTTTGGTATTTACTTACATCTAGTAATTGCTAATAAAATTTGACCAACTTTAAAAGCAATGCCCAGCTTTAACCATTCTCTTTGGTAAGCCTTACACTTTACATGATCTCCCACCTTTGGTGAGTTCATCCACATTATTCCCCACAACTTGTTGAGCGATGAACATGTGTGAGCTCACCCTTGCTGTCTCACACCCCCCACAGGAGAAGAACAGGTGGTTCAAGAGGAGCCTCATAGCGAGGAGTTCGATTCGATCTAGGTGGTGTCTCCCAGTCGACTTTTTGGCGCCAAGGATGGATTTTAGATCCTGTTATATTTATCTTTTATTTTGTAAGACTTCCGCTATGTAGTAAATACTCTGATTATATTGTGACATTTATTTCTATAGACTCTGTTATTATATATGTTGTCTTCTTTGGCGCATGTATGAGATGCACCCGGCTTTGTCCCTTAAAGTCCGGGTGTGACAGAAGTGGTATCAGAGGAAATGTTGACTGTAGGACGAAACCTAGATAGAAATGGACAAAACCCTTCACTACTTACCTTACTCTGATTCATTCTATACTTATCTCATCTTGATCTTGTCTCACCTTTTGCTTTTCTACTCTGATTACTCTTATCTTTTCTACTCTAAGACAAGATGGATTTCACACCTTGGAATCCTACATTTATGAACTTTTAAGAGATAGGAGACCTAAGACAAAAATTAAAACTATTTTCTCTATTTAAAAAATGTTGGTTGATTGTTCTGATGATAAATGCTTGGTTTGCTTCTTTGATTGATTGCAAAATTATAGTTGGGCATCTTAGCATGTACCACCATAAGGTATTGTATTAGCTTTAGTAGGTGACACACTAATCTACTTAGCTAATAAATCCCCCGTGGTAACATTCCTCATAACTACTCGCCTTGTCTATAATTCTTCCTTTCTTACCCTGTGTTTCTAACCTAGATGGGCTACCCCTATAGTGTTAGAAGAGAGCACTATAGACGTGATCCTTGGCATGTCGTGGTTAAGAAAGGCAAAGGCAGTTTATACACTATGCTAAGGGAACCGTAGAACTCACCAGTTCCAAAAAAGAAAGATTTGAAGTTGAAATTGCAGTAACTACCACCATCAGACTAGCGGCATTCTTAGTAGATGAGAAGTTTGTGGGTGGCAACATCCGTGCAGTTAGGGATTTTCCGGATGTCTTTACAGAGGAGTTACCAGGGATGCCACCAGATAGGGAAGTTGAGTTTGTAATTGATCTCTTACCTGGGACTACTCCTAATTCTAAACGGCCATACACGATGTCCGTAGAAGAACTAAAGGAACTTAAGAAGCAATTAACGGAATTACAAGAGGTTGGGTACATTTGTTCGAGTTCTTCATATTATGGAGCGCCGGTTCTATTTGTATAGAATAAAGAAGGATTACAAGGGATGTGCGTGGATTATAGGTCCCTTAACGATGTCACTGTGAAGAACAAGTATCCATTACCCCGCAATCGGCGTTCCGAGACCGTGGGGTCCCTGAGTCGACGAGTGAATGTCGCCGCGTGCCCCAGCCCAGATGGGTCGAGCGCGAGGGCGAGCGCGAAGGGGGGAGAGCGAGGCGGCCGGAGACCGGCGTGAGAGAGGTGGGAATCCCGCGGCCTTCGTGTTCGTCCCGCGCCCAGGTCGGGTGCGCTTGCAGTAGGGGGTTACAAGCGTCCACGCGGGAGAGGGAGCGAGCGGCTTCGAGCGAGCGCGTGTCTCGTCCTCGTCCCCGCGCGGCCAACCCTCTCTAAGAGGGCCCTGGTCCTCCCTTTTATAGGCGCAAGGAGAGGATCCAGGTGTACAATGGGGGGTGTAGCAGAGTGCTACGTGTCTAGCGGAGGAGAGCTAGCGCCCTAAGTACATGCCGTTGTGGCAGCCGGAGAGATTTTGGCACCCAGCTGGTGTGATGTCGTGGCCGTCGGAGGAGCGATGGAGCCTGGCGGAGGGACAGCTGTCGGAGCGGTTGAATCCTTGCTGACGTCCTCTTGCTTCCGAAAGGGGGCTGAGAGCCGCCGTCGTCACAGAGTATGCAGGGCGCCATCATTGCCTATCTAGCGGAGCGAGCCAGATGGGACGCCGGTCTTGTTCCCTGCGGCCCGAGTCAGCTCGGGGTAGGGTGATGATGGCGCCTCCTGTTGACGTGGCTGGTCTGCGCCCTAGGTTGGGCGATGTGGAAGCTCCTCCGAAGCCGAGGTCGAGTCTGTCTTCCGTGGCCGAGGTCGGGTCCGAGCCCCAGGTTCGGGCGAGGCGGAGATTGTCGGCTGGTGCCGGGGCGGAGTCCGAGCCCTGGGGTCGGGCGAAGCGGAGTTCGTCGTCTTCCGGGACTTAGCTCGTGCCCGAGCCCTGGGTCGGGCGAGGCAGAGATCGTCGTCTTCTGGGACTTAGCCCGAGTCCCAGCCCTGGGTCGGGTGGAGTTCGTCGTTTTCTGGGACTTAGCCCGAGTCCGAGCCCTGGGTCGGGCGGAGTTCGCCGTCTTCCGGGACTTAGCCCGAGTCCGAGCCCTGGGTCGGGCGGAGTTCGCCGTCTTCCGGGACTTAGCCCGAGTCCGAGCCCTGGGTCGGGCGGAGTTCGTCGTCTTCCAGGGCTTAGCCCGAGTCCGAGCCCTGGGTCGGGCGGAGCGGAGTTCGCCGTCTTCCGGGACTTAGCCCGAGTCTGAGCCCTGGGGTCGGGCGAAGCGGAGCTTCCTATGGTACCTTCGGCAGGGCCTGACTGCCTATCAGTCTCACTGTCAAGTGGCACTGCAGTCGGAGTGGCGCAGGCGGCGCTGTCCTTCTGTCAGGCCGGTCAGTGGAGCGGCGAAGTGACGGCGGTCACTTTGGCTCTGCCGGCTGGGGGGCGCGTGTCAGGATAAAGGTGTCAGGCCACCTTTGCATTAAATGCTCCTGCGGTTTGGTCGGTCGGTGCGGCGATTTGGTCAGGGTTGCTTCTTGGCGAAGACAGGGCCTCGGGCAAGCCGGAAATATGTTCGCCACTGGAGAGGGGCCTCGGGCGAGACGGAAATTCTCCGGGGTCGGCTGCCCTTGTCCGAGGCTAGGCTCAGGCGAGGCATGATCGAGTCCCTCGAATGGACTGATCCCTGACTTAATCGCACCCATCAGGCCTTTGCAGCTTTATGCTGATGGGGGTTACCAGCTGAGAATTAGGAGCCTTGAGGGTACCCCTAATTATGGTCCCCGACAGTAGCCCCCGAGCCTCGAAGGGAGTGTTAGCACTCGCTTGGAGGCTTTCGTCACACTTTTTTGCAAGGGGACCAGCCTTTCTTGGTTGCATTTTGTTCCGGTGGGTGCGCGCGAGCGCACCCGCCGGGTGTAGCCCCCGAGGCCTCGGAGGAGTGGTTTCACTCCTTCGAGGTCTTAATGCCTCGTGTAACGCTTCGGCTGGTCTGGTCGTTCCCTCATGCGAGCTGGCCGTAGCCCGGGTGTACGATCGGGTCCCAAGTTCTCGGGCTGGTATGTTGACGCTGTCAACGGTTCGGCCGGAGCCGGGTTTGCGAGAGCAGCCCCCGAGCCTCTGCACAGGGCGAGAGGGCGATCAGGGACAGACTCGGCTTTTTTACATACGCCCCTGCGTCACCTTTCCGCAAGGAGGAGGGGGGAAAGCGCCATGTTGCCCTCGATGGGCGCCGAACATGGTGTCTCCGGTGAGCTGCAAGCGGGTAATCCGAGTGGACGTCCGTGCCCTGTTCGTTAGGGGTCGGCTAGGGGCCCAGAGGCACGCCCAAAAGTGCCTGCGGGTGATCTGCCGGACCCGGTCCCCTGGCGACGGGGTCCGAGGGCTCGATGCCTCCCTCTGATGGGATTCCGTTACAAGATCATTCCCGCTGGTCTCGGAAATGTCCTAGGGTACCTCGGGAGCGCAGCCCGAGCCTTGGTTATGTATCGAACGTACCCATGGTCATCCCTCGCTCGGCGTCTGAGGCGGCTGTGAACCCTTCGGGGGCCAGCCTTCGAACCCCTGATCAGTAATGGGCGCGGAGCCCGAGTAGCCTGAGGCGACCGTTGAACCCTTCCGAGGGGCTGGCCTTCGAACCTCTGACCAGTAGTGGGTGTAGGGCCCACGTAATCTGAGGCGGCTGTCGAACCCTTCCGAGGGGCCAGCCTTCGAACCTCTGATCAGTAGGGAGGCTCGGGGCCTGGTTCCTTCACGGGGAAGGATCCTTTTCGGGGTATCCCCCTTTCCCGGTCCCTGTTGCAAGAGAGAGAGAAAGAGGAAAAAAGGAAAAGGATACGAAATCGAACGGCGCGGCGTACCTTTTTTGACGCGGTCATTATGGCGAAGGCGAAGCGTCGCCGGCTTCTCCTGCCAGAGGCGCCGCCTGTCCCGCCGCGGAGTTAATGCGACAGGGCGAGTGGTTCGCGGGGCGGCCGTTGCGCGTGCGCGAGCCGTTCGAGGAACGGATCGCGTGCGCGTTGTCTTCACGCCGTGAGAGAGGGTTCTCTCGCTGCCCCCAGACGGGACGTGAGCTTGGTTGATGACGTGACCGCTGCTCTTGCCTGCCTGCCACCGCCATTACTGCCGGCCCATTCTTGGCCGCATTGACCATCGCGCCAGGCTGGCACCGCTGGGTCGTGCACTGGGCCGCCTCGAGTCACGGCATTGGTTCCGCAGTCGAGGAGGCGCGATGGTGGCACAAGTGGCGGTGCAGTTGCATGCACGAAGCATTCAGCGTGCCGGTTGCATGACGCGTGGGCCTGGGCCTCCATGCCGGGCGTGTTGGGAGTCGGAGAAGTGCGCCCACTTGGCGCGGTTGCATGCCGCCTGCATGGCTGCCCACCCTTTCGCCCGCTGGTCTGGGCAAAAGTGGAGGGTCGCTTGTAACCGCTGGGCGGTTGTACGCACCGCGCGCGGCGGTTTGGCTTCTTCTGCTCTGAGTCGGCTTGCATGACGTGTGGGACCCAGCCCCCGCGCCGTAGGGGAGGACCTTGGAGTGTGTTGGAGAAGACTCAGCCCATGACGGCTGGGGACGCAAGTAGGGAGAGCCGCCTTTAAAAGGAGGGTGACCCCCTTGGAAGGCGACCATGTCTTCGCGCTCCCTTATGCATCGCGTCTTTCCGCCTTCCAAGCCCCCGGATGGGGGATATCCGCCGTCTTTCCGCCTCGTCGTTGGAGGAACGCAACTCTGCGGGAGTTGGTACCTTTCAGCCATCGTTCGGCTTCAAGGATTTTCATCATGCAGCCCGGCTGCACCCCTCCGCCGGCGGTCACCCAAGATGGTGACCTCCAGTTTGATGGTGGGGGAAAGCGAGCCGGGTTGCGGCCTTTGCCCCTCCCTCAGCCTCAAGGATTTTCATCACCAGGGCTGTGGAGGGGAGTGAGCCGAGTTGGGGTCGGCCCCTGCGTGGGCGGTGGCCCGCTCCTTCCCTCAGTGATCGGAGGGAAAGGGCGGTCGTCGTCCGTGGCGCCGGCAGCTGCAGCGTGCCTGGCTCTCGGACGCGAGTGGCTTCGGAGCCGCTCCCGGCGCCGGCGTCTGCCACGGCAGCTGGAAGAGGTTATTCTGCCGACGAGATAGCCAGGGCCACCCACGGACCGACCTCCAACTCTACGGCCTTCTGCCCGTCCTTGCCTCACGAGTTTGGGCATGGGCGGGGGCCTCTTGGCAGCAGCATCCGCCCTGAGGTCAGCGCTGTCGCTGTTCGGCCCCCCGGAGCAGAAGTCGTCGTCGTCGCTGCTGCTGGAGCGGGCGACAGCGCGCCGTTCGTCGGTCTTCTATTGCTCTGCAGGCCCCCCCCATTGAGTGGGGTTGTTCGTACCTGCGGAGGTGGAACCAGAGTTCCGTTTGTAATGGCACTTCGAATGCCAGTGTTTTTGTTCATTGTGGCTGTCGGGGCCTGAACATGTATGTAATTTTGGCACGGAGCCGTGTTTTTTCCTCATTTTCGAGCACTAAGACTCGCCTGTTGGTTGTCTGAACCGCTTCACCAAGCGTGAGTCGTCCCGTGTAAAGGTGACGAGTGAGGTATCCGTATCCCGGAGGCGTAGGAGTCCCTCGGCTCGGTCGGCCTTGTTGTCCGAGGCTTCTCTAGCTTAATTAAAGGAACCCCTCGGCCGCTCTTCGATGAGCCGAGGCCAGGGGTAGCGGCGTCAACATGAACAGAGGCAGAGTTGGCTCGAAAAGAAAACCTGGTTGGCCTGAGCCTAGCCGGGTCGTCCGTTAGCGGGACCGACGCCGGAACTGACCAGCCGAGCCGCCTGCTCGGGCCGGATTCCCGGAGAAGACCCTGGCGGCAAAGGCCCGGGCGTGCCGATGGCGTCGTCTTTCAGAGTGGAGATCCTCGGACCGCGTCGCCGTCCGAGGCTAGGTCGGACCTCGCCGAAGGTGTCGTCGATGCCGAGGGTGCTGCTACTCCCTTCAGCCGTCAAGATCCGAGCCTGCAGGATCGGATTGTCTTGTAGCGTGTGTTTTCTGCGGCCGCCGAGGCCTAAACACACCCTCGCCGTGTTGTAAAGCTGCATCTCTTTTCCTCTTGTTTCGAGTATCTGGACTTTTTTGTCGGTAACAGAAATGTTCGTGCGAGCGAGAGTTGCTTCTCGCGGAAGGTGATGAGTGAGGTATCCGTATCCTGGAGGTGTAGGAGTCCCTCGGCTCAGTCGGCCTTGCCGCTTACGCGCACTCTTACCCGTCCATGGGGCTCTGTCATCGACGCAGTCGAGAAGGCTCGAAGGATCGCTTCGGCAGAAGAGTTTTCGAACGTGAAGACTTGTTCGGTCCGCAGAATCACTTATCCGAATGTGAGTTACTTATCGCAGAAGGTGATGAGTGAGGTGTCCGTATCCCAGAGGCGTAGGAGTCCCTCGGCTCGGTCAGCCTTGGCTGCTTACGTGTACTCCGTCGTTTTCAGGATCCACTTTCGAAGTAGCCAAAAAGCGCGAAAGACATTCTGGCAGAAAAGATCTTTTTTCGAGGAAAATTTCGACGCAGAGGGGGTTCCCCCCCCTTTTAGCCCCCGAGGGAGGGTCGGGCTTTGCCGAGGCGAGGCCGACCCTTCCTTGATGACTAAACTTTGCGTGGGTGCGAGGTATATGATCAACTTGAAAACATCTTAAGGGTAGAAGCGACGTAGCTGTTGGATGTTCCAGGCGTTGCCGTAGACCTCGCCTTGACTGTTGGCCAGCTTGTACGTTCCGGGCTTCAGAACCTTGGTGATGACGAATGGCCCCTCCCAGGGGGCGTGAGCTTGTGCTGCCCATGGGCGTCTTGTCGCAGCCGAAGCACCAGGTCGCCCACCTGGAGGTCTCGGGACCGGACCCCTCGGGCGTGGTGGCGTCGCAGGGACTGCTGGTACCGCGTCGAGTGTAGCAAGGCCTTGTCCCGAGCCTCCTCCAGCTAGTCCAGCGAGTCTTCTCAACTAACTTGGTTTCTTTGGTCAGTGTAGGCCCTCGTCCTTGGGGAACCGTATTCTAAGTCTGTGGGCAAGATGGCTTCGGCCCCATAGACTAGAAAGAACAGCGTGAAGCCTGTGGCTCGGCTCGGCGTTGTCCTCAGACTCCAGGCCACCGAGGGGAGTTCCTTCATCCACCGCTTGCCGAACTTGTTGAGGTCGTTGTAGATCCGAGGCTTGAGCCCTTGGAGAATCATGCCGTTGGCACGCTCTACCTGCCCATTCGTCATGGGATGAGCTACGGCGGCCTAGTCCACCCGGATGTGGTGATCCTCGCAGAAGTCCAGGAACTTTCTGCCGGTGAACTGGGTGCCGTTGTCGGTGATGATGGAGTTCGGGACCCCGAAGCGATGGATGATGTTGGTGAAGAATGCCACCGCCTGCTCGGACCTGATGCTGTTCAGGGGTCGGACCTCGATCCACTTGGAGAATTTGTCGATGGCGACCAGCAGGTGCGTGTAGCCCCCGGGTGCCTTCTGCAAGGGGCCGACGAGATCCAGACCCCACACAGCAAAAGGCCAGGTGATGGGTATCGTCTGTAGAGCCTGAGCGGGCAGGTGGGTCTGCCTCGCGTAGAACTGACACCCTTCGCAGGTGCGGACAATTCTAGTGGCGTCGGCCACCGCCGTCGGCCAGTAGAAGCCTTGCCGGAAAGCATTCCCAACAAGGGCTCGAGGCGCTGTGTGATGGCCGCAAGCCCCCGAGTGTATCTCTCGCAGGAGTTCCTGACCTTCGGCGATGGAGATGCATCGCTGGAGGATGCCGGAGGGGCTGCGGTGGTAGAGCTCCTTCTCATCACCCAGCAAGACGAACGACTTGGCGCGCCGTGTCACCCGCCGAGCCTCGGCTCGGTCGAGGGGTAGCTCTCCTCGGTGGAGATATTGCAGGTACGTGGTCTGCCAGTTTCGATTAGGCGTGACCCCGCTTCGCTCCTCCTCGACGCGCAGTGCCTCACCCTTGGGGGCCGAGGGTACCTCGGACTGAACCGAGGGCGCCTCGGGCCGAGCTGAGGGTGCCTCGGGTTGAGCCGAGGGTGCCTCGGATGGAGCCGAGGGCGCCTCGGGTTGAGCCGAGGGTGCCTCGGACTGAGCCGAGGGTACCTCGGGCTCGGACGTGTCGTCGATCTTGACGGAGGGTTGATGCAGGTCTCGGGAGAAGACGTCCGGGGGAACTGTCGTTCGCCCCGAGGCTATTTTAGCCAGCTCGTCCGCAGTCTCGTTGTAGCGCCGAGCGATGTGGTTGAGCTCGAGCCCGTAGAACTTGTCTTCCAGGCGCCGAACCTCATCGCAGTTGGCCTCCATCTTCGGGTCGCGGCAGTGGGAGTTCTTCATGACTTGGTCGATGACGAGCTGTGAGTCACCGCGAGCGTCGAGGTGTCGGACCCCTAGCTCGATGGCGATCCGCAACCCGTTGACCAGAGCTTCGTACTCAGCCACATTGTTGGATGCCGGGAAATGGAGGCGTAGCACGTAGCGTAGGTGCTTCCCAAGAGGCGAGATGAAGAGTAGGCCTGCGCCGGCTCCTGTCTTCATCAGCGACCCGTCGAAGAACATGGTCCAGAGCTCCGGTTGGATCGGAGCCGTTGGTAGCTGGGTGTCGACCCATTCAGCTACGAAGTCCGCCAAGACCTGGGACTTGATGGCCTTCCGAGGAGCGAACGAGATTGTCTCGCCCATGATTTCCACCGCCCACTTTGCAATCCTACCCGAGGCCTCTCGGCACTGGATGATCTCCCCCAGGGGGAAGGATGACACCACAGTTACCAGATGAGACTCGAAGTAGTGTCGCAGCTTCCACCGCGTTAGGATCACCGCGTACAGCAGCTTCTAAACTTGTGGGTAGCGGATCTTGGTTTCGGACAGTACCTCGCTGACGAAGTAGACTGGCCTCTGAACGGGCAATGCATGCCCCTCTTCTTGCCTCTCGACCACAATCGCGGCGCTAACCACATGAGTGGTCGCGGCGACGTAGACCAGGAGGGCTTCTCCGGCAGCTGGGGGCACCAAGATAGGCGCCTTTGTGAGGAGCGCCTTCAGGTTCCCGAGGGCTTCCTCGGCCTCAGGGGTCCAAGTGAAGCACTCGACCTTCCTTAAGAGGCGGTACAGAGGTAGACCTCTTTCTCCGAGGCGTGAGATGAAACGGCTCAGAGCCGCGAGACATCCCATGACCCTCTGTACGCCTTTCAAGTCCTTGATGGGCCCCATGCTGGTGATGGCTGCGATCTTCTCCGGGTTGGCTTCGATGCCCCGCTCGGAGACGATGAACCCCAAGAGCATGCCTCGGGGCACCCCGAAGACACACTTCTCGAGATTTATCTTGACGCCTTTCGCCTTGAGACATCGGAATGTCACTTCAAGGTCAGAAAGGAGGTCGGAGGCTTTCCTCGTCTTGACTACGATGTCATCGACGTAGGCCTCGACCGTGCGGCCAATGTGTTCGCCGAACACATGGTTCATGCACCGCTGGTACGTCACGCCCGCATTCCTCAAGCCGAACGGCATGGTGACATAGCAGTACATGCCGAAGGGTGTGATGAAAGAAGTCGCGAGCTGGTCGGACTCTTTCATCCTGATTTGATGATACCTTGAGTAGGCATCGAGGAAAGACAGGGTTTCGCACCCAGCAGTGGAATCCACGATTTGATCGATGCGAGGCAGAGGGTAGGGAACCTTCGGACATGCTTTGTTGAGACCAGTGTAGTCTACACACATCCGCCATTTCCCCCTTTCTTTCTCACAAGCACAGGGTTGGCAAGCCATTCGGGATGGAATACCTCTTTGATGAACCCTGCCGCCATTAGCTTGTGGATCTCCTCGCCTATGGCTTTGCGCTTCTCCTCGTTGAATCGGCGCAGTGGCTGCCCCACGGTCGGGCTCCGGCTCGGATGTCCAGCGAGTGCTCGGCGACATCCCTCGGTATGCCGGGCATGTCCGAGGGACTCCACGCGAAGACGTCGGTGTTCGCGCGGAGAAAGTCGACGAGCACTGCTTCCTATTTGGGATCGAGCCCGGAGCCGATCCGGATCTGCTTGGAGGCATCGCCGCTGGGGTCGAGAGGGACGGACTTAACCGTCTCCGCTGGCTCAAAGTTGCCGGGATGACGCTTCACGTCTGGCACCTCCTTAGAGAGGCTCTCCAGGTCGGCGATGAGGGCCTCGGACTCGGCGAGGGCCTCGGCGTACTCCACGCACTCCACGTCGCATTCGAATGCGTGTTTGTACGTGGGGCCGATGGTGATGACCCCGTTGGGGCCGACATCTTGAGCTTCAGGTAGGTGTAGTTGGGGACGGCCATGAACTTCGCGTAGCATGGCCTCCCCAGTACTGCGTGGTAGGTTCCTCGGAACCCAACCACCTCGAACGTCAGGGTCTCCCTTCGGAAGTTGGAGGGTGTTCCGAAGCAGACGGGAAGGTCGAGCCGTCCGAGGGGCTGCACGCGCTTCCCAGGAATGATCCCATGGAAGGGCGCAGCGCCTGCCCGGATGGAGGACAGATCGACACGCAGGAGCCCGAGGGTGTCGGCGTAGATGAGGTTGAGGCTGCTGCCTCCGTCCATGAGGACCTTGGTGAGCCTGACGTCGCCGATGACGGGGTCGACGACGAGCGGGTATTTCCCCGGGCTCGGCACATGGTCGAGGTGATCGTCTCGGTCGAAGGTGATGGGCTTGTCGGACCAGTCTAGATAGACTGGCGCCGCCACCTTCACCGAGCAGACCTCCCGGCGCTCTTGCTTGCGGTGCCGAGCCGAGGCGTTCGCCGCTTGCCCACCATAGATCATGAAGCAGTCGCGGACCTCGGGGAACTCTCCTGCCTGGTGATCTTCCTTCTTGTCGTTGTCGCGGGCCTTGTCACCCTCCGCGGGTGGCCCGGCCCTGTGGAAGTGGCGCCGAAGCATGACGCATTCCTCAAGGGTGTGCTTGACGGGTCCCTGGTGATAGGGGCACGGCTCCTTGAGCATCTTGTCGAAGAGGTTGGCACCTCCGGGGGGCTTTCGAGGGTTCTTGTACTCGGCGGCGGCGACAAGGTGCGCGTCGGCGGCGTCGCGTTTCGCTTGCGACTTCTTCTTGCCCTTCTTCTTGGCGCCGCGCTGAGTTGACGCCTCGGGAGTATCTTCCGATGGGCGGCCCTGGGGCTGCTTGTCCTTTCGGAAGATAGCCTCGACCGCCTCCTGGCCGGAGGCGAACTTGGTGGCGATGTCCATCAGCTCGCTCGCCCTGGTGGGGGTCTTGCGACCCAGCTTGCTCACCAGGCCGTGGCAGGTGGTGCCGGTGAGGAATGCACCGATGACATCCGAGTCGGTGATGTTGGGCAGCTCGGTGCGCTGCTTCGAGAATCGCCGGATGTAGTCTCGGAGAGACTCTTCCGGCTGCTGCCGGCAGCTTCGGAGGTCCCAGGAATTCCCGGGGTGCACGTAAGTGCCCTGGAAATTGCCGGCGAAAGCTTGGACTAGGTCGTCCCAGTTGGAGATCTGCCTCGGAGGCAGGTGCTCCAACCAGGCGCGAGTAGTGTCGGAGAGGAACAGGGGGAGGTTGCTGGAGACTGCCCATCTGGAGCTTGACGGGAAGCTGTTCATCAACACGCAGCAGGCCCCTACCTGGCACGCCAACTGTCAGCGTTCCGAGACCGGGGGGTCCCTGAGCCGACGAGTGAATGTCGCCGCGTGCCCCAGCCCAGATGGGTCGAGCGCGAGGGCGAGCGCGAAGGGGGGAGAGCGAGGCGGCCGGAGACCGGCGTGAGAGAGGTGGGAATCCCGCGGCCTTCGTGTTCGTCCCGCGCCCAGGTCGGGTGCGCTTGCAGTAGGGGGTTACAAGCGTCCACGCGGGAGAGGGAGCGAGCGGCTTCGAGCGAGCGCGTGTCTCGTCCTCGTCCCCGCGCGGCCAACCCTCTCTAAGAGGGCCCTGGTCCTCCCTTTTATAGGCGCAAGGAGAGGATCCAGGTGTACAATGGGGGGTGTAGCAGAGTGCTACGTGTCTAGCGGAAGAGAGCTAGCGCCCTAAGTACATGCCGTTGTGGCAGCCGGAGAGATTTTGGCACCTAGCTGGTGTGATGTCGTGGCCGTCGGAGGAGCGATGGAGCCTGGCGGAGGGATAGCTGTCGGAGCGGTTGAATCCTTGCTGACGTCCTCTTGCTTCCGTAAGGGGGCTGAGAGCCGCCGTCGTCACAGAGTATGCAGGGCGCCATCATTGCCTATCTGGCGGAGCGAGCCAGATGGGACGCCGATCTTGTTCCCTGCGGCCCAAGTCAGCTCGGGGTAGGGTGATGATGGCGCCTCCTATTGACGTGGCTGGTCTGCGCCCTAGGTTGGGCGATGTGGAAGCTCCTCCGAAGCCGAGGTCGAGTCTGTCTTCCGTGGCCGAGGTCGGGTCCGAGCCCCAGGTTTGGGCGAGGCGGAGATTGCCGGCTGGTGCCGGGGCGGAGTCCGAGCCCTGGGGTCGGGCGAAGCGGAGTTCGTCGTCTTCCGGGACTTAGCCTGTGCCCGAGCCCTGGGTCGGGCGAGGCGGAGATCGTCGTCTTCTGGGACTTAGCCCGAGTCCGAGCCCTGGGTCGGGCGGAGTTCGCCGTCTTCTGGGACTTAGCCCGAGTCCGAGCCCTGGGTCGGGCGGAGTTCGCCATCTTCCGGGACTTAGCCCGAGTCCGAGCCCTGGGTCCGGCGGAGTTCGCCGTCTTCCGGGACTTAGCCCGAGTCCGAGCCCTGGGTCGGGCGGAGTTCGTTGTCTTCCGGGGCTTAGCCCGAGTCCAAGCCCTGGGTCGGGCGGAGCGGAGTTCGCCGTCTTCTGGGACTTAGCCCGAGTCCGAGCCCTGGGGTCGGGCGAAGCGAAGCTTCCTATGGTACCTTCGGCAGGGCCTGACTGCCTGTCAGTCTCACTCTGTCAAGTGGCACCGCAGTCGGAGTGGCGCAGGCGGCGCTGTCCTTCTATCAGGCCGGTCAGTGGAGCGGCGAAGTGACGGCGGTCACTTCGGCTCTGCCGGCTGGGGGGCGCGCGTCAGGATAAAGGTGTCAGACCACCTTTGCATTAAATGCTCCTGCGGTTTGGTCGGTCGGTGCGGCGATTTGGTCAGGGTTGCTTCTTGGCGAAGATAGGGCCTCGGGCAAGCCGGAAATATGTTCGCCGCTGGAGGGGGGCCTCGGGCGAGATGGAAATCCTCCGGGGTCGGCTGCCCTTGTCCGAGGCTAGGCTCGGGCGAGGCGTGATCGAGTCCCTCGAATGGACTGATCCCTGACTTAATCGCACCCATTAGGCCTTTGCAGCTTTATGCTGATGGGGGTTACCAGCTGAGAATTAGGAGCCTTGAGGGTACCCCTAATTATGGTCCCCGACACCCGCATTGAGGATTTATTTGATTAGATGAGAGGTGCAAGGGTATTCTCGAAGATTGATCTCCGATCGGGTTACCATCAGATGAGGATTAGACCATCGGATATTCCCAAGACGGCTTTCTCGACTCGATATGGATTATATGAGTTCACTGTTATGTCATTTGGATTAACCAATGCACCAGCTTATTTTATGAACTTGATGAATAAGGTGTTTATAGAGTATTTGGATAGATTCGTCGTGGTATTCATCGATGATATTCTTATCTATTCCAAGAGTGATAGTGATCATGAGGAACTTCTGAGGTTGGTGCTACAGAAGCTACGAGATAATCAACTCTACGCCAAGTTTAGCGAGTGCGAGTTTTGGATTGGTGAGGTGTCATTCCTTGGACATATCATTTCTAATGGAGGGATATCAGTGGATCCTGCTAAAGTCAAGGAGATAGTGGCATGGAGCATACCCACTACAGTACGGAGGTTCGGAGTTTCTTGGGACTCGCAGGATAGTATCGGAGATTTATTGAAGGATTCTCTAAGATTGCTAAGCCCATGACCTCACTTCTGGAGAAGGGAAGAGAGTTTAAATGGGATGAGAAGTGCCAAGATAGCTTCGATCAATTAAAGAAGAGATTGATGTCACCACCAGTGTTGGTTATGCTAGATCTACAAAAGGGATTTGGTAACTATTATGATACATGTGGCCAAGGCTTAGGATGTGTGCTCATGCAAGAAGGACATGTGATCACCTATGCGTCTCGTCAGTTGCGGAAAAAACGAGATGAATTACCCCACTCATGACTTAGAACTGGCAGCTATTGCGCATGCGCTTAAGATTTGGAGATATTATATCATGGGAACTAAGTGTCAAGTGTATACGGATCATAAGAGTTTGAAGTATATATTCACTTAGAAGGATCTCAACCTTAGGCAACGCCGTTGGTTGGAGCTTATTAAGGATTATGATTTGGAGATTCTCTATCACCCAGGCAAGGCAAATTTGGTTGCAGATGCCTTGAGTCGAAAGGAGCATGTTCATTCAGCTGTTGTTGCCCAGCTACCTGATGAGATTGTTGAGGATTTCAAGAGACTTAACCTAGGGATAGTTGCTCACACTGAAGGAGTTATTATTGATGTGGAACTTATTTTGGAGCAAGAAATCCGCAAATGACAGATTGGTGATGCTAAAATACAAGAGATTAAGGATCTGATTGCTGAAGGTCGAGGTCTAGAATTCACAGAGGATGAGCAAGGCACGGCATGGTTCACTGATCGGTATGTGTTCCGGAGATTGAAAGCCTTCGTGAGACTATTTTAAAGGAAGCACGTGACTCGGATTATTCAATTCATACTGGTAGTACCAAGATGTATCAGGATTTGAAGCGAAAGTATTGGTGGTATGGATTGAAGAGAGATGTGGCTGCACATGTGGCTATGTGCGATGTGTGTCAAAGAGTTAAGGCTGAACACCAGAGGCCAGCTGGACTACTGCATCCACTAAAGATACCCAAGTGGAAGTTGGAAGAGATTAGTATGGATTTCATTACCGGATTGCCTCGCACCCAGAAAGGATATGATGCTATATGGGTGATTGTGGATAGATTGACTAAAGTGGCTCATTTCATTCCGGTCAAGACTACTTATAAGGTATCTCAATTGGTAGAGTTATATATGGCTCGGATTGTGTCTCTGCACGGTGTACCAAAGAAGATCATTTTGGATAGAGGATCACAGTTTACCTCTAGATTTTGGAAAAGTTTTCATAAGAATATGGATACGAAGTTGAATTTTAGTTCGGCCTACCATCCTCAGACTGATGGACGGACTGAAAGGACTAATCAAGTATTGGCGGACATATTGAGAGCTTGTGCCCTTCAGCATGGTAGTAGTTGGGACAAGAGTCTACCTTATGCTGAGTTCTCATATAATAATAGTTACCAGGCCAGTCTGAAGATGTCACTGTTCGAGACTCCGTATGGTAGGAAATGCAGGACTCCTCTATATTGGATCAGACTAGGGGATGATATTTCTTTGGAGCTGAACTTATTCAAGAGGCAGAAGAACAAGTCCGTATAATTCGGCAGAATTTGAGGGTAGCTTAGACTAGACAAAAGAGCTATGCTGATAATAGAAGAAGACTACTTGAGTTTGAGGAAGGTGATCATGTGTACGTCAAAATGTCACCACTTTGTGGAATGAGGAGATTCAAAGTCAAGGGAAAACTGTCCCCTCGCTATATTGGACCATTCTGAGTTTTTAGGCGAGTTGGAGAG
This sequence comes from Zea luxurians, assembly GCA_029449295.1. Lineage (NCBI taxonomy): Eukaryota > Viridiplantae > Streptophyta > Magnoliopsida > Poales > Poaceae > Zea > Zea luxurians. The sequence goes on from JAOPSE010000039.1 coordinate 17,631,054, forward strand.
ATGGCCTATCAACTCGAGTTACCTGATAATCTATCTGATGTACATAATGTATTCCATATGTCTCAACTTAAGAAGTGTCTTCATGTCCCTGAGGAACAGTTGCCAATGGAAGAGCTCAGTGTTCAGGGTGACTTGACTTATACGGAATATCCTACCAAGATCCTTGACACTTTGACCTGAGTTACAAGAAATAAGGTGATAAAGATGTGCAAAGTGCAATGGAGTCACCATGGACAAGATGAAGCTATTTGGGAGAAAGAAGAAGAGCTTCACATAGTTTTTCCACATCTTTTCTCTAGTCTTTCCTAAATCTCGAGGACGAGATTTTTGTTAAGGGGGGTAGGATTTGTAATACCCGATTTGTAGATATAATATAAAAAGAGAAAAGTTATTTTCCTTTATCTTGATGTGTGTGTTGTATCCACTTACTATCACAAGTGAACACCTCATTTGAAAACAAAGGATTAATAAAAGCCATTAAAATGTGCATCATGCTAGAGTTTAATTGTTTGTGCATTTAATAATAATGAAAATATTGATAAGGTTACATTAATAATGTGAATTAAGGATTAAAACCTAATTCAAATCTTAGAATTTGGAAATAAAAATGTAAAGAAAGAAACATTATTCAATATAAAATAATATTAAAATTGAATAACTTCACCACATGATGGTGTGACTAAAATGCATAGTTAACATGAACTTGAATTTGCACTTAAGTAGAATTCAAAAAAATCAAATTCAAATGAATTAGTAATAAAGAAAAAAATTAGAAAAAAATAGAAAAGGGATAAAACCCTGCGGCTGGGCCAAATTCACTCCTCTTGGCCCATCTCCCTTTTCCACTCCTGTACCGCGCCTGCGCGCCTTGGGTCGCTGCCTTGTGGGGTCAAGCCGTCAGGATGGTCTCCCTCCTCTGGTTGTGGACTTGTGTCGTAACGACCGGGAGGAAAGTCTGCCTGGACTGCGCGCTCGGGCTTGTCGCCATCGTGCAATGCCTGTACCTCAGTCGCGGTGGGCCCCACTCGTCAAGCTTATCCCCCTCAACAAACCGCTCGGCGTCCCGGGATTTTCGAGCTCCACGGCTCAACCACCCGCGCGATTCGCGGTCGAGCTCAACGTACTCCGCAAGCGCCTTCCGAAGATTTCCCCGCCACTATCGTACTCGACAACCTCTGCGCCGCCTCTTTATATCCCATTTGCCCTGTGCTCACGGTTCGCCAGAGCCAGTCCCGCAGCAGCGAGAGAACCAGTGTGTTGGCCGCCGCCGTCGAGCGCATACGGGGTTGCTGTGACTGGGCGAACATGCTCGCGGCACTAGCATGGGTGGAGGAGCGTCTGTCAACCAAGAATTTCTCATCGAAAACCCACAGCCGCCGTGGACCGCACGCAGCCGCGGCCAGATCCACCTCGTCGTCGCCGGGTCACCGCGTCGCCTCTGTGGTGGTGAGTTACCCCTGCTCGAGTTCGCGTTCTTCCCTTCGTTGCGCTGACCTGCGTAGTTAGGGGTGTAGTGCACCGAGGGGTGCGTTGAGCGGGGTCGGCGAATTCTGTCGTCTTGGGCAGCTCGGTGTCGCCGTGTGTGGATGTAGGGAGGAAGAGAGTGCGGGGACCGTTGGATTGGCGACGGATGACTCAGATTTGGTGAACGTTTCCCCTGCACGTAATTGAATCCCGCCCGTCCGATCGGGCGGATCAGGGCGACTTTGGAGTAATTAAATCCGCACAGTTGATCACGGATTCGGCGGTCTGCGCTATGTACGGTTTATAGGTGGTTTGATCTAATCCTGGCGCTCTGTTTGGGATCGGATGGCTAGCTTTGCGCGATAACGCTTCGCCGTGGCGAATTTGCTTAAGAGACCTCAGACTTTCTAGGAAATAACTCGCGGTCCAGTCCAGGTTTCACTAAGTCTGAGTATTTTTCTGCTTAAGTCCCTGGACTTCTCATTAATTGTGCGCGCAGCCCAAACAGTAAGGAAAAACCTATAAAACCATTTAGAAATTGATTTTTAGTGTAAAAATAAATGTTAGAACTTGTTTAATTTATAGAAAATGCATATGAAGTCCAAATCAATTCATTTCAATTTCTATAATTTTATAATAAGATTGTTTATCAATTGGTGCCACTGTTTTGACATGAAAGTCATATTAAATTTTATATTCTATTTAATCTTGTACAAAACACATAAATACTTAGAAATTTATAACTCCTCCGTTTTAACTCTGATTTGATCCGTTCAAGTTACGTTAGTCTCGTATAAATATTTACTATGCAATAACAACATTTATTGTACCATGTCTCATTCTTTTATAATTAGAGCTTTATTTAACCTATGTTGGTTAGTCTTGTTAATCTACTTATCATCATAATCTACTAAAATGTGATACATGGCCAATTTATAATTTAGATTAAAGCTGAATTAATTACTACTTTAGGTTATCTTTTCTCTGGAATTATAAAACAAACATATAACCTGATATTAATCATTTAATCACATCATAACTTGATGACCATGACTCTGATCTTAGTAGTTCTCGAATCCCGCGATCTCGTAGCAACGTGTAGATTATTATTATTCAGTTTGTACTTATGTTTGGTGTGATGTTAATTTTGTCTATATCATGTCTGTTTGTATTGCTACGACTAGCAGTGCGGTTGCGAGTCACGTGAAGTTCATCCTGTCACCTGGATTCTCAAGTGCCAGGCAAGTTGTGCCCTTGACCACTTTTGTTACCCAATAATGTTCTTTATAATCATTTACTATGCATAGGTTTAATTTTGATGGGACCCAATAGGCCACCCTAGTCTGATTATCTTTTACCTTATTCACCCCTGAATCACTTGGGTAGTTTTGCTATTGCTTTACATGGTTTTGGGATAATCTTTCATTATATCCATGTTCCAATTATTTTTGTTACTCTATTTATGTTCATGTCAAGATCATTAATGTTAATTGGAACATGGAGCTTAACTTGAGAAACACGTGCCACCACAAGGGAGGAATGGGACCCCTTGGCTAACTAATTAGGAAAGCTAGTGGAAGACTACCTTACCCGAAAGGGGCAAGGGCAGTAGGGGAGTTGCATGCAAGGAGGTTTTCGGATTGATTTTGCTGCGATGGCGGTCAGACGAGGGATTCTTGCAAGTGCTCTTCCCATAAACTGTAGCAGGTTTTCGAAAGCTAGTGGAACTTTGTAAAGGCCTCGTAGTGGATCCCTAGCCATTCACCTCGGTAGTGTCTAAGGGTCTAGCTAACCCTGGCGACATGGGAAACACGACTTGTGGGTAAAGGGTACAACCTCTGCAGAGTGTAAAACTGGTATACTAGAGCTCACAGTCATGAGTAGCTCAGGACTCTCCGATGATTAAATTATGGAACCTAATCTCAATTTGTCATTTGCATTTGCATGGGATTATTATTAATTTTGTTCTATTATTTTTATTAAGGTTTGGTATTTACCTACATCTAGTAATTGCTAATAAAATTTGACCACTTTTGAAAGCAATGCTCAGCTTTAATCATTCTCTTTGGTAAGCCTTACACTTTATATGATCTCCCACCTTTGATGAGTTCATGCCACATTATTCCTCACAACTTATTCGTAGCAAGGAGTTTGATTTGATCTAAGTGGTGTCTCACAGTGTGTGACAAAAGGACCATATTCATTTTTTGAACATGTCTGGAGCCTATATTCATTTTATTACTTCATACTAGTATTTTACAAATTGGTCACTCCGCCGAAAAACCCACTCCGTTCGGCCGGCCTTCAACAACGAGCCCCACAACAACGAGCCCCACACTGTATCTCAAAATCCGGGCTGAGAAAGAAGGGAAACTCACCCTTATAAACCGACAACGGCTCCCTCCCGCAAACGATATGGTAGTAACCCAGACTATGGATGGTTCGTGACACTATGCTAGGGATAACTCGCGATTCACTTTGTAGTCTATCTAATACCATACTTCTTCCTAAGCATAATAAAGTGTGATAAACAATGACAATTAAATCTTATTTCTTTCACTTGCATCTCCAAGAACGTAGAAAAGCATGAGACACAGGCAGCCTCAACAGCATCTCGTATCGGCATATGGCCATGTATCCGATGAAGAATGTCCTGCAAAACAGATGTGGAAATAACGATTTTTCTGTTGAGGTGAAAAGCACGTGGAAAATCTTAACAAATTATGCAGTCATTCATATTACTTTTTTTGTTAACAACTATATTGTTTTTTTAACTACCCATAACTTCAGCATCTCCATCTTTTGATGATAAAATCATACCCACTTAGGCCTTGTTCGGTTAATCCCATTACCATGGATTTGATGTGATTGGAAAAAATTAAGGAGTTTGGCTTACTTGGATTTAAAACCACCCAATCCCACTCAATCCACATGGATTGAGAGCTAACCGAACAAACCCTTAGGGCTTGTTCGTTTTGGTGTGTATCCATGTGTATTGGATGGTATCAAGTCGGTTTAAATCCATAATAGGTCAAAATACATCTCAATCCCACCCAATCCACTCTAATCCACATGGAACAAAAATAACCGAACAAGCCCTTAAGGAGCGTCACAACCACGTTTGGATACAAACCATTTAGGTCATGTTCGGTTCTACCACAATCCATATAGAGACCACAAATCAGTGCTGCAAGAAAACAAATTAGGACTGCATTAGTTAATAATATTAGCTTAATCTAGATGGTTCTTCATTAATTGAACAGGTAGGTGACCCAGGTCTGTCCTGAGGTTACTTCAAACACACCCATTATTTACAGAGACATCAAGGTGAGAAACAACGCCGATCAGAATTTAATCTATGGACAGAACAAAAATGTGAGGTTGGGAGAGGAAAATACAGTGAACTCTTTGAGGGTATTAATGTTAACCCATAATAAGGGTCTATACTCAAATGCTACTGTTAGCAGTAACACTATGATCCAAAAGTACATACTTGGTGTATGTTGGATGGTCTACTGATGATGTATTCGTACAGAACAAAACGTAGCATAAAGGACGTTTTCTCTCAAAACGTAGCTTAAGGCCTCGTTTCAATCTCACGAGATAAACTTTAGCTTCCTGCTAAACTTTAGCACCTTTAGCTATATGAATTGAAGTGCTAAAGTTTAGCTTCAATTACCACCATTAGCTCTCTTGTTTAGATTACAAATGGCTAAAAGTAGCTAAAAAAAGCTGCTAAAGTTTATCTCGCGAGATTGGAACAGGGCCTAAAAAGACCTTGGAAAGAATAGAGAATTGCTATTCCGGTTTCAACTTCCCAAGTTATCCAAATTTGTTCATACTGGAATGCTCCGCCAGTATTAACCCCATCACATATGTCACTAATGACCACAACAAGTTATATGCTTTATTTTCCTCTATCTACTACATGTGTGTTTTGCTCATTATTACTGCAGATAATGTCATGTGAATCATTTTGCCAGATTAATATGCAGTAGGTATTCTATGTCGCTCATCTAATTTGCAAGGTCATGTAATGAACAAGAAGGCACATAGTATGGACATCACATGATCAAGTATACGCTTGATTGCATAAACAGAATACATTATGTAAAAAGTGGCATTACTGAACTCAGTTATGATGTCATTCACAATCTGGCCAACGGGGTAGAAGGATTACTTCAGAATAAATGGTTTTCTAGACTTCCTCGAAACATGAACTCGTAGACAGGCAGCCGATGGTCATCTTCGCAGCAATATCCGATCAATTCTACCAATTTTGGATGCCTCAACTGCCCCAGGCAGTTAGCTTCGATCTGGCATAAATACAAAAGATGAGATAATAATTTTGTAGGATAGTAATAAGCATGATAACTGCCAAACCATGTGCAAAAATAACCCAATAGCCCGTGTGAACATTGATATACACTAATTTCAACAGTCCATACACCAACTAACCTATCCAGACACAATATGAACAGAGCGTGTTGCATAATTATGTGCCTGAGTTCACTACGGCTACAAGAACACGAGGCATTGTTCACGTTGAGTGTAACAAAGAAAACTTTAATGAACATACACTACCGGAATTCGCGCCTTTGCCGAGTGCCGGTGGCTTTGCCGAGTGCTTTTTATCGGGCACTCGGCAAAGCAGGCTTTGCCGAGTGCCGCACTCGGCAACGTCCTGCGCTCGGTAAAGAGCTAGTTTACCGAGTGTAGGACACTCGGCACAGCCGAGCACTCGGCAAAGACTTCTTTGCCGAGGGTCAAGCACTCGGCAAACATGGCTCTCGGCAAAGGGTCGTTAGCGGCCGTCTACAACTGACGGCCGTCAGTCTTTGCCGAGTGTCAAATATCTGGCACTCGGCAAACATAGTTTTTGCCGAGTGTCCTCTGTAGACACTCGGCAAAGCATATTTTTATTTTTTTATTTTGGTCACCAAAATTTTTGTGGTATGTTTCTACACTATGTAGACCTACATGTACCATTTTGGGACAATTATAACAGTTTTTTCTATAGCTAGTACATTTAGTTTGTTTATTTGAATTTCTTCGAAAATTCAGATTTGAACTGCAGGTCACTCGAAACTTGGAAAACCGTGAATGCAAAAATGATATTCATGCTACATAACACAAGTTACGACCGATTTCAGGAGCGAACCGGAAACTTCGAGCACCATGCTCACTCAACATGACCGTAAACTTGCCATCCAGGTGTTTAAAAATTGTATAAAATAGAAACAAAGTCAGAAAATCATGAACCCTGTCCACGTGTCATGATATCATATGTAGAGGCTGTGATAAAAATTTGAAAAAGTTTCGAGAAAGCTGTAACGCACTATGTGTACAAACCTAAGAGATCCACATTGAAACTCTATGATTTCATGTGTGGTTCTCTTAGGTTTCTACACATAGTGTCTCACAACTTTCTCCAAACATTCTAAATTTTTTATCACAGACTCTACATATGATATCATGACATGTGGACAAGTTTCATGATTTTCTAAGTTTGTTTGTGTTTTATAAATTTTTTAAACAGCTGTATGGCAAGTTCACGGCCATGTTGAGTGAGCATGGTGCTCGAAGTTTCCGGTCCGCTCCTGAAATCGGTCGTAACTTGTGCTATGTAGCATGGATATTATTTTTGCATGCACGGTTTTCCAAGTTTCAAGTGACCTGCAGTTCAAATCTGAAATTTCCGAAGAAATTCAAATAAACAAACTAAATGTACTAGCTATAGAAAACACTGTTATAATTGTCCCAAAATAGTACATGTAGGTCTATATAGTGTAGGAACATACCACAAAAATTTTGGTTGGCAAAATAAAAAAAATAAAAATGTACTTTGCCGAGTGTCCAAAGAAGACACTCGGCAAAGACTTATTTGCCGAGTGCCCCCAGGGTGGCACTCGGCAAAGATGTGTAAGTTAATCTTTGCCGAGTGTCAGATGATAGACACTCGGCAAAGGATCCTTTGCCGAGTGCCACCGATCTGGCACTCGGCAAAGTTTATTTTAAAAATTAAAAAAAACTTTGCCGAGTGCCAGATCACGGGCACTCGGCAAAGAAGGCGAATATACTCGCCCGCGGCTTTCTTCCTCCTCCTTTCTCTGCTCTCGCTGTCTCCTCTCTATCGCGCCCACCGCCGCCTCCCTGCGCGCCCGCCGCCGCTCCGCGCCATCGCCGGCTCGCCGCCCGCCGTGCCGTCGCCGGCCGCGTCCGCCCACGCCAGCGCCCGCCGCGGCCGCCGCCCGCCGTGCCCGCCGCGGCCGCCCTCGCCAGCGCCCGCGCCCGCGCCCGCCACGGCCTCCCTCGCCGGCGCCCGCGCCCTCGCCGGCGCCCGCCCGTCCGCCCGCGCCCTAGTGAGTGTATGAATCATTTACCATAAGACCCATTGTAACATGGTTTAGTTGTTGACAAGCAACCAAGCCTTCAGAGAAAAAATCGATTGGTGTTCATATCTCTTGTCTGGTTTGGTATAAGCACTACCCTTGTCTTTACATTTTTATTAGTACTTGTGTTGTGCTTGTTGCTTGTGTAACTTTGTAGAAGTAGTTCTCTTTTTATTAGTAGCACCAGAGTAACTAGTTGTTAGTTGCTTCTTTTCTTAGCTTTTTATTGTAGTTGTATAGCTAGTAGATTTGTTTGGTGGAGCGATTAGGATGGAATCAACTAGCTACTAGAATTGTATAGTGACCTTGCTCGAATGAACTAGAGCGAGTGCTTGTAGTGTTTTATTAGGATTTTCTATTGTATTAACCGCTTGATTTAGTGTTGTCAAATTTGTAGAAGAATTTTTTTGGCTATTCACACCTCTCTAGCCATCTAGATCCTCACAACTATTTAGCACTTGCCCTAAGTTTAGGCCTGCTGCTTAGTGAGATTTCCATACCCTTGCCACCTAGTGCTTCCATGTACCATTGCTTGTACACTAGGGCTTGTAGTCCTATAAGATCCTATGAAATGTGGTGAGGTCATTGAGCGTGTACAAAATGAAATGTGTGACCAACAACGTATTGGTCAAATACATGATAATAAAGATAATGGAAAGAGATCCGAAAGAAGACTACCATGAAGACTCACTTGCGCATAGGGAAGGAATGTGGGCTATCAATAGAGCTACTTGGTCGAGAGCTTGTCCCTCGCATGGGCATCCTTGCTAGGGGCTCCAATGAAGATTAGGAAAAACCATGATCTTCTCGATACCTCGATTAAAATCGTCGTCCTCGATGTGGGTCTACATCATTTCTATCTCATTGATGCTTTTGTAGGTTACATGCTTACATTTGTAATTTAACTTGTTATGCTAGTGTGTATATATATATATATGATTGGAAACTACGCTGCATAACTCTTTTATGGTAGAGGTCTAAAGTTTTCCTTTGTAAAACTTTAGTGCACATTTACACATATTAGAGGCCAAGTAGGTTTAGAAAGTCTAAATCATTCCCTCTCAAAATGTACGTTAAGGTCCCTGCATATGTATAAAGGAGAGTGTTTTTTTTCAATCTACTGATCAAGGCACGTGTCCCTATTCACTTTTCTCAATCTACCAGGAAAGGAGATAGATGCTCTATGCTGAACTCTTCTACTATGTTTTATATATAGGCACGCACACACATATCAATTATCAAATAAAAGTCAGACTTGGAATCGAGTGCCGGTGATGTGAATTTTTTGTTGACAGGCATGTATTTTTTGCAGAGGTCTTCCTAGCCGCTGCGGGTCTGCCTGCACCGCGTCGCGTCGCCACTGCACCGACCCGCCACAGCCCCACTAGCCTGACTCCACCGCCACCCTAGGTATAACCTCTATTTCCGCATCATGGTCGTAGATCACGTAACCCAGTTAGGCGTCTCCCGTTCGAAAGAGATACGGTGTAGATATGCAGATCTTTGCATATCTACAAATGTATCAGTTTCGAATTGTCCACGTTTTTTGGACAGCCCGCGGTTGCGTAGATGGTGTTAGTTTCCATGCTCTACTCCGGTCCGAGAAAGAGTTTCGGCGTCACCTCCCTGTTGTTCTCCGGACAGTACACTCTCCCTGCCAGGACGTGTATCCGGAGAACAGCGGGGAGGTGCTGCCGAAATTCTATCTCGGATCGGAGTAGAGCATGGAAACTAACTCCATCTACGCAACCGCGGGTGGGATTAGGACCTATCCTCACCTATTAGAAGGTAGGAACGTAGTGTACATGCATTACATGTCTATATTAAACTATACTCGGTTATATATGTTAGAGGATGGAGGACCGTGAGTGGATGTACACGGGCCGCGTTCGACGTAATGATGTCACCCCAGAATGGATTAGGAAGACCGATGCTTTCGTGGAACGGGCATATGGCGAAGCTGCTAAAGGAGCTAGCCTAGTCCCTTGTCCGTGCAGCAAATGTGACAACCGGAAAAGAAAACCAAAGAAGGCCATGGTAGAACATATTTGGAAGAATGGATTTACGCCGGACTATACTCGGTGGATCTTCCATGGTGAAGCGCATCGCACGAGAGAGGAGGTGGTGAGACAACGCGTCGAGGATTACGATGCTGATGCCGGGGTAGCAGACATGTTGAACGACTATCACGAGGCATAGTTTGCCGAAGGACGTACGGAGGACGAGCCAGAGGCGACCGCAAAGGCATTCTACGACATGTTTGACGCGGCACAGAAACCCCTTCACGGCAAGACAAAGGTTTCTCAACTGGATGCCATTGGGCGTATAATGGCGTTCAAGTCGCAGTATAGCATGAGTCGAGACGCCTTCGATGGTTTGTTGACAGTTATTGGCAGCCTGCTTCCGGAGGATCACGTTCTGCCAAAGAGCATGTACGAGGCACAGAAACTCCTTCGTGCACTCAAGATGACGTATGAGCAGATACATGCTTGTCCGAAGGGCTGCGTCCTATTTAGGAAAGAACACACTGAGGCAAAGGCAAACGATACAATCCTGACAAGATGGTTCACGCATCCGATGGTGAAGCATGGACCCACTTTGATGCCATTCACCATGAGAAAGCCAAAGAGGCTCGACATGTTCATGTTGCGCTGGCCACAGATGGGTTTAATCCCTATGGAATGACCGCTGCCCCATACACATGTTGGCCCGTGTTCGTTATCCCCATCAATCTCCCCCCCGGCGTATGCTTTCAAAGACAGAACATATTCGTGTCGTTGATAATTCCTGGACACCCGGGGAATAAAATGGGCGTGTACATGGAGCGTTTGATTGATGAATTGGTCCGTGCTTGGGAGGAAGGGGTATGGACGTACGACCGAGCTACGAAGACAAACTTCAAAATGCATGTTTGGTACCAGTACTCCATGCATGACTTTCCGGCGTATGGGCTATTTTGCGCCTGGTGTGTTCACGGTAAGTTCCCATGCCCAGTTTGCAAGGAAGCTCTTAGGTTCATTTGGTTGAAGAAGGGTGGCAAATATTCGTCATTCGATAAACATCGACAATTTCTCCCTCCTGACCATGCATTCCGACTAGACATCAAGAACTTTACGAAAGGTGTCATGGTGACAGACCGCCCACCTGCAATGATGACTGGTGCCGAAGTTCGCGAACAGATAGATGGTCTCGTGGCCAACCCAGAAGGTGGTTTTGTGGGATATGGTGAGCAACATATGTGGACACATAAGTCGGGCTTGACTCGGCTCCCCTATTATGATGACCTGCTCCTTCCACACAACATTGATGTGATGCACACTGAAAAGAATGTCGCCGAGGCACTTTGGGCAACAATTATGGAGATTCCTGATAAGTCAAAGGATAACGTAAAGGCAAGAGTGGATCTGGCAGAGTTATGTGATAGACCAAACCAAGAGATGAAGCCGCCTAGTGGTGGTAAGACATGGAGAAGGCCTAAGGCCGATTTCGTCCTGAGCAGGGCCCAGAGGAAGGAAGTACTACAGTGGATCAAGATGTTAATGTTCCCTGATGGGTATGCAGCTAACCTTAGTAGGGGGGTGAACTTATCTACTCTGCGAGTCTTAGGGATGAAGAGTCATGACTTCCACATATGGATTGAACGAATTCTTCCGGCGATGGTTCGAGGCTATGTCCCTGAGCATGTCTGGCTAGCGCTTGCAGAGTTGAGCTATTTCTTCCGCCAGCTTTGTGCAAAAGAGTTAGCTTGGACCATGATTGCAGACTTGGAAAGGATGGCACCCGTGTTACTGTGTAAGCTGGAGAAGATCTTTCCACCCGGCTTCTTCAATCCGATGCAGCATTTGATTATTCATCTCCCGTATGAGGCACGAATGGGGGGCCCGTGCAGGGACGTTGGTGCTATCCAATCGAGAGAAGTCTAAAGAGTATCCGAAAGAAATGTAGAAATAAATGCAAAATCGAGGCTTCCATTGCAGAGGCATACATACTGGAGGAGGTGTCAAACTTCACAACAACTTACTATGGTGACAAACTACCGAGCGTGCATAATCCACCCCCTCGTTACAATGATGGCGGCAATGAATCGAACCTCAGCATTTTTCGAGGGCAACTCGGAAGCGCGAGTGGTTCGACCACCAAGACCCTGAGACATGAAGAGTGGCGCCATATCATGCTATATGTATTGACCAACCTTGAAGAGGTGACGCCATACATGGAGCAATTTCTTCATGAATTCTGGCGTCGATCAAGGGACCCAACTCCACAGGAATATGATACCCTTCTTAGAAAGGGTGCGGGAAATGGATTGCCCGATTTCATTTCCTGGTTTAAACATAAGGTACGTGCTTAGTTTGTTATTCCAAGTTGCTCTTACGTGCGAATAATATAACAATCTAGCGTGTTTGAACTTGCAGGGCCAAAGAGAGCCGTCTATATATGAGTGCCGAGTTGAGACAAGTAGCCAATGGCTTTGCCTATAGGGTCAGGAAATTTTCTGGGTATGACGTCAATGGATACCGTTTTCGCACAACAAGCTACGACCAAAGTCGGCCCAATCGAAAAACCACGTGTTCTGGAGTCTTTACGCCCGGGCTTGACGAGGTCGAGTATTATGGAAGAATTGAATAAATATATGAACTCAATTTTTATGGTTCCAAACCTCTTACTCCAGTGATATTCAAATGTCATTGGTTTGACCCTGAAGTTACGAGACGGACACATTCTAATCTTGGGATAGTCGAAATTCGACAGGATTCCACCTTAACAGGAGACGATGTCTATATTGTGGCCCAACAGGCCACACAAGTGTATTATCTTCCATATGCATGCCAAACGAAACAACATCTTAAGGGTTGGGATGTTGTGTATAAGGTATCACCGCACGCTAAATTACCTGTTCCAAACGATGAAGATTATAACTTAGACCCGGACACATATGACGGAGAGTTCTTCCAAGAAGATGGGCTCGAAGGGCAATTTGAGATAGACTTAACCGAAGCGATTGGAATGGAAGTAGATATTGAAATGGTTGTTGATGACGAGGATGATGAGGTGCAAAATGAGAATGACTTAGAAATACTTGAAGGCAATGCCAATGACGAAATTGCGCCTTCAGATGATGTTGACTATGAAATGGTTGATAGTGATGATGACACTTATGATCCGGCTAACCCGGACACATATGAAGATTATTTTTAATCGATGTAATGCTATATTTCATTTATTTTGCATATGTTTCTAAATACATATTTTTTTATCTGTGCTTAATTGTTTACTCTTAATTGCAGGTTGTTGGACAAAGATGGTGGGCGGTGGGACGAGGATGAGGAGGGGGAGGGGGGAGGGGGAGGAGGAGCACCCGTAGGACGGAGGAGGAGGCGCAGCAGGACGACGCCGTACAGCAGCAGGTGGAGCAGCAAGCCGCTGTCGATGCGGCACAGCAGGACGACGACGATGCGGCGCAGCAGGACGACGACGACGACGACGCCGCTCAGCAGGACGTCTCAGGTTCTGGCTCCTCAGGTTCGAGGAGTATCTACCTGCGAGGTCCCGCGAGCCTACCTAAGCGACCCATACTTCGTGACAGACGTCCGCTGATACGACCCGATGGAGAGAGGTAGGTAACTTTAGATGTTGTTGCTGCTTTTTCATATTATATGTTCAAATTAATAATAGAAACTAATACTTCATCTTAATCACTTCGACAGGTCTTGGTTGGTTTTGGAGACTGCAGGGGGTCACGGCCGCAACCCCAATGGCATCCTCGGCCTTCTATGCAGGGAACACTTCCCTGGACTTGTCGAGTACGCCGGAGTGACGAGCCCAGCATACACCTTCGACCACTACGCCGTCGCCCTCGATGCAGTAGATCGGGACGGCAGACAATTCAACAACAAGGCAGAGCGGGTGAAGCAAGAGCTGTGGGTAAGTCTTCCTCGCACTATATTGTTTAATAAGTCGCATTTGTTGCATATTCTTGAAATAATGTATGGATACATCGTCTTTGTATGTAGGATTTCTTCAGGTGCGATGCTGGATACGAGGCCAGGGCGGATGTGGTGTCTACGACGTGCTGTAAGAAGCTCGTCGTGGACATGCACTACGAGGCACGCATCCAGGCCATCATCACTTACCACGGCTCCGTCCTTGGGGAGAAGGTGAACAAGAAGGACGCCCGAACCATGTCATTGACTGCGGACCAGTACTTGCAGGTAAATACAAAACTTTATTATTGGTACTAAATATGCTTATTCTTATCTTCTGATATGCGGTGTACTTATATTTTTTTAGATGATTCCTCATTGGTGCGCCGCGCATCCTGAGTGCTGGGAGAAGATGGTGCAGAGGTGGTGCTCGGCTGAGTGGGACGAGGCGCACAACGCTAGCCGGGAACGGCGTTTGCTGATGCAAGGTCCCTCCCACCATCAAGGCAGCCGTAGCCTGGGCAAATACGCGGAAGCATGGGTACGCGCTCTTTTTTATTTAGGTATATAACTTTCGATTAGACATGATTTCTAACCATATCGTTGGTTTTCTCGCAGTCGGCGGCACATGGTGGCGCGCCTTGCTCCACGTTCTCGGCATATGCCATGGCCCACAAGGGGAAGGCAACGTCCGACGTCACCTACAACCCGGATGACGGGCCCGAGGCGTACACCAACCCCGCCATCCACAGCCGACTCAGTGAGTACACCGCCATGGCCAAGGAGGTCCATGGGCCAGATTACGATCCGAGGACCGAGGACATCGACGGAGATGTCCTCATGAGGGTCGGAGGAGGCAAGAGGCATGGGCGGTACTGGATTGCCGACGGGGCAATCGACTCGTCCTCCACTCCCACTCTCTCTCAGGTGCGAGCAAGGAGCACGAGCGCGAGCCCAGCCATACGACCTCGGCAGGACACCTCACAGCATCGTATCCAGCAACTCCAGGTTATTCCTTATCTATTCATCGTTCATTGATTTTTATATATCTTCTCTTTGCATTATCGTAACATTAGGGTGAAATATTACAGACTCAGCTAGATGATGAGAGGAGGCAACGTGAGGAGCTGGAGAAGAGGATGGCAGAGATGTTCGTGTACATGCAGAGCCTTGGCGCCGCACAGGGTCATGCTCCACCACCTCCGTTGTTCCCTGCAGCTGACCCTACAGAGTTCACTACTCCTGTGAGTATCAAAATTTTAGTACTGCATGATATTTATTCATATGTTCTCACACATACAATCTCTTCTCTGTGCAGGGTCAATCGGCGGCGTCGAACAACCCTCATGCTTCGTCCAGCCCTTCGCCGAACCAGTCCAGATGCCCACCTCGTTGATGATCTGTTTTGTGATGATCCAGACTTACCTTTATGAGTGTTGGTGATGTTAGTTAAACTTTATCTTGTGAGATACTTGGTGATGTTAGTGATGACGCAGACTTATATCTGTTTTGTGATGATCCTTACTTATATTTGTGAGACTTTAGTGAGACTTTGTGATATATATGGTGTTGATGATAAATGTGTTCATTCTGTGATGTGATTGATATATAATGTGATGTGAATCATATATATCTTTTGTTTGTTTGGATGGAACAACAAAAGCAAATAAAAAAGGGACATTCTGGTCACTTTGCCGAGTGTAACACTCGGCAAAGGGGCGCTTTGCCGAGTGCTATGACCACGGCACTCGACAAAGAAGGCAACCTGGGAACCGGTAAAGCCATCTTTGCCGAGTGCTGACAATGGCACTCGGCAAAGAAGGAAACCTGGGAACCGGCAAAGACATCTTTGCCGAGTGCCATTGCCAAGGCACTCGGCAAAGGGACTGGCAAAGGGGCCCACTGGAGGGTTCTTTGCCGAGTACCTGTCCAACAGACACTCGGCAAAGAAGCCTCCTTTGCCGAGTGCCTACTAGAGCTCTCGGCACAAGGACTGACAGTGGGGCCCACTGGGTCAGTCTTTGCCGAGGGCCTCTCGAGCAAACACTCGGCAACATTGACCTTTTTGCCGAGTGCCACAGACGGCACTCGGCAAAGGATCCGTCACCGTTACTTGGCGCCGTGACGGTGACTTTTCTTTGCCGAGTGCCCGACAAATAGTACTCGGCAAAGAGGCTGTTGCCGATGTACAGTTCACCGAGCGTTCTTTGCCGAGTGTAACACTCGGCAAAGCATTTGCCGAGTGTAAGATTGCCTTTGCCGTGTGTCTGAGACACATGGCAAAGGAGCTGATTCCGATAGTGATATGCAGAAATGGATAGCTGAGTTCTTATCGAACTTTTAAGAAATATTATCTATTTTTGGGACAAACAAGGAACCCTTTTCTGTAAGACAACGAACATCTGCAGAAATAGGTCGCCAAGTTCGTATCAAATTTTTAAGGAATATTATCTTTTTTGGGACAAATAAGGAACCCTTTTCTGGAAGACATCGACTATGGTAACGAATCGAGGACGGAACATGTAAATTGGAAGGTCAAGCAGTCACGCCTAAACCCCGGGTGCATGATTTGGAATTTTCTCTAGAAGACCAGAACTAAAAAGACAACCTAAACACACACATATCGAACCCCCTCTGTGTCTCCTTGTACACACAAAAAAGGATATGACAATGATGAATCCAGCTCACATCTCACCTTCCAATCCACAAAAATCAGTAGAAGCATCGAACACGGGAGAGCACAAAAGCGAAAGAATCAAGAACACGGGAGAGCACAAAGTGAATGAAGTAACCTCAGGAATCCATATCCTGGATTGTCGTTGGCGCCTCCGCCCGCTGCCACGGTACCACCGTCGTTCAACACCGTGGCGGTGGCGGCCATCCAACACGGATGGCCCACCACCCCTTCCTTCCCCTCCTCCTCTACCTCCCTCCCCTAGTGGATCTAGCCTTGGGCTCCACCCACGAATCCAAACCCTAGCCCCACACAACCCCCAAAACGCTGGCGCGGGCGGAAGGAAGAGTAGAGGACTGGAGCAGGGAGGGGGGACCCGGGTGTAGCGCCATCGGGGGGAAGACAGTTGTCTTGGCGGAACCAAGCCATCTGTAACACCTGGAATCTAGGGGTATAAAAAATCTCTTCTATAATACTCACCAAGTTCAGGTTTTAATAAAAACCCTAAGGGATCAATGGTTGTTGCATCATGTTGGAAGGCAGTTATTTTTGTTTGATGAATGGTTTGCTTGATCTTTCATTTAATCAATAATTTTCACATAATGTCAAACTGAAATAATAGAAAAAGAGAAAGAAAACAGAAAGAAAAGGAGAAAAGGAAATCAGCCCATTCGGCCAGCCCACCCCAGCCCCCTCTTCCCCCCCGCTCGGCCTAGCGCTCTCCTCCCCCCTCGTGGGTGTAACACCCACTTTGTAAAAAAATTTAGATGGAGGAAAATCATATTCCTTTGATTACTTGTGTGCCATCTCCATCTATCATATTATGTGGACACATCATTTAAACCAATAAATGACTAACAAAGGACATCACCAAATCTTGCATCATGCTGAGTTTTACTTGATCGTGCATTTGTGATTGATGAAATAAACGTGTCATTAACAATATATCAGTGGATCCATGGGATTTAACCTCTAACTTGAAAACAGAACATGAAAATAGAGGATGGAAAGAAATATTACCCGATATAAAATAATAATATAATTAGATAACTGCATCACATGATGGTGTGACCAAATTACATAGTTAACACAAATTCGAATTTGCACTTAAGTTGGATTCAGAATTTAAATTCAAAGGGATTAGGAATAAAAGAAAACAGAAAATAAAGAAAAAACAAAAGAAAAGGAGAAAGCTTACCTGGGCCTCGAATATCTCCTTTTTGGCCCACCAGGAGACTCCATCCACGCGGCCACTCTAGCTGCACTTCGCGCGTGCTGCTGGTATGACTGATGGGGCCCGCGTTTCATACACCTACACTCACGTGCACTCTTGCCGCAGACACCGACAAATGGGCCCGGGACGCCAACTGTTGCGCGTGCTGTGCACCTCCCTCTGCCATGTGGACCCCAGTGGTTAGGCAGGCGCTTCCTTCTTCCTCGGATCGTTGCAACGGGCGCCGACTTCCGCGCGCCGTACTCGCCGCGCGAGAACCGCGGACCCTGGTGACCCGATTCCACCTCCCGATTCTTCCGCGCACCCATAAAGCTACCCGCAACCTCTCTCTCCTTTCCTCTCGAGCTCACGTGCGCCGCCAGGAGTACTATCGTCGCGCGCGGCCGTAGCATCGGAATCACCCGGTCGCCATTGCCGTGCCCACAGTGAGGGAGTGAGGGAGGACCAAGCCTCGCCGGAGTGAGGGCTGAGTGTGGGCGCAGTAATCCGAAGCGGAGGCGGGTGCATCTTGGTGTCTCGGCGAGGTTTCCCTGGGCGAACCGTGGCCGGGTCGGCGCGGCTTGCGGCTTTCTCCAAGGTGAGTTTTCCTTCCCCGCCGTGGGGGCATGGTCACGTATGGTTCGGATGGCGAGCACGAAAATGATCACTGGCGCTCGCCGTTGCTACAGCGCTGGCGGCGTTCTCGGTCTCGGGAGCTTTTGGCACCGCTCCGCTCGACCGTATGGATAGATGAGAGAGAGTGTGATAGGCGTGTCGCGGGGTGGAAGATAACTCGTGGGCCGTGTAATTCTCGATGGATGGTCGGATCAGCCAGTTGCGCGTGAACCGTTGGATTGGGCTCCAAGGGTGGGATGGAAACGAGTTGTAGACCGCACCCAATCTGAACCCTAGATCCCCCATCCGAGGGCTATCCTCGCGTTATGTCTTAAGGCGCGCACGGTTTTAATCGGGGGCGTAGGATGTTGATCGGACGGCTGTAGTACGCGCATACCCTTTCACTGACGCAAATTGCGTAATAGACCCTGTGTTTTAGTGAAAGTAACCCGCGCTCCGTTTTGGTGGATGGCTGAGTCTGGGGAGTTTTCTCAGATAAGCCCCTGCACTTCCCCGATTTTGTCGCCCAGTCCAGACAGTGAGAAAACTTATAAAATAATTCAGAAAATAGATTTTTATGTGTAAAAATAATCCTAGAACTTGTTTAATCCATAGAAAATCCATTTTTAGTCCAAATTGATCCATTCCACTTTCTAAATTTTTGTAATAATATTGTCTACCCATTAGTGCCTCTGTTCTGTCATGCCAAACACATTAAAAATATTCTTTCACTTAATCTGATATCAAATACATAAAACCTTAGGAAATTCGTATCTCCTCCGTTTTAACTCCGATTTGATCCGTTCAAGTTGCGTTAGTCTCGTAGCAACGTGTAGATCATTATTATGCAGTATATTATTATGTTTGGTGTGATGTTAATTTTGTATATACCATGTTTGCTTGTATTGCTACGTTTAGCGCGAGGACACGTGTCATCTGAAAGGCAAGTTGGTACCTGGAATCTCAAGTGCCAGGCAAGTTGTGCCCTTGATCACTTCTTTTACCCATTCATGTTCTTATTATTCATAATGATCTGCATAGGATAATTTTGCTGGGACCCAATAGGATACCCTAGATTTTGACTATCTTTATACCTTGCTTCACCACTGGTTTTACTACTAAAGTTTTGGGTAGTACATGCTATTGCTTTATGTGGATTTGGGTATAGAGATATTCATCACTTATTGTTATACTGTTTATTGTTATCTGTTGTATTATTCCTTGTTCATGTTAAGATCATTATGTTAATGGGAACATGGAGCGACCACCCGGGAAAACAGTGCTACCACAAGGGTGGAATGGGACGCCCTTGGCTGATTAACTAGGAAAGCTAGGGGAGGGCTACCTTACCCGAAAGGGGCAAGGGCAGTAGGGGAGAGGTCAGTGCGGGGAGGTCCCTGGTTGATTTTGCTGCGATGGCTATCAGCCAGGAACCCTTTACTGGATCTTCCCATAAACTGTAGCGGGTAGTCTGAAGCTAGTGGAACTTTGTAAAGGCCTCGTAGTGTTACCCTGCCTCGCCTCCTCGGTAGAGGTGTATGGGATTGGCCATCTCTTGGCAGATGGGTAACATGACTTGTGGGTAAAGATGCGCAACCTCTGCAGAGTGTAAAACTGGTATACTAGCCGTGCTCACGGTCAAGAGCGGCTCGGACACTCACATGATTAATTTATGGAACTTAAACTTAACCTGTCATGTCATTGCATTTGGGATTATTTTATTATTACTTTTACTTATTATTACTATGGTTTGGTATTTACTTACACTTAGTAATTGCTAATAAAATTTTGACCAACTTATAAAAGCAATGCTCAGCTTCAGCCTTTATTTCATTGATCAGCCTTACACTACATGAACTCCCACCTTTGGTGAGTTCATGTCACATTATTCCCCACGACTTGTTGAGCTATGATCGTATGTGAGCTCACTCTTGCTGTCTCACACCCCCCCCACAGGAGAAGAACAGGTGGTTTCAAGTGGAGTCAAGTATCGAGGAGTTTGATCTGATCTAGGTGGCGTTTCTCAGTCGACATTGGCGCCGACGATCCTTAGTTCGTGTTATATTTATCTTTTATTATTTTTGTAAGTCTTCCGCTATGTAATAATACTCTGATGTTTTATGACATTTATCTCTATACACTCTGTTATTATATGTGTTGTCTTCTTGGCGCATGTATGAGATGCACCCGGCTTTGTCCTTTAAAACCGGGTGTTACAGAAGTGGTATCAGAGCAAATGTTGACTGTAGGACGAGACCTAGATAGAAATGGACAACCCTTACCTACTTATCTTACTCTGATTCATTCTACACTCACCTTACTCTGATTCATTCCATACTTACCCTATCTTGATCTTGTCTCACCTTCTACTGTTCTACTCTGATCATTCTTACCTTTTCTACTCTAAGACAAGATGGATTTCACACCTTGGAATCCCTACCCCTATGACATTTTAAGAGATAGGAGGCCTAAGACCAAATCAAAACTATTTTCTCTATTAAAAATATTGGTTGATTGTTCTAATGATCAATGCCTGATTTGCTTCTTTGATTGATTGAAACATTATGGATGGGCATCCTAGCATGTACCACTATAAGGTATTGTATTAGCTTTAGTAGGTGACACACTAATCTACTTAGCAAATAAGTCCCCCAAAATAACATGATTGTAATTACTGCCTTGTCTACTGCTCTTTCTTACCTTATGTATCTAACTCAGCTGGTCAATACCAGGAAAGGAAAGATTGTCACGCAACAGCAAACAGAAATGAATCCTCCAAATCCCCCACCTGTTGAAACCGAGCAAGTGATCGCAACCCAAAGGCTGGTAATACAGCAATTGACAGACATGATGACCGAAATGCAAAGCCAGATAAGACAAGAACGTGAGGAAATACGTCTGGCCCGTCTGGAGATACAGCAAGAAATAAGGCAATCACGGTTGGAGAGACAACAACAAGAGCAACCACCATCTCCACCACCACCGGCTCCACCAAGCTACATAAACATATATGTAAATTACTACTATTTGTAGGATCTACATGTTCCTTTAGTTAGTGTTCGGTATGATACCATTTTAGGAGGAATAAAAAGGTCTATTTGTCCCCATGAGTTGCTAATAAAATTATGCGTCATGCTGAGATTTTGGTTTGGGCATATGTGCTGGACAATATGAGAAAACCCATGAGAGTAATTACACCTAAAGGGCCTATTGTGGTGAATCAAATGACACGTAGATTGACATTGGCCATTATGGGTAGAGAATTTGGAGTTACTGCTATAATATTGGAGCCAAGCAGTATAGAATGTCTGTAGAAGAGTTAAAAGAACTGAAGAATCAGTGAACGGAATTACAAGAGGCTAGTTACTTACGTCCGAGTTCCTCACCTTGGGGAGTACCAGTTTTGTTTGTAAAGAAGAAAGATGGATTGCAAGGGATAAGTGTGGATTATAGGACCCTTAATGATGTTACCATGAGGAACAAGTTTCTGTTACCCCGCATTAAGGATTTATTTAATCGGATGAGAGGAGCCAGGGTACTCTCGAAGATCGACCTCCGATCGGGATACCATCAGATGAAGACTGGACCATCAGATATTCCTAAGACGGCTTTCTCAACTCGATATGGATTATATGAGATCATCGTTTGGATTAATTAATGCACCAGCTTATTTTATGGATTTGATGAATAAGATGTTTTTGGAGTATTTGGACAGATTCGTCGTGGTGTTCATCGACGATATTCTTATCTATTCTAAGAATGAGAGTGACCATGAAGAACATCTAAGGTTGGTGCTACAGAAGTTACGAGATGATCAACTCTACGCCAAGTATGGTAAATGCGAGTTTTGGATTGGCGAGGTGCCATTTCTTGGACGTATCATTTCTAATGGAGGGATATCAGTGGATCCTGCTAAAGTCAAGAAGATAGTGGTGTGGAGCATACCCACTACGGTTACGGAGGACCGAAGTTTCTTGGGACTTGCAAGATACTATTGGAGATTTATTGAAGGATTTTCTAAGATTGCTAAGCTTATGACCTCGCTTTTGGTGAAGGAAAGATAATTCAAATGGGACGAGAAGTGCCAAGTATACACGGATCATAAGAGTTTGAAGTATATATTCACTCAGAAGGATCTCAACCTTAGGCAACGCCGTTGGTTGGAGCTTATTAAGGATTACGATTTGGAAATTCACTATCACCCGGGCAAGGCAAATTTGGTTGCAGATGCCTTGAGTCGAAAGGAGCATATTCATTTAGCTGTTGTTGCCCAGCTACCTAATGAGATTGTTGAGGATTTCAGGAGACTTAACCTGGGGATAGTTGCTCACACTGAAGGAGTTACTATTGATGTGGAACCTACTTTGGAGCAAAGAGATCCGCAAAGGATAAATTGGTGATACTAAGATACAAGAGATTAAGGATATTATTACTGAAGGTCGAGGTCTAGAATTCACAGAAGATGAGCAAGGCACCGGATGGTTCAAGGATCGGATATGTGTTCCGGAGATTGAGAGCCTTCGTGAGACTATATTGAAGAAAGCCCATGACTTGGATTATTCTATTCATCCTGGTAGTACCAAGATGTATCAGGATTTAAAGCAGAAGTGCTGGTGATATGGACTGGAGAGAGATATGGCTGCACATGTGGTTATGAGCGATGTGTGCCAAAGAGTTAAGGCTGAACACGAGAGGCCAGCTGGAATATTATACCCACTGAAGATACCCGAGTGGAAGTGGGAAAAGATTGGTATGGACTTCATGACTGGATTGCCTCGCACCTCGAAAGGATATGATTCTATATGGGTTATTGTGGATAGACTGACCAAAGTGGCTCATTTCATTCCGATCAAGACTACTTATAATGGATCACAATTGGCTAAGTTATACGTGTCTCGGATTGAGTCTCTACATGGTGTACCGAGGAAGATCGTTTTGGATAGAGGATCACAGTTTACCTCCAAATTTTGGAAAAGTTTTCATGAGAATATGGATGCGAAGTTGAATTTTAGTTTGGCCTACCTCAGACTGATGAACTGACCGAATGGACTAACCAAGTACTGGAAGAGATGTTGAGAGCTTGTGCCCTTCAGCATGGTAGTAGTTGGGACAAGAGCCTACCTTATGCTGAGTTCTCATACAATAATAGTTACCGGGCCAGTTTGAAGATGTCACCGTTTGAGGCTTTATATGGCAGGAAATGCAGGACTCCTCTATTTTGGACCAGACTAGAGGAAAACAATTCTTTGGACCTGAACTTATTCAAGAGGCAGAAGAACAAGTCCGTATGGTTCGGGAGAAATTGAGGGTAGCTCAGACCAGATAAAAGAGCCATGCTAATAATAGAAAAAGACCACTTGAGGTTGAGGAAAGGTGATCATGTGTACCTCAAGATGTCACCACTTCGTGGAATGAGGAGTTTTAAAGTCGAGAGTAAATTGTCCCCTCACTTTGTTGGACCATTCAGAGTTTTTAGGCGAGTTGGAGAGATGGCCTATCAACTCGAGCTACCTCGTAAACTATTTGATGTGCATAATGTATTCCATGTGTCTCAACTGAAGAAGTGTCTCCGTGTCCCTGAGGAACAGTTACCAATGGAAGAGCTCCGTGTTCAGGGTGATTTGACTTACACGGAGTATCCGATCAGGATTCTTGACACATTGACTTGGATTACAAGAAATAAGGTGATAAAGATGTGTAAAGTGCAATGGAGTCACCACAGTGAAGATGAAGCAACTTGGGAAAGAGAAGAAGAGCTTCATATAGATTTTTCCCCGCCTTTTCCCTCGTTCTTCCTAAATCTCGAGGACGAGATTATTTTTAAGGGGGGTAGGATTTGTAACACCCACTTTGTAAAAAAATTTAGATGGAGGAAAATCATATTCCTTTGATTACTTGTGTGCCATCTCCATCTATCATATTATGTGGACACATCATTTAAACCAATAAATGACTAACAAAGGACATCACCAAATCTTGCATCATGCTGAGTTTTACTTGATCGTGCATTTGTGATTGATGAAATAAACGTGTCATTAACAATATATCAGTGGATCCATGGGATTTAACCTCTAACTTGAAAACAGAACATGAAAATAGAGGATGGAAAGAAATATTACCCGATATAAAATAATAATATAATTAGATAACTGCATCACATGATGGTGTGACCAAATTACATAGTTAACACAAATTCGAATTTGCACTTAAGTTGGATTCAGAATTTAAATTCAAAGGGATTAGGAATAAAAGAAAACAGAAAATAAAGAAAAAACAAAAGAAAAGGAGAAAGCTTACCTGGGCCTCGAATATCTCCTTTTTGGCCCACCAGGAGACTCCATCCACGCGGCCACTCTAGCTGCACTTCGCGCGTGCTGCTGGTATGACTGATGGGGCCCGCGTTTCATACACCTACACTCACGTGCACTCTTGCCGCAGACACCGACAAATGGGCCCGGGACGCCAACTGTTGCGCGTGCTGTGCACCTCCCTCTGCCATGTGGACCCCAGTGGTTAGGCAGGCGCTTCCTTCTTCCTCGGATCGTTGCAACGGGCGCCGACTTCCGCGCGCCGTACTCGCCGCGCGAGAACCGCGGACCCTGGTGACCCGATTCCACCTCCCGATTCTTCCGCGCACCCATAAAGCTACCCGCAACCTCTCTCTCCTTTCCTCTCGAGCTCACGTGCGCCGCCAGGAGTACTATCGTCGCGCGCGGCCGTAGCATCGGAATCACCCGGTCGCCATTGCCGTGCCCACAGTGAGGGAGTGAGGGAGGACCAAGCCTCGCCGGAGTGAGGGCTGAGTGTGGGCGCAGTAATCCGAAGCGGAGGCGGGTGCATCTTGGTGTCTCGGCGAGGTTTCCCTGGGCGAACCGTGGCCGGGTCGGCGCGGCTTGCGGCTTTCTCCAAGGTGAGTTTTCCTTCCCCGCCGTGGGGGCATGGTCACGTATGGTTCGGATGGCGAGCACGAAAATGATCACTGGCGCTCGCCGTTGCTACAGCGCTGGCGGCGTTCTCGGTCTCGGGAGCTTTTGGCACCGCTCCGCTCGACCGTATGGATAGATGAGAGAGAGTGTGATAGGCGTGTCGCGGGGTGGAAGATAACTCGTGGGCCGTGTAATTCTCGATGGATGGTCGGATCAGCCAGTTGCGCGTGAACCGTTGGATTGGGCTCCAAGGGTGGGATGGAAACGAGTTGTAGACCGCACCCAATCTGAACCCTAGATCCCCCATCCGAGGGCTATCCTCGCGTTATGTCTTAAGGCGCGCACGGTTTTAATCGGGGGCGTAGGATGTTGATCGGACGGCTGTAGTACGCGCATACCCTTTCACTGACGCAAATTGCGTAATAGACCCTGTGTTTTAGTGAAAGTAACCCGCGCTCCGTTTTGGTGGATGGCTGAGTCTGGGGAGTTTTCTCAGATAAGCCCCTGCACTTCCCCGATTTTGTCGCCCAGTCCAGACAGTGAGAAAACTTATAAAATAATTCAGAAAATAGATTTTTATGTGTAAAAATAATCCTAGAACTTGTTTAATCCATAGAAAATCCATTTTTAGTCCAAATTGATCCATTCCACTTTCTAAATTTTTGTAATAATATTGTCTACCCATTAGTGCCTCTGTTCTGTCATGCCAAACACATTAAAAATATTCTTTCACTTAATCTGATATCAAATACATAAAACCTTAGGAAATTCGTATCTCCTCCGTTTTAACTCCGATTTGATCCGTTCAAGTTGCGTTAGTCTCGTAGCAACGTGTAGATCATTATTATGCAGTATATTATTATGTTTGGTGTGATGTTAATTTTGTATATACCATGTTTGCTTGTATTGCTACGTTTAGCGCGAGGACACGTGTCATCTGAAAGGCAAGTTGGTACCTGGAATCTCAAGTGCCAGGCAAGTTGTGCCCTTGATCACTTCTTTTACCCATTCATGTTCTTATTATTCATAATGATCTGCATAGGATAATTTTGCTGGGACCCAATAGGATACCCTAGATTTTGACTATCTTTATACCTTGCTTCACCACTGGTTTTACTACTAAAGTTTTGGGTAGTACATGCTATTGCTTTATGTGGATTTGGGTATAGAGATATTCATCACTTATTGTTATACTGTTTATTGTTATCTGTTGTATTATTCCTTGTTCATGTTAAGATCATTATGTTAATGGGAACATGGAGCGACCACCCGGGAAAACAGTGCTACCACAAGGGTGGAATGGGACGCCCTTGGCTGATTAACTAGGAAAGCTAGGGGAGGGCTACCTTACCCGAAAGGGGCAAGGGCAGTAGGGGAGAGGTCAGTGCGGGGAGGTCCCTGGTTGATTTTGCTGCGATGGCTATCAGCCAGGAACCCTTTACTGGATCTTCCCATAAACTGTAGCGGGTAGTCTGAAGCTAGTGGAACTTTGTAAAGGCCTCGTAGTGTTACCCTGCCTCGCCTCCTCGGTAGAGGTGTATGGGATTGGCCATCTCTTGGCAGATGGGTAACATGACTTGTGGGTAAAGATGCGCAACCTCTGCAGAGTGTAAAACTGGTATACTAGCCGTGCTCACGGTCAAGAGCGGCTCGGACACTCACATGATTAATTTATGGAACTTAAACTTAACCTGTCATGTCATTGCATTTGGGATTATTTTATTATTACTTTTACTTATTATTACTATGGTTTGGTATTTACTTACACTTAGTAATTGCTAATAAAATTTTGACCAACTTATAAAAGCAATGCTCAGCTTCAGCCTTTATTTCATTGATCAGCCTTACACTACATGAACTCCCACCTTTGGTGAGTTCATGTCACATTATTCCCCACGACTTGTTGAGCTATGATCGTATGTGAGCTCACTCTTGCTGTCTCACACCCCCCCCACAGGAGAAGAACAGGTGGTTTCAAGTGGAGTCAAGTATCGAGGAGTTTGATCTGATCTAGGTGGCGTTTCTCAGTCGACATTGGCGCCGACGATCCTTAGTTCGTGTTATATTTATCTTTTATTATTTTTGTAAGTCTTCCGCTATGTAATAATACTCTGATGTTTTATGACATTTATCTCTATACACTCTGTTATTATATGTGTTGTCTTCTTGGCGCATGTATGAGATGCACCCGGCTTTGTCCTTTAAAACCGGGTGTTACAGTGGGCCCGCACGCTCGTGGCCCAGCGCGGCCTGCCGCGTCTCCCCCAGCCCCCAGCCCACGCGAGGCGGCCCAGCGCGCGAGCGCGGCCCAGCTTCCCCACCGTGGCCTGCCCCCCAGCTCGACCGCGCCAGCGCCATCGCCCGCGGCTCTGCGCGCGCGCTCGCAGCGCCCGGCCCAGCTCCGCTTCGCGCCCGCTGTGGCCCAGCCAGTGCGCGTTGCGCGCACGCGACCACGACCACGCGTGGAAGCGCCCAGCGCGCCTGCCGCCGCCGCCGCCAAGTGGGGCCCACGCGCCAGGACGCACTGTGCATCTTCCTCAAACCGACCGTGTGAATTTTCAAAGAAACAACCGCCCACGACGCCCCAAAATCGGCCGAGAACCCGCGCCCCTCGCCCAGTTCGTCGCTCTCCGCTTCGCCATCGCCGCCGTCGGAGCCGCGCCCCGCTCGCTGTGTCTCGCCGCCGCGCCGCGTTGCCGAGGTGAGCTCGCCCTCCCTTTCTCTCTCCTTCCCCATTCTCTCTCTCTCCCACCGTGTGCATTCGTCGTGTCCCTGCAGCCCCTCGTCGCGCCGTTCTTCTTCCCCAGCGAGACCTCGCCCTGCCGCTGCCCAGCTTCGCGGCCAGGAGGCCCTGCGCGTGGCTGCTCCCCTGCCGCGCGGCACCTAGCCCCGGCCACCTGCGCAGCGTGCCTCGCCCCTGCACGCCGCGGCCGAGTCGCTGCGCGCTCGCCGCACGCCTAGCTGCTAAGCGTGCCTAGTGCAGCCCCTGCGCACAACCCTCGCATGCTCCTCGCCGTGCCTCGCTACTATTACTTAGTGCGTCGCGTACTCGTCAAGTCTCACGCGCGCGGTTTCACACGTGATCACGGGTATTGCGCGCGCCGTCGTCGTTGTTTGCATAGTCCTCACGCTGTTTCGCGCGTGTCGCGCGCGCAATCTGCGCGCATTAGTTAATCACTTCGCTATAATCGTCCATACGCATTAGTCAATTAATTCTCGTTTTAATCATTGATTAATTGATAATTCACTTTATCTAAAATATCCCACACAAATAATTTATGTTAACTAAGTTGAACTTAGAAATATAGTTTTTCGCGTTTAAGCGTAATATAGGGTGTCCGTTCGTCACGTCATTATTTAGCTACGGATTGTTAACTATTCGATGTGTTGTGCGTCGCAAACCTGTTTCGACTTGTTTAGGTCGTGTCAACTCCATAGCAGCGTCAAGTTCACATTAGTAACATTATTTTGTCACGATGTAAGTTTGAATCAACTAGTTAATTATTTGTTATTTATTAGAATAACAATTTGAATAAAACTAATTGCTAGTTTTATTTGTGCATTTATAAATACCTGTTTATGTGATTATACTGATTGAAGTGCTTTTGAATTAATATACTTAATATAAACATGATATCTGTTAATGATCCTCGTGCGTCGCGCGCGCTGTTGTGCGTGTTGTTTCGCGCACACGCAGCACGTCGTCAGGGTCCCGACGACATCCGTCTACCCCCTAGACGACGTTCGTCTACCCCTACACGACTCCCGTCTACCCCTCGTCTACCCCCCCCCCCCCCCCGTGTGCATTCGCGTCGCTCGCCATCGCCTGCGCATCGCGCATTAAATCGTCGCGTGCTATTCGCGCGCGTTGCGCGCGTCGTCGTGCGTTCTACGCAAGTTAATAATTCGCCTCACCTAGAATAGCTCGCACTAATTAAATACATATTTAAACAACGGTTATTCGAGTAGCAAACTAATTGGGACTAAGTAGTAATTTTACTTGGCATATGATTAATGTCTGTCAATATGATTAAGCCAAATTAAATATTATAATTCATATCCGCTTAGTGTAAATGTGATATCCCTCGATCGTAGCGTCGGTCGTTTCAGTTCCTTTTTCGCGTAATCGTAAATGTGAATTCTATGTCGCGTGCATATTTATTTGATCTATATGGTTGTATGGCGTATTGTTTCCTTCCGTTTCAAGAATGTTGGATGTATGTTTGCACTCGCGTAGATATCGGGCCGTTCGTGGAGTCTGAGGAAATTGCAGGTGAAGACCCTGAGCAGCAGCAGCTTGGTGAAGGCAAGTGTCCTCTGACCCATTATGTCCTATCTATTTATAATTCACTGCCCCGCACTACTTAATTGAAACCTAAGGATTGACTAGCTTTCTATTTACCTTATCCTTGTTTACCTTTTTGGTCATCATGGTCAGCTCTATGCCAGTGCTTTAATTTAATCAATGAACATGATGAGATACAATGATGATACTGTGATTTTATTCTGGATATGATGGTATACTTGTGGCATTTAAGGGGACTCGGGCTGTTTCCCGAGTACCTCTCTGTAAGGACCTGTTCGTTGAGAGACCACCCGGGATAACAGTGCAACCATGAGGGTGAAATAGGACGCCCTTAGCTAATTAATTAGAGGAACTGGAGGTGTAGTTGCTTCGCCGTCGTGCCGTCAATGGGGTCCAGGCACAGTGCTTGCTCTGCCGAGGCTGGGTGCCGAGGTTCTTTCGTTTTGCTTTTGTTAGTCACCCTCCTGCGGGGAGGGGTACTGTGTTTATCAAACTGGAGAAACCTAACGGGCGACTATGACCTCTAGGGAATCTTTGTTAAAGCTACGTAGTGATACCCTGCCGGACCACCTAGGAAGTGATCAATGGGGAGTCATGATCCCCGGGCAAAATGGGAATCACGGCTCATGGGTAAAGTGTGCGACCTCTGCAGAGGGTAATGAAACTGATATATCAGCCGTGCTCACGGTTAAGAGCAGCCTTGGGATCCTCTTTGATTAGAGATACTCCGGATACACCTCAGATGATGACTTTAATGATGATGGTTAATGATGTTGACTTTAATTATGTATTCTAGTATTTCCTCTCTGAGGAGGTACTTTTTGGGATTATAACTTGGGTTTTATGATAAAATCTGGCTTCTACTAACAATAAATACCTGACCAACTAAAAGCAACTGCTTGAGCCTAACCCCACATACAAGCTAGTCCACTTCAGCCAAACGGGGCATTTGTTGAGTACGTTGATGTGTACTCATCCTTGCTTTACCACAAAACACCAGGTTGTCCACATTGCAACCACTGCTCAGGAGAAGACGAAGTCATGGAAGGAGACTTCCAGGAGTTCCAAGACTACGACGAGTTCTAGGTGTGGGTTGGCGGCAACCCCTAGTCAGCTGCCTGTGAAGGCCCTATCTTTACTGCGTTTCGCTTAGCACTTTGATTTACCCGTTAAGTTGATGACTATGTGGATGTCTCTGACATTGTGATGTAATAGGTTAATACTCTTTTATGTTATTATTCGAGCATAGTGCGATGATGTTCATTTATGTAATCGCTGTGTACGTGAATTCTGATCCTGGCACGTTCATAGTTCGCATTCGGTTTGCCTTCCAAAACCGGGTGTGACATATGTGGTATCAAAGCCGTGCTGACTGTAGGACCGCTGACCTAGAGTAGTACTGGCCGTACTAAGGACTATTGACCCTCATTCTCACCTTGACCTCTGGTGTCACTTCAAAAGTCGGTCACCTCGACCAACCCTATGTTCTACTACATATATATATATATATTATACCTTGCTAAAATTCTATTTTGTTCTGTCTATGGTTTACTTACTTGTCATATTAGTTCTGTTCTTACTCTTATGCTTACAGTGTCTTTTGTAGATGGCTCGTCTTAGACACACTGCTCGTAAGTCGGTGATCCCTTTCCTACCGTCTCGCCTTGCGGAGCGTCCTCTGCGCCACACAGTGTTCGGTCAGTCGAGTCACCTGGAGAGGCTGCACCACCGCCTGCGTGAGGAGCAGGAGCGCCGACGTCAGCAGAGGGAGCAGCAGGGCTCTTCCTCCCCACCTGAGCAAGAGGTGGAGTCCGTGAGGCGCTGCTCCCCTGTTCCCCAGCTGGAGGCGCCCCCTACACCACCATAGGACGCCCCGGCTGTTGGAGGAGCTACTGGAGGAGGTCCTGGAGGAGACCCCAACGACGGCTCAGACCACAGTACTGAGCCCTCTGAGCTGCAGGAGGCGGAGGGATGGGTCGCCCGACCCATCACCCGTGACGCCGCTCGCGGTTGTCACTTCCACGACGCACTCGACACCTTGTTGCGCCGGGCTTTCGACCGGCACACCTAGTTGATCGAGTATCATTGTGTAGTCTACCAGCACAGTCGCGGGAGGTACCCGGACCGCTGGGAGGCTACCTGCCTAGTACGTCGTCCGGAGGATGACCTCCGGGGTGCAGAGGCCTTTTCAGAGCATTACTCCATTTCCGAGAGGGACACTGCGGAGGCGGCTATGCAGGACGCAGCACGACGTGCACTCTCCCAGTACTGTTCCTTATTCGGTGGGGTGGTCGACGGTCTTAACCTTAGGTACTACCCCCGCCATCCTACTGGTAGCACAGAGAGTGTGGTTGTCTCGCCTATTGGTGAGGATAACCCTAGGTTGAGCCGCATAGTCAACCTAGTCGCTGTGCTTAACACCGAGCTGGACCACTCTCTGGACGAGCTGAGCAGGGCTCGAACGGAGATTGCTGAGTTGCGTGCTGAGCTGGCAGAGCGCCGCCACCAGGAGGGTGGTTCTCCTGCTCCTGTTGGGACTCAGCACCCTTACCGCTCGCCGCCACGTGGTCACCACACCTATGGTTCCCCTGCTTGTAGGACCAGGATAGATCTGGATCCTTAGATCGTTAGCGTCGGAGTTTGTAATAAATTCTTAAGTCAGATGTCTCAGTCTTAGATAGTCAGTTTAGTTTGCTTATCAGTTGCTTCCATGCTTGTTATGATGAACTTGTGCTGGATTTGAATCTTTGTAATGACTGTTGCCAACATGTGGGCTTCCCCTGCAGCTTGGTTTAGCTAGTGATGTTAATGAAGTCAGTTATTTAGTTGGGAAACCATTTACTTCTACTTCCCTTTTTTATCTGAGAAGCTGTATTGGATCGTAATGAGGATCAGTGAAGTTCTTTGTTCACTCAGTGTCATGAAGAATTATGTATACCCTTTTCTTATGCTGAAGGATTGTAAGATCAATGCTGATGTGTGAATGTCTTCCACAGATGTCTGACAACAGACGCCGAGGCAACAGGCGTGTTCAGCATGAGCAGCGTGTCCAGTAGGAGGAACCCCAACAACACCGGAGGCAGCCTCCCCCGCCACCCCCGATGACAGTGGAGCAGATGTTCTTGATGCAAACTCAGGCAGTGCAGGCTATTAGGCATACTCTGGTAGCCATGCAGCAGGCTCAACAGCAACCCCAACCCCAGTTACAAGTGCAGATGCCTCAGATGCCACGGGACAAACGTGGCGAGTTCATGAGAGGGCACCCTCCTAACTTCGCGCACTCTGCCGACCCCATGGATGCAGAAGACTGGCTGCGTGCAGTGGAAAGGGAACTGCGCACCGCCCAATGTGACGATAGGGAGAAGGTTTTGTATGGTCCCCGCCAACTAAGGGGAGCAGCCCAGTCCTGGTGGGAGTCCTACCTCGCCACCCATGCTGACCCCGAAGCCATTACTTGGGAGGAATTCAGAGAGAATTTCTGCAGGTACCATGTTCCAGAGGGACTGATGATCGTGAAGAAGGAGGAGTTTCTGGCTCTGAAACAGGGACCCCTGTCTGTTAGTGAATACAGGGACAGGTTTCTGCTGCTATCTCGTTATGCACCTAAAGACGTCAACACTGATGCTAAAAGGTAGTATAGGTTCATGAGGGGTTTGGTGGATCCCCTGCATTACCAGCTGATGAACCACACCTTCCCCACCTTCTAGCACCTGATCGATAGGGCAATCATGACCAAGAGGAAGCGCAAGGAAATGGAAGATCGGAAGCGCAAGACGAGTGGACCTCAGACCGGGAGCAACAGCCGCCCTCGCTTCTCAGGAAGTTCATCTCAGCAAGGCAAGCCTGGTCACCCACAGGGATACCAGCATCAGAGTCAGCGCCTGTACCAACATCAGTTTCAGAGGCAATACCCACAACAGCAGTAGTACCGTCAGAACAGCCAGCAGGGAGGTAACCAGTATCAGAGGCAGAACAACCAGGCACTCGCCTTCCTGCCCCAGCAGCGAATCAGAACAACCAATCAGCCCCAGCACAAGGAGGAGGCAGAGGATGCTTCCACTGTGGAGAATAAGGCCACTAGACGATGCATTGCCCAAAGAAGGTGGCGCAGCAGCAGACAAACCCCAATGCTCCAGCAAGGCAAGGTGTACCTCAACAAGCAGCAGGTAATCGTGGCCATGCGTACAACCGTGGAAAGGTGAACCACTTGGAGGCCGAAGCGATCCAGGATGCACCAGATGTGGCAGTAGGTATGTTCTCAGTCGAATCTCATCCAGCAAAAGTGCTATTTGATACTGGTGCAACTCATTCATTTGTCACTGCAACATGGGTAGAAATGCATAACATCTCAGTAGAGTCAATGATGCCACCCATGAGGGTTAATTCGGTCGGTGGTAAAGTGCAAGCAGATAAAATATGCTCAAATGTAAGGGTGGAAATAAGGGGGATAGGGTTCCCCAGCGACCTAATAGTAATAAACACCGCTGGGGTAGATGTCATCCTAGGGATGAATTGGTTAATGAAGTATGAGGCGAGTGTTAGCTGTGACAAGAGAACTGTAACATTGAAGTCCCCGCCCGGAGAGAAGGTAGTGGCTGAGCTAAGGATGCCTAAAACAGCGAAAGGAGATTGTCACCAGATTTCGGTTGATGGCAAGGAGGCCAACCCGCTCGAGGCTATCAAGGTTGTGTCGAACTTTCCAGATGTGTTTCCCGAGGAATTAACGGGCATGCCACCCGAGAGAAAGGTCGAATTTG
Source organism: Zea luxurians (assembly GCA_029449295.1). Classification (NCBI taxonomy): domain Eukaryota; kingdom Viridiplantae; phylum Streptophyta; class Magnoliopsida; order Poales; family Poaceae; genus Zea; species Zea luxurians. Next base: position 17,665,325 of record JAOPSE010000039.1, read on the forward strand.
CCATAGAGCTTATCCCTGGCACCGCCCCCATTTCTAACAGAGCCTATCGAGTGTCTAGGCCAGAATTGGTGGAAATCAAGAAACAGATAGATGAGCTGTTAGAGAAGGGTTACATCAGACCAAGTACCTCGCCTTGGGCCGCTCCAGTATTGTTTGTAGAGAAGAAAGATGGTACCAAAAGGATGTGCATAAATTACAGAGCCTTGAATGAAGTCACCATTAAGAACAAATACCCTCTGCCAAGGATAGAAGATCTGTTTGACCAGCTCAGAGGTGCCAGCGTATTCTCAAAGATAGATCTGAGATCAGGTTACCATCAACTCAGAATCCGACCCTTAGACATACCGAAGACAGCATTCATCACCAAGTATGGGTTATATGAGTATACAGTTATGTCCTTTGGTTTGACAAATGCGCCAGCTTTCTTTATGTATCTGATGAACAGTGTGTTCATGGACTACCTAGACAAGTTTGTGGTAGTGTTCATCGATGATATTCTCATATATTCTCAAAGTGAGGAAGAACATGTGAAACATTTGAAGATGGTATTGCAAAGGCTACGAGAGCATCAGTTGTATGCCAAGCTGAGTAAATGCGAGTTCTGGATTCATGAAGTCTTGTTTTTGGGTCACATCATAAACCAAGATGGGTTAGCTATGGATCCAAAGAAAGTAGCAGACATTCTGAACTAGAAAGCACCAAAGGATGTTCGTGGAATCAAGAGTTTCATTGGAATGGCCGGATACTATAAGCGTTTCATTGAAGGCTTTTCAAAGATTGCTAGACCAATGACAGTGTTGCTAGCGAAGAAAGTTGAATTTAAGTGGACCCAAAAGTGCCAAGAGGCATTTGAAGAACTGAAGAATAGATTGACTACAACACCTGTATTGGTTCTGCCTGATGTTCACAAGCCATTCTCAGTGTACTGCGATGCTTCCTACACCGGATTGGGATGTGTGCTAATGCAAGAAGGAAGAGTTGTAGCATACTCATCTCGACAGCTGAAGATCCATGAGAGAAATTATCCCACACATGACCTAGAGTTGGCAGCAGTGGTTCATGCTTTAAAGACATGGAGACATTACCTGTATGGGCAAAAGTGCGATATCTACACAGATCACAAAAGTCTGAAATACATATTCACCTAGTCAGAGTTAAACATGAGGCAGCGAAGATGGTTGGAATTGATCAAGGACTACGAGTTGGAGATACATTACCATCCAGGTAAAGACAATGTTGTTGAAAGGGAATTAGGCTTACACCTAGTCCCTAATTAATTTTGGTGGTTGAATTGCCCAACACAAATAATTGGACTAACTAGTTTGCTCCAGTATATAAGTTATACAGGTGCCAAAGGTTCACAGCAAGCCAATGAAAAGAACAAAGTTGGGTTCAAAATAGAGAGCTAAAGGCATCCCGAGAGGCTCCCTGGTCTGGCGCACCGGACTGTCCGGTGTGCCACCGGACAGTGTCCGGTGCACCAGGAGACTTCCGAATGAACTCCTCAGCCTCGGGAAATCCTTGGAGCGGGCGCGTTAAAATTCACCGGACTGTCCGGTGTACACCGGACAGTGTCCGGTGCTCCAAGTCGACGCGGCTCTGGAACTTGGCAGCCTCGGGAATTCGCAACGGCTGCTCGGCTATAATTCACCGGACATGTCCGGTGTACACCGGACTGTCCGGTGTAACTGCGGGGCAACGGCTACTTCGGCGCCAACGGTCGACTCTGACAGTAGACAGTACGCGCGGCAGAGTCAGAGCAGAGGATCAGAGGGGCACCGGACTGTCCGGTGTGCACCGGACTGTCCGGTGCCGCATGAGGACAAAGCCTCCAACGGTCGACCAGCTCCAACCCCAACGGCTAGGATGACGTGGCTGGCGCACCGGACACTGTCCGGTGTACACCGGACTGTCCGGTGCACCCATCGCCAGCAAGCCTTCACCAACGGCTAGATTTTGGTTGGTGGCTATAAATACCACCCCAACCGGCCACTTCAATGTGTGGGAGCCCAAGCAACATTCCAAGTCATATAGTTGACATACTCAAGCCCTCCCAACCACATATATTCATTGATCCATCCTATACACAAGATTTAGACCACTACAACCAACACAAGTGTCACAAAAGAGAGAGCAAGCAAAAGAGAGCTACTCATTTGAGTTTAGCACTAGTGCCTTGTGAGATTCATCGAGAGATAGTGTGTGCTTCATCTTTGTGTTCATTTGCGCGTGGAGTTTTGACTCCCATTGAACTCCCTCCAAAGTTTTGGAGGCTTGTAAAAGCTAGCAAGAGACACCAAAGATTGTGGTGGTCCTTGTGGGATCGAGAGTGATCCTTGAGAAGAAGAAGAGCTCACCGATTCTTGTGTGATCGGGGGAGAGAGGGAAAGGGTTGAGAAAGACCCGTCCTTAAGTGGACTCCTCAACGGGGACTAGGCCTTCGAGGGCCGAACCTCGGTAAAACAAATCACTCGTGTCCATTGTGTTTATTGTTTGTGATTTGTTTGTGTTCCCTTGCTCTAAGTTTTCTTGCATCTTTATTTACTAATATCATTTGGTGTTGCTTCAAGTTAAATTCCCATTTAGTGAAGCAACACGTTGCAAGAAAGAACTTATTCTAGTGCTCTTCTCATCTAAGGGTTCTTGCTTTGTTATTCTATAACTTATTAGTTGTATTGATTTATCTCTCCCGCATTATTTAGCAATACTCCTTTCAATCAAGAACTTAGTTTCTATTCTCCGGTATTTGTATATCTTGTTCTAACCACTAATCAAGGGATCTAGTTGGGGGATAAAGTTTTAATTTCCAGGTTTCGCCTATTCACCCCCCCTCTAGGCGACTTTCAATTGGTATCAGAGCTAGGCACTTAATCTTGAGTCTAACAACTCGAAGTGATGGCTCGTAAAAGATCCCAAAAGAACAAGAAGACTCCTCCATCGAACGTAACTCAAAAAGAGGTAACTCTTGAAATATTATTTGATGATTGTTCCAATTATGACTCCTGGTCTACTAGTGTGATAAATGCTTTTAGAACCATAGATCCACGATTAGAACAAATTATAGACAAGAGTATTTTTCCCTCTAATTTCAATGGAGAAATTAATTCCGAGGAGGATCAAAGATGTTATCGCTTAAACTATCTAGCTTTTGACATCTTAACTAATTCTCTTAGCAAAGAAGATTATCATGCCTTCATATCAAACTATGACGAATCCATCCATGATGCGCATGATATTTGGACTAGAATTAGAAATAAATTTGATGAGTCCAAACATGATAGTTCATTTGATGCTTCTACTTCCTTTAGTCTTTGTGATACTAACCCTTGCAAGGAAGAAGAAGAAAATGAACGGTGGAGACCAAACGATGAATCCACCTCTCCAAAAGGTTTGTCTTCCCATTTCGATTCCCACATATGTTGTGTGGCTAATGAAAATAATAGCGGAAGGACAAATGAGGATGAGGAGGAAGAAAGAAGCTTCTTGCATCTCTACGCTCGCCTAAGCCAAGAAGATAAGGCGGTCATGCTCAAACTTCTAGAAAGAGCGAGAGAGCAAAGCGAAGCTCGTCAAAGGCTAGAAGATATTCTCTCCATGAAAATGCTACACTTTGACGAGTTGACTAAAGAACATGAGGAGCTAAAGTGCTCTCATGTTGATTTGGTCCAAAGGTATGAAACTAGTTCAATTGAGCAAGATAACGCTTTACATTGTATCGCTCAATTAGTAAATAGGAATACCTTGCTTAAGGACCAAGTAGAAAAGCTAAAAGTTGAAAATCTAGCTTTTCAAGATAAATATGATATGCTCATATGCTCTCATGAAAATCTTATGGATGATCATATCATGTTAAACATTGCTCATGAGGTTGTGATAGAAAATTTAAAATCCCAACAACCTCACTCATGCACATGTATTCAAATTGATACTATATTACCATGTGCTAATGCTTGTTGTCCGTCGACAAGCAAATCTTCCTTTGAGCTAAAATTTGCAGGAACAAACGATGATTCATATCAAAAGCTCAAGGAAGAAAATGAGAGGCTAAAGATGAGCTTGACACAACTAAAAGGGAAATGCATTGCCCAACCTTCTCAAGATAACCGTGATCACATGGTGAAGAAGCTTGAAACGAGAACAACCGTGGCATGCACTACATCTCTTAAAGAAAATGTCAAGGATTTGAGGATTACCAAGAGGAAGAAACAAAAGATGAAATTCAACACCTCCTCCAAAAGCCTCAACCACGCCTCCACAAAAGGTAACATCCAAGGTAATGATCAAGCCACACTTCACATTAAGAGGTGTAGTGAATGCTTTGAAGAGGGGCACTTGATTAGGTCATGTCCCTACATTAAAAATGACTTGATTATTAACAAGGATGATAGACTTTGTTTTAAATGCTCCAAGAAGGGACACTTGCTTAGATCTTGTCCCCATTTAAAACAAAAAGGCATAGGGTCAGAAAAGAAAGTTTTTACTAACCATGTAGCAGGCGACAAACAAGGAAAGAAGAAAACTTCAAAACTTGAAAAACGCCTATGCTACACATGCCGAAAGAAGGGACATCAATGCAAGGATTGTCCCATTGGTAACAATTTCATTCCTAGATCTTTGTTGATTAACCATGATGGACCCATCAAGCGATGGGTACCAAAATATGCTTGACAAGCTTTGTAGGAAAAGGAGATGGTATGAAGCCTTGGGGTGCTTGAGAAAGTTAATTCAATTTAACTCAAGCTATCAAATCTTCAATGATCTTTATCCGTGATTGACCCAAGGTTATTCTTCAAACTACTTAAACTCATATCATCTCGAGGAAGTTATTGATGTTGTAGAAAATAAAGAATTATCTTATGCGGAAAAATCAAGGCCTACAACATGAAGGAAAGTCAAAGGATGGTAACCTCTATGCTTTTAAAGTGCAAGTATTTTATTATGTGTCTTGTGTAGTCACATAAGAAATGTGTAGCGCTTCAAATGTCTTTAAAATTCATATCATCATTCTTTGAAGAATTTCCTCTCATATGGTAGATTGCACATTCATCATTTCCATACTATGGCAATCTACATGCTTTAATTTGTTGCAAGTATGTCATGGCATATTCTTCCTCTAATTATCTTGTTATTGCCATGATTCTAGATATAGAGAGATATTTCATGTTCTTAAAAGAATAAGGTGTCATGTAAGGAATTCAAATCCTTAGGACACTTGTAAAAGGAAAACTCTCTCTATAACTAGAATAGTGAGACTAATGATTTTTATCTAAGTAACCCAAGTAGTCTCACATATAGAGAATAAGTTTCTCTTTAGAAGCGTGTAATCTAACATGAAAAGAAAAATCAATCCAAATGTTTTATGATGTATTTTTACTTGCTCAAATTGGATATGATTCTTTTATCGCTTTCCGAATCATGAATTAGATTTATTCCTATAATCTCAAAGGGTTATTTATGCTTGTTTTATGAGTTAAAATTGAGCATAACATCATCTATGGATAATCTAGTTCATACCATGGAGTATCCATGTTTTGGTAATCTAGCTTCTCATCAAAATGATTACAAAAATAGAAACTAGTGCTTGTGTTGCTACTAACATTTCTCTTGAGTTCAATTATGAAAATCTACAAGAAAGAAAGTGCACAAGCCTCATGGGTTGATCTTCACCCAAAGGAAGAAAGCAAAGGTATGGGAACTCATCTTCTTAAGTTTGGTTCCCATCTCAATGGGTATTTAATCTAAATTATCATATTCTACCTTATGAGGAATAGATTCTTTATTGGACCGAAATTAACTAAGTGTGCATTCAATATCATTTTCATAAATGCGCTTGTCCATTAGAATCTAATTCATGCCTTTGCTATATCCATTCTCATATTGATGCGCTTCTAAGTCATGATAATAAATTCAATATGAAAAAGTAAAATTCCTTTGATTGATCAAAAATGATTAAAAAGGTGCTCATTCCTCTTTTCTGTTAATGTGCACTAACGTTAAGGATTTTACTTCATGTCTATGTGACTCATGGATGATGAATTATGCTTATTTCCTATCTAAAAAAAATCATCCATCATTATATACTCCCTTGTATTACTAACATCTTTCTTGAGTATTTTTCAATAAGTTTGAAAGGAAAAGAAGCCACTGCAAAGGGAGGACTCTCAAATGAAAGAGGAGAACATCAAGAACAACACCACCTACTTCTACGAAACAATCAATGGTGTGGTTATGAGTATTCTAAACCCTTTCATAATGAGAATACTAGGCTCAAGTTGTTTATTACAAATTTAATGAGCCTTGATCAAGATATATAATGTTTCTCTTTGTTTGTCTTTAAAGAAAATGCATCCATTCAATTCATTCAAATACTTGATGCATATCTTTAGGGGGAGCCTCCTTCTATATCTTGATTATGTTGAGACTATTACTTTATCTTAGAAATTTCATATAGTCTCTTGCTTGAGAATGAGTTTCTCATGAAGTATTTGCTGGATTCTCCTATCCTAAGCTTAATTGATAATCTAATGCGTATGTTGTTCTTTTGATCACAATTGTTATTTGTTTGATCATTGAATAACTTTCATTAACAACCATGCCTCTTAGTGCCTCATATTCTATCAATCAATATCTCTCTTGATATGCACTAAGTTAAAAAGAGAATTCATGATTCATTTATACAATTGGTGATCCATTTGATATATGTTTACAATAACTTGGAAAAGGATCACTAGTTGTAGAACTCTCTCTTGTGCAAAATATTTCCATATATTGTCATTGAGTATAGATCTTAAGCATCTAAAGACAAAGGACAAAGCACAATGAAGAGAGCGTCTCTATGTGAAGGTACAAAAACGGTAAAACTACTTCCATTCAGTTACATATGTACCTAAATCTTCCTTTTGTATACACTTATTTGCATATCTTGTATAAAAGGAAGAGAAAGCATGTCCATGCATTTTTTTCTGCTTCATATCTAGTTTAACCTCTTAAATGTTTCATTCCTGCATTTATGCATCTTTGTTAAATCTAGATGAAGTGGTTTTATTGTCAAAGAGCTTAAAGCTTAACCTTGTAACGAGGATAAGCTACCTTTGTTTCAAAGGTGGATGGTCCTTAAGTCTCTTTGAAATCCTTACGAGAAATTGCTTAAATTGTTTACAACATGCCTTCGAAAGTGCATAAATTGTCATGAGCATCACACTTATACTATGACACAATGCACTTCACAATCTGTATGATATAGATATGTTCTCATTAACCTAATTATGTGCAATTGGCATTTAAGGCCAAAATATGTGTTCCTCTCCATGCACATACTTAGGGGGAGCAATCTATGTTATATAGAACTATGATCATGCTTAATTTGATATATCCTCTTGATCATATCTCTTTTATATGCTATGACTAATATGTTTTCAAGTGAATTTCAAACCAAGTCATAGGTACATTGAAAGGGAATTGGAGTCTTCGGCGAAGACAAAGCTTCCACTCTACTCTATCGATATTATCTACCCTTCGCCATCACTCCACATTGTCTCTCCATCTTTGGTATAATCTTCACTCATATGTTTTATTTGCCAAAGGGGAGAAAATAGTTAGGAAAAAGGGCTTATATCTCACTCAAAGTATCCGTTTTTGGCGATTCATGCCAAAGGGGGAGAAAGTATGAGCCCAAAGCAAAAGGACCGCACCACCATCCTAATTTTACATATTAATGATTTTCAATTGGTAAATTTCAAATTGGTATCTCTTTGTGTTTTAAAGGGGGAGAAAGTAGTATTGATTTTCAATTGGTAAATTTCAAATTGGTATCTCTTTGTGTTTTAAAGGGGGAGAAAGTAGTATTCTCAAAACTGATATCTTAAAACCCTCTTGAACACTAAAGAGGAGAATTTATTTGAGGGGGAGTTTTGTTTAGTCAAAGGAAAAGCATTTGGAACAAAGGAAGAAAATTTCAAAACTTGAAAATGCTTTGCAAAATCTTATTCATTTACCTTTGACTATCTTGCAAAAGGACTTTGAAAAGAATTTACAAAAGAGTTTGCAAAAACAAAACTTGTGGTGCAAGCGTGGTCCAAAATGTTAAAAATGAAGAAACAATCCATACATATCTTGTAAGTATCTATATTGGCTCAATTCCAAGCAACCTTTGCACTTACATTATGCAAACTAGTTCAATTATGCACTTCTACATTTTCTTTGGTTTGTGTTGGCATCAATCACCAAAAAGGGGGAGATTGAAAGGGAATTAGGCTTACACCTAGTCCCTAATTAATTTTGGTGGTTGAATTGCCCAACACAAATAATTGGACTAACTAGTTTGCTCCAGTATATAAGTTATACAGGTGCCAAAGGTTCACAGCAAGCCAATGAAAAGAACAAAGTTGGGTTCAAAATAGAGAGCTAAAGGCATCCCGAGAGGCTCCCTGGTCTGGCGCACCGGACTGTCCGGTGTGCCACCGGACAGTGTCCGGTGCACCAGGAGACTTCCGAATGAACTCCTCAGCCTCGGGAAATCCTTGGAGCGGGCGCGTTAAAATTCACCGGACTGTCCGGTGTACACCGGACAGTGTCCGGTGCTCCAAGTCGACGCGGCTCTGGAACTTGGCAGCCTCGGGAATTCGCAACGGCTGCTCGGCTATAATTCACCGGACATGTCCGGTGTACACCGGACTGTCCGGTGTAACTGCGGGGCAACGGCTACTTCGGCGCCAACGGTCGACTCTGACAGTAGACAGTACGCACGGCAGAGTCAGAGCAGAGGATCAGAGGGGCACCGGACTGTCCGGTGTGCACCGGACTGTCCGGTGCCGCATGAGGACAATGCCTCCAACGGTCGACCAGCTCCAACCCCAACGGCTAGGATGACGTGGCTGGCGCACCGGACACTGTCCGGTGTACACCGGACTGTCCGGTGCACCCATCGCCAGCAAGCCTTCACCAACGGCTAGATTTTGGTTGGTGGCTATAAATACCACCCCAACCGGCCACTTCAATGTGTGGGAGCCCAAGCAACATTCCAAGTCATATAGTTGACATACTCAAGCCCTCCCAACCACATATATTCATTGATCCATCCTATACACAAGATTTAGACCACTACAACCAACACAAGTGTCACAAAAGAGAGAGCAAGCAAAAGAGAGCTACTCATTTGAGTTTAGCACTAGTGCCTTGTGAGATTCATCGAGAGATAGTGTGTGCTTCATCTTTGTGTTCATTTGCGCGTGGAGTTTTGACTCCCATTGAACTCCCTCCAAAGTTTTGGAGGCTTGTAAAAGCTAGCAAGAGACACCAAAGATTGTGGTGGTCCTTGTGGGATCGAGAGTGATCCTTGAGAAGAAGAAGAGCTCACCGATTCTTGTGTGATCGGGGGAGAGAGGGAAAGGGTTGAGAAAGACCCGTCCTTAAGTGGACTCCTCAACGGGGACTAGGCCTTCGAGGGCCGAACCTCGGTAAAACAAATCACCCGTGTCCATTGTGTTTATTGTTTGTGATTTGTTTGTGTTCCCTTGCTCTAAGTTTTCTTGCATCTTTATTTACTAATATCATTTGGTGTTGCTTCAAGTTAAATTCCCATTTAGTGAAGCAACACGTTGCAAGAAAGAACTTATTCTAGTGCTCTTCTCATCTAAGGGTTCTTGCTTTGTTATTCTATAACTTATTAGTTGTATTGATTTATCTCTCCCGCATTATTTAGCAATACTCCTTTCAATCAAGAACTTAGTTTCTATTCTCCAGTATTTGTATATCTTGTTCTAACCACTAATCAAGGGATCTAGTTGGGGGATAAAGTTTTAATTTCCAGGTTTCGCCTATTCACCCCCCCTCTAGGCGACTTTCGGTTGTTGCAGATGCTCTGAGCAGGATGAGTCAAGTCAATATGATGGCCACGTACCCAATGTCATATGAGTTAGCCAAGGAGTTCGACAGACCGAGTCTCGGTTTTCTGAACAGTACGCAAGGAGTAACAGTGGAATTAGAGCCCACCTTAGAGCGGGAGATCAAAGAAGGGCAGAAGGATGATGAAAACATCAACAAGATCCGGCAGCTGATCTTAGAAGGAAGAGGCAAGGACTTTTGAGAGGATGAAGAGGGAGTAATATGGTTCAAGGACCGATTGTGTGTCCCCAACATCAAACATATTCGGGAGCTGATCCTCAAGGAAGCGCATGAGACAGCCTACTCCATACACCCTGGAAGTGAAAAGATGTATCAGGATTTAAAAAGGAGGTTTTGGTGGTATGGCATGAAAAGAGAAATCGCAGAATATGTCGCCATCTGTGATAGCTGTCAAAGAACCAAAGCAGAGCATCAGAAGCCCGCCGGACTGTTGCAGCCATTGCAAATTCCTCAGTGGAAGTGGGATGAGATCGGGATGGATTTTATAGTTGGCCTACCTCGTACCCGGGCCGGCTATGATTCCATCTGGGTGGTAGTGGACCGCTTAACAAAAGTGGCCCATTTCATACCTGTGAAGACAACGTACACCGGAGCAACATTAGCCGAGTTATACATGTCCCGGATAGTCTGCCTACATGGTGTGCCGAAGAAGATAGTGTCAGATCGAGGAACACAGTTCACCTCTCATTTTTGGCAGCAGCTACAAGAAGCTTTGGGCACGCATTTGAACTTCAGCTCGGCTTATCACCCGCAGACGGACGGTCAGACTGAAAGAACTAATCAGATCCTAGAAGATATGTTGAGAGCCTGTGCGTTGCAAGACAAGTCAGGGTGGGACAAAAGGTTACCTTATGCAGAATTCTCCTACAACAATAGTTTCCAGGCTAGCTTGAAGATGTCACCGTTTCAGGCGCTCTATGGACGGAGTTGTAGGACTCTGCTGCATTGGGACCAGCCTAGAGAGAGACAGGTGTTTGGCCCCGACATTTTGCGTGAAGCCGAAGAGAATATCAAAATGGTTCGGGAGAATCTGAAGATAGCACAATCAAGGCAGCGAAGCTATGCTGACAGAAGGAGAAGAGAACTGAGTTTTGAAGTGGGAGGTTACGTCTATCTGAAGGTGTCGCCTATCAGAGGAGTCAGAAGGTTCGGAGTCAAAGGCAAGTTAGCACCCCAGTACGTTGGACCATATCAGATTCAAGCAAAGCGTGGAGAAGTGGCCTACCAGCTCAACCTACCAGAAGGTCTGTCGGTAGTGCACAACGTGTTCCACGTGTCGCAATTGAAGAAGTGTCTGCGAGTACCAGAAGAACAGTTGCCAGTGGAGGACTTGGAAGTCCAAGAGGATCTGACATACATAGAGAAGCCAACGCAGATTCTGGAGTTTGCAGACAGAGTCACCCGGAGGAACACCATCAGAATGTGCAAAGTCAGATGGGGTCACCACTCTGAGGAAGAAGCAACCTGGGAACGAGAAGATGATCTGAAAGCCAAATACCCTGAACTCTTTGCTGACCAACCTTGAATCTCGGGGCGAGATTCTTTTAAGGGGGATAGGTTTGTAACACCCGGAATCTAGGGGTATAAAAAATCTCTTCTATAATACTCACCAAGTTCAGGTTTTAATAAAAACCGTAAGGGATCAATGGTTGTTGCATCATGTTGGAAGGCAATTATTTTTGTTTGATGAATGGTTTGCTTGATCTTTCATTTAATCAATAATTTTCACATAATGTCAAACTAAAATAATAGAAAAAGACAAAGAAAAGAGAAAGAAAAGGAGAAAAGGAAATCAGCCCATTCGGCCAGCCCACCCCAGCCCCCTCTTCCCCTCTCTTCCCCCCCGCTCGGCCCAGCGCTCTCCTCCCCCCTCGTGGGCCCGCGCGCTCGAGGCCCAGCGCGGCCTGCCACGTCTCCCTCAGCCCCCAGCCCACGCGAGGCGGCCCAGCGCGTGAGCGCGGCCCAGCTTCCCCGCCGCGGTCTGCCCCCCAGCTCGACCGCGCCAGCGCCATCGCCCGCGGCTCTGCGCGCGCGCTCGCAGCGCCCGGCCCAGCTCCGCTTCGCGCCCGCTGTGGCCCAGCCAGCGCGCGTTGCGAGCACGCGACCACGACCGCGCGTGGAAGCGCCCAGCGCGCCTGCCGCCACCGCCCAGTGGGGCCCACGCGCCAGGACGCACTGTGCATCTTCCTCAAACCGACCGTGCGAATTTTCAGAGAAACAACTGCCCACGACGCCCCAAAATCGGCCGAGAACCCGCGCCCCTCGCCCAGTTCGTCGCTCTCCGCTTTGCCATCGCCGCCGTCGGAGCCACGCCCTGCTCGTTGTGTCTCGCCGCCGCGCCGCGTTGCCGAGGTGAGCTCGCCCTCCCTTTCTCTCTCTCCTTCCCCATTCTCTCTCTCTCCCACCGTGTGCATTCGCCGTGTCCCTGCAGCCCCTCGTCGCGCCGTTCTTCTTCCGCGGTGAGACCTCGCCTTGCCGCTGCCCAGCTTCGCGGCCAGGAGGCCCTGCGCATGGCTGCTCGATCCCCTGCCGCGCGGCACCTAGCCCCGGCCACCTGCGCAGCGTGCCTCGCCCCTGCATGCCGCGGCCGAGTCGCTGCGCGCTCGCTGCACGCCCAGCTGCTAAGCGTACCTAGTGCAGCCCCTGCGCACAACCCTCGCATGCTCCTCGCCGTGCCTCGCTACTATTACTTAGCGCGTCGTGTACTCGTCAAGTCTCATGCGCGCGGTTTCGCACGTGATCACGGGTATTGCGCGCGCCGTCGTCGTTGTTTGCATAGTCCTCACGCTGTTTCGCGCGTGTCGCGCGCGCAATCTGCGCGTATTAGTTAATCACTTCGCTATAATCGTCCATACGCATTAGTCAATTAATTCTCGTTTTAATCATCGATTAATTGATAATTCACTTTATCTAAAATATCCCACACAAATAATTTATGTTAACTAAGTTGAACTTAGAAATATAGTTTTTCGCGTTTAAGCGTAATATAGGGTGTCCGTTCGTCACGTCATTATTTAGCCACGGATTGTTAACTATTCGATGTGTTGTGCGTCGCAAACCTGTTTCGTCTTGTTTAGGTCGTGTCAACTCCATAGCAGCGTCAAGTTCACATTAGTAACATTATTTTGTCACGATGTAAGTTTGAATCAACTAGTTAATTATTTGTTATTTATTAGAATAACAATTTGAATAAAACTAATTGCTAGTTTTATTTGTGCATTTATAAATACCTGTTTATGTGATTATCCTGATTGAAGTGCTTTTGAATTAATATACTTAATATAAACATGATATCTGTTAGTGATCCTCGTGCGTCGCGCGCGCTGTTGTGCGTGTTGTTTCGCGCACACGCAGCACGTCGTCAGGGTCCCGACGACATCCGTCTACCCCCTAGACGACGTTCGTCTACCCCCCGTGTGCATTCTCGTCGCTCGCCATCGCCCGCGCATCGCGCATTAAATCGTCGCGTGCTGTTCGCGCGCGTTGCGCGTGCCGTTCGCGCGCGTCGTCGTGCGTTCTACGCACGTTAATAATTCGCCTCACCTAGAATAGCTCGCACTAATTAAATACATATTTAAACAATGGTTATTCGAGTAGCAAACTAATCGGGACTAAGTAGTAATTTTACTTGGCATATGATTAATGTCTGTCAATATGATTAAGCCAAATTAAATATTATAATTCATATCCGCTTAGTGTAAATGTGATATCCCTCGATCGTAGCGTCGGTCGTTTCAGTTCCTTTTTCGCGTAATCGTAAATGCGAGTTCTATGTCGTGTGCATATTTATTTGATCTATATGGTTGTATGGCGTATTGTTTCCGTCCGTTTCAAGAATGTTGGATGTATGTTTGCACTCGCGTAGATATCGGGCCGTTCGTGGAGTCTGAGGGAATTGCAGGAGAAGACCCTGAGCAGCAGCAGCTTGGTGAAGGCAAGTGTCCTCTGACCCATTATGTCCTATCTATTTATAATTCACTGCCCCGCACTACTTAATTGAAACCTAAGGATTGACTAGCTTTCTATTTACCTTATCCTTGTTTACCTTTTTGGTCATCATGGTCAGCTCTATGCCAATGCTTTACTTTAATCAATGAACATGATGAGATACAATGATGATACTGTGATTTTATTCTAGATATGATGATATACTTGTGGCATTTAAGGAGACTCGGGCTGTTTCCCGAGTACCTCTCCGTAAGGACCTATTCGTTGAGAGACCACCCGGGATAACAATGCAACCATGAGGGTGAAATGGGACACCCTTAGCTAATTAATTAGAGGAACTGGAGGTGTAGTTGCTTCGCCGTCGTGCCGTCAATGGGGTCCAGGCACAGTGCTTGCTCTGCTGAGGCTGGGTGCCGAGGTTCTTTCGTTTTGCTTTTGTTAGTCACCCTCCTGCGGACAGTTGTTCTTGAAGTGACTTGGATCACCGCAGTGCCAACATGCATTAGCCGGAGGTTGGTTGCTTGCCACCGAGGGAGAATGGAAAGAGCTCTGACTCTGCTGGCTGAATCGTGACGGAGTGGGTCCAGCTGGCCTACTGAAGTTGGGCCCCTTGGGTGGAAACCCAAATGATCGAGTCTTCTGGTGCCGGTCCTGCTGTTGTGCCCAGAGAACCTGGAACTTCCTTTTGAGGTGCCCTTTTTCTTCCTCCTTAGCTCTTTCAACTTGCATGGCCTTGTTGGAAAGGTGAGAGAAGTTGAGGAAGTCTTGGCTAGCCAGAATTGTCTTGAGTTCTGGCCTGAGTCCCTTGAGGAAACGGGCCATCTTCTTGCTCTCAGTATTGACATCATCTGGCGCGTAGCGGGCTAGCTCCGTGAACTTGTGCACATATTCGCTGACAGATCTTCCGTCTTGAGTCAATTCTCGGAACTCGTCCTCCTTAAGCTGTACCAATCCTTGGGGCACATGGTGCTCCCGGAAAGCTGCCTCAAATTCCGCCCAGGTAGCATCTCTGATGGTGACGTTGAAGGTGTCCCACCAGGCTAAGGCCATCCCAGAGAGTTGATGGGCAGCCAGTTGAACACGCTGATTTTCTGGGCAACCAATGGCTTCCAGCTTCCTTTTGATCGTTCGCATCCAATCGTCTGCATCGAGGGGGTTGCTTGATCCGGCGAACGTGGGAGGTTTGAGTCTCAGGAAGTCCCCCACTCTGTCTTGCGGTCTTCCACCATTTGGCCGTTGATTTTCCAGATTTCGAGTGAGGACCTCGATGAGTCGGGTCTGATTGGCTAGAACTTGGGCTAGGTCTAAGGGTAGGGGTGGAGGTGCGGGGAGGTGGGTTTCACTTTCCTCTCTAACGACTTCCCCTTCAGCTCTTCGGGGGAAACCTGCTCCAATCCCTGAGGCGGTAGGCGTGGTTTTATCCGAAGCCATCTGCCAGGGAAGAGAGTCACTATTATGCACATGCAAATTGTTCTCAACCAAGTTATTTTATTCATTACACCATCACATTACAAGCATAAGACTACTACAGAGGAAGACTACACGAGGGCGTTCTTCGAGGTGCTAGCGAGTTCCTTGTCTAAGGTGTCCCCAAATGCCTTGAGAAGATCATCGAGGCTGGCTAGGGATACATCTTCTTCGTCGGACCAGTCATCGATTCTGGGGGGAGGCAGGGCTAGAGGGGCCTTCTTCTTCTTCTTCTCTGTCTGGCATCCTTGGTTAGTGGTCTTCTTCTGGATCTTCCTTTTGGGGGCGAGTGCCTTTAGCTTCTTGTCATAGTCTATCTTCAAGGTCCGATAGGCCTCACGGGTGTTGGCTTCCTCGCCTTCCGCTATGCTGAGACTCTCCTGGAGGGATACCTTCTCTTGCGTAAGCTCTTTGACTTGCTGCTCTAGGCATTCCACTCGGGAGTTTAGGTGGGTACAATGGAAGGAGAGCTCATCGTAGTGGTTGTCGAGGGTGTGGAGGTATCCTGCCATGTAAACGATAGTGGGATCATCTTCTATGGGATCTCCTCCTGACAGAGCCTGGAGTCTTTTCTTCCAGGTGGGGGTGTTTTTGTTGCTGGGTGGGAAGTATCGGAGGGGAGTCTCAAAGGTCTCTCGGCTATAGTTTTGGCACAGTTGTTTGAGGGCTTTTCGAGCAACGCTCTGGCATGTGTCTAGGAAGCGGTGCCCGATGAAGGTAATTTGGAAAGGAGGGTGGTTTGGGTAGTTCCGGCTTTCTCCCAAGTAGACTGCCATGGAGCACTTTTCCATTCCATTTTCACGGTACTCTTTCCAGACGTATTCGGGCTTCTTGCGGATCCCCAAGCGCAGTGCGCAGCTTCGAAGAAGGTGAGGAAAGCCTTCCTCCTCTGAGCAATAGGAAGTCCTAATCACCCAGGGGTTTTCCATCTGGTAGACGAAAAGAAAGGTCTATTAATATCGGGAAAAGGGGAAAGAGTGTTTCTTGGAGGTAAGAGGTGTTTTCTTATTAAGGCAACTTTTAAGGTCAGGGCTGTGGTCTACGGCCAGTCCTATAGGCTCTGATACCACCTGAAGCGTCCCGATCCTTTGGGACTCAAATGTGATACAATTACTAGTCCCAGGAGGCTAGTAATCACATTCATTACTTCAAATGGTTACAGAGTCTGAATAATGTTATTACAATACCGGGGATACAAGCTCGAAAGTGAGCCGAAACAAATAAAGCGCAGTGGAAGATAAAATAGCCCAGGCCACAGGCAGAACTGGGTGAAGACACAGCCCCATCAATCAAGCATAGCAGAAAAGAAGTCTTCAGCTGCTGAAAAACATAAATAAATCTGGGTGAATACACTAGGTATTCCGCAAGCCCACCCGGCTCCCGTAAAGAGAAAGTGACCTATATTGTACATGCTTATTGTGGTGGAGTTGAAGTCACTCATACTTTTTCAGAGAAAGGCAGTACTCAATAGTTAGGGTTTTCCCAAAACAATAGAAGTAACACTTGCTCGACTACCACTGAGCTTCCCGCTCCCGTGGTACTACTTTCTTTCCAGAACATACACACACATTTCCCTGTTCCCAGTTGTAGTAGAAAAACACTAATTGTCATACCATACCAGACTCGTCCATACCAGTGGACACGGACTATTCGAATAGGTTTAGACTCTGCGCAGAGGGGTACACTTTACCCACTAGTCCGGCTCTGCGATCTCATGGCCAATGAGATCCGAATCCGAAACTCTTTCCTTCCTTGTACGTCCGAACCTTAATGGTTATACCGGAAGGAGTCAGGCCACCACCATGTCCAAACCGGACAAAACATTCCCCTTCCTTATCCTTCCGGTGCTACCCCAGCCTTCATAACCCTGGGGTGGGACCGTACGAGTTCAGATTGAGTGGCTGCCCACACAGCCTCGAGTGGTTGTACTTTTTGGGAGTACAGGTAATGAAAGATGACAAACCGGTCCTTATATGAGAGGACGATCCTTCTGCTCACGCCTAAACCAGCTGAGCCAACACCTTAGGCCCTCCCCTAAACCAGGGAGTCCCTGATCATCCTACTTCAGGAGGTGATGAGGGTGAGTACCCTTCATCGCACTCTTTTTGGAAAACATTTCACTTATACCCCTTTTTACTTGTCCCATATCTTTAATCGAAGTAATAGTTAATGCGGGCTCTCTCATGCTTACCATGCAATTCGATTCCCATCCCATAATCCAGGCATAGGCAGTGGTAGAGAGAAATAGGTAAATAATGCATCAAGGGAAGGATGGACTTGCCTTCGTCGAAGCTTTCCTGGCACAAAAGGTTAATCTCGGAGGGGTCGGGTTCCTGCCCTTCTTCCGGAGCTAAGAGTTCCGGAGGATCGGATCCCTCTTCCACTAATTAAAACATAGCCAAAAACAATACATCAAACATGGTGACTTTTGTGGAGTGTGCAAATTGTTATACTTTATTATTTTTGTGCCCTAATAATTTATTTAAACTATTTTTGGTGCATAAAATATCAGCATATAAGTATATATGGGAAAATGGGAAAAAGAAATGGGAAAAGAAAAAGAAAAAGGATTTCCTTTCCTTGTGGGCCGGGGGGGGGGGATTTTTGGCCCACAAGGGCGCGGGCGCTCGCGTGGGCGAGGCTGGCGGCCCAGCTGGCCCAGCTGTGCGGGGGAGACGGCGGGGGACGGCGTGGAGGCGCGGGCCCACCAGCCAGCGAGAGAGGAGGGGGCTGACGGCGTTGGCGACAACGGAGGGGGAGGGGGCTCGACCGGGGTCGACCGGCGGTGAGGATCCGCGGCGGTTCTCCGCCGCCGGTCCGGTTTTGCGACGGGGAAGCGGTGGCGGAGCATGAGTGGAAGATGAGGATCACAGGGGCGGGGCTAATTTCACCTGCGGGGGCCTAGGGCGGCCGGTCCACGGCACGGTGGCGGGCTTCCGCGACGGCGAAGCCGCCGGTGAGTTTTCCGGCCGAGATAGAGTGGGGAAGGTGGCGTGTCGTGAACGTGGAAGTGTGGCGGAACTCTTGGCACTATTTAATTGGACAGAAGGTCGCCAGGGAGGGAGAGGGGAGCTTACCGGAGCAGTGGAGGGAAGCACGGCGGCGCTGCTAGCTCAATTGAGCTCGGGGTGGGGTGGAGGAGGAGGCCGGGGCTGGTGTGGAGTGCTCGGGCTCGGCTGTCCCTTTTATTGGCGCCCGGGAGGGGGAGAGGGATGGAGGGGACGGCGAGCTCCGACGAGCTTCCATGATGGCGGGCATGGAGCAAACGGCGACGAGACGGCTCGAGCAGGCTGAGGATGAGGGGACGGCTCGGGCACAGTGGCGGGGTTGTCGCGGAGGGGCTGGCGAGCATTAATGGCGAGGCGACGAGGCGAGGGGTGCTCGGCGGCGATCGCGCCGGGGAGGGATGGGCGAGGGAGAAGGAGCTGACAGGTGGGGTTGGGCTGCCAGTGAGAGAGGGTCGCGCGAGAGAGAGGGGCGGGGCGCTGACGGGCGGGGTCGGGCTGTCAGCGGGCGGAAGTGGCGCGCGGTGTGGGCCGCCTGGGCCGGAAAGAGAGGGGAGGGAGGCGAGCGCGCGCGAGTTGGGCTGGAAGTCGGCCCAGCCGCGAGAGGGGAGAGGAAAATTCCTTTTTCTTTTCTTTTTCTAATTCTTCCCTTTTTCTTTTCTACTTTTGTGACATTTTGTTTCTTTTCCTCTTAACAAAAATTCTCTAAATGAACTTGGTGGTAAATGTGGCCTATGTGAAGTGCTTCAAATCATTTTAAGTATATGCAAATGATTGGGTGACCTAGGGGTAGGGTTAGGGAGAAGAATAAAACCAAGGGGGGGAGATTAGGGGGGGTTAGGGTTTCAAACCTGGGTTGGGATTTTGGGATGTTACAAACCTACCCCACTTAAAGGAATCTCGCCCTCGAGATTTAGACTGGATTTGGGAAAAGGTAAGGGTATTCCCTCCTCAAGAAGTCCTCACTCTCCCAGGTGGCTTCCTCTTCTCCTTCTCTGCTCCACTGAACTTTACAGAGCTTTACTTCTGAGGTGCGGGTCTTTCTGACTGCCGAATCAAGAATCTTCACTGGTTTCTCACGATATTAAAGGTCTTTCTGAATCTGCACTGTCTCTTCTTCGAGGTGACTTTCTGGTGCTTGCAGGCATTTGCGGAGCTGGGACACGTGGAACACATTGTGGATGTCGGACATGGATTCTGGTAGTTCCAGGCGGTATGCGGCGGGTCCTACCTTGCTAATGATGGGATAGGGACCTACAAAACGTGGGGCTAGCTTCCCTTTGACTTGGAACCTTCTGACCCCACGCATTGGAGAAACCTTAAGGTAGACGAAGTCTCCTTCCTCAAATCGGAGTTCCCTCCGCCTGTTGTCTGCGTAACTCTTCTGTCGACTCTGAGCTTCAAGCAACCTTCTGCGGATCAGTGCAACTTTCTCCTCTGCCTCCTTGACAAAGGCAGGTCCTTCTAGTGCTTTTCCCCCACGTTGGACCACATGAGAGGGGTCTGGCATTTTCGTCCATACAGTGCTTCGAATGGTGACATCTTGATGCTGGACTGATAGCTATTATTGTAGGAGAACTCTGCGTAGGGTAGACTGGACTCCCAACTTCTATCAAAAGCTAACACACATGCTCTTAAGAGATCTTCAAGGACTTTGTTGACTCTCTCTGTCTGCCCATCTGTCTGAGGGTGATAAGCGGTACTGAAATCTAGCTTGGTGCCCATAGCTTTCTGAAGGCTTGTCCAGAATTTGGATGTGAACTGAGTTCCTCTGTCTGATACTATCTTCCTTGGGATGCCATGGAGTCTGACTATCTCCTTGAGGTAAATTCGGGCAAGGGTGGCTCCTCCAAAGGTAGTTTTCACTGGAATGAAATGGGCTACCTTGGTGAGGCGATCTATTATTACCCAGATGGAGTCATTCCCTTTCTGCGTCCGGGGTAGTCCGGTTACGAAGTCCATGCCTATTTCTTCCCACTTCCATTCAGGTATCGGGAGGGGTTGTAATAGGCCAGCAGGTTTTTGGTGTTCGGCCTTCGTCCGTTGGCAGATGTCACATCGGGCCACATACTGAGCTATTTCTTTCTTCATCCCCTTCCACCAGTATCTGGTCTTGAGGTCCAGGTACATCTTGGTAGTTCCGGGGTGGATGGAGTAGGCCGAGTCGTGAGCTTCCTTGAGTAGGACTTCTCGGGCCTCCCCTTTTGGTACACACAGACGGTGTTTGAACCAAAGGACTCCTTGGTCAACTGTCCTGAGATCCGGGAGTTGTTCCTTGCGGGCTTTCTCCACAAGCCTTGCTGTCTCTAGGTCTAGATGTTGAGCTTTGCAGATGATGTCTTCTAGCATTGGCTTGACTTCGAGACTGTTGTTGTTTCCTAGACATGCATTCAGTTGTGCTGATTCTTCCTTCCAGTCTTCTAGAAAGTTGGTCCCTTTTATTCCGAATGGCTTTCGACTGAGAGCGTCGGCTACCACATTGGCCTTCCCGGGGTGATAGTGAATTTCAATGTCATAATCCTTGATTAGCTCTAACCATCTTCGCTGACGGAGGTTGAGATCCGGTTGAGTGAATATGTACCTCAGACTCTTGTGGTCGGTGAAAATGTGGCATTTGTTTCCGATTAGGTAATGCCTCCATATCTTCAAGGCATGCACTATGGCTGCCAATTCCAGATCATGGGTGGGGTAATTCTGCTCGTGCGGCTTGAGTAGGCGTGATGCGTAAGCGATGACTTTCTCGTTCTGCATTAGCACACACCCTAAGCCTTGCCTCGAGGCATCACAGAAGACGACAAAATCTTGATGAATATCTGGCAGTGATAGAACGGGTGCCGTTGTAAGTTTTTCCTTTATGATTTGGAAACTTTCTTCACATTTTGGGGTCCACCTAAATTTATGGTCTTTCTTGAGGAGTTCTGTCATTGGCCTTGCGATGCTGGAGAATCCTTTGATGAAGCGGCGGTAATACCCTGCCATTCCTAGGAAGCTTCGAACTTCACTGACGTTGGTTGGTTGCCTCCATTTTGACACTGCTTCTACTTTGGAAGGGTCCACTTCTATTCCTTCTGCGGTTAAGATATGCCCAAGGAAGGCTATCTTTTTCAACCAGAATTCACATTTACTGTGTTTGGCAAAAAGTTGGTGTGCTCTGAGTTTTCCAAGGACAATCCGAAGGTGACGCTTATGGTCTTCGCGGTTCTTGGAGTAAATAAGGATGTCATCGATGAAGACTACGACAAACTTATCTAGCTCCTCCATAAACACTTTATTCATGAGGTTCATGAAAAAGGCGGGTGCGTTTGTCAGTCCGAACGGCATTACCGTGAATTCATATTGCCCGTACCGGGTGACAAATGCAGTTTTTTGGATGTCCGCTTCCTTGATCCTCAATTGGTGGTAACCAGACCTTAGGTCTATCTTGGAGAAGTACTTGGCTCCTTGAAGCTGATCGAAGAGGTCGTCAATCCGAGGAAGTGGGTACTTGTTCTTGATGGTAACTTCATTTAACGATCGGTAATCAATACACATTCTCATGCTTCCATCCTTCTTGGAGACAAACAGGACTGGTGCTCCCCAAGGTGATGAGCTGGGACGAATGTACCCTTTTTGCTGAAGATCTGAGATTTGAAGCTTCAGTTCTGCTAACTCGGTTGGAGCCATGCGGTATGGTCTCTTTGCGATGGGTGCTGTTCCAGGAATCAGGTCTATGTAGAACTCCACTTCTCTTTCTGGCGGCATTCCTGGCAATTCTTTAGGAAACACATCCATGAATTCTTCTACTACTAATATACTTTCCGTTGTTATACTGAACATCATTGGGTCACTGGCGGGTGGCTGTGCCTGGCAAGAGACTGACTTTCCCTGCTAGTCGGTGAGGAGGACTGTCTTGTCTGCGCAACTGATGATGCCTTTGTGTTTAGTTAGCCAATCCATTCCTAGGATCACATCAATTCCCTTGGATGGCAAGACGGTTAAGTCTGCCAGGAACACTACCCCACTTAAAAGAATTCTGACTTGGGAACATTTTAGCTGGCATAGGAGGTCGGACCCTGGGGTTCGGGTGACCAAAGGAATCTCTAGGGGAGTAGAGGGAATGCCATATTTTTCCACAAAGCTAGTGGCTATGAAAGAGTGGGATGCTCCAGAATCGAAAAGTACGGTAGCGGGAGTAAATTCAACCAGGAACTCACTGAGTACTACTCCCGGAGCCTGCTGAGCTTCCTGGGCATCGACGTGATTTACACGTGCCCTCCCTTGGTACGGAGTCTTGTTCTGCTGGCTGACGGTGGAGGGCGCCTTGAGGGCGGGTGTCGAGGTATTCTTCGGGCCATTCACCGAGTTGGAGTAGGCGGGTCCCTGTGGCTTCAGCTGCGGACAGTTGTTCTTGAAGTGACTTGGATCACCGCAGTGCCAACATGCATTAGCCGGAGGTTGGTTGCTTGCCACCGAGGGAGAATGGAAAGAGCTCTGACTCTGCTGGCTGAATCGTGACGGAGTGGGTCCAGCTGGCCTACTGAAGTTGGGCCCCTTGGGTGGAAACCCAAATGATCGAGTCTTCTGGTGCCGGTCCTGCTGTTGTGCCCGGAGAACCTGGAACTTCCTTTTGAGGTGCCCTTTTTCTTCCTCCTTAGCTCTTTCAACTTGCATGGCCTTGTTGGAAAGGTGAGAGAAGTTGAGGAAGTCTTGGCTAGCCAGAATTGTCTTGAGTTCTGGCCTGAGTCCCTTGAGGAAACGGGCCATCTTCTTGCTCTCAGTATTGACATCATCTGGCGCGTAGCGGGCTAGCTCCGTGAACTTGTGCACATATTCGCTGACAGATCTTCCGTCTTGAGTCAATTCTCGGAACTCGTCCTCCTTAAGCTGTACCAATCCTTGGGGCACATGGTGCTCCCGGAAAGCTGCCTCAAATTCCGCCCAGGTAGCATCTCTGATGGTGACGTTGAAGGTGTCCCACCAGGCTAAGGCCATCCCAGAGAGTTGATGGGCAGCCAGTTGAACACGCTGATTTTCTGGGCAACCAATGGCTTCCAGCTTCCTTTTGATCGTTCGCATCCAATCGTCTGCATCGAGGGGGTTGCTTGATCCGGCGAACGTGGGAGGTTTGAGTCTCAGGAAGTCCCCCACTCTGTCTTGCGGTCTTCCACCATTTGGCCGTTGATTTTCCAGATTTCGAGTGAGGACCTCGATGAGTCGGGTCTGATTGGCTAGAACTTGGGCTAGGTCTAAGGGTAGGGGTGGAGGTGCGGGGAGGTGGGTTTCACTTTCCTCTCTAACGACTTCCCCTTCAGCTCTTCGGGGGAAACCTGCTCCAATCCCTGAGGCGGTAGGCGTGGTTTTATCCGAAGCCATCTGCCAGGGAAGAGAGTCACTATTATGCACATGCAAATTGTTCTCAACCAAGTTATTTTATTCATTACACCATCACATTACAAGCATAAGACTACTACAGAGGAAGACTACACGAGGGCGTTCTTCGAGGTGCTAGCGAGTTCCTTGTCTAAGGTGTCCCCAAATGCCTTGAGAAGATCATCGAGGCTGGCTAGGGATACATCTTCTTCGTCGGACCAGTCATCGATTCTGGGGGGAGGCAGGGCTAGAGGGGCCTTCTTCTTCTTCTTCTCTGTCTGGCATCCTTGGTTAGTGGTCTTCTTCTGGATCTTCCTTTTGGGGGCGAGTGCCTTTAGCTTCTTGTCATAGTCTATCTTCAAGGTCCGATAGGCCTCACGGGTGTTGGCTTCCTCGCCTTCCGCTATGCTGAGACTCTCCTGGAGGGATACCTTCTCTTGCGTAAGCTCTTTGACTTGCTGCTCTAGGCATTCCACTCAGGAGTTTAGGTGGGTACAATGGAAGGAGAGCTCATCGTAGTGGTTGTCGAGGGTGTGGAGGTATCCTGCCATGTAAACGATAGTGGGATCATCTTCTATGGGATCTCCTCCTGACAGAGCCTGGAGTCTTTTCTTCCAGGTGGGGGTGTTTTTGTTGCTGGGTGGGAAGTATCGGAGGGGAGTCTCAAAGGTCTCTCGGCTATAGTTTTGGCACAGTTGTTTGAGGGCTTTTCGAGCAACGCTCTGGCATGTGTCTAGGAAGCGGTGCCCGATGAAGGTAATTTGGAAAGGAGGGTGGTTTGGGTAGTTCCGGCTTTCTCCCAAGTAGACTGCCATGGAGCACTTTTCCATTCCATTTTCACGGTACTCTTTCCAGACGTATTCGGGCTTCTTGCGGATCCCCAAGCGCAGTGCGCAGCTTCGAAGAAGGTGAGGAAAGCCTTCCTCCTCTGAGCAATAGGAAGTCCTAATCACCCAGGGGTTTTCCATCTGGTAGACGAAAAGAAAGGTCTATTAATATCGGGAAAAGGGGAAAGAGTGTTTCTTGGAGGTAAGAGGTGTTTTCTTGTTAAGGCAACTTTTAAGGTCAGGGCTGTGGTCTACGGCCAGTCCTATAGGCTCTGATACCACCTGAACCGTCCCGATCCTTTGGGACTCAAATGTGATACAATTACTAGTCCCAGGAGGCTAGTAATCACATTCATTACTTCAAATGGTTACAGAGTCTGAATAATGTTATTACAATACCGGGGATACAAGCTCGAAAGTGAGCCGAAACAAATAAAGCGCAGTGGAAGATAAAATAGCCCAGGCCACAGGCAGAACTGGGTGAAGAGACAGCCCCATCAATCAAGCATAGCAGAAAAGAAGTCTTCAGCTGCTGAAAAACATAAATAAATCTGGGTGAATACACTAGGTATTCCGCAAGCCCACCCGGCTCCCGTAAAGAGAAAGTGACCTATATTGTACATGCTTATTGTGGTGGAGTTGAAGTCACTCATACTTTTTCAGAGAAAGGCAGTACTCAATAGTTAGGGTTTTCCCAAAACAATAGAAGTAACACTTGCTCGACTACCACTGAGCTTCCCGCTCCCGTGGTACTACTTTCTTTCCAGAACATACACACACATTTCCCTATTCCCAGTTGTAGTAGAAAAACACTAATTGTCATACCATACCAGACTCGTCCATACCAGTGGACACGGACTATTCGAATAGGTTTAGACTCTGCGCAGAGGGGTACACTTTACCCACTAGTCCGGCTCTGCGATCTCATGGCCAATGAGATCCGAATCCGAAACTCTTTCCTTCCTTGTACGTCCGAACCTTAATGGTTATACCGGAAGGAGTCAGGCCACCACCATGTCCAAACCGGACAAAACATTCCCCTTCCTTATCCTTCCGGTGCTACCCCAGCCTTCATAACCCTGGGGTGGGACCGTACGAGTTCAGATTGAGTGGCTGCCCACACAGCCTCGAGTGGTTGTACTTTTTGGGAGTACAGGTAATGAAAGATGACAAACCGGTCCTTATATGAGAGGACGATCCTTCTGCTCACGCCTAAACCAGCTGAGCCAACACCTTAGGCCCTCCCCTAAACCAGGGAGTCCCTGATCATCCTACTTCAGGAGGTGATGAGGGTGAGTACCCTTCATCGCACTCTTTTTGGAAAACATTTCACTTATACCCCTTTTTACTTGTCCCATATCTTTAATCGAAGTAATAGTTAATGCGGGCTCTCTCATGCTTACCATGCAATTCGATTCCCATCCCATAATCCAGGCATAGGCAGTGGTAGAGAGAAATAGGTAAATAATGCATCAAGGGAAGGATGGACTTGCCTTCGTCGAAGCTTTCCTGGCACAAAAGGTTAATCTCGGAGGGGTCGGGTTCCTGCCCTTCTTCCGGAGCTAAGAGTTCCGGAGGATCGGATCCCTCTTCCACTAATTAAAACATAGCCAAAAACAATACATCAAACATGGTGACTTTTGTGGAGTGTGCAAATTGTTATACTTTATTATTTTTGTGCCCTAATAATTTATTTAAACTATTTTTGGTGCATAAAATATCAGCATATAAGTATATATGGGAAAATGGGAAAAAGAAATGGGAAAAGAAAAAGAAAAAGGATTTCCTTTCCTTGTGGGCCGGGGGGGATTTTTGGCCCACAAGGGCGCGGGCGCTCGCGCGGGCGAGGCTGGCGGCCCAGCTGGCCCAGCTGTGCGGGGGAGACGGCGGGGGACGGCGTGGAGGCGCGGGCCCACCAGCCAGCGAGAGAGGAGGGGGCTGACGGCGTTGGCGACAACGGAGGGGGAGGGGGCTCGACCGGGGTCGACCGGCGGTGAGGATCCGCGGCGGTTCTCCGCCGCCGGTCCGGTTTTGCGACGGGGAAGCGGTGGCGGAGCATGAGTGGAAGATGAGGATCACAGGGGCGGGGCTAATTTCGCCTGCGGGGGCCTAGGGCGGCCGGTCCACGGCACGGTGGTGGGCTTCCGCGACGGCGAAGCCGCCGGTGAGTTTTCCGGCTGAGATAGAGTGGGGAAGGTGGCATGTCGTGAACGTGGAAGTGTGGCGGAACTCTTGGCACTATTTAATTGGACGGAAGGTCGCCAGGGAGGGAGAGGGGAGCTTACCGGAGCGGTGGAGGGAAGCACGGCGGCGCTGCTAGCTCAATTGAGCTCGGGGAGGGGTGGAGGAGGAGGCCGGGGCTGGTGTGGAGTGCTCGGGCTCGGCTGTCCCTTTTATAGGCGCCCGGGAGGGGGAGAGGGATGGAGGGGACGGCGAGCTCCGACGAGCTTCCATGATGGCGGGCATGGAGCAAACGGCGACGAGACGGCTCGAGCAGGCTGAGGATGAGGGGACGGCTCGGGCACAGTGGCGGGGTTGTCGCGGAGGGGCTGGCGAGCATTAATGGCGAGGCGACGAGGCGAGGGGTGCTCGGCGGCGATCGTGCCGGGGAGGGATGGGCGAGGGAGAAGGAGCTGACAGGTGGGGTTGGGCTGCCAGTGAGAGAGGGCCGCGCGAGAGAGAGGGGCGGGGCGCTGACGGGCGGGGTCGGGCTGTCAGCGGGCGGAAGTGGCGCGCGGTGTGGGCCGCCTGGGCCGGAAAGAGAGGGGAGGGAGGCGAGCGCGCGCGAGTTGGGCTGGAAGTCGGCCCAGCCGCGAGAGGGGAGAGGAAAATTCCTTTTTCTTTTCTTTTTCTAATTCTTCCCTTTTTCTTTTCTACATTTGTGACATTTTGTTTCTTTTCCCCTTAACAAAAATTCTCTAAATGAACTTGGTGGTAAATGTGGCCTATGTGAAGTGCTTCAAATCATTTTAAGTATATGCAAATGATTGGGTGACCTAGGGGTAGGGTTAGGGAGAAGAATAAAACCAAGGGGGGGAGATTAGGGGGGGGGTTAGGGTTTCAAACCTAGGTTGGGATTTTGGGATGTTACACACTTTGATTTACCCGTTAAGTTGATGACTATGTGGATGTCTCTGACATTGTGATGTAATAAGTTAATACTCTTTTATGTTATTATTCGAGCACAGTGCGATGATGTTCATTTATGTAATCGCTGTGTACGTGAATTCTGATCCTGGCACGTACATAGTTCGCATTCGGTTTGCCTTCCAAAACCGGGTGTGACACCATCGCGGGGAAGGGGCGGTGGATCCGGTGTGCGGGCGTGTGAGAGAGAGGTGGGAAGGTAGAGGACAAATGTTCAAAGATGCGAGGAGCCATGAGCGAGGGAGAAGGAGGATGGCAGGTCGAAGACGAACCTTCGGGGAGCGGAGAGGAGAGAGGCAGGAGAGAAGGCGATCGTGAAAGGGAAATAGGGTTAACCATTTTCTATAATCGATTTTGGTGATAGACGTACTACACAAACCACATGGACTAACTAGTTTGTCTATATATCATTTATCTCAGATGCATAAGGTTCAACACAAATCAAGAAAGAAATTCAGCTAAGGATTCAATCAAAAATTGGAGCAAGACTTAGAGTGTGCTGAGTTTTGGACTCAATCCAGCCACTCTCGGGAATTCAGAGGCGCGCTCCGCTATAATTCACTGGACTGTCAAGTGTGCCACCGGACTATCTGGTGAGCCAGCGGAGCAACGGCTCCCTGCGCGCCAACGGTCGACTGCAAAACTGTAACGCCCTGAATTTGGAGGGTAGAATTTTTCTTCTTCGATACTCACCAAATTCGGACGTTACTCTCTTTTCTCTTCCTGTTTCACTCCTTCTTCCCATTTTTAAAGCAGTATAACGACTGGTGTCCATATCACGTAAATAAAAACCTAAGTTGACATGGGTGTTGCATCATGCCGAAGCATATTTCTTTTTTCTGATGTTGTGTTTAATCGCGCGTCCATCTCGCCTCGTTTCGGATTTTGATTCGCAATTGGATTCTAATCAGTGGTCGTGCGTGTAGTGGGCTTCCGTCCCGGCCCAGCCTGACCCAGCCCATCCTAGCCCGGACCCGCCCCTGGCGCCCCACACCCCCCATGCGCCCCCTCCATCTCTATCTCATTTTGTTTCCCACCAAGCAACCTCCTCTCCCTCTCTCTCCCATCTGTCTTCCACCTCCTTTGCCTAGGTGTGATATGGTGGACGGTTGCCGCGATCGTCGAGCCCTAAGGTGAGCCCCCACCTCCCTCTCTCTTCCCCCTTCCTCTTCCTCTTCCTCCTCCTCTCTTCCCCGCGTGCCCTCTCCCTTGGTCGCACGCCCTCCTAGCCACGCCCTCCTGGCCCGCGCTCGCCCCGGTCGTGCCCTCCCTGGCGCGCTCGGCCCCCGGTCGTGCCCCTCCCCGACGCGCTCGCCCCCAGCCGCGTCCTCCCCGGCATGCTCGGCCCCCGGTCGCGCCCCTCCACGCCGCGTTCACCCCCCGCCGCGCCCTCCCCCGTGCGCTTAGCCTCCGGCCGCGCTCCTCCTCGGCGCGCTCGCTCTCGGTCGCGCCCTCCCCTGGCCGTGTGCCCCTGGCCGCGCACCGTCCCTGGCCCGCGCTCAGCCTCGGCCACACCGTCCCCGGCCGCGCCGCCCTCGGCCGCGCGCCCCTGGCCGCGCCGCTCCCTGGCCGCGCGCCCCTGGCATCGTCTAAAATGCAGTTTGGTTAATTTTAATTTAATTTAAAATGCAGTTTTGTTAATTTTAATTTAATTTAATTAGTGTGCTGCGTCATGCGCATCGTCGCACGACAATTTATTTTAAATTCAGATTTACTAGTGCGCTGCGTCGCGCGCTTCGTCGTGAGACGATTCATTTTAAATTCAGATTAATTAACATATTGCCTCGCACGCTTCATTGCGCGACGATTTATTTTAAATTCAATTTAAATGGCGTATGCCGTTGTGTGCTTCGTCGCGCGACGCTTTAGGTTATTTTCACATTTAATTCAAGTGTTTAGTTGCGCGTTTCGTCGTGCGACGATTCGTTTAATCTCAAGTTTAGTCTAAGTGTTGCGTCGTACGCTTCGCCGCGCGACGACTCATTTTATTTTCAGCTTAGTTCGTGTGTGCTGTCACGCGCTTTGTCGCGCGGCAACTCGTCGCAGTTTTAGTTTAGTTCGCGTGTGCTCGTGGTTTCGCCGCGTGACAATCCTTTTAAATTTACCTTGAATTATTTATAATATTTAAATGCATATCATAACTTTATTTTATGTATAGCGTAATTGTCAAATTAATAGGGTCGTGTTTAGATAAGCACTTTAATCTATAACTGCTTAACATAATTGCCTTTCGATTGTAGCCTCGCTCGTTGTTTTTTTCTTTTCTCGCTTAGTCGTAGGTGCGAGCCCTGCGTCAAGCGTCTGCTTATTTATTATATTCTACTGCATGGTGTACTGTTCTTTTTATATTAAATTTGTGGAATGCATGTTTGAACTCGTATAGATAACGGTCAGTTGGTGGAGTCCGAAGGAGTTACAGGTGAAGACCCTGAGCAGTAGCTGGTTGGTGAAGGCAAGTGTCCCTTGATTCATGTATGTCCTACTCATTTTATAATTCACTCCTCGCTTTTACACAATTTATACCTAAGGATTGACTAGCTTTTGTTTATCTTGTCCTTGTTTACCTATATGGGTTGAGTTATTTTGGTTTAGCTTTATACTAGTGCTTCACATTAATCAATGAACATGATGGGATTATTTATGATACGTTGTTTTCCCTTTTGATTATGATGATGATACTGTGACATTTAAGGGGACTCGAGCGGTTTCTCGAGTGCCTGTCCGTAAGGACTAGTTCGTTGGATGACCGCCCGAGAAACTAGTGCAACCATGAGGGTGGAATAGGACGTCATTAGCTAATTAATTAGAGGAACTGAGGTATAGTTCACTTCGCCGTCGTGCCGTTAATGAGGCTCGGTGTATGCGGCTCGCTCTGCCGAGGGTGGATTGCCCCTTGGGGAGGGGTGCGGTACATTTAGGAAACCTAACGGGCAGCTACAGCTTAAGGGAATCTTTGTAAAGGCTACATAGTGAAACCTTGCCTGTTCACCTTGCTAGTGTTTAAGGATTTGATCAGCCTGAGGCAAAAGGGAATCACGGCTTGTGGGTGAAAGAGAAATAAGGTTAACCTTTTCCCACAATTAATTTTGGTGGTTGAGTACCCAAGACAAACAAATGGACTAACTAGTTTGCTCTAGAATATATGTTCTACAGGTGCATAAAGGTTCAACACAAACCAATAAATATTCAAG
Source organism: Zea luxurians (assembly GCA_029449295.1). Classification (NCBI taxonomy): domain Eukaryota; kingdom Viridiplantae; phylum Streptophyta; class Magnoliopsida; order Poales; family Poaceae; genus Zea; species Zea luxurians. The sequence continues at coordinate 17,696,162 of JAOPSE010000039.1, forward strand.
TTAGGGATCAAATACAAACGAGCAAAAAAAACTTGAGTGTGCTGAGGAACGGCGCACCGGACTGTCCGGTGTGCTACCGGACAGTGTCCTGTGCACCAGGACCATACAACTCAAACCAGCCACTCTCAGGTTTTTCCAGGCGCGCTCTGCTAAAAAACATCGGACTGTCCGGTGCACCTGCAGAGCAACGGCTAACTCACGCAACGGTCGACTCTGCAAAGGCTACAGTGTAGCTACAGTGCAACGCAGAAGTCAGAACAGAAGTCAGAGGCGCATCGAATAGTGAACATGAGATGTCCGGTGTGGCACCGGACTGTCCGGTGCCACAAGAAGACAACGGCGCCAACGGTAGACTGCTCCCGGACCCTAACAGTTGGGTGACGTGGCGGCGCACCGGATAGTGTCCGGTGGTGCACCGGACTTTCCGGTGCGCCCATCGACAACAGCCTTCCCCAACGGCTTCTTGGTGGTTGAGGGCTATAAATACCCCCCAACCACCACAACTCCAAGCATCCAAGTCTTCTGAAGTTTTCATTCAATACAAGAGCTAGTGCATTCACTCCTAGAAACAATTCAAAAGAATCAAAGCCTCTCCAAGTCCCAAACTCATTCCAACCACCTAGTGACTTGAGAGAGTGTTTGTTTGTGTTCTTTGCGCTCTTGTTGCTTGGATCGCTTTCTTCCTTCCTCATTCTTGTTCTCAAGAGACTTGTAATCAAAGCAAGAGACACCAAGTGTGTGGTGGTCCTTGCTGGGTCTAAGTGACCCGTTTGATTAAGGAGAAAGCTCACTCGATCTAAGTGACCGTTTGAGAGAGAGAAAGGGTTGAAAGAGACATGGTCTTTGTGACCACCTCAACAGGGACTAGGTTCTTTAGAACCGAACCTCGGTAAAACAAATCACCGTGTTTATTCGCTTGATTTCCATTTGATTTGTTTTTCCTCTCTCTCTCCCGGACTTGAACTTTACTCTAACGCTAACCCCGGCTTATAGATTGTGTTTAAAGTTATAAATTTCAGGTTTCGCCTATTCACCCCCCCCTCTAGGCGACTTTCAGTGGGTAAAGTGTGCAACCTCTGTAGAGTGTTATGAAACTGATATATCAGTCGTGCTCGCGGTTATGAGCAGCCAAGGGAGCTCCATTGATTAGAGATGTATTGATCAGAGATGTTTGGTTTACAGGTGATGATGAAGATGATGGTTTTGATTATGATTATGGTAATGGTTTCTGGTATTCTTTCCGTTTGGAAAGAGTACTTTTGGGTTAACAACTTGGGTTGATGCTAAAACCTGGCTCTATACTAGTAATAATAACCTGACCAACTAAAAGCAACTGCTTGACTTAACCCCACTTAAAGCTAGCCCACTACGGCCAAACGGGACAATTGCTGAGTATGTTGATGTGTACTCACCCTTGCTTTACACACCAAACCCCCCCAGGTTGTCCACGTTGCAACCATTGCTCAGGAGAAGATGAAGTCGTGGAGGGGGAGTTCCAAGAGTATGATGAGTTCTAGGCTTGGGTTAGCGGCAAACCCCTAGTCGGCTGCCTGTGAAGGCCACGTTTATCTACGTTTCTTTTCTGCACTTTGATAATTGTTAATGACTATGTGGATGTCTCGGACATCATGATGTAATCGACTATTACTATCTTTTATGTTATTATTCGAGCACTGTGTGATGATGTTCGGTTATGTAATTGTTGTGTACGTGAATTGCTGATCCTGGCACGTACATGGTTCGCATTCGGTTTGTCTTCTAAAACCGGGTGTGACATAAGTGGTATCAGAGCCGTGCTGACTGTAGGACCGCTAACCTAGAGTAGAATTGTCGTTCTAAGGACTATGGAACCCTATTCTCATCTTGACCTTTGTGTCCCTTCAAAATTGGTCATGTCGACCAATCCTATGTTTATTACTAGGTGTGTGCCCGTGCGTTGCAACAGGAGTACGCTGGGATGAGCATCGACACATATCTGATCGGATCTTATATTTCCTTGGAGCTCTCGAGAAAGTTTGCTCGAAAGCCAAACATGTTAAGACATGAGCATGTGTTACCTGTGTGCCCCATCAGCACACTGTTCCGCGCTTGTATGAGTCTTGTTAATTTGCATGCCTCGTGCATAGTCTCTCATGTCTCGATAGCAGTATCAGATTCCTTCAACCGTGGTCAAACCAACTGAAAGATTACAGAACAGTGGGAAACCAACTCACTATAAGTCGAGACTTTTTTTGTTCTACACTTGTCCTTTACATGAGCAACATATATATTATCTTATCATCAGTTGTTCTTACCACAGCATGCTATCCAGAGTTCCAGACATCAACTCAAATAGAAATTTCAAATCCAAGAACAACAACCAGTGTAATGAGATATCTGCTCTTGTAAAACTGACAATACAAACTGTTAAGGACAAATCTTCAAGACCTCTAGCTTTAATTCTCAAGAAATTAATAGAGAAAATATATATTAAATTTACACCAGAACATCCATGAAAATCATGATCAAAACAAACTTACAATTTTGTACAGAGTTGCATGAAATGCGTGGCTTTAGCCTCATTGAATCGGAACATAAGCATCAGCATGCAAACAACTGACAGAATCACCAGATTCTAGCATTGGCAATCCTCAGTAAAAGGGTATTCAGATCCTCTTATATAGGAGGTGTAAGGAAAATGGAAGTGACCATTGTCAGTCAAGCGACCAAGATCAATTGTTGGAAAAAACACGGCTCACATTCAGTGAAGTCCCAACCAAACGGTGAATCTAACTCCTAGTTTTTCACATAAGCGCCTCACATTCATTTGTTGGAGGAAACATGGCCGTAATATTCAGTGAAGTCAAGGCGGAAGAGAAGGAACTTCAAATCGACGTGTTGTTGCATGGGCAGCTGCGTAATAAAAGCATCAAGAGAAGCTGTATAATCTTTTGCGATGCTATCTAGGTCTTCACCCATTTTCCAGAAAAGTTCTCCAGCTAGTTGGATCATGGCTTTTCTGCCGCCATCAAACCATGAACATGTATCCTTTGATTTTGATTTTGATTTTGGTTTACCCTTTCCCCTGCAACAAAAATGAAACATTGGAGTAAAATGTAAATCAAACAGTAGGTATGAGATAAGCTTTAAAGTAAAGATGGAATCACAATATCTGATTCTGCAATAATCTAACCTTAGTTGCAGCTCATATATCCTTTCAAACCATCGATCAGCGTGGCTCTAAAACTATAAGATAATGTCAAACAGTTCAAATAGATTCCTCAAAAGTCCTTGGGAATGTTTACCAAGCAGGGCCTTCTCCAGTATCGAGTTGAGATATTTATCGTGTGCTAAGAGAAGGTCATCTAAATCCTTTGCTGCATCCATTTCATCAGAAAAACAGGCCCACGAAACCTGCAGGACCTCAAACATAATGTAGTATTGGAAATTGGTCACAAAGTGATTCATCTCATTGAATAGAACTTGAAGTGTACGCCATCAGCGATACTCTCATTGACTCCACTACTACAGTGCTTATCTTCCATGGTTTTAGTGGTGCGTTCAGGGCCACTCATTCAACTTTGATGCCCGAGTTCTTCCACTCAAAAACTTTGGCATAAATTTTGGCGTTGATTGGTTGGAAGAACACAGTCCAGTGTAGGCTCTTGCTCATCATTTGGTGGAGGACCCCTTCTCCACAATTAGGAATATGGTACTACCATCATTAGATGCACTCCCATCTTCGGAGCCACTATCATCATTAGATAATAATTTGAGTTCACATAACATTACGCAAATTAATAAAAAGGGTTCATGTGACAGTACACAAATTAATAAATAGATTTCACAAATTAATAAATAGAGTTCACATAATCATGTGCTACTTTCTACCTGTCCATATAATCCACCCAAAGAAAGCCTAGACTCCCAATAACAGAAACTGAGCCAAATTGAAATAGGAAGCAAACTGAAATTGCTACTTGTTGCTTAAACTGAAATGCCAAAACTGAAGCAAACCCAAGCTTTGAACAACACACATCTATGAACTTGGACTAAATTAATAAAATAGGAGGTGCAATTTCATTGGCATGTCCAACTGAAAACATATCATGAGCAGCAAGCATATCATAGAAACACAGGAATCACAGATTGAATTATTAACCAGAGGCGCATATTATCCACTGTATACACTTTACAAGTATATTTTTCACAATCTGATAAAACACCAGATAGAGAGGTTTATGATTTTTTTTGTTTTCTTGGAAAAGCACAAATTAATCAGAAGAGGAGGCTGGCCCAAGCAGTAATAAACGCAAAGAAAACTTCATGTCTTCAAGTAAGCCACGGTGTAGCACCTAACAAAATTGTACATCCTCTGTCAATAACGATTTTATGACACAATTCCGATGTAAATGAAAGATGTCAGAAGAACAAATCCATTTTTCTAATTCAATGTCTTCTGATAATTTACGTTTTGGTTAGAGGGGGACAAATGCTGACATAGAACAAGGAATGTATGGTAACTGTGACATCACACACGATCTTCAATGCCCTGACTCTTTATGAAATGTTAACAAGCAACTGTAGGTTCATACTCATTTGACCAAAATGGTAGGATAAGAATATACTAGGCCTTCTATTGGCAGAATATTGGCTGAAATGAGCCATTAGTTTGTGGTGCTCCATTCCAGTAGCTCGTCGCACTCCATGGTAAGATTCAGGAGCCATATCCGGGTGGCTTTGATCATCATAGCTTAAGTATGTCACACGATCTGTGCCCTTTACCTTCGGTAGAAATAAATACAACAAATCAATATACTACAAGGTGCCATGTGGACACAAGTAGGGCTGGAAAACAAGATCCCACTGTATTTACAAAGGGAAATGGATAAGCTTACTTCCTCATGAACTGGACAAATGATGCACCAAAATCATCAACATCAGATCCTGATTCAGCATTTGATGTATCACTTAACAAGCCCTGCCACTAAAAGAGGCAAATATAGTAGTAGTTTAGAACAAGAATCCAAAAGGGCAATCAGTTTCCTACAATATAACTAATGAAGTTTATATAGTTTTACAATGTTACTTTCATCTGTTCCAACCGAAAGGAGGAGCTGTTTCTTTCTTCCCCCTCAGAAACAGGTTTGATTTCCCTCGTGCATCCAGCTTCCAAATTGTGGATCAGCTACAAATGATATTATCTATCAGCACATAGAGAAACATGGACAGCACCCAGATGAACTATTTCTACGTAAACACAAAACGTTAAATGGCACCTTCAATATATAAGGATCATTCCACGGCCCTTTGTTCGATCCTAGACAACCACCCTTGTCACTACATGTGCATGAACCGCCAAGGAATTCTGGCAGCTCACTTGGAAAAAACAAGCAATATTAAATGTTGGTATGCTGAAGCTAGGAAACAGCTAAAGGGAACAAGTTTAGGTGAACACAGCTATGAGTACCTCGAATCTATTACTTCAAGAAGCCTGCTCTGGTAGTTCGAACCAAGCACCTACACGGAAGAAACAAAAACTAACGATTGTGCTACCAAACAAGTGTCCACTAAAGGATGGTATACGATTTATGGGCCTTACATGAATCTTGGATGAAGTTTTTGGGTCAAGGAAGCCCTTCACGCTGTTCCAGATCCACTTAAATCCACTGCCAGCGTTCACTACAAACATTTGGAGTGTCTGCATTCATCACATATTACTTAACTGGGTCAATAGGGAAAATACCATAACATATTACCCATTGAAAAGAATAATTACCTCGGGATAATAGTCGCTATCAATCTTCTGCATCCGGTGCACAAGTTCTCTTGCAGTCTTGGAGAAATCCTTAAACCCCTGAAGAAATCAATAACAATCAAATTGAATAAACTACAAACATGGAGCTGAATTAACCATAGAGACTAAGTATGACAGGCACATTACTTCAATAATGGCTATGAGCTTTAGTAGCATCTGATATAATTAAATATATTGTAATTACCTCTGCTTCATGGGCCGCCTAGCATTATAAACTGAAATCCATTGAGCCGCTGGGCTCCCTAATCTAACCTTCTTTTTAGGTTGTTCATCTTCTTCTAGATCTGCAAGCAATCTTCCACGTTTCTGTCCAACCTATAGTACATAAACAAATAAAGATAGGCACAGAGAAATCTAACTATATATGAAGAGAGGGCATCCTTTTTTGAATCTGAATTTAATTATAATACAGTCTAAAAGCATGCTGCTACAATGGATGGTACATTCTGTTTACTGTGGGTTTATTTTTTTTCTTCCGAGACAACATCCATGTGATTGATCCTTTTTTAATCTGAATTTAATTATATTACAATCTAAAAGCATGCTGCTACAATAGATGATGTGCTTGTGATTGATCCTTTTTGAAACTGAGTTTAATTATATTATAGCCTAAAATCATGATGCTACAGTGGATACTAAACAAATTCTAAGGAATACTCACAGTTCTAGGAATATGTTTCTATTTACCTTCAATATGTAAGATAAAGCCTAAAAACATGCTGTGGCAATGGGTCCTAAATAGCTAAGAAAAAATTGAAGGCAGTCCATGAGTTGTCCTTATATTCAGTTATTTATGCTTTGCCTCCAGCAACTCTAGCACACCATGATTTTAGGTTATGAAAACAACAAGTTGTAAATTTCAGGGTATAAATACATTGTTTGTTTCATCAAGTAGCAAAAAGGACAAGCATGCACGTGCATACTTTGGAAAACAAAGGCAACAATATTGCAAGCAAAACATCCCCGATTGATTTTACAGCTGAGTTAAACCTTGTATAAATGTCACTAGTATAAGGAATACAACCATGAAAACGATAGAACACATAAGTGTGACTATGTGCTGAATCTAGAGTTGCTTGTAGGGTAACCAAAGATTAGACCAATATATGTCATCAGGCTAAGGAGCCAAAGTAGTAGTCAGTTGGAGGTATTTGCATGAAAAAAGTAATTGATTGAGCAGTAAAATTCTAACCTTTCATCACTACACATACCTGCAAGCAAAAAAATATGGATCAACTGCAACATTAAAGTAGCTATATGCAACAGGTTAGCTACTTGAAACCATTACTTTGAAAATGAGACTGCCATTATCAGCAAGCGAGTGATTTGTGTTTTACCTCGCGCATGGAGCAATCCATTTCCATCAACCATGAGCAACTGCAGCAGGGCAGAATGGAAAAACCTTAGAAAGGGCATGGGTAAATACATAGAAGATGCTGGTGATTATGCAAGACATCTCATAAACTAAAATGATTCATAGTCAAGAAAAGCAATTGATTGAGCAGTAAAATTCTTCAAACGTGTAGCTCTAGTGGTCATTAAGTGTATTTACATGTTAAGAAATCAGATCTGAACACATAAAGCAGGGCAGAGAATGGGTGCAGGGGCGTACATGGTTGGTGCTCGTCGCCGGCGAAGGACCTCGGCCTGGGCACCTCCTGTCGTAGGGAGCACGGCGGAATCAAGTGGTCTCGATGGAGATGGCCTATCAATCTTCTACATCATCCATCTCCTCAAAAACAAAATCCTAAAAGCATGGAGCAATAGAAGATTATTAGTATATACCAAACGGAGATTAGTATCTCCCAAGTTTTGCTTGCGGTCCAGAATTGGCTGGCAGTGACCACCTCGAGGATGGTGTCAGTTCCGAACTCCTTCCTCCATTTCAGCATCTCCGACCACATCAGCATCGCCTTATCGGCTTCGAACTTCCTGGCCTTGAGGAACCTGAACCAAACCGCGAGTTTCAAGCACTGGCATAGTGGCATTCAATGAACCGCGTCCAAATGCAGCGCAGGCAAGGAAACAGAGGGGTGGGCTTTAATGTGACCTGAGCATCATGTGGTAGTCACCGTGCTTGTCGGGGAGGAGGCCGTGCGCGGCGAGGCGGTCCCGGAAGGAGGCCACGGTGCGCTCCCCCTGCCACCAATACAAGATTCATATTCCTCCAATGAATGTGGATTCAGAGGAAGGCATAATTCCTTGTCAACCAAAAGGGGTTCTATCGTCCAGCAACCCTCAAACTTCCTCATAAAGCCAACTCGCCCTTGCCTAAATTTACCTGCAGAAGGTATTGCATGGATCAAAATATCAGGCAAAGTATTGCATTTGCTGACCAAAGGATAATGTCAGTGTTTCAGTTTTTTACAGTGTGTTTTTTTTCTGTTCTGATCAACAAAAACATGAACAGAAAAGGTGCCAGACCACCAGAAGAACTTCTAGATTGTTGTCTGCTCCACTTCGACTACTTGTCTTGATCCTTCGTCGAGCAAGACTTTCCTTGATATTACTTCCTGAAAAAAGTGAAATAATATCCTTGCCATGAATGCCTAGCTCTATGATGAGGTCCTGGACATTCCTGGCCCCTTTTCTTCTTATGAGAAATTTCAATGACTTATTATTTTTAGTATACAAACATGAATTATGCATGGGACCTCATTTTTTCTTGACTCATGGAGTAGTATGTAGACATGGCCCATCATTGAACTATCCAAAAGCTCCTTGTGTAACTATGCAAGAGCACCAACTATCGAGCTGTTCTAGCTAGGAGGTGTTCAACTGAACTACTAAAGCTTTGGCATCCAACACAACACAATTTGAAAAGGAATCCAATTAACAGAATAATTTCCAGACATCTTCAATCAAAGGGAATAAAAAACAGAGCTATCATTCAGTCAGCTGCACCATATCAGCTTGCTCAATCTGAATAGTAAAAGTACACCCGTACACACCTTAATATTCTTGAACACCCTTTTGTTCTCTGGATCAATTATGATATTGTATACTGCATCTGGTGGTAATCCGGCCTTAAATCTCAGATTGAGGTTGCAAAGGGAACCTTTTGGTACAGTCACCTATAAACATTTGATAATGTAAACATAAGTTTTAAACTGTATGATGTCCTAACAGTTTTGACCAGTACACCAACAGTGCGCAAAACAATACAAATGATTGGATACAGGCTAAAACCCAACCATTAAAAGGCTGCAAATCATCCACCTACAATGCAATCAAACCACGCCTCTTTGATGCATTTGCTGTAGTAGCTGGATGTTCCTTTTTTAAAATGTCACCAAACCATTGGTAAGAATGGATGAATCAAAGAGGCTTTGCAGGAATAAGGAGATCAGACTATCTTGTCACGGGCACAATTTTTTAGCTCAGCCTATCTTACATATGACAAACAAACAACTATTTAACAATTTTAGAGAGGCTTCACAGAAATGAGAAAATCAGATAATCACACACCTCAAATACCCCATGAAGCTGGTGAGTGTTGTAGTTATAGAGGAAAAGAGGTACGCCAGGAGTAATTGCCCGAACTGAATCATGATATCTTGCTGGCAATCCTGCAGAAGAGCAACAGATCTTAAGGCACCATTACCAAATTAGTATATATGCTGGGACCAAAACTGATTTTCCAGAACAGTTACCATTTGATTCCTCAAGGGATATGGCAAGATCCAAAAAAGACATACCAAAAAGCTGCCTCTTGAGGTCCTCCTGCATGGTATCGTAATTTTAGACAAAGATGTACCCACCAGGGACTTCGTTCTTCGGCAGCATATCGCTCGTCGGCAATGTCTTGAAGCGCTTGTCGACCACGGAACTGCCGTTGGCGGTTCCATTGTTGTTGCGACCGCCGCCGCTATTGTTGTTGCTGCCGCCGCCGCCTCTATTGTTGTTGCTGCCGCTGCCACTGCTTTTCCCGCTGGAGTCTTTCTCGTTCGTGCTGCCAGAGTACTTGTTCACCCCGACATTCATCTTGAACGCATTGACATTGGGGTTGGCGTTGCTCCCCTTGGGGTACATCGGGTTGACGTTGTAGGGCACGTCGCGGAAGGGGAGCTTCATGACGGCGGCAGCGGCGGCCTCGTTCATCTTGAGATCGTTCATCTTGAGGTTGAGGCGGATGTGGTGGTCCATCCTGCCCTTGTCATGGTGCTGGTAGGACGCTGCCTTGCCCCACTGCTTGGCATCGAGGGCGGCGTTCATCCTGGCATAGTCGAGGTCGTTCGTCCTCTCGCCCCTGGACTTGGTGATCATTCTGCCGAAACACCTTGAGGACGGCCCCGGGGTCGTTCGCCGCGATGTTCGCCTTCATCAGCGCGTTGTAGAGATGCGCGTCGGCGCGGACGCCGTGGTCCCTGAGAACCGGGAGGACGCGGGAGATCTCGCGCGGCTCGCCACCGCCTACCGGTGTGCGATCGGCACGAATCGTCTGTCGATCTCATCGGCCTTTTGCCTTCTGGGAAACGGAGTCGTCGCTCCATCGGTGCCGCTCGAGCTAATCGCGAATGGGGAGGATGCTGACGCGGCGAGCGGGGGTGGGCAGATCACGCGAAGTGGGCGATGGGGAGGTGCTTCGAGGGGGTGGGGCGGCCGACGGGGAGGTGCGTCGACGGGGGATGGGGGCGACGGCGCGATTGCATCGGTGGGAGGGAAGATGCGAGGGGTTTGGCTGAGTTTTGAGTATGGGCTTGGGCGCGAGGAGGCGGTGTCGTAGGGCGCGACAGGGGGTAGGCCGGGTCACGCGGAGGTTGCACGATTCGCGGCGGTGGGGGATGCGGATGGGGATGGGGCGGCGGCGGCTCATGCGGGGTGGGGGAGGAGAGGCGGGGGAACGAACGCGGGCGTGGGCGGGCGAACGATGTGGATTCACGGAAGCGAACGGACGGTGCAGATTCACCGAAGGCAGAGTGAGAGAAGGCAGGCTACCCTTACCACCTTAATAAGTAGTATAGATATATATTATACCTTTGTTGAAAATTTTGTTTTATTCTAATTCCTGATTTTTTATGGTCTACTTGCTGGTCATATTAGTTCTGTTCTCACTCTTATGCTTATGGTGTCTTTTGTAGATGGCTCGTCTTGGACACACCGCACGGAAGTCAGTCATTCCTTTCTTGCCTTCTCGTCTCGCGGAGCGTCCGCTTTGTCGTTTGGTGACTTGTCAGTCTAGCCATTTAGAGAGGCTGCATCACCGCCTACACGAGGAGTAGGAGCATCGGCGACAGGAGTTGGAGTAGCTGGGCTCTTCTTCCTTGCCTCAGTAGGAGGTAGAGTCTGTGAGGAGCTTCTCTCCTGTGCCCCCGCTGGAGGCGCCCCTGCACCGCCACTAAGCGTCCCAGCCGCTGGAGTAGCTGTTGGAGGAGACCCCAACGACGGAGGTGACAACGACAGCTCGAGCCACAACACCGACCTTTCAGAGGAGCAGGAGCCGGAGGGGTCGGTTGCTCGACCCATCACTCGTGATGCCGCTCGCGGGTGTCACTTCCACGACGCGCTCGACACCTTGTTGCATCAGGCACTCAACCAGCGCACTTGGTCCATCGAGTATCGCTGCGTTGTTTTCCAGCATAGTCGCGGCGTTTACCCCGACCGCTGGGAGGTGACTTGTTTGGTGCGCCATCCGAAGAACAGCCTTCGGGGTGCGGAGGTCTGCTCGGAGCATTATTTTATCTCTGAGCAGGACTCAGCTGAGTCGGCCTTGCAAGATGCCGCATGGCGTGCGCTTTCGTACTACTGCTCAGTGCTCGGTGGGGTGGTCGATGGTCTCGACTTGAGGTATTACCCCCGCCGTCCATTTGGCAGCACAGGAGGTGTGGTTGTCTCACCTGTTGGTGAGGACAATCCTAGGTTGAGCAGCATAGTCAACCTAGCCATCGTGCTAAACACGAAGCTGGACCATGCATTAGATTAGCTGAGTAGGGCTCGTGCTGAGATTGCCCAACTGCGGGTTGAGCGTGCGGAGCGCCGTCACCTAGCGGATGGCTCTCCCGCTCCCGTCGGGACTCAACACCCGTACCGCTCAACTCAGCGTGGACACCATGCCTATGGTAACCCTGACTATAGGACCAGGATAAATTTAGAACCATAGGTCGTCAGCGTTGGATCCTGTAATTAATGTTTAAAATAGAAGTCTTAGTCTTAGCCTTAGTCTTACTCTCAGTTAGTTTTAATTAGATAGGGTAGTTTGCTTATCCTGTGTTTTTATGTTTGTCATGATGAACTATGATAGATTTGGATCTTTGTAATGACTGTCGCCAGAGTGTGGGTGTCCCCTGCACTTTGATTTACCTGTTAATGTTAATAAAATTAGTTATTTAGTTGGGAAGCCTTTTTATCCTACTTTCCTCTTTATCTGAGAAGCTGTGCTTGCCTGTGTTGGGAGTCAATGAAGATGCTCATCTGTTCAATATTAGGGAAGAATTCTATACCCTTTTCTTATGCTGCAAGATTTGCAAGATCAGTTCTGATGTGTGATTGCATTCGGTAGATGTTAGATAACAGGCGCAGAGGATTAAGGCATGCTCAGCAGGAGCAGCCAGTGCCGCAAGATGAGGCACCTCAGCAGCAGCTGCCACCAGCACCCCCGATGACAATAGAGCAGATGTTCTTGATGCAGACTCAGGCAATCCAAGCTATTGGTCAGACCCTGGCCGCTATACAACAAGTGCAGCAGCAACAACCCCCACCTCAGCCTCAGATGCCTCAGATGCCTAGAGACAAGCGTGCTGAATTCATGAGAGGTCATCCCCTAGTGTTCGCTCACTCTGCTGAACCCATGGATGCTGAAGATTGGCTGCGTACCATGGAGCGAGAGTTGCACACCGCCCAGTGTGACGACAGAGAGAAAGTTCTGTATGGTCCCCATCTGTTGAGGGGTGCAGCTCAGTCTTGGTGGGAGTCCTACCTCGCCACCCACGCCAACCCCGACACCATCACCTGGGAGGAATTCAGAGACAATTTCCGTCAGTATCATGTTCCAGCAGGTCTGATGATAGTGAAGAAAGAGGAGTTCCTGGCGCTCAAGTAGGGGCCCATGTCCGTCAGTGAGTACCGAGACAGGTTTATGCAGTTGTCCCGCTATGCTCCTGAAGATGTCAACACAGACGCCAAGAGGTAGTATCGTTTCTTGAGAGGCTTGGTCGATCCCCTGCATTATCAACTGATGAATCATACCTTCCCCACATTTCAGCACCTGATCGACGGAGCAATCATGACAGAGAAGAAGCGCAAGGAAATGGAGGATCGCAAGCGCAAGATCGGTGGGCCTCAGCCTGGAAGCAGCAATCGCCCCCGTTTCTTGGGCAACCCGCCTCAGTAGTTCAAGCAGAATCAGTGCCCGCCTCAGCAGCAGTTTTAGAGGCAGTACCCCCAGCATCAGCAGTAGAATCGTCAGAACAGTTAGATAGGAGGAAGTCAGTTCTAGAGGTAGAATCAGCAGGCACCTCGCCTCCCCGCCCCAGCAACCAACTAGAGCAGTCAAGCAGCCCTAGTGCAAGGTGGAGGCAGAGCATGTTTCCATTATGGAGAGCAAGGCCATTGGGTGATGCATTGTCCAAAGAAGGCAGCTCAGTAGCAGTCAAGCCCTAGTGCCCCAGCGAAGCAGAATGTGTCACAGCCAGGAGCAGGCAACCGCGTCCAGACACGTTACAACCATGAGAGACTGAACCATTTGGAGGCTAAAGCAGTTCAGGAAACACCGGGCATGATAGTAGGTATGTTTCCAGTCGATTCCCATATTGCAGAAGTGTTATTTGATACTGGATCAACGCATTCATTCATTACTGCATCTTGGGTAGAAGCGCATAATCTTCTAATAACTACCATGTCAACACCCATTCAAATTGATTTAGCCGGCGGTAAAGTTTGGGCTGATAGTATTTGCTTGAATGTATGTGTGGGAATAAGGGGGATAGAGTTTCCCGCTAACCTCATAGTATTGGGTACTCAGGGAATAGACGTTATCCTAGGGATAAATTGGCTAGATAAGTACCAATCAGTTATCAACTGTGATAAGAGGACAACTAAGTTGGTGTCTCCACTAGGAGAAGAAGTGGTGACTGAGTTAGTCTCACCTGAGCCAAGGAAAGGAGGTTGTCATCAGATGGCTATTGATAGCAAGGAGGTAGATCCACTCGAGACTATCAAGGTTGTGTTAGAATTTCCGGATGTGTTCCCTAAAGATTTACTAGGTATGCCACCTGAGCGGAAAGTTGAGTTTGGCATAGAGCTTCTTCCTGGCATCGCCCCCATTTCTAAAAGAGCTTACAGGGTATTTAGACCAGAGTTGGTTGAGCTCAAGAAGCAAATAGATGAGCTATCAGAGAAAGGTTACATCAGACCAAGCACCTCACCTTGGGCCGCCCCTATCCTGTTCATGGAAAAGAAGGATGGCACTAGGAGGATGTGCATCGATTATCGAGCTCTGAATGAGGTCACAATCAAGAACAAGTACCCCTTGCCCAGAAAAGAAGATCTGTTCGACCAACTGAGAGGAGCCAGCGTGTTCTCAAAAATAGATCTGAGGTCAGGTTATCATCAGCTCAGGATCCGACCTTCAGACATCTCGAAGACGACATTCATCACCAAGTACGGGTTGTATGAGTTCACCATTATGTCTTTCAGCCTAACAAATGCACCAGCCTTCTTCATGAATCTGATGAATAGTGTATTCATGGATTATCTCGACAAGTTTGTGGTGGTATTCATTGATGACATTCTCATATATTCTCAAAGTGAGGAGGAGCATGTGGATCATCTGAAGATGGTATTGCAGAGATTACGAGAACACCAGCTGTATGCAAAGTTGAGCAAGTGCGAGTTCTGGATTGATGAAGTCCTGGTCTTGGGTCACATAATAAACAAAGATGGATTGGCTGTGGATCTGAAGAAAGTGGCAGGCATTTTGAACTAGAAAGCGCCAACAGATGCTCGAGGAATCAAGAGCTTCATTGGAATGGCCAGATATTGTCGGCGATTCATTGAAGGGTTTTCGAAGATTGCAAAACCGATGACAGCTTTGTTAGACAACAAAGTTGAGTTCAAGTGGACCCAGAAATGCCAAGAAACCTTTGAAGCGCTGAAAGAGAAGTTGACTACAACACTTGTCTTAGTCTTGCCTGATGTGCACAAGCCCTTCTCGGTGTATTGTGATGCTTGTTACACTAGTTTGGGATGCGTGTTGATGCAGGAGGGAAGAGTTGTGGCTTACTCGTCCCGACAGCTAAAGGTTCATGAGAAGAATTACCCAATCCATGACCTAGAGTTGGCAGCAGTGGTTCATGCACTAAAGACATGGAGACATTATTTGTACGGGCAGAAATGTGATGTCTACACAGACCACAAGAGTCTGAAGTACATATTCACCCAGTCGGAGCTAAATATGAGACAACGAAGATGGTTAGAGTTGATCAAAGACTATGAATTAGAAATTCACTACCATCCAGGCAAAGCGAATGTGGTAGCAGATGCCTTAAGCAGGAAAAGTCAAGTCAATATGATGGTCGCACATCCGATGCCTTATGAGTTGGCCAAAGGATTTGACAGGTTGAGTCTCGGATTTTCGAATAACATGCGAGAAGTAACAGTTGAGTTAGAACCCACCTTAGAGCGTGAAATCAAGGAAGCACAGAAGAATGATGAGAAGATCAATGAAACCTGGCAACTAATTATATAAGGAAGAGGCAAGGATTTTTGGGAGGATGTAGAAGGTGTGGTATGGTTTAAGGACCGTTTGTGTGTTCCCAATGTCCAGTCTATTCGGGAGTTGATCCTCAAGGAAGCTCATGAGATAGCTTATTCCATACACCCTGGAAGTGAGAAGATGTATCAGGATCTGAAGAAGAAATTCTGGTGGTACCGAATGAAAAGGGAGATCGCAGAGCACGTGGCTATGTGTGATAGTTGTTGAAGGATCAAGGCAGAGCATCAGAAGCCAGCTGGGTTGTTGCAGCCGTTGCGAATTCAGTGGATTTCCTTAGTGGAAATGGGATGAAATCGGGATGGACTTCATAGTCGGATTGCCTCGCACTCGAGCCGGATACGATTCCATTTGGGTAGTGGTGGACCGCTTGACCAAGTCGGCCCACTTCATACCTATCAAGACTAGCTATAACAGTGCAGTATTGGCTAAGCTATACATGTCCCAGATCGTTTGTCTTCATGGTGTGCCAAAGAAGATAGTGTTAGACAGAGGAACGCAGTTCACCTCTCATTTCTGGCAGCAGTTGCATGAAGCCCTAGGTACACATCTGAATTTCAGTTCAGCTTATCATCCACAGACAGACGGTCAGACTGAAAGAACTAATCAAGTCCTCGAAGATATGTTGAGAGCCTGTGCGCTGCAAGATCAGTCTGGATGGGACAAGAGGTTACCTTATGCAGAATTCTCCTATAACAACAGTTACTAGGCTAGCTTGAAGATGTCACCATTTCAGGCGCTTTATGGAAGGAGTTGTAGAACTCCGTTGCAATGGGATCAGCCTGGAGAACAGCAAGTGTTTGAGCCATACATTTTGCTCAAAGATGAAGAGAACATCAAGATGGTTCGGGAGAATCTAAAGATAGCGCAGTCAAGGCAGCAAAGTTATGCAGACACGAGAAGGAGGGAGCTAAGTTTTGAAGTCGGAGATTTTGTCTACCTGAAGGTATCGCCTATCAGAGGAGTCAGAAGATTCGGAGTCAAAGGCAAGCTAGCACCATGATATGTTGGTCTGTATTAGATTCTTGCAAAGCATGGAGAAGTGGCCTATCAGCTCAGTCTGCCAGAAGATTTGTCAGCGGTGCATGATGTCTTACATGTGTCTCAGTTAAAGAAGTGTCTGCGTGTGCCAGAAGAGCAGTTGCCAGTGGAAGGTCTGGAAATCCAAGAAGACTTGACCTACATAGAGAAGCCAACGCAGATTCTTGAGACTGCAGATAGGGTCACCTAGAGGAAACTATCAGAATGTGCAAAGTCAGATGGGGTCACCACTCTAAGGAAGAAGCAACCTGGGAGCATGAAGATGATCTGATGGCCAAGTATCTCGAACTCTTTGCTGGCCAACCTTGAATCTCGAGGGCGAGATTCTTTTAAGGGGGATAGGTTTGTAATGCCCTGAATTTGGGGGGTAGAATTTTTCTTCTTCGATACTCACCAAATGTAACACCCCAGGTGTTACTTAGGGTTTTCACTCAAGCCTACACTATTGAACCCATCATCACATGTGGTTTAGTTTGAGCAAAAGACACCAAACTTGGGGGTCAAGATCATAAGTAGGTGTAACCCATCTCAGAAGTCATGCTTTGGCCTTATCATGCACCTAAAGAGGAGAGAATGGCTCAACCCCTAATTCAAATCCCTTTAGGCAAATGGAGCCCTAGAGGGGAGTATAGTAAAAAGGCTATGTAAACCACATTATCATGACTTGGGCTAATTATAAAAGTTGCAGTACACTTAATACCCTGCAAAAGATAGTAAGAGTGTGACCCCAAAAAGGCTTCAAAAAAACCCCAAAAAGGGTCACCAAAGAGAAGGGCATAAAAGAAAAATCAGATTTTCCTCAATTTCAAAACCAGCCCTCTTTCAAAGATCAAACATGTTCACCTTTTTCCAAACCTCAAAACCATAGGACCCAAATAACAAAATGGCGCCTAAAGACCCCTAGAACACCCTAGAAAAATTTGAACCCAACCCTAAGTCATTTGACATGACTTGACATGGTTTTTGTCGTGGGCTGGACAACTCAGACAGAGCCAACTTCACACCACAATATCTCTCAACCCCGACCATATCTTTGCTTGGAACTCACATAGAAAAGATAGGATATGGTGCAGAGAAGAGACCTTACACGGGATTTTTGCCGAGATCTACATGCTAAGGCGACCAAATAGGCCTTTGAACACCGACAGAACCAAACCACCACGTGTTCGACGTGGGCAGGCACTCGGGAATGCGCCCAGAGCACGCCCGCACGCGTGCCCCCGCGCGCCCTCGGCTGCCCCTGTGCCCACACCCGTGTCGTGCCCGTGAGTGGCTATAAAGCCCGCCCTCATGCATGGCCACCTTCCCTGTCACCCCCTTCGCACCGCGCCTAGCTTTCCCGAGCTAGCCCGCAGCTCCGGCGACCTCCCCGCGACCCGCCAGAGCCGCCCGAGGGCACCCACCGTGGCCAAACCACTCTCGCCCACCTCCGCTTGATCCGAGCCCTCGAATAGCTTCCTCGAGCGGTCGTGAAGCTTTCCCAAGCTTGAGCCGAGATCAGCCCCACCGGAACAGTGCAATCACGCTCGCCGGAGTTCGTAACCCCGCCAGAGCACGTGGACCGGGTAACCCACTGAACCATTTCTTGATTCCTTGCGCGCATAGCCTCTACATCACCTAGAGGAGCTCCTCGTGCACTTTGATTGAACCCTACCACCATAGTTTGGCCGGAGTAGGTGCCGCCGCCGACCTCTGCCGCCTGCGCTCGTGGCCAGAGCAGCTCCAGCCACCTCCGACGCTGACCCGCACACCGACGTGACCGTCGTGACCTCCCCGACGTCACCGACCACCCCACCAGAGCTCTACTGCCGCCGGTAAGCCTCACCGCCGTGATCTTTGCCCCGGTTACTGTTCCAGCCAGCCAAGGATCGCGGGTTAGATATAGGATAAGTTCAGGGGGTTATGCGTAAGGTCAGTGACTCATGCGAATAGTAGATCGAGGGCTGAGTTGTGAGAGAAAAGGGGGAAGAAAACCCAGGGACTTCAGCGCGAAGTGGTTTTTCTTTTCCTATTTTGAATTTACTTTTCTTTTAAATACTGCAGAGAACTTGATAAATACATAACTTGAAAAATGCTCATCCAAATTTAGTCAAACCAATTTTGCTAGATTTTGTGAAATATAAACTATCAAGCAAAAATAGTAAACCCCATGGTTCCTGTAATGTTTTCTAGAGTTTTGATTTAAATAAGAAAACTGCCCAAAACTAAATAATAAAGGGAAAAATAGTTACACTATTAGACTGAGGTTAAGAAAAATAAGAGAAGTGTTTAATCACTCCATGAACTGTTTAAAAATAGTAAAACCCTCAGTACATCAAATTAAGGTAGGGTTTGCCATTTAAATCATTTTTGGCCTAAAGTTAAAGAAAAGAGAAAAGGTAGTCAAAATAAGAACCAGGAAGCACCCACACTTTTGTTGGCTCACTTATTCAGTGTAGTTCAGTGGAAAAATTTATTAGACCCTTGTTTAGTACAAAATAAATGAGATACCTTTTATTTTATGAAAACAATGAAAACTTAGGAAAATCTTAGAAAAATAATCCTGAGGGGAAAACACCTCAAACCTTGGGATAACTAATCTTTTGTTATTAAGAATATAGGAAAAATATGAGTTCTGTTGTTTGATATTTTTCAAATAACAAGTTAGTTATAAGTACCTTTTTGGCATTAAACTTTAGAAAATCACAACTAAATATCCAATAGGTCTTTTTCTGTGATTTTTAACACAGAGGCCTAATATCACCTAGGAATCTGGACAAAAATAAAATTTGGTACAGCAACCTCACTTAAATCATAGCTATAGTGTAAAATGCCCTTTTACACTTGTTTTTGTTAATTTTGCACAAGTAGTATCTGAATTAATATCCACCTAAAATTTTTAGGAGAACCCACAAATGTTAATATATACCCACTGTAATTTTTACAACATTTTTGGAAAATGTTGACTAAACCTGATAGTTCAAAACTGCTTAATAAAAAGCAATAGAAAGAGAAAAGGGGAAAAACCTTGGGAGAAATAGATGAAAATACAAAACCCTTAAGTATATCCAAAAAGAAAACCCTAGAGAAACACTAAACTTAATACTGTTTCATGATGCATAACCTTTACAAATGATCATATCATTTTTATGCATATATCTTATTCATTGCATTCGATAGACTGTAATCTCGCTGACGGGAAGTACATCCTCGTGCCGGAGCAAGGAGTTGCTCAGGAGGTAGCCCAGGATCCAGCACCAGAGCCTGCCATCGAGGATCTGCCTGCCCCAGCTTTGGAAGGCAAGCCCCGGTTTTATGCATAACCGTTTATATATGCTATTTTACTACACTTAATGTTTGTAGGTTTGTACTGTGCACTTAAGTGTAGGAGTTGACTGAAACCCTAGTTGCATGAACTCAGGATTTCCTTTTGAGATGGATACTAGTATGCTAGGTCGAGTAGTTGCTTTACTAATTAGGAATCTCGATAGAAGTCGAGTGATTTTTCTAGCACTCGCGCGAGGTCAGGAATTGGTTGTATCCATTTTTATATCAGAATGATGATGGTCTGTGGACAACGGTCCATGGGGATGCGTTGTCTATGAGACGGAAACTGGAATAAGGATTAAGCTGCGGTACTGTGTGTCAAGCATTTGAACGTACTAAACACATGTCGAGAAATATGGTAAATCGGTAAGCCTAGTACCTGAGTGAACCTGCCCGCAGACTTTACCCCTCACGCGACCTGAGACGTGGTCTCCCATTCCGGTTATGGTGGGTACAAGTGCGGTCACTGCACGACGGCAGTCGGGGTCAGTGAGGCATTGTACGCCAAGGCGGTGAGCCCTGATCTGTTGCCAGGGAATCGATGGGGACGGTTGTTGTGTGTGGGGATGGAGTGCCCCTACATGTCGTGTGTTTAGGTTTACCTTGCAAGGTTTAAAAACTCGATTCGAATCGTCTGCTTCTCGCAGCTAATGAGACTGCTTGATTCATGCTGCTACATTGAGTAACAAGTGGAAATGTGTTGATTTGGCAAAAGATGTTGATTACTAAAAATGATTGCTACCATGTATGATTAGATAGGAATACATCTAGTCTTAAGAGAGTCACACTAAAATTTGAAAAACAAAAACTTGATTTTAAACTCAGCTAGTGCTTTTGGTAAACCAAACCAATCAGCCAAACAGCTGCATGTCTAGAGGTAGATGAGTAGACTCCTCACACCGGGTAAGTCTAGCTGAGTATAAGTATACTCAGCCTTACTTGTGGCATAATTTTTTACAGGTTCTCTGGATGACATGGTTGCTGGAGTGACTTGGTCGTCCGCCTTGCCACCGGGTTGGACAGTCGAGTGGGACCCTACCTCGACTGAGGAGGAGCATGAGGAGTGATGGGATAGGCTTCCCCATCCCTCCATTTATTTATCATTAGTTTTATTCCGCTGCATTTCGAACAATGACCGTTACTTTGGCTAAAACTTCGATGATGTTCTAATAAATTTAATACTCCTTCATGTTGGTTTTATGCTTTATTGTATTTGCTCTGTGCCTCAGCATCGAGTGAGTACGTGGTACTTGATCCTGTTAGTGGCCTCGTCGGACTAGATCCGAGGGACTAACGTTTTATTCCTATTTAAGTGTGGTCTAGCCTTTAAGGTGAGACTTAGGCACTTAAGTTAGAATAATTCGGGCGGTTCCGCCACAGCAAATTCGGGCGTTACTCTCTTTTCTCTTCATGTTTCGCTCCTTCTTCCCATTTTCAAAGCAGTATAACGACTGGTGTCTGTATCACGTGTAAACAAAAACCTAAGTTGACATGGGTGTTGCATCATGCCGAAGCATATTTCTTTTATCTGATGTTGTGTTTAATCGCGCGTCCGTCTCGCCTCGTTTTGGATTTCGATTCGCAATTGGATTCCAATCAGTGGTCGTGCGTGTAGTGGGCTTCCATCCCAGCCCAGCCCGACCCAGCCTAGCCTAGCCTGGCCCAGCCCCTGGCCGCGTGCCCCTAGCGCCCCACACCCCCATGTGCGCCCCCTCCCTCTCTATCTCATTTTGTTTCCCGCGCAGCAACCTCCTCTCCCTCTCTCTCCCACCTCTCTTCCACCTCTTTTGCCCTAGGTGTGATTCGATGGACAGTTGCCACGATCGTCGAGCCCTAAGGTGAGCCCCCACCTCCCTCTTTCTTCCCCCTACCTCTTCATCCTCCTCTCTTCCCCGCACGCCCAATCCCTTGGCCACGCGCCCCTCCCCAGCGCACTCGCTCCTGGCCGCACCCGGCCTCGGCCGCGCCGCCCCTGGCCCATGCCCCCCCCTCGGTCGCGCCCTCCCCTGGCCGTGTGCCCCTGGCCACGCGCTGTCCATGGCCCGCGCTCAGCCTCGGCCGCGCTGTACCCGACCACGCTGCCCCCGGCCGCGTGCCCCAGGCCACGCCGCCCCCTGGCCGCGCCGCCCCTTGGCACCCACGCAGTCCCGTTTCCGTGCGCGTGACGTTTAAAATGCAGTTTGGTTAATTTTAATTTAGTTTCATTAGTGTGCTGCGTCATGTGCACCGTCGCGCGACAATTTATTTTAAATCCAGATTTACTAGTGTGCTTCGTCGCGCGCTTCGTCGCGCGACGATTCATTTTAAATTCAGATTAATAAACATGTTGCGTCGCGCGCTTCATCGCGTGATGAATCATTTTAAATGTAGATTAATTAACATGTTGCATCGACCCTGAGCAATAGCAGCTAGTTGGTGAAGGCAAGTGTCCCTTGACCCATCTATGTCCTACTCATTTTATAATTCACTCCCCGCATTTACACAATTTATATGTAAGGATTGACTAATTTTTGTTTATCTTGTCCTTGTTTACCTATATGGGTTGGGTTATTTTGGTTTAGCTTTATGCTAGTGCTTCACATTAATGAATGAACATGATGAGATTATTTATGATACGTTGTTTTCCCTTTTGATTATGATGATGATACTTTGACATTTAAGGGGACTAGAGCGGTTTCTCGAGTGCCTATCCGTAAGGACTGGTTCGTTGGATGACCGCTCGAGAAAACAGTGCAACCATGAGGGTGGAATGGGACGCCTTTAACTAATTAATTAGAGGAACTAAGGTGTAGTTCGCTTCGTCGTCGTGCCGTCAGTGGGGCTCGGTGTATGCGGCTCGCTCTGCCGAGGGTGGATTGCCCCTTGGGGAGGAGTGCGGTACATTTAGGAAACCTAACAGGTGGCTACAGCTTTTGGGAATCTTTGTAAAGGCTACATAGTGAAACCCTACCTATTCACCTTGGTAGTGTTTAAGGGTTTGATCAGCATGAGGCAAAAGGGAATCACGACTTGTGGGTAAAGTGCGCAACCTCTACACAGTGTTATGAAACTGATATATCAGCCGTGCTCGCGGTTATGAGCGGCCAAGGGAGCTCCATTGATTAGAGATGCATTGATCAGAGATGTTTGGTTTACAGGTGATGACGAGGATGATGGTTTTGATTATGATTATGGTAATGGTTTCTGGTATTCTTTCTGTTTGGAAATAGTACTTTTGGGTTAACAACTTCGGTTAATGCTAAAACCTGGCTCTCTACTAGTAATAATAACCTGACCAACTAAAAGCAACTGCTTGACTTAACCCCACACAAAGCTAGTCCACTATGGCCAAACAGGATAATTGCTGAGTATGTTGATGTGTACTCACCCTTGCTTTACACACTAAACCCCTTAGGTTGTCCACGTTGCAACCACTGCTCAGGAGAAGATGAAGCCGTGGAGGGGGACTTCCAGGAGTTCCAAGAGTACGATGAGTTCAAGGCATGGGCTAGCGGCAAACCCTCAGTCGGCTGCCTGTGAAGGCCGCGTTTATCTACGTTTCTTTTCCGCACTATGATAATTGGTAATGACTATGTGGATGTCTCTGACATCATGATGTAATCGACTATTACTATCTTTTATGTTATTATTCGAGCATTGTGTGATGATGTCCGGTTATGTAACTGTTTTATACGTGAATTGCTGATCCTGGCACATACATGGTTCGCATTCGGTTTGCCTTCTAAAACCGGGTGTGACAAAAACGCTACAGTGCGGAACAGTGCCACGATAGAAGTCAGAGCGTAGAAGTTAGAGGTCATCGGACTGTCCGGTGTGGCACCGGACTATCCGGTGCAGCAAAAAGACAAACACCTACAACGGTTGTTGGGGGCCTTCGTCCTCCGAAGGTCCTCAAAAACATGATTTGACAATGTTTCCCAAGTGGATTATGTGAACAGGTATCTTCGGACTCAGAATTATGAACATAAAGCACGGTCAGGACGAAGCCTGAGCCAGACGAAGGACGAGCTGATTACCAAGTTCTACGAAGGACGGTGCACAGCCGAAGCTGTGTGCAGGGAAGCTTCGTCGCGATAGCGGAAAGGGGAACCGACTTAAAGATGAAAAGACTACGTGGGCCTCGACAGATTTCCATAAGCCGTTAACAAATGTAATGGACATGGATGTAATTTTACGTGGGCTGCGTCCCGCGTCTATAAATAGATGAACAGTACTCCCGTACTGTTCACGCTGACTGGGCATCTGCTTTTGCGTCACGCTTGTACTTTCTACCTTCTCTCAGGACCGAAGGTACATTTGTAATTTGAAATCATTTCTATTTTTCCCATGTTAATAAAATAGAAATGATTCTATGATGGTGTTTATATTATATTTCATGCCCTATATGAATCCTTCGTCATCACTTGTTATGTTTACGAAGGTATGTCTCTTGTGACCTTCGTCCGAAATACATTATCTCCCGAAGGGACATAATGTTCCGAAGGACGAAGGACTTTAACACTTAACATTTTTTATGTTGCCTTGTTCTTAACTCTTAGCCTTTGAGAACAAGTCCCCAACATTGGCGCCCACCTCCGGTGAACTCACTTCCACTTCGAGTTTTTTGAACACCTTCGGAAGCTGTAGACCTTCGCTATGGCACCGAAGAAAGCTTCAGCGGCTGGGGCTGCAGCACTGCAACCGCTGGACCACAACCAGGAGACCGTCTCTCTTCGGGAGGCCCGAAACCAGAAGAGAAAGGCCGTCAGCCCAACGCTTCAGGAGGAAGAGCTAGACCAAGAAATCAGGGATATGGAGATGCTACATCAACAGGTGCAGAGAAAGAAGGAGAAGATGGCCCGGCTAGCTGAGTTGCAACGGCAGATAGACGAAGCCTCTGAGGAAGTTCGCCATCTTACTCATGATGAGCAAAACAGAAGGCCTCAGCAGAAAGACCTTCATCAGGAGGGCTTCGTCAACGAAGATGACTGGTATGACAATTTCCATCAGGGAAATTTTGTTTTCGATGATGCTTCTCCTTTGTCCGCTGAGCTGCAGGCTACACCTTGGCCTCCATCCTATAAGCCACCCCAGCTTCCCATGTTCGACGGCCACTCAGACCCGAAGCAGTTCTTAATGAGCTACGAAGCAACAGTGTCTTCGTATGGGGGCAATGCTGCAGTCATGGCGAAGTCTTTCGTTATGGCCGTCAGGAATGTTGCTCAGACCTGGTATTCCTCCCTTCGACTAGGAACGATCACCTCATGGCAGAAGCTGAAGGATATGTTGTTAACCAGCTTTCAAGGATTTCAGACGAAGCCGGTTACTGCTCAAGCCTTGTTTCAGTGCACTCAGGATCATGAAGAATACCTTCAGGCGTATGTCCGAAGGTTCTTGCGTTTGAGGGCACAGGCACCAACGGTGCCCAATGAAATTGTTGTCGAAGCCATGATCAAGGGGCTTCGTCCTGGACCTGCAGCCCAATACTTTGCTAGGAAGCCTCCTCAGACTCTGGAGAAGCTACTCCAAAAGATGGACGAGTACATTCGTGCAGATAACGACTTTCGCCAAAGAAGGGAGGAGGCCTTCAGATTTTCTGAGATGACCAGGGGCTTCGGGGGACGATTCTATCCGAGGCATGTCAGGTCCATCCACAACACTCAAAATGATGATAAGGGCAGTCAGCAGAACAGGCCGCAGTGCTCCTCACAGGCTTCGGGGCAGCAGCAAACTTTCTTTCGGCCACCAGCTCCAAGAGGCAGAGGCGCCAGGGGCTTCGGCGGGAGATTTGGAGATCAACCAAGGAGGACATTTTGCTTATTCTGCGGTGAGAACAAGGGCCATACCACCAGGATGTGCCATGTTACCATCCAGAAACAAAAGGAGCTAGCAGAAGCTGCAGCGCAACAGGGACAGCCGAAGCAGGTCATGCATACTGCTTCGTACCATCAGCCTTACATCCCGGAGTACGTGGGCAACCACCCTGCAGTTTCCGTAGCTTCGGCAAGTCAACCTCAAGCTTCATGGCAACAGCCCCCGCCTCCACCTCCGCTGCAACAAGGCCAGCAGCCAGAAGGGAGCCAATATGTTCCGCACCAAAGGGATATCAGAGAGCAATCTGAAGCCCGTACAGTCAATAGTACTGTGCTAGAGTCGAAGCACATTTATTGACAAATATCCTACTTTGATAGCAGTCTTTTCCGTTTAAGTTCTGTTTTCTGTGTAATGAAGAACACTTCAGATTTCATATAATAGTTTCGTGGTTGGTTATCAGAAAAACCTATCTTCTCTACAGGTTTAAGTTGCTGAAGCTTAAAAATTTGCGGTAACAAGGAGGATCTTCGGATTATTAAAAACCCTTCGAAGCAACAAAAAGTCGTTCTAAGGAGCGCAGAGTAAGTCGCCGAAGTTACAAAAAGCCGTTCCAAAGGGAGCGCAGTGTAAGTTTTTTTTTGCTCCAAAGACGTTCCTAAGGGAATGCAGAGCATACAGCGAAAAGTCAATGCTGATACCGCCTAAGTAAAAGGCGAAGAAGCTCCAAAGACGTTCCTAAGGGAATGCAGAGCTTATACCGTCTAAGTAAAAGGCGAAGAAGCTCCAAAGACGTTCCTAAGGGAATGCAGAGCTTACGAATATATTTTGTGTGTATCTTCGGAACAAATGTCATTTGCATAACATAACATCATCACATCATTTTGCATAACATAAGCATCATACATCATGTTGCATTTGGCAAAAGAAGGGGACACAGTATAAACCTTCGAAAGGATGCTTTGAGAAAGTGAAAATTGTGTAAAGTCACGAGGGAATACAATGATAATCTTCGGAATACAGCTTCGGAGAATATTTTTACGAAGCATGGACGAGCTTCATCAGAGCAATATCGAAATTGTATAGCTTCGGAGAATGTTTTCATGAAGCATGAACGTGGTTCATCAGAATAATTTTAACGGAGAATGTCTTCTTCACGAAGCATGAAAAGAAGGGAAGGTGTTTTTTCGCCGAAGGCTCAAAAATGGTATGTATGTAGAGTTTCATGCATCGTGAAGAATTGAATAATGAAAAGAGACTTGTATATTACATTCAAATGTACAAAATGTTACATAGATCACACTTTAAATGTTTTTTCTAAATAGCATCTAGTCTTCTCTTAATACTGCTTCGGCGGCTTCATTTAGAAGTTGATCAACAACTTTATCCATGATAGCTTCGGCCATTTGTTTAATTTCGTCATCCCCTTTTGTGTGGGGGTTGGCAATCGATCCAGCAGCTTCTGAGGGAAGAAAACATTTTTTCATTACTATTACAAATCGCGAGCAAAGTTTGAAATAAAAATTACAGCACAATAAGAACGACTAATTAATACCTAATTGCCTTTCGGGCTCTGTACTTCTTTCGGCAGCTTCTGCCACCTTTCTAGCATCATGGATGCCTTTTTCGCTTCTTTGAATTA
Organism: Zea luxurians; assembly: GCA_029449295.1. NCBI lineage: Eukaryota > Viridiplantae > Streptophyta > Magnoliopsida > Poales > Poaceae > Zea > Zea luxurians. The sequence goes on from JAOPSE010000039.1 coordinate 17,723,447, forward strand.
TTTCTTGCGCCATTTCTCGACCGCCATTGTCCCAGATATCAGTGAAGAATTTACCGCCAACCATGCTGGCTTCGGTCGAGGGATCTTTGATATCTTCCGAGGATAGGGCAGCTTCGGATTGAGCTAAGGATTTTATATGTTCACAACCTTTTTTCTCCAAAACAGCAGCAATTCCCCTGGCGCCTGAAAAAGCGCAGATGTCACCGCGGCTGCTCAGGATTTCCTCGAAGGCTTCTGCTTCGTGACTAATCCAGTCCAGTGGACCTTCGGGATTGCCTCTTGAAAAGTCCTCTTCACTAGAAAAGGCGCCAACGCTGGCGAAGCTGGATTTTATCTTTTTCACGCATTCTACAGATTTAACATAACATTTCCTCTGAGATGCACGAAGCTCTTTAACACTTAACTCCAATTTATTGACCATATGATCACTGAGTTCTCGTTTTGTTTCCTCCAGCACACGTTCCTCTTTAGCTCTAGCCAGCTGTTTCTGAAGATCTTTAATTTCACGTTTTTTGGCTTCGGCCTGGATTTTTGAAGCAGCTTCGTCTTTCTTTACTTTATCTACCAGTGTAAGCAGAATCTTATCCTTTTCCAGAGCTTCGTTTCTCAGTTTGATAACTTCGGAGCGTAAATTGTTAAACGCAATGTCGTAGCTTTCATCTTCGGCGCTTTTTTGGGCTCTTAATGCGTTGCTTAGAATCAAGCCCTATACGAAAAAGAATCCATATAAGAATAAAGGAATGAATTACGTATTAAAAAAGTTTTTTCAAACGCTTAATTTCCATACCTTTAGACTATTGTACGCAAGACTGTCTGCGAGATCCTCTTTCGTCATGGCGCATAATCCAGCTTCGAGTTTTGGGAAACCCATACTCCTGGCCATCTCCCGGCAGACAGATAATTCTTTGTTATCAGGGAGGCAGTATAGGAAGTCATCTTCATTTGTCCCATTGAATACTACTGCCCCCTTCGGATACTTTAACTCCCTAGCATAGTGATTCGCTTCATAGATTTCTTCTTCAGACAGTTTCTTCCCCGAAGCATGTCGCACGATGTAATCGCGTATGCTGGAGGGAGCTTCGGGGGTGGCCGTGTCAATTTCTTCAACCAAGGCTGGTTCTGATATTTTCTCGGATTGTTCCTTGGTGGGCTCTGAAGGCCCAGCTTTAGCTTCAGCTTGTTGTTTCGAAGCTTCAGTAGATGCTTCAGCGAGTTCAGTAGACTCCTTTGCGGTTGTGCTTGAAGACTTAATTGTCTCCAAGACATCCAGTACGTTCACCATCCGTTTTCTTCTTGGGGTCACCAATGGGCCCTTTTGATTTTTTGTTGTTTCGACATTTGCTGAAGGACTTAAAATTTCTGATGTTTTTGGCCCTTCAGTCTTCGGTTTTTCTGCTCTTTCGGCTGAAGGTGCTTCAGTTTTTTCTTCTATCTTCGGCACTGGAGCTAGTTCTGTAGCTTCAGAGGTCAAAGAAAAGTATTTTTCCTTTTGCGACCCAATACCGGATAGTGATAGTCAGGGTAGATAAACCCGACTGCGTCAAATACACGGTTGAGCCTTTTCTTCTTTCGGCCTCCGAAGGCTGCTGATAACGCAGTGTTCTCGGCCTTCGAATATGCCCCAAGAAGTTCGTCACTTAATGTTTCAATGCTTTTCAACCAATCGTCATCAGGTTCAACAAATTTATCCCCATATTTGAATGTGTATTTTAGTCTGACTAGTCCGCCTTCGTCGGACTCTTTAATGGTCTCCTTCGGCATTTCCCACTTTTCTGCAAGTGGCCATACCCTGAAGGCAATGTGCTCTTGAACTAAGTCCCTTGTCCCAATGAAAGAGCAGATTATGCCGAAGGCTCTTTGGCATTCTTCGGCTGCTTCATCCATTTCAACCTTCGGCCTTCGAAGTCCGAAGCGTTGCCAGATGGGGCGCATAATGATACTCTTGACATTTTCTTGCGCTGTTAAGTCATTCTTCACATAGAACCACTCTGTCATCCAGGCTCCGGGCCACCTCTTCCGAAAGGTCGGCACAGGGCAGCTTGACCCGGAGCGGGCACCGAAGCTATAACACCCAAAATTGTTGTGATATTGTTCTTTTCCCCAGGGCTTCGTCTCGTATAGTAACTCATGAATGTTGCAGAAGCTTTTAGCGTTTGGTTCCAAACCTTGGCTCCTCACAGCCCAGACAAACACCCCCATTCTTATGATGGCTTCGGGGGTAATTTGATGAAGGTAGACTTGAAATGTCTTCAGGACTTCAACAACAAAGTTGCTTAGGGGGAATCGAAGCCCAGCCTTGAGAAAGCTTCGGAAGACTACGACTTCATCTTCTTCTGGGGTGGGAGAAGTCTTCTCTCCAGCGTCAGCCCTCACAATAGATATATCTCGAAAATACCGCCCCCTCATATTATCAATATGACTCTGCTTGATAGTGGTTTTCCCGAAAACCGTGTGACTTGGCCGCCATGGCCGATCTTCGGCCTCTTCCCCACCACTTTCTACATCATAGCTGTCGCTGTCACCAGTATCTTCGGACAAACCTTCAAGAATCTCCTTCGTGATTTTCTCCGTATTGGTCTCCGCCATCGCTATGAGGAACCCCAAATTCTTCTCTTCCTCGAGACTCAGCTTCGTCTCAGCAGGGATCTTCTTACCTTCAGACATCTTCGGAAACGCTAAAAAACTGTTTTCAGGGCCGAAGCTTCGAAATCAAAAAGGTCACCAATCTTAATGCACAAGAGCTAAAAATTTAGTGGACCGAAGCAGATGGCAAGCGTGCGTACCAAATGAGTTGGCGGTGTGATCTTATTTATACGCCCAGGGCGCTGAAAATTGAAAGACCCCGCTTGTCAGTGAATGTTGCTATTCTAGCAAAGGGAAGGTGTTTTTTCGGACCTTCGGCTCAAGGCCTTCGTCCATATCGCAATCTGAATTTATTATTAACAAATTAATATTGCGAGGGGCTACTGTTGGGGGCCTTCGTCCTCCGAAGGTCCTCAAAAACATGATTTGACAATGTTTCCCAAGTGGATTATGTGAACAGGTATCTTCGGACTCAGAATTATGAACATAAAGCACGGTCAGGACGAAGCCTGAGCCAGACGAAGGACGAGCTGATTACCAAGTTCTACGAAGGACGGTGCACAGCCGAAGCTGTGTGCAGGGAAGCTTCGTCGCGATAGCGGAAAGGGGAACCGACTTAAAGATGAAAAGACTACGTGGGCCTCGACAGATTTCCATAAGCCGTTAACAAATGTAATGGACATGGATGTAATTTTACGTGGGCTGCGTCCCGCGTCTATAAATAGATGAACAGTACTCCCGTACTATTCACGCTGACTCGGCATCTGCTTTTGCATCACGCTTGTACTTTCTACCTTCTCTCAGGACCGAAGGTACATTTGTAATTTGAAATCATTTCTATTTTTCCCATGTTAATAAAATAGAAATGATTCTATGATGGTGTTTATATTATATTTCATGCCCTATATGAATCCTTCGTCATCACTTGTTATGTTTACGAAGGTATGTCTCTTGTGACCTTCGTCCGAAATACATTATCTCCCGAAGGGACATAATGTTCCGAAGGACGAAGGACTTTAACACTTAACATTTTTTATGTTGCCTTGTTCTTAACTCTTAGCCTTTGAGAACAAGTCCCCAACAACGGTCAACTGCTCCGAACCCTAACGGACGCACTGACGTGGCGCGCACCGGACAGTGAACAGTGATTGTCCGGTGGCGCACCGGACTGTCCGGTGCGCCCATCGCCAGTAGCCCTTGCCAACGGCTAGGAAGTGGTTGGGGGCTATAAATACCCCCAACCACCTCATTCATTGGTATTCAAGTTTTCAGAAGTTCACATTCAATACAAGAGCTATAGCATTCACTCCAAGACACAAAATTTCAAAGATCAAATCCTCTCCAAGTCCCAAATTCATCTCAACCACTTAGTGACTTGAGAGAGAGAGTTTTTGTGTTCATTTGTGCTCTTATCGCTTGGATTGCCTTTCTTCCTTCCTCACTTCTTCTCTAAGTGCTTGTAAAGCTAAGTAAGAGACACCAAGTGTGTGGTGGTCCTTGCAGGGTCTTAGTGACCCATGTGATTAAGGAAAAAGCTCACTTGGTCTAAGTGACCGTTTGAGAGAGAGGGAAAGGGTTGAAATAGACCCGGCCTTTATGGCCTCCTCAACGGGGACTAGGTTCTTTGGAACCTAATCTCAGTAAAACAAATCACCGTGTCTACATGCTTTGATTCTCACTTGATTTGTTTTCCCTCTTTCCTCTCTCCAACGTTTCCTTGCTAGTATTAATTTGAGTTTGCTCCCACACGTCACCCGCATCCTTTGAGCAAATTTTAGCAAGAGAAACATTCTTTCGGACTTGAATTTAATTCTAACGCTAACCCCAGCCCTAGTGTGTGTTTGAAGTTTATAAATTTTAGGTTTCGCCTATTCACCCCCCTCTAGGTGACTTTCAATTGGTATCGAAGTCAGTGCTTCATTAAGAGCCTAACCAATTCGATGTGATGTCTGGAGATCACTGAAAGTTCCCTTTGCTCGGGAACAGGATCTGGATGTCGCCTAGAGGGGGGTGAATAGGCGAATAATAATTATCTCTTTAAAACTGGAAATTCTTATTCTACTCGAAGGCTGGATCGTAGTGGAATGAGAGACCCTTCGAGTAGGTTACAGCGGAATAGAAGTTCATGTCTTTAAAATACCCTGCACTTCAAATATAGCTTGTACCACAAATAAGTATTGAAGTGCAGATATAAAGAGTGAGTAAGGCAGAGAATCAGCACACAATACAGAGTAGAGCACACAGACACAGGGATTTATCCCGAGGTTCGGCCAAGCCTGAAATGCTTGCCTAGTCCTCATTGGAGTTAGCCACACCTGGGCTTGGAGTCTATTTCAACTCCTTCCTCCGTTTGCTCAGATCTGTTAATGTGACAGATAGAGCTTTCCACTATGTTGATGTCAGTTACAGCAATGTTGTGGCTGCTTACAATCTTCTCGACAGCACTCCAGCAGGGTAACAATGCGCTCAAGATTTTGCTCTAGCTCTCAGCAGCACTTCCCCTCTCTCTAAAGGCTTATAACTTAGCCTCTACACAAACTAGAGAGATACACAAGAGAGGGAGAGAGAGAATTGATCCAAATGATGTATGCACTTGTTGGCTACTCTTGTGTATTTGTTGGAGGCACCTAGGGGTCCCTTTTATAGTCCCAAGGGGCATAGGAGCCGTTGGAATTCCATTTGGAAAGCCATCCTTACCTTCTGTCGGGTGGCGCACCGGACAGTCCGGTGCACCACCGGACAGTCACTGTAGACGGTCCGGTGCCGATCTCCTTCCTTTTCTGGCCAAGACGACCGTTGCACCTCCGGGCCTGTTGGCGCACCGGACACTGTCCGGTGTACACCGGACAGTCCGGTGCCCCTGCCGACCGTTGGTGCGGGCCACACGTCGCCTGCGGATTGCACGGCCGACCGTTGCGCTAGCGACCGTTGGCTCACCGGACAGTCCGGTGAATTATAGCCACGTCGCCCATCTCTTTTCCCGAGAGCGCCTAGTTGACGCCGAGCCAGCCTGGGGCACCGGACACTGTCCGGTGCGCCAGGCCAGAGCTGATGTTGGCTGTACACAACCAACTCTTCTTCAATTCAAATCTTCTCTGCTTGGCTCTATTTCTAGCACTTGGATAAACATGTTAGTACTCAAAAACAATTTACTGAGTCCAGAAACATACCTTGTTTACTTCTAGAGCTTGATCTTGAGCTATATGACTTACACCACATTATTGTAGATGTTACCTCATTGGTTGTAAGTCATGTCATTATGTAGTGATCCTTGATGCACCATAACTCTTCTTAACTCGATCAACCTTGACTTTGCAAGTCTTCTTCTTCACACCTAGCTTTGGGTTCCTGGTCTCCTTGACCTTCTCCCGTGCACTCGGTACCTCGAAGCTCTTCTTGCCTCCATCCTTGGCTTGATCGGTTGTCTCTGAGTTACGCACATCGAGTCTCACTTAAGCAATGTCCATCTCACTTGTGATGTCCACTATCTATAGATAATCTAGTATTTGGACCATCACACTTGTTCACTTGTGTTGAACCCTGTTAGCTTTGCATTAAGCACCTGTTCAACACTTAGCACACTTGTTAGTCCTTTAATTGGGTTGTCATCTAAACACCAAAACCCACAAGAGAGCTTTCAATCTCCCCCTTTTTCGTGATTGATGGCAACACAATTAAAGCTTACACAAGAATAAGATTTAAAGCACAAATTTTGAATTCTAAGTTTATAGAATGCTCCCCCTAAATATATGCTTACATTAAAATCTCAACTTTGGCCTTATATGCCAAATTGCACATACTTAGGCTAATTCGAAGCATAACTACACCTTAGCACCCGTGGGATGTATTGTGTCAAGAATTAAACTGTGATGCATATAACACACAAATGCACAGAATAAGAGTTAAACACCAATTAAATAGATATACCATAGGAATATCAACCTACCACTATTCACCATTAAGATACCAATTTAAAGCAATTTAAAGCACCAGAACCACATGAATATCTACCATAGGAATATCAACCTACCACTATTCACCATTAAGATACCAATTTAAAGCACCAGAACCACATGAATATATATTACAGGACAAACACAATAGATACAATTGATTCATATCAACAGAAGCACTAATTATGCATTATCACCATATAATACAACAAGAAGCATATGATAAGTATTATTAACAAAACTAACACATTCTTCCTTAAGATCAAAGGAACTCAAGGAAACCTCTAAAAATAATCTTCACCCTCTTCACACTTAAGATAAGCTTTCCTCTCAGATCGAGGTAAGCTTTAATGCACAAATTCTCCCCCTTTGACATCAAACACCAAAACCATATTCAAGCAAGAACATAGGATGATGTCAAGGGACAGCAGGGTATTAAGCAGGTAAAATGCAACACACTAACATTACTCCCCCTTACACATTAAACATATGCAACACAAGCATTGGAGGAAAATTAAGGTACAAATACGCAAAAGGTCAATACCTCCTTTTGTACCTTTACCATGTTATGGTGTACTTTCCATCTAAGTAGGCGGAGTTCCTTTTGCCATCAATTTAAGATTTCCATCTTGAAAGTTTTATCTCTAGGGAGCTCCTTCACACTTGTGTCTGATCCTTTATCCTGATCTTTTCTTGTTGAACTTTAGATACCAATTACTCACAACTTTAGATACAAATTACTCGACTTGTGGAGGTACCTAGGTCCTGATTGCTCCATTCCTTGCTCATCTTCCCTTTTCCACCTTGAGACTATATAGGATCACTCAAGAAACAGTTAGTCTCAAAAGACACAAGTTATGTGTGCTCCCCCTAAAGTTGTGCATCAAGTATTTGAATGACTTGCACCTTACACATTCTAGCGTCCTCAAAACTAGAGGGGATCACAACATACCTTGGTCTAGGCATAATATATCAATTGCATAACAAAAAGTTACCAATTGAATAGATGACATAATACAACTTATGACTAGTGGAAACAATGCATGCCTCAAGGTATATAACATTTTAAAAGCAACCTAGGCACACTTCACACATGATGATCATTGCAACACATATACCAATTAAAAAACGACAAGATCATGCATATAAAGCACAATGTCTAAGCACACGATTATTAAGAAGTATTTTCTTAGGTACACCAAAGGAAACAACATTTTAAAGCATAAAGCACCTAAGCCAAGATACTACCAATTGAAAGGCAAGAACATAGCTATGATCACAATCAACGGAACTTCAAGATATTCAAAGAAATTGCATAGTTCCATTCTCCATACCTTTGCCTTTTACCTGAATGCCATGAGATTCATTCTTTTAGGTAGTGTGGAGTGAGAGCACCTGTTGCCACCAATTTAGGGCTTCTTTTGCTCATGCACCTCATAGCTCGAGAGGGTGCATTAGAAACATAACATGGATTTCTTATTTTGGTATACACAGAGTACCAAGACAAAGTAATCATGTGAACATGGACTAAATAAAACTATCATGCTTGCACATAGGTGAATCATTAAAAACCACATAGCATGACTTACAAAAAGATACAGGTTTATCCACATACACCAAGAGAGTTAATCATGGTGGATATATCAAATGAAAAGCTACCCATTGAATGATTCAAGAGATATAACCTATAAAGCACACAGTCACGATTGAGCAAGCATGATTATGATCTTCGAAATCATGGATCATTAATTGAAAGATATTCAACACAGGCAATCTCAAAAGCATAACTACTCCAAGGATAGGTATAGCATGACAATCCAACTTAAAAGCAATGCTGATTAGAAATAATGCACTTAAGATACACGGGTATCGTCCTTTGGAGAGCAAGTTGCAGATTCTCATCGAAGTCCTTTGCTTGATTCACCAATAATGATTAAGGACCTATACAACTTATTTAACTTGAGATGAACATGGGATTAGTATTGCACAATAATTCAACCTTGGGTCAATAAATAGACAATAAAATTGATAGCTTAAGCATAAAGTTTGAATTAACCATCTTAAGCTCTCCCAAGGTCTCCAGTCCATCTCGAGGCACCTGCATGGTCTAGTTGGCACAGTTTGGTACCCATCTCGGGATAGGTCCATAACGTTCATCTAAAAGAACCTTTGGTACCCAAATAGCATTTGTGCTAGTTCTAGGTGATCTCGTTACTGATCTAGCACAAGTGTATGATTTAGGTCTCCTAAGCGAATAGCATTGAGATAAATTTACTTGCTTAGGAACCTTACCCTTCTTACATACCTTAGGTAGATGACCATGCTCACCACACATGTAGCAGAAGTGTCGCTCAACCTGACATGATGCTTGCTGTTTGTCCTTTTTCTTAGTGAGGGTCATCTTGGAGGGTGCACGTCTTTGATTCTTTATGAGCGGACATGAAGTGATCATATGGTCCTTATCGTTGCATCCAAAACATCTCCTCATTCCTTCATCCTTGTCTTTGTGTGGACAAGACGCAATGAAGTGGCCTAATTCCTTACACTTGAAGCACCTCCTTTTTCCTCTTCCCTTTTTGCTCTTGGATGACATAGAGAGATGATCAGTGCAAACAACATGACTAATTGAATCTTTACCTTTTTCTTGTTTCATGTTGATTGCTTCAATTATTGCCTTAGGAACTTCTTTCTCGTAGAGTTTGACCCTTGCTGCGGTTTCTCCTTCCTCAAGCTTCTTCACCACATGCTCATAGATATCTTGAGGAAGTCGAGCATAGCGTATTCTTGAAAGGGAAATGGTGCCTTTAGGCTATTTCTATAATGTTTTGGTGATTAAGTGCCCAACACATCATCTTTGAATTGTTATGTGCCAAACAAGCAAAAGGTGCAAATCATGTAACAAGGTACATTTCTAGACTTAGTACATTGTTTTGAGTACTAACACATTTTGTCTAAATGCTAGAAACAGGGAGAAAAGAATTAGAAAAAGACTTGGCTTCGTGCAGCCAAATCTCAGCTTAGTTTGGCACACTGGACTGACCGATGGTGCACCAGACAATGTCCGGTGCGCCAGGCTGGTTTCCGGTGAACTGGCCGCTCTCGGGAAAAGTTTGGCGGCGTACGGTTATAATTCACCAGACTGTCCGGTGGTGCACCGGACTGTCCGGTGAGCCAACGGTCGCCAGCGCAACGGTCGGCCGCGCAATCCGCGGGAGACGCGTGGCCCGCACCAACGGTCGGCAGGGGGCACCGGACTGTCCGGTGTGCCAACTGGCCCGGAGCTGCAATGGTCGTCTGCGCCAGAAAAGGAAGGAGATCGGCACCGGACCGTCTACAGTGACTGTCCGGTGTGCCACTCGACAGAAGGCAAGGATGGCCTTCCTTGTTGGCCTCCAACGGCTCCTAGCTTCCTTGGGGCTATAAAAGGGACCCCTAGGCGCATGGAGGAGCTACACAAGCATTCACTAAGCATCCTAAGGCATCCAAACTTCGTTCCCGCGCATTTGTTTCGTTGTGCTAGAGATTTGAGCTCTATTCGAGTCAAGGACTCCCTGTGTTGTCATTTGAGCTCAAGTCTTCTCTTGTGTGCGTGGGTGTGCTGTGATTTGTGTCTTTTGTGTTTTGCTCATCCCAACCTTACTCCGTGCTTTCATTGTGATCTTTGTTGTAAGGGCGAGAGACTCCAACCTTGTGGAGATTCCTCGCAAACGGGAATAATCATCTCAAGGAAAATCGTGGTATTCAAGTTGATCATTGGATCACTTGAAAGGGGTTGAGTGCAACCCTCGTCCATTGGGACGCCACAACGTGGAAGTAGGCAAGTGTTACTTGGCCGAACCACGGGATACAAATCACGTGTCTTGTGTTGATCTTTCTGTGATTGTCTTGTCCACAAGAATTTGCTTCTCAACTACTTAGTCGCACTAACATTTCTATAACCAAGTTTTGTGGCTATTTAGTGTTGAATTCTATAGGATCACCTATTCACCCCCCTCTAGGTGCGCTCAATTGGTATCGGAGCCATTCTCTTCACATAAGGGACGAATCGCCCGAAGAGATGGATCCTAAGGGAAAGGGGATGGTGGTCAACGACAAGGAGAAGGAATCCATCTTCAACGAGCCAAGAGATGACAAGCCCACTGACTCTGGCTCGAGTCACAAGAAGAAGGACGAGAAGAAGAAGAGGCGCATCAAGAAGATCGTCTACTATGACAGCGATGAATCTTCTTCTTCTTCACCAAGAGACGACGACGATGATTCGTCTAAAAAGAAACTGGTTAATCAAAACTATTCATTTGATTATTCTCTTATTCCATTCAATTCTAATGCTCATTTGCTATCAATTCCACTTGGTAAACCTCCACATTTTGATGGAGAAGACTACTCTTTTTGGAGTCACAAAATGTGTAGTCACTTATTTTCTCTCCATCCTAGTATTTGGGAGATAGTTGAAAATGGAATACATTTTGATAGTACGGATAACCCTGTGTTTATTAATGAGCAAATTCATAAGAACGCACAAGCTACCACTGTTTTTCTAGCATCCTTGTGCAGGGATGAGTACAGCAAAGTGAACGGCTTGGACAACGCCAAGCAAATGTAGGACACCCTCAAGATATCTCATGAGGGAAACGACGCCACCATGATCACCAAAATGGAGTTGGTGGAAGGCGAGCTGGGAAGGTTCGCGATGATCAGGGGAGAGGAGCCAACACAAACATACAACAGGCTCAAGACCCTGGTCAACAAGATTAGAAGTTATGGAAGCACAAGATGGACGGACCATGACGTCGTCCGGCTAATGCTCATGTCCTTTACAGTTATTGATCCCCATCTTGTGAATCTTATCCATGAAAATCCCAGGTATACAAAGATGACACCTGTTGGGGGCCTGCGTCCTCCAAAGGTCCTCAAAAACATGATTTGACAATATTTTCCAAGTGAATTATATGAACAGGTATCTTCGGACTCGGATCATGAACATGGAGTACGGTCAGGACGAAGCCCAAGCTGTACGAAGCTGATTACCAAGCTGTACGAAGAATGGTGCACAAGCCGAAGCTATGCGCAGAAAGCTTCGTCGCGATAGCAGAAAGGGGAACCGACTTAAAGATGAAAAGACTACTTAGGCCTTAATAGATTCCCATAAGTCATTAGCAAATGTAATGGACATGAATGTAATTTTTCATGGGCTACGTCCCACGCCTATAAATAGATGAACAGTACCCCTGTACTGTTCACGCTGACTTGGCATTTGCTTTCCGTCATCCTTGTACTTTTGCCTTCCCACAATCCGAAGGTACACTTGTAATTTGAACTCATTTCTATTTTTATATGATAATAAAATAGAAATGACGTTGTGATAATATTTAGATGTTTATATTACTCTTTATGTTGTATGTAAGTTCTTCGTCATAATTTATTGTACCTACGAAGATATGTTGTTTGCGACCTTCGTCCGGAACACATTATATCCCGAAGGGAAATAATGTTTCAAAGGACGAAGGGCTTTATCATTTAACACTTTTTATGTTGCCTTGTTCTTAATCCGAAGCATTTGAGAACAAGTCCCCAACATTGGCGCCCACCTCCGGTGAACTCACTTCCACTTTGAGTTTTTTGAACACCTTCGGGAGCCATAAACCTTCGCTATGGCGCCGAAGAAAGCTTCAGCAACTGGGGCTGCAGCCCTGCAACCGCTGGACCACAATCAGGAGACTGTCTCTCTTCAGGAGGCCCGAAGCCAGAAGAGGAAAGCCGTCAGCCCGACGCTTCAGGAGGATGAGCTAGACCAAGAGATCAGGGATATGGAGATGCTTCATCAACAGGTGCAGAAGAAGAAGGAAAAGATGGCCAGGCTAGTTGAACTGCAAAGGCAAATAGACGAAGCTTCTGAAGAAGTTCGCCATCTTACTCAGGATGAGCAGAACCGAAGGCCTCAGCACAAGGATCTTCATCAGGAGGGTTTCTTCAACGAAGATGACTGGTATGAGAATTTCCACCATGGAAATTTTGCTTTTGATGATACTTCTCCTCTGTCCGCTGAGCTGCAGGCTACACCTTGGCCTTCATCCTACAAGCCGCCCCAGCTTCCCATGTTCGACGGCCACTCAGACCCGAAGCAGTTTTTGATGAGCTACGAAACAACAGTATCTTCGTATGGTGGCAATACGGCAGTCATGGCAAAGTCTTTTGTTATGGCTGTCAGGAGTGTTGCTCAAACCTGGTATTCCTCCCTTCGACCAGGAACGATCACTTCATGGCAAAAGCTGAAGGACATGTTGTTAACCAGCTTTCAAGGGTTTCAGACGAAGCCGGTCACTGCTCAGGCCCTGTTCCAATGCACTCAGGATCATGAAGAATACCTTCAGGCGTATGTCAGAAGGTTCTTGCGTTTGAGGGCGCAGGCACCAACGGTGCCCAATGAAATTGTCATCGAGGCCATGATCAAGGGGCTTCGTCCTGGACCTTCAGCTCAATACTTTGCTAGGAAGCTTCCTCAAACTTTGGAGAAGCTGCTCCAGAAGATGGACGAGTACATTCGTGCCGACAACGATTTTCGCCAAAGAAGGGAGGAGGCTTTCAGATTTTCTGAAATGACCAGGGGCTTCGGAGGAAGATTCTATCCGAGGCATGTCAGGTCCATCCACAATTCTACTCAAAATGATGATAAGGGGAGTCAGCAGAACAGGCCGCAGTGCTCCTCACAGGCTTTGGGGCAACAGCAAAGTTTCTTCCGGCCACCAGCTCCAAGAGGCAGAGGCGCCAGGGGCTTCGGCGGAAGATTTGGAGATCAACCAAGGAGAGTATTTTGCTTATTCTGTGGTGAAAACAAGGGCCATACCACCAGGATGTGCCATATTACCATCCAGAAGCAAAAGGAGATAGCCGAAGCTGCAGCGCAACAACCTCAGCCGAAGCAGGTCATGCATACTGCTTCGTACCATCCACCTTACATCCCAGAATACATAGGCAACCACCCTGCAGTTTCTATTGCTTCGGCGACTCAACCTCAAGCTTCCTGGCAACAGCCTCCGCCTCCACCACCGTTGCAACAAGGCCAACAGCCAGAAGGGAGCCAATATGCTCCACACCAAAGGGATCTCAAAGAACAACCCGAAGCTCGCACAGTCAATAGCACTGTGCCAGAGTCGAAGCACATCTATTGACAAATATCCTACCAGTTTTTTCCATTCAGTTCTATTTTCTGTGTAATAAAGGACATTTTTTAGTTTTCATGAGAAAGTTTACGATAACAAGGAAGACTTTCGAATTATTGAAAATCCTTCGAAGCAACAAAAAGTCGTTCTAAGGAACGCAGAGTAAGTTTGCTGAAATCAGAAAAAGTCGTTCCAAAGGGAACGCAGTGTAAGTTTTCTGCTCCAAAGTCGTCCCTAAGGGAATGCAGAGCTTACAGCGAAAAGTCAACGCTGATACCGCCTAAGTAAAAGGCGAAGAAGCTCCAAAGTCGTTCCTAAGGGAATGCAGAGCTTACAGCGAAAAGTCAACGCTGATACCGCCTAAGTAAAAGGCGAAGAAGCTCCAAAGTCATTCCTAAGGGAATGCAGAGCTTACAGCGAAAAGTCAGCGCTGGTACAAAAATATTTTGTGGGATATGTGTGTGTCTTCGGAACAAATGTCATCTACATAACATAACATCATCACATCATTTTGCATAGCATAAGCATCATACATCATGCTGCATATGGCACAAGAAGGGGATACAATATCGATCTTCAGAGAATGTTTTGAAAAAGTGAAAATTGTGCCAAGGCAGAAAAAGGAAATACGATATTGACCTTCGAAGTACATCTTCGGGAGAAAAAAAAATTTTACGAAGCATAGATATGCTTCATCAGAGCAGTATCGGAGTTGTCGGGATATATAAAAGTTTTTCTTCACGAAGCATAAAAAGAAGGGAAGGTGTTTTTTCGCCGAAGGCTCAAAAACGGTATGTATGTTAAATTTCATGCATCGTGAAGAATTGAATCTCAAAAAGAAATTTGTATATTACATTCAAAGTTACAAAATATTACATAGATCACATTCCAAATGTTTTTACAATAACATCTAGTCTTCCCTGAGTACTACTTCTACAGCTTCATTTAGTAGTTGTTCAACAACTTTATCCATAGCTTCGGCCATTTGTCTAATTTCGTCATCCCCCTTCGTGTGGGGGCCAGCCGACGATCCAGCAGGTTCTGAGGGAAGAGTGGATGCGGACTTATTACTATTACAAGCCGTCGTCAAGCTTGAAATCAAAAATTACAACAAAGAGATAAAAAACACTAGTTAATACCTATTTGCCCTTCGGGCTCTGTGCTTTTTTCAGCAGCTTCTGCTACTTTCCTAGCATCATGAATGCCTCTTTCACTTTTTTGAATAATTTCTCGGACCATTTCTCGGCCACCATTGTCCCAGACATCGGTGAAAAATTTTCCACTAGCCTGGCTAGCTTCGGCCGAGGGGTCTTTGATATCTTCAGGGGATAAGCTGGCTTCGGATTGTGCAAGAACCTTAACATGATCGCAGCCTTTTTTCTCTAGTATAGAAGCAATCCCCCTGGCACCCGAGAAGGCGCATATGTCACCTCGACTGTTTAGAATTTCTTCGAAGGCTTCAGCTTCGTGGCAGATCCATTCTATCGGCCCTTCTGGGTTACCTCTCACAAAATCTTCTTCACTCGAAAATGCGCCAACACTGGCGAAGCTGGTTTTTATTTTCTTTACACAATCCATGGATTTTTCGTAGCACCTTTTCTTAGAGGACCGAAGCTCTTCAACGGTTCCCTCCAAATGATTAGCCCATTGGTCGCTACATTCCCGCCTCGTCTCTTCAAGTATGCGTTCTTCTTTCGCCCGGGATAATTGCTTCTGAAGATCTTTAATTTCGCGTCTGTGAGCTTCGGCCTGAACCTTTGCAGCAGCTTCGTCCTTTTTTATCTTGTCTACCAATGTAAGCAGAATTTTATCTTTTTCTAGAGCTTCGTTTCTCAGTTTAATAACTTCTGATCGTAAATTGTTGAACGCAATTTCGTAGCTCTCGTCTTCGGCACTCTTTTGTGCTCTCAATGCGTTGCTTAGAATTAAACCCTATACGAAAAAGAATCCATATAAGAATAAAAGAATGAGTTACGAATTATAAAATTTTTCAAACGTCTAATTCCCATACCTTCAGGCTATTATACGCAAGACTATCCGCGAGATCTTCTTTTGTCATAGCACATAAGCCAGCTTCGAGCTTCGGGAATCCCATACTCCTAGCCATCTCCCGGCAGACAGATAATTCTTTGTTGTCAGGGAGACAGTATAGGAAGTCATCTTCGTTTGTCCCATTGAACACTAGTGCCCCCTTCGGATATTTTAATTATTTCGCATAGTGTTTGGCTTCATAAATCTCTTCTTCAGATAATTTCTTCCCCGAAGCATGTCGCACAATGTAATCGCATATGGTGGAAGGAGCTTCGGGGGCGGCAGTGTCAATTTCTTCAACCAAAATTGGCTCTGGCACTTTTATTTTTTCTTCGGCTTCCAGAGGTTGTTCCTTGCTGGGCTCTGAAGGCCCAGCTTCAGCCTCAGGTTGTTGCTTCAAAGCTTCAGCAACTAAAGCTTCAGTAGACACTCTAGAAAGTTCAACAGTCTTCTTTGGAGTTATGCTTGAAGACTTAATTGTCTCCAAAACGTCTAAAACGTTCGCCATTCTTTTTCTTTTTGGGGTCACAGATGGGCCCTTTTGATTTTTTATTGGCTCAGCACTTGCTGAAGGACTTAAGATTTCCAATATTTTTGGTCCTTCAACTCTCGGTTTTTCTGTCTTCTATGCTGAAGGTGCTTCAGTTTTTTCTTCGATTTTCGGCACTGGAGCTGGCTCTGTAGTTTCAGTGGTCAAAGAGACTTCACCGATAAATTCAGGCACTGTGGCCGACTCAATAAAACGTGCCCGGTGGGTGAGCACCTTCATCTTTTTTCTTTGCGACGCTGGCTCACTAGAAGCACTTGTGGCAACTTCTGTTGCAGGAGAAGTATTTTTTCTTTTGCGGCCCGGCACCGGATAATGGTAGTCAGGGTAGACAAACCCGATTGCATCAAATACCCGGTTGAGCCTCTTCTTCTTTCGGCCTCCGAAGGCTGCCGATAATGCAGTGTTTTCGGCCTTCGAATATACCCCAAGCAGTTCGTCACTTAATGTTTCAATGCTTTTTAACCATTTGTCATCAGGTTCAACAAACTTATCCCCGTATTTGAATGTGTATTTTAGTCTGACTAGTCCACCTTCGTCAGACCCTTTGATGGTCTCCTTCGGCATTTCCCACTTTCCTGCAAGTGGCCACACCCTGAAGGCAATATGCTCTTGGACCAGATCCCTTGTCCCAATAAAAGAGCAGATTGCGCCGAAAGCTCTTTGGCATTCTTCGGCCGCTTCATCCATTTCAACCTTCGGCTTTCGGAGTCCGAAGCATTGCCAGATGGGGCGCATAATGATACTCTTAACATCTTCTTGCGCTGTCAAGTCATTCTTTACATAGAACCATTCTGTCATCCAGGCCCCGGGCCACCTCTTCCGAAAGGTAGGCACAGGGCAGCTTGACCCGGAGCGAGCACCGAAGCTGTAACAACCAAAGTTGTTGTGATATTGTTCTTTCCCCCAAGGCTTCGTCTCATATACCAATTCATGAATTTTGCAAAAGCTTTTAGCATTTGGTTCTAAACCTTGGCTTTTCACAGCCCAGACAAAGATTCCCATTCTTATGATAGCTTCGGGAGTAATTTGATGAAGGTAGATTTGAAATGTTTTCAGGACTTCGACAACAAAGCTGCTTAGGGGGAACCGAAGCCCAGCCTTGAGAAAGCTTCGGAAGATAACGACCTCATCTTCTTCGGGGGTGGGGGAAGTCTTTTCTCTAGCATCAGCCCTCACAATAGATATATCTCGAAAATATCTCCCCCTCATATTGTCAATATGACTCTGCTTAATAGTGGTTTTCCCGAAAACCGTGTGACTTGGCCGCCATGGTCGATCTTCAGACTCTCCCCCGCCGCTTTCTACATCATAACTGTCGCTGTCACCGGTATCTTCAGATAAACCTTCTAATATCTCTTTAGTGATCTTTTCTGTATTGGTCTTCGACATTGCCTCAAGAAACCCTAGGTTCTTCTCTTCAGAGAGACTTAGCTTCATCTCGACAACAGCCTTCTTCTCTTCAGACATCTCTTCGGAGATCCTACTTCTCGCTTCCGAAGCTTAAAACTACGAAAGAAAACAAATATTTTTGGGCAGAAAGTTTTATAAGCAGGAAAACAGATGGCAAAGAGAGCGTGCCAAATCAAATATGGCGGGCTCCTATTTATACACTCGATATGACGGAAACTGTGTGGTCCCAGGTGTCAGTGACTTTTGCTATTCTAGCAAAGGGAAGGTGTTTTTTCGGACCTTCGGCTTAAGGCCTTCGTCCATATCGCAATCTGAATTTATTGCTAACAAATTAATATTGCGAGGGGCTACTGTTGGGGGCCTGCGTCCTCCGAAGGTCCTCAAAAACATGATTTGACAATATTTTCCAAGTGAATTATATGAACAGGTATCTTCGGACTCGGATCATGAACATGGAGTACGGTCAGGACGAAGCCCAAGCTGTACGAAGTTGATTACCAAGCTGTACGAAGAATGGTGCACAAGCCGAAGCTATGCGCAGAAAGCTTCGTCGCGATAGCAGAAAGGGGAACCGACTTAAAGATGAAAAGACTACTTAGGCCTTAATAGATTCCCATAAGTCATTAGCAAATGTAATGGACATGAATGTAATTTTTCATGGGCTACGTCCCACGCCTATAAATAGATGAACAGTACCCCCGTACTGTTCACGCTGACTTGGCATTTGCTATCCGTCATCCTTGTACTTTTGCCTTCCCGCAATCCGAAGGTACACTTGTAATTTGAACTCATTTCTATTTTTATATGATAATAAAATAGAAATGACGTTGTGATAATATTTAGATGTTTATATTACTCTTTATGTTGTATGTAAGTTCTTCGTCATAATTTATTGTACCTACGAAGATATGTTGTTTGCGACCTTCGTCCGGAACACATTATATCCCGAAGGGAAATAATGTTTCAAAGGACGAAGGGCTTTATCATTTAACACTTTTTATGTTGCCTTGTTCTTAATCCGAAGCATTTGAGAACAAGTCCCCAACAACACCCGAGGAGATACTCGGAAAATTTGTAAGTGGGTGCATGATGGTTAAAGAGGCAAGGTATGTAGATGACGCCTTGAACAGCCCACTGCCTGTCTACGAGCCACAACCTGTTTCTCTCAAGGCAACAAGCAGCAAGGAGGCACAACCAAGCAAGGTAGCTCAAGTGGAGGCTGTCGGCCTTAACGAAGATGAGATGGCGCTTATCATAAAGCGCTTCAAGACTGCACTTAAAGGACGAAAGGAGTACCCCAACAAGAACAAAACAAGGGTAAAGTGCTCCTGCTTCAAATGTGGTAAGACTGGTCACTTTATTGCAAATTGTCTCGATAATGATAGTGATCAGGGACAAGAAAAGATCGGGAAGAAGGAGAAAAAGAAGAGCTACAGGAAGGCAAAGGGCGAGGCGCACCTTGGAAAGGAATGGGACTCGGACTGCTCCTCTTACGATTCCGATGACGAAGGACTCGCTGCCTTGGCCTTCAACAAGTCTTCTCTCTTCCCCAACGAACGCCACACTTGCCTCATGGCCAAGGAGAAGAAGGTAAGTATTCGAGATACCTCTAAGTACACTACTTCTAGCGATGATGATTCTAGTGATGATGAAGTAGATTATACTGATTTATTTAAGGGTTTAGATAGAGCTAAAGTAGATAAAATCAATGAATTAATTGATGCTTTAAATGAGAAGGATAGTGTCGGCGTTTCGAGACCGGGGGGTCCCTGAGCCGACGAGTGAAGTGTCGCCGCGTGCCCCAGCCCAGATGGGTCGACGCGAGGCCGAGCGCGAAGGGGGGAAAACGAGGTGGCCGGAGATGGGCGTGAGAGAGGTGGAAATCCCGCGGCCTTCGTGTTCGTCCCGCGCCCAGGTCGGGTGCGCTTGCAGTAGGGGGTTACAAGCGTCCGCACGGGGGAAGGAGCGAGCGGCCTCACGCGAGCGCCCGTCTCATCCTCGTTCCCGCGTGGCCAAACTTCTCTAAGAGGGCCCTGGTCCCTCCTTTTATAGGCGTAAGGAGAGGGTCCAGGTGTACAATGGGGGTGTAGCAGAGTGCTACGTGTCTAGCGGAGGAGAGCTAGTGCCCTAAGTACACGCCATCGTGGCGGCCGGAGAGATTTTGGCGCCCGGTTTGTGTGATGTCGTGGCCATCGGAGGAGCGCTGGAGCCTGGCGGAGGGAGAGCTGTCGGGGTCGTCGAGTCCTTGCTGACGTCCTCTTGATTTCGTAAGGGGGCCGAGAGCCGCCATCGTCAGGGAACGTGCGGGGCGCCATCATCGCTTATCTAGCGGAGCGAGCCAGATGGGACGCCAGTCTTGTTTCCCGTAGCCTGAGTCAGCTTGGAGTAGGGTAATGATGGCGCCTCCTATTGACGTGGCCGGTCCACGCCCTAGGTTGGGCGATGTGGAGGCTCCTCCGAGGTCGAGGTCGAGTCCGTCTTCCGTGGCCGAGGCCGAGTCCGAGCCTCTAGGTCGGGCGAGGCGAAGGCCGTTGGCTGAGGCCAGGGCAGAATTTGAGTCCTAGGGTCGGGCGAAGCGGAGTTCGTCGTCTTCTGGGGGTTAGCCCAAGTCCGAGCAATGGGTCGGGCGGAGCGGAGTTCGCCGTCTTCCGGGGCTTTGCCCGAGTCCGAGCCCTGGGTCGGGCGGAGCGGAGTTCGCCGTCTTCCGGGGCTTTGCCCGAGTCCGAGCCCTGGGTCGGGCGGAGCGGAGTTCACCATCTTTTGGGGCTTTGCCCGAGTCCGAGCCCTGGGTCGGGCGGAGCGGAGTTCGCCGTCTTCCGGGGCTTTGCCCGAGTCCGAGCCCTGGGTCGGGCGGAGCGGAGTTCGCCGTCTTCCGGGGCTTAGCCTGAGTCCAAGCCCTGGGTCGGGCGGAGCGGAGCTTCCTATGGTGCATGCGGCCGGGCCTGACTTCCTGTCAGCCTCACTCTGTCAAGTGGCACCGTAGTCGGAGCAGTGCGGGCGGCGCTGTCTTTCTGTCAGACCGGCCAGTGGAGAGCCGAAGTGACGGCGGTCACTTCGGCTCTGTCAGCTGAGGTGCGCGCGTCAGGATAAAGGTGTCAGGCCACCTTTGCATTAAATGCTCCTGCGATTTGGTCGGGGTTGCTTCTTGGCGAAGACAGGGCCTCGGGCGAGCCGGGAACGTATTCGCCGCTGGAGGGGGGCCTCGGGCGAGGCGGAAATCCTCCGGGGTCGGCTGCCCTTGTCCGAGGCTAGGCTCGGGCGAGGCGTGATCGAGTCCTTCGAATGGACTGATCCCTGACTTGATCGCACCCATCAGGCCTTTGCAGCTTTATGCTGATGGGGGTTACCAGCTGAGAATTAGGAGCCTTGAGGGTACCCCTAATTATGGTCCCCGACAGTAGCCCCTGAGCCTCGAAGGGAGTGTTAGCACTCGCTTGGAGGCTTTCGTCGCACTTTTTTGCAAGGGGACCAGCCTTTCTCGGTTGCGTTTTTGTTCCGACGGGTGCGCGCGAGCGCACCCGCCGGGTGTAGCCCCCGAGGCCTCGGAGGAGTGGTTTGACTCCTCCGAGGTCTTAACGCCTCGCGCAATGCTTCGGCTGGTCTGGTCGTTCCCTCATGCGGGTTGGCCGTAGCCTGGGTGTACGGTCGGGTCCCAAGTTCTCGGGCTGGTATGTTGACGCTGTCAACGGTTTGGCCGGAGCCGGGTTTGCGAGAGCAGCCCCCGAGCCTCTGCACAGGGTGAGAGGGCGATCAGGGACAGACTCGACTTTTTTATATACGCCCCTGCGTCGCCTTTCCGCAAGGAGGAGGGGGGGAGAGCGCCATGTTGCCCTCGGTGGGCGCCGAACATGGTGTCTCCGGTGAGCTGCAAGCGGGTGATCCGAGCGGACGCCCGTGCCCCATTCGTTAGGGGTCGGCTAGGGGCCCAGAGGCGCGCCCAAAAGTACCTGCGGGTGATCTGCCGGACCCGGTCCCCTGGCGACGGGGTCCGAGGGCTCGATGCCTCCCTCTGATGGGATTCCGTTACAAGATCGTTCCCGCTGGTCTCGGAAATGTCCTAGGGTACCTCGGGAGCACAGCCCGAGCCTTGGTTATGTATCGAACGTACCCATGGTCATCCCTCGCTCTGTGTCTGAGGCGGCTGTGAACCCTTCGGGGGCCAGCCTTCGAACCCCTGATCAGTAGTGGGCGTGGAGCCCGAGTAGCCTGAGGCGGTCGTTGAACCCTTCCAAGGGGCCGGCCTTCGAACCTCTGACCAGTAGTGGGTGTGGAGCCCACGTGCTCTGAGGCGGCTGTTGAACCCTTCCGAGGGGCCAACCTTCGAACCTCTGATCAGTAGGGAGGCTCGGAGCCTGGTTCCTTCACAGGGAAGGATCCTTTTCAGGGTATCCCCCTTTCCCGGTCCCTGTTGCAAGAGAGAGAAAGAGGAAAAAAGGAAAGGGATACGAAATTGAACGACGCGGCGTACCTTTTTTGACGTGGTCATTATGGCGGAGGCGAAGCGTCGCTCGCTTCTCCTACCAGAGGCGCCGCCTGTCCCGCCACAGAGTTAATGCGACGGGGCGAGTGGTTCGCAGGGTAGCTGTTGCGCGTGCACGAGCCGTTCGAGGAACGGAACACGGGCGCGTTGTCTTCATGCCGTGAGAGAGGGTTCTCTCGCTACCCCTAGATGGGACGCAAGCTTGGCTGACGACGTGACCGCTGCTCCTGCCCACCTGCCACCGCCATTACTGCCGGCCCGTTTTCGGCCGCATTGACCGTCGCGCCAGGCTGGAGCTGCTGGGTCATGCGCTGGGTCGCCTCGAGTCGCGGTATTGGCTCCGCAGTCGAGGAGGCGCGGTGGTGGCACAGGTGGCGGTGCAGTTGCATGCACGAAGCATTCGGCGCGCCGGTTGCACGACGCGTGGGTCTGGGCCTCCCTGCCGGGCGTGTTGGGAGTCGGAGAAGTGCACCCACTCGGCGCGGTTGCACGCCGCCTGCATGGCTGCCCACCCTTTCGCCCGCTGGTCTGGGCGAAAGTGGAGAGCCGCTTGTAACCGTTGGGCGGTTGCACGCACCGCGCACGGCGGTTTGGCCTCTTCTACTCTGGGCCGGCTTGCATGACGTGTGGGACCCAGCCCCGCGCCGTAGGGGAGGACCTCGGAGCGTGTTGGAGAAGACTCAGCCCACGACGGCTGGGGACGCAAGTAGGGAGAGTCGCCTTTAAAAGGAGGGTGACCCTCTTGGAAGGCGACCGTGTCTTCGCGCTCCCTTATGCATCGTGTCTTTCCATCTTCCAAGCCCCCGGATGGGGGATATCCGCTGTCTTTCCGCTTCGTCGTTGGAGGAACGCAACTCTGCGGGAGTTGGTACCTTTCGGTCGTCGTTCGGCTTCAAGGATTTTCATCATGCAGCCCGGTCGCATCCCTCCGCCGGCGGTCACCCAAGACGGTGACCGCCAGCTCGATGGCGGGGGAGAGCGAACCGGGCCGCGGCCTCTGCCCCTCCCTCAGCCTCAAGGATTTTCATCACCAGGGCTGGGGAGTGGAGTGTGCCGAGTTGGGGTCGGCCCCCCGTGTGTGCGGTGGCCTGCTCCTTCCCTCAGTGATCGGGGGGAAGGGCGGGAGTCGTCCGTGGCGCTGGCAGCTGCACCGTGCCCGGCTCTCTGAGCCGAGCGGCTTCGGAGCCGCTCCCGGTGTCGCCTCCCACCACGGCAGCTGGAAGAGGTTCCGCCGCCGACGAGCTTGCCGGCGCCACCTGCGGACCGACCTCCAACTCTACGGCCTTCTGCCCGTCCTTGCCTCACGAGTTTGGGCATGGGCGGGGGCCTCCTGGCAGCAGCATCCGCCCTGAGGTCATCGCTGCTGCTGTTCGGCCCCCCGGAGCAGAAGTCTTCATCGTCGCCGCTGCTGGGGCGGGCGACGGCGAGCCGTTCGTCGGTCTTCTGTTGCTCCGCAGGCCCCTTTCCCATCGAGTGGGGTTGTTCGTACCTGCGGAGGTGGAACCGGAGTTCCATTTGTAATGGCACCTTGAGTGCCGGTGTTTTTGTTCATTGTGGCTGTCGAGGCCTGAACATGTATGTAAATTTGGCACAGAGCCATGTTTTTTTTCCCATTTTCGAGCACTAAGACTCGCCTGTTGGTTGTCTGAACCGCTTCACCAAGCGCGAGTCGCCCCGTGTAAAGGTGACGAGTGAGGTATCCGTATCCCGGAGGCGTAGGAGTCCCTCGGCTCAGTCAGCCTTGTCGTCCGAGGCTTCCCTTGCTTAGTTAGAGGAAACCCTCGGCCGCTCTTCGATGAGCCGAGGCCAGGGGTAGCGGTGCCAGCGCGAACAGAGGCAGAGTCGGCTCGAAAAGAAGACCAGGTCGGCCGGAGCCTGGCCGGGTCGTCCGTTAGTGGGACCGACGCCGGAATTGACCTGCCGAGGCCTCGGGCCGGGCTGATGTCCTTGGGGGACAGCTAGCCGAGGCGCTGGGGTGACCGGCCGAGCCGCCTGCTCGGGCCGGATTCTTGGAGAAGACCCTGGCGGCGATGGCCCGGCTTGGTGATGATGTTGTCCTTCAGAGCGGAGACCTTTGGACCGCGTCACCGTTCGAGGCTAGGTCGGACCTCGCCGGAGGTGTTGTCGACGCCGAGGGTGCTGCTGCTCCCTTTAGCCGTCAAGATCCGAGCCTGCAAGATCGGATTATCTTGTAGCGTGTGTTTTCTGCGGCCGCCGAGGCCGAAACACACCCTCTCCATATTGTAAAGCCGCGTCTCTTTTCCTCTTGTTTCGAGTATCTAGACTTTTTTGTTGGTAACAGAACAGTTTATGCGAGCGAGAGTTGCTTCTCACGGAAGGTGATGAGTGAGGTATCCGTATCCCGGAGGCGTAGGAGTCCCTCGGCTCGGTCGGCCTTGCCGCTTACGCGCATTCTTACTCGTCCATGGGGTTCTGTCACCGACGCAGTCGAGAAGGCTCGAAGAATCGCTCCGGCGGAAGAGCTTCCGAACATGAAGACTTGTTCGGTCCGCGGAATCACTTATCCGAACGTGAGTTACTTATGGCAGAAGGTGATGAGTGAGGTATCCGTATCCCGGAGGCGTAGGAGTCCCTCGGCTCGGTCATCCTTGGCTACTTACGTGTACTCCGTTGTTTTCAGGATCCACTTTCGAAGTAGTCGAAAAGCACGAAAGACATTTCGGCAGAAAAGATCTTTTTTCGAGGAAAATTTCGACGCAGAGGGGGTTTCCCCCTTTTAGCCCCCGAGGGAGGGTCGGGCTTTACCGAGGCAAGGCTGACCCTTCCTTGATGACTAAACTTTGCGTGAGAGCGGGGTATATGAACAACTTGAAAACATCTTAAGGGTAGAAGCGACGTAGCTGTTGGATGTTCCAAGCGTTGCTGTAGACCTCGCCTTGACTGTTGGCCAGCTTGTATGTTCCGGGTTTTAGAACTTTGGCGATGACGAACGGCCCCTCCCAGGGGGGCGTGAGCTTGTGTCGACCTCGGGCGTCTTGTCGCAGCCGAAGCACCAGGTCGCCCACCTGGAGGTCTCGGGACCGGACCCCTCGGGCGTGGTAGCGTCGCATGGACTGCTGGTACCGCGCCGAGTGTAGTAAGGCCTTGTCCCGAGCCTCTTCCAGCTGGTCCAGCGAGTCTTCTCGACTAGCTTGGTTGCTTTGGTCGTCATAGGCCCTCGTCCTCGGGGAACCGTATTCCAGGTCTGTGGGCAAGATGGCCTCGGCCTCATAGACTAGAAAGAACGGCGTGAAGCCCGTGGCTCGGCTCGGTGTCGTTCTCAGGCTCCAGACCACTGAGGGGAGTTCCTTCATCCATCGCTTGCCGAACTTGTTGAGGTCGTTGTAAATCCGAGGCTTGAGCCCTTGTAGAATCATGCCATTGGCACGCTCTACTTGCCCATTCGTCATGGGATGAGCCACGGCGGCCCAGTCTACCCGGATGTGGTGATCCTCGCAGAAGTCCAAGAACTTTCTGCCGGTGAACTAGGTGCCGTTGTCGGTGATGATGGAGTTCGGGACCCCGAAACGATGGATGATGTTGGTGAAGAACGCCACCGCCTGCTCAGACCTGATGCTGTTCAGGGGTCGGACCTCGATCCACTTGGAAAATTTGTCGATGGCGACCAACAGGTGCGTGTAGCCCCCAGGTGCCTTCTACAAGGGGCCGACGAGGTCCAGACCCCACACAGCAAAAGGCCATGTGATGGGTATCGTCTGCAGAGCCTGAGCGGGCAGGTGGGTCTGCCTTGCGTAGAACTGACACCCTTCGCAGGCGCGGACAATTCTAGTGGCGTCGGCCACCGCCGTTGGCCAGTAGAAACCTTGTCGAAAAGCATTTCCGACAAGGGCTCGAGGTGCTGCGTGGTGGCCGCAAGCCCCCAAGTGTATTTCTCGGAGGAGTTCCTGACCTTCGGTGGTGGAGATGCATCGCTGGAGGATGCCTGAAGGGCTGCGGTGGTAGAGCTCCTTCCCTTCTCCCAGCAAGACGAACGACCTGGCGCGCCACGCCAACCGCCGAGCTTCGGCTCGATCAAGGGGTAGCTCTCCTTGGTGGAGATATTGCAGGTATGGGGTCTGCCAGTTTTGATCAAGCGTGACCCCGCTTTGCTCCCCCTCGACGCGCAGCGTTTCGCCCTCGGGGGCCGAGGGTACCTCGGGCCGAACCGAGGGTGCCTCGGACTGTGCCGAGGGTACCTCGGGCTGGGCCGAGGGTGCCTCAGGCTCGGGCGCGTCGTCGATCTTGACGGAGGGTTGATGCAGATCTCGGGAGAAGACGTCCGGGGGAACCGTCGTTCGCCCCGAGGCTATTTTAGCCAGCTCGTCCGCAGTCTCGTTGTAGCGCCGAGCGATGTGGTTGAGCTCAAGCCCGTAGAACTTGTCTTCCAGGCGCCGAACCTCATCGCAGTAGGCCTCCATCTTTGGGTCGCGGCAGTGGGAGTTCTTCATGACTTGGTCGATGACGAGCTGCGAGTCACCGCGAGCGTCGAGGCATCGGACCCCTAGCTCGACGGCAATCCGCAACCCGTTGACCAGAGCCTCGTACTCAGCTACATTGTTGGACGCAGGGAAGTGGAGGCGTAGCACGTAGCGTAGGTGCTTCCCGAAGGGCGAGATGAAGAGTAGGCCTGCGCCGGCTCCTGTCTTCATCAGCGACCCATCGAAGAACATGGTCCAGAGCTCCGGTTGGATCGGGGCTGTTGGTAGCTGGGTGTCGACCCATTCAGCCACGAAGTCCGCCAAGACCTGGAATTTGATGGCCTTCCGAGGGGCAAACGAGATTGTTTCGCCCATGATTTCCACCGCCCACTTTGCAATCCTACCCAAAGCCTCTCGGCAATGGATGATCTCCCCCAGGGGGAAGGATGACACCACAGTCACCGGATGAGACTCGAAGTAGTGTCGCAACTTCCGCCGTGTCAGGATCACCGCGTACAGCAGCTTCTGAACTTGTGGGTAGCGGATTTTGGTTTCGGACAGTACTTCGCTGACAAAGTAGACTGGCATCTGAACGGGCAATGCATGCCCCTCTTCTTGCCTCTCGACCACAATCGCGGCGCTGACCATCTGAGTGGTCACGGCGACGTAGACCAAGAGGGCTTCTCCGGCAGCTGGGGGCACCAAGATAGGCGCCTATGTGAGGGGCGCCTTTAGGTTCCCGAGGGCTTCCTCGGCCTTAGGGGTCCAAGTGAAGCGCTCGGCCTTCCTTAAGAGGCGGTACAGGGGTAGACCTCTTTCGCCGAGGCTTGAGATGAAGCGGCTAAGAGCCGCGAGACATCCCATGACCCTCTGTACGCCTTTCAAGTCCTGGATGGGCCCCATGCTGGTGATGGCTGCGATCTTCTCTGGGTTGGCTTCGATGCCCCGCTCGGAGACGATGAACCCCAACAGCATGCCTTGGGGCACCCCGAAGACACACTTTTCGGGATTGAGCTTGACACCTTTCGCCTTGAGACATCGGAATGTCACTTCAAGGTCGGAAAGGAGGTTGAAGGCTTTCCTCGTCTTGACTATGATGTCATCGACGTAGGCCTCGACCGTGCGGCCAATGTGCTCACCGAACACATGGTTCATGCACCGCTGGTACGTCGCGCCCGCATTCCTCAAGCCGAACGGCATGGTGACATAGCAGTACATGCCGAAGGGTGTGATGAAAGAAGTCGCGAGCTGGTCGGACTCTTTCATCCTGATTTGGTGATACCCTGAGTAGGCATCGAGGAAAGACAGAGTTTCGCACCCAGCAGTGGAATCCACGATCTGATTGATGCGAGGCAGAGGGTAGGGAACCTTCGGACATGCTTTGTTCAGACCAGTGTAGTCTACACACATCCACCATTTCCCCCCTTTCTTTCTCACAAGCACAGGGTTGGCAAGCCATTCGGGATGGAATACCTCTTTGATGAACCCTGCCGCCATTAGCTTGTGGATCTCCTCGCCTATGGCTCTGCGCTTCTCCTCGTCGAATCGGCATAGAGGCTGCTTGACCGGTCGGGCTCCGGCCCGGATGTCCAGCGAGTGCTCGGCGACATCCCTCGGTATGCCGGGCATGTCCGAGGGACTCCACGCGAAGACGTCGGTGTTCGCGCGGAGAAAGTCGACGAGCACTGCTTCCTATTTGGGATCGAGCCCGGAGCCGATCCGGACTTGCTTGGAGGCGTCGCTGCTGGGGTCGAGGGGGACGGACTTAACCGTTTCCGCTGGCTCGAAGTTGCCGGCATGACGCTTCACATCTGGCACCTCCTTAGAGAGGCTCTCCAGGTCGGCGATGAGGGCCTCGGACTCGGCGAGGGCCTCGGCGTACTCCACACACTCCACGTCGCATTCGAACGCGTGTTTGTACGTGGGGCCGACGGTGATGACCCCGTTGGGGCCCGGCATCTTGAGCTTGAGATAGGTGTAGTTGGGGATGGCCATGAACTTCGCGTAGCAGGGCCTCCCCAATACCGCGTGGTAGGTTCCTCGGAACCCGACCACCTCGAACGTCAGGGTCTCCCTTCAGAAGTTGGAGGGTGTTCCGAAGCAGACGGGAAGATCGAGTTGTCCGAGGGGCTGGACGCGCTTCCCGGGGATGATCCCATGGAAAGGCGCAGCGCCCGCCCGGACCGAGGACAGATCGATACGCAGAAGCCCGAGGGTCTCGGCGTAGATGATGTTGAGGCTGCTGCCTCCATCCATGAGGACCTTGGTGAGCCTGACATCGCCGATGATGGGGTCCACGACGAGCGGGTATTTCCCCGGGCTCGGCACATGGTCGGGGTGGTCGGCTTGGTCGAAGGTGATGGGCTTGTCGGACCAGTCTAGGTAGACTGGCGCCGCCACCTTCACTGAACAGACCTCCTGGCGCTCTTGATTGCGGTGCCGAGCCGAGGCATTCGCCGCTTGCCCGCCGTAGATCATGAAGCAGTCGCGGACCTCGGGGAACTCTCCTGCCTGGTGATCTTCCTTCTTGTCGTCGTCGCGGGCCCTGCCACCCTCCGCGAGTGGCCCGGCCCTGTGGAAGTGGCGTCGAAGCATGACGCACTCCTCAAGGGTGTGCTTGACGGGCCCCTGGTGATAGGGGCACGGCTCCTTGAGCATCTTGTCGAAGAGGTTGGGACCTCCAGGGGGTTTCCGAAGGTTCTTGTACTCGGCAGCGGCGACAAGGTCCACGTCGGCGGCGTCGCGTTTCGCTTGCGACTTCTTCTTGCCCTTCTTCTTGGCGCCGCGCTGAGCTGACACCTCGGGGGCATCTTCCGATGGGCGGCCCTGGGGCTGCTTGTCCTTCCGGAAGATAGCCTCGACCGCCTCCTGGCCGGAGGCGAACTTGGTGGCGATGTCCATCAGCTCGCTCGCCCTGGTGGGGGTCTTGCGACCCAGTTTGCTAACCAGGTCGCGGCAGGTGGTGCCGGCGAGGAACGCGCCGATGACATCCGAGTCGGTGATGTTGGGCAGCTCGGTGCGCTGCTTCGAGAATCATCGGATGTAGTCTCGGAGAGACTCTCCCGGCTGCTGTCGGCAGCTTCGGAGATCCCAGGAATTCCTGGGGCGCACGTACGTGCCCTGGAAATTGCCGGCGAAAGCTTGGACTAGGTCGTCCCAGTCGGAGATCTACCCCGGAGGCAGGTGCTCCAACCAGGCGCGAGCGGTGTCGGAGAGGAACAGGGGGAGGTTGCGGATGATGAGGTTGTCATCGTCCGTTCCACCCAGTTGGCAGGCCAGACGGTAGTCCGCGAGCCACAGTTCTGGTCTCGTCTCCCCCGAGTACTTTGTGATAGTAGTCGGGGGTCGGAACCGGGTCGGGAACGGCGCCCGTCGTATGGCCCAGCTGAAGGCCTGCGGACCGGGTGGTTCAGGCGAGGGACT
The DNA here is from genome assembly GCA_029449295.1 of Zea luxurians. Lineage (NCBI taxonomy): Eukaryota > Viridiplantae > Streptophyta > Magnoliopsida > Poales > Poaceae > Zea > Zea luxurians. The sequence continues at coordinate 17,753,455 of JAOPSE010000039.1, forward strand.
CCAATCCTCCCCGCTGTCGTAGCGTCCCCCACGCCTGGGGTGGTAGCCTCGGCGCACCCTCTCGTCGAGGTGGGCCCGACGATCGCGGTGATGGTGCTCGTTGTCGAGGCGACCCGGGGCCATAGGCGCTGTGTTGCGCTTGCGCCCGGTGCAGACCGAGGCTTCCCGCATGAATCGGGAAGTCGCGGTACGATGTTTCGAGGGGTACCCCTGCCTCCGGGAGGCGGAGCTCTCGGCCCGCCGGACCGCGGCGCCTTCCAGGAGATCCTTGAGCTCTCCCTGGATTCACCGCCCCTCGGTGGTTGATGGCTCCGGCATCGTGCGGAGGAGCATTGCTGCTGCAGCCAGGTTCTGGCCGACCCCACTAGATGCGGGTGGCGGCCTGACCCTGACATCGTCGGTGATGCGGTGCTGGAAGCCCCGGGGTAGATGACGCATTTCTCTGGCCGGAGGTTGGCCCGCCCATGCCTGCCCGACGTCCCGGCGGATTGGCTCAAGCGCTCCTGCTCCCTCGTCGAGCCTGGCCTGCACCCCGCGGATTTGCTCGAGTTGTGGGTCGTGACCCCCAGCCGGAACGGGGACCACAGCTAGCTCCCGCGGGATGTCAACGCGAGGCATCGGCCTAGGGAGGTCACCATCCTCCGGCATGCCAAGATGGTTGCCTTTGGAGGGACCCCCTAGATCGACGTGGAAACATTCGCGGCTCGGGCCGCAGTCCTCGTCGCCGAGGCTACGGCTACCGTCGGAATAGTCGAAAAGGCAGCAGTCGCATGCGGTCATGAAGCCCCGCATGGCACTGGGGTTGCCAAGTCCGGAGAAATCCCAATAGAAGCTGGGCTCATCATCTTCCTTGGACCCAGAGGGCCCGTAGGTCGAGACATCCGTCAGCCGGTCCCAAGGTGACCGCATACGAAACCCAGAGGGTTCGGATTCGCCTCTACGAGGGCGTCCGCCAAAGCGGAGCCGCTAGGTGGGTCGAGGCTAAATCCGAAAGGTGTGGGATGGGAATCGGTCGGTACCTCTTGGTCGACGGGCGGTGATGAGGTCACGTCGGGGACTGACTGCACCGTCATCTCAGGTACGAGGGTGACACCCAGCAAGCCTTTCGCGAGCGTGCTGGTGTCGTCCGTTTGCTCGGGATTGACGCGTCGCGGAGAGACAGCGCTCGTCTTCGTCTCAGGCGCGAGGCCGATGCCCGGCGCACCCCCCGTTGGAGTGCTGGCGTTATCGACTCGCTCGACGGCCGATGAGGCGCCGCCTCCTGCTTGGCCTTGGTTGCCCTGCCTCCTCCTCCTCCATCGACGGGGAAGAGGACGAGGCGAGCTCGAAGGTTGTTCTTCCACCACGCGGGGAAGACGTCGTCGATCCCGCCGCCGGCGGGCGGACTGTCGGTCGCCACTGTCGCTGTCTCTCGGTGGTGGAAAGAGTATCATGTCGTAGCTGCCGTCGAGGGACATGAACTCAAGGCTCCCGAAACGGAGCACCGTCCCGGGCCGGAGAGGTTGCTGGAGACTACCCATCTGGAGCTTGACGGGAAGCTGTTCGTCAACACGCAGCAGGCCCCTACCTAGCGCGCCAACTGTCGGCGTTTCGAGACCGGGGGGTCCCTGAGCCGACGAGTGAAGTGTCGCCGCGTGCCCCAGCCCAGATGGGTCGACGCGAGGCCGAGCGCGAAGGGGGGAAAGCGAGGTGGCCGGAGATGGGCGTGAGAGAGGTGGAAATCCCACGGCCTTCGTGTTCGTCCCGCGCCCAGGTCGGGTGCGCTTGCAGTAGGGGGTTACAAGCGTCCGCACGGGGGAAGGAGTGAGCTGCCTCACGCGAGCGCCCGTCTTGTCCTCGTTCCCGCGCGGCCAACCTTCTCTAAGAGGGCCCTGGTCCCTCCTTTTATAGGCGTAAGGAGAGGGTCCAGGTGTACAATGGGGGGTGTAGCAGAGTGCTACGTGTCTAGCGGAGGAGAGCTAGTGCCCTAAGTACACGCCATCGTGGCGGCCGGAGAGATTTTGGCGCCCGGTTTGTGTGATGTCGTGGCCGTCGGAGGAGCGCTGGAGCCTGGCGGAGGGACAGCTGTCGGGGCCATCGAGTCCTTGCTGACGTCCTCTTGCTTTCGTAAGGGGGCCGAGAGCCGCCATCGACAGGGAACGTGCGGGGCGCCATCATCGCTTATCTGGCGGAGCGAGCCAGATGGGACGTCGGTCTTGTTTCCCGTAGCCTGAGTCAGCTTGGAGTAGGGTAATGATGGCGCCTCCTGTTGACATGGCCGGTCCACGCCCTAGGTTGGGCGATGTGGAGGCTCCTCCGAGGTCGAGATCGAGTTCGTCTTCCGTGGCCGAGGCCGAGTCCGAGCCTCTAGGTCGGGCGAGGCGGAGGCCGTTGGCTGAGGCCAGGGCGGAATTTGAGTCTTGGGGTCTGGCGAAGCGGAGTTCGTCGTCTTCTGGGCTTAGCCCAAGTCCGAACCCTGGGTCGGGTGGAGCGGAGTTCGCCGTCTTCCGGGGCTTTGCCCGAGTCCGAGCCCTGGGTCGGGCGGAGCGGAGTTCGCCGTCTTCTGGGGCTTTGCTCGAGTCCGAGCCCTGGGTCGGGCGGAGCGGAGTTCGTCGTCTTCTGGGGCTTTGCCCGAGTCCGAGCCCTGGGTCGGGCGGAGCGGAGTTCGCCGTCTTCCGGGGCTTAGCCCGAGTCCGAGCCCTGGGTCGGGCGGAGCGGAGCTTCCTATGGTGCGTGCAGGCGGGCCTGACTGCCTGTCAGCCTCACTCTGTCAAGTGGCACCATAGTCGGAGCGATGCGGGCGGCGCTGTCTTTCTGTCAGACCGGCCAGTGGAGAGCCGAAGTGACGACGGTCACTTCGGCTCTGTCAGCTGAGGGGCGCGCGTCAGGATAAAGGTGTCAGGCCACCTTTGCATTAAATGCTCCTGCGATTTGGTCAGGGTTGCTTCTTGGCGAAGACAGGGCCTCGGGCGAGCCGGGAACATATTCGCCGCTGGAGGGGGGCCTCGGGCGAGGCGGAGATCCTCCGGGGTCGGCTGCCCTTGTCCGAGGCTAGGCTCGGGCGAGGCGTGATCGAGTCCTTCGAATGGACTGATCCCTGACTTGATCGCACCCATCAAGCCTTTGCAGCTTTATGCTGATGGGGGTTACCAGCTGAGAATTAGGAGCCTTGAGGGTACCCCTAATTATGGTCCCCGACAGATAGATTGTTAGAAAAACAAGAGGATATCTTATATGAGGAGCATGATAAATGTGTTAGTGTGCAAAAATCTCTTGCCTTGGAGATTAAGAGGAATGAAATGCTATCTTCTGAGTTATCTGCTTGCCATGAAACTGTGTCTAGTTTAAAGAGTTTAAATAATGATTTAAATGCTAAGCTAGAGGAAGCTAATAAATCTAGTTCATGTGTAGAGCATGTTAGTATTTGTAATAGATGTAAGGACTTTGATGTTAATGCTTGTAATGAACATCTCATTGCTATTACAAAATTGAATGATGAAGTGGCAAGTCTTAATGCTCAACTTAAGACTTGCAAAAATGATCTTGATAAATTGAAATTTGCTAGGGATGCCTACACAATTGGTAGACACCCTTCCATTAAGGATGGACTTGGTTTTCGAAAGGAAACCAAGAACTTAACAAGCCAAAAGGCTCCCGTTCTCAACAAGGAGAAAGGGAAGGCTCTTATGGCTAGTAGTTTTCAAAAGTGTCATGCCTACATGTATGATAGAAAATATTCTAGGAATGCTCATAGGAATTGTGATCATAATGCTTTAGATTCACATGCTATGTTTGCCTCTAGCTCTACTTTTGTGCATGGTAGATGTTGGGGGCCTTCGGCTTCCGAAGGTCCTCAAAAACATGATTTGATAATGTTTTCCAAGTGAAATATGTGAACAGGTATCTTCGGATTCGGATCATGAGCATACAGAGCATGGTTAGGATGAAGCCTGAGCGAGACGAAAGGTGATTATGACGAAGGACAAGGTGATCACGAAGCTGTACACATGAAAGCTTCGGCATGACAGTAGAAAAGGGGAACCGACTTAAAGATGAAAAGGCAAATTAGACCTCGAAGAATTACTATAGCATTATTAGCAAACATAAAGGGCGTGAATGTAATTTTACATGGGCTGCGTCCCTTGCCTATAAATAGATGAACAGTACTCCCGTACTGTTCACGTTGACTTGGCATTTGCTCTCACGTCACGCTTGTACCCCTTCTTTTCTTCGAGTCAAAGGTACATTCATAATCTATCATTGTGAATACAGCAATGCGAATTAAAATAAGTCAACAATAACATTTAAAGTGTTTATATTACTTTTCCATATCTTGTGTATGAATCCTTCATCATTTATTGTGTTCATGAAGGCTTGTCCTTCATGACCTTCATCCGAAATTCATTATATCCGAAGGGAGATAATGCTTCAAAGGACGAAGGACTTTAACATTTAACACTTTTATGTTGCCTTGTTCTTAACTCTTAGTATTTGAGAACAAGTCCCCAACATTGGCGCCCACCTCCTGTGAACTCACTTCCACTTTTTGAGTTCCGAACACCTTCGGCAAGCATAGACCTTCGTCATGCCGCCAAAGAAAGCTCAGCAATAGGGGCTGCCGCTCTGCAGCCGTTGGACCCCAACCAGGAGACCCTCTCTCTTCGAGAGGCCCGAAACCAGAAGAGGAAGGCCATCAGTCCAACACCTCAGGAAGACAACTTGGACCAAGAGATCAGAAATATGGAGATGCTCCATCAGCAGGTACAAAGGAAGAAGGAAAAGATGGCTAGGCTGGCTGATCTGCAAAGGCAGATAGACGAAGCCTCTGAAGAAGTTCGCCATCTTACTCAAGATGAGCAGAACCGAAGGCCTCAGTACAGAGACCTTCATCAAGAGGGCTTCTTCAACGAAGATGACTGGTATGAGAATTTCCATCATGGAAATTTTGCTTTTGATGATGCTTCTCCTCTGTCAGCAGAACTGCAGGCTACACCTTGGCCTCCGTCCTACAAGCCACCTCAGCTCCCCATGTACGACGGTCATTCAGATCCGAAGCAGTTTTTAATGAGCTACGAAGCAACAATATCTTCCTATGGTGGCAATACCGCAGTCATGGCGAAGTCTTTCGTCATGGCTGTCAGGAATGTTGCACAAACCTGGTACTCCTCCCTTCGGCCAGGAACAATCACATCATGGCAGAAGCTGAAGGATATGCTGATCACCGGTGTTGGGGGCCTTCGTCCTCCGAAGGTCCTCAAAAACATGATTTGACAATGTTTTCCAAGTGGATTATGTGAACAGGTATCTTCGGACTCAGAATTATGAACATAAAGCACGGTCAGGACGAAGCCTAAACCAGACGAAGGACGAGCTGATTACCAACTACGAAGGATGGTGCACAGCCGAAGCTGTGCGCAGGGAAGCTTCGTCGCGATAGTAGAAAGGGGAACCGACTTAAAGATGAAAAGACTACGTGGGCCTTGACAGATTTCCATAAGCCATTAACAAATGTAATGGACATGGATGTAATTTTACGTGGGCTGCGTCCCGCGTCTATAAATAGATGAACAGTACTCCCGTACTGTTCACGCTGATTTGGCATTGGCATTTGCGTCACGCTTGTACTTTTTACCTTCTCTCAAGACCGAAGGTACATTTGTAATTTGTAATCATTTCTATTTCTCTGTGTTAATAAAATAGAAATGATTCTATGATTTACATTTCATGTTTTGTATGAATCCTTCGTTATTACTTGTTATATTTACGAAGGTATGTCTCTTGTGACCTTCGTCCGGAACTCATTATTCCCGAAGGGGAATAATGTTTGGTAGGACGAAGGGCCTTAACATTTAACACTTTTTATGTTGCCTTGTTCTTAATCCGAAGCATTTGAGAACAAGTCCCCAACATTGGCGCCCACCTCCGGTGAACTCACTTCCACTTCGAGTTTTTTGAACACCTTCGGAAGCTGTAGATCTTCGCTATGGCACCGAAGAAAGCTTCAGCGGCTGGGGCTTCAGCACTGCAACCGCTGGACCACAACCAGGACACCGTCTCTCTTCGGGAGGCTCGAAGCCAGAAGAGAAAGGCCGTCAGCCCGACACTTCAGGAGGAAGAGCTAGACCAAGAAATCAGGGATATGGAGATTCTACATCAACAGGTGCAAAGGAAGAAGGAGAAGATGGCCCGGCTAGCTGAGTTGCAACGGCAGATAGACGAAGCCTCTGAGGAAGTCCGCCATCTTACCCATGATGAGCAAAACAGAAGGCCTCAGCAGAAAGACCTTCATCAGGAGGGCTTCGTCAACGAAGATGACTGGTATGACAATTTCCATCAGGGAAATTTTGTTTTCGATGATGCTTCTCCTTTGTCCGCTGAGCTGCAGGCTACACCTTGGCCTTCATCCTATAAGCCACCCCAGCTTCCCATGTTCGACGGTCACTCAGACCCGAAGCAGTTCTTGATGAGCTACGAAGCAACAGTGTCTTCGTATGGGGGCAATGCTGCAGTCATGGCGAAGTCTTTCGTCATGGCCGTCAGGAATGTTGCTCAGACCTGGTACTCCTCTCTTCGACCAGGAACGATCACCTCATGGCAGAAGCTGAAGGATATGTTGTTAACCAGCTTTCAAGGATTTCAGACAAAGCCGGTCACTGCTCAAGCCTTATTCCAGTGTACTCAGGACCATGAAGAATACCTTCAGGCGTATGTCAGAAGGTTCTTGCGTTTGAGGGCGCAGGCTCCAACGGTGCCCAATGAAATTGTTATCGAAGCCATGATCAAGGGGCTTCGACCTGGGCCTGCAGCTCAATACTTTGCTAGAAAGCCGCCTCAGACCCTGGAGAAACTGCTCCAAAAGATGGATGAGTACATTCGTGCTGACAATGACTTTCGCCAAAGAAGGGAGGAGGCCTTCAGATTTTCTGAAATGACCAGGGGCTTCGGAGGAAGATACTACCCGAGGCATGTCCGGTCCATCCACAGCTCCACTCAGAATGATGATAAGGGGAGTCAGCAGAGCAGACCGCAGTGCTCCTCACAGGCTTCGGGGCAACAACAAGCTTCCTTCCGGCCACCAGCTCCGAGAGGCAGAGGCGCCAGGGGCTTCGGCGGAAGATTCGGAGACCAACCAAGGAAATTGTTTTGCTTGTTCTGTGGAGAAAACAAGGGCCATACCACCAGGACGTGCTATATTACAATCCAGAAGCAAAAGGAGATAGCCGAAGCTGCATCTCAACAAGTTCAGCCGAAGCAGGTCATGCATACTGCTTCGTATCATCCGCCTTACATCCCACAATACATAGACAACCACCCTGCAGCTTCTGTAGCTTCGGCAAGTCAACCTCAAGCTTCCTGGCAACAGCCCCCGCCTCCACCTCCATTGCAACAGGGTCAACAGCCAGAAGGGAGTCAATATGCTCCACATCAAAGGGACTTCAGAGAACAATCCGAAGCTCGCACAGTCAACAGCACTGTGCCAGAGTCGAAGCACATTTATTGACACATATCCTACCTTTGATAGCAGTCTTTTCCATTCAGTTCTATTCTCTGTAGCAAAAAACATTGATAGTTTCCATGTAATAATTTCGCTGTTTCCCACGAGGAAAATCTATTTTCTCCACAGGTTTAAGTTGATGAAGTTTTTGTGTTAACAAGGAGGACCTTCGAAGTATTAAAAATCCTTCGGATTAACAGAAAGTCGTTCTAAGGAACGCAGAGTAAGTTCATGAAGTCACAAAAAGCCGTTCCAAAGGGAGCGCAGTGTAAGTTTTCTGCTCAAAAGTCGTTCCTAAAGGAATGCAGAGCATACAGCGAAAAGTCAACGCTGATACCGCCTAAGTAAAAGGCGAAGAAGCTCCAAAGACGTTCCTAAGGGAATGCAGAGCTTATACCGTCTAAGTAAAAGGCGAAGAAGCTCCAAAGACGTTCCTAAGGGAATGCAGAGCTTATACCGTCTAAGTAAAAGGCGAAGAAGCTCCAAAGACGTTCCTAAGGGAATGCAGAGCTTACGAATATATTTTGTGTGTATCTTCGGAACAAATGTCATTTGCATAACATAACATCATTACATCATTTTGCATAACATAAGCATCATACATCATGTTGCATTTGGCAAACGAAGGGGACACAGTATCAACCTTCGAAAGGACGCTTTGAGAAAGTGAAAATTGTATAAAGTCACGAGGGAATACAATGATAATCTTCGGAATACAACTTCGGAGAATATTTTTACGAAGCATGGATGCGCATCATCAGAATATAATCTTCGGAAAATAGCTTCGGAGAATGTTTTTATGAAGCATGGATGAGCATCATCAGAGTAATATCAAAATTATATAGCTTCGGAGAATGTTTTCACGAAGCATGGACGCGATTTATCAGAACAGTTTTAACGGAGAATGTTTTCTTCACGAAGCATGAAAAGAAGGGAAGGTGTTTTTTCGCCGAAGGCTCAAAAATGGTATGTATATAGAATTTCATGCATCGTAAAGAATTGAATAATGAAAAGAGACTTGTATTTTACATTCAAATGTACACAATATTACAGAGATCACGTTTCCAATGTTTTTTCTAATAACATTTAGTCTTCTCTTAGTACTGCTTCGGCGGCCTCATTTAGAAGTTGATCAACAACCTTATCCATGATAGCTTCGGCCATTTGTTTAATCTCGTCATCTCCTTTTGTGTGGGGATCGGCAGTCGATTCAGCAGCTTCTGAGGGAAGAGAACATTTCTTCATTACTATTACAAATTGCGAGCAAAGTTTGAAATAAAAATTACAACACGATAAGAACGACTAATTAATACCTAATTGCCTTGCGGGCTCTGTACTTCTTTCGGCAGCTTCTGCCACTTTCCTGGCATCATGGATGCCTTTTTCGCTCCTTTGGATGATTTCTTGCGCCATTCCTCGGCCGCCGTCGTTCCAGATATCAGTAAAAAATTTGCCACCAACCACGCTTGCTTCGGCCGAGGGGTCCTTGATGTCTTCGGAAGATAAGGCAGCTTCGGACTGAGCTAAAAATTTTATATGCCCGCAACCTTTCTTCTCTAAGACAGAAGCAATTCCTCTGGCGCCCGAAAAAGCGCAGATGTCGCCGCGACTGCTCAGGATCTCCTCGAAGGCCTCTGCTTCGTGACTAATCCATTCCAGTGGACCTTCGGGATTGCCTCGAGAGAAATTCTCTTCGCTGGAGAAGGCGCCCACGCTGGCGAAGCTGGTTTTAATTTTATTCACGCATTCTACAGATTTAACATAACAGTTCCTCTGAGAAGCACGAAGCTCTTTAACACTTAACTCCAATTTATTGACCATATGATCACTGAGTTCTCGTTTTGTTTCCTCCAGCACACGTTCCTCTTTAGCCCTAGCTAGCTGTTTCTGAAGATCTTTAATTTCACGCTTTTGGGCTTCGGCCTGGGCTTTTGAAGCAGCTTCGTCCTTCTTTACTTTATCTACCAGTGTAAGCAGAATTTTATCCTTTTCCAGAGCTTCGTTCCTCAGTTTGATAACTTCGGAGCGTAAATTGTTAAACGCAATATCATAGCTTTCATCTTCGGCGCTTTTTTGGGCTCTTAACGCGTTGCTCAGAATCAGGCCCTGTATAAAAAAGAATCCATATAAGAATAAAGGAATGAATTACGCATTAAAAAGTTTTTTCAAACGCTTAGTTTCCATACCTTTAGGCTATTATATGCAAGACTGTCTGCAAGATCCTCTTTCGTCATGGCGCATAATCCAGCTTCGAGCTTCGGGAATCCCATGCTTCTAGCCATTTCCCGGCACACGGATAATTCTTTATTGTCTGGGAGGCAATACAGGAAATCATCTTCGTTTGTCCCATTAAATATCACTGCCCCCTTCGGATATTTTAGCTCTTTCGCATAATGGTTGGCTTCATAAGTTTCTTCTGCAGATAGTTTTTTCCCCGAAGCGTGTCGTATAATGTAATCGCATATGCTGGCAGGAGCTTCGGGGATGGCAGTGTCAATTTCTTCAACTAAAACTGGTTCTGATATTTTTATTGCTTCGGCTTCCAAAGGTTGCTCCTTGTAGGGCTCTGAAGGCCCAGCTTCAGCTTCAGCTTGTTGCGTCGAAGCTTCAGTAGAAGCTTCAGCAACTTCAACACTCTTTTTTGGAGTTGTGCTTGAAGACTTAATTGTCTCCAAGACATCTAGTACGTTTACCATTCTTTTCCTTTTTGGGGTCACCGATGGCCCCTTTTGGTTTTTTATTGCTTCGACATTTACCGAAGGACTTAAGATTTCAGACATTTTTGGCTCGTCAACCTTCGGTTTCTCTGATTTTTCCGCAGAAGGCGCTTCAATCTTTTCTTCCCTCTTCGGCACTGAAGCTGGTTCGGTAGCTTCAGAGGCCAAAGAGACTTCACCAATAAATTCTGGCATTGTGGCCGGCTCAATAAAACGCACTGGGTGGGTGAGCACCTTCATCTTTTTCCTTTCAGGCGCTGGCCCACTAGTAGCGCTCGTGGTAGCTTTTGTTGCAGGAGAAGTATTTTTCCTTTTGCGACCCAGCACCGGATAGTGATAGTCAGGGTACATAAACCTGACTGCGTCAAACACACGGTTGAGCCTTTTCTTCTTTCGGCCTCCGAAGGCTGCTGATAGCGCAGTATTTTTGGCCTTCGAATATGCCCCAAGTAGTTCATCACTTAAAGTTTCAATGCTCTTCAGCCAGTCATCATCAGGTTCAACAAACTTATCTGCATATTTGAATGTGTATTTCAGTCTGACCAGTCCGCCTTCGTCGGACTCTCCAATGGTCTCCTTCGGCATTTCCCACTTTTCTGCAAGTGGCCATACCCTGAAGGCAATGTGCTCTTGGACCAAGTCCCTTGTCCCAATGAAAGAGCAGACTATGCCGAAGGCTCTTTGGCATTCCTCGGCTGCTTCGTCCATTTCAACCTTCGGCCTTCGAAGTCCAAAGCGTTGCCAGATGGGGCGCATAATGATACTCTTGACATTTTCTTGCACTGTTAAGTCATTTTTTACATAGAACCATTCAGTCATCCAGGCTCCGGGCCATCTCTTCCGAAAGGTTGGTACAGGGCGGCTTGACCCGGAGCGGGCACCGAAGCTGTAACACCCAAAATTATTGTGATATTGTTCTTTTCCCCATGGCTTCGTCTCATATAACAGTTCATGAATATTGCAAAAACTTTTAGCATTTGGTTCTAAACCTTGGCTTCTTGCAGCCCAGACAAATATCCCCATTCTTATGATAGCTTCGGGGGTAAGTTGATGAAGGTAGACTTGAAATGTTTTCAGTACCTCAACAACAAAGTTGCTCAGGGGAAATCGAAGCCCAGCCTTGAGAAAGCTTCGGAAGATTACAACTTCATCTTCTTCGGGGGTGGGAGAAGTCTTTTCTCCAGCGTCAGCCCTCACAATAGATATATCTCGAAAATATCGCCCCCTCATATTATCAATATGACTCTGCTTGATGTTGGTTTTCCCGAAAACCGTGTGACTTGGCCGCCATGGTCGATCTTCGGCATCTTCCCCACCACTTTCTACATCATAGCTGTCGCTGTCACCAGTATCTTCGGACAAACCTTCGAGAATCTCCTTGGTGATTTTCTCTGTATTGGTCTCCGCCATCGCAATCAGGAACCCCAGATTCTTCTCTTCCTCGAGACTCAGCTTCGTATCCGCAGGGATCTTCTTGCCTTCAGACATCTTCGGAAATGCTAAAAAACTGTTTTCAGGGCCGAAGCTTCGAAATCAAAAAGGTCACCAATCTTAATGCACAAGAGCTAAAAATTTAGTGGACCGAAGCAGATGGCAAGTGTGCGTACCAAATGAGTTGGCGGTGTGATCTTATTTATACACCCAGGGCGTTGAAAATTGAAAGACCCCACTTGTCAGTGAATGTTGCTATTCTAGCAAAGGGAAGGTGTTTTTTCGGACCTTCGGCTCAAGGCCTTCGTCCATATCGCAATCTGAATTTATTATTATTAAATTAATATTGCGAGGGGCTACTGTTGGGGGCCTTCGTCCTCCGAAGGTCCTCAAAAACATGATTTGACAATGTTTTCCAAGTGGATTATGTGAACAGGTATCTTCGGACTCAGAATTATGAACATAAAGCACGGTCAGGACGAAGCCTAAACCAGACGAAGGACGAGCTGATTACCAACTACGAAGGATGGTGCACAGCCGAAGCTGTGCGCAGGGAAGCTTCGTCGCGATAGTAGAAAGGGGAACCGACTTAAAGATGAAAAGACTACGTGGGCCTTGACAGATTTCCATAAGCCATTAACAAATGTAATGGACATGGATGTAATTTTACGTGGGCTGCGTCCCGCGTCTATAAATAGATGAACAGTACTCCCGTACTGTTCACGCTGATTTGGCATTGGCATTTGCGTCACGCTTGTACTTTTTACCTTCTCTCAAGACCGAAGGTACATTTGTAATTTGTAATCATTTCTATTTCTCTGTGTTAATAAAATAGAAATGATTCTATGATTTACATTTCATGTTTTGTATGAATCCTTCGTTATTACTTGTTATATTTACGAAGGTATGTCTCTTGTGACCTTCGTCCGGAACTCATTATTCCCGAAGGGGAATAATGTTTGGTAGGACGAAGGGCCTTAACATTTAACACTTTTTATGTTGCCTTGTTCTTAATCCGAAGCATTTGAGAACAAGTCCCCAACAACCGGTTTCCAAGGGTTTCAAATGAAGCCAGTCACCGCTCAAGCTCTATTTCAGTGCACCCAAGATCACGAAGAATATCTTCAGGCGTATGTCCGAAGATTCTTACGCCTGAGGGCACAAGCACCAACAGTGCCCAATGAAATTGTCATTGAGGCCATGATTAAGGGGCTTCGGCCGGGACCTTCAGCCCAATACTTCGCCAGAAAGCCCCCTTAGACTCTGGAGAAATTGCTTCAGACAATGGATGAGTACATCCACGCTGACAATGATTTTCGACAGAGAAGAGAGGAAGCTTACAGGTTCTCCGAAATAGCCAGGGGCTTCGGAGGAAGAATTCATCCCAGACATGTCAGATCAATTCATTCCACTCAGAATGATGATAGGGGAAGCTAGCAGCAGAGGCCGCAATATTCCTCCCAGGCTTCGGGGCAGCAACAGAGCTATCCTCGACCTCCTGCTCTAAGGGGCAGAGGTGCCAGGGGCTTCGGAGGGAGATTTGGGGATCAGCCCAGGAAGATTTATTGCCTATTCTGCGGTGAGGACAAGGGCCATACCACCAGAATGTGCCATGTTGCCATCCAGAAACAAAAGGAGATAGCAGAAGCTGCGGCCCAACAGAGCCAGCCGAAGCAAGTTATGCACACTGCTTCGTACCATTCACCATACATTCCAGAGTATGTAGGCAACCACCCTACAGCCTCTGTCGCTTCGGCAAGCCAACCTCAGGCATCCTGGCAACAGCTTCCCCCTCCACCACCAATGCAACAAGGCCAGCAGCCAGAAGGGAGTCAGCATCCCCACCTCCAACGGGACTTTAGAGAAGAGTCCGAAGCTCGCACAGTCAATAGTACTGTGCCAGAATCGAAGCATATTTACTAGCAAATATCCTACTTCGGCAGCAGTTTTTACATTCAGTTTCATTTTCTTTTTAATAAGGAACAATTATTGAAAGCCTAAGTGTTTTTTGTCATTTTTCAATTTCTTGTAATAGCTTCGTTTTCGCCACAGTAAAATATACTTTCTCCACAGAATAGCGGAGTTGCCGAAGCATAAGAATTTATGGTTACAAGGAGAATTTCGAAATAACAAAAGTCGTTCCTAAGGGAGCGCAGTGTAAGTTTTCTGCTCAAAAGTCGTTCCAAAGGGAATGCAGAGCCTACAGCGAAAAATAAACGCTGATACCGCTGAAAGTAAAAGGCGAAGAAGCTCCTAAGGGAGGCTTATAGCAAAAAATAAACGCTGATTCCGCTGAAAGTAAAAGGCGAAGAAGCTCCTAAGGGAGGCTTACAGCGAAAAATAAACGCTGTTCCGCTGAAGTAAAAGGCGAAGAAGCTCCTAAGGGAGGCTTAGAGTGAAAAATAAACGGCGATCTTCGACAAATATCATTTTGCATAACATCACATCATCACATCATTTGCATAGCATAACATCATACATCATATTGCATCAATGACGCAAGAAGGGGATCAATGTTGACATTTGGAGATTGTTTCGAAGAAACAGTGCCAAGGCACAAAAAAGTAAATATTGAAGAAGCATTCCTTTGTCAGATTCTTGGATGTTTTTATGAAAATACGGATATTATTTATGAAGCATGAAAAGAAGGGAAGGTGTTTTTTCGCCGAAGGCTCAAAAAACAGTATGTATGTAAAGTTTCATGCATCGTAAAGAATTAAACCATAAGTAGCTTATATATTACATTCAAAGTTACAAAATATAATACATGTTCAATAAATATTACATTCCAAATGTTTTCACAATAACTTCTAGTCTTCCCTTAGAACTACTTCTGCAGCTTCGTTTAGTAGTTGATCAACAACTTTATCCATGATCGCTTCAGCCATTTTTCTAATTTCATCGTCCCCCTTCACGTGGGGGTCCGCCGATGGCTTCGCAGGCTCTGAGGGGCGAGAAAGTGTGGTTGTGTTACAAAGCGTTAACAGGTTCGAAATCAAAAAATTACAATAGAGCCAAAAACTGCTAGTCAGTACCTATTTGCACTTCGGCATCCGCACTTTTCTCAGCGGTCTCTGCTACTTTTCTGGCGTCATGAATACCTTTCTCGCTCTTTCGTATAATTTCTTGGGCCATCTCCCGGCCACCATTGTCCCAGATATCGGTGAAAAATTTTCCGCCAATCAGGCTCGCTTCGGCCGAAGGGTCTTTTATATCTTCAAAAGACAAGGCGGCTTCGGATTGTGCCAAAAATTTCACATGGTCACAGCCTTTCCTCTCCAAAATGGTGGCAATCCCCCTGGCACTCGTAAAAGCACATATATCTCCACAGCTATTCAAAACTTCTTCAAAGGCTTCGGCTTCGTGGCTGATCCATCCAATTGGACCTTCGAGGTCACCCCTTACGAAGTTCTCCTCACTTGAGAATGCGCCGACGCTGGCGAAGCTGGTTCTTATTTTCTTAACACATTCTATAGATTTTTCATAACACTTTTTCTTGAATCCATGAAGCTCTTCAACGTTTTTTCTAAATGATTGGCCCATTGTTCACTAATTTCTCGATTTGTTTCTTCAAGTGTGCACTCTTCTTTAGCTCTGACTAGTTGTTTCCGAAGATCTTCAATTTCGCGCTTCTGAGCTTCAGCTTGAGCTTTGAAAGCAGCTTCGTCTTCTTTTATTTTATTCAATAACGAGTGCAATATTTTATCTTTTTCGAGACCTTCGTTCCTTAGTTCAATTACCTCGGAACGAAGGTTGCTCAAGGCTATGGTATACCCTTCGTCTTCGACATCTTTTTGTGCCCTCAGGGCATTGCTAAGTATAAGACCCTGGGAAAAATGTTTGTTAATAAGGTTAAGCAAATGAAAAATTTTGGTTTCAAGAAATAATACAAAGATTTCATTTTTTTACCTTTAAACTATTGTACGCTAAGCTGTCAGCCAGCTCGTTCTTTGACAACACTGAGAGCTCGTCTTCTAGTGTTGGGAATCCGAAGCTTTTGCTTATCTCCCGACAGACTGAAATCTCCTTGCTGTCAGGGAGACAATACAAGAAGTCTTCTTCTCCACTGCCGTTGAATATCAACGCCCCCTTGGGATATTTTAGCCTTTGGGCATAGAACTGAGCCTCCTGCTTTTCTTTTTCAGTCAACTCCTTCCCCGAAGCATGTCGTAAAATATAATTGGAAGCTTTAGAAAAGGCTTCGGGGGTGGCAGTGCCACTTTCTTCAACAAAGATTTGTTTTGCAGTTTCTGTTTCTTTGGTTTCCAAGAATTTTATCTTGGCGGCCTCTGAAGGCCTAGCTTCAGTTTCAGCTTGGTGCTTTGAAGTTTTGGCCTCAGAGGCTTCGATTTGCACTTCGGGAGTTTCGGTAATTTTCTTTGGTGTAGTGCTTGAAGACTTTATTGTCTCCAATACATCTAGTACATTAACCATCCTTTTTCTTTTGGGGGTCAACGCTGGCCCCTTTTGGCTTTTTGGTACTTCAACTTTTGCTGAAGGACTTAAAATTTCAGATGTCCTTGTTTCTTCAGCCCTCGGTTCTTCTATTTTCCTTATCTCCGGCATTGTGACAGGCTCTTCAATATTTTTCAGGGGAGTCGTCTCTTTGGCTTCGGGGGCCGAAGAGGATTCACCGACAAACTCAGGCAATGTGGCCGGTTCAATATAGCGTGGACGGTGTGTAAGAACCTTTACCTTTTTACTCTTCGGCGCTGGCTCACTAAGAGCGGCTGAGGCGGCTTCCTTCGTAGACGCCGTATCTTTCCTTTTTTGACCCCGTGTTGGGTAACGGTAGTCAGGATACACAAACCCAATGGCATCAAATACTCGGTTGAGCCTTTTCTTCTTCCGGCCTCCGAAGGCTGCGGATAGTGCAGTATCTTCTGCCTTCGAGTATGGCCCAAGCAGCTCATCGCTTACGGCCTCAATACTTTTCAGCCAGTGGTCATCTGGCTCGACAAACTTATCTCCATATTTGAAAGTGAATTTTAACCTAACTAGTCCACCTTCGTTAGGTTCGCTGATGGTTTCCTTTGGCATTTCCCACTTATCTGCAAGTGGCCATACCCTGAAGGCAATGTGTTCTTGGATCAAATCCTCGTCCCGATGAAAGAGCAAACTACTCTGAAGGCTCTCCGGCATTCTTCGGCTGCTTCGTCAATTTCCACCTTCAGTTTCCGAAGGCCGAAGCGTTGCCAGTTAGGGCGCATAATGATACCTTTAATATCTTCTCGCGCTTTCAAGTCGTTTTTCACATAAAACCATTCCTTCATCCAGTCCCTAGGCCATCTTTTCCGAAAAGTTGGCACGGGACAGCTTGATCCAGAGCGGGCACCGAAGCTATAACAGCCAAAATTGTTGTGATATTGCTCCTTACCCCATGGTTTCGTCTCATACAATAACTCATGCATATTGCAGAAACTTTTTGCATTTGGTTCCAAACCTTGGCTCTTCACGGCCCATACGAAGACTCCCATCCTTATGATTGCTTCAGGATTAATTTGATGAAGGTAGATTTCAAATGTCTTCAAAACTTCTACCACGAAATTGCTCAAAGGAAACCGAAGTCCAGCCTTAAAGAAGCTTCGGAATATCACGACTTCATTTTCCTCGGGAGTCGGACAAGTTTTCTCTCCTTCGTCAGCCCTTACAATAGATAAATCCCGAAAATACATGCCCCTCATATTGACAAGATGGCTTTGTTTAATGCTTGATTTTCTAAAAACTGCATGGCTTGGTCGCCAAGGTCGATCTTCGGAATCTTCACCGCCACTTTCCACATCATAGCTGTCACTATCACCAGTGTCTTCAGACAAACCCTCTAAAATCTCCCTAGTAATCTTCTCTGTATTTGTCTTTGCTATTGATTCAAGGAAGCCGAGATTCATCTCTTCGGAAAGGCTTAGCTTCGACTCAGCGACGGTTTTCTTGTCTTCAGACATCTTCGAAAATGCTAGGAAAGTGCTCTTAAAGACGAAGCTTGAAAATGTAAGAAGCCAGGCAAGCATTGGTGTGCAAAGAGCTAAAAATTAGGAAGGCAGGAGTCGGTGGCAAGAAAGCGTGCTAAATGTGCTGGCGGTGCGTTCTTATTTATACGCCCAGTACGTTGCAAGTGGCAGGGCCCCACTTGTCATTAACTGTTGCTATTCTAGCAAAGGGAAGGTGTTTTTTCGGACCTTCGGCTTAAGGCCTTCGTCCATATCGCAATCTGAATTTATTATTCTAGCAAATTAATATTGCGAGGGGCTACTGTTGGGGGCCTTCGGCTTCCGAAGGTCCTCAAAAACATGATTTGATAATGTTTTCCAAGTGAAATATGTGAACAGGTATCTTCGGATTCGGATCATGAGCATACAGAGCATGGTTAGGACGAAGCCTGAGCGAGACGAAAGGTGATTATGACGAAGGACAAGGTGATCACGAAGCTATACACAGGAAAGCTTCGGCATGACAGTAGAAAAGGGGAACCGACTTAAAGATGAAAAGGCAAATTAGACCTCGAAGAATTACTATAGCATTATTAGCAAACATAAAGGGCGTGAATGTAATTTTACATGGGCTGCGTCCCTTGCCTATAAATAGATGAACAGTACTCCCGTACTGTTCACGTTGACTTGGCATTTGCTCTCACGTCACGCTTGTACCCCTACTTTTCTTTGAGTCAAAGGTACATTCATAATCTATCATTGTGAATACAGCAATGCGAATTAAAATAAGTCAACAATAACATTTAAAGTGTTTATATTACTTTTCCATATCTTGTGTATGAATCCTTCATCATTTATTGTGTTCATGAAGGCTTGTCCTTCATGACCTTCGTCCGGAATTCATTATATCCGAAGGGAGATAATGCTTCAAAGGACGAAGGACTTTAACATTTAACACTTTTATGTTGCCTTGTTCTTAACTCTTAGTATTTGAGAACAAGTCCCCAACAGTTGAAGTAGGCCTAGGAAAAATCATGCTGTGCATCATATGCCTAGGAGAGTATGTAATGAGCCTTCTACCATTTACCATGCTTGCAATACTTCATTTACGCTCTTATGTAAGAATGGAAAAGTAGTTGCTAGAAAGTTGAGATCCAAATGCAAGGGAGACAAGACTTGTATTTGGGTTCCAAAGGCTATTGTGACTAACCTTGTAGGACCCAACAAGAGTTGGGTACCTAAAACACAAGTGTAAATTGCCTTGCAGGTTTATGCATCCGGGGGCTCAAGCTAGATTATCGACAGCGGATGCACAAACCACATGATGGGGGAGAAGAAGATGTTCACCTCCTATGTCAAGAACAAGGATTCCCAGGATTCGATCATCTTTGGAGATGGGAACCAAGGCAAGGTTAAAGGATTGGGAAAGATAGCCATTTCATCCGAGCATTCTATATCCAATGTATTCTTAGTTGAATCGCTCGGGTACAACTTATTGTCTGTGAGTCAATTATGTAACATGGGTTATAATTGTCTATTTACCAATATAGATGTATCTGTCTTTAGAAGGAGTGATGGTTCATTAGCGTTTAAGGGTGTACTAGACGGCAAACTCTACTTAGTTGATTTTTCAAAAGAGGAGGCCGATCTAGATGCATGCTTAATAGCTAAGACTAGTATGGGCTGGCTGTGGCATCGTCGTCTAGCACATGTTGGGATGAAGAACCTTCATAAACTTATAAAGGGAGAACATGTGTTAGGACTAACCAATGTATGTTTCGAAAAAGATAGACCTTGTGCAGCTTGTCAGGCAGGGAAACATGTGGGAAGCACTCATCACAACAAGAATGTGATGACAACATCAAGACCACTGGAGCTTCTTCACATGGACCTCTTCGGACTCGTCGCCTACCTTAGCATCGGGGGAAGTAAGTATGGTCTAGTAATTATTGATGATTTTTCCCGCTTCACTTGGGTGTTCTTTTTGTAGGATAAATCAGAAACCCAAGGGACCCTAAAGCGCTTTCTAAGGAGGGCTCAAAATGAATTTGAGCTCAAGGTGAAAAAGATAAGAAGTGACAACGGGCCCGAGTTCAAGAATCTGCAAGTAAAGGAGTATCTTGAGAAGGAAGGCGTCAAGCACGAGTTCTCCACTCCCTACACACCACAACAAAACGGTGTGGTAGAGAGGAAGAACAGGACGCTTATCGACATGGCGAGGATGATGCTTGGAGAGTTCAAGACACCCGAGCGGTTTTGGTCGGAAGCTGTGAACACAGCCTGCCATGCCATAAACCGGCTATATCTGCATCGCCTCCTCAAGAAGACCTCCTACGAACTTCTTACCGGTAACAAACCCAATGTCTCTTACTTTTGTGTATTTGGGAGCAAATGCTACATTTTGGTGAAGAAAGGTAGACATTCTAAATTTGCTCCCAAGGCAGTAGAAGGGTTTTTACTAGGGTATGACTCAAATACAAAGGCGTATAGAGTCTTCAACAAATCATCAAGTTTGGTTGAAGTCTCTAGCGACGTTGTATTTGATAAGACTAATGGCTCTCCAAGAGAGCAAGTTGATCTTGATGACATAGATGAAGATGATGTTCCAACGGCCGCAATGCGCACGATGGCGATTGGAGATGTGCGACCATAGGAACAACAGGAGCAAGATCAGCCTTCTTCCTCAACAATGGTGCATCCCCAACTCAAGATGATGGACAGGTTCATCAAGAAGAAGCGCGTGATCAAGGGGGAGCACAAGCAGAACAAGTTATGGAGGAAGAAGCACCACTGGCCCCTCCAACTCAAGTCCGAGCGACGATCCAAAGAAATCACCCCATCGATCAGATTCTGGGTGACATAAGCAAGGGAGTAACGACTCGCTCAAGATTAGCTAATTTTTGTGAGCATTACTCGTTTGTCTCTTCTATTGAGCCTTTCAGGGTAGAAGAGGCCTTGCAGGATCCAGACTGGGTGTTGGCCATGCAGGAAGAGCTCAACAACTTCAAGAGGAATGAAGTTTGGAGCCTGGTGCCACGTCCCAAGCAAAATGTTGTGGGAACCAAGTGGGTGTTCCGCAACAAGCAAGACGAGCACGGGGTGGTGACACGAAACAAGGCTCGACTTGTGGCAAAAGGTTATGCCCAAGTCGCAGGTTTGGATTTCGAGGAGACTTTTGCTCCTGTGGCTAGGCTAGAGTTTATTCGAATATTATTAGCTTATGCCGCTCACCACTCTTTCAGGTTGTTTCAAATGGATGTGAAAAGCGCTTTCCTCAACAGGCCAATCAAGGAAGAGGTATACGTGGAACAACCCCCTAGCTTTGAGGATGACAGGTACCCCGACCATGTGTTCAAGCTCTCTAAGGCGCTCTATGGACTTAAGCAAGCCCCAAGATCATGGTATGAATGCCTTAGAGATTTCTTAATTGCTAATGCTTTCAAGGTTGGGAAAGCCGATCCCACTCTTTTCACTAAGGCTTGTGATGGTGACCTTTTTGTGTGCCAAATTTATGTCGATGACATAATATTTGGTTCTACTAACCAAAAGTCTTGTGAGGAGTTTAGCAGGGTGATGACTCAAACGTTTGAGATGTCAATGATGGGCGAGTTGAACTACTTCCTTGGGTTCCAAGTGAAGCAACTCAAGGATGGCACCTTCATCTCCCAAACGAAGTACACTCAAGATCTTCTCAAGAGATTTGGGATGAAGGACACCAAGCCCGCGAAGACACCAATGGGAACCAACAGACATGTCGACCTCAATAAAGGAGGTAAGTCCGTTGATCAAAAGGCATACCGGTCTATGATAGGTTCCTTGCTTTATTTATGTGCTAGTAGACCGGACATTATGCTTAGTGTATGCATGTGTGCTAGATTTCAATCCGACCCCAAGGAATGTCACCTTGTGGCCGTTAAGCGAATTCTTAGGTATTTAGTTGCTATGCCTTGCTTCGGGATCTGGTATCCAAAGGGGTCTACCTTTGACTTGATTAGATATTTAGACTCCGATTATGCTGGATGCAAGGTTGATAGGAAGAGTACATCAGGGACGTGCCAATTCCTAGGAAGGTCCCTGGTGTCTTGGAGTTCAAAGAAACAAACCTTCGTTGCCCTATCCACCGCTGAGGCCGAGTATGTTGCCGCAGGACAGTGTTGCGCGCAACTACTTTGGATGAGGCAAACCCTCCAGGACTTTGGCTACAATCTGAGCAAAGTCCCACTCCTATGTGACAATGAGAGTGCAATTTGCATAGCGGATAATCCTGTTGAACACAGCCGCACTAAGCACATAGACATCCGGCATCACTTTTTGAGAGACCACCAGCAAAAGGGAGATATCGAGGTGTTCCATGTTAGCACCGAGAACCAGCTAGCCGATATCTTTATCAAGCCATTAGATGAGAAAACCTTTTGCAGGTTGCGTAGTGAGCTAAATGTCTTAGATTCACGTAACTTGGATTGATCTATAGCATACATGTGTTCTATGCCTTTGATCATGTTACTTTATACATTTATGTAATTTGTTGCTTATTTATGGTGCTCAAGTTGTGCAAGGGATCCC
This sequence comes from Zea luxurians, assembly GCA_029449295.1. NCBI lineage: Eukaryota > Viridiplantae > Streptophyta > Magnoliopsida > Poales > Poaceae > Zea > Zea luxurians. The sequence continues at coordinate 17,775,567 of JAOPSE010000039.1, forward strand.
CAGACCTCACAAGTCCATGTGTGAATGATGCACATATTCATGGGGAGATGTGCTACAACTTGACCCTTTGAGACTAACATTTGTGTTTGAGTATACTTGATGTAGTCTCAAAGGTGCATTGAAAGGGAAAGGTGAACTTGGACCATGCAAAGACTTTCACTGCACTCCAGTATTAGTGTAATTAACTCCAAGTCCATAGCTATGCTCTTATTGCCTTTTTGCTCTTAATTGACAATTTTGGTGAGGCAATGGGGTTAAAGGGCCAAGAATGATCCCGTTTTGGTGCTTAATGCCAAAGGGGAGAAATTAAGGCCAAAGCAAATGGATCAGCTACCACTTGTGAATTTTGAAAACAATAGAGTTAGAACTTTTGATTTAGTCAAAATACTCTTATTGCAAAATTTGGTCTCTTGTGGGGAAGAATTTTGATTATGAGAACAAGGGGGAGTTTTTAGCAATTGATCAATTTCACTCTTGCATTATCTCTCTTTGTGCCCAAACAAGTGTGTTTGACTTAGAGATAGGAAAATGAATTTGATTTGCAAAAACAAACCAAGTGGTGGAAAAGAATGATCCAAATATGTCAAAACTTGTGCAAAAACAATTTGGTCCTCATTTTGCATTGATATTGCACTTTTTGGTTGCTTTTTGAGGTGTTGGCATAAATCACCAAAAAGGGGGAGATTGAAAGGGAAATGGTGCCTTTAGGCCATTTCTATAATGTTTTGGTGATTAAGTGCCCAACACATAATCTTTGAGTTGTTATGTGCCAAACAAGCAAGAAGTGCAAATCATGTAACAAGGTACGTTTCTAGACTTAGTACATTGTTTTGAGTACTAACACATATTGTCTAAATGCTAGAATCAGGGAGAAAAGAATTAGAAAAAGACTTGGCTTCGTGCAGCCAAATCTTAGCTCAGTATGGCACACCGGACTGTCCGGTGGTGCACCGGACAGTGTCCGGTGTGCCAGGCTAGTTTTCGGTGAACTGGCCGCTCTCGGGAAAAGTTTGGCGGCATACGGCTATAATTCACCGGACTCTCCGGTGGTGCATCGGACTGTCCGGTGAGCCAACGGTCGGTCGCGCAATCCGCGGGCGACGCATGGCCCGCACCAACGGTCGGCAGGGGGCACCGTACTGTCCGGTGTGCACCAGACAGTGTCCGATGCGCCAACTGGCTTGGAGCTGCAACGGTCGTCTGCGCCAGAAAAGGAAGGAGATCGGCACCGGACTGTCTACAGTGACTGTCCGGTGGCGCACCGGACTGTCCGGTGCGCCACTCGACAGAAGGCAAGGATGGCCTTCCTTGTTGGCCTCAAACGGCTCCTAGCTGCCTTGGGGCTATAAAAGGGACCCCTAGGCGTATGGAGGAGCTACACAAGCATTCACTAAGCATCCTAAGGCATCCAGACTTTGTTCCCGCGCATTCATTTTGTTGTGCTAGAGATTTGAGCTCTATTCGAGTCAAGGACTCCCTGTGTTGTCATTTGAGCTCAAGTCTTCTCTTGTGTGTGTGGGTGTGTTGCGATTTGTGTCTTGTGTGTGTTGCTCATCCCAACCTTACTCCGTGCTTTCATTGTGATCTTTGTTGTAAGGGCGAGAGACTCCAATCTTGTGGAGATTCCTCGCAAACGGGAATAATCATCTCAAGGAAAAATTGTGGTATTCAAGTTGATCATTGGATCACTTGAAAGGGGTTGAGTGCAACCCTTGTCCATTGGGACGCCACAACATGGAAGTAGGCAAGTGTTACTTGGCCGAACCACGAGATAAAAATCGTGTGTCTTGTGTTGATCTTTCTATGATTGTCTTGTCCACAAGAATTCGCTTCTCAACTACTTAGTCGCACTAACATTTCTATAGCCAAGTTTTGTGGCTATTTAGTGTTGAATTTTATAGGATCACCTATTCACCCCCCCTCTAGGTGATCTCACTTCTCCTCAATTGTCTTTGTTTCTTGTTCCCAAGCAATTTTCTTTTTGACCCTACAACTTGTTGCTCAATCAAAGATTGGCCTTTCTTGGGGCAGTAGAGGTCAGCACATGATGATATTTTAACTAATTGATCACTTATGCAAGAATGTAGTTCACATGAGTTTAAACTAGTAATTACTACCTCATGAGCAATATCGAGCATGATATGGTCATCAACTAATTCATTATGAGAATAAGATAGCATATCATATTTTTCACTTAGAGCAATTTTTTCTAAATTTATCATTTCTACTTGACTCTTAAGCATAGAATTCTTAGTTTTAAGTTGAGCAACATCAGATAATATATCATGATTATTTCTTTGCTCAAATAAAACAGATTCATACCGTTGGACCAAATTATAATGAGAGCACTTTAGCTCCTCATGTTCTTTGGTCATCTTCTCCAGGTTGTCGTTTGTTTTGATGAGAGTCTCCTCTAGCCTGAGAAGCGTCTTGCCTTGTTCCTTGTTCCTCCTCAACAGCTTAACCAAGAGCACTTTGTCTTCTTTGTTGAGATGGGTGTAGAACTGGTGTATTTCCTCTTCTTCCACATCATCGGTCTCGTTTTCCCTGTCATTATTATCAGTGGAAGCAATACAGGAAAAGGTACCTTGTGGTGATGAAGACTCATCCTCGCTATCATCCTCATATTCCTCCTCATCATCTCTTTCGTCTCCACTATCATCGTTAGCAACAAGACATGTATAACTAGTGGGAGATGAACCTATCGGTGAGGTGGATCCATCACTTGGTGTCCATCGTTCTTGTTATTCTCCCTTGGACAAGTTAGTACCACCAGCAATAGAGGGAGCAGAAGCAGTGCATATGGACTTAAAAATTTTCAACTTAATTTTAGTCCATAGATCATGAGCATTAACAAATAAATCACTATCACTACTCATGATGGCAAAATAAGCACCTCTAGAAAGAGAGTCAACTAAGATATTGCAAGCATGGTGATTGAGAGATAGACATCTTAGTTCAGCATTAGAAGGATTTTTACTAATATCAGAGGGAAAAATACTTCTACTAAAGATCTGTCTCAAATCAGGATCAATATGCATGAAAGCATTATAAATAGAGACAGACCAAGATTTATAATTAGAACCATCGCCTAGAAGCAGTTCTAGAGTTACCTCTTGTGACGACATCGTCATCTCCGGACGGCTAAGCCCACACTGGAGAGGCCTAGCTCCGATACCAATTGAAAGTTCCCTTTGCCGGGGAACAAGATCTGGATGTCGCCTAGAGGGGGGTGAATAGGCGAACAATAATTATCTCTTTAAAACTGGAAATTCTTACTCTACTAGAAGGCTGGATTGCAGTGGAATGAGAGACCCTTCGAGTAGGTTACAGCGGAATAGAAGTTCATGTCTTTAAGATACCCTGCACTTCAAATATAGCTTGTACCACAAATAAGTATTGAAGTGCAGATATAAAGAGTGAGTAAGGCAGAGAATCAGCACACAATACAGAGCAGAGCACACATACACAGGGATTTATCCTGAGGTTCGGCCAAGCCTGAAATGCTTGCCTACTCCTCGTTGGAGTTAGCCACAACTAGGCTTCGAGTCTATTTCAACTCCTTCCTCTGTTTGCTCAGATCTGTCAATGTGACAGATAGAGCCTTCCACTATGTAGATGTCAGTTATAGCAATGCCGTGGCTGCTTACAATCTTCTCGACAGCACTCTAGTAGGGTAACAATGCGCTCAAGATTTTGCTCTAGCTCTCAGCAACACTTCCCCTCTCTCTAAAGGCTTATAACTTAGCCTCTACACAAACTAGAGAGATACACAAGAGAGGGAGAGAGAGAATTGATCCAAATGATGTATGCACTTGTTGGCTGCTCTTGTGTATTTGTTGGAGGCGCCTAGGGGTCCCTTTTATAGTCCCAAGGGGCATAGGAGCCATTGGAATTCCATTTGGAAAGCCATCCTTGCCTTCTATCGGGTGGCGCACCGGACAGTCCGGTGCACCACCGGACAGTCACTGTAGACGGTCCAGTGCCGATCTCCTTCCTTTTCTGGCGCAGACGACCGTTGCACCTTCGGGCCAGTTGGCGCACCAGACACTGTCTGATATACACCGGACAGTCCGGTGCCCCCTGCCGACCGTTGGTGCGGGCCACGCGTCGCTCGCGGATTGCACGGCCGACCGTTGCGCAGGTGACCGTTGGCTTACCGGACAGTCCGGTGCACCACCGGATAGTCTGATGAATTATAGCCACGTCGCCCATCTCTTTTCCCGAGAGCGCCTAGTTGACGCCGAGCCAGCCTAGGGCACTGGACACTGTCCGGTGCGCCACCGGACAGTCCGGTGCGCTAGGCCAGAGCTGATGTTGGCTGTACACAACCAACTCTTCTTCAATTCAAATCTTCTCTGCTTGGCTCTGTTTCTAGCACTTAGATAAACATGTTAGTACTAAAAAACAATTTACTGAGTCCAGAAACATAACTTGTTTACTTCTAGAGCTTGATCTTGAGCTATATGACTTACACCACATTATTGTAGATGTTACCTCATTGGTTGTAAGTCATGTCATTATGTAGTGATCCTTGATGCACCATAACTCTTCTTAACTCGATCAACCTTGACTTTGCAAGTCTTCTTCTTCACCCATAGCTTTGGGTTCCTGGTCTCCTTGACCTTCTCCCATGCACTCGGTACCTCGAAGCTCTTCTTGCCTACATCCTTGGCTTGATCAGTTGTCTCTGAGTTACGCACATTGAGTCTCACTTAAGCAATGTCCATCTTACTTGTGATGTCCACTATCTATAGATAATCTAGTCTTTGGACCATCACACTTGTTCACTTGTGTTGAACCTTGTTAGCTTTGCATTAAGCACATGTTCAACACTTAGCACACTTGTTAGTCCTTTAATTGGGTTGTCATCTAAACACCAAAACTCACAAGAGAGCTTTCAATCACGCCAAGAGGGAGATCGTGACTGGCAAAAAGCCCACAGGCTCGGGGAAGACTCTCTCAAGAGAGTCCGACAACAAATATAAGGAGGAATCATCCTCCTCCATCAAGTCACATCAAAGGGGTGACAAGAAGAAGATGAAAATGAAGAAGGTGGTCTACTATGAGACCGACTCTTCATCACCCTCCACGTCGGGCACTGAATCGTCCACTACTTTTAAGTGCCATGAGCGCAAGAAGTATAGTAAGATGCCCCTACGCTATCCCCGTATTTCCAAGCGTGCTCCTTTACTTTCCGTTCCCATTGGCAAACCACCATATTTTGATGGTGAGGACTATTGCATGTGGAGTGATAAAATGAGGCACCATCTAACCTCACTCCATGAAAGTATTTAGGATATTGTTGAGTTTGGAGCGCAGGCACCACAAGTGGGGGACGAGGACTACGACTCGGACGAGGCCGCCCAAATTAGGCACTTTAACTCACAAGCAACTTCTATACTCCTCGCCTCTTTATGTCCAGAGGAGTATAACAAGGTGCAAGGGTTGAAGAACACCAAAGAAATTTGGGACGTCCTCAAAACGGCGCATGAAGGGGACGAGATCACCAAGCGTGAAACGATCGAGGGAGAGCTCGGTCAGTTCGTCCTCAACAAAGAAGAAGAGCCACAAGCCATGTACAACCGGCTTAAGACCATGGTCAACCAAGTGCGCAACCTCGAGAGCACAAAATGGGATGACCATGAAATGGTCAAGGTTATTCTTAGATCCCTCGTATTTTGTAATCCTACTCAAGTTCAATTAATACGTGGGGATCCTAGATATAAACAGATGTCTCCCGAGGAGGTGATTGGCAAGTTTGTGAGCTTTGAACTTATGATCAAAGACTCCAAACACACTGTCAACTTGTAGCAAGGCGCACCTCTACACTCGAGGTGCAACCCATTGCATTTAAGGCAATGGAAGAAAAGAAGGAGGAGTCTACACCAAGTAGACTTCCAATCGACGCCTCCAAGCTTGACAACGAGGAGATGACGCTCATCATCAAGAGCTTTCACCAAATCCTCAAGCAAAGGAGGGGGAAGGACTATAAGCCCCGCTCTAAAAGGGTGTGCTATCGATGTGGTAAGTCCGGTCATTTCATCGTTAAATGTCCATATTCTAGTGAAAGTGATAGGGACAAAGACAAGAAGGAGAAGAAGAGATACTACAAGAAGAAGGGCGGCGAGACACACATGGGACGGGAATGGGACTCCGATGAGAGCTCCACCGACTCCTCCTCCGACGAGGACGCCACCAACATCGCCGTCAACAAGGGCCTCCTCTTCCCCAACGTCGTCCATAAGTGTCTCATGGCAAAGGATGGCAAAAAGAAGAAGGTACATTCTAGAAGTACCCCCAAATATACTACATCGAGTGGTGAGGGTAGTTCTAGCGATAATGAAGATGATTTAATTTCTCTCTTTGCCAACCTAAACAAGGAACAAAAGAAAAAGTTAAATGAATTGATTGAGACCATTAACGAGAAGGATGATCTCTTGGAATGCCAAGAGGACTTGCTCGTTAAGAAAAATAAAAAATTGTTAAGTTGAAAAATGCTTATGCTATATAAGTAGAGAAATGCAAAAACTTGACTAAGGAGCTTATCATTTGCAATGATTCCATTTCATGTCTTAGGGATGAAAATGCTAGTTTAAATGCTAAGATTGACGAATTGAATGTTTGCAAAACATCTAAATTTACCGTCGAGCAAGTTTCCATTTGTACTAGATGTAGAGATGTTAATATAGAAGCTATTGATGATCACCTTGCCATGATTAAACAACAAAATGATCACATAGCTACATTAAGTGCTAAAGTTGCTGAGCATGAGCTAGAAAATGAAAAGTTTAAATTTGCTAGAAGCATGCTCTATAATGGGAGACGCCCTGGCATTAAGGATGGCATTAGGTTCCAACAAGGGAACCAAAGCAATGTCAAGCTTAATGCTCCTAAGAAATTTTCTACTTTTGTAAAGGACAAGGCTCCCATGGTTCAGGATAGAGAGGGTTACATTTTATATCCTGCAAACTATCTTGCATAAGATTAGGAAAATTCATGCTAGGAAACCTCATACTATTTTTCACCATGCTTTTATGTATAAAAATGAGGCTTCTAGTTCTAGGCATTCCACACATGTTAAATGCCTAAAAAGAAAAATCCTAATGCATCAAATGACCATAACATTTCATTTAAAACTTTTGATGCTTCCTATGTGCTTACTAACAAATCAACCAAAGTAGTTGCCAAATATGTTGGGGACAAACACAAGAGTCCTAAGACTTGTGTTTGGGTACCTAACGTGCTTGTTTCTAATGTGAAAGGACCCAAGACCGTTTGGGTACCTAAGAACAAGGCCTAAATTTGTTTTGTAGGTTTATGCATCTGGTGGTTTAAGTTGGATAATCGATAGTGGGTGCACAAACTACATGACAGGGGAGAAAAGGATGTTCTCCTCATACGAGAAAAATGAAGATCCCCAACGAGCTATTACATTTGGGGATGGAAATCAAGGTTTGGTCAAAGGATTGGGTAAAATTGCTATATTTCCTCACCATTCCATATCTAATGTTTTTCTTGTAGATTCTTTAGATTACAATTTGCTTTCTGTTTCTCAATTATGCAAAATGGGCTACAACTGTCTATTTACTGATGTAGGTGTTACTGTCTTTAGAAGAAGTGATGATTCAATAGCATTTAAGCGAGTGCTAGATGGTCTGCTATACTTAGTAGATTTTAATGATAACCAAGCCGAACTAGACACTTGCTTAATTGCTAAGACTAACATGAGTTGGCTCTGGCATCGTCGACTTGCCCATGTTGGGATGAAGAATCTCCATAAACTTCTAAAGGGAGAACACATTTTAGGACTAACCAATGTTCATTTTGAGAAAGACAGAATTTGTAGCGCATGCCAAGCAGGGAAGTAAGTTGGAGTCCATCATCCACACAAGAACATCATGACGACTAACAGGCCGCTTGAGCTACTCCACATGGACCTATTCGGCCCAATCACTTATATAAGCATCAGTGGGAGTAAGTATTGTCTAGTTATTGTGGATGACTATTCTCGCTTCACTTGGGTGTTCTTTTTGCAGGAAAAATCTCAAACCTAAGAAGCAATAAAAAGATTCTTGAGACAGGCTCAAAATGAGTTCGGATTAAGGATCAAAAAGATTAGAAGTGATAATGGGACATAGTTCAAGAATTCGCAAATTGAAGGATTTCTTGACGAGGAGGGCATCAAGCATGAGTTCTCTTCTCCCTACACACCTCAACAAAATGGTGTAGTGGAGAGGAAAAATAGAACTCTATTGGATATGACAAGAACCATGCTTGATGAGTACAAGACACCAGACCGGTTTTGGGCCAAGGCGATTAACACCGCCTGCTACTCCATCAACCCGTTATATCTTCATCGAATCCTCAATAAAACATCATATGAACTCCTCACTAGTAAAAAGCCCAATGTTTTATATTTTTGAGTCTTTGGGAGCAAATGCTTTATTCTTACTAAGAGAGGTAGAAGTTCTAAATTTGCTCCTAAATCTATAGAAGGCTTTTTACTCGGTTATGACTCAAACACAAGGGCATATAGAGTCTTCAACAAATCCATTGAACTAGTTGAAGTTTCTTGTGATATTGTGTTTCATGAGACTAATGGCTCTCAAGTAGAGCAAGTTGATCTTGATGAACTAGATGATGAAGAAGCCCCATGCATCGCGCTAAGGAACATGTCCATTGGTGATTTGTGTCCAAAAGAATTCGAGGAGCCCACACAAGCACAAGATCAACCATCATCTTCCGTGCGAGCATCTCCACCAACTCAAGATGAGGATCAAGCTCAAGAAGATGAAAATCAAGATGATGAGTCACCTCAAGAGGAGAACATTGATCAAGGGGGAGATGGAGACAATGATGACAAGGAAGATGATCAAGAAATAAGGGATCAAAGACTGCCACACCCAAGAGTCCACCAAGCAATTCAAAGAGATCACCCCGTCAACTCCATTCTTGGTGACATTCACAGGGGGGTAACCACTAGATCTCGAGTTGCACATTTTTGTGAACACTACTCTTTTGTGTCTTCTATTGAGCCATACAGGATAGAGGATGCATTAAGAGATCCAGATTGGGTGATGGCTATGCAAGAGGAGCTCAACAACTTCACGAGGAATGAGGTATGACATTTAGTTCCACGTCCTAACCAAAATGTTGTAGGCACCAAATGGGTATTCTGCAACAAGCAAGACGAGCATGGTGTGGTGACAAGGAACAAAGCCCGACTTATGGCAAAGGGATATTCACAGGTCGAAGGTTTGGATTTCGATGAAACTGATGCACCCGTAGCTAGGCTTGAGTCAATTCATATATTACTTGCCTATGCTACTTACCATGGCTTTAAGCTTTATCAAATAGACGTGAAAAGTGCCTTCCTCAATGGCCCTATCAAGGAAGAGGTGTATGTTGAGCAACCTCCTGGCTTTAAAGATAGTGAGTATCCTAACCATGTATATAAGCTCTCTAAGGCGCTTTATGGGCTCAAGCAAGCCCCAAGAGCATGGTATGAATGCCTAAGAGACTTCCTTATCACTAATGGCTTCAAAATCAAAAAGGTCGATCTTACTCTCTTCACTAAAACTGTTGGAAAGGACTTGTTTATATGCTAAATTTATGTTGATGATATTATATTTGGGTCTATTAACAAGTCAACTTGTGAGGAGTTTAGTAGGATCATGATACAGAAATTCGAGATGTCAATGATAGGGGAGTTGAAGTATTTTCTTAGATTTCAAATCAAGGAACTCCAAGAGGGCACCTTCATCAGCCAAACTAAATACATTCAAGACATACTTAAGAAGTTTGGAATGAAGAATGGCAAACCCATCAAGACACCCATGGGAACAAATGGGCATCTCGACTTCGACACGGGAGGTAAGTCTGTGGATCAAAAGGTATACTAGTTGATGATAGGATCTTAACTCTATTTATTTGCTTCACGACCGGACATTATGCTTTTCGTATGCATGTGTGCAAGGTTCCAAGCAAATCCTAAGGAAGTTCACCTTATAGCCGTTAAAAGAATCATGAGATATTTAGTTTACATTCCTAAGTTTGGGCATTGGTACCCCAAGGGATCTACCTTTGATTTAATTGGGTATTCCGATGCCGATTATGCCAGATGTAAAATTGATCGAAAGAGCACATTAGGGACTTGTCAGTTTCTGGGAAGATCCCTGGTGTCATGGGCTTTAAAGAAACCAAACTCTGCAGCTCTTTCCACCGTCGAAGCTGAGTACATTGCCACAGGTCATTGTTGTGCTCAATTACTATGGATGAGGCAAACCCTTAGGGACTATGGCTACAAATTGAACAAATTCCCTCTCCTATGTGATAATGAGAGTGCAATCCGTATGGCAGATAATCCCGTTGAACACAACCGCACTAAACACATAGACATCCGGTATCACTTTCTAAGAGATCACTAATAAAAGGGGGATATCGAAATTGTTTATGTGAGCACCCACAACCAATTAGCCGATATCTTTACCAAGCCACTAGATGAAAAGACCTTTAGCAAACTTAGAAATGAGCTAAATATACTTGATTCTCGGAACTTTGATTGAAACATTGCACATATAGCTAATTTACCTTTGATCATGTCTATTTCATTTGGTACAAATGCATAGTTATTATTCTTCTTGTGCCAAGGCTAAGACTAATGTGCTTTCAAGTGTATTTCTATAATTAGTCTTAGATTGAAAGGGAAATGGAGTATTCGGCAAAGACAAGGCTTCCACTCCAACTCTGACGGTATCATTTACCCTTTCTCGTTACTCATGTAAATCTCAATTGGTATGACCCTTCACTCATATTTCCTTTACCAATGGGGAGAAAGTATTAGGAGAAAGTATCAAGGGCTCTCAAGTTCTCCGTTTTTGGCGATTAATGTTGAAAGGATCACGATGCCCAAGAGGGGGGTGAATTGGGCTTTTCTAAAAATCAACACTAATTAAAACCTAAGTAAGAGCTAAGCAAGAGCCCAACTTCACCCCAACAACTAGCACTTAAGAAAATAATACTAGAAATACAACAATGCTAAGACAATACTTCAAATACTTGCTAAACAAATACACAATGTAAAGTGCTTGAATTAAGTGCGGAATGTAAAGCAAGGTTTAGAAGACTCCAATTTTTCCCGAGGTATCGAAGAGTCGGCACTCTCCACTAGTCCTCGTTGGAGCACCCGCGCAAGGGTATCGCTCCCCCTTGGTCCTCGCAAAAACCAAGTGCTCACTACGAGATGATCCTTTGCCACTCCGGCGTGGTGGATCCCTCGAGACCGCTTACAAACTTGAGTCGGGTCACCAACAAGATCTTCACGGTGATCACCGAGCTCCCAACGCCACCAAGCCGTCTAGGTGATGCCGATCACCAAGAGTAACAAGTCGTAGACTTTCGCTTGACCAAGAGAAGCCTAATGCAAGTGGTGTGTGCTCTAGGTGGCTCTCGCTAGCGCTAATGAGGAACAAATGCGGGATTAAGATTCTCTAATCTCCTCACTAGGCTTTTGGTGCTTGCAATGCTCTAGCAATGTGCTGGAATTAATGTGGGCAGCAAGACATTGAATATGGTGGGTGGAGGGGGTACAAATAGCCCTCACCCACCAACTAGCCATTACCAGCACTCTTCTGCGCATGGGCGCACGGACAGTCCGGTGCGCCACCGGTGCGCCAACGGTGCGCCACCGGTGCGCCAATGGTCGACTCCAACGGCTAGTTCTGACAGCTAGCCGTTGGGCTGATGGCACACCGGACAGTGAACAGGCACTGTCCGGTGCACACCGGACGGTCCGGTGCACTGTCCGGTGCACCACTAAAATTCATTTCTGAAACTAGCACTCTCGGGTTTCTATGGGAACAAACTCTTCCCTAGGGCCACCTCGGCCCCATCTGGCAGAGGGTGCACCGGACAGTCCGGTGCACACCGGACAGTCCGGTGCCCTAAGGCCAGAAACCCTATTTCTTGTTTTTCAGCTGATTTTCAAATCGGTTTTCGTTCTAACTTGAGAGTGAGTTCTAGAGTGACACCTAGCACTGTATGTGAGTGTGAATGTGCACCAACACTACACTAGAACTCTCTTGGTCAAACTACTCATCGACAACCCCTCTTTATAGTACGGCTAAAAGAGAATAAAAGACCTAACTAAATCACGAGTGTCCACATCTCCTTGACACTCGGACTCCGTAGTCCTTCACCTTTTGTTTCGTCGTTTTGGCCGTCGCTTTGAGTTCTCATCTCCGGGATTGTTTTCACCGTTGTAGTACTTCTACCTGTAATGCGACCTAACTTACCATTTATCTCTGCAAAACACACGTTAGTCACATATAACATTACGTTGTCATTAATCACTAAAACCAACCAGGGGCCTAGATGCTTTCAATCTCCCCCTTTTTGGTGATTGATGACAACCCTACAAGATTTGTGAGAGTAGTTTGTTTTGAAATTTCTGTCAATAGAAAAGATGGTTTGTTATACTCAGTAATCTTTGACAGAAAGAATGTGTACCATAATAATAAGAATGGGCGCATACACATCGTAAGATTTCTTGTTCATATAAAAGTGAAATCAAATCGATGAACAAGAACTAAAAGACTGGTGATAACATATAATGTGAAAACATAATACACACAGTCAATCATAACATCGAGAGTATATATAGAGTTTGTGAGCCAAAATCACCAAGCTAGTACAGAGAGTAACAGGCACATATATTACATCAAAATGACTCTATACTAACTCCCTAACTCCCCCTAGCTCTCACAACTCATATCTCTCCCCCTTTGGCGTCAAACACCAAAAGGGCACCCGAACCTACACATCAGAAGTAGGAGGAGGCGGGGGGCGCATCCGGTCGCGGTCGAGGCAGTAGAGCGAACGCTAGCTGGGGGTCAGAGTCAGTCTCGGATCCAGGATCTGCTGTAGAAGCTGGAGCTGGTACTGACTCGGACGGAAGCTGCGCTGCTGGAGCTGCCGGAGCCGAAGAAGTGGTCACAGACACCGCCACAGTAGTAGTGGGAACAGCAGAAGCTGGTGGCACTGACGGCTGAGGGCAGACGGAGCTGAAGACCGGTGACGTGAAAGCCAGGGTGACCGGCCGAAGCGGAGAGAAAGAAGGACCAACAGGGAGTCTTGGCTGAAGCGCTAGCACAACAGGAGCCTGAAGAGGAGGAGGCGGGACTGACTGAACCGGGGGAATCGATATACCAGAATGTTGTAGCATAAGAGTCATGAATGCCCTACTCTCAGCCCGATCCTGAAGAAGCTGTTGCTGAAGAGAATCCTGCCTGTCCTGTATGGTCTGAAACATCGAGAGCATCCTCTCGGACAACTGCTGATGGGCTGCTGCCTAGCGGGTCTGCTCAGCTGCCAAGTGAGTCTGCTGCTGAGTAAGTGTCTGGAGAATCGAAGCAAGAGCAGGGTCAATGGCAGGAGGGGCAGCAGGGGTAGCATGAGAACTCCTAGCCTCATGATCATGTGAGCGTGGAGGCATAGGAGGCAGAGGCAAAATCCCAAAATCATCATCATCATCATCATCATCATCATCATCAACTGCTGCGTCTTGAGCCTCGAACTGATGAAGTGCAGTATCCTTGGCCTGAGTGTCAAATACTGGAGCAGGTGCTGGCACAGGAGCCTCAGGCGCTGGACGGTAGGACCCAAAGGCAAGGCGTGAGGCCTCAAGTGTGCCCTGGAACTGTGGAGGCCGAATCAGCTGAGCAAAAATGTGACATAGGTAGTGAGCATACGGCAGCTGTCGATGAGCACGCAGACCATCCAGAACGGTGTCCTCGATCTCACAGATAAGGAAATCCACAACGTCAAACTCAGAGTGAGAGACCAGGGCACCAAGGAGCCAGAGCTGGATATGTGTGGTAGCCTCCCTATATCCCATCCGCGGCAGAAGTGTCCGTCGCATAAGCTGAAATAGGAACTTTGTTGCTGTGGTGAAATCTGCCGGTGAGCGTCACGACCCATCTGAGAAGGGCGGTCGGAACAGAGCCGCGACGTGAGCTGTACCCGGAGCAACACCGCCGTGAGGGCGACAAGGAGGGTCAGAGGAGTCGTAGCATAAGCTGTGAAGACGAGTCGATGACTCGTGAAATCCAAAGAGCTGGCGAATCTGGCTGGCATGGATAGTGACATCCTCTCGCTCAAAACGAAACCTCATCCAATGGTGATCAGGGTCTATCCATACAGTCGCGTAGAAAACTCGGACCCATTCCTCAACATACCTGCCGCTGGTAGACAAAAGAGTCAGAAGGCCAGGCAGATATGAGAGGTGCACCTCAGAGTCAGCACCAGTGGCTAGCAGAAAAGCTGGAAGGTCCAAAAGCCGGTGCACTCGCAGAGCAATCTGTGCAGACATCTGTGCCCTGAAGAAGGATTCTTGAATCCTGGTGCTGAAGAGGTCAACTGCAGCAGGGTCCCTCTAAGCCAGTAACCAAGACTCCACGTGTACATATCTGAACCTACGTACTCGTGCCGCTGTAGCACGCTGAAGGTCAAACAACCTGGGATCTGCAGCCAGAGGTCGCACCTCAGTCTCATCGCGCTCCCGGAAGCGAGCAGGTGGGATAGGTGGAGCGGAAACGGGAGCAGGAGGAGGAGCCGTGGAAGCTGGTGTAGTGGAGGTGGTGGATGGCGCAGCAGGGGTGACGGGAGCAGGCAAAGTGGGTGGTGGAGTGGAAGCAGTGGTGTGAGTGGAGGAGCGAGGCCGGGAGGCGAGGCGACGAAGACGGTACGCAATCTGATCTGAAGGTGTCTGAGGCTGATCGCCTAGCTCGGCCTGCTCAGCGGCTGCTGCTGCTGCTGCTTGGGCTGCTCTGTCTATACGCCGCTTCTTGCGGCCTTCCTGCTGCTCCAAGTATACGGTCTTTCCCTTGACCTGCCTAAAGGGGTGACGAGGATCCTCATCATCGCCTCCCCCTGGCACCGACACATTCTTCGTGCGCGGCATCCTGACCTAACGACTGCAAATGAGAGAGAGAATCTAAGCACAAGTCGATAATAGTCGATAGAATATCAAAAGAAGAGATGTCTACCTGGAACGCTCACACGAGAGGTGAAAATCCAGGCAGAACAGGAGACGGCTCACGGGTAGGCAAGGTCACTGAAATGACAGAAGAGGTGAGCACGTATTAGTCACATAGTCATAAGTATATGAAATGTGAATAAATACATACACACAGAATTATGGCACAGAAAACAAGAGTCTTGGCGATCGAGAGGTCAAACGACGCGAAAACGACGTTTGAACGAGAAATAGTGCCATAGGACGTTTGAAATTGAAAAAGAGGCATGAAATGATTTGGAATTGAGCCGATACTTCACGAATAGGTTTATATGGGTAAATATGAGTGAAGTGTGTGCTTGGTTTGAATTTAGGCGAAGAAAATGGAATTTGGGCACTCGGCTCGGAAACGATCGCTCGAAACAGGGAATTTTGTGAAATTAAAGCCTGGAATATCGGATGGGCGTGAAATTTGGCGAATATGTTACTGGAGGTGTTGTGAAGGTGCCTGAAAAATTTGGGTTCAATCGGAGCATTTTTGGCTGGTTTGGGCATTTCACCGAGCACGTGACGTGTGGAGTTCTAGGGTTTTGGAGAAATGGCTATTTGAGGCTGTGAAACCCTCCCTAAGGAGCTAGAAACCTGCAGGGATACTCAATGGGCACATAGGAACACATTGCACCACTTGGATTCACTAGAATTCATAGGATTTTGAAATGGGCACAAGGGGTGGAAATAAGGGGTGCACTGCCTAGAGAAATAGAGAGAGAAAAGGCAGAGGGAGAAGGGGCTGCTCACCGAGCGAGGGCAGGAGAGGAGCACTGGGTCGAGGTCGCCGGAGGACAGTGGACGCCGGTGAGGGGAGGTCGCCGGCGAGAGGGGAGCAAACCGCCAGAGCGCAGAGACAAAAACTGGAGAACAGAGAAGAAATAGGCTGGCCTCGGGCGCGAGTAGGGGAAAGGATTTTTTAAAAACGAGTTATGGGCGCACCGGACAGTCTACAGTGCCTGTCCGGTGCACACCGGACAGCGCACAGGAAAGGGAGTTCTTGCGCGCGCGGTCGGTGCACCGGACAGTGCACAGTGCAGTGTCCGGTGCACACCGGACTGTCCGGTGACCCGAGACAGAGGGAAGTTCTGAAAAATTTGAATTTTTCTATCCAGATTTCAACCAAACCAAATCCCAACTTATAATCACACAAAATAACACTTGTTGGGACAGGTATTGGTACCCTCATATATTTTCTCATAATTTTCAAAATATTTTGCCATAGGCTAGATAATTTTTAGAGAAAATAGGCAAATGGTGAAATTTGCATTTTGGCCTTGCACTAGGGGTTTTCACGAGTGATTTGAGTTTTGAATACTCCCCCTAAGTGCAGTACCTCATGCATATTTCAAGAACCAACAATTGCATAAAAAGTAAGAATTTAAGTGCTAAAAGCTTAAAACTAAGACTTGTCAAGTTTGATCCGAGTTAAGCTTTTTCACTCGCTTTTTTGGCCGTTATCTCAACTAGGTTAGACAAGCCCTAGATGCAATACAAGAAATTTAAATATGCAATGCAAGCTTGACAACACCATTTGACATCTTAAATAAAGTTTTTGAGATCAAGTATATTTAATTCATTCCTCAACATGCAAAAGCGGGTCTTATCAAGTGGCTTAGTGAAAATATCCGCTAATTGATCTTCCGACCTCACTCCTTCTAAAATGATATCTCCTTTAGCAACATGATCTCTAAGGAAGTGATGACGGATATCAATGTGCTTGGTGCGAGAGTGTTGTACAGGATTATTAGCAATTTTAACAGCACTCTCATTATCACACAACAAAGGTACCTTTTCTAGAATTACGCCATAGTCTAGAAGAGTTTGTTTCATGTATAAAATTTGTGTGCAACAAGCACCCGCGGCAATGTATTCCGCTTCGGCGGTTGACAAGGCAACACTATTTTGCTTTTTGGATATCCATGATACTAGCGATCTACCAAGCAGATGGCATCCCCCAGAAGTACTTTTCCTATCAATTTTGCAACCGGCATAATCCGAATCGGAATAGCCAATTAAATCAAAAGTAGCTCCTTTGTGATACCACAGACCAACGCTTGTGATGTGCCTGAGATACCTAAGAATTCTTTTAACAGCGTGAAGATGAGCTTTCTTACGATTAGATTGAAATCTAACACACATGCAGACACTAAACATGATATTGGGCCTAGATGCGGTAAGGTACAATAAACTACCAATCATAGAACGGTAGAGAGTTTGATTAACCGGGTTACCTCCCTCATCTAGGTCGAGATGTCCATTTGTTGGCATAGGTGTCTTGATTGGTTTGCACTTCTCCATGTTGAACCTTTTCAACAAGTCTTTGGTATACTTCTCTTGTGAGAGAAAGTTACCATCTTTCATTTGCTTGACTTGAAAGCCGAGGAAGTACATCAGCTCACCAATCATTGACATCTCGAACTCCTTCGACATCAACTCACCAAATTCCTTGCAATGATAGTCATTTGTCGAGCCAAAGATTATATCATCAACATATACTTGACAAATGAAAATATCACCGGTATGTTTCTTTGTGAATAGAGTTGTGTCGACGGTCCCGATCTTGAAGCCCTTTTCGATGAGGAAGTCGCGAAGACGCTCATACCAAGCCCTTGGAGCTTGCTTTAGCCCATATAGCGCCTTGGACAACCTGTAAGCATGGTTAGGATATCTAGGATCTTCAAATCCAGGTGGTTGCTCAACATATACAAGTTCATTTATGAAGCCATTAAAAATGCACTTTTTACATCCATTTGATAAAGTTTTATATCATAGCATGATGCATATGCAAGTAGGATACGGATGGCTTCCAGTCGAGCAACCGGTGCAAAGGTCTCTCCAAAATCTAAGCCTTCAACTTGAGAGAACCCTTTTGCAACAAGCCTTGCCTTGTTCCTTACAATCATGCCTTGATCATCTTGTTTGTTCCTGAACACCCACTTTGTTCCAATGATTCTTGTACCTTGTGGAGGCTTCTCCAGGGTCCAAACTTGGTTACGGGTGAAGTTATTTAGTTCTTCATGCATGGCGTTCACCCAGTCCGGATCCTGTAGCGCCTCATCTATGCAAGTAGGCTCAACACAAGAAACAAAGGAGTGATGTTCAATAAAAGGAGCATGTCTATGTGATTGAGTAATAACCCCTTGTGAAGGACTCCCAATGATTTGGTTTTGAGGATGAGCTTGAAGTAGTGATGAGTTTCTCCTGTTGACCACTTGGGAAGAAGATCCTGGAGCATCAACATCTTCGGCTTGTACCCTTGTTTGTTCATGAGAGACAAATGTATCTTCATTTGCATGCCTCTCATCTTTTTCATCATCTTGTGGTACATTTGATGAAGAAGGCCTGTCAATGTCTTGCACCTCTTCTTCATCTTCTTATGGTTTGATAGCTCCAATTGGCATGTTCTTCATTGCTTCCCTAAGTGGCTCATCACCTACATCATCAAAATTCTCAAGTGCTCCTTGGGAGCCATTAGTCTCATCAAATTCCACATCATATGTTTCTTCTACCACGCCAGTGGCATGATTGAATACTCGATATGCTTTGGACTTTAATGAATAACCCAAAAGAAAACCAATATCACAACGTCTTTGAAACTTCCCTAGGTGATGGCGTTTCTTGTAGATGTAGCATTTGCATCCAAACACCCGGAAGAAGGAGACGTCTGGCTTTTTCCCATTTAGCAGTTCATAGGGAGTCTTCGCAAGTAGCCGGTGAGGAAATAGCCTGTTTGATGCATAACATGCAGTGTTGACAGCTTCGGCCCAAAACCTCTCCGGTGTGTTATACTCATCAATCATTGTTCTTGCAAGTGTGATCAAGGTCCTATTTTTCCTTTCAACAACTCCATTTTGTTGAGGTGTATATGTTGCAGAAATTTCATGCTTGATCCCAATTTCATCACAGTACTCATGAATGTTGGTGTTGTCAAATTCTTTGCCATTATCACTTCTAATCTTCTTGATCTTGCAATCAAATTCATTTTGAGCTTTCTTGGCAAACTTCTTGAAAATAGATGCAACTTCAGATTTGTCATGAAGAAAGAACACCCAAGTGTATCTTAAGAAATCATCAACAATCACCGAACAGTAGAGGTTGCCACCAGCACTTACATAATTTGTAGGTCCAAATAAATCCATATGAAGTAGTTCCAGTGGCCTTGATGTTGACATGAAAGCTTTTGTAGGATGTGTGTTAGCAACTTGCTTTCCAGCTTGACATGCACTACAAGGCTTGTCCTTTTCAAATACAACATCCTTTAATCCTCTAACCATGTCCTTCTTTAATACCTTCTTGAGTGTGCTCATCCCAACATGTGCAAGCCTCCTATGCCAAATCCATCCAAGTGAAGCTTTGGTGAAGAGGCAAGTTCTTAAGTCTGCATCTTCTGAGGTGAAATCCACTAAGTAGAGATTGTTGTATCTAAATCCTTTGAACACCATTGATTCATCATCCATTTTTGATACAATAACCGTTGTTGGAGTGAATAAGCATTGAAGTCCAAGATCACAGAGTTGACCCACTGATAATAAATTGAAGCTCAAAGGTTCAACCAAGAGAACATTTGAAATTGATAAATCATTTGAAATTGCCACCTTGCCAAGTCCTTGCACTTTCCCTTTTGAATTGTCTCCAAAAGTGATTTTGTCTTGACCATCAACATTCTCATCAAGTGAGGTGAACATCTGTGGGTTGCCTGTCATATGTTGTGTGCATCCACTGTCAATAACCCAATGGCTCCCACCGGTCTTGTAGTTCACCTACATCCACAGACAAATCAAGCTTGAGTTTTGAGGGCCCTATATTGCATAGGACCAGTGACTCTCTCAATCAAGGACTTTGCAACCCAAATTTGTCTAGGTCTACTCTTGCTTGGTGGACCTAGGAATGTAACTTTGACCTTTCCATTTGCTACTTTTCTTAGAACATAATGAGCATTGAAAGCAAATGGTCTTGAGTGCTTAGGCAAGGGAGTTGGTGGTTTGGCTTTGCAGTTGTGGGCAAAGTGACCTTCTTTTCCACATTCAAAGCATTTGATGGGCTTGTGAGTCTGCTTTGGCTTGTATTGAGTGGTAGCTTTCTTTTGCACAAAAGCATTGTATCCAATACCACTCTTGTTGTTTTTCATGACAGTGTTCATAAGCAACTCATTTTGGAGGTATTGGCCTTTGTTGAACTTTTGCACACTTGTTTCAAGATGTTCATTTTCACTCTTAAGTTTCTTGACCTCATTTTTAAGCCTTTCATTATCCACTGCCAACTCTTTGTTGAAATCATTGTTCTCAATGGCAACCTTTCCTCTAGTAGTTGCATCAGTCAGATATCTCTTCAATTTTTGGTTGTCTAAAGTCAAGACTTCAACTTTTTCAGTCAATTCATCATGTAGACTAGTTTGCTCTCCTTGACTCAAATCATCACATGAGGTTGCCACATCAATCTTAACAACAGGGTTAATAGCCTCATGTGTTTTGCAAGATAAAAGTTCATTTTCAATAAGAAGATTATCATGATCAAATTTAATCTTAGTATAGTCTTCCTTGATTTTCACTAGTCTATCTTTCAACTCCCTATTAGCTTCATTTAACTTGTCACATTTATCTTTAGCATCTTTTAGGGAGGATGTGAGCTCATTTACAGTGGATGACATAGTTTTGTTTTCTTCTTTCATTTCATCACTAGCTTTCATAACTATGTCATATTTGGCATTCAAAGATTCATTTTCATTTTTCAACCTATCACATTTAGTTTTTGACTTCCTAATGATTTGAGTGTATTCTTTAAGCAAGTCAGCTAGTTCATCATAAGAAGGTGAAGCAAATTCCTCATCACGATCACTATCACTATCATCAGTAATATCAATATCATTTTGTACCTTCCGTTCACCTCTAGCCATGAGGCATAGGTGAGAAGTCGATGATGGCGATGGTGGTGGTGAAGAGAAGTCCCCGGCGATGGCAATGTTGGGGACTTGTTCTCAAATACTAAGAGTTAAGAACAAGGCAACATAAAAAGTGTTAAGTGTTAGAGTCCTTCGTCTTTTGGAACATTATTCCCCTTCGGGAAATAATGAGTTTCGGACGAAGGTCACAAGAGACGTACCTTCGTAAATATAACAAGTATTGACGAAGGACTTATATGAAGCATGAAATATAATATAAACATCTTCATAGTATCATTTCTATTTTATTAACATGGAAAAATAGAAATGATTTCAAATTACAAATGTACCTTCGATCCTGAGAGAAGGTAAAAAGTACAAGCGCGACGCAAAAAGCAAATGCCAAGTCAGCGTGAACAGTACGGGAGTACTGTTCATCTATTTATAGACGCGGGACGCAGCCCACGTAAAATTACATCCATGTCCATTACATTTGTTAATGACTTATGGAAATCTGTCAAGGCCCACGTAGTCTTTTCATCTTTAAGTCGGTTCCCCTCTCTGCTATCGCGACGAAGCTTCCCTGCGCACAGCTTCGGCTTGCACCATCCTTCGTGGAGCTTGGTAATCAGCTCGTCCTTCGTCTGGTCCAGGCTTCGTCCTGACCGTACTTCATGTTCATAATTTTGAGTCCGAAGATACCTGTTCACATAATCCACTTGGAAAACATTGTCAAATCATGTTTTTGAGGACCTTCGGAGGACGAAGGCCCCCAACAGTAGCCCCTCGCAATATTAATTTGTTAATGATAAATTCAAATTGCGATATGGACGAAGGCCTTGAGCCGAAGGTCCGAAAAAACACCTTCCCTTTGCTAGAATAGCAACATTCACTGACAAGTGGGGTCTTTCAATTTTCAACGCCCTGGGGGTATAAATAAGATCATACCGCAAACTTATTTGGTACGCACACTTGCCATCTGCTTCGGCCCACTAAATTTTTAGCTCTTGTGCACTAAGATTTGCTGATCTTTTTGATTTTAAAGCTTCGGCCTTGGAAACAGTTTTTTAGCGCTTCCGAAGATGTCTGAAGGTAAGAAGATCCCTGCTGAGACGAAGCTGAGTCTTGACGAAGAGAAGAACTTGGGGTTCCTTATAGCGATGGCGGAGACCAATACAGAGAAAATCACCAAGGAAATTCTTGAAGGTTTGTCCGAAGATACTGATGACAGCGACAGTTTTGATGTAGAAAGTGGTGGGGAAGAATCCGAAGATCGACCATGGCGACCAAGTCACACGGTTTTCGGGAAAACTACTATTAAGCAGAGCCATATTGATAATATGAGGGGGCGGTATTTTCGAGATATTTCTATTGTGAGAGTTGACGCTGGAGAAAAGACTTCTCCCACCCCCGAAGAAGATGAGGTCGTAATCTTCCGAAGCTTTCTCAAGGCTGGGCTTCGATTCCCCCTAAGCAACTTTGTTGTTGAAGTCCTGAGGACATTTCAAGTCTACCTCCATCAAATTACTCCCGAAGCTATCTTAAGAATGGGGTTGTTTGTCTGGGCTGCAAGAAGCCAAGGTTTAGAACCAAATGCTAAAAGCTTTTGCAACATTCATGAGTTGTTATATGAGACGAAGCCCTGGGGGAAAGAACAATATCACAACAACTTCGGGTGCTACAGCTTCGGTGCCCGCTCCGGGTCAAGCCGCCCTGTGCCAACCTTTCGGAAGAGGTGGCCCGGAGCCTGGATGACTGAATGGTTCTATGTAAAGAATGACTTAACGGCACAAGAAGATGTCAAGAGTATCATTATGCGCCCCATCTGGCAACGCTTCGGACTTCGAAGGCCGAAGGTTGAAATGGATGAAGCAGCCGAGGAATGCCAAAGAGCCTTCGGCGTGGTCTGCTCTTTCATTGGGACAAGGGACTTGGTCCAAGAGCATATTGCCTTCAGGGTGTGGCCACTTGCAGGAAAGTGGGAAATGCCGAAGGAGACCATCAAAGAGTCCGACGAAGGCGGACTGGTCAGACTGAAATACACATTCAAATTCGCAGATAAATTTGTTGAACCTGATGATGACTGGTTGAAAAGCATTGAAACATTGAGTGACGAACTGCTTGGGGCATACTCGAAGGCCGAGAACACTGCGTTATCAGCACCTTCGGAGGCCGAAAAAAGAAAAGGCTCAACCGGGTATTTGACGCAGTCGGGTTTGTCTACCCTGACTACCACTATCCGGTATTGAGTCGTAAAAGAAAAAATACTTCTTCTGCGGCAGAAGCTACCACGAGTGCTACTAATGAGCCAGTGCCGCAAAGGAAAAAGACAAAGGTGCTCACTCACCGAGCGCGTTTTATTGAGCCGGCCACAGTGTCAGAATTTATTGGTGAAATCTCTTTGGCCTCTGAAGCTACAGAACCAGCTCCAGTGCCGAAGATGGGAGAAAAGACTGAAGCGCTTTCAGCAGAAAAAGCAGAGAAACCGAAGGTTGAAGAGCCAAAAATATCAGAAATCTTAAGTCCTTCGGTAAATGTCGAAACAATAAAAAATCAAAAGGGGCCGTCGGTGACCCCGAAAAGAAAAAGAATGGTAAACGTGCTAGATGTTTTGGAGACAATTAAGTCTTCAAGCACAACCCCAAAGAAGACTATTGAAGTTGCTGAAGTGTCTACCGAAGTTGTAGTTGCTGAAGCTTCGAAGCAACAACCTGAAGCTGAGGCTGGGCCTTCAGAGCCCACCAAAGAACAATCTTTGAAAACAAAAATATCAGAACCAAATTTGGTTGAAGAAATTGACACTGCTGCCCCCGAAGCTCCTGCCAGCATACGCGATTACATCGTACGACATGCTTCGGGGAAGAAATTATCTGAAGAAGAGACTTACGAAGCCAACTACTATGCCAGAGAGCTAAAATATCCGAAGGGGGCAGTAGTGTTTAACGGGACAAATGAAGATGACTTCCTGTACTGCCTTCCTGATAATAAAGAACTGTCTGTCTGCCGAGAGATGGCTAGAAGTATAGGATTCCCGAAGCTCGAAGCTGGGTGATGCGCTATGACGAAGGAGGATCTCGCAGATAGTCTTGCATATAATAGCCTGAAGGTTTGGGAATTAGACTTTTGAAAAAATTTTACAATACGTAATTCATTCCTTTATTCTTATATGGATTCTTTTTTTTGTATAGGGTTTAATCCTGAGCAACGCATTGAGAGCACAAAAGAGTGCCGAAGATGAGAGCTATGAAATTGCATTCAACAATTTACGATCGGAAGTTATAAAACTGAGAAACGAAGCTCTAGAAAAAGATAAAATTCTGGTTACACTAGTAGACAAGATAAAAAAGGACGAAGCTGCTGCAAAGATTCAGGCCGAAGCTCAGAAACGCGAAATTAAAGATCTTCAGAAACAATTGGCCCGGGCGAAAGAAGAACGCATACTTGAAGAAACAAGACGGGAATGCAGCGACCAATGGGCTGATCATTTGGAAGCAACCGTGGAAGAGCTTCGGTCTTCTAAGAAAAAATGCTACGAAAAATCCATGGAATGCGTAAAGAAAATTAAAACCAGCTTCGCCAGCGTGGGCGCATTTTCCAGCGAAGAGAATTTCTCAAGAGGCAATCCCGAAGGTCCAATAGAATGGATCAGACACGAAGCAGAGGCCTTCGAGGAAATCCTGAGTAGCCGTGGCGACATCTGCGCTTTTTCAGGCGCCAGGGGAGTTGCTACTGTCTTGGAGAAGAAAGGTTGCGGGCATGTAAAATCTTTAGCTCAGTCCGAAGCTGCCTTATCCTCCGAAGACATCAAAGACCCCTCGGCCGAAGCGAGCGTGGTTGGTGGCAAATTCTTTACTGATATCTGGGACAACGGCGGCCGAGAAATGGCGCAAGAAATCATTCAAAGGAGTGAAAAAGGCATCCATGATGCTAGGAAAGTGACAGAAGCTGCCGAAGGGCAAAAAGGTATTAATTAGTCGCTCTTGTTGTGTTGTAATTTTTATTTCAAACTTTGCTCGCGGTTTGCAATAGTAATGCAAAAATATTTTGCTTCCTCAGAACCTGCCGGATCGTCAATTGACCCTCACACAAAGGAGGATGACGAAATCAAACAAATGGCCGAAGCTATCATGGATAAAGTTGTTGAACAACTTCTAAATGAGGCTGCCGAAGTAGTATTAAGAGAAGACTAGGTGTTATTAGAAAAACATTTAAAATGTGATCTATGTAATATTTTGTACATTTGAATGTAATATACAGGTCTCTTTTCATTATTCAATTCTTTACGATGCATGAAATTCTACATACATACCATTTTTGAGCCTTCGGCGAAAAAACACCTTCCCTTCTTTTCATGCTTCGTGAAGAAGACACTCTTCGTTAAAGCTATTCTGATGAATCACGTCCACGCTTCGAAAAAAAAAACTTTCTCCGAAGTTGTACAATTTTGATATTACTCTGATGAAGCTCATCCATGCTTCGAAAAAAC
The DNA here is from genome assembly GCA_029449295.1 of Zea luxurians. Taxonomy (NCBI): domain Eukaryota; kingdom Viridiplantae; phylum Streptophyta; class Magnoliopsida; order Poales; family Poaceae; genus Zea; species Zea luxurians. The sequence goes on from JAOPSE010000039.1 coordinate 17,800,998, forward strand.
TTTCTCTGAAGCTGTACTCCGAAGATTATCATTGTATTTCCTCGTGACTTTACACAATTTGCACTTTCTTAAAGCATCCCCTCGAAGGTTGATATTGTGTCCCCTTCTTTTGCCATATGCAACATGATGTGTGATGCTTATGCTATGCAAAATGATGTGATGATGTTATGTTATGCAAATGAAGTTTGTTCCGAAGATACACACAAAATATCTTTATAAGCTCTGCATTCCCTTAGGAACGTCTTTGGAGCTTCTTCGCCTTTTACTTAGACGGTATAAGCTCTGCATTCCCTTAGGAACGTCTTTGGAGCTTCTTCGCCTTTTACTTAGACGGTATCAGCGTTGACTTTTCGCTGTATGCTCTGTATTCCCTTAGGAACGTCTTTGGAGCAAAAAACTTACACTGCGCTCCCTTTGGAACGGCTTTTTGTAACTTCGGCAACTTACTCTGCGTTCCTTAGAACGACTTTTTGTTGCTTCGAAGGATTTTTAATAATTCGAAGGTCCTCCTTGTTACCGCAAATTCCTAGGCTTCAGCAACTTAAGCCTGTGGAGAAGATAGGTTTTCCTCATAACCAACCACGAAATTACTATATGAAAACTGAAATGTTCTTTATTACACAGAAAATAGAACTTAAACGGAAAAGACTGCTATCAAAGTAGGATATATGTTAATAAATGTGCTTCGACTCTGGCACAGTACTATTGACTGTGCGAGATTCAGATTGCTCTCTGAGATCCCTTTGGTGCGGAACATATTGGCTCCCTTCTGGCTGTTGGCCTTGTTGCAGCGGAGGTGGAGGCGGGGGCTGTTGCCATGAAGCTTGAGGTTGACTCGCCGAAGCTACGGAAACTGCAGGGTGGTTGCCCACGTATTCCGGGATGTAAGGCTGATGATACGAAGTAGTATGCATGACCTGCTTCGGCTGGCCCTGTTGCGCTGCAGCTTCTGCTAGCTCCTTTTGTTTCTGGATGGTGACATGGCACATCCTGGTGGTATGGCCCTTGTTTTCACCACAGAATAAGCAAAATATCCTCCTTGGTTGATCTCCAAATCTCCCGCCGAAGCCCCTGTCGCCTCTGCCTCTTGGAGCTGGTGGCCGGAAGAAAGTTTGCTGTTGCCCCGAAGCCTGTGAGGAGCACTGCGGCCTGTTCTGCTGACTCCCCTTATCATCATTTTGAGTGGAGTTGTGGATGGACCTGACATGCCTCGGATAGAATCTTCCTCCGAAGCCCCTGGTCATCTCAGAAAATCTGAAGGCCTCCTCCTTTCTTTGGCGAAAGTCATTATCGGCACGAATGTACTCGTCCATCTTTTGGAGCAGCTTCTCCAGAGTCTGAGGAGGCTTCCTAGCAAAGTATTGAGCTGCAGGTCCAGGACGAAGCCCCTTGATCATGGCTTCGATGACAATTTCATTGGGCACCGTTGGTGCCTGCGCCCTCAAACGCAAGAACCTTCTGACATACGCCTGAAGGTATTCTTCATGATCCTGAGTGCACTGGAACAAGGCTTGAGCAGTGACTGGCTTCGTCTGAAATCCTTGAAAGCTGGTTAACAACATATCCTTCAGCTTCTGCCATGAGGTGATAGTTCCTGGTCGAAGGGAGGAATACCAGGTCTGAGCAACACTCCTGACGGCCATGACGAAAGACTTTGCCATGACTGCAGCATTGCCCCCATACGAAGACACTGTTGCTTCGTAGCTCATCAAGAACTGCTTCGGGTCTGAGTGGCCGTCGAACATGGGAAGCTGGGGTGGCTTATAGGATGGAGGCCAGGGTGTAGCCTGCAGCTCAGCGGACAGAGGAGAGGCGTCATCGAAAACAAAATTTCCATGATGGAAATTGTCATACCAGTCATCTTCGTTGAAGAAGCCCTCCTGATGAAGGTCTTTTTGTTGAGGCCTTCGGTTCTGCTCATCATGGGTAAGATGACGAACTTCTTCAGAAGCTTCGTCTATCTGCCTTTGCAGCTCAGCTAGCCTGGCCATCTTTTCCTTTTTCCTCTGCACCTGTTGATGAAGCATCTCCATATCCCTGATTTCCTGGTCTAGTTCATCCTCCTGAGGCGTCGGGCTGACGGCCTTCCTCTTCTGACTTCGGGCCTCCCGAAGAGAGACTGTCTCCTGGTTGGGGTCCAGCGGTTGCAGTGCTGCAGCCCCAGTCGCTGAAGCTTTCTTCGGCGCCATAGCGAAGGTCTAAAGCTTCCGAAGGTGTTCAAAAAGCTCGAAGTGGAAGTGAGTTCACCGGAGGTGGGCGCCAATGTTGGGGACTTGTTCTCAAATACTAAGAGTTAAGAACAAGGCAACATAAAAAGTGTTAAGTGTTAGAGTCCTTCGTCTTTTGGAACATTATTCCCCTTCGGGAAATAATGAGTTTCGGACGAAGGTCACAAGAGACGTACCTTCGTAAATATAACAAGTATTGACGAAGGACTTATATGAAGCATGAAATATAATATAAACATCTTCATAGTATCATTTCTATTTTATTAACATGGAAAAATAGAAATGATTTCAAATTACAAATGTACCTTCGATCCTGAGAGAAGGTAAAAAGTACAAGCGCGACGCAAAAAGCAAATGCCAAGTCAGCGTGAACAGTACGGGAGTACTGTTCATCTATTTATAGACGCGGGACGCAGCCCACGTAAAATTACATCCATGTCCATTACATTTGTTAATGACTTATGGAAATCTGTCAAGGCCCACGTAGTCTTTTCATCTTTAAGTCGGTTCCCCTCTCTGCTATCGCGACGAAGCTTCCCTGCGCACAGCTTCGGCTGTGCACCATCCTTCGTGGAGCTTGGTAATCAGCTCGTCCTTCGTCTGGTCCAGGCTTCGTCCTGACCGTACTTCATGTTCATAATTTTGAGTCCGAAGATACCTGTTCACATAATCCACTTGGAAAACATTGTCAAATCCTGTTTTTGAGGACCTTCGGAGGACGAAGGCCCCCAACAGGCGGCAACCTTTTCATCACTCTCTTCTTCACTTGAAGAAGATCCACTTGATGACTCAATGTCAGTGAGCCAGTCACCAACAATATATGCCTTTCCATTTTTCTTTTTGTGGAACCTCTTTTGCTTCCCATCCTTCCTCTTGAAGAATTTCTTTTCCTTTTTCTCATCATCGCTGTCATCTTCTTTCTTGCCCTTGAACTTGTTCTTCTTAGGCTTGGTACATTGATGAGCAAGATGCCCAAGCTCTCCACAGTTGTAGCAATCCATCTCAGAAATGGGCTTTCTTTTGCTGGAAAAGAATTTCTTCTTTCTTGAATCAAATTTGATGCCTTCTCTGTTGAGCTTCTTTAACATCTTGGTGGTCTTCCTCACCATCAAGGCAACGTTAGCATCAAGGTCATCATCACTTGAGGATTCTTCCTCAATTTGTACTTTGGATTTTCCTTTTCTTTCTTGATTTGCTTTGAGAGCCAAATCCTTTCTCTTGGAAGATGACTCATATTTGTCATTGATGTGCATGTACATCTCATGAGCATTGATCTTTCCCAATATCTGTGTAGGTGTGGTAACTGAAAGATCCATTTGATGTAGCACAGTGACAATGTGTCCATATTTGTCTATTGGGAGGACACTGAGAATCTTCCTCACAACATTCGGTTGTGAGATTTGAGTAAGCCCCAATCCATTTACTTCCTCTACAAGAATATTGAGACGTGAGTACATAGCATTGGCATTTTCATTAACAAGCATTTCAAAAGAATTCAACTTTCTCATAGCAATGTGATATCTCTCCTCACGCTCACTCCTAGTTCCTTCATGTAGAGCACAAATGTCCATCCACAAATCATGAGCATTTTTATGATTTCTAACTCTATTGAACACATCTTTGCAAAGGCCTCTAAAAAGGGTGTTTTTGGCCTTAGCATTCCATTTCTCATAATTAAACTCATCACCTACAAGATTTGTGGGATCTCTAGGTTGGGGAATCCTTGTGTGGCGGCTTTGTAGACCCCAATGTCTATAGCCTCTAAATATGCTTCCATACGAATTTTCCAATATGGAAAATTGTCACCATCAAAAACAGGAGGAGGTCCATCCCCACCGGACATCGTTACTCTAGCGGTTAAGCTAATCTAAGTGTTGGGGACCATAATTAGGGGTACCCTCAAGACTCCTAATCTCAGGTGGTAACCCCCATCAACACAAAGTTGCAAAGGCCTGATGGGTGCGATTAAGTCAAGGATCGGTCCACTCAAGGGACACGATCTCGCCTCGCCCGAGCCCAGCCTCGGGCAAGGGCAGCCGACCCCGAAGGATTTACGTCTCGCCCGAGGACCCCCTCCAGCAACGGACACACCTTCGGCTCGCCCGAGGCCCAGACTTCACTAAGAAGCAACCTTGGCCAAGCCACCACACCGATCGACCGTATCGCAGGAGCCTTTAATGCAAAGGTGGCCTGACACCTTATCCTGACGCGCGCCCTTCAGTCGACAGAGCCGAAGTGACCGCAGTCACTTCGCCGCTCCACTGACCGGCCTGACAAGAGGACAGCGCCGCCTGCGCCACTCCGACTGCTGTGCCACTCAGCAGAGTGAGGCTGACAGCAGCCAAGTCTGGCCTCAGGCGCCATAGGAAACTCCGCTTCGCCCGACCCCAGGGCTCGGACTCGGGCTCAGCCCCGGAAGATGACGAACTCCGCTTCGCCCGACCCAAGGGCTCGGACTCGGGCTCAGCCCCGGAAGACGACGAACTCCGCTTCGCCCGACCCCAGGGCTCGGACTCGGGCTCAGCCCCGAAAGACGACGAACTTCGCTTCGCCCGACCCCAGGGCTTGGACTCGGGCTCAGCCCCGAAAGACGACGAACTCCACTTCGCCCGACCCCAGGGCTCGGACTCGGGCTCAGCCCCGGAAGACGACGAACTCCGCTTTGCCCGACCCCAGGGCTCAGACTCGGGCTCAGCCCCGGAAGACGACGAACTCCGCTTCGCCCGACCCCAGGGCTCGGATTCGGGCTCGGCCCCGGAAGACGACGAACTCCGCCTCGCCCGACCCAGGGCTCGGACTCAAGCTCGGCCCCGGAAGACGATGAACTCCGCCTCGCCCGACCCAGGTCTCGGACTCGGGCTCAGCCCCAGAAGACGACGAACTCCGCCTCGCCCGACCCCAGGGCTCGGACTCAGCCCTGGCCTCAGCCGACGGTCTCTGCCTCGCCCGACCCAGGGGCTCGGACTCGACCTCGACCTCGGAAGACAGACTCGACCTCGACCTCGGAGGAGCCTCCGCCTCGCCCAACCCAGGGCTCAGACCGACCACGTCACAGGGGGCGCCATCATTACCCTACCCCAAGCTAACCCAGGCTACAGGGAACAAGACCGGCGTCCCATCTGGCTCGCCCCGATAAACAAGTAATGATGGCGCCCCGCATGCTCCATGACGACGGCGGCTCTCAGCCCCCTTTCGGAAGCAAGGAGACGTCAGCAAGGACTCGACAACCCCAACAGCTGTCCTTCCACCAGGCTCTAGCGCTCCTCCGACGGCCACGACACCACATGAACCGGGTGCCAAAACCTCTTCGGCTGCCACGACGGCATGTACTTAGGGCACTAGCTCTTCTCCGCTAGACACGTTAGCACACTGCTACACCCCCCATTGTACACCTGGATCCTCTCCTTACGCCTATAAAAGGAAGGACCAGGGCCCTCTTACAGAAGGTTGGCCGCGCGGGGGAGGACGGGACAGCGCTCGCGTAAGCCTCTCGCTCCCTCCCGCGTGGACGCTTGTAACCCCCTACTGCAAGTGCACCTGACCTGGGCGCGGGACAAACACGAAGGCCGTGGGTTTTCCCCTTTTACGCCTGTCTCCCTCCGGCTTCTTTCCCCCTTCGCGCTCCGTCTCGCGCCGACCCATCTGGGCTGGGGCACGCGGCGACAATTTACTCGTCGGTCCAGGGACCCCCCAGGGTCGAAACGCCGACAGTTGGCGCGCCAGGTAGGGGCCTGCTGCGAGTTGACGAACAGCTTCCTGTCAAGCTCCAGATTGGTAGTCTCCAGCAACCTTTCCAGCCCGGGACGGTGCTCCGTTTCGGGAGTCTTGAGTTCATGTCCCTCGACGGCAGCTACGACATGATACTCCTTCCCCCGCTGCGCGACAGCGACAATGGCGGCTGACAATCCACCCACCGGCGGCGGAATCGACGATGTCTTTCCCACGTGGTGGAAGAACGACATTCGAGCTTGTCCCGTCCCCTCCCCCGCCGACGGAGGAGGAGGTGGGGCAACCAAGGCCAAGCGGGAGGCGGCATCTCGTTGGCTGTCGAGCGAGTCGACAGCATCGGCGCCCCAACGGGGGGCACGTCGGGCATCGATCTCGCGTCTGAGGCGAAGACGAGCGCCGTCTCCCCGCAACACGCCAACTCCAAGCAAACGGACGACGCCAGCATGCTCGCAAAGGACTTGCTGGGCATCACCCTCATACCTGAGACGACGGTGCAGTCTGCCCCTGACGCGACTTTGTCACACCCGGGCTTTAAGGAACAAAGCCAGGTGCATCTCATACATGCGCCAAAGAAGACAACATATATAATAACAGAGTTTATAGAGATAAATGTCATAAAACATCAGAGTATTTATTACATAGCGGAAGACTTAATACAAAATAAAAGAATAAACATAAAACGAACTAAGGATCGTCGGCGCCAATGTCAACTGAGAAACGCCACCTAGATCAAGTCGAATGCCTCAGTGTTAGGCGGCTCCTCTTCGACCACCTGTTCTTCTCCTGTGGGGGGGTGTGAGACAGCAAGGGTGAGCTCACATACGTTCATAGCTCAACAAGTCGTGGGGAATAATGTGGCATGAACTCACCAAAGGTGGGAGTTCATGGAGTGTAAGGCTGATCAATGAGATAAAGGTTGAAGCTGAGCATTGCTTTTATAAGTTGGTCAAATTTTTATTAGCAATTACTAAGTGTAAGTAAATACCAATCCATAGTAATAATAAATAAAGGTAATAGTAAAATAATCCCAAATGCAATGACAGGTTAAGTTTAAGTTCCATAAATTAATCATGTGAGTGTCCGAGCCGCTCATGACCGTGAGCACGGCTAGTATACCAGTTTTACACTCTGCAGAGGTTGCGCATCTTTACCCACAAGTCGTGTTACCCATTTGCCACGGAGTTGATCAGACTCCATACACCTCTACCAAGGAAGCGAGGCAGGGTACCACTACGAGGCCTTTACAAAGTTCCACTAGCTTCAGACTACCCGCTACAGTTTATAGGAAGCTCCAGTGCAGGGTTCTTGCCTGACCGCCATCGCAGCAAAATCAACCAAGGACCTCCCTACACTGACCACTCCCCTACTGCCCTTGCCCCTTTCGGGTAAGGTAGCCCTCCACTAGCTTTCCTAGTTAATCAGCCAAGGGCGTCCCATTAAACCCTTGTGGTAGCACTGTTTTCCCGGGTAGTTCTCCATGTTCCAATTAACATAATGATCTTATCATGAACAGAAAATAATGAACAGATAATAACAAGTGTAATCATGAGTAGTAAATATCTCTATACCCAAATCCACATAAAGCAATAGCATGTACTACCCAAAAACTTAGTAGTAAAACCAGTGGTGAAACAAGATATAAAGATAGTCAAATCTAGGGTAACCTATTGGATCCCATCAAAATTAACCTATGCAGATCATTATGAATAATAAGAACATGAATGGGTAAAAGAAGTGATCAAGGGCACAACTTGCCTTCAACGAGCTCCTGCTCAGCAGTCTCTACTTGCTGAACCTCAGATTCCACAGTGGCTTGCTCGTCTACTCGCATCAACACAATACATACATAGTATAGCAAAAATTAACATTACACCAAACATATAAATAAAATACACAGTATTAATCTAGACATTAAAATAAGATCATAGGAATTGGAACCATTAAATTTGGAGGTTTAGATTTTAAGTTATGGATTTTCTAATGTTTTATGTGCTTAATACAAGATTAAGTGCTAGATAAATTTTAAATCATCTTTCATATTAAAACAGAGGCACTAATGGTTAGGCAATAATATTACAAAAATTTAGGAACTGGAATGGACCAATTTGGAGTTTATATGCATTTTCTATGAATAATACAAATTCTATGAATTGTTTTTATATTAAAAACTCATTTTCTAATTCATTTTCCTGATTTTATAATTCTCTGGACGGGGCCTCATTTTCTAGAAAACGCAGGGGCTACGGTGCAAAGATTCCTAAGACTCAGAAAGTCCCTGGTAACTCCTCTGGAAAGACATCCGGAAAATCTCTAACCACCCGGATGTTGTCACCAACAAACTCCTCAGGCATAAAGAACATTGCACGCATGGATGAGGAGGTTACTGCAATATTAACTTGAAATCTTTCTCCTTTAGTGGTAGTGAGTTCTATGGTACCTCTACCACATGCTATAACGGCCTTTGCCTTTCTTAGCCATGACATACCAAGGATCAGATCTATACTGCTTGACCCTAATATTATAGCAGTAGCTCCAAATTCTCTACCCATAATGGTCAATGTAAATCTATGTGTCATTTGATTCGCCTCAACAGGCCCTTTAGGTGTAATTACTATCATGGGTTTTCTCATATTTAGCAGTGGTATTTCATTTGTGTTGGCATATCTAGCAGACATGAATGAATGTGTAGCACCAGAATCAAATAATATGGTTGCAGGAATTGCATTAACATAAAACATACCAAGTACGATGTCCCCACCATCCGGAGTAGCATCAACGCTGACTTGATTAACCTTGGCAATAGAATATCCCTTGCCTGATCCTGGAGGTTGCTGCCTGTTCTGAGCTGGAGTAGTAGCAATCCTCTGTGGGCAGACATTTGCATAATGACCAGTCTTCCCACACTTGAAACACGTAGTGCCTGGACTCTGTCCTAAAAACTTCGTCGGGGTGCCAGTAGGGGTAGCCTGTCGAGGAGGTGGAGTCCTCAGTGGTGATTGCTGAACTGGGCGCTGGCCTCCGCCAGTGCGAACTGGTGTACCCTGAGGTGAACTGTAGCGAGGACGAACACTGCTGCTTCCTTGTCCTTGAGATATTGTCTTTCTCTTCAAATCACCTAGCTGAACACGCTTGTGTTCAATAGCAAGAGCCTTATCCAGCAGCCTCTGAAATTATGGAAAGGTGTGTGCAACCAGTGCATACTGCAAAGGTCCATTAAGTCCTTCAATAAAGTGCTCATGCTTCCTCTCATCCTCAGCAACTTCCTCCGGAGCATATCTCGACAGCTGAATAAATCTGTCTCTGTACTCGCTGACCGACATGTTGCCTTGCTTTAATGACAGAAACTCCTTCTTCTTGATCTTTATCATACCAGCTGGAATATGGTAGTTCCTGAATTGTGTACCGAACTCTGCCCAAGTAATAGTATCAGCAGCATCATGGGCAGCAGTATATGAATCCCACCAGTCAGCAGCAGGACCTACCAGACGACCTGAGGCATAAAGAACTTTCTCCCGGTCTGAGCATTGGGCAATGTTGAGCATCTTCTCAATCGTTTTCAGCCAATCATCTGCATCTAGTGGATCTGGCGAGCTGGCGAAGGTCGGTGGCTTATGACTCATAAACTCCCGGTGCTTATCACGAGGTGGAACTGGTGGTGGTGGTGGAGGCAATGGCACTTGTTGCTGTTGCTGCTGTTGTTGAAGTTGTTGTTGCAGCTGCTGTTGTTGCGCCCTTCTCTCCTGGCGTATCTCCTCTCTCTCCTGGCGCAACTCCTGGAGTATATCTTCTCTTTCCTGACGCATCTCCTGGCGTTCTTGCTGCATCTGGCCACGCATCTGCCATAGTGTCCGCCATTTGCTGCATCACCGCCATCTGAGCTGCCATCAGTGGATCAACTCCGCCTGGTGGAGGATTAGGAGGATTCATCCCTGCTGGCTGTGGCTGAGGTTGTCTATATATCCTTCGAGTGTGTCGATTAGGAGGCAAATCAATTCCACCACCCCTCCTGGTATTGACCATCTGAGTTAGATACATAAGATAAGAGGATAGTAAACAAGGAGTAATTACAAATCATGTTACTTTGGGGGATTTATTAGCTAAGCAGTTTAATGTTTCACCTACCCTAGCTAATTTATTACCTTATGCTGGCACATACTAAGATGTCCATATATAATACTTCAATCAATCAAAGAAGCAAATCAGACATTTTTCATCAGAACAATCAAACAACATTTTTAAATATAGAAAATAGTTTTGATTTGGTCTTAGGCCTCCTATCTCTTAAAATGTCATAGGGGTAGGAATTCCAAGGTGTGAAATCCATCTTGTCTCAGAGTAGAAAAGGTAAGAATGATCAGAGTAGAACAGTAGAAGGTGAGACAGGATCAAGATAAGTGTAAAAAGAATCAGAGTAAGGTAAGTATAGAATGAATCAAAATGAGGTAAGTAGGTAAGGGTTTTGTCCATTTCTATCTAAGTTTCGTCCTACAGTCGACATTTCCTCTGATACCACTTCTGTAACACCCGGGCTTTAAGGAACAAAGCCAGGTGCATCTCATACATGCGCCAAGAAGACAACATATATAATAACAGAGTGTATAGAGATAAATGTCACAAAACATGAGAGTATTTATTCTGTTTTGCATAGTATTTTCTTTCTTGCTTTGTGTACATTATTTCCAATTTCCTAAAGTGCACTTTTTTTGTTAACTCCAAATTCTCAACTCAAGTATTATGTGTTGTTATTATTATTATTATTTTAAATGCACAAACAAATAAGACCCAACATGATGCATAAGTTGTTTATGTGCCACTTGTTAATCATTCACTTTTAAATGTGGTTATTCACATGTACCAATGAGTAAAGGCAACACATATAGAGAAAATAATCTCATTTCTTAGGCTTTTACAAATCAGATAGGGAAGTTGAGTTTGTGATTGATCTTTTACCTGGAACTGCCCCTATTTCTAAGCGACCATACAGGATGGCTGTAGAAGAACTGAAGGAGCTTAAGAAGCAGTTAACTGAGTTACAAGAAGCGGGGTACATTCGTCCGAGTTCCTCACCTTGGGGAGCACCGGTGTTATTTGTGCAGAAGAAGGATGGATCGCAACGGATGTGTGTGGACTATAGATCACTTAATGATGTCACGGTAAAGAACAAGTATCCATTACCCCGTATTGAGGATTTGTTTGATCAGATGAGAGGAGCCAGGGTATTCTCGAAGATTGATCTCCGATCGGGATACCATCAGATGAAGATTAGACCCTCGGATATTCCTAAGACGGCTTTCTCAACCCGATATGGATTATACGAGTTTACTGTCATGTCATTTGGATTGACCAATGCACCAGCTTATTTCATGAATTTGATGAATAAGGTGTTTATGGAGTATTTGGATAGATTCGTCGTGGTGTTTATCGACGATATTCTTATCTATTCTAAGAATGAAAGTGATCATGAACAACATCTAAGGTTGGTGCTACAGAAGTTGCGAGATAATCAACTCTATGCTAAGTTCAGCAAGTGCGAGTTTTGGATTGACAAGGTGCCATTCCTTGGACATATTATTTCTAATGGAGGAATAGCAGTGGATCCTGCTAAGGTCAAGGAGATTATGGAGTGGAGAGTGCCCACTACAGTTACTGAGATTCGGAGTTTCTTGGGGCTTGCGGGATACTATCGGAGATTTATTGAAGGGTTCTCTAAGATTGCCAAGCCTATGACCTCGCTTTTGGAGAAAGGAAGAGAATTCAAGTGGGATGAGAAGTGCCAAGAAAGCTTTGATCAATTGAAGGAGAGACTAATGTCACCGCCAGTATTGATTATGCCAGATCTGCAGAAGGGATTTGACATTTATTGTGATGCATGTGGCCAAGGACTTGGATGTGTGCTCATGCAAGAAGGACATGTGATTGCCTATGCATCTCGTCAGTTGCGGAAGCATGAATTGAACTACCCCACTCATGACGTGGAGCTGGCTGCCGTTGTGCATGCACTTAAGATTTGGAGACACTACATCATGGGAACTAAGTGCCAAGTATATACGGATCATAAGAGCTTGAAGTACATATTCACTCAGAAGGATCTCAACCTTAGGCAACGCCGTTGGTTGGAGCTCATTAAGGATTATGATTTGGAGGTTCATTACCACCCAGGCAAGGCAAACTTGGTTGCAGATGCCTTGAGTCGGAAGGACCATGTTCACTCCGCTTTCGTTGTCCAGTTACCTGATGAATTAGCAAAAGATTTTGAGAGGCTCAACCTGGGAATTGTTACACATACGGAAGGAGGTACCATAGAATTGGAACCTACCTTGGAGCAAGAGATTTGTAAAGGTCAGGTTGGTGATGCTAAGATTCAAGAGATTAAGGATCTGATTACGGAAGGTCGAGTTCCGGAATTCACGGAGGATGAGCAAGGTACTATATGGTTCAAAGATCGGATATGTGTTCCAGAGATCGATAGCCTCCATGAGGCTATATTGAAAGAAGCTCATGATTCTGATTACTCTATCCACCCTGGTAGCACTAAGATGTATCAAGATTTGAAGCAAAAGTATTGGTGGTATGGACTGAAAAGAGATGTTGCTGCACACGTGGCTAAGTGTGATGTGTGTCAAAGAGTCAAGGTCGAACATCAAAGACCAGCTGGACTATTGCACCCGCTTAAGATCCCTGAGTGGAAATGGGAAGAAATTGGTATGGATTTCATTGTTGGACTACCCCGCACCCCTGCTGGGTATGACTCTATTTGGGTAATTGTGGACAGATTGACAAAAGTGGCTCATTTCATACCTGTGAGGACTAATTATACGGGAGCCAAGCTAGCAGAATTGTATATGACTCGGATAGTTTGTTTACATGGAGTACCTAAGAAGATCGTGTCTGATCGAGGATCACAGTTTACTTCTCGATTTTGGAAAAAATTACATGAGAGCTTGGATACAAAGTTGAATTTTAGCTCAGCCTACCATCCCCAGACTGATGGACAGACAGAGAGGACTAATCAAGTGCTGGAAGATATGTTAAGAGCTTGTGCTCTCAAGCATGGTGGCAGTTGGGAGAAGAGCTTACCCTATGCTGAGTTTTCTTATAATAATAGCTACCAGGCTAGTTTGAAGATGTCACCATTCGAGGCTTTGTATGGCAGAAAATGCAGGACTCCCCTATATTGGGATCAGACTGGAGAAAGACAGTTCTTTGGGCCTGAACTTATTCAAGAGGCAGAAGAACAAGTCTGAATGATAAGGGAGAATTTGAGAATTGCACAATCAAGGCAAAAGAGCTATGCTGACAATAGGAGAAGACTACTAGAGTTTAAGGAGGGTGATCATGTCTATTTGAAGGTGTCACCACTCCGGGGTATGAGGAGATTTAAAGTTAAAGGAAAGTTGTCCCCTCGCTTCTGGACCTTTCTTGATCTTAAAGCGAGTGGGAGAAGCTGCATATCAATTGGAGTTACCTAATCATCTGTCAGATGTACATGATGTATTTCATGTGTCTCAGCTAAAGAAGTGCCTCAGGGTACCTGAGGAGCAGCTACCACTGGAGGACCTTAGTGTTCAAGATGACCTGACCTATGCAGAGTACCCTATCAAGATTTTGGACACTTTGACTCGAGTTACAAGAAATAAGGTGATTAAGATGTGCAAGGTATAATGGAGTCACCATGGTGAGGATGAAGCTACTTGGGAGCGAGAAGAAGAGCTTCGTATAGATTTTCCCCACCTTTTCCCTAGATCTTCTTAAATCTCGAGGACAAGATTATTTTTAAGGGGGGTAGGATTTGTAATGCTCAAATTTGTAAAAGCCTAAGAAATGAGATTATTTTCTCTATATGTGTTGCCTTTACTCATTGGTACATGTGAATAACCACATTTAAAAGTGAATGATTAACAAGTGGCACATAAACAACTTATGCATCATGTTGGGTCTTATTTGTTTGTGCATTTAAAATAATAATAATAACAACAACACATAATACTTGAGTTGAGAATTTGGAGTTAACAAAAAAAGTGCACTTTAGGAAATTGGAAATAATGTACACAAAGCAAGAAAGAAAATACTATGCAAAACAGAATAAATACTCTGATGTTTTGTGACATTTATCTCTATACACTCTGTTATTATATATGTTGTCTTCTTGGCGCATGTATGAGATGCACCTGGCTTTGTTCCTTAAAGCCCGGGTGTTACAGACTTCGTCACCGCCCGTCGACCAAGAGGTACCGACCGACTCCCATCTCGTGCCTTTTGGATTCAGCCTCGACCCACCAAGCGACTTCGCTTCGGTGGACGCTCTCATAGAGGCGAGTCCAAACCCTCTGGGGTATTGTATGCGGTCACCCTGGGACCGGCTGACGGTCGTCTCGACCTACGGGCCCTCGGGTTCCGAGGAAGATGACGAGCCCGACTTTTGTTGGGATTTCTCCGGACTTGGTAACCCCAGTGCCATGCGGGACTTCATGACCGCATGCGAATACTGCCTTTCCGATTGTCCCGACAGTAGCCATAGCCTCGGCGATGAGGACTGCGGCCCAAGTCGTGAATGTTTCCACGTTGATCTAGGGGGTCCCGGCGAAGGCAACCATCTTGGTATGCCGGAAAACGGTGATCCCCCTAGGCCTGCGCCTCGCGTTGACATCCTTCGGGAGCTAGCTGTGGTCCCCGTCCCGGCGGGGGGTCATAACCCACAGCTCGAGCAAATCCGCGAGATGCAGGCCAGGCTTGACGAGGGAGCAGGAACACTTGAGCCGTTCCTCTGGGACATCGGGCAGGAATGGGCAGGCCAACCTCCGGCCGGAGAAGCGCGTCATCTACCCCAGGGCATCCAGCACCGCATCACCGATGATGTCAGGGCAAGGCCGCCACCGGCTTCCAATGGGGTCGGCCAGAACCTGGCTGCAGTGGCAATACTTCTCTGCGCTATGCCGGAGCCATCTACCACCGAGGGGCGGCGTATCCAGGGAGAGCTCAAGAATCTCCTGGAGGATGCCGCGGTCCGACGGGCCGAAAGCTCCGCCTCCCGAAGGCAGGGGTACCCCTCAGAACATCGCGCCGCGACTTCCCGATTCATGCGAGAAGCCTCGGTCCACACCGGGCACACGCACAACACAGTGCCTGCGGCCCTGGATCGCCTCGGCAACGGACACCCTCACCGCAACCGTCGAACCCACCTCGACGAGAGGGTGCGTCGAGGCTACCACCCCAGGCGTGGGGGACGCTACGACAGCGGGGAGGATCGGAGTCCCTCGCCCGAACCACCCGGTCCACAGGCTTTCAGCCGAGCCATACGACGGGCGCCGTTCCTGACCCGGTTCCGAACCCCGACTACTATCACAAAGTACTCGGGGGAGACGAGACCGGAACTGTGGCTCGCGGACTATCGGCTGGCCTGCCAACTGGGTGGAACGGACGATGACAACCTCATCATCCATAACCTCCCCCTGTTCCTCTCCGACTCCGCTCGGGCCTGGCTGGAGCATCTGCCTCCGGGGTAGATCTCCAACTGGGACGACCTGGTCCAAGCCTTCGCCGGCAACTTCTAGGGCACGTACGTGCGCCCTGGGAACTCCTGGGATCTCCAAAGCTGCCGCCAGCAGCCGGGGGAGTCTCTCCAGGACTACATCTGGCGATTCTCGAAGCAGCGCACCGAGCTGCCCAACGTCACCGACTCGGATGTCATCGGCGCGTTCCTTGCCGGCACCACCTGCCGCGACCTGGTGAGCAAGCTGGGTCGCAAGACCCCCACCAGGGCGAGCGAGCTGATGGACATCGCCACCAAGTTCGCCTCTGGCCAGGAGGCGGTTGAGGCCATCTTTCGAAAGGATAAGCAGCCCCAGGGCCGCCCACCGGAAGATGTCCCCGAGGCATCAACTCAGCATGGCACCAAGAAGAAAGGCAGGAAGAAGTCGCAAGCGAAACGCGACGCCGTCGACGCGGACCTTGTCGTCGCTGCCGAGTACAAGAACCCTCGGAAACCTCCCGGAGGTGCCAATCTCTTCGACAAGATGCTCAAGGAGTCATGCCCCTATCATCAGGGGCCCGTCAAGCACACCCTTGAGGAGTGTGCCATGCTTCGGCACCACTTTCACAAGACCGGGCCACCTGCGGAAGGTGGCAGGGCCCGCGACGACGATAAGAAGGAGGATCACAAGGCAGGAGAGTTCCCCGAGGTCCGCGACTGCTTCATGATCTACGGTGGGCCAGTGGCGAATGCCTCGGCTCGGCACCGCAAGCAAGAGCGTCGGGAGGTCTGCTCAGTAAAGGTGGCGGCGCTGGTCTACCTAGACTGGTCCGACAAGCCCATCACCTTCGACCAGGGCGATCACCCCGACCGCGTGCCGAGCCCGGGGAAATACCCGCTCGTTGTCGACCCCGTCATCGGCAACGTCAGGCTCACCAAGGTCCTCATGGATGGAGGCAGCAGCCTCAACATCATCTACGCCGAGACCCTCGGGCTCCTGCGGATCGATTTGTCCTCGGTCCGGGCAGGCGCTGCGCCTTTTCACGGGATCATCCCCGGGAAACGCGTCCAGCCCCTCGGACAACTCGATCTACCCGTCTGCTTTGGGACACCCTCCAACTTCCGAAGGGAGACCCTCACGTTCGAGGTGGTCGGGTTTCGAGGAACCTACCACGCAGTGCTGGGGAGGCCATGCTACGCCAAGTTCATGGCCGTCCCCAACTACACCTACCTCAAGCTCAAAATGTCGGGCCCCAACGGGGTCATCACCGTCGGCCCCACGTATCGACACGCGTACGAATGCGACGTGGAGTGCGTGGAGTACGCCGAGGCCCTCGCCGAATCCGAGGCCCTCATCGCCGACCTGGAGAGCCTCTCTTAGGAGGCGCCAGACGTGAAGCACCATGCCGGCAACTTCGAGCCGGCGGAGACGGTTAAGTCCGTCCCTCTCGACCCCAGCAACGACGCCTCCAAGCGGATCCAGATCGGCTCCGAGCTCGACCCCAAATAGGAAGCAGTGCTCATCGACTTTCTCCGCGCGAACGCCAACGTTTTCGCGTGGAGTCCCTCGGACATGCCCGGCATACCGAGGGATGTCGCCGAGCACTCGCTGGATATCCGAGTTGGAGCCCGACCCGTGAAGCAGCCTCTGCGCCGATTCGACGAAGAAAAGCGCAGAGCCATAGGCGAGAAGATCCACAAGCTAATGGCAGCAGGGTTCATCAAAGAGGTATTCCATCCCGAATGGCTTGCCAACCCTGTGCTTGTGAGAAAGAAAGGAGGGAAATGGCGGATGTGTGTAGACTACATTGGTCTAAACAAAGCATGTCTGAAAGTCCCCTACCCTCTGCCTCGCATCGATCAAATCATGGATTCCACTGCCGGGTGCGAAACCCTGTCTTTCCTCGATGCCTACTCAGGGTATCACCAAATCAGGATGAAAGAGTCCGACCAGCTCGCGACTTCTTTCATCACACCCTTCGACATGTACTGCTATGTTACCATGCCGTTCGGTTTTAGGAATGCGGGTGCGACATACCAAAGGTGCATGAACCACGTGTTCGGCGAACACATTGGTCGAACGGTCGAGGCCTACGTCGATGACATCGTAGTCAAGACGAGGAAAGCCTCCGACCTCCTTTCTGACCTTGAAGTGACATTCCGATGTCTCAAGGCGAAAGGCATAAATCTCAATCCCGAGAAGTGCGTTTTCGGGATCCCCGAGGCATGCTCTTGGGGTTCATCGTCTCCGAGCGGGGCATCAAGGCCAACCCGGAAAAAATCGCGGCCATCACCAACATGGGGCCCATCAAGGACTTGAAAGGCGTACAGAGGGTCATGGGATGCCTTGCAGCTCTGAGCCGTTTCATCTCATGCCTCGGCGAAAGAGGCCTGCCTCTGTACCGCCTCTTAAGGAAGGCTGAGTGCTTCACTTGGACCCCTGAGGCCGAGGAAGCCCTCGGGAACCTGAAGGCGCTCCTCACGAACACGCCCATCTTGGTGCCTCCCGCCGCCGGAGAAGCCCTCTTGATCTACGTCGCCACTACCACTCAGGTGGTTAGCGCTGCGATCGTGGTTGAGAGACAAGAAGAAGGGCATGCATTGCCCGTCCAAAGGCCAGTCTACTTCATCAGTGAGGTACTGTCCGAGACCAAGATCCGCTACCCACAAATTCAGAAGCTATTGTACGCGGTAATCCTGATGCGGCGGAAGTTGCGACACTACTTCGAGTCTCATCCAGTGACTGTGGTGTCATCCTTCCCCCTGGGGGAGATCATCCAGTGCCGAGAGGCCTCGGGTAGAATTGCAAAGTGGGTGGTGGAAATCATGGGCGAGACGATCTCGTTCGCCCCTCGGAAGGCCATCAAGTCCCAGGTCTTGGCGGACTTTGTGGCTGAATGGGTCGACACCCAGCTCCCGACAGTTCCGATCCAACCGGAACTCTGGACCATGTTTTTTGAACGGGTCGCTGATGAAGATAGGGGCAGGCGTAGGCCTGCTCTTCATCTCGCCCCTCGGAAAGCACCTACGCTACGTGCTACGCCTCCACTTCCCAGCGTCCAACAATGTGGCCGAGTACGAGGCTCTGGTCAACGGGTTGCGCATCGCCATCGAGCTAGGGGTCCGACGCCTCGACGCTCGCGGTGACTCGCAGCTCGTCATCGACCAAGTCATGAAGAACTCCCGCTGCCGCGACCCAAAGATGGAAGCCTACTGCGATGAGGTTCGGCGCCTGGAAGACAAGTTCTACGGGCTCGAGCTCAACCACATCGCCCGACGCTACAATGAGACTGCGGACGAGCTGGCTAAGATAGCCTCGGGGCGAACAACGGTTCCCCCGGACGTCTTCTCCTGAGACCTGCACCAACCCTCCGTCAAGACCGATGACACGCCCGAGCCCGAGAAGGCCTCAGCCCAGCCTGAGGCATCCTTGGCTCGGCCCGAGGCACCCTCGGCTCTGCCCGAGACACCCTCGGCTCAGCCCGAGGCAACCTTGGCCCCCGAAGACGAGGAACTACGCGTCGAGGAAGAGCGAAGCGGGGTCACGCCTGATCGAAGCTGGCAGACCCCGTACCTGCAATATCTCTACCGAGGAGAGCTACCCCTCGACCAAGCCGAAGCTCGGCGGTTGGCGCGGCGCGCCAAGTCGTTCGTCTTGCTGGGGGACGGGAAGGAGCTCTACCACCGCAGCCCCTCAGGCATCCTCCAGCGATGCATATCCATCGCCGAAGGCCAGGAGCTCTTACAAGAAATACACTCGGGGGCTTGCGGTCATCACGCAGCACCTCGAGCCTTTGTTGGAAACACCTTCCGACAAGGCTTCTACTGGCCGACCGCGGTGGCCGACGCCACTAGAATTGTGCGCACCTGCAAAGGGTGTCAATTCTACGCAAGGCAGACCCACCTGCCCGCTCAGGCTCTGCAGACCATACCCATCACCTGGTCGTTTGCTGTGTGGGGTCTGGACCTCGTCGGCCCCTTGCAGAAGGCACCCGGGGGCTACACGCACCTGCTGGTTGCCATCGACAAATTCTCCAAGTGGATCGAGGTCCGGCCCCTAAACAGCATCAGGTCCGAACAGGCGGTGGCGTTCTTCACCAACATCATCCATCGCTTTGGGGTCCCGAACTCCATCATCACCGACAACGGCACCCAGTTCACCGGTAGAAAGTTCCAGGACTTCTGTGAGGATCACCACATCTGGGTGGACTGGGCCGCCGTGGCTCACCCCATGACGAATGGGCAAGTAGAGCGTGCCAGCGGCATGATCCTGCAAGGACTCAAGCCGCGGATCTACAACGACCTCAACAAGTTCGGCAAGCGATGGATGAAGGAGCTCCCCTCGGTGGTCTGGAGTCTGAGGACAACACCGAGCCGAGCCACGGGCTTCACACCGTTCTTTCTAGTCTATGGGGCCGAGGCCATCTTGCCCATAGACTTAGAATACGGTTCCCGAGGGCGAGGACCTACGACGATCAAAGCAACCGAGCTAACCGAGAAGACTCACTGGACCAGCTGGAGGAGGCTCGGGACACGGCCTTGCTACACTCGGCGCGGTATCAGCAGTCCCTGCGACGCTACCACGCCCGAGGGGTTCAGTCCCGAGACCTCCAGGTGGGCGACCTGGTGCTTCGGCTGCGACAAGACGCCCGAGGGCGGCACAAGCTCACGCCTCCCTGGGAAGGGCCGTTCGTCATCGCCAAAGTTCTGAAGCCCGGGACGTACAAGCTAGCCAACAGTCAAGGCGAGGTCTACAGCAACGCCTGGAACAACCGACAGCTACGTCGCTTCTACCCTTAAGATGCTTTCAAGTCGTTCATACACCTCGTTCACACACAAAGTCTAACCATCAAGGAAGGGTCGGCCTTGCCTCGGTAAAAAGCCCGACCCTCCCTCGGGGGCTAGAAGGGGGGAACCCCTCTGCGTCAAAATTTTTCCTCGGAAAAAGATATTTTCTGCCAAAATATCTCTCGTGCTTTTCGACTACTTCGAAAGTGGATCCTGAAAACAACGGAGTACACGTAAGCAGCCAAGGCCGACCGAGCCGAGGGACTCCTACGCCTCCGGGATATGGATACCTCACTCATCACCTTCTGCGATAAGTAACTCACGCTCGGATAAGCGATTCCGCTGATCGAACAAGTCCCAACGCTCGAAGACCCTTCTGCCGAAACGATTTTTCGGGCCTTCTCGACTACATCGATAGCAGAATCCGGCGGACGAGTAAGAGTACACGTAAGCGGCAAGGCTGACCGAGCCGAGGGATTCCTACGCCTCCGGGATACGGATACCTCACTCATCACCTTCCGTGAAAAGTAACTCTCGCTTGGACAAACAACTCTGTTACCGACAAATAAGTCCAGATACTCAAAGCAAGGGGAAAGATATGCAGCTTTACAACACGACGACAGTATGTTTGGGCCTCGGCGGCCGCAGAAAACATATGCACACTACAAGATAACCCGATCCTGCAGGCTCGGACCTTGACGGTTGAAGGGAGCAGCAGCACCCTCGGCGTCAACTACACCTTCGGCGAAATCCGACCTAGCCTCGGACAGCGACGCGGTCGGAGGATCTCCACTTCAAAGGACGATATCAGCACCACGCCCGGGCCATCGCCGCTAGGGTCTCTTCCAGGAGTCCGGCTCGAGTAGACGGCTCGGCCGATCACCCCGAAGCCTCAGCCAGCTGTCCCCGAGGACATCAGCCCAGCCCATGGCCTCGGCAACTCGACTCCGGCGCCGGTCCCGCCAGCGGACGGCCTGGTCAGGCTCCGGCCGACGAAGTCTTCTTTTCGAGTCAACTCCGCCTCTGTCTATGCTGACACCGCTACCTCCGGCTTCGGCTCATCGAAGAGCGGGCGAGGGTTCCTTTAACTAAGCAAGAGAAACCTCGAACAGCAAGGCCGACCGAGCCGAGGGACTCCTACGCCTCCGGGATACGGATACCTCACTCGTCACCTTCACACGAGGCAACTCACGCTTGGTGAAGCGGTTCAGATAGCCGACAGGCGAGTCTTAGTGCTCGAAATAAAGAAAAAACACGGCTCCGTGCCAAAAATACATACATGTTCAGGCCCCGACAGCCACAATGAACAGACTCCGGCACTTAAGGTGCCATTACAAACGGAACTCCGGTTCCACCTCCGCAGGTACGAACAACCCACCATGATTGGGGGGCCTGCGGAGCAACAGAAGGCTGACGGGTGGCGCGCCGCCGCCCGCTCCAGCAGCGGCGACGACGACTTCTGCTCCGAGCGGCCAAACAGCAGCAGCGATGACCTTAGGGCGGATGCTGCTGCCATAAAGCCCTCGCCCACATCCCCACTCGGGGGGCGAGGACGAGCAGAAGGCCGTAGAGTTGGAGGTCAGTCCGTGGGCGGCACCGGCTATCTCGTCGGCAGAGAAACCTCTTCCGGCTGCCGTGGCGGAAGGTGGCACCGGAAGCGGCGCCGAAGCCGCTCGGGTCGAAGAGTCGGGCACGCGGCAGCTGCCAGCGCCACGAACGGTGAACGCCCTTCCCCCCGATCACTAAGGGAAGGAGCGGGGCGCTGCCCGCGTAGAGACCGACCCCAACTCGGCGCACTCCCCTCCCCAACACTGATGATGAACATCCTTGAAGCTGAGGGAGGGGCGGAGGCCACAGCCCGGCTTGCTTCTCCCCACCCGGGAGCTGGTGGTCACCGTCTTGGGTGACCACCGGCGAGGGGATGCGGCCGGGCTGCCTGACAAAAATCCTTGAAGCCGAACGATGTCTGAAAGGTACCAACTTCCACGAAGTTGCGTTTCCCCGACGACGACAAGGCGGAAGAACCACGGGCGCCCCCCATCTGGGGGCTCAGAAGGTGGAAAGACACGATGCATGAGGGGAGCGCGAAGACATGGTTGCCCTTCAAGGGGGTCGCCCTCCTTTTAAAGGCAACTCTCCCCACTTGCGTCCTCAGCCATCGCGGGCTAAGTCTTCTCCAACACGCTCCAAGGTCCTCCCCCTCCGACACGGGGGCTGGGTCCCACGCGTCATGCAAGCTTGCCCAGGGCAGAAGAAGCCAAACCACCGCGCGCGGCGCGCGCAACTGCCCAGTGGTTACAAGCATTCCCCCACTTTCGCCCAGACCATCGGGTGAAAGGGCGGACCGCCATGCAGGCGGCATGCGACCGCACCGAAGGGGCACACCCTTTCGACTTCGACGTGTCTAGCATGGAGGCTCAGGCCCACGCGTCATGCAACCGACATGCCGGTCGCAATGTGCAAGAAACCGCACCGCCACTCGCACCACTACCGCGCCTCCTCGACTGCGGAACCAGTACCGCGACTCGAGGCAACCCTACGCATGACCCAACAGTGCCAACCAGGCACATCGGTCACGGGCCAGTCACCTGCAGGAGAAGGCGCGACGGTCGATGCAGCCAGAAATGGGCCGGCAGTAATGGCGGTGGCAGGCGAGCGAAAGCAGCGGTCAAGTCGTCAGCCAGGCTCACGTCCCCTCCTGGGACAGTGGGAGAGCCCTCTCCCACGGCGTGAAGACGGCGCGCCCGTGTCCCGTTCCTCGAACGGCTCGCGCACGCGCAACGGCTGCCCCGCGAACCACTCGTCCCACCGCATTAACTCCGCCGCGGGACAGGCGGCACCTTTGGCGGGAGAAGTGGGCGACGCTTCACTTTCGCCATAATGACCACGTCCAAAAAGGTACGCCACGTCATTTGATTTCGTATCCTTTTCCTATTCCTCTTTCTCTCTCTTACAACAGGGACCGGGAAAGGGGATACCCTGAAAGGGATCCTTCCCCGTGAAGGAAACAGGCCCTGAGCCCCCCTACTGATCAGAGGTTCGAAGGCTGGCCCCTCGGAGGGGTTCAACAGCCGCCTCAGAGCGCTCGGGCTCCACGCCCACTACTGGTCAGAGGTTCAAAGGCCGGCCCCTCGGAAGGGTTCAACGACCGCCTCAGGCCACTCGGGCTCCGCGCCCACTACTGATCAGGGGTTCGTAGGCTGGCCCTCGAAGGGTTCACAGCCGCCTCAGACGCAGAGCGATGGATGACCCTGGGTACGTTCGATACATAACCAAGGCTCGGGCTACGCTCCCGAGGTACCCTAGGACATTTCCGAGACCAGCGGGAACGATCTTGTAACGGAATCCCAATAGAGGGAGGCATCGAGCCCTCGGACCCCGTCAAAAGGGGATCGGGTCCGGCAGATCACCTGCAGGTACTTTTGGAGCGCGCCTCCGGGCCTCTAGCCGACCCTAACAAATGGGGCACGGGCGTCCACTCGGATTACCCGTTAGCAGCTCACCGGAGACACCATGTTCGACGCCCTCCAAGGGCAACATGGCGCTTCCCCCCCCCTCCTCCTTGCGGAAAGGCGACGCAGGGGCGTATGTAAAGAAGTCGAGTCTGTCCTTGACCGTCCTCTCGCCCTGTGCGGAGGCTCGGGGGCTGCTCTCGCAAACCCGGCTCCGGCCGAACCGTTGACAGCGTCAACATACCAGCCCGAGAACTTGGGACCCGACCGTGCACCCGGGCTACGGCCAGCTCGCATGAGGGAACAACCAGACCGGCCGAAGCATTGTGAAACGCATTAAGACCTCAAAGGAGTCAAACCACTCCTCCGAGGCCTCGGGGGCTACACCCGGCGGGTGCGCTCGCGCGCACCCATCGGAACAAAATGCAACCGAGAAAGGTCGGTCCCCTTGCAAAAAAGTGTGACAAAAGCCTCCAGCAAGTATTAACACTCCCTTTGAGGCTCGGGGGCTACTGTCGGGGACCATAATTAGGGGTACCCTCAAGACTCCTAATTTCAGGTGGTAACCCCCATCAGCACAAAGCTGCAAAGGCCTGATGGGTGCGATTAAGTCAAGGATCGGTCCACTCAAGGGACACGATCTCGCCTCGCCCGAGCCCAGCCTCGGGCAAGGGCAGCCGACCCCGGAGGATTTACGTCTCGCCCGAGGACCCCCTCCAGCAACGGACACACCTTCGGCTCGCCTGAGGCCCAGACTTCACCAAGAAGCAACCTTGGCCAAGCCGCCACGTCGACCGACCGTATCCCAGGAGCCTTTAATGCAAAGGTGGCCTAACACCTTATCCTGACGCGCGCCCTTCAGTCGACAGAGCCGAAGTGACCGCAGTCACTTCGCCGCTCCACTGACCGGCCTGACAAGAGGACAGCGCCGCCTGCACCGCTCCGACTGCTGTGCCACTCGGCAGAGTGAGGCTGACAGCAGTCAAGTCCGGCCTCAGGCGTCATAGGAAACTCCGCTTTGCCCGACCCCAGGGCTCGGACTCGGGCTCAGCCCTGGAAGACGACGAACTCCGCTTCGCCCGACCCCAGGGCTCGGACTCGAGCTCAGCCCCGGAAGACGACGAACTCCGCTTCGCCCGACCCCAGGGCTCGGACTCGGGCTCAGCCCCGGAAGACGACGAACTCCGCTTCGCCCGACCCCAGGGCTCGGACTCGGGCTCAGCCCCGAAAGATGACGAACTCCGCTTCGCTCGACCCCAGGGCTCGGACTCGGGCTCAGCCCCGAAAGACGACGAACTCCGCTTCGCCCGACCCCAGGGCTCCGACTCGGGCTCAGCCCCGGAAGACGACGAACTCCGCTTCGCCCGACCCCAGGGCTCGGATTCAGGCTCGGCCCCAGAAGATGATGAACTCCACCTCGCCCGACCCAGGGCTCGGACTCAGGCTCGGCCCCGGAAGACGACGAACTCCGCCTCGCCCGACCCAGGGCTCAGACTCGGGCTCAGCCCCGGAAGACGACGAACTCTGCCTCGCCCGACCCCAGGGCTCGGACTCAGCCCTGGCCTCAGCCGACGGTCTCCGCCTCGCCCGACCCAGGGGCTCGGACTCGACCTCGACCTCAGAAGACAGACTCGACCTCGACCTCAGAGGAGCCTCCGCCTCGCCCAACCCAGGGCTCGGACCGACCACGTCACAGGGGGCGCCATCATTACCCTACCCCAAGCTAACCCAGGCTACGGGGAACAAGACCGGCGTCCCATCTGGCTCACCCCGATAAACAAGTAATGATGGCGCCCCGCATGCTCCATGACGACGGCGGCTCTCAGCCCCCTTACGGAAGCAAGGAGACGTCAGCAAGGACTCGACAGCCCCAACAGATGTCCTTCCTCCAGGCTCCAGCGCTCCTCCAATGGCCACGACACCACACGAACCGGGTGCCAAAACCTCTCCGGCTGCCACGACGGCATGTACTTAGGGCGCTAGCTCTTCTCCGCTAGACACGTTAGCACACTACTACACCCCCCATTGTACACCTGGATCCTCTCCTTATGCCTATAAAAGGAAGGACCAGGGCCCTCTTACAGAAGGTTGGCCGCGCGGGGGAGGACGGGACGGCGCTCGCGTAAGCCTCTCGCTCCCTCCCACGTGGACGCTTGTAACCCCCTACTGCAAGCGCACCCGACCTGGGCGCGGGACAAACACGAA
Source organism: Zea luxurians (assembly GCA_029449295.1). Taxonomy (NCBI): domain Eukaryota; kingdom Viridiplantae; phylum Streptophyta; class Magnoliopsida; order Poales; family Poaceae; genus Zea; species Zea luxurians. Next base: position 17,826,869 of record JAOPSE010000039.1, read on the forward strand.
GGCCGCGGGTTTTCCCCTTTTACGCCTGTCTCCCTCCGGCTTCTTCCCCCCTTCGCGCTCCGTCTCGCGCCGACCCATCTGGGCTGGGGCACGCGGCGACAATTTACTCGTTGGTCCAGGGACCCCCGGGGTCGAAACGCCGACACTAAGAGCAACAAGGCTCTGATACCAATTGAAAGGATCACGATGCCCAAGAGGGGGGTGAATTGGGCTTTTCTAAAAATCAACACTAATTAAAACCTAAGCAAGAGCTAAGCAAGAGCCCAACTTCACCCCAACAACTAGCACTTAAGAAAATAATACTAGAAATACAACAATGCTAAGACAATACTTCAAATACTTGCTAAACAAATACACAATGTAAAGTGCTTCAATTAAGTGCGGAATGTAAAGCAAGGTTTAGAAGACTCCTCCAATTTTTCCCAAGGTATCGAAGAGTCGGCACTCTCCACTAGTCCTCGTTGGAGCACCCGCGCAAGGGTATCGCTCCCCCTTGGTCCTCGCAAGAACCAAGTGCTCACTACGAGATGATCCTTTGCCACTCCGGCGTGGTGGATCCCTCGAGACCGCTTACAAATTTGAGTCGGGTCACCAACAAGATCTTCACGGTGATCACCAAGCTGCCAACGCCACCAAGCCGTCTAGGTGATGCCGATCACCAAGACTAACAAGCCGTAGACTTTCACTTGACTAAGAGAAGCCTAATGCAAGTGGTGTGTGCTCTAGGTGGCTCTCGCTAGCGCTAATGAGGAACAAATGCGGGATTAAGATTCTCTAATCTCCTCACTAGGCTTTTGGTGCTTGCAATGCTCTAGCAATGTGCTGGAATTAATGTGAGCAGCAAGACATTGAATATGGTGGGTGGAGGGGGTATAAATAGCCCTCACCCACTAACTAGCCGTTACCAGCACTCTTCTGCGCATGGGCGCACCGGACAGTCCGGTGCGCCACCGGTCGACTCCAACGACTAGTTCTGACAGCTAGCCGTTGGGCTAATGGCACACCGGACAGTGAACAGGCACTGTCCGGTGCACACCGGACGGTCCGGTGCACTGTCCGGTGCACTGTCCGGTGCGCCACTAAAATTCATTTCTGAAACTGGCGCTCTCGGGTTTCTGTGGGAACAAACTCTTCCCCAGGGCCACGTCGGCCCCATCTGGCAGAGGGTGCATCGGACAGTCTGGTGCCCCAAGACCAGAAACCCTATTTCTTGTTTTTCAGCTAATTTTCAAATCGGTTTTCGTTCTAACTTGAGAGTGAGTTCTAGAGTGACACCTAGCACTGTATGTGAGTGTGAATGTGCACCAACACTACACTAGAACTCTCTTGGTCAAACTACTCATCTACAACCCCTCTTTATAGTACGGCTAAAAGAGAATAAAAGACCTAACTAAATCACGAGTGTCCACATCTCCATGACACTCGGACTCCGTAGTCCTTCACCTTTTGTTTCGTCGTTTTGGCCGTCGCTTTGAGTTCTCATCTCCGGGATTGTTTTCACCATTGTAGTACTTCTACCTGTAATGCGACCTAACTTACCATTTGTCTCTGCAAAACACGCATTAGTCACATATAACATTACGTTGTCATTAATCACTAAAACCAACCAGGGGCCTAGATGCTTTCAAATGCCAAAGGGGGAGAAAGTATTAAGCCTAAAGCAAAAGGACCGCACCACCACCACCATTTCAAAATTTTCAAAATGTTTATTTCAATTAGTATTTGAGCTTATTTTAATTGGTATTTGAGTTAGGCTCAAAATGAATTTTTCAATTGGTATCTAATTTTCAATTTGTATCTTTGAGTCGATTTCCAAAATGGTATCCTCAAAATAGTATGAAAAAAATTCAATTAGCTTTTGGTATCCATTTTAAAAGGGAAAATCATTTCAAAAGCCCTCTTGAAAGCTAAGAGGAGAATTCATTCAGGGGGAGCCTTTTATTTAGTCAAAGGAAAAGCATTTGAAACAGGGGGAGGAATTTCAAATCTTAAAAATGCTTCTTTCAATCACATTTCTATACCTTTGCCTATTTGCAAAAGATTTTGAAAAGAGTTTTTTCAAAAGAATTGCAAAAATAAACATGTGGTGTAAATGTGGTCCAAAATGTTAATAAGAGAAAAGCAATCCATTCATATGCATAAAACCTTTCATTGGTTTTGTCGGGGACCATAATTAGGGGTACCCTCAAGGCTCCTAATTCTCAGCTGGTAACCCCCATCAGCATAAAGCTGCAAAGGCCTGATGGGTGCGATCAAGTCAGGGATCAGTCCATTCGAAGGACTCGATCACGCCTCGCCCGAGCCTAGCCTCGGACAAGGGCAGCCGACCCCGGAGGATCTCCGCCTCGCCCGAGGCCCCCCTCTAGCGGCGAATACGTTCCCGGCTCGCCCGAGGCCCTGTCTTCGCCAAGAAGCAACCCCGACCAAATCGCAGGAGCATTTAATGCAAAGGTGGCCTGACACCTTTATCCTGACGCGCGCCCCTCAGCTGACAGAGCCGAAGTGACCGCCGTCACTTCGGCTCTCCACTAGCCGGTCTGACAGAAAGACAGCACCGCCCGCACCGCTCCGACTACGGTGCCACTTGACAGAGTGAGGCTGACAGGCAGTCAGGCCCGGCCGCACGCACCATAGGAAGCTCCGCTCCGCCCGACCCAGGGCTCGGACTCGGGCAAAGCCCCGGAAGACGGTGAACTCCGCTCCGCCCGACCCAGGGCTCGGACTCGGGCAAAGCCCCGGAAGACGACGAACTCCGCTCCGCCCGACCCAGGGCTCGGACTCGGGCAAAGCCCCGGAAGACGGCGAACTCCGCTCCGCCCGACCCAAGGCTCGGACTTGGGCTAAGCCCCAGAAGACGACGAACTCCGCTTCGCCCGACCCCAGGACTCAAATTCCGCCCTGGCCTCAGCCAACGGCCTCCGCCTCGCCCGACCTAGAGGCTCGGACTCGGCCTCGGCCACGGAAGACGGACTCGACCTCGACCTCGGAGGAGCCTCCACATCGCCCAACCTAGGGCGCGGACCGGCCACGTCAACATGAGGCGCCATCATTACCCTACTCCAAGCTGACTCAGGCTGCGGGGAACAAGACCGGCGTCCCATCTGGCTCGCTCCGCCAGATAGGCGATGATGGCGTCCCGCACGCTCCCTGACGATGGCGGCTCTCGGCCCCCTTACGGAAGCAAGAGGACGTCAGCAAGGACTCGACGGCCCCGACAGCTGTCCCTCCTCCAGGCTCCAGCGCTCCTCCGACGGCCACGACATCACACACCGGGCGCCAAAATCTCTCCGGCCGCCACGATGGCGTGTACTTAGGGCGCTAGCTCTCCTCCGCTAGACACGTAGCACTCTGCTACACCCCCCATTGTACACCTGGATCCTCTCCTTATGCCTATAAAAGGAAGGACCAGGGCCCTCTTAGAGAAGGTTGGCCGCGCGGGGACGAGGACGAGACGGGCGCTCGCGTGAGGCCGCTCGCTCCTTCCCCCGTGCGGACGCTTGTAACCCCCTACTGCAAGCGCACCCGACCTAGGCGAGGGACGAACACGAAGGCCACGGGATTTCCACCTCTCTCGCGCCCATCTCCGGCCACCTCGCTTTCCCCCCTTCGCGCTCGGCCTCGCGTCGACCCATCTGGGCTGGGGCACGCGGCGACACTTCACTCGTCGGCTTAAGGACCCCCCCAGTCTCGAAACACCGACAGTTGGCGCGCCAGGTAGGGGCCTGCTGCGTGTTGACGAATAGCTTCCCGTCAAACTCCAGATGGGTAGTCTCCAGCAACCTCTCCGGCCCGGGACGGTGCTCCGTTTCGGGAGCCTTGAGTTCATGTCCCTCGACGGCAGCTACGACATGATACTCTTTCCACCGCCGGGCGACAGCGACAGTGGCGGCCGACAGTCCGCCCGCCGGTGGCGGGATCGACGACGTCTTCCCCGCGTGGCGGAAGAACAACCATCGAGCTCGCCCCGTCCTCTTCCCCGTCGACGGAGGAGGAGGAGGTGGGGCAACCAAGGCCAAGCAGGAGGCGGCGCCTCATCGGCCGTCGAGCGAGTCGACAATGCCAGCACTCCAACGGGGGGTGCGCCGGGCATCGGCCTCGCGCCTGAGACGAAGACGAGCGCTGTCTCCCCGCGACGCGTCAATCCCAAGCAAACGGACGACGCCAGCACGCTCGCGAAAGGCTTGTTGGGTGTCGCCCTCGTACCTGAGATGACGGTGCAGTCAGTCCCCGACGTGACCTCATCACCGCCCGTCGACCAAGAGGTACCGACCGATTCCCATCCCACACCTTTTGGATTTAGCCTCGACCCGCCTAGCGGCTCCGCTTTGGTGGATGCCCTCGTAGAGGCGAATCCGAACCCTTTGGGGTTTCGTATGCGGTCACCTTGGGACCGGCTGACGGACGTCTCGACCTACGGGCCCTTTGGGTCCGAGGAAGATGATGAGCCCAGCTTCTGTTGGGATTTCTCCGGACTTGGCAACCCCAGTGCCATGCGGGGCTTCATGACCGCATGCGACTGCTGCCTTTCCGACTGTTCCGACGGTAGTCGTAGCCTCGACGACGAGGACTGCGGCCCGAGCCACGAATGTTTCCACGTCTATCTAGGGGGTCCCTCCGAAGGCAACCATCTCGGCATGCCGGAGGACGGTGACCTCCCTAGGTCGATGTCTCGCGTTGACATCCCGCGGGAGCTAGCTGTGGTCCCCGTTCCGGTGGGGGGTCACGACCCACAACTCGAGCAAATCCGCGGGGTGCAGGCCAGGCTCGACGAGGGAGCAGGAGCGCTTGAGCCAATCCGCCGGGACGTCGGGCAGGCATGGGTGGGCCAACCTCCGGCCGGAGAAATGCGTCATCTACCCCAGGGCTTCCAACACCGCATCACCGACGATGTCAGGGTCAGGCCGCCACTCGCATCCAGTGGGGTCGGCCAGAACCTGGCTGCAGCAGCAATGCTCCTCCGCACGATGCCGGAGCCATCAACCACCGAGGGGCGGCAAATCCAGGGAGAGCTCAAGGATCTCCTGGAAGGCGCCGCGGTCCGGTGGGCCGAGAGCTCCGCCTCCCGGAGGCAGGGGTACCCCTTGGAACATCGTGCCGTGACTTCCTGATTCATGCGGGAAGCCTCGGTCTGCACCGGGCGCACGCGCAACACAGCGCCTGCGGCCCCGGGTCGCCTCGGCAACGAGCACCATCACCGCGATCGTCGGGCCCACCTCGACGAGAGGGTGCGCCGAGGCTACCACCCCAGGCGTGGGGGACGCTACGACAGCGAGGAGGATCGGAGTCCCTCGCCCGAACCACCCGGTCCGCAGGCCTTCAGCCGGGCCATACGACGGGCGCCGTTCCCGACCCGGTTCCGACCCTCGACTACTATCACAAAGTACTCGGGGGAGACGAGACCAGAATTGTGGCTCGCGGACTACCGTCTGGCCTGCCAACTAGGTGGAACGGACGATGACAACCTCATCATCCGCAACCTCCCCCTGTTCCTCTCCGACACCGCTCGCGCCTGGTTGGAGCACCTGCCTCCGGGGCAGATCTCCGACTGGGACGACCTAGTCTAAGCTTTCGCCAGCAATTTCCAGGGCACGTACGTGCGCCCCGGGAATTCCTGGGACCTCCGAAGCTGCCGACAGCAGCCGGGAGAGTCTCTCCGGGACTACATCCAGCGATTCTCGAAGCAGCGCACCGAGCTGCCCAACATCACCGACTCGGATGTCATCGGCGCGTTCCTCGCCGGCACCACCTGTCGCGACCTGGTGAGCAAGCTGGGTCGCAAGACCCCCACCAGGGCGAGCAAGCTGATGGACATCGCCACCAAGTTCGCCTCCGGCCAGGAGGCGGTCGAGGCAATCTTCCGGAAGGACAAGCAGCCCCAGGGCCGCCTGTCGGAAGAGCCCCTCAGGCGTCAGCTCAGCGCGGCGCCAAGAAGAAGGGCAAGAAGAAGTCGCAAGCGAAACGCGACGCCGCCGACGCGGACCTTGTCGCCGCCGCCGAGTAAAAGAACCCTCGGAAACCCCCCCGGGGGTCCCAACCTCTTCGACAAGATGCTCAAGGAGCCGTGCCCCTATCACCAGGGGCCCGTCAAGCACACCCTTGAGGAGTGCGCCATGCTTCGGCGCCACTTCCACAGGGCCGGGCCACCCACAGAGGGTGGCAGGGCCCACGACAACGACAAGAAGGAAGATCACCAGGCAGGAGAGTTCCCCGAGGTCCGCGACTGCTTCATGATCTACGGCGGGCAAGCGGCGAACGCCTCGGCTCGGCACCGCAAGCAAGAGCGCCGGGAGGTCTGTTCGGTGAAGGTGGCGGCGCCAGTCTACCTAGACTGGTCCGACAAGCCCATCACCTTCGACCAAGCTGACCACCCCGACCATGTGCCGAGCCTGGGGAAATACCCGCTCGTCGTCGACCCCGTCATCGGCGACGTCAGGCTCACCAAGGTCCTCATGGACGGAGGCAGCAGCCTCAACATCATCTACGCCGAGACCCTCGGGCTTCTGCGTATCGATCTGTCCTCGGTCCGGGCGGGCGCTGCGCCTTTCCATGGGATCATCCCCGGGAAGCGCGTCCAGCCCCTCGGACAACTCGATCTTCCCGTCTGCTTCGGAACATCCTCCAACTTCCGAAGGGAGACCCTGACGTTCGAGGCGGTCGGGTTCCGAGGAACCTACCACGCGGTATTGGGGAGGCCCTGCTACGCGAAGTTCATGGCCATCCCCAACTACACCTACCTCAAGCTTAAGATGTCGGGCCCCAACGGGGACATCACCGTCGGCCCCACGTACAAACACGCGTTCGAATGCGACGTGGAGTGCGTGGAGTACGCCGAGGCCCTCGCCGAGTCCGAGGCCCTCATCGCCGACCTGGAGAGCCTCTCTAAGGAGGTGCCAGACGTGAAGCGTCATGCCGGCAACTTCGAGCCAGCGGAGACGATTAAGTCTGTCCCCCTCGACCCCAGCAGCGACGCCTCCAAGCAAGTCTGGATCGGCTCCGGGCTCGATCCCAAATAGGAAGCAGTGCTCGTCGACTTTCTCCGCATGAACGCCGACGTCTTCGCGTGGAGTCCCTCGGACATGCCCGGCATACCGAGGGATGTCGCCGAGCACTCGCTGGACATCCGGGCCGGAGCCCGACCGGTCAAGCAGCCTCTGCGCCGATTCGACGAGGAGAAGCGTAGAGCCATAGGCGAGGAGATCCACAAGCTAATGGCGGCAGGGTTCATCAAAGAGGTATTCCATCCCGAATGGCTTTCCAACCCCGTGCTTGTGAGAAAGAAAGGGGGGAAATGGTGGATGTGTGTAGACTACACTGGTCTGAACAAAGCATGTCCGAAGGTTCCCTACCCTCTGCCTCGCATCGATCAGATCGTGGATTCCACTGCTGGGTGTGAAACCCTGTCTTTCCTCGACGCCTACTCAGGGTATCACCAAATCAGGATGAAAGAGTCCGACCAGCTCGCGACTTCTTTCATCACACCCTTCGGCATGTACTGCTATGTCACCATGTCGTTCGGCTTGAGGAATGCGGGCGCGACATACCAGCGGTGCATGAACCATGTGTTCGGCGAGCACATCGGCCACACGGTCGAGGCCTACGTCGATGACATCGTAGTCAAGACGAGGAAAGCCTCCGACCTCCTTTCCGACCTTGAAGTGACATTCCGATGTCTCAAGGCGAAAGGTGTCAAGCTCAATCCCGAAAAGTGTGTCTTCGGGGTGCCCCGAGGCTTACTCTTGGGGTTCATCATCTCCGAGCGGGGCATCGAAGCCAACCCGGAGAAGATCGCAGCCATCACCAGCATGGGACCCATCCAGGACTTGAAAGGCGTACAGAGGGTCATGGGATGTCTCGCGGCTCTGAGCCGCTTCATCTCACGCCTCGGCGAAAGAGGTCTACCCCTGTACCGCCTCTTAAGGAAGGCCGAGCGCTTCACTTGGACCCTTGAGGCCGAGGAAGCCCTCGGGAACCTGAAGGCGCTCCTCACGAAGGCGCCTATCCTGGTGCCCCCAACTACCGGAGAAGCCCTCTTGGTCTACGTCGCCGCGACCACTCAGGTGGTCAGCGCCGCGATTGTGGTCGAGAGGCAAGAAGAGGGGCATGCATTGCCCGTTCAGAGGCCAGTCTACTTCGTCAGCGAGGTACTGTCCGAAACCAAAATCCGCTACCCACAAGTCCAGAAGCTGCTGTACGCGGTGATCCTGACACGGCGGAAGTTGCGACACTACTTCGAGTCTCATCCGGTAACTGTGGTGTCATCCTTCCCCCTGGGGGAGATCATCCATTGCCGAGAGGCTTCGGGTAGGATTGCAAAGTGGGCGGTGGAAATCATGGGCGAAACAATCTCGTTCGCCCCTCGGAAGGCCATCAAATCCCAGGTCTTGGCGGACTTCGTGGCTGAATGGGTCGACACCCAGCTACCAACGGCTCCGATCCAACCGGAGCTCTGGACCATGTTCTTCGATGGGTCGCTGATGAAGACAGGAGCCGGCGTAGGCCTACTCTTCATCTCGCCCCTCGAGAAGCACCTACGCTACGTGCTACGCCTCCACTTCCCGGTGTCCAACAATGTAGCTGAGTACGAGGCTCTGGTCAACGGGTTGCGGATTGCCGTCGAGCTAGGGGTCCGACGCCTCGATGTTCGTGGTGACTCGCAGCTCGTCATCGACCAAGTCATGAAGAACTCCCACTGCCGCGACCCGAAGATGGAGGCCTACCGCGATGAGGTTCGGCGCCTGGAAGATAAGTTCTACGGACTTGAGCTCAACCACATCGCTCGGTGCTACAACGAGACTGCGGACGAGCTGGCTAAAATAGCCTCGGGGCGAACGACGGTTCCCCCGGACGTCTTCTCCCGTGATCTGCATCAACCCTCCGTCAAGATCGATGACGCGCCCGAGCCTGAGGCAACCTCGGCCTAGCCCGAGGTACCCTCGGAACAGTCCGAGGCACCCTCAGCTCGGCTCGAGGCACCCTCGGTTCGGCCCGAGGTACTCTCGGCCCCCGAGGGCGAAATGCTGCGCGTCGAGGGGGAGCAAAGCGGGGTCACGCTTGATCAAAACTGGCAGACCCCGTACCTGCAATATCTCCACCAAGGAGAGCTACCCCTTGACCGAGCCGAGGCTCAACGGTTGGCGCGGCGCGCCAAGTCGTTCGTCTTGCTGGGAGAAGGGAAGGAGCTCTACCACCGCATCCCTTCAGGCATCCTCCAGCGATGCATCCCCACCACCGAAGGTCAGGAACTCCTCCGAGAAATACACTCGGGGGCTTGCGGCCACCACGCAGCACCTCAAGCCCTTGTCGGAAATGCTTTCCGACAAGGTTTCTACTAGCCAACGGCGGTGGCCGACGCCACTAGAATTGTCCGCGCCTGCGAAGGGTGTCAGTTCTATGCAAGGCAGACCCACCTGCCCGCTCAGGCTCTGCAGACGATACCCATCACATGGCCTTTTGCTGTGTGGGGTCTGGACCTCGTCGGCCCCTTGCAGAGGGCACCCAGGGGCTACACGCACCTGTTGGTCGCCATCGACAAATTTTCCAAGTGGATCGAGGTCCGGCCCCTGAACAGCATCAGGTCCGAGCAGGTGGTGGCGTTCTTCACCAACATCATCCATCGTTTCGGGGTCCCGAACTCCATCATCACCGACAACGGCACCCAGTTCACCGGCAGAAAGTTCCAGGACTTCTATGAGGATCACCACATCCGGGTAGACTGGGCCGCCGTGGCTCATCCCATGACGAATGGGCAAGTAGAGCGTGCCAACGGCATGATTCTACAAGGGCTCAAGCCTCGGATTTACAACGACCTCAACAAGTTCGGCAAGCGATGGATGAAGGAACTCCCCTCGGTGGTCTGGAGCCTGAGAACGACACCGAGCCGAGCCACGGGCTTCACGCCGTTCTTTCTAGTCTATGGGGCCGAGGCCATCTTGCCCACAGACCTGGAATACGGTTCCCCGAGGACGAGGGCCTATGACGGCCAAAGCAACCAAGCAAGTCGAGAAGACTCGCTGGACCAGCAGGAAGAGGCTCGGGACAAGGCCTTACTACACTCGGCACGGTACCAGCAGTCCATGCGACGCTACCACGCCCGAGGGGTCCGGTCCCGAGACCTCCAGGTGGGCGACCTGGTGCTTCGGCTGCGACAAGACGCCCGAGGTCGACACAAGCTCACGCCCCCCCTGGGAGGGGCCGTTCGTCATCGCCAAAGTTCTAAAACCCGGAACATACAAGCTGGCCAACAGTCAAGGCGAGGTCTACAGCAACGCTTGGAACATCCAACAGCTACGTCGCTTCTACCCTTAAGATGTTTTCAAGTTGTTCATATACCCCGCTCCCACGCAAAGTTTAGTCATCAAGGAAGGGTCAGCCTTGCCTCGGCAAAGCCCGACCCTCCCTCGGGGGCTAAAAGGGGGAAACCCCCTCTGCGTCAAAATTTTCCTCGAAAAAAGATCTTTTCTGCCGGAATGTCTTTCGTGCTTTTCGACTACTTCGAAAGTGGATCCTGAAAACGATGGAGTACACGTAAGCAGCCAAGGATGACCGAGCCGAGGGACTCCTACGCCTCCGGGATACGGATACCTCACTCATCACCTTCTGCCATAAGTAACTCACGTTCGGATAAGTGATTCCGCGGACCGAACAAGTCTTCATGTTCGGAAGCTCTTCCGCCGGAGCAATTCTTTGAGCCTTCTCGACTACGTCGGTGACAGAACCCCATGGACGGGTAAGAATGCGCGTAAGCGGAAAGGCCGACCGAGCCGAGGGACTCCTACGCCTCCGGGATATGGATACCTCACTCATCACCTTCCGTGAGAAGCAACTCTTGCTCGCACAAACAGTTCTGTTACCAACAAAAAAGTCCAGATATTCGAAACAAGAGGAAAGGAGACGCGGCTTTACAATACGGAGAGGGTGTGTTTCGGCCTCGGCGGCCGCAGAAAACACGCGCTACAAGATAATCCGATCCTGCAGGCTCGGATCTTGACGGCTAAAGGGAGCGGCAGCACCCTCGGCATCGACAACACCTTTGGCGAGGTCCGACCTAGCCTCGGACGGCGACGCGGTCCAAGGGTCTCCGCTCTGAAGGACAACGTCATCACCAAGCCCGGGTCATCGCCGCTAGGGTCTTCTCCAAGGATCCGGCCCGAGCAGGCGGCTCGGCCGGTCACACCGGGGCCTCGGCTAGCTGTCCCCCAAGGACATCAGCCCGGCCCGAGGCCTCGGCAGGTCAATTCCGGCGTCGGTCCCACTAACGGACGACCCGGCCAGGCTCCGGCCGACCTGGTCTTCTTTTCGAGCCGACTCTGCCTCTGTTCGTGCTGGCACCGCTACCCCTGGCCTCGGCTCATCGAAGAGCGGCCGAGGGTTTCCTCTAACTAAGCAAGGGAAGCCTCGGACGACAAGGCTGACCGAGCCGAGGGACTCCTACGCCTCCGGGATACAGATACCTCACTCGTCACCTTTACACGGGGCGACTCGCGCTTGGTGAAGCGGTTCAGACAACCAACAAGCGAGTCTTAGTGCTCGAAAATGGGGAAAAAACACGGCTCCGTGCCGAATTTACATACATGTTTAGGCCTCGACAACCACAATGAACAAAAACACCGGCACTCAAGGTGCCATTACAAACGGAACTCCGGTTCCACCTCCGCAGGTACGAACAACCCCACTCGATGGGGGAGGGGCCTGCGGAGCAACAGAAGACCGACGAACGGCTCGCCGTCGCCCGCCCCAGCAACGGCGACGATGAAGACTTCTGCTCCGGGGGGCCGAACAGCAGCAGCGATGACCTTAGGGTGGATGCTGCTGCCAGGAGGCCCCCGCCCGTGCCCAAACTCGTGAGGCAAGGACGGGCAGAAGGCCGTAGAGTTGGAGGTCGGTCCGCAGGTGGCGCCAGCAAGCTCGTCGGTGGCGGAACCTCTTCCAGCTGTCGTGGCGGGAGGCGACACCGGGAGCGGCTCCGAAGCCGCTCGGCTCAGAGAGCCGGGCACGGTGCAGCTGCTAGCGCCACGGACGACTCCCGCCCTTCCCCCCGATCACTGAGGGAAGGAGCGGGCCACCGCACACACGGGTGGCCGACCCCAACTCGGCACACTCCCCTCCCCAGCCCCGGTGATGAAAATCCTTGAGGCTGAGGGAGGGGCAGAGGCCGCGGCCCGGTTCGCTCTCCCCCGCCATCGAGCTGGCGGTCACCGTCTTGGGTGACCACCGGCGAGGGGGTGCAGCCGGGCTGCATGATGAAAATCCTTGAAGCCGAACGACGGCTGAAAGGTACCAACTCTCGTAGAGTTGCGTTCCTCCGACGACGAAGCGGAAAGACGACGGATATCCCCCATCCGGGGGCTTGGAAGGTGGAAAGACACGATGCATAAGGGAGCACGAAGACACGGTCGCCTTCCAAGAGGGTCACCCTCCTTTTAAAGGCGACTCTCCCTACTTGCGTCCCCAGCCGTCGTGGGCTGAGTCTTCTCCAACACGCTCCAAGGTCCTCCCCTACGGCGCGGGGGCTGGGTCCCGCACGTCATGCAAGCCGGCCCAGAGCAGAAGAGGCCAAACCGCCGTGCACGGTGCGTGCAACCGCCCAACGGTTACAAGCGGCTCTCCACTTTCGCCCAGACCAGCGGGCGAAAGGGCGGGCAGCCATGCAGGCGGCATGCAACCGTGCCAAGTGGGCGCACTTCTCCAACTCCCAACACGCCCGGCAGGGAGGCCCAGACCCACGCGTCGTGCAACCGGCGCGCTGAATGCTTCGTGCATGCAACTACACCGCCACCTGCGCCACCACCGCGCCTCCTCGACTGCGGAGCCAATACCGCGACTCGAGGCGACCCAACGCACGACCCAGCAGCTCCAGCCTGGCGCGACGGTCAATGTGGCCGAAAACGGGCCGGCAGTAATGGCGGTGGCAGGCGGGCAGGAGCAGCGGTCACGTCGTCAGCCAAGCTTACGTCCCATCTGGGGGCAGCGAGAGAACCCTCTCTCACGGCATGAAGACAACGCGCCCGTGTTCCGTTCCTCGAACGGCTCGCGCACGCGCAACGGCTACCCTGCGAACCACTCGCCCCGTCGCATTAACTCCGCGGCGGGACAGGCGGCGCCTCTGGCAGGAGAAGCGAGCGACGCTTCACCTCCGCCATAATGACCGCGTCAAAAAAGGTACGCCGCGTCGTTCAATTTCGTATCCCTTTCCTTTTTTCCTCTTTCTCTCTCTTGCAACAGGGACTGGGAAAGGGGGATACCCCGAAAAGGATCCTTCCCTGTGAAGGAACCAGGCTTCGAGCCTCCCTACTGATCAGAGGTTCGAAGGCTGGCCCCTCGGAAGGGTTCAACAGCCGCCTCAGAGCACGTGGGCTCCACACCTACTACTGGTCAGAGGTTCGAAGGCCGGCCCCTTGGAAGGGTTCAACGACCGCCTCAGGCTACTCGGGCTCCGTGCCCACTACTGATCAGGGGTTCGAAGGCTGGCCCCCGAAGGGTTCACAGCCGCCTCAGACACAGAGCGAGGGATGACCATGGGTACGTTTGATACATAACCAAGGCTCGGGCTGCGCTCCCGAGGTACCCTAGGACATTTCCGAGACCAGCGGGAACGATCTTGTAACGGAATCCCATCAGAGGGAGGCATCGAGCCCTCGGACCCCGTCGCCAGGGGACAGGGTCTGGCAGATCACCCGCAAGTACTTTTGGGCGCGCCTCTGGGCCCCTAGCCGACCCCTAACGAATGGGGCACGGGCGTCCGCTCGGATCACCCGCTTGCAGCTCACTGGAGACACCATGTTCGGCACCCACCGAGGGCAACATGGCGCTCTCCCCCCCTCCTCCTTGCGGAAAGGTGATGCAGGGGCGTATATAAAAAAGTCGAGTCTGTCCCTGATCGCCCTCTCGCCCTGTGCAGAGGCTCGAGGGCTGCTCTCGTAAACCTGGCTTCGGCCAAACCGTTGACAGCGTCAACATACCAGCCCGAGAACTTGGGACCCGACCGTACACCCGGGCTACGGCCAACTCGCATGAGGGAACGACCAGACCAGCCGAAGCATTGTGCGAGGCGTTAAGACCTCGGAGGAGTCAAACCACTCCTCCGAGGCCTCGGGGGCTACACCCGGCGGGTGCGCTCGCGCGCACCCGCCGGAACAAAAACGCAACCGAGAAAGGCTGGTCCCCTTGCAAAAAAGTGCGACGAAAGCCTCCAAGCGAGTGCTAACACTCCCTTTGAGGCTCGGGGGCTACTGTCGGGGACCATAATTAGGGGTACCCTCAAGGCTCCTAATTCTCAGCTGGTAACCCCCATCAGCATAAAGCTGCAAAGGTCTGATGGGTGCGATCAAGTCAGGGATCAGTCCATTCGAAGGACTCGATCACGCCTCGCCCGAGCCTAGCCTCGGACAAGGGCAGCCGACCCCGGAGGATCTCCGTCTCGCCCGAGGCCCCCCTCCAGCGGCGAATACGTTCCCGGCTCGCCCGAGGCCCTGTCTTCGCCAAGAAGCAACCCCGACCAAATCGCAGGAGCATTTAATGCAAAGGTGGCCTGACACCTTTATCCTGACGCGCGCCCCTCAGCTGACAGAGCCGAAGTGACCGCCGTCACTTTGGCTCTCCACTGGCCGGTCTGACAGAAAGACAGCACCGCCCGCACCGCTCCGACTACGGTGCCACTTGACAGAGTGAGGCTGACAGGCAGTCAGGCCCGGCCGCACGCACCATAGGAAGCTCCGCTCCGCCCGACCCAGGGCTCGGACTCAGGCAAAGCCCCGGAAGACGGTGAACTCCGCTCCGCCCGACCCAGGGCTCGGACTCGGGCAAAGCCCCGGAAGACGGCGAACTCCGCTCCGCCTGACCCAGGGCTCGGACTCGGGCAAAGCCCTGGAAGACGGCGCACTCCGCTCCGCCCGACCCAGGGCTCGGACTTGGGCTAAGCCCCAGAAGACGACGAACTCCGCTTCGCCCGACCCCAGGACTCAAATTCCGCCCTGGCCTCAGTCAACGGCCTCCGCCTCGCCCGACCTAGAGGCTCGGACTCGGCCTCAGCCACGGAAGACGGACTCGACCTCAACCTCGGAGGAGCCTCCACATCGCCCAACCTAGGGCGCGGACCGGCCACATCAACAGGAGGTGCCATCATTACCCTACTCCAAGCTGACTCAGGCTGCGGGGAACAAGACCGGCGTCCCATCTGGCTCGCTCCGCCAGATAGGCGATGATGGTGTCCCGCACGCTCCCTGACGATGGCGGCTCTCGGCCCCCTTACGGAAGCAAGAGGACGTCAGCAAGGACTCGACGGCCCCGACAGCTGTCCCTCCTCCAGGCTCCAGCGCTCCTCCGATGGCCACGACATCACACACCGGGCACCAAAATCTCTCCGGCCGCCACAATGGCGTGTACTTAGGGCGCTAGCTCTCCTCCGCTAGACACGTAGCACTCTGCTACACCCCCCATTGTACACCTGGATCCTCTCCTTATGCCTATAAAAGGAAGGACCAGGGCCCTCTTAGAGAAGGTTGGCCGCGCGGGGACGAGGACGAGACGGGCGCTCGCGTGAGGCCGCTCGCTCCTTCCCCCGTGCGGACGCTTGTAACCCCCTACTGCAAGCGCACCCGACCTGGGCGCGGGATGAACACGAAGGCCGCAGGATTTCCACCTCTCTCACGCCCATCTCCGGCCACCTCACTTTCCCCCCCTTCGCGCTCGGCCTCGCGTCGACCCATCTAGGCTGGGGCACGCGGCGACACTTCACTCGTCGGCTCAGGGACCCCCCGGTCTCGAAACGCCGACAGGTTTAATTCCAAGTAACCTATGCACAACTACCTCAATTGCAAACTAGTTACATTTCTTCACTTCATATTTGCTTTGGTTTGTGTTGGCATCAATCACCAAAAAGGGGGAGATTGAAAGGGAAATAGGGTTAACCATTTCCTATAATCGATTTTGGTGATTGACGTACAACACAAACCACATGGACTAACTAGTTTGTCTAGATATCATTTATCTCAGGTGCATAAGGTTCAACACAAACCAAGAAAGAAATTCAGTTAGGGACTCAATCAAAAATTGGAGCAAGACTTAGAGTGTGCTGAGTTTTGGCGCACCAGACACTGTCCGATGCACCAGGCCCGTACAAACTCAAACCAGCCACTCTTGAGAATTCAGAGGCGCACTCCGCTATAATTCACTGGACCGTTCGGTGTGCTACCGGACCGTCCGGTGAGCCACCGGACTGTCCGGTGAGCCAGCAGAGCAACGGCTCCCTGCGCGCCAACGGTCGACTGCAAAACGCTACAATGCGGAACAGTGTCGCGACAGAAGTCAGAGCGCAGAAGTCAGAGGTCACCGGACTGTGCGGAGCAGCAAAAAGACAAACGCCTCCAACGGTCAATTGCTCCGAACCCTAACGGATGCACTGACGTGGTGCGCGCCGGACAGTGAACAGTGATTGTCCGGTGGCACACCGGACTATCCGGTGCGCCCATCGCCAGCAGCCCTTGCCAACGACTAGGAAGTGGTTGGGGGCTATAAATACCCCCAACCACCTCATTCATTAGTATCCAAATTTTCAGAAGTTCACATTCAATACAAGAGCTATAGCATTCACTCCAAGACACAAAATTCCAAAGATCAAATCCTCTCCAAGTTCCAAATTCATCTCAACCACTTAGTGACTTGAGAGAGAGAGTTTTTGTGTTCATTTGCGCTCTTGTCGCTTGAATTGCCTTTCTTCCTTCCTCACTTCTTCTATAAGTGCTTGTAAAGCTAAGCAAGAGACATCAAGTGTGTGGTGGTCCTTGCGGGGTCTTAGTGACCCGTGTGTCGGTGTTTGGAGCCCGACCGCACACCCGGGGTTACCCCTCGCGGTGCTTTTGGATAGGACGGTGCTGTTGACTGTAACTCAATGGTTTGTGCGAGATGCACGAGAGACGACAGACGATTTTCTGTAGGTTCGGGTCGCTTTGAGATGTGTAACACCCTACTTCCTGGCGTGGATCTCTATGTGGCGGGGTACAAGAGAAGTCGCCTGTATGGAGAAAAGCTAGTGGGCTGAGTAGATGGTCGATGGAAATAATGGGGTACCCCCTAGGCCTTATATACTTGACCGTGGGGTACTACATGCGTGTATGATGACGATGTATACCTAAATAGTAGTGAACCAGCTGAGTTTGCTTCTTTCCTACGTCGGCCCATTCCACCAGCGGTTCTCTCCTGGCCCACGAAGGGATGACCCTACGAGTTAGTGGGCCCAAAGACCCTCGCGAGGCCTTCTTGCCTCCTAGTGGACCCAGGGGATATCTGTCCCCCACACCGCCTGATTAAGGAAAAGGCTCACTCAGTCTAAGTGACCGTTTGAGAGAGAGGGAAAGGGTTGAAATAGACACGGCCTTTGTGGCCTCCTCAACTGGGACTAGGTTCTTTGGAACTGAACCTCGGTAAAACAAATCACTGTGTCTACTCGCTTTGATTCTCGCTTGATTTGTTTGCCCTCTTTCCTCCAACGTTTCCTTGCTAGTATTAATTTGAGGTTGCTCCAACACGTCATCCGCATCCTTTGAGCAACTTTTAGCAAGAGAAACATTCTTTCGGACCTGAATTTAATTCTAACGCTAACCCCGACCCTAGTGTGTTTGAAGTTTATAAATTTCAGGTTTCGCCTATTCACCCCCCCTCTAGGCGACTTTCAGATCGTGGTTGCCGATGCCGGGGGCGCAATCGTGGGTTGGACGACGGTCGCACCGAAGGGCGATAGACTGAGACATGTGGACCCACCGGTGCATACGGGTGGTGGTGCACAGAACAGGGAGTGGAAGCACGAGTGGTCTACATTAGAGTCTTATCTCTACTATACTAAAGCACCAGTTTCAACGGTCGTCCCGTATCATTTTTTTAAAAATACCCCTATATTTCATTAAAATCAACCTGTACTCCTATAATCTCTTCTCTATCTCTACTACTATAATAGGAGAATTTATGTAAAAAATAAGGTAAAATTATGTATAAGTGATGTTTAAATCTTGGTTGTTGGCTTCACATTCACACCCGCCTAATCTATAGAAAACATATATTTTATGATTTATTAAAACAAAATTTATTCTATATATATACCGTAACAATGCACGGGCATATGACTAGTAAAATAGTAAAGATAAAGATTATTGTTCAAAAGTGTACACGGAGTAAAACCCCGCGTGTGACCCCAAAACCTGACGGATTGGGGTGCGAGTTTAGATTTGCACCCGCGTGTGCAATTGCGAGCGGGTATAGATAGACTTTATGGGTGTGATCGTAGGCGGGTTTTTTACTCCACCCGATCCATTGCCATCTCTACTCATCGCCGCCCTCTCACTTTCTTCTCCCAACCACAACACAACCACCCAAAGCTAAGTTGTCGCTCTCAGAGTCTCGACAAATTATCGACCTCTGGTGATTGTCGTCGTCTGCATCTTCCTCCAGTCCTTCCAAGGTGAGCCCCGACCTAATTCAAAAATTACGTAGCAGTTTTTAGAAGATCTCATCTTCCTCCAGTCCTTCCAAGGTGAGCCCCGACCTAATTTAAAAATTACGTTGCAGTTTTTAGAAGATCTCGAATTCTCGAACTGCCTTTGGTAGGAAGGCCCACGTGTTCCACATGCCAATTTGATGGATGGATCATATGTTCTAGATGCGTATGACCAGGATTATCTAAATGTATGGGATGGCAATAGTGCCTCGTTCCCTGGTCCCGGCGGAAAAAGATATGGGTAGAAAGTATCCCGTCGGCCATGGCAGGGCTAGATCCGTTACATAGTTTCCCCCTCTAGATCTAGTTTGAGCACTCTAGTATTGATTATAATCCACGTGTCTTGAGATGTATTAGGGTGTAACTTAAACTAATTTACCTCAATCCACCAAACAAATCCTTGCTCGACGGGTCCCGTCTGACAAATGGGTCACATTGCTCATTGCCTTAAGAGACCTGCCAGCGTACGCTAGCCAAGTCCTTGAGTAGGCCTCCTGTTTTCCCCCACGGCCCACGCTAGCCAAGTCCAGCTTCTGAGGTTCACAAATCACAACCCTAGTTGGCGGCGTTCAGATCCGGTGGCATCCTCCTCCTGCGTCCCTGTAGCGGCCTCCGACGACGACCCTGTAGCGGCAGCGTGTGGCGGCAACAGGTGAGCAGCCTCCTCCTCCCTCGTCGATCTCCTCCTCCACCGTCGATCTCCTCCTCTGTCGAGCTCCTGTGTCGGGTAATCACCTGACTGCCTGAGTCGCCTCCACCAGTCCACCGGTGTTCCTCAGGCAGCCGGCCAGCGGCGGACGCGTCCAGGCGTCGAGATCCTGCTCCTTCGACGTCCAGGTATCGGGCGCGTCCAAGTTTGGTGGCGCAGCGGCGGGCGACCTCCTTCTCCAACGTCGAGCTCTTGTTGTAGTCTAAGCGGGGAATTCACGGGGATTTTTCTCCGTTGGGGCGAGGGGGGAAAAACCTTCCCCACGACTGGGGACGGGGAAACACCAGTGTCGCGGGGACGGGGGCACTGCCCCGCCGGGGAATGGACCCGTTGCCATCCCTCGTGGATGGGGACCGGGGACGGGGAACGGGGAAAAGCCGGTGTCGCGGGGACGGGGACGCG
The DNA here is from genome assembly GCA_029449295.1 of Zea luxurians. NCBI lineage: Eukaryota > Viridiplantae > Streptophyta > Magnoliopsida > Poales > Poaceae > Zea > Zea luxurians. The sequence goes on from JAOPSE010000039.1 coordinate 17,846,464, forward strand.
GGCACTGCCCCGCCGGGGAATGGACCCGTGGCCATCCGTAATGCATATTTAGTACTATTGGACGTTCTTTTGTTCCGATGACAAGGTTAGGTTTAACTGATGCTATCTGGAAAAACTTGAGCTGTATATCCTAGTTCCTATCATGAATCACCAACATTATACATTTTTTTGTCATTTGTGAACAATCCATATTGAGGTGAACCCTGCATTTGGATCTGATCTAATTACAAGTGTATACATGTATTATACTAACTTCGACTGTTTTGCACAAAAAAATATATATTGGGTGTGCATGTGTACCCCCATGTCGTTCCGCCCCTGCTAGCTGAACTTCATCTTCTGGTCCGCCCCTGCTAGCTGAACTTCGTCTTCTGTTTCATAGTCACTCGTTTAGTACTAGTAGAGTGATTGTTAAGAATTGATTCATTATGATACTCTCTTCAAATTTGTATTTAAATTATTTTACTCTTGTGTCAATGCTGCCTCCAGTTTAATGCAGTTTCCGCTCCTGTTTTTATTGTTAATTATTGCTCATTCTAGGTGTACTCTTTGCAGAGCAAGCCTTCTAGAAGTTAAGGAAGCAGCAGAACCATGGCATCCCGTTTCTGGGGACAGGTACTTGCTTTCTCTTGCGTAATGGTACCAGCGTGCCAGTATGTTTGTTATGTGCATACTGAAGTAATTGAAGCAATTGCTGTTGATGCAAGAATCTAACACTTGCCTGGTCCTTTGCAACTTCAGGGGGACAGTGAGTCTGAGGAGGAGGAGGTGGAAGAAGTTGAGTCAGAACAGGGCAGTGATAGTGATGATGATGGAGGTCGAGGTGGTGCGGGACGCGGTGCCCAAAACCGATATTTGAAGAATCAAGAAGATGACAGCGATGAGTCTGATACTGGTCACCGTGTGATCCGCTCCCTGAGGGACAAGCGCAACGAGGAGATGAGATCTATTGTTGATCAGATGCGTAATGCAATGAAGATCAATGACTGGGTGAGCTTGCAGGAGAGTTTTGAGAAGCTTAACAAACATCTTGAGAAGGTTGTTCGTGTCAATGAATCTACTGAGGTACCAAAAATGTATATCAAAGCTCTTGTGTTGCTGGAGGACTTCCTTGCTGAAGCCCTTGCAAACAAGGAGGCCAAGAAGAAGATGAGCAGCAGCAATTCGAAGGCATTCAATGCGATGAGGCAAAAACTCAAGAAGAACAACAAGCAGTATGAAGAGCAGATCCAGAAGTGCAGGGAGCATCCAGAGAGTTTTAAAGATGAAGCTGCAGATGATAAAGATACGGATGATGACGATGTTGATGAAAGTGATGCAGAGATTGAAGATCCTGATAAAATAGCTATGTCAGAATCAGAAGAGGAACAAGATGAAGAGGATGATGACAAGGATGGTTGGGAACAGAAAAGGAGTAAGAAGGATAAGCTGATGGATAAGCAGTTCTTGAAAGATCCAAGTGAAATCACATGGGATATTGTCGATAAGAAACTCAAAGAGATTATAGCATCTAGGGGAAAGAAAGGTACTGGAAGGATCGAGCGTGTTGAGCAGTTAACATTTTTGACCCGTGTGGCCAAAACACCAGCTCAGAAGCTTGAAATCCTCTTCCATGTGATTTCTGCGCAGTTTGATGTTAACCCTAGTCTACTTGGGCATATGCCAGTCAATGTGTGGAAGAAGTGTGTCAATAACATGCTTCTTGTGCTTGATATACTCCAGCAGTATCCTAACATTGTGGTAGACACCTCGTTTGAGCCTGATGAGAATGAAACTCAAAAGGGTGCAGACTACAATGGAACAATACATGTTGTCGGTGACCTGGTTGCATTCCTTGAGAGACTGGACTCTGAATTTTTGAAGACCTTACAGTGCACAGATCCGTACACAAAAGACTATGTTCAGAGGCTCAGAGAGGAACCCCTGTTTCTGGTTGTTGCACAGAATGTCCAAGATTATCTTGAAAGGGTTGGAAACTTCAAAGCTGCTGCCAAGGTTGCACTGCGTCGTGTTGAACTAGTTTACTACAAGCCCCAAGAAGTGTACGATGCAATGAGAAAACTCGCAGAGCAGCCTGAGGACTGTGTGGATGATGACGATGCAGAGGCTGGTGATGAACATAAAGCAGTAGATGACAATAGAGGACCATCACCATTTGTTGTGATTCCAGAGGCTGTGCACAGGAAGCCTACTTTTCCAGAGAGCGGTAGAACTTTGATGGATGGATTGATGTTCTTAATTTACAAGTATGGAGATGAAAGGACCAAAGCCCGTGCAATGCTGTGTGACATATATCACCATGCGATCTCTGATGAGTTTTCAGTTGCTCGCGACTTGCTTTTAATGAGTCATTTGCAAGATGGTATTCAGCTCATGGACATATCATCACAGATTTTATTCAACAGAGTCATGGCCCAGTTAGGGCTGTGTGCTTTCAGGTCTGGTTTGATAAATGAAGCCCATGGTTGCTTGACTGAGCTCTACTCTACTGGGAGGGTGAAAGAATTGCTTGCACAAGGTGTGCAACAAAGCCGATACCATGAAAAAACTCCCGAACAGGTAAAATTAAACCCTTATGCAACTCATCCGTTTTTTCTTGTAAATGCTGTTCACATAGCCCTTAACCCTAATCACACAAGCAAAACCCTATTTTGAAAATTTCATGTGAAATTGATGATATTCACACAGTAATATCTCCTGCCTGCATCTGTTAATTATTTATGTTTCTGTTGCTTTTTGAATATGATATAGAATGCTTTATGCTGTTGTATGCAGTAATTCTGACCCAAATCACAAATCTTGACATTTTTGTATATTGGGATATATTTATTTTCATTACGCAGATGCAGTTCTTTTATGCTACTTGTAGTTGATATTGTTTTTATTAAAGAAGAGCGCACCACATATTAATTTTATATTGTAAAAAAATGGACAGACCCATTGCTGGCATGAGTGGGGTCTGGGAAGGAATAACCGAGGCAAGCCTTACCCCTGCATTTTGCTCAAAGGCTGCGTCGAATACAGGGCCTTTAGCTCAGTGAAAAGTCTTCCCACCACTAATCATCCATGCCATTTGCTGCAGCTAGTTTGCAGCAGCTGCTGCTGCTTGGCTGCTGTTCATACAGCTGCACGCCGCTTGCTTGAGCTTAAGCTAGAAAACAGCAGCCAGCTGTTGTAAAGCCAGCCGAACAAGATCATCTTTTCCTTATATAAAACTACTACAATTGTAGTCTATAATTTAAAATATTATACAATATATATAATTTTATATATTATATATTCTTTTAATTGTAGACTACAATTAGGGTAGTTTTATACAAGGAAAAGATCAAAAGATGATTCTTTTCCTTTTGGTTATATCAGTGCTAATGCAGTCCCTATCACTGCAGGAAAGACTTGAGAGGAGAAGGCAAATGCCTTACCATATGCATATAAACCTGGAGCTTTTGGAAGCCACACACTTGATCTGTGCGATGCTGATTGAAGTCCCCAATATGGCTGCCAGCACCTATGACAAGCGGAGACCTATGAGCAAAACATTCCGAAGGCTTCTTGAAGTGAGTGAAAGGCAGACATTTGTTGGGCCGCCCGAGAATGTGAGGGACCATGTAATGGCTGCCACAAGAGCCCTCAACAAGGGTGATCACCAAAAGGCTTTCAGTGTCATAAATTCGTTGGAGATCTGGAAGCTTTTGAGGAACAGAGACCATGTTCTTGAGATGTTGAAGCTTAAGATCAAGGAGGAAGCTCTTAGAACCTATCTCTTTTCATACTCGTCTTCGTACGAGTCCTTAAGCCTTAACCAGCTCACTACCATGTTTGATCTCAGCGAGCAGCATGCCCACAGCATTGTTAGCAAGATGATGATGCATGAAGAGCTTCATGCTAGCTGGGACCAGCCAACAAAGTGCATCGTATTCCATAGTGTGGACCAAACTAGGCTTCAGGGGCTACTCTTCCAGATGGCAGATAAGCTCTCGGTCCTGGTGGAGATCAATGAGAGGGCATACGAGGCAAGAACTGGTGGTACTCTCGAGGGGGTACCTCCCAGGCGCAGGGGCGAGGGTCAGGAGAATATGGGAAAGTGGCAGGATAACTTTGTCTCGTCACAGGGGCGGCAGGGTGGTGGCAACAGGTTTGGATACTCCGGCAGAGGTGCAATATCTGGTCAAAGTGGTGGACACCAGAGGGACAGGGGCAATCAGGGTTACCGCGGGGGCTATGGTGGCGTTTCAAGGTTTCAGGATGCAAGGGGTCGCAACCAGTCTATTCCATCAGGCAGAGGTGGTGATGGTGGTGCACGCATGGTGAACCTGAACAGGATTGGTAGAGTTTAGACGTGATAATTTTCAGCTCGAGTAAGCCTGAAATTTTCCTAAAAGCCAAGTTTTGAATCACTGCTTTTTACATAGTTTCCTGTTCTGGGCTGAGCCATCCACCTGTTTACTACATTTCGTTGTAGCCTTTTAAGTTAAGGGGCTAGGAAATTGAACTAAGAGTTTGGTACTGTTTCGTGGGAGTGTGACTTCACTCCAATATTTGATATCTATCTGTGACACTTGGTATAACCTGTACTTTTCTTGTTTGTGTTATGTTGTTTTTATTTGGTTATGAAAAATAAAAAGGCATGTCGCAGAGAGAAGATCGTTATTCTATTCGCGTTTGAAAAGCTTTACACCAATCTCGAGATGAACTTTTATCATAACAGTTTTCTTGTGGTGTTCATTTGGATAAATTTTCCGCGGTGGTGTCAGCCGTATCTGTTGTGTGTGGCCGTGTGAATGAAATGGGCGGAAGCGTGGACGTGGAGCGGACGCCTTTTGCTCGTCTTCGGCTTTGAATTTCCCGGCCGTTCGCCCAATTTCCACTCGTTCATCTCACGACTGGACACTTTCTATCACAGCGCGCGCCGCCGTCGAGCGTCACCGGCCGAGTGTTGGACAACACGAAATTGCGAGCGTCACCGGCAGTGTTCTATCGTCTTCTCACTCTTTATTTTTATTTTATTTTGGTTTGTGAAATAAAATAAGTTAATTTATCATCATCTTATTTCTTATAGTTTATTAGTATTAATATAAAGAATAAAGTTATTCTACTAAATTTAAGAAATATATTTATGATACACCACTTTATTTTAGATAGAGCGATTTCTCAATCCAAACACTCACTTACCTAAACAGAGGAGCAAGCTACACACGGGGAAGTTGGGGGCAATTGTGTGTTCCTGATTTTGTCCCTCAAAATTTGACTTTGTGAGTTCAGGTCTCTTTTTGAAAACGAAAAACAAAAACATGTCCTGCTTCTGATAGATAGTATTAACAATGTGAAATAGAATATATAAAGATAAATTTACTCTTCGGTTGTAATTATAATTTTGTCCCTCCTTTGAAAATTGACGGTTTGTAATTGTGATTTTACCCCTGTTTTTTCAAAGGAGTGAGCAAAATCACAACTACGACTGAAGGATAAATTTATCTTTGTATATCCTATTTCACATCATTACTGTTATCTAACAGAAGCAAACTAGGGACATGCTTGTTTTTTGTTTTCAAAAAGAGGCATGAAATCTCAAAGTCGATTTTTGAGAGACAAAATCACATTTACTTCTATCAGGGACAGGAACACAATTGCCCAATAAATTAACGTCGCTCCACTTGAATGGATCACAAACTTTTGTACTTTTTCCGAAGGGCATTGAGATTGAGATCTAAATAAAAACTACATTGGATAGTTATTAAACACCTATAATTTCGTGTGATCCTAAGTTTCATGCCAACTTTTAACATGAAGCCTAGGTAAGCGCTAGTACATCAACTACTCAGAACCAACCACTTTCATGTGATCATAACTCCCACTTCTACTATGACACTGTTTGAATGCATTAGAGCTAATAGTTTAGCTATTAGCTATTTTTATTAAATTATTTTCTCTGTCCCATTATATAACGCATAACCACCTCTGGTTCAAAGACAAAAAATGTATTTAATTCTCTATCAACACCAATAAAGGAGAGATATCAATATTTATCATGTTAGCACCGATCACCAGCAAGTTGATACCTTCGCTAAACCTTTAGACGAAAGAAGGTTTTGTGAGTTGTGTAGTGAGTTTAATGTCTTAGATTCACAGAACTTGGATTGATCTATAGCATACATCATTTATGTATCTTTGATCATGTTAATTATGTCTATAATTTGCCTTGTTGCTTATTTTGGTGCTCAAGTTATAGAATGTCATCCCCGGACCTCACAAGTCCTTGTGCATTGATGCATATATTTAGGGGGAGGATACACTAAAACTTGACCCTTTGAGACTAATTGAAAGTCGCCTAGAGGAGGGTGGATAGGCGGAATATGAAAATTATAAACTTAAGCACACACTACAAGCCGAGGTTAGCGTTAGAAATGAATTCGAGTCCGAAAGAGAGGGAAAACAAATCAACCAAGAAATAAAGCGGATGAACACGGTGATTTGTTTTACCAAGGTTCAGTTTTAAAGAACCTAGTCCCCGTTGAGGTGGTCACAAAGACTGGGTCTCTTTCAACCCTTTCCCTCTCTTAAACGGTCACCTAGACTGAGTGAGCTTTCTCCTTAATCAAATGGGTCACTTAGACCCCGCAAGGACCACCACGCACTTGGTGTCTCTTGCTTTGATTACAAGTCACTTAGAGAACAAGAATGAGGAAGAAAAAGCGATCCAAGTAACAAGAGCACAAAGAACACGAACAAAACACTTTCTCAAGTCACTAGGTGTTTGGAGTGGATTTGGGACTTGGAGAGGCTTTGGTTCTATTGAATTGTGTCTAGGAGTGAATGCACTAGCTCTTGTATTGAATGTGAAGTGCTGGAAACTTGGATGCTTGGAGTGGTGGTGGTTGGGGGTATTTATAGCCCTCAACCACCACATAGCCATTGGGGATGGTTGCTGTCGATGGGCGCACCGGACAGTCCGGTGCGCCACCGGACACTGTCCGATGTGCCAGCCACGTCACCCAACCGTTAGGGTTCGGGAGCATCTGACCGTTGGAGGCTTTGTCTTTTAGTGGCACCGGACAGTCCGGTGCCGCACCGGACAGTCCGGTGCCGCACCGGACAGTCCGGTGCCGCACCAGGACAGGTACTGTTCACTGTCCGGTGCGCCTCTGACGACTGCTCTGACTTCTGCGCGCACTGTAGCTCTGCGTCCACGCTTTTGCAGTCGACCGTTGCGCTGGATAACCGTTACTCCGCTGGTGCACCAGACAGACCGGTGGCACACCGGACAGTCCGGTGAATTATAGCGGAGCGCGTCCTGAGAAACCCGAGAGTGGGGAGTTGGATGCTGTATGGTCCTAGTGCACCAGACACTGTCCGGTGGCACACCGGACAGTCTAGTGCGCCAGACCAGGGCACTCTTGGTTTCTTTGCTTCTTTGTTTTTGAACTCTTTCTTCAATCTTTTATTGGTTTGCATTGAACCTTTATGCACCTGTAGAACATGTATTCTAGAGCAAACTAGTTAGTCCAATATTTGTGTTGGGTATTCAACCACCAAAATTATTTATAGGAAAAGGTTAAACCCTATTTCCCTTTCACTAATGTGTTTGCTTGCGTGATTTTCATTGCCTTGTGCTCTTTATTTGCAATTTTTGGTGATGCAATGGGGTTTGAGGCCACTAGTGTCTCCGTTTTGGTGCTTAATGCCAAAGGGGAAAAGTTAAGGCCAAATCAACTGGATCAGCCGACACTTGTGAATTTCAAAAAGTTTTGTGTTTCGAACCTATCTTTTTGATCAAAACTGGATAGCAAAGATGAACCCTCTGATTGCAAAACTATTCTCTTATGTGGGAGAAATCTTTCTTATGGGAAAATGTGAGAGTTTTTTTGGTATTTGATCAAAACTATTCTTGAAAAATGGTTCGATTTGCAAAACTAAAGTGTCTTGACTTAGAAGTTAGAAAAATGAATTTGTTTTGCAAAAACAAACCAAATGGTGCCAAAACTATCCAAATATGCCAAATCATATGAATCTTCAATTGGCTTTTAATTGGACTTCAATTTGCAAATATTGATGACTCATATCTAGTTAAGTTAGTATTTTTGAGTTGCTTTAGGTGTGTTGGCATAAATCACCAAAAAGGGGGGATTGAAAGGGAAATGTGCCCTTGGACCATTTCTAGTTATTTTGGTGATTAAATGCCCAACACATCATTTTGAGCTAACCATATTGATAAGAGCATGAGCACATGTAAAGAAAGCAAATTGAAGATATCAAGTTGAAAAGAGCACATACATGGACCAAGTGAGGAACTTGATGTAAAATCGTACAAGTGTAAGGTTTGCACTTGTAAATATGTTGCATAGGTCCATTACAATGTTTCTAATACTTGTGTTTGGGCTCTAACCTATTTTATAGAGAAAAGCACTTTTGGGCTTAAGTTTGCACACATTGCAAATCATTTTGAAATGGAGTGATAAAGAAGCAAAATAAGTTTGGCACAAAATAGAAGAAAGTGGTCTAGTGTGGGCAGCACCAGATAGTCTGGTGCCCTCTACAGCGAACTGGCCAGCCTCGGCCTCTCCTCGGCTCCCTCGGCTAAAAATCACCCGACAGTCTAGGTAGAGCACCGAGCAATCTAGTGTACCAGGCGGTCAACGGCTACATCGGCCACGTCAGCAGCGCCAACAGTCAAATGGGTCACTGGAGAGTCCGGTGCCCCCAGATCAGGAAACCAGCAATGTCTGGTGCACCCGCGAACATATGAAGGTTGGTAGCTTCCAAATGAAGCTCCAACGACTCCTAGGTCCTTTAGGCCTATAAAAGGGACCCCTAGGTACCATGGAGGAAGAAACCAAGCATTCTAAGAGCACACTACAACTCCAAAACCCTGCGACATGCCTTCGAAGTGTTTGAGAGAAATTTGAGCGTGATTCTGAGTTGTCATTCCGTTGTTTTGTTCTTGCGCTCTCTTCTTTGCTTGTGTGCGTGTTGTTGCTACGATTGTGCTCTTGTGTGCGTGTTCTTACTCCCTCCCTTACTCCGGTTTTGATTGTGATCATTTGTGTAAGGCGTGAGAGACTCCAACTTGTGGAGATTCCTCACAAACGGGGTCAAGATATAAGGCCTAGCTCTGATACCAATTGAATGTTCACTTTGCCTGGGAACATGATCTAGATGTCACCTAAAGGGGGGTGAATAGGCAAAATAAAAATAACACTTAAAAAACTAGAAATTCTTACTCTACTCAAAGACTGGATCGCAATGGAATGAAAGACCCTTCGAGTAGGTCGCAACGGAATTGAAGTTCCTGTCTCAAATTACCCTGCACTTCGAAGACAACTTGTACCATAGATAAGTATTGAAGTGCAAGTATAAAAATCAATTAAGATAGAGAGACAACACAGAGCAGAGCTCATAGACACAGGGATTTATCCCGAGGTTCGGCCAAGCCTGAAATGCTTGCCTAGTCCTCGTTGCAGTTAGACACACCTTGGCTTGGAGTATATTTCAACTCCTTCCTCCGTTTGCTCAGATCTGTCAATGTGACTGATAGAGCCTTCCACTATATTGATGATGGTTACAACGATGCCGCGACTGCTTAAAGTCTTCTTGGCAGCACTCCAGCAGAGTAACAACGCTCAAGATCTTGCTCTTGCTCTCAGTAGCACCTCCCCTCTCTCTAAAGGCTTATAACTGTGCCTCTACATAAACTAGAGAGATACACAAGAGAGGGAGAGAAAGAATTGATCACAATGATTTATGAAATTGTTGCCTGCACTTGTACTCTTGTTGGAGGCGCCTAGGGGTCCCTTCTATAGTTCCAAGGGGCCTAGGAGCCGTTGGAGCTTCATTTGAAAGCTCCCAGTCTTCCTTGTTTGCTGGTGCACCAGACCAGCAGACATCGCACAGTAACGGTCGCCTGCAGATCTGATTGGCAGTTTCCTTCTTTGAAAGGGCTAGTCGTTAGTGCACCGGACATGTTACTATTCGCTGTCATGTGCACCGGACATGTTACTATTCACTGCCATGTGTGCCGGACATGTTACTATTCATTGTCCTATGTGCAAGCCAACAACACACTAAGTGTTTTTCCCTCCATTCTTTCTCCATTTGACTTCAACTTTTGGGAGCATTTTATTGAGACAAAGACAAACACATTTAGAATATACTCCAATTTTCTTGTGGCTTACACCATATAACCATAGTATTACCTCATTGGTTATAAGTCACGTTCTTAAGTCGTGATCCTCGGTGCACTATATCTCTTCTGAACTCGTTCAACCTTGACTTTGCAAGTCTTCTTCTTCACACTTGGCTTTAGGTTCCTCGGCCTCTTTGACATTCTCCCGTGCACACCGTATCTCGAAGCTCTTCTTGCCTCCATCATTGGCTTGATCAGTTGTCTATAAGTTACGCATCGAGTATCACTTAAACAATGTACATCTTACTTGTGATGTCCATTATCCATAAACATTCTAGTCTTTGGACCATCACACTTGTTCACTTGTGTTGAACCATGTAAGCTTTGCACTAAGCACCTGTTCAACACTTAGCACACATGTTAGTCCTTTAATTGGGTTGTCATCCAAACCACCAAAACCCACAATAGAGCTTTCAAAAAGACCTCCAGATTTCTTCGCTTTTTTGCTTTTACTGCCAAAGGGGGAGAAATTAATGAGCCAAAGCAAAAGGACCACACCACCACCCTGTTTCCTGAAAACTTTTTATCTTCCAAATTTATACTACTGCATTTGCGAAAACCCTCTTGAGTCTTGACAGCTAAGAGGAGAAAAACTATTTGTGCCAAAGGGGAGAACTTATTTAGGGGGAGCTTTTATTAGACCAAAGGAAAAGCATTTTAAAACGAGGATAACCATTCAAACTAAGAAATGCTTTTGAAAATCATATTTTTACACCTTAGGCCAACTGCAAATGAATTTGAAAAGATCTTACCAAAAGATTTGCAAAAACAAGCTAAGTGGTGCAAATGTGGTCCAAAATTTTAACTATGTCAAAAAACATACATATATTTAGAACTGCTTTCACTTCAACAACTTATACACTCTTGTCAATTTGCAAAGTAGTTACATTTCTCCACTTTATATTTGCTTTGATTTGCTTTGGCATCAATCACCAAAAAGGGGAGATTGAAATGGAAATAGTCTTTACCATTTTCTCTAACGGGGCGTTTGGATCTATTCATTTTTGAGAAATTGGAATTTACTTAATAAAGTAACCTATTTGGCTTGGAATTTAACATTCCACCACTTTCTAAAGTTCGGATACAAGCCTATCTCAAATTCATAGGGTAGAGGATGAGAAATGATTTTATGTATCAGTAGAATATGTTTCCACTGTGCAACTTATAAGACGTTCTTCAGCTCACTCATCTATAGTAAAAATATAGCACACATAAATATTTTCGACATCTTGCTAATAATAATATATAAATATATTTTGCATAAAACCGTATTGGCTTAATTGATATATGCCTAAATTACTAATATTAGTGAAAGGGAATTAGACTTACACCTAGTTCCTAAATATTTTTGGTGGTTGAATTGCCCAACACAAATATTGGACTAACTAGTTTACTCTAGTGCATAAGTTATACAGGTGCAAAAGGTTCACATTTAGCCAATAAAAAGACCAAGTGTTGGATTCAACAAAGGAGCAATGAGGCAACCGAGGGCACCTCTGGCTGGAGGCACCGGACTGTCCGGTGTGCACCGGACATGTCCGGTGCGGCCAGAGGACTTCGACTCCAACTCTTCGCTCTCGGGATTTCTCGGAAGACGGCGCGCTATAATTCACCGGACTGTCCGGTGTGCACCGGACATGTCCGGTGCTCCAAGGAATCGCCGCCTCCGGAACTCGCCAGCCTCGGGTTCGCGCGGGAGTCGCTCCGCTAAAATTCACCGGACTGTCCGGTGTGCACCGGACTGTCCGGTGTGCCAGCGGAGCAACGGCTCCCTGCGGCGCCAACGGCTCCCTGCGGTGTATTAAATGCGCGCGCAGCGCGCGCAGACGTCAGGCACGCCCATGCCGGTGCACCGGACATCAAACAGTACCTGTCCGGTGTGCACCGGACACCCAGGAGGGCCCAGAAGTCAGAAGCTCCAACGGTCAGAATCCAACGGCAATGGTGACGTGGCAGGGGCACCGGACTGTCCGGTGTGCACCGGACTGTCCGGTGCGCCATCGAATAGAGGGTTTCCAGCAACGGTCACTTTTGGTGGTTGGGGCTATAAATACCCCAACCACCCCACATTCATTGCCATCCAAGTTTTCCACTTCTCAACTACTACAAGAGCTCTAGCATTCAATTCTAGACACACCAAATAGATCAAGTCCTCTCCAAATTCCACACAATTCCATAGTGACTAGAGAGAGAGTGATTTGCTTGTGTTCTTTCGAGCTCTTGCGCTTGGATCGCATTCTTTTCTTTCTCACTTGTTCTTGAGATCATCACTCAATTGTAACCACGGCAAGAGGCACCAATTGTGTGGTGGCCCTTGCGGGGAAGTTTTGTTCCCGGTTGATTGAGAAGAAGAGAAAGCTCACTCGATCCGTGGGATCGTTTGAGAGAGGGAAGGGTTGAAAGAGACCCGGCCTTTGTGGCCTCCTCAACGGGGAGTAGGTTTGAGAGAACCGAACCTCGGTAAAACAAATCCTCGTGTCACCTCTTATTCGCTTGCGATTTGTTTTGCGCCCTCTCTCGCGGACTCGTTTATATTTCTAACGCTTACCCCGGCTTGTAGTTGTGATTATTTTTGTAAATTTCAGTTTCGCCCTATTCACCCCCCCTCTAGGCGACTATCAATTGGTATCAAAGCCCGGTGCTTCATTAGAGCCTAACCGCTCGAAGTGATGTCGGGAGATCACACCAAGAGGGAGATGGAGACCGGCGACGACAAGCCCACTACAAGCCAAGGGAGCACTTCATCTTCATCAGAAGAGTCCCGCACCAAGAGAAGGGAGAAGAAGAAGAGCTCCTCCAAGCGGAAGGAGAAAAGATCTTCCTCTTCTCACCACAAAGAGAAGAAGGAAAAATCTTCTTCTCACAAGCCGCATCGGAGTGGGGACAAGCACAAGAGGATGAGGAAGGTGGTCTACTACGAGACCGACACTTCAACGACATCTACCTCCGGCTCCGACGCGGCGTCCGTCACTTCTAAACGCCAAGAGCGTAAGAAGTATAGTAAGATCCCCCTACGCTACCCTCGCATTCCTAAACATACACCTTTACTTTCCGTCCCATTAGGCAAACCACCAACTTTTAATGGTGAAGATTATGCTATGTGGAGTAATTTGATGCGATTTCATCTAACCTCTCTCCACAAAAGATTATGGGATGTTGTTGAGTATGGTGTACAGGTACCATCCGTAGGGGATGAAGACTATGACACGGACGAGGTGGCCCAAATCGAGCACTTCAACTCCCAAGCCACAACCATCCTTCTTGCCTCTCTAAGCAAGGAAGAATACAACAAAGTACAAGGGTTGAAGAGCGCAAAGGAGATTTGGGATCTACTCAAGACGGCGCACGAGGGTGATGAGCTCACAAAGATCACCAAGCGGGAAACGATCGAGGGGGAGCTCGGTCGCTTCCGTCTTCGCCAAGGGGAGGAGCCACAAGACATGTACAACCGGCTCAAGACCTTGGTGAACCAAGTGCGCAACCTCGGAAGCGCAAAATGGGATGACCACGAAGTGGTTAAGGTTATTCTAAGAGCCCTCATTTTCCTTAACCCTACACAAGTTCAATTAATTCGTGGCAATCCTAGATATACACAAATGACCCCCAAAGAAGTCATCGGGAATTTTGTTAGTTTTGAATGCATGATTAAGGGCTCCAAGAAGATCAATGAGCTTGATGAACCTTCCACATCCGAGGCGCAACCCGTGGCTTTCAAGGCAACGGAGGAGAAAAAGGAAGAGTCTACACCAAGTAGACAACCGATTGACGCCTCCAAGCTCGACAACGAGGAGATGGCCCTAATCATCAAGAGCTTCCGGCAAATCCTCAAGCAACGGAAGGGGAAGGACTACAAATCTCGTTCCAAGAAGGTTTGCTACAAGTGTGGTAAGCCCGGTCACTTTATTGCTAAATGTCCATTGTCAAGTGATAGTGACAGGGGCGACGACAAGAAGGGCAAGAGGAAGGAGAAGAAGAGATACTACAAGAAGAAGGGCGGCGATGCCCATGTTTGTCGGGAGTGGGATTCCGACGAAAGCTCAAGTGACTCCTCCGACGACGAGGACGCCGCCAACATCGCCGTCACCAAGGGCCTCCTCTTCCCCAACGTCGGCCACAAGTGTCTCATGGCCAAGGACGGCAAAAAGAAGGTAAAATCAAGGTCCTCCACTAAATATGAAACATCTAGTGATGAGGATGATAAAAATGAGGAGGAAAACTTGCGTACTCTTTTTGCCAACCTCAACATGCAACAAAAGGAAAAATTAAATGAATTAATTAGTGCTATACATGAGAAGGATGACCTTTTGGATTCTCAAGAGGACTTCCTTATTAAGGAAAATAAGAAGCATGTTAAGGTTAAAAATGCTTATGCTCTAGCTATAGAAAAATGTGAAAAATTGTCTAGTGAGCTAAGCACTTGTCATGAGACCATAGACAACCTTAGAAATGAAAATGCTAATTTGTTAGCTAAGGTTGATTCTCATGTTTGCATTGATCCTAGAAATGATAATGTTGATTTGCTTGCTAGGATTGATGAGTTGAATGTTTCCATTGCTAGCCTTAGAAATGAGAATGAGAAATTAATTGCTAAGGCTAAAGATTTTGATGTTTGCAATGCTACTATTTCGGACCTTAGAACTAAGAATGATTTGTTGCATGCTAAGGTCATTGAACTAAAATCTTGCAAACCCTCTACATCTAATGTTGAACATGTTTCTATTTGTACTAGATGTAGAGATATAAATGTTGATGCTATCTATGATCACCTAGCCTTAATTAAGAAACAAAATGATCACATAGCACAACTTAATGCTAAAATTAGAGAGCATGACTTAGAAAATGAAAAATTTAAACTTGCTAGAAGCATGCTCTATAATGGGAGACGCCCTGGCATTAAGGACGGCATTGGCTACCAAAAGGGAGACAATGTCAAAATTAATGCCCCTCCTAAGAACTTGTCTAACTTTGTTAAGGGCAAGGCTCCCATGCCTCAGGATAACGAGGGTTACATTTTGTACCCTGCCAGGTATCCTGAGAGTAAAATTAAGAAAATTCATTCTAGGAAGTCTCACTCTGGCCCTAATTATGCTTTCATGTATAAGGGTGAGACATCTAGATCTAGGCAACCAGCCCATGCCAAGTTGCCTAGAAAGAAAATTTCAAATGCATCAAATGACCATGCTATTTCATTTAAAACGTTTGATGCATCTTATGTTTTGACTAGCAAATCCGGCAAGATAGTTGCCAAAATTGTTGGGGGCAAACACAAGGGCTCCAAGACTTGTGTTTGGGTACCCAAAGTTCTTGTATCTAATGCCAAAGGACCCAAAACCGTTTGGGTACCTAAAACAAAGAACTAAACTTGTTTTGTAGGTTTATGCATCCGGGGGCTCAAGTTGGATACTCGACAGCGGGTGCACAAACCATATGACAGGGGAGAAAAGAATGTTCTCCTCCTATGAGAAAAACCAAGATCCCCAACGAGCTATCACATTCGGGGATGGAAATCAAGGTTTGGTCAAAGGTTTGGGTAAAATTGCTATATCACCTGACCATACTATTTCCAATGTTTTTCTTGTGGATTCCTTAGATTACAATTTGCTTTCCGTATCTCAATTATGTAAAATGGGCTACAACTGTCTTTTTACTGATACAGGTGTTACTGTCTTTAGAAGGAGTGATGATTCAATAGCATTCAAGGGAGTGTTAGAGGGTCAGCTATACTTGGTAGATTTTAATAGAGCTGAACTCGACACTTGTTTGATTGCTAAGACTAACTTGGGTTGGCTCTGGCACCGCCGACTAGCCCATGTTGGAATGAAGAATCTTCACAAGCTTCTAAAGGGAGAACACATTTTGGGACTAACCGATGTTCATTTTGAGAAAGACAGGATTTGTAGCGCATGTCAAGCCGGGAAGCAAGTTGGCACTCATCATCCACACAAAAACATCATGACTACCGACAGGCCACTGGAGCTCCTTCACATGGATCTATTCGGCCCGATCGCTTACATAAGCATCGGCGGTAGTAAGTATTGTCTTGTAATTGTGGATGATTATTCTCGCTTCACTTGGGTATTCTTTTTGCAGGAAAAATCACAAACCCAAGAGACCTTAAAAGGATTCTTGAGACGAGCTCAAAATGAGTTCGGCTTAAGGATCAAGAAAATTAGAAGCGACAACGGGACGGAGTTCAAGAACTCTCAAATTGAAGGCTTCCTTGAGGAGGAGGGCATCAAGCATGAGTTCTCTTCTCCCTACACTCCACAACAAAATGGTGTAGTGGAGAGGAAGAATCGAACTCTATTGGACATGGCAAGAACCATGCTTGATGAGTACAAGACACCGGATCGGTTTTGGGCCGAGGCGGTCAACACCGCCTGCTACGCCATCAACCGGTTATATCTTCACCGAATCCTCAAGAAGACATCTTATGAACTCCTAACCGGTAAAAAGCCCAATATTTCATATTTTAGAGTTTTTGGTAGCAAATGTTTTATTCTTGTTAAGAGAGGTAGAAAATCTAAATTTGCTCCTAAAACTGTAGAAGGCTTTTTACTAGGATATGACTCAAACACAAGGGCATATAGAGTCTTTAATAAGTCCTCAGGACTTGTTGAAGTTTCTTGTGACGTTGTGTTTGATGAGGCTAACGGCTCTCAAGTAGAGCAAGTTGATCTTGATGATGTAGGTGAAGAACAGGCTCCATGCATAGCGCTAAGGAACATGTCCATTGGGGATGTGTGTCCTAAGGAATCCGAAGAGCCTTCAAATGCACAAGATCAACCATCCTCCTCCACGCAAGTATCTCCACCAACTCAAGTTGAGGATGGGGCTCAAGATGTTGAACAAGAAGATCAAGAAGATGAGCCACCTCAAAATGACGGCAACGATCAAGGGGGAGATACAAATGATGAGGACAAGAAGGATGATCAACCAAGGCCGCCACACCCAAGAGTCCACCAAGCAATACAACGAGACCACCCCGTCGACACTATCCTTGGCGATATTCATAAGGGGGTAACTACTCGATCTCGTGTTGCTCATTTTTGTGAACATTACTCGTTTGTTTCCTCTATTGAGCCACACAGGGTAGAGGAAGCACTTCAAGATTCGGATTGGGTGATGGCGATGCAAGAGGAGCTCAACAACTTCACAAGGAATGAGGTATGGCACTTAGTTCCACGTCCTAATCAAAATGTTGTAGGAACCAAGTGGGTCTTCCGCAACAAGCAAGACGAGCATGGTGTGGTGACTAGGAACAAAGCTCGACTAGTGGCCAAGGGGTATTCACAAGTCGAAGGTTTGGATTTTGGTGAAACCTATGCACCCGTAGCTAGGCTTGAGTCAATTCGTATATTATTGGCCTATGCTACTTACCATGGCTTCAAGCTTTATCAAATGGACGTGAAGAGTGCCTTCCTCAATGGACCAATCAAGGAGGAGGTCTATGTTGAGCAACCTCCCGGCTTTGAAGACAGTGAGTACCCTAACCATGTTTATAGGCTCTCTAAGGCGCTTTATGGGCTTAAGCAAGCCCCAAGAGCATGGTATGAATGCCTTAGAGATTTCCTTATTGCAAATGGCTTCAAAGTCGGCAAAGCCGATCCTACTTTATTCACGAAGACTCTTGATAATGATTTGTTTGTATGCCAAATTTATGTTGATGATATCATATTTGGGTCTACTAACAAATCCACATGTGAAGAATTTAGTAGGATTATGACACAAAAATTCGAGATGTCGATGATGGGGGAGTTGAAGTATTTTCTAGGATTTCAAGTCAAGCAACTCCAAGAAGGCACCTTCATTAGCCAAACGAAGTATACTCAAGACATTCTAAGCAAGTTTGGAATGAAGGATGCCAAGCCCATCAAGACACCCATGGGAACCAATGGGCATCTCGACCTCGACACGGGAGGTAAGTCCGTGGATCAAAAGGTATACCGGTCGATGATTGGTTCATTGCTTTATTTATGTGCATCTCGACCGGACATTATGCTTTCTGTTTGCATGTGTGCAAGATTCCAAGCCGACCCTAAGGAATCACACCTTACGGCCGTAAAACGAATCTTGAGATATTTGGCTTTTACTCCTAAGTTTGGGCTTTGGTACCCTCGGGGATCCACTTTTGATTTGATTGGGTATTCGGATGCCGATTGGGCGGGGTGTAGAATTAACAGGAAGAGCACATCGGGGACTTGCCAGTTCTTGGGAAGATCCTTGGTGTCATGGGCTTCAAAGAAGCAAAATTCGGTCGCTCTTTCCACCGCCGAAGCCGAGTATATTGCCGCAGGCCATTGTTGCGCGCAATTGCTTTGGATGAGGCAAACCCTGCGGGACTACGGTTACAAATTAACCAAAGTCCCTTTGCTATGTGACAATGAGAGTGCAATCAAAATGGCCGACAATCCCGTCGAGCATAGCCGCACTAAGCACATAGCCATTCGGTATCATTTTCTTCGGGATCACCAACAAAAGGGGGATATCGAGATTTCTTATATTAATACTAAAGATCAATTAGCCGATATCTTTACCAAGCCTCTTGACGAACAATCTTTTACCCGACTTAGGCATGAGCTAAATATTCTTGATTCTAGGAATTTCTTTTGCTAGTCTTGCACACATAGCACATGAATATACCCTTGATCATGTCTCTTTTATATATGCTATGACTAATGTGTTTTCAAGTGTATTTCAACCAAGTCATAGGTATATTGAAAGGGAATTGGAGTCTTCGGCAAAGACAAGGCTTCCACTCCACTCCACTACTCATTCTTCGCCGTCGCTCCACATCATCTCTCCAACTTTGGTATAATCTTCACTCATTCATTTCATGACCAAAGGGGGAGAAAGTACCTCATTGGGCTCTAATGATTCCGTTTTTGGCGCTTCATGCCAAAGGGGGAGAAAGTATGAGCCCAAAGCAAAAGGACCGCACCACCACCCTAATTTTAAAATTTGATGTTTGTCAATGATAAATTTTCAAAAATTGGTATCTCTTTGTGTTCTAAAGGGGGAGCAAGTAGTATTTTCAAAATTGATGGAAAACCCTCTTGAACACTAAGAGGAGACCTTATTTGAGGGGGAGTTTTGTTTAGTCAAAGGAAAAGCATTTTGGAACAAAGGAAGAAACTTTCAAAACTTAAAAATGCTTTGCAAAATCTTATTCATTTACCTTTGACTATCTTGCAAAATGACTTTAAAAAAATTTTACAAAAGAGTTTGCAAAAACAAAACTTATGGTGCAAATGTGGTCCAATATGTGAAAAATAAAGAAAACAATCCATGCGCATCATATAAATAATTATATTGGCTCAATTCCAAGCAACCTTTGCACTTACATTATGTAAACTAGCTCAATTATGCACTTCTATATTTGCTTTGGTTTGTGTTGGCATCAATCACCAAAAAGGGGGAGATTGAAAGGGAATTAGACTTACACCTAGTTCCTAAATATTTTTGGTGGTTGAATTGCCCAACACAAATATTGGACTAACTAGTTTACTCTAGTGCATAAGTTATACAGGTGCAAAAGGTTCACATTTAGCCAATAAAAAGACCAAGTGTTGGATTCAACAAAGGAGCAATGAGGCAACCGAGGGCACCTCTGGCTGGAGGCACCGGACTGTCCGGTGTGCACCGGACATGTCCGGTGCGGCCAGAGGACTTCGACTCCAACTCTTCGCTCTCGGGATTTCTCGGAAGACGGCGCACTATAATTCACCGGACTGTCCGGTGTGCACCGGACATGTCCGGTGCTCCAAGGAATCGCCGCCTCCGGAACTCGCCAGCCTCGGGTTCGCGCGGGAGTCGCTCCGCTAAAATTCACCGGACTGTCCGGTGTGCACCGGACTGTCCGGTGTGCCAGCGGAGCAACGGCTCCCTGCGGCGCCAACGGCTCCCTGCGGCGCCAACGGCTCCCTGCGGTGCATTAAATGCGCGCGCAGCGCGCGCAGACGTCAGGCACGCCCATGCCGGTGCACCGGACATCAAACAGTACCTGTCCGATGTGCACCGGACACCCAGGAGGGCCCAGAAGTCAGAAGCTCCAACGGTCAGAATCCAATGGCAATGGTGACGTGGCAGGGGCACCGGACTGTCCGGTGTGCACCGGACTGTCCGGTGCGCCATCGAACAGAGGGTTTCCAGCAACGGTCACTTTTGGTGGTTGGGGCTATAAATACCCCAACCACCCCACATTAATTGTCATCCAAGTTTTCCACTTCTCAACTACTAAAAGAGCTCTAGCATTCAATTCTAGACACACCAAATAGATCAAGTCCTCTCCAAATTCCACACAATTCCATAGTGACTAGAGAGAGTGATTTGCTTGTGTTCTTTCGAGCTCTTGCGCTTGGATCGCATTCTTTTCTTTCTCACTTGTTCTTGAGATCATCACTCAATTGTAACCACGGCAAGAGGCACCAATTGTGTGGTGGCCCTTGCGGGGAAGTTTTGTTCCCGGTTGATTGAGAAGAAGAGAAAGCTCACTCGATCCGTGGGATCGTTTGAGAGAGGGAAGGGTTGAAAGAGACCCGGCCTTTGTGGCCTCCTCAACGGGGAGTAGGTTTGAGAGAACCGAACCTCGGTAAAACAAATCCTCGTGTCACCTCTTATTCGCTTGCGATTTGTTTTGCGCCCTCTCTCGCGGACTCGTTTATATTTCTAACGCTTACCCCGGCTTGTAGTTGTGATTATTTTTGTAAATTTCAGTTTCGCCCTATTCACCCCCCCTCTAGGCGACTATCAATTAGAATGGAATTCAATTACAAGGATCCAAACGAGGTGTAATTGATTTTGGTGCTTGATGACCATCACAACCTTATGGACTAACTAGTTTTTCTAGTTGATTGATTCACATGTGCATAAGTCTATCCATCTCAAATTTAAGTCGATTGTCCGGAATAACATAGATTATTCTGGACAGGAGAGTTTTTTGGAAAATTTTCTATGCGTGGACCGTCAGGGCTCTTTCGGCGGACCATACGCGACACCTCGGACAGGAACTGTGTAAATTTCAACACTTCTACTACGGACTATTCAAAGGAGAGAAGAGCACCGTCCGGGACTAAGCGTGGACCGTCAGTCCCTCAGGAGCGGAATGTCCGCCAGTTGAAAACCATAAAAACTCGAAGGTGCAGGGTTCGCTAAAAATCATTTTTGGTGTCCCCGCGGACTGTTCAGGGTGCACGACCGGACCATCTGCGACTGCCTTATTTAACATTCGCCGAAGCATTTAATATACTTATAGCCGTTACTATTGGCCGTTGCGATTCTAGCCGTTGATGTGCAGGGGCGGACCGTCCGGGCCAAGGGCACGAACCGTCCGCGTGTGGTAGGAAAGTAGGCAACGGTAATGTGATGGTTGATGGTTATAAATACAACCACAATCACTTCCATTGAATTTACCCAAGCCTCTACAACTCCCATTCATTGCTAAAAGCAAGTTCTTCACTTTATCCACACTCAAAGCATCAAAGTCCTCTTCAAGTGTCATAATTGTGTTTGAGGATCATTAGTGATTACTGCTTTAGAGAGACTCAAGAGAGTGTGACATTGTGATTTTGTTGTTGCTCTTTTGGCTTGGTTTTTTTACCGTGCTTTCTTCATCTCCTTATAGACTCTCATTGACTTGTAAAGCTAGCAAGAGATTATTAATTGTGTGGTGATTCTTGCAGGATCTAAGTGACCTTCAAGATTAAGGAGAAGCACTCAATCGGTCTAAATGACCGTTTGAGAGAGGGAAATGGTTGAAAATGACCCGGCCTACGTGGCCTACTCAACGGTGAGTAGGTTCTTTGAAACCGAATCTCATGAAACAAATCGTTGTGTTTATTTGTGTTGATCATTACTTTGCGATTTCATCGTTCCTATTCCCTCTCTCTAAAGTCTAAAGTTCTCTTACTTATCATTTTAAGTTAGCTTACAAAGTTATTCACATTGATTGAGCAACTCGTGGCAAGAACCCTCTTCCGCACTCCGATTATATTCATATTCTTTCTAACACTAACCTCGGGCGAAGATTGTGTTTAAAGTTTATAATTTTCAGATTTTGTCTCTAGGCGACTTTCAATTTTATTTCATTTTGTACTCGTTAATACAAGTGAAGTCAAGTTAAATTTAGTTAAATTCTTTTGCTCTATTGTGTTACACTTGTAAGTTGTTGCTATGAAATGATGAATTGTCATGCATGTTAAAACCTTAAAGACGTATATATAATATTACTGTAAGATTATGATGTATTTGTTACGTTGATTTGATCACTTGAAATGGTTAGATGTATTGATATTCATGATTTTAATTTGCGGTTTCTAGTCGTTACCGATATGTTATTATATCGTTTACTGTCATCCTATTACGTCTGGTTTTATTTTTCTGACCGACGATTACGTTGCCGTTTCTGATTTTAAATTAAAAATATGAATTTGAAAGTGGTTAGATGGTTTCCGGACCGTCTATTTTGATCCCTAGCAAGGTGTACACATCCCGCGTGTGAAGTTTCAGACCCGGTCACCGAGAAGCGGCTAATGGGGAATGATCCCAGCTCAGTTCTTGTTTAGTAGTGCATGTCCCTCTCTAGACTCTTCTGTCCAAATCCAATAATGACATTTTTTACGAATTAAAATACTCTTTGCTTCCCTAGCAAACTACGCGTTCGGGCGTGGCATCTACGGATAGTGGCATCTAGCAATAGTCAAATTTGATCAAAAAAAACAAGTACTGAGCTCTTCACCATCGTAGTCTAGGCCAAGATGTCAAACAAGATAAATCCTATATAATAGTATCATGTTCCATCATTATATCAAACTAACAGTTTTGTTTTTTTTATCATCTCATGACATTACCCAGTTGACCAAATGATTCATTTTGAAAAGAGGAGCATTTGCCGTTTCTTACCTTGCAAAAGGCACGCAGTTTCTTGTTTGACCTGCATCCATATGTGCCAAGCATAAAAGCCAGCATAAAAGCCTGATGTATTGAGTGTATTGGTACTTGGTAATAAGGTACTACCTTCCTGATTAACATCATGTACTTCTGCGTGTTTGGTTTCCTAAAGAGGCACATCATCAAGCAAATAGGTGATATGATGCTTTGTGTCTTATTCTTACATGCATCTCAGTTTCATGGTTTCTTTAGTCTTGTTTCTTTCTCTCTGTCTTTTTATTTGTTTTTTTATGAAGTTATGTTCCAAAATTGACAAAAGGAATAGCTCATACACACTTGATAATATGCTTTCTTCTTTTTATCAGCATATTTCTCAATCCATTCTAACGTTGTCACTTCCAAAATTCTGTCCCTATGTTTGTCACTTCGTTAACTCTTCACCAAATTGCAGGCGCACGGAGGATACGGAAACCGTTTCAGATTGTTGGAGAAGATAGATCAACAGCAGCTGCAGACGACTACATATATGAAGATGATTCTGTGAAAAGATCAATCCTGAGCTCACCATTAGTTGAGTTCAGCAGTGTTTATTCAGCAACAAACAATTTCAGCGAAAAGCTTGGCGAAGGTGGATTTGGCCCAGTTTTCAAGGTGGGGTATTGGATAAACCATACACTTCCTCCAACTGTTATGATATGGTCAAGTGTTCACGTGGATAACCATAGTGGATACTTGATTCTATCTCCAGGGGATACTACCTGACGGTCAAGAGATCGCTATTAAGAGGCTATCTAAGACCTCCGCGCAGGGACTGGAGGAGTTCAAGAACGAGGTGACGGTGCTATCCAAGCTGCAGCACCGGAACTTGGTGAGGCTTTTCGGTTGTTGTGTTCATGGAGAGGAGAAGATGATGGTGTACGAATACATGCCCAACAAGAGTCTCGACTCATTTATTTTCAGTAAGTTTTCAGCTACCTGCAGCCCTGATTCTATACAGATACTCTATACAGTGAGCCAGCAAACGAAAATTTTCCTACGGACAGTTAACACTTCCTATCGAAATTTCCAGACGAAAGTAAGAGGCTCGTGTTAGGCTGGAGACTGCGATAGAAGATCATTCAGGGAATCGGGAGAGGGTTACTGTACCTCCACCAGGATTCCAGGCTGAAAATTATTCACAGGGATCTCAAGGCGAGCAACGTTCTACTAGACGATGATTTCAGCCCCAAGATCTCGGACTTTGGCATGGCTAGGATTTTCGGTGAACACCAGCTTCAAGACCTTACCCGTCGAATCGTCGGAACCTAGTAAGGCTAGCTGTTTCTCTCGATCTCTTTGTCAGTATACAGACTACAGTATAGCTGAACAGGGAGTTCCAATGCATTTATCTACCTCTGTAATGGCTGGTTTACTGCTGCTAAGTAACTGCATGATCTGCATCTTCTCTGTCGTAGTAGCCTCTGTAATATTTTCTTACTGCTTCATTCGGACACATCACCTGATGACGACCAGCTAACGCGATAGAATCTGTGGAACGCAGTGGCTACATCTCCCCGGAGTACGCAATGGAGGGCAAATTCTCTGACAAATCTGACGTCTTCAGTTTCGGCGTGCTGGTCCTAGAGATCGTGAGTGGCCGCAGGAACAGCTCCCTCGTCGACGATGAGTGGTCAATGAACCTCTTGGGCTATGTAAGATGACACGTACTGTCTCCTCCTCTACTCAGCATATACTTCTTTTCTGTTCAGAAACGAATGAATATAATAATGTTCCAGGCATGGACCCTGTGGAAGGAAGGCAGCGTCTCGGAGCTCGTCGACCCGCTCATGGGAGCAACGTACGCTTACGATGAAGCCTGCAGATGCGTTCAGGTGGGTCTCCTGTGCGTGCAGGAGGTACCGGCCGAGAGGCCAGCCATGCCCCTGGTGCTCAGGATGCTGAGTGGTGACGCCGCGATCCCGTCTCCGAAGCAAGCTGCGTTTTTCGTTGGGAGGGCACCTCGTCTTCCTCCTGCGGATGACAGTAGTAATACTGAATCGGGGAATCAATTGACGTGCACGGATCTTCAGGGCAGATAGTCCCAGTCTCAGTCTCAGGCTGCACAAGCTTATTCACGCTGTATCTCGTAGCCGTACGTGGACATGGCCTTGTGTTACAGATTATATCGCTGCTAGTACTCGTGTTGTAATTTCGCTGTATATCGTACCCGTATGTGTGTTGTTTGACACCGTAAATTGTAAATGTGATGCTAGAACTATAGATGTCTAAATGGGCGGGCCGTGCTGGCCCAACCCGAGCATGGCTAGGTCCGGCACGGATTGGAACCGTGTAGGCTCGGCCCAGATTAGCTAGCGGGCCATGCCGTGCTGGCCCATGGACCTCAAGCGAGGCCAGACACGACCCGCTAAGTTAATAATTATGCTGGCCCGGCCCATGGTCCGACGGGTCTAATGGGCCCATAACAATATATGACATTTAAATGATAAAAATATTCTAAAAGTATACATAATTGAGGATTTAAACCATACTTATTAGCTCTAAACATTTATTTACACTCACATAACCAACAAAAACACAGGTTTTTTGTGTTTTATACTCTATATAAATTTATATATGAATTTATACGAAAAATAGAAAAAATATAATCCGGGCCTAGCCCGCCGCGCCAAGCCTTCGCCCTAGGCACGGCCCGGTGACCGGGCTGGACCGGTATGAGCCCAGTTCACTACGTATCGTGCCGGGTTCGTGCCAGACTAAACTTCTGCCGAGTTTCGGGCCGTCCGACAACCCTAACCCGTCTGGACATCTCTAGCTAGAACTGTTTTTCCTCATCTTTCTCGAATCAAATGGCACGGCTAACTTAAAGGCTACATAAACGTGTTGCATGTTTCTTTTGGTGAGTGTGGACATGGAGATGGAGAGCTATTCCCCGACGAGAAATTTCTTGCCATTCGGGTGCTCATGCACCTTGGGAGAGGAGAGGATGGCTATCTACTGCTCTTTGGTCCAATCAAGCCCACGGCAAACGCGGGCCTTGTCAGTACGTCACCGCGGGACGACAATTCGGTCATGGTCGCGTGTCGGTGACACCTCGATCGCTCGCTCGCTGCCTCAGTAAATTCACCAAACGAAACGAGTGAAGAAGGTGGACTCCCCAGTCCCTCCCCAGTCCCCACTAGTTGTAGTTTGTCAGTCTCCCAAGCAGCTGTCGCCTGTTAATAATAGTCGGTGCTGCTACGAGCAAACGTTCAGCAACTAGTCTGAAGAGTCTCTCTCTCTCCAGGGTTTGCTTTCAGACGCGATGTGAGACATGCAGCGTATAAACTTGACCATGTGGCATAGCTAGCAGTGGATACGCAAGAGACCACTTGTTAAGCCACATCACCGTTCATATTTTGGTTGTGTTTCTTTTATACAATAACAAAACTTGAGATTGTGGCCCTGTTTGTTTCGGCTTCTGGCAGCTTCTGGCCACCAAAAGCTGCTGCGGACTGCCAAACGCTTAACTTTTCAGCCAGCTTCTATAAAATTCGTTGGGGCAAAAACCATTCAAAATCAACATAAACACATAATCGGTTGAGTCGTTGTAATAGTAGGAATCTATCACTTTCTAGATCCTGAGCCCTATGAACAACTTTATCTTCCTCCACACGTAATCGTAATAATACTCAGATTCTCCCCACAGCCAGATTCTCCCCACAGCTAGATTTTCAGAAAAGCTGGTCAGAAAAAGCTAAACCAAACAGGCCCTGTGTGTGCTAGGATGATCTAGCCGTGTACACCTTCTAGAGTGCTTATTAGAAACGTACGTGCAGTTTGTATATATAATTAAATTGTTCTATCTTAATTGTAACGATACATATTTTTTATTCTAGAATATTGGCGCTGCCTTCTGGAATGCGTAGCTCGACGGTGATCGGTAACATAGGAATCGTGTATATACAATCTTGCAGTCCCCTCTTCCAATTGGCCTAGACTTACAATATTGCTTTTCAATTTTGGAATAAAGTAGACTTCATTGAGTACATCGTGACAAGTAATCCATTGCCGAAACGCACCGTGTCACGCACAGATTTGTCGAGTGATGCGACTTCCTTGAGGCACCCCGTCGTGTGATTGCTAACACCCGTATCAAGGACCCAAACATCATTGCCTTCGTCGCGATCGACATGTATCACCTTCTTCTCATTAAGACACACAACTTGATCATCCATGTGCACCCTAGATGTCACAACGTCGCATGACCTCCTCTTGATGTGCACGACGTTAACTGTGGAAAACAGGAGCGTGCAACTGTTCTGGCTCTGCCTGCACATGACGTGCCTCTTCCTTGTGCTCCATCTTGGGTCGCTTGCAATCTTGCTTCCAGTAGTGACCATAGATACCACAATTACAACATATTCCCTTCCGCCTTGGTGTTCCCTCGGACGTTAGCTTTACGACAGGATCCTTCTTGTCGTTGCGCCAGTTGCCCTTCGACTTGGCTAGGTTGGAGCCGCCTTGTCTCTTGCTTTCGCCTATTGAGTATGACTCAGGGGTGAGTCGATGCTGCCGGTACTTTGACAACCACTCGTCCTCTAACAGCATGAGACGCCCCGTCTTCTCAATGATGGAGTCCATCTCGAATCAATTTTCAGCAGCCTTCAGCCCATTCGACCAAGTCTTCCATCGTAAATGTATTTAGATCGAGTAGCATCTCAATTGAGACCGCAATCTGGGAGTAGGGCTTCGGGAGCACACATAACATCTTCTTCACAACACGAGAGTCAGTGATAGATTCCTCGAGCCCACGCAGGTCCTCGGACAGTGCATTGATATGCAACGGGAAGTCATCTACGAGCTCAACGTCCTTAAAGGAGATATTCGCAAACTCCTGCAACAGGCTACCTTTACGTAATCAGTCCCCACATGCATGATTTTTACCGCCTCCCATGCCTCCTTAATTGTCTTCTTACTCCCTAGCTTCGCCCTCAGCTCCCTTGGCACAGAACGCAGGAGAGTGCCTAATGCTTGCCAATCATGAGCGCGCTTCACGCCATCGCCGCTAGGCTCGATGATGTCTCATATCTCTATGGCTTCGTAGTTGCACTGCATCAGCATGGCCCACTTCGAATAATTGGAGTGGGTGAGTATCGGCCACATGAGCGAACTCTCTCGCACGCAAGCACGCTGCGGTGCTTAACGACATGTTGTCGCCCATCTCTATCGCTGCTGATCTTGTGTGCGAGATCATAGAGTTGTCGTAGTATACACTGAGCTCTGATACTAGTTGTTGGCGTCGACTGCCGGAATGCGTAGCTCGACGTCGATCGTCAACACAAGAACCGTGTCTACGACGTCGCAGAATCCTCCAACACACACGAACACAAAAGAATGGCGTTGCTAAGAGTTACGCCTTTTTTGTTTCATTTGTTCCTCTTATATACTGGTGTTTACACGATCTGAGCCACACGATCCTCTGCCTTGCATGCTCACGCTGCATCGTGCCCGCCTAAAGCATCGAGGATGTTTCATGCACGATATGGTGATGATCACTCCTGGCCGCACCGGCCGTGAACGCAGCACGGTTCTGGCTTCAACACGGCTCGTTCTCGCACACAATTAGCTAAAATTAGTTAAGCAAACATGCAATACCAAATTAGATGAATGTGAATGCAAATAATGCACGGGATTAACTAATAGAGAAAAAATAAACAGGGAAAGAACTGCTGATGCCTGATATGCTATACAACAACAACACTACTCTTTTGTAAAAGTTCCCATGAACATGAACTTTTTCTAATATTCCAGCAACATACATGAATCCGCTAGTACATATATACTTTTGCTGCTGTTTCCTGCAACTGTAATGCTCGTAATTGTGTACCACTAACCAATACCGTGACAGATCCAACTCCAAGATAGATGGAGTCGTCGTGGGCTTCCTTCGTAGTCTACGTAAGATAGATGGAGTCGCCGTGTGCTCCAGACGACGCGTCCTGCGTCGCGAGAGGAGTCGCGGCGGCAGCGGCACTGCGGTGCGAACGGAGCTGCGAGCTGCTGCTGCCGTTCGCCGTCAGCATCGCGACTACTTCAGCCATGGATGGCCTGTCAGCGGGCGACTGCTGCACGCAGAGAAGGCCGACCCGAACGCACCTCTCCAGCCGAAGGAGGATCTCTGGCCCCGGTTGGCCCACGGCTGGATCCAGAAGGTCCTCCTTGATCTTATTCTGGCTCCAAGATTCCCGTGCCTACAGAAGATGCAGCGAAAATAGCGTGCTTCAATTCATGGACAAAAGGGGTCACCTAGCTCTAGCTTCTTGCACAAACTCCCGGCCGGTGGAGTATAGCTGTTTGCTCACATCGGAAACGAGCGTCTGGTTGCTGCTGTTCCTTTGGCCACTGACGATCTCGATCAGGACGACTCCAAAGCTATACACGTCGCACTTCAGCGTCAGGCTCGGCCCTCGCGCCGTGTACTCTGGAGCCCTGTATCCCCTTTTGGCAGTACAAACAGTTCAGCAAGTTCTTAATCTAACAAAAAAAAAACACAGTTCAGCAAGTTGACGAGGAGGTCAGGTTTCAGCCATACTCTGTCTGTACCAGTGTCGGATTCGTCTGGCCATCGACGAACACTTTGGCGGTGCCAAAATCTGCAATTTTGGCTCTCCAGTTTCCGTCCAAGAGCACGTTGGACGGTTTCAGATCCCTGTGTATCACCACCTTGCTTAGTCCATGCAGATAAGCAACGCCTCTGGCGACTCCTACGATGATCTCCAGCCTCCGCTCCCAGTTCAACACAGCGCGTTGGTTGGCGTCTCTTGCTGTCAGTCACACAGAGAACAAGTGAGAGCTCTGAAGTAGCAGAAGAACATTACGGGATCATCTCATCTGTACGGATGTCAATAATCTGCGCGTTATTATTATTATTATAAATCTAAAGCAAGTACCAAATATGTATAGGTTCAAGCTCCTGTTCTCCATGTACTCGTAGACCAGTATCCGCTCATTTCCGTCCTTGCAGTAAGCAAGGAGACGAGCGAGGTTCTCGTGCTTGAGCTCTGACATCACTTCCACTTCTCTCATGAAAGTCTCACCACCTCCATCGGTAAGGTAAGATTGTGTGAGCCTCTTCACGGCAACCTTGGTACCATCAGCTAAATTGCCCTGGTAATTGCACAGTTATGTTATTAGTTGCGCACGTCCAACGGTAAATACACTACTTCCAGCGCAAAAGCAGCCGGTATGTTGTGATTATGAGGTACGCCTACATTTAGTCAAAGATGAATTTTTTTTGGAGTTCCGTCCTTCAAGATGAAAGGTGATGCTTTGATTACTCATCTTTGTTACGTGAGCAACGACCATATTAGTATACCAACTATCGGGAGTATTCTACTTGTCAAGATACATAGCGAGAAGTTCATTTATTTTGAGATAGACGAAGTATGCCATCATAGCGTTTGATGAAATATACTAACACGAACCTCAAATACGGTGCTGAATCCTCCACGCCCAATGACATTGTCTGCAGAGAAATCATTTGTACCCCTCCTCAAACTAGACAGGTCAACAGAAGGGACTGACGGAGGTCTGCGCAGTTCAGTAGAAGGGACACTCGGAGAGGCACTCTGAGCAGCTGGAAAACTCAGCACAGGCGTTAGCATGCATGGTGTGTTGCCCGCTGTTGGCAATGGCAACCTGAAATGCTCGAAGTGAAGTGGGGAAGAACAGAAAATTGGGTCAGTAATTTTACCTGGGATTATTGGTCGCCGGCGCCTCCTAATCACAAGTACGACCGACAGAACAATAAGAACCACGGCGACGGCAGCTGCGGAAGCACCAACAACTGGTGCGGTACGAAACGGCCGTTGCGGCGAGGGCCCCGCCGCCGCCGGCAGCTCGGACCTGGCCAGCCTCAGGTAGAGATCTTGCCCTTTGTCCACGTATCGGAGGTCGACGATGTCATCCGTCCACATCACGCAGCCGCTACGGACGTCGCCGCCGCGGATATCTGCGGCGGCGTAGGCCAAGCACGAGCAGTTGGCGAGGCACCTCGCCGCGCAGTCCTCCACCGTGATGCTCATGTCCACCGTCGCGTTGTGTGTGTCCGGTAGCTTCACTCCGCGGACCAACAGGAAACCGTCTGTCGTCGTCGTCGTCCCACTCCCGTTATTGGCACAGTCCAGCTTCACGTTCCGCTTGCATCCGCCCGAGGTGTCCCTCAAGGACCACGCGGGCGGCGACGCCGGGCTGAACCCCGTGAGGCAGGTGCAGAACCACGTCGACGCCGCGCCGGCGTCGCACAGCCCGAACGCCCCGCACTTGCCGTAGGCGTCGCAGACGTCCCTGGGGCCCTGGAAGAAGGTCTGCCACGTCCGGGCGCCCGCGTCCCACACCAGGCGCTTGGCCACGCCGGCGTCGGTCAGCACGACACGGGTCAATGCGGCGCCGGGGTTGGAGGTGTAGCCGTAGGATACCTCCGCTGGGCTTGTCGTCACCTGGTACCAGATCAAGTTCCTGTACGCCGACACCTCCGGGACGCCGCTGAACCACCGGCCGTTCCACGGGCCGGTGCGGTAGGTCCTGACGTTGCCCTCCCACACCACAAGCTCGGGCAGCCCGCTGGTGTCCAGCGCGCGGCGGTAGGCCCCCGGCGACGGGTCGTCGTCCGAGCGCCACGACGTGAGGTACCACTCGGCGCCGGTCCACTTGTTCTTGCCCAGCTTCATGCCGGACAGCAGGGTGTTCGACGGGTGATCGAACGATTGCCACAGGATGGCGTCGCTGCTGCTGCTGCTGCCTCCGTCGCGGACGACGAGGTTGCCGGAGTTGAGGAGCTGCGCCTCCGCTGATGACGATGAGCTGGTGGAGTTCGACGACCATATGGTCTGGCCAGAGCCGTCTAGAAGCAGAAGGCTTCCCGTGTCTCTGACGACCAGCACGCCGGAGTTGCCATTCACAGGGCGGCCACCGTTCGCCACCCAGCAGACGGCGACACTGGACGCCGAGAACCAGATGCCGAGGTATCTCTTGGTCGACGCCCCGGGAGAGAAGAATCCCAAGGTGAACGTCCCGTCGGCTGAGACGAGCGTCTCGCCGTCGGTGATGTTGCGGCCCTTGCCGAGCGTGTCAGACTCAGGTACGTCGGCGGCGATGGCTATGGGACGAAGTATCATAAACGAGAGGAGGAGAAGGTGGACGAATATTGTATCCATGATGATTGGGGATTCTGGGTTTAGCCCTTGCGCGCGTCCAGGCGCTGATAAGAGAGGAGACTTCGAAGCATCACCATCTCGGATAGATTAAAGCCCCACCTAGCGGCCAAATATTTTTTCTTTCTTTTTTTTTTGTTAATGTTTGTAATTTCGTATGAACAGAAAGTAACATGCACTTCGCTCAATTCGGAAGACATCAGCTAGGTCAAAGTTTGACCTTGTCAAGTTTGATTTCTAGTGTATTGTGTAAGAGGAGAAGACCCTAGAACTTTGGATATTACAATTACAATTCATAAATGCCACTTGCATTTTCACTGCCGGACTGCTTGCAGGTCTTTGTAGGTGTTGAGCACCGTTTTGAGCTGGCGGACGGTCTGGCCCTGAGGCTGGACGGTCCGCGGTTCAGTCTGTGCCTGTGGGCCGGACGGTCCGCGCATGCGCAGAGTAGTTTAGGGTTCCGAGTTTTGTGCTACGGTTGTTAGCTATATTCGCGGAATTAGCTCGGAATCAGTTGTGTAAAGGGTCCAGCCCTCCTCCTCTATAAATAGAGAGGTCTACGGCCGATTTGTAATCATCAACAATCGAAATAATACAACTTCTATTTCGCATTTTATCCTAGGAGTAGTTCTAGTCTAGTTTAGGTTTAGTCTTCCAATCCCCAAATCTTCCGCTTCTCTTCGACTCTACGTCGATTAGAGGAGTCTAGGTCGGTCTCCCCAAGACTAGACAACTCCTAGGATCTCTCCTCCCCGACGGGGTCCCTCCCGGGAGCAAGATCCAGGCGCCGCTGGCGATCTTCCGCCGCCCCTGCGTACGCGCGGACCGTCCGGCCCTAGGGCGCAGACCGTCCGGTCGTCAGGCAGGGAACCCGAGCTCCTGCACCAGGTCGCGGACCGTCCGGCCCTGTGCCACGGACCGTTCGCGTCTGACCAGAGAGCACCGCCTCCTCGCGTCAGATCGCGGACCGTCCGGCCCTGTGCCGCGGACCGTCCGCGCCTGACCAGAGAGCACCGTCACGGTTCTTTTGAGTGATTGGCGCTCCGAAAAGACGTCAACAGTAGGCAACCTGTTTGTATTATATTCTGCATTTCTATGCTACACGCCCGTTCAAATAACATAAACTAGATCAGTGATTGAGATAAATAGGATGAATGGATGAAAGTCAACTTTCGTGGTTGGGGTTTCTTGCTTCTCATATTTAATTTCAAGTTATTTTTGGGAGACGTGGTGACATATCCACGAAGAAGCTCACCATCACCGATGATTGTTAATATAGTGATGTCCTGATTGTACGTCCCCCCTAATTAAACTCATCGCTGAATTTCGAAAACATCTTCAAACAACAAACATAACTCATCCCTCAACTTTTAAAACCGGTAAGATACCCCCTGTGACCATTTTAGAATGGTTTCTTGAGTAGTTTTCCTGGTGGGATCCACTGGTTAGGTGGTCTCTCTCTTACTTTTAAACTGAAAAGTCACTTTTTCAGTCGGACGAATAAAATAACTTGTATAGCTTGACTTGATCTATACTAGTCCTGGACGATGACATAGTTTATATCAAAGTTATATACCTCAATGAAATCTATAACCTTATGGTTGAAAACCCTTTTATTGATAGGTCCAAATATTCACTACATGTTCTCTACTTATTAATTTCACTTTTTTAAATTTTTAAAATGGCCTCGAGTACAGAAACGCTTTGTGCCAAATTTGTAGTGCTAAGAGAGATACGACACTTTATACTTGAATTTTATTTTATTTGAAATCATTTAGGAGCTCAAATATTCAATAAAAGATTGCATGACTTCAAAAGTTCAAAACATGTGGAGCCCGCAAGCCACATAAATCCCTAAACAATTAAAACAACCGTCAAATCAAGTCTGAATTATTGTAGAAGTAAATTGAAATCTCTTTTTTTCCCTCACCAAACAGAAGAGTGATATATAGACTACATCATAATAGTTAAACTACTCTATATTCTTCTCTCAGGATCGCTTAGTCAACCTTAAGAACGAGGCTACAAAGATACACAAGTCAAACTGCATTCAAATTTCCAATCTGATCGAGTAGTTTGGAGAAGACATATAAACTCAAGAAAACGACCTTGAAATTTTGTAAAATTCTTATGTTCTATTATGTGCGACATATCTTCGTATAGGGAATAGGAGGCTAAATCATGAGTAAAGATCTGATTTATAAGAAGCAGATCTTCATATTGCACGAAGACAAGCTTTCATGATCTTTCTCGACTGAGAATTCGATTAAGTTTTTTATGAATATAATACTATGGGGGCAGCCTTTTTAAATGAAAGAATCCTTTTAATATTTTGTAAGGCCATTTGATAGTCTAAATCTAAATACCAAAATAATAAATGTCAATTGTTGGTGTAGATAGAAGAATTCGCCGAGGCTTGGCTTTCATGAGAGAAGCGGAACTGATGTTAGAACTAAGGCGCATATGGGAATCTTATTCGGCTCCTTGCTTATCTCCATCTCCACGGAGAATTAGGCCTCTTTTAGATCAAAGGATAATTTCCTAGATCCTATGTTTTTCGTTTTTTAACTAATTATTGTAAATTTTAGAGAGTAACTAAATCAATAAATTTGGCTAATCTATTGCTAAGTAAATAAACGTTTGTTTCTGGTATTACAATGAAAGTTGGTTTGGTTGAGGGGTTTTAGTAGTGATAGAGGCTGGTCAAGCACATTTATATTAAGCACACGTACAGCCCACGAAACAGCCCCAATCGGCCCAGCCCACGATGTAACCCTAGTCCCTAGATGTTTAAGGAGCAGCTGTGTTGCCGCATTCACATACCTATCCCTGTTGGTCGCCCCTCCTGGAGCTCGCCGCCGCCCTCTCGCTTTATTTTCCCAACCACAACGCCACCGCCCGACGCAAAGTTGCCGCTCCCTGAGTCTCGACAGCCGGTGAGCAGCCTCCTCCTCCACCATCGGTCTCCTCCTCTGTCGAGCTCCTGTGTCGGGTACCTCCCTGACTGCCTGAGTCGCCTCCACCAGTCCACCGGCGTTCGTGTCGCAGCGAGTCAGTCCACCGGTGTTCCCCAGGCAGCCGGCCAGCGGCGGACGCTTTCAGGCGTCGAGCTTCTGCTCCTTCGGCGTCCAGGCATCGGGCGCGTCCAAGTGTGGTGGCTTAGCGGCGGGCGACCTCCTTCTCCAACGTCGAGCTCTTGTTGTAGTCTAAGGGTTAGTTTGGGAATCCCATTTTTCCAAGGGATTTTGATTTTCCCAAGGAAAATTAGTTCATATTCTCTTGAAAAAATAGGAATCCCAAGTTCCCAAACTAACCCTAAGCGGGGAATTCACGGGGATTTTGCTCCGTTAGGGCCCATATACCCGAACGGGGACAGGGAACGGGGAAAAACCTTCCCCACGACTGGGGACGGGGAACGGGGAAAAACCGGTGTCGCGGGGACGGGGACCGGGACGGGGCACTTCCCCGCCGGGGAATGAACCCATTACCATCCCTTGCATATCTATCTAGCACTATTGTCACGTTCTTTTGTACTGATGACAAGGTTAGGTTTAAATGATGCTATCTGGAAAAACTTGAACTGTATATCCTAGTTCCTAATTACCTATCATGAATCACCAACATTATATAATTTTTTGTCATTTGTGAACAATCCAATTTGAGGTGAACCCTGCATTTGGATCTGATCTAATTACAAGTGTATACATTTATTATACTAACCTCGACTGTTTGAAAAAAGTTGGGTACTACAATTAGTGAGGATGGAGATGTAAGTTTGGGAGGCCAGATAGTACCAAAGAAGGACACCTTCTGTTATTTGGGATCGATACTTCGGAGAGATGGTGATATTGATGAAGATGTTAGCCATAGAATCAAATCGGGGTGGATGAAATGGCGTCAAGCATCCAAAGTCCTATGTGACAAGAGAGTGCCACATAAGTTGAAAGGCAAGTTCTACATGACAGGGATTAGGTCTGCTATGTTATATGGGGCTGAATGTTGGTCTACTAAGAGACGACATATCCAACAACTAAGTGTCGCAGAGATGTGTATGTTGCGTTGGATATGTGGGCACACAAGATTGGATAGAGTGAGAAACGATGACATATGTGATCGGATAGGAGTAGCACTAATTGAAGAAAAAGCTTATTCAACACCGGTTGAGATGGTTTGGGCATGTCCACCGGAGATCCCGGAGACCCTAGAGGTACCGATGCATAGAGGCATCATAAGATGAGACAGTAATGTGAAGAGAGGTAGAGATCGACCAAACTTGACATGGGAGGAGGCAATCAAAAAGGACTTGAAGAAATGGAATATCCCAATGGAGTTGTGTTTGGATAGAAGTGCTTGGAAATAAGCTATCCACGTGCTTGAACCGTGATCATGCATTTTTTTTCTTTTAGTGCTCTCAAAAGCTTTTCCCTCTCCCTTCTCTCTCTTTCCCCTTTTGGTGACATCTTGTTGGATTTCAACTCTAGCCTACCCCAACTTGCTTGGGACTAAAAGGCTATGTTGTTGATGTGTACCCCCATGTCGTCCGCCCCTGCTAGCTGAACTCCATCTTCTGTTTCATAGTCACTCGTTTTGTAGAGTATTTTTTTAAGAATTGATTCATTGTGATACTCTCTTCAAATTTGTACTCAAATTATTTTACTCTTGTGTCAGTGATGCCTGCAGTTTAATGCAGTTTCCGCTCCTGTTTTTATTGTTAATTATTGCTCATTCTAGGTGTACTCTTTGCAGAGCAAGCCTTCTAGAAGTTAAGGAAGCAGCAGAACCATGGCATCCCGTTTCTGGGGACAGGTACTTGCTTTCTCTTGCGTAATGGTACCAGCGTGCCAGTATGTTTGTTATGTGCATACTGAAGTAATTGAAGCAATTGCTGTTGATGCAAGAATCTAACACTTGCCTGGTCCTTTGCAACTTCAGGGGGACAGTGAGTCTGAGGAGGAGGAGGTGGAAGAAGTTGAGTCAGAACAGGGCAGTGATAGTGATGATGATGGAGGTCGAGGTGGTGCGGGACGCGGTGCCCAAAACCGATACTTGAAGAATCAAGAAGATGACAGCGATGAGTCTGATACAGGTCACCGTGTGATCCGCTCCCTGAGGGACAAGCGCAACGAGGAGATGAGATCTATTGTTGATCAGATGCGTAATGCAATGAAGATCAATGACTGGGTGAGCTTGCAGGAGAGTTTTGAGAAGCTTAACAAACATCTTGAGAAGGTTATTCGTGTCAATGAATCTACTGAGGTACCAAAAATGTATATCAAAGCTCTTGTGTTGCTGGAGGACTTCCTTGCTGAAGCCCTTGCAAACAAGGAGGCCAAGAAGAAGATGAGCAGCAGCAATTCGAAGGCATTCAATGCGATGAGGCAAAAACTCAAGAAGAACAACAAGCAGTATGAAGAGCAGATCCAGAAGTGCAGGGAGCATCCAGAGAGTTTTGAAGATGAAGCTGCAGATGATAAAGATACGGATGATGACGATGTTGATGAAAGTGATGCAGAGATTGAAGATCCTGATAAAATAGCTATGTCAGAATCAGAAGAGGAACAAGATGAAGAGGATGATGACAAGGATGGTTGGGAACAGAAAAGGAGTAAGAAGGATAAGCTGATGGATAAGCAGTTCTTGAAAGATCCAAGTGAAATCACATGGGATATTGTCGATAAGAAACTCAAAGAGATTGTAGCATCTAGGGGAAAGAAAGGTACTGGAAGGATCGAGCGTGTTGAGCAGTTAACATTTTTGACCCGTGTGGCCAAAACACCAGCTCAGAAGCTTGAAATCCTCTTCCATGTGATTTCTGCGCAGTTTGATGTTAACCCTAGTCTACTTGGGCATATGCCAGTCAATGTGTGGAAGAAGTGTGTCAATAATATGCTTCTTGTGCTTGATATACTCCAGCAGTATCCTAACATTGTAGTAGACA
This sequence comes from Zea luxurians, assembly GCA_029449295.1. NCBI lineage: Eukaryota > Viridiplantae > Streptophyta > Magnoliopsida > Poales > Poaceae > Zea > Zea luxurians. The sequence goes on from JAOPSE010000039.1 coordinate 17,884,661, forward strand.
CCTCGTTTGAGCCTGATGAGAATGAAACTCAAAAGGGTGCAGACTACAATGGAACAATACATGTTGTCGGTGACCTGGTTGCATTCCTTGAGAGACTGGACTCTGAATTTTTGAAGACCTTACAGTGCACAGATCCGTACACAAAAGATTATGTTCAGAGGCTCAGAGAGGAACCCCTGTTTCTGGTTGTCGCACAGAACGTCCAAGATTATCTTGAAAGGGTTGGAAACTTCAAAGCTGCTGCCAAGGTTGCACTGCGCCGTGTTGAACTAGTTTACTACAAGCCCCAAGAAGTGTACGATGCAATGAGAAAACTCGCAGAGCAGCCTGAGGACTGTGTGGACGACGATGATGCAGAGGCTGGTGATGAACATAAAGCAGTAGATGACAATAGAGGACCATCACCATTTGTTGTGATTCCAGAGGCTGTGCACAGGAAGCCTACTTTTCCAGAGAGCGGTAGAACTTTGATGGATGGATTGATGTTCTTAATTTACAAGTATGGAGATGAAAGGACCAAAGCCCGTGCAATGCTGTGTGACATATATCACCATGCGATCTCTGATGAGTTTTCAGTGGCTCGCGACTTGCTTTTAATGAGTCATTTGCAAGATGGTATTCAGCTCATGGACATATCATCGCAGATTTTATTCAATAGAGTCATGGCCCAGTTAGGGCTGTGTGCTTTCAGGGCTGGTTTGATAAATGAAGCCCATGGTTGCTTGACTGAGCTCTATTCTACTGGGAGGGTGAAAGAATTGCTTGCACAAGGTGTGCAACAAAGCCGATACCATGAAAAAACTCCCGAACAGGTAAAATAAAACCCCTATGCAATTCATCCTGTTTTTCTTGTAAATGCTGTTTTCATAGCCCTTAACCCTAATCACACAAGCAAGACCCTTGTTTGAAAATTTCATGTGAAATTGATAATATTCACACAGTAATATCTCTTGCTTGCATCTGTTAATTATTTATGTTTCTGTTGCTTTTTGAATATGATATATAACGCTTTATCCTGTTGTATGCAGTAATTCTGACCCAAATCACAAATCTTGACTTTTTTGTATATTGAGCTGTATTTATTTTCGTTATGCAGATGTAGGTCTTTTGTGGTATTTGTAGTTAATCTTGTTTTTATTAATAGTAGAGCTCACCACATATAAATTTATATTGTAAAAAATGGACAGACCCATTGCTGGCATGAGTGGGGTCTGGGGAAGGAATAACCGAGGCAAGCCTTACCCCTGCATTTTGCTCAGAGGCTGCGTTGAATACAGGGCCTTTGGCTCAGTGAAAAGTCTTCCCACCACTGCGCCAAGCCTGTCCTTATAATCATCCATGCTGTTCGCTGCAGCTAGTTTGCAGCAGCAGCTGCTGCTCGGCTGTTGTTCATACAGCGGCATGCCGTTCGCTTGAGCTTAAGCTAGAAAGTAGCAGCCAGCCGTGGTAAAGCCAGCCGAACAAGATCTTTTCCTTATATTAAACTACTACAATTGTAGTCTATAATTTAAAGATTATACAATACATATAATTTTATATATTATATATTCTTTTAATTGTAGACTACAATTAGGGTAGTTTTATACAAGGATCAAAAGATGATTCTTTTCCTTTTGGTTATATCAGTGCTAATGCAGCCCTATCACTGCAGGAAAGACTTGAGAGGAGAAGACAAATGCCTTACCATATGCATATAAACCTGGAGCTTTTGGAAGCCACACACTTGATCTGTGCGATGCTGATTGAAGTCCCCAATATGGCTGCCAGCACCTATGACAAGCGGAGACCTATGAGCAAAACATTCCGAAGGCTTCTTGAAGTGAGTGAAAGGCAGACATTTGTTGGGCCGCCCGAGAATGTGAGGGACCATGTAATGGCTGCCACAAGAGCCCTCAACAAGGGTGATCACCAAAAGGCTTTCAGTGTCATAAATTCGTTGGAGATTTGGAAGCTTTTGAGGAACAGAGAGCATGTCCTTGAGATGTTGAAGCTTAAGATCAAGGAGGAAGCTCTTAGAACCTATCTCTTTTCATACTCGTCTTCGTACGAGTCCTTAAGCCTTAACCAGCTCACTACCATGTTTGATCTCAGCGAGCAGCATGCCCACAGCATTGTTAGCAAGATGATGATGCATGAAGAGCTTCATGCTAGCTGGGACCAGCCAACAAAGTGCATCGTATTCCATAGTGTGGACCAAACTAGGCTTCAGGGGCTACTCTTCCAGATGGCAGATAAGCTCTCGGTCCTGGTGGAGATCAATGAGAGGGCATACGAGGCAAGAACTGGTGGTGCTCTCGAGGGGGTACCGCCCAGGCGCAGGGGCGAGGGTCAGGATAATATGGGAAAGTGGCAGGATAACTTTGTCTCGTCACAGGGGCGGCAGGGTGGTGGCAACAGGTTTGGATACTCCGGCAGAGGTGCAGTATCTGGTCAAAGTGGTGGTGGACACCAGAGGGACAGGGGCAATCAGGGTTACCGCGGGGGCTATGGTGGCGTTTCAAGGTTTCAGGATGCAAGGGGTCGCAACCAGTCTAATCCATCAGGCAGAGGTGGTGATGGTGGTGCACGCATGGTGAACCTGAACAGGGTTGGTAGAGTTTAGAAGTGATAATTTTCAGCTCAAGTAAGCCTGAAATTCTCCTAAAAGCCAAGTTCTGAATCACTGCATTTTACATAGTTTCCTGTTCTGGGCTGAGTCATCTACCTGTTTCCTACATTTCGTTGTAGCCTTTTAAATTAAGGGGCTAAGAAATTGAACTAAGAGTTTGGTACTGTTTTGTGGGAGTGTGACGATGTATTCGCTCCAATATTTGATATCTATCCCTGACACTTGCTATAAACTGTACTTTTCTTTGTGTTATGTGGTGTTCATTGGGTTATGAAAAAGAAAAAGGCATGTCGAAGAGAGAAGATCGTTATTCTATTCGCGTTCGGTAAGGTAAGATTGTGTGAGCCTATCTCTTTTCCATCGGTAAGGTAAGATTGTGTGAGCCTCTCCCTGGTACCATCAGCTAAATTCCCCTGGTAATTGCACAGCGCAAAATAGGTGTGATGTGACTATGAGATACGCCTACATTTAGTCAAAGATGAAATTTATTTCAGAGTTCAGTCCTTCAAGACGGAAGCTGCTGCTTTGATTATTTATCTTTGTCACATGAGCATTGGTACTAGTATACCAACTATCGGAAGTATTCTACTCGCTCCGGCCTAAAATAAATCTAGACTGGCACTTGTCTAAATACGTAGCGAGAAGTTGATTTATTTTTACATGGATGAAGTATGTCATCATAGCGTTTGATAAAATACACTAACACGAACCTCAAATACGGTGCTGAATCATTTGTAGCCCTCCTCAAAGTAGACAGTTCAACAGAAGCAACTGATGGAGGTCTGCGCAGTTCAGTAGAAGAGGCACTTGCCGTCTGTCATCGTCGTCGTCGTCCCACTCCCGTTACCACTGTCCAGCTTCACGTTCCGCTTGCATCCGCCTGAGGCAGGTGCAGAAGGACGTCGACGCCGCGCCGGCGTCGCAGACGTCCCTGGGGCCCTGGAAGAAGGTCTGCCACGTCCGGGCGCCCGCGTCCCACACCAGGCACTTGGCCACGCCGGCGTCGGTCAGCACGACACGAGTCAATGCGGCGCCGGGGTTGGAGGTGTAGCCGTACGTAGGAGGATACCTCCGCTGGACGAGTCAAAGCAGCGCTCGCTCGACAGCTCGTCGTCATCAGCCAGAGCCAGCGCCTTGGGTCGTCAACGCCCCGCTGCTTGGTCCGTCCCCGTGCTGCATAGCAAAAGAGGCGACGACGCTGACGCCGTCGCCATGGTCCGCACCGCACCTGCCTTGCTGCCCGACGCAGGGCGTCAGTTATTTACAACCGTCGCTGTTGCCGTGACCTGTCCTGCTTCAGAATCACTCAAGCTTGGACGAATCGTCGGAGCAAGGGAACTGATCTGACGAGCTAGCGAGCCCGGCAAGGTCAAAGTTTAATTAAAGTGCTTGTCCTTGCCGTTCCACGTTGTTCTCTAGAGACTGGCTAGAGTGACGCAGTGGCTGCAAATGGGCCGGTTGCGCATGTCTTGCCGATCGATCAGACACACACACACACACACACACACAAAATGACACAAAAGTCAGCAGCCCCCGCCAACCACCGGGAAAGGAAGACGTCACTGCAAAGTCCTACGATCGTATCGTATTGGTTTTTATCGATTCTAGCAGATTTTTACCCGGCCTGTTGCACCGTCATGAGGTAATAAAGTATACGTCGTCCTCGTCTTGCATGTTCACCAGGACTTTGTAGCCGTCCAGGCCACTGGGCCAGCATCAGTTCAGACGGCGAGTACAGAACAATGGAGAAGAGAAGACCCAACGCATTCGGTGAAGATGCAGCTAACCCAGTCTGTCTTTTTTTTTTTTGACTGTCGGGAAGAGAGTATCCCCACCTAAATTTTATTGAATCTGACGTACCAAAGCTACACCGTAACCGTCTCATTTTTTTAAAACTCTAATCTACAACAATACGGTTTATAGTCCAAAACAATGACTATATAGGTGATCAAACGAGTCAAAAACTCTAAGTAACATTGCGGAAGACAATAGTTAAAAACAGCTGGTCAGGTGCTAGCACAATTCAGTAACCGTCTCATTGGTTGGCCGTATCATCACATCCTGGACCACCGCGTGCGTTGACTCTACCTGAGATTTTGTTTGGTTGCTTGCACGTGGGATATGCAGCCTCGCTGAGCGAATGCAAAAACAATATATTTTGAGACCATTTGTTGTATCCGTTGGTACGCGTACAACGAGCATATCCCGTCGCTCATGCTCTGTCACACCCGGCTTCAAGAAACAAAGCCAGGTGCATCTCATACATGCGTCAAGAAGACAACATATATAATAACAGAGTGTATAGAGATAAATGTCACAAAACATCAGAGTATTTATTACATAGCGGAAGACTTATTACAAAATAAAAGAACGAATATAAAACAAACTAAGGATCGTCGGCGCCAATGTCAACTGAGAAACGCCACCTAGATCAGATCATACTCCTCGCCTTGTGGCTCCTCCTGAACCACCTGCTCTTCTCCTGCGGGGGGGGGGGGGGGTGTGAGACAGCAAGGGTGAGCTCACACATGATCATAGCTCAACAAGTTGTGGGGAACCAGTGGACATAAACTCACAAAAGTGTGAGTTCATGTGATGTGTAAGGCTAATCAATGATAGGGGTTAAAGCTGAGCATTGCTTTTAAGTAGTTGGTCAAAGTTTTATTAGCAGATACTAAGTGTAAGTAAATACCAAACCTTAAATAAAGTAATAGAACAAATTAATAATAAACCCATGCAATGCAAATGACAAAATTCAATTTAAGTTCCATAATTTAAACATCAGAGAGTCCTGAGCTGCTCATGACCGTGAGCTCGGCTAGTATACCAGTTTTACACTCTGCAGAGGTTGTACCCTTTACTCACAAGTCATGTTACCCATCTGCCAAGGGGTCGCGACTCCCATACACCTCTACCTAGGAAGCGTGGCAGGGCAACACTACGAGGCCTTTACAAAGTTCCACTAGCTTCCGAAAACCTGCTACAGTTTATGGGAAGAGCACTTGCAAGAATCCCCCGTCTGACCGCCATCGCAGCAAAATCAACCCGAGAACCTCCTTGCATGCAACTCCCCTACTGCCCTTGCCCCTTTCGGGTAAGGTAGTCTTCCACTAGCTTTCCTAATTAGTCAGCCAAGGGCGTCCCATTAAACCCTTGTGGTGGCACGTGTTACTCAAGTTAAGCTCTATGTTCCAATTAACATTAATGAACTTGACATGAACATAAATTGAATAACAAGAATAATTGGAACATAGATATAATAAATGATTATCCCAAAACCATGTAAAGCAATAGCAAACTACCCAAGTAATTCAGGGGTAAACAAGGTAATGAAATAAAAATCTAGGGTGACCTATTAGGTCCCATCAAAATTAACCTATGCATGGATAAATGATATTAAAGAACATTATTGGGTAAAAGTGGTCAAGGGCACAACTTGCCTTCAATGAGCTCCTGCTCAGCTACTTCAACCTGCTGCTCACCAGGATCCCCAGCAACGAGCTCTTCTACTCGTCACAATACAAACAAGCACAGTGCATATAGAGAAATTAACATTACATCAAACATGTAAGCAAAATATACAGAAATATTCTACACATTAAAATAAAATCCTAGGAACAAGAATTATAATTTCTGGAGTTATAGATTTTAAGTTATGGATTTTCAAAGGTTTTATGTGTTTAAAATAGATTAAGCGAGGGATTAATTTTCTTACTGTTGTCATGATAATACACAGACTCTAAGTGGTAGGGAATAAAATTACAAAATTTTAGGAACTGGAATGGAGTCATTTGGAGTTCATATGCATTTTCTATGAATTATTGAAGTTCTAGCAATTATTTTCCTATTAAAAATCCATTTATAAATTATTTTCTCTGGTTTTACACTGCCCTGGACTGGGCCTCATTTTCTGTGAAGCGCAGGGGGCTCAGGGTAAGAATCCGTAGACTCAGACAACAGTCCACAACGGACGGCGGGTTGATTATATAAAAACAGAGGGTCTCTTTTGACTAATGTGCTCGCGAAGGGGTACGGGGGCCCTAACAGCCGTCCGATTAGAATTCGACTGCTAGGATTAGACTTATCCTTGGCCGAATCGGTACAGATCGATCACCGCACGATCAAAAACTGGCGCTCCAGATTTAAAACACTAGAAGTCCACCCCGAACCATCCGATCAACATCTAACGGACCAGATCGAATCGCAGCGAAAGGGTACACCACTTCTAATCTCCACCGTTCGCTCAGATCAAACGACAGAGACGCCTTCTCCCTCCTCAACGCCGACGGCGAGGCCATCCCCAGAACCACGGCGGAACTCGCCGGCGAGAAACCCAACCCGATGCCCAGGCGCGCTAAGACTCCAACCTTAGTGCCCTACACGATGCTATAAGCTCGGTGAAGGTAAACAGGTACTTACCAGGGACGGAGATGGCTCACGGACAGCTGCTCACGGCGAAGCGCGGATCCGAGGTGTTGCGTCAGCACCGACGAGCGATTCGAACTCAATCGCCCATCAATCCGCCCGATAACTTGACGCGCAAATCGCCAGAATGGCGCCGAACTCCTGCGCAGCCGCCCCCAACCACGCGACAGCGTGAATCCAGGTTTGGTCCGCGGCGGCGCTCCTCCCTTTTCTCTGGCGATGGTGGTGGCTCTCGAAATTGCGTGTTAACGCGAACCCAATGAGGCGGTGGAGCGGAGGAACGACTAGGGCGACTGGGATTTTATCCCCCCCCCGGCGTGGTCAAAGGCTGTGCGCGCAAGAATCGCGCAGGTGGCCTGCCGCCATTACCGGTGAGGTTGTTGCGGAAGGGTGCTGACGGCACGGGACCACACGGTAGTGGGACAACGTGGGATGGTTACGACTGACGCGTGGGATCGATGGCACAATGACAGCCGCCGCGCAGTCCCGGTCGTGCGAATGACCAGTGGGGCCCGCCGGTTGGGTGTGCGCGCGCGAGCGGGAGCTTGGGCCGCCTAGAGACGATTCAGAGTTGGGCCAAAACGGAATAGCCGGCCCAGTAAGGTCCCTTTTTCCTTTTCCTTTATGTTTCATTTTTTTCTGTTTTCTTTAATTGTTTTGAATCCAAATTTGAATTTTGAATGTGAGTTTATCCTTTGAGTCCATTATACAAATTCACACTCTAATGTTGGAATAATATATTTTCATTTACTTATTTTTATCCTCACAATATGTATTTCCTTCTCTTTTCTAGATTCAAGAATTTCTTTTAGGTTCTAAATTCCCTTTTTGGACTTTAATATTTTCTTGTCACATTACTTTTATATTGCCACATAATGCACACAAAATAAAGAACCGACATGATGCACAATTTTTTTTGTGATAATTCTTTTATGAACTATTATTATTATTATATTTTTTTTGAATATGGTGTTCCCATGTGATGATAAGTAGGTTCAATCATACACATAAAATATTGGAAAACAACTTTTCTCCTCTTTTATTACCTTTACAAATTAGGTATTACAAATCCTACCCCCCTTAAAAATAATCTCGTCCTCGAGATTTAAGAAGATCTAGGGAAAAGGTGGGGAAAATCTATGCGAAGCTCTTCTTCTCTTTCCCAAGTTGCTTCATCCTCTCCATGGTGACTCCATTGTACTTTACACATCTTTATCACCTTATTCCTTGTAACTTGAGTCAATGTGTCAAGAATCTTGATCGGGTACTCCGTATAGGTCAGATCACCCTGAACACTAAGCTCTTCCATTGGTAACTGTTCCGCAGGGACACAGAGACACTTCTTTAGTTGAGATACGTGGAACACGTTATGCACATCCGATAGACTATCCGGTAACTCGAGTTGGTATGCCATCTCCCCAACTCGCCTAAAGATCAAGAATGGTCCAATATAGCGAGGGGACAATTTGCCCTTGACTTTAAATCTCCTCATTCCACGCAGTGGTGACACCTTGAGATACACATAATCTCCTTCTTCAAATTCCAGTGGTCTCCTTCTATTATCAGCATAACTCTTTTGCCTGGTTTGAGCCACCCTTAAATTCTCTCGAATTATACGGACTTGTTCTTCTGCTTCTTGAATCAGTTCAGGCCCAAAGAACTGTCTTTCTCTAGTCTGATCCCAATACAAAGGAGTCCTGCACTTTCTCCCATATAAAGCTTCAAAAGGTGACATCTTCAGACTGGCCTAATAGCTATTATTGTATGAGAATTCAGCATAAGGCAGACTTTTATCCCAACTTCCTCCGTGCTGAAGGGCACGTGCTCTCAACATATCTTCCAATACTTGATTGGTCCTTTCAGTCTGTCCATCAGTCTGAGGGTGATAAGCCGTACTGAAATTCAACTTCGTGCTCATGTTCTCATGAAAGCTTCTCCAAAATCTTGAGGTAAACTGTGAACCTCGATCAGACACGATCTTCTTTGGTACTCCATGTAAACACACAATCCGAGCCATATATAACTCTGCTAGCTGAGAACCTTTATAAGTAGTCTTGACAGGAATAAAGTGAGCCACTTTAGTCAATCTATCCACAATCACCCATATAGCATCATATCCTTTCTGGGTGCGAGGCAATCCAGTAATGAAATCCATACCAATCTCTTCCCACTTCCACTCGGGTATCTTCAGTGGGTGCAATAGTCCAGCTGGCCTCTGGTGTTCAGCCTTAACTCTTTGACATACATCGCACATAGCCACATGTGCAGCCACATCTCTCTTCAACCCATACCACCAATATTTCCGCTTCAAATCCTGATACATCTTGGTACTACCAGGATGAATAGAATAATCCGAGTCATGGGCCTCCTTTAAAATAGTTTCTCGAAGGCTTTCAATATCAGGAACACACATCCTGTCCTTGAACCATACGGTGCCCTGCTCATCTTCGGTAAATTCCGGAACTCGACCTTCAGTAATCAGATCCTTAATCTCTTTTATTTTAGCATCACCAATTTGTCCTTTGCGGATCTCTTGCTCCAAAGTAGGTTCCACATCAATAGTAACTCCTTCAGTATGAGCAACTATCCCTAGGTTAAGTCTCCTGAAATCCTCAACAATCTCATCGGGTAGCTGGACAACAATAGCTGAATGAACATGCTCCTTGTGACTCAAGGCATCTGCAACCAAATTTGCCTTGCCCAGGTGATAGTGAATCTCCAAATCATAATCCTTAATAAGCTCCAACCAACGGCGTTGCCTAAGGTTGAGATCCTTCTGAGTGAATATATACTTCAGACTCTTATGATCCGTATATACTTGACACTTGGTCCCCATGATATAATGTCTCCAAATCTTAAGCGCATGCACAACGGCTGCCAATTCCAAGTCATGAGTGGGGTAGTTCAATTCATGTTTGCGTAACTGACGAGAAGCGTAGGCGATCACATGTCCTTCCTGCATGAGCACACATCCTAAGCCTTGGCCACATGCATCACAATAGATATCAAATCCTTTCTGTAGGTCTGGCATAACCAAAACTGGGGGCGACATCAATCTTTTCTTCAATTGATCAAAGCTGTCTTGACACTTCTCGTCCCACTTAAATTCTCTTCCTTTCTCCAAAAGCGAAGTCATAGGCTTAGCAATCTTAGAAAATCCTTCAATAAATCTCTGATAATATCCTGCTAGTCCCAGGAAACTCCGAATCTCAGTGACTGTAGTGGGTACTCTCCACTCCATTATCTCCTTAACCATAGCAGGATCCACTGATATTCCTCCATTAGAAATAATATGACCAAGAAATGGCACCTCGCCAATCCAAAACTCGCACTTGCTGAACTTGGCATATAGCTGGTTATCTCGTAGCTTCTGTAGTACCAACCTCAGATGTTCCTCGTGATCACTATCACTCTTAGAATAGATAAGAATATCGTCGATGAATACCACGACAAATCTGTCCAAATACTCCATAAACACCTTATTCATCAAGTTCATAAAATAAGCTGGGGCATTGGTCAATCCAAACGACATAACTGTGAACTCATATAATCCATATCGAGTCGAGAATGTTGTCTTGGGAATATCCGATGGTCTAATCCTCATCTGATGGTAACCCGATCGGAGATCAATCTTCGAGAATACTCTAGCACCTCTCATCTGATCAAATAGATCCTCAATACGGGGCAACAGATACTTGTTCTTCACCGTAACATCATTAAGAGATCTATAATCCACACACATCCGCTGCGATCCATCCTTCTTCTGTATAAACAAGACTGGCGCTCCCCAAGGTGAGGAACTCGGACGAATGTACCTAGCCTCTTGTAACTCAGTTAACTGCTTCTTAAGTTCCTTCAACTCCTCTACGGACATCCTATATGGCCGTTTAGAAATAGGGGCGGTTCCAGGTAAGAGATCAATAACAAACTCAACTTCTCTATCAGGTGGCATCCCTGGTAACTCCTCTGGAAAGACATCCGGAAAATCTCTAACCACCCGGATGTTGTCACCAACAAACTCCTCAGGTATAAATGTAACACCCGGTTTTAAGGAACAAAGCCGGGTGCATCTCATACATGCGCCAAGAAGACAACATATATAATAACAGAGTGTATAGAGATAAATGTCATGAAACATCAGAGTATTTATTACATAGCGGAAGACTTATTACAAAATAAATAATAAATATAAAACGAACTAAGGATCGATGGCGCCAATGTCAACTGAGAAACGCCACCTAGATCAGATCGAAAGCCTCGATGTTAGGCGGCTCCTCTTCGACCACCTGTTCTTCTCCTGTGGGGGGGGGTGTGAGACAGCAAGAGTGAGCTCACATACGTTCATAGCTCAACAAGTCGTGGGGAATAATGTGGCATGAACTCACCAAAGGTGGGAGTTCATGAAGTGTAAGGCTGATCAATGAAATAAAGGCTGAAGCTGAGCATTGCTTTTATAAGTTGGTCAAAATTTTATTAGCAGTTACTAAGTGTAAGTAAATACCAGACCATAGTAATAATAAGTAAAAGTAATAATAAAAATAATCCCAAATGCAATGAAATGACAGGTTAAGTTCCATAAGTTAATCATGTGAGTGTCCGAGCCGCTCATGACCGTGAGCACGGCTAGTATACCAGTTTTACACTCTGCAGAGGTTGCGCATCTTTACCCACAAGTCGTGTTACCCATTTGCCACGGAGTTGATCAGACTCCATACACCTCTACCAAGGAAGCGAGGCAGGGTACCACTACGAGGCCTTTACAAAGTTCCACTAGCTTCAGACTACCCGCTACAGTTTATAGGAAGCTCCAGTGCAGGGTTCTTGCCTGACCGCCATCGCAGCAAAATCAACCCAAGGACCTCCCTACACTGACCACTCTCCTACTGCCCTTGCCCCTTTTGGGTAAGGTAGCCCTCCACTAGCTTTCCTAGTTAATCAGCCAAGGGCATCCCATTAAACCCTTATGGTAGCACTGTTTTCCCGGGTGGTTCTCCATGTTCCCATTAACATAATGATCTTATCATGAACATAAAATAATGAACAGATAATAACAAGTGTAAAAATGAGTGATGAATATCTCTATACCCAAATCCACATAAAGCAATAACATGTACTACCCAAAACTTTAGTAGTAAAACCAGTGGTGAGACAAGGTATAAAGATAGTCAAATCTAGGGTAACCTATTAGGTCCCTTCAAAGTTAACCTATGCAGATCATTATGATTAATAAGAACATGAATAGGTAGAAGAAGTGATCAAGGGCACAACTTGCCTTCAACGAGCTCCTGCTCAGCAGTCTCTACCAGCTGAACCTCAGAATCCTCTGTGACTTGCTCGCCTACTCGCATCAACACAATACATACATAGTATAGCAAAAATTAACATCACACCAAGCATGTAAACAAAATACACAGTAATAATCTAGACACTAAAATGAGATCATAGGAACTGAAATTATTAATTTTGGAGTTATAGATTTTAAGTTATGGATTTTCTAATGTTTTATGTGCTTAGAATAGGATTAAGTGTGGGATAAATTTTCTTACTGTTGTCATGATAAAACAGAGACACTAAGTGATAGATAATAAAATTACAAAATTTTAGAAAGTGGAATGGACTAATTTGGACTAAAAATGGATTTTCTATGAATTAAACAAATTCTCGCATTTATTTATGCATTAAAAATCAATTTCTATTTACTTTTAATGGATTTTCTAACCTTCTGGACTAGGCGTCAATTACAGGAAAGCGCAGGGGCTCCCACGAAAAATGTCCTAAGACTTAGACTTCCACTGCCAGGACTGCGGGTTGATTTCTTTTAACTTGAAGGTCTCTTAAGCAAATATCCAGAGCCGAAGGGGTACGCTTAAATTTGGGCCGTGAGATCTGAGGTGGAGGGTTCGGATTAATCCACACACGTGCCGAACCGGTACGCGATATGGGCCGCAGGATCAGAGGGCAATGGCTTGGATTCAATTATTCTATATCCATTCGTGTTCGCAGGATCGGAATCCGACGGCCAGGGCACACACAGGGATTGGTACTGTTTTGATCTAATCTGCGCCGTGGACGAGGAAATCGACGATCGGAAAACCTTTCCCATCCGCGGACAGAGGAACGTGGCGACGCGCGTCACCTGCGGCGGAGGACATCGCCGGAATCCGGTTCATGTCGATACGGCGATCCAAACTCGATGGGGCTTCTGCTACACAATGCTATATGCTAGAAGAACAGGACGGTTGGAAACTTACCCCGCAATCCCTCGTCAACAGTCACGACGACGGCAACCAGCGGATCACCGACGTCGGTGAAGAATTACACGGCGACGCAGACACCTTTGCGTCCGCGGTTGCTTTGGTGTGGCCCCAAGAGTGCCCAAGAAACACCCAGCTCCAAGAATGGGACCCTGGTGACTAAGAGCGGTGAATTCCAGTGGCCGTCGCCCGCGGGGATGAAGTGGGACCCGGCTCCGCCCACGATGGAGAAGATGGCTCTAGAGAAACCCAGGGGAGGTTAGCGCATGGCAGCTATGTGGACGCCCAGCCTTTATTCCCCGAGACCTCGATGGGGGGGGACATGGTCTACGCGCGCGAAACAAGGGGGAAGCTCCGCGCACAGCGTCCGGGTTGTTGACGCGGATAGGAACAGACATAGCGAAGAAGGGGGAAGAGATAGAGATGACAGGTAGGGCCCACTGGTAAGCCAAACAAGGTGTGGCCGCAGGGATCCCTGGTGAGCGGGTCCCGCGAGTCAGGGTTGTGTGGCTGCACAGGGCGTGGGGTTGAGTGGGCTGCGCAGGAGGATTTTCCTGGTGGGCCGAAATGAAGAATAGTGGCACAGCTGGCTTTTCTTTCTCTTTTATGTGTCTCTTTTTCCTTTCATTTTTAAATTTCCAATTGAATTCAAATATGAATGTGAACTTTGTACTTAAGTCAAATATACAAAATAAACATACTAGTATTGTAGTATTTTATTGATCCATATTTTTTTTGTTTTGTATAGTATTTATTATCTCCAATTTTCCCCAAGTTGCACTTTTGGTATTAAATCCAATTCTCTTCTCATTATTATGTTTCCATGTTATTATTATTATATTTTTTTGTCACAAAATGCACACCAAATAAAGTCCAGCATGATGCACAGGTTATTTTTGTGTTCTTGATTCTATTTATCCACTTTTAACTAGTGTTGATCACATGTAATGAATAGTAGAGACCACAACTATTGAGATTATCTTTATATTCTTTTATTACACTTTTGAGTATTACAAATCCTACCCCCCTTAAAAATAATCTCGTCCTCGAGATTTAAGAAGATCTAGGGAAAAGATGGGGAAAATCTATGCGAAGTTCTTCTTCCCTTTCCCAAGTGGCTTCATCTTCACCATGGTGACTCCATTGTACCTTGCACATCTTTATCACCTTATTTCTTGTAACTCGAGTCAAAGTGTCCAAAATCTTGATGGGTGTTGGGGACTTGTTCTCAAATGCTATGAATTAAGAACAAGGCAACACAGAAAAGTTAATGGTTAATGTCCTTCGTCCTTCGAAGCGTTATTTCCCTTAGGATATAACAATTTTGGACGAAGGTTATGAAGGACATACCTTCATCATCATAATTTATATTGATAAAAGAAAAAGCACATAAAACATGAAAGAATACATGAATAATCATATAGCATTATTAAGTCTCATCATTATATGATTATGGAAGAATAAGAACAATATTGAATTACATTTGTACCTTCGATTTGGCGGAAGGCAAAAATACAAGCGTGACGCACGAGCGAATACAAATCAGCGTGAACAGTACGGGGGTACTGTTCATCTATTTATAGACACAGGACACAGCCTGTGAAGAATTACAATTATGCCCCTCATAAAAGTTTACAACATTGACTCAGACCTTTATGGATTAAAAGGTCATTCTATCTCTAAGTCGGTTTGTAATACCGAAGCTTCATGGAGAGGAACCTTCAGTCATCTCCTGGGGACAACTTCAGCCGAAGCTGCTTCTTCCTACAAGACCTTCGGCGCAACGAAGCATGGCCCCAACAGTAGCCCCTTTCGCGGTGCTAGATCGTTTTTCGTAACGAGCTTGATCCGTGAAAAAAGCCTCTTAAGCTTCGGGAAGCCGAAGGTCCAAAAAACACCTTCCCTGAGCTCGTTGTCGAGAAACGATTCAGTTTCCGAGCGCGTGTCAGGCCCACCTTGCAGAGTTACTGTTTGGTCTCTGCGGTCCACCGCGCAGCGAGTGCTAGTGACTGTCCGCCTGGTGTAAAAATCCTGGCGTTTCGCCTTCTTACCTGCAGCACTATATAAACAGACGGGTAGGTGTGAAGTTACCACAGCATTCATTGCTATTTGCACTGTTTTGCTGCCAAAATTTTTAACCATAGCCGAAGCTTGACTCTCGGAATCGAACGAAGGTCCAACTCGAAGTCTGCTTCGTCAGAAGGAAAGGCTTCGGGAGAAAAAAGTATTCAATTTCCACAAACTCAGAATTAAATGGCCAGAGTGCGATCTACTGCCAGGGTTGAGCGTGAAGGAGACGAAGCTGAAGGTTCGGAGACTGTTCCCATCTCCGAAGCAATGCAACGATCCGGACTGGTAACTTCGGAGGAAATCCCCACTGTTGAAGCAGAACAAGCAACTGCCGAAGCAGAAGATGAGAACATTGAAGAAACCGATCCCGAAGATGATTATCGCATTGCCATGCCAAGTAAGCCCAGCCACTTGGACTTCGGAAAGTCGACCGTTTCGAAGGCTGATCTCTCCAAGATGGTAAAGTCAGGTTATTTCAGTGAAAGTCAGAAGAAGCTACTTCGCTTCGGGGGAGAAGAAACTACCCCGAAGCCAGAGAAGGATGAGATAGTCATTTTCAAGAGCTTTCTAAAGGCTGGGTTGAGATTCCCCCTTCATGGGATTATTGCAGATGTATTGAAGAAGTTTGGTATCTACTTTCATCAATTGACTCCTAACGCTATCGTTAGGCTTAGTGTTTATATCTGGGCCCTCCGAAGCCAGGCGGTGGAGCCGTTTGCCGACAGCTTTTGTCAAGTCCATGAGCTGCATTACTAGACAAAGGCTAGAAAAGATGGATTACATGATAACTTTGGTTGCTACAATTTTGCCTATCGGAAAACCACAAAGTTTCCTGTTATTAGCTACCGAAGCAAATGGCCGGCAGGCTGGAAGTCAGAGTGGTTTTATGTGAAAGTTGACGAAGATAAAGAGAAGTTGGTACAAAGCCCACTTGAATTGATCTTCGGAGAAACAAGACCGCGATGCCACATGACATTAGAAGGTCCCACCTGGGCTGCACTGGGTGAGTTTAAAATTATTTCAGAGCATATCAGTACCAGGGACCTGGTTCAAGAGTTCTTGGCCTTCAGGGTTTTCCCTACTTTAAAAGAATGGAAAATGCCGAAGCTGGAAGGGGAGAAGAAAGAAGGGGAACTTGTCCGGCTTCCTTACCATTTCAAGTTCAAGAAATACTTTAAAAAACCTTACCAAGAGTGGCTGGACACAGTTGAAGTAATGTGCAATGAAATACTTGGTAATTACTCCAAAAAAGAAGATCAGCTAATGACGGCGGCCTTCGGCACCCGTCCGAAGCGAAGACTAAACCGAGTGTTTGATGCCCTGGGTTTTGAGTACCCTGACTATGAACAGCTAAATAAGGGTGCTGAGGGCCAAAAAAGGAAAAGGGTGGCCGAAACTTTGAACAAAGATGAGGAAGAACCACCAAAAAAGAAGAATATTCCAAAGAAGAGAAGAATATCATCTCCGAAGCGAAAATTATCCGATGAAGAGAGGACTCCTGCATCGCCCTCTACCACCGACGTGGAGGAAATCTTAAAGGTAATGACTGAACCCCTGCCCGCGAAGCTAAGTCCATTAGGGCCTCAACTGACGAAGCTTTTTCGAAAGGTGGAGGAGCCCGAAAAAACGAAGAAGATAACCAAAACAAAGAGACAAAGAATTATTGCAGTGACCGAAGTCATTGACAAGACGCCACCGAGGGCTTCAACTCGGAAAGCGCCAGCGGTTGAGGGCACAACAAATGTCGAAGTCGCACCTTCGGAGGTCGCGGCTACCGAAGCCGCTTCGGCCGAAGATTTGAACTTGGAAACTACAATTGAAGACATCGACAAAATACTGCTAGACATGGCCGCAGAAGAAGCTACCACTGCTGCCGAAGAAACCATGGCCACAGTGCCTGGGAAGGGAAAGGAAATAGCCGAAGATACTTCGGAGGACGAAGCCTTCATATTTCAAAATTTAGTTGGGCAAGAACTGTCGAAGGCCGAAATAGAAGAGCTTAAAGAATATGCCAAATCTTGCGGATATAAGCCAGGAGCTCTTCTTTTCGGAGGTATTGACGATGAAAAATTAGGCTGCATCCGGGATCAAACTGGAGCTAAGGTCATCGGTACTCTATCAAAGAGTATCGGTTTTCCGAAGCTGGAAACGGATATCAGCCGCTACCGACGACAACATATCGTTGGTAGCTTATTTTATTCCAATTTCAAGGTAAACAACTTTTCTCTGACTTTTATTGTTTTTAATAATGAAAATGTTCCCAACGAAGGTTGTTTATGTGCAGAGCATGCTACTGAGCAAAGCTTTGAAGATGCAGCAAGATCTAGAGGATAAGAAACACGAAGCTATAATTGAAAATTTAGAGAGCAAAATAAAAGAGCAATCAGCTATTATTGAAAAGAAAGACTTCGAACTCCAAACAACTGAAGGTTTATTGGCAGAAACTGAAGCTAAAGTAGCAGAATTGAATTCGAAGCTTCTCTGCCAATCAAAACAATTTGAACAAGAGAAGCAAGAGCTTAATTCAAAATTTGAGGCCGAAGTCCAAGAAAACTCAGATTTGAAAAAATCATTGACAAGCCTTCAAGACAAATGTTTGAAATTTAGTAACAACTGTATTCAACAATTAAAAAAGATCTTTTATTCAGTTGGAGCCAGCAGTGGAAAGTTCACCCCTTCAGCTGAAAATTTGCCAGGAACCTTCGAACATATTGAAGCTGAAATTGATGAGCTTGACGAAGTTATAGCCGGGCACGGTGACTTCTGTGCCTGGGTAGCTTCTCGGGGCACTGCTGCAGCGTTTCTGAAGGCTGCCTGTGATCATGGAAAAATCGTCAACAGGCCCAATTTCACACTATCTCCATCAATTCTAGACGATATTCCTAACCTCGCCCGAAGCATTTCAAACAGATTTATAAAAATGATATGGACAAAAGGCGGGCGAGAAAAGGCTGGGGATGAAGCTCGAAGTCATCTTGAACCAGTAAGAAATCATACCTTGTGCTTACCTTCTCCTTCACACTTGATTTTTACTCACAATACCTTGATTCATGTAGGATGACGAAGCTGAAAGTGATGTTTAAAAAATATGCCACCGAAGCTGAAGCCCGGTGAAGATCAGTAGGAGTACACTGTAGAAAAAACTCAAGAGACTTTTGTAATAACTTTTGTAAATACAGCTAAACTGTTCTTAATGAACTTTGTTCATACCTTGTAATATATTCTTACCCTTCCATTGAGGCGCTTTGATGTGGACGAAATTAGTATTTTGAGCCAAAGGCGAAAAAACACCTTCCCTTCTTTTCGTACACAACGAAGCATAAAAGACCGCTTCTTCTTTTTGCTGAAACCTTTCTTTTTTGTACGCGAAGAAACTCTTCTCTTATGCCGAAACAACCACTTATGCCATGATGATGATTATCCTATATATGCCTGAATGTTTATGAATGCAAATGCTATGATGTAATGTGATGTGCGAATGAATGTCCAAACACATATCCGAAGCCATACCCTTAGCCATTATTTCCTTAGAAACAATCACACATCAGCTCTGCATTCCCTTAGGAACGACTTTGGAGCTTCTTCGCCTTTTACTTTCGGCGGAATCAGCGTTGACTTTTCGCTGTAAGCTCTGCATTCCCTTAGGAACGACTTTGGAGCTTCTTCGCCTTTTACTTTCGGCGGAATCAGCGTTGACTTTTCGCTGTAAGCTCTGCATTCCCTTAGGAACGACTTTGGAGCTTCTTCGCATTTTCAGTTTTCGGCACTCGATGGTGCGTTCTCAGCTTTTACATTTACATTCCTTGGGGGATTTTACTCTTATAGAACTAAAAAAGGAAATTACATATGATGGCCCCATTAAAAACCTTTCTCCCCCTTTAGAAAGGAAAAGGGTGCCATGAACAAGAAAAGAAAAAACATAAAAAGTTACATCAAGTTATACATAATATCGCCGAAGCTCATCCGCGTTCCAAGATCTTGGAATGTCGTTGCCGTCCATGTCCTTCAATCTGTATGAACCAGGTCTTGACGAAGATACTACTAAGAAAGGTCCCTCCCATTTCAACTGTAACTTGCCCACTGTGTCTGGGTTGGCCACTCTCCGAAGCACCAAGTGTCCCGGCTCAATATTCTTTAGCCGAACTTTTCTATCTCGCCATTTGACTATTTCGGCCTGGTATTTATTGATATTCTCCACAGCTTGAAGCCTGATCCCTTCTAAAGCATCTTTTTCCACAAAACAAGCATCTTCAGGGCCTGATTCTGTCGAAGCTACTACTCTTATTGATCCAGTTTTAGCTTCTTCCGGAGTTATTGCTTCGTCACCGAATAATAACTTGAATGGAGTAAAGCCTGTAGACCTTGATGTTGTTGTATTGTGGCTCCACACCACTTTGGTTAACTGATCTGGCCACTTTCCCCTGGGTTGATTGAAGATTAACTTCATTATTCCTGTCATTATAATGCCGTTGGCTCTTTCAACGAGCCCATTTGACTCCGGATGCCTGACTGATGCAAAATGGATCTTCGTACCAATTTGATCACAGAAATTTCTGAAAGCTTCGGAGTCGAACTGTGTTCCATTATCTACAGTGATGGCCTTCGGTACCCCGAAACGACAAACAATATTCTGCCAGAAAAACTTTTGGACAGTGGCCGAAGTTATTGTGGCTAATGGCTTTGCCTCAATCCATTTAGAAAAATACTCCACAGCCACTATAACATATCTTAAGTTCCCTTGAGCCGGTGGTAATGGACCTAACAAGTCAAGGCCCCACCTTTGCAATGGCCAGATGGGTTGTATGAGCTGTGTTAAAGACGAAGGTTGTTTTTGATCTCTTGCACATTTCTGACAACCTTCGCACTTTTGAACCAATTCCGCTGCATCCGAAGCTGCCTTCGGCCAATAAAACCCTTGACGGAAAACTTTTCCAAGTAACGGCCTAGATCCAATGTGAGATCCACACAGGCCTGCATGTATTTCTTTCATCAACTCTATACCTTCGGTTCTAGATAAACACTTGAGCAGCGGAGCGCAAACTCCATGCTTATACAACTCCCCTTCTATCATGACATATGGACGAGCTCTTGCCTCTATCCTCCTGTTATAAGCTTCATCATCTGAAAGGAACTTACCCTGAAGGTAAGAGATGATCTCAGTTCTCCAATCTTCGCTATAAACAGGAGATATGTTGAGGACTGCTCTTTCAAGGAGTTCCACTGAAGGAGCCTTTATTGTTTCGAAAAACACATCCGAAGGTAAAGGCAGCCCCTGTGCTGCTGACTTAGCTAGCAAATCAGCATGCTCATTTTGTCCTCGAGGGATATTTTTGACAGAAAATCCTTCGAATGAAGCTTCGATTCTTCGGACCGTGTCTAAATATTTTTCAAGCTTCGGATCTTTAGCCTTGCAACTCTTGTCGATATGACCCGAAACAACCTGAGAATCAGTTTTAAGGATGGCCCTTCTGATTCCCATTGCTTTTAATTTCCGAAGGCCCAAAAGCAGAGCTTCGTACTCAGTAATATTGTTTGTACAGCTAAAATCAAGTCTTGCTGCATAACAAGTTTTAACTTTGGATGGTGAGACCAGCACAGCGGCTGCTCCTGCTCCGAAGGTTCCCCAAGAGCCATCACAAAACACTGTCCACACTTCGGCATCCTTATTTGTTTCTTCATCCTGAGCCCCTGGCGTCCAATCGGCAATGAAATCTGCCAACGCTTGAGACTGGATCGAGGATCTATGCACATAATCAATGCAAAATTCATTGAGCTCTACAGCCCATTTTCCAATCCGTCCAGTAGCTTCTCTATTTCTCATAATATCCTTCAACGGCTGCGAAGAAGGAACGACAATATTGTATGCTTGAAAATAATGCCGAAGCTTCCTGGATGCCATCAAAACGGCATATAATACCTTCTCCAGTTCTGTATAGTTTTTCTTTGATACACTAAGGACTTCAGATACAAAATACACTGGAACCTGCTTCTTGACTTGGCCATCAAGCTTCTCCTGGACAAGTGCTGCACTTACTGCTGAGTGCGAAGCTGCCACATATAACAACAAAGGAGCCCCTGGCGTTGGTGGAGTTAATGTTGTTAAATCTATCAAATATTGCTTCAGCTCTTCAAAGGCTTTTTGTTGATTTGGTCCCCATTGAAAGACTTCGGCTGATTTCAGCACTTCGAAGAATGGTAAATTTCTTTCTGCTGATCTGGATATGAATCTATTGAGAGATGCCAGCCTCCCTGTCAATCTTTGGGCCCCCTTTCTTGTAGTTGGTGGCTCCATTCGAAGTATAGCTTCAATTTTACTAGGATTAGCTTCAATTCCCTTTGTTGAAACCAAGCATCCCAGAAATTTCCCCTTCTTTACTCCGAAGACACATTTTTCTGGGTTCAGCTTTAAGCCAGCTTGTCTGAAACTGGCGAAGGTCTCCTGCAAATCAGCAATATGATTTTCCTGTTTCATGCTTTTTACAATGATATCATCAACATAAGTTAGCACATTTCTGCCTATCTGAGACTGGAGGACCTTCGCAGTCATTCTGCTAAAACTTCCTCCAGCATTTTTGAGTCCCTCAGGCATCCGAAGATAGCAATATGTGCCACTTAGGGTTATGAAGCTAGTCTTCGGCTCATCTTCCTTCTTCATCCAGATTTGGTGATAACCTGAGTAACAGTCTAGCAGACTCATGAGCTCTGAAGAAGCTGCTGCATCAACTAAAGAGTCTATCCTTGGCAATGGGAATTCGTCCTTCGGACAAGCCTTGTTGAGATCTGTAAAATCGATACACATTCTCCACTTGCCATTGGCCTTCTTTACCATAACAGTGTTAGCTAGCCATTCTGGGTACTTTACTTCTCTGATAACTCCTGCACTGAGGAGTCTTTTTACTTCATTACGAGCACCTTCGGCCTTATCATCAGACATTTTCCGAAGCCTCTGCTTTCTGGGTCTGAAGGATGGGTCAACATTGAGCGAGTGTTCGATAACATCCCGATTTACTCCGCAGAGGTCATTAGCTGACCATGCAAAAACATCTTTGTTGTTGAACAAAAACCTTATCAAAGTTTTCTCCTGGTCTTCGGATAATTGAGAGCCCAACAGCACCTTCTGCTCTGCTATGTCCTCACATAAGAGCATGGGCTTCGGCTGATCTGCTGAAGCTGCTTTCTCCCTTCTGAATTTGTACTGTTCACAAGCTTCAGCTCCATCTATGTTATGGATTGCTTTGGAGTCAGTCCAGCTTCCTTCGGCCCTTCTGGCAGCTTCCTGACTTCCATGAATAGCGATGGGTCCTTGATCCGAAGGTATCTTCATGCAAAGATAGGCAGGATGAAGGATTGCTTCGAAAGCATTGAGGGTGCCACGACCAATAATTGCATTGTAAGGATATTCCATGTCAACAATGTCAAACACAACTTGCTCAGTTCTAGTGTTGTTGATGAACCCGAAGGTCACTGACATGGTGATCTTGCCCAGCGCTACAATCTGTCTTCCTCCGAAGCCACAGAGAGGGTGCGTAGCATCATGAATCTTGTCTTCTGGCTCTTGCATTTGCCTGAAGGCCTTAGCAAATATGATATCAGCTGCACTGCCTGTATCAACCAAGACATTGTGAACCAGAAATCCTTTGATAACACAAGAGATAACCATGGCATCGTTGTGTGGGTAATCCTTGAGTTGAAGGTCCTCTTGGGAGAAGGTAATAGGAATGTGAGACCATCTCGACTTGATGAAGGGTCCTTGCACCCCAACATGTTGTACCCTTCTCTGTGCTTCCTTCTTCTGCTTCTTGTTGGCTGGCTCTGAACATGAACCGCCTGTTATCGGGAACAGCAGCTTCGGAACCGAAGCAGCTCCAGCTTGATCATTGAACGAAGCCATCAGCTCAAAAAAAGTGGAAATGAGTTCACCGGAGGTGGGCGCCAATGTTGGGGACTTGTTCTCAAATGCTATGAATTAAGAACAAGACAACACAGAAAAGTTAATGGTTAATGTCCTTCGTCCTTCGAAGCGTTATTTCCCTTAGGATATAACAATTTTGGACGAAGGTTATGAAGGACATACCTTCATCATTATAATTTATATTGATAAAAGAAAAAGCACATAAAACATGAAAGAATACATGAATAATCATATAGCATTATTAAGTCTCATCATTATATGATTATGGAAGAATAAGAACAATATTGAATTACATTTGTACCTTCGATTTGGCGGAAGGCAAAAATACAAGCGTGACGCACGAGCGAATACAAATCAGCGTGAACAGTACGGGGGTACTGTTCATCTATTTATAGACACAGGACACAGCCTGTGAAGAATTACAATTATGCCCCTCATAAAAGTTTACAACATTGACTCAGACCTTTATGGATTAAAAGGTCATTCTATCTCTAAGTCGGTTTGTAATACCGAAGCTTCATGGAGAGGAACCTTCAGTCATCTCCTGGGGACAACTTCAGCCAAAGCTGCTTCTGCCTACAAGACCTTCGGCGCAACGAAGCATGGCCCCAACAATGGGATACTCAGCATAAGTCAGATCATCTTGCACACTAAGGTTTTCCATTGGTAGCTGCTCCTCAGGTACCCTGAGGCACTTCTTTAGCTGGGACACATGAAACACATCATGTACATCTGACAGATGATCGGGTAACTCCAGTTGATATGCGACTTCTCCCACTCGCTTTAAGATCAAGAAAGGTCCAATGAAGCGAGGGGACAACTTTCCTTTAACTTTAAATCTCCTCATACCTCGGATTGGTGACACCTTCAGATACACGTGATCACCCTCCTTAAACTCCAGTAGTCTTCTCCTATTATTAGCATAACTCTTTTGCCTGGATTGTGCAATTCTCAAATTTTCTCTTATCATTCGAACTTGTTCTTCTGCCTCTTGTATAAGTTCAGGCCCAAAGAACTGTCTTTCTCCAGTTTGATCCCAATACAGAGGAGTCCTGCACTTTCTGCCATATAGAGCCTCAAATGGTGACATCTTCAAACTGGCCTGGTAGCTATTATTATAAGAAAACTCAGCATAGGGTAAGCTCTTCTCCCAACTTCCACCATGCTTAAGGGCACAAGCTCTTAACATATCTTCTAGCACTTGATTAGTCCTCTCTGTCTGCCCATCAGTCTGGGGATGGTAGGCTGAACTAAAATTCAACTTTGTATCCAAACTCTCATGCAACTTCTTCCAAAATCGAGAAGTAAACTGTGATCCTCGATCAGACACGATCTTCTTAGGCACACCATGTAGGCAAACTATCCGAGTCATATACAATTCCGCGAGCTTGGCTCCCGTGTAATTAGTCCTCACAGGTATGAAATGAGCCACTTTTGTTAATCTGTCCACAATTACCCAAATAGAGTTGTCGGGGACCATAATTAGGGGTACCCTCAAGACGCCTAATTCTCAGCTGGTAACCCCCATCAGCATAAAGCTGCAGAGGCCTGATGGGTGCGATTAAGTCAGGGATCAGTCCATACGAGCGACTCGATCACGCCTCGCCCGAGCCTAGCCTCGGGCAAGGGCAGCCGACCCTGAGGTGTTTCCGTCTCGCCCGAGGCCCCCTTTTTTACGGCAGACGCATCTCCGGTTCGCCCGAGGCCTTGCCTTCGTTAAGAAGCAACCCTGACTAAATCGCCGCGCCGACCGACCAAGTCACAGGGGCATTTAACGCAAAGGTAGCCTGGCACCTTTATCCTGACGCGCGCCCCCTGGCAGAGCCGAAGTGACCGCCGTCACTTCGCCGCTCCACTGACCGGTCTGACAAAAGGACAGCGCCGCCTGCGCCGTCCCGACTGTGGTGCCACTTGACAGAGTGAGACTGACAGGCAGCCAGGCCTTGCCAAAGGCGCCATAGGAAGCTCCGCCCGACCCAGGGCTCGGACTCGGGCTAAGGCCCCGGAAGACGGTGAACTCCGCTCCGCCCGACCCAGGGCTCGGACTCGGGCTAAGGCCCCGGAAGACGGCGAACTCCGCTCCGCCCGACCCAGGGCTCGGACTCGGGCTAAGGCCCTGGAAGACGGCGAACTCCGCTCCGCCTGACCCCTGGGGTCGGACTCCGCCCTGGCCTCTGCCGAACGACCTCCGCCTCGCCCGACCCAGGAGCTCGGGCTCGGCCTCGGCCATGGAAGACAGACTTGACCTCGGCCTCGGAGGAGCCTCCACGTCGCCCGACCTAGGGCACAAGTCCGCCACGTCAACAGGAAGCGCCATCATCACCCTACCCCGAGCCGACTTGGGCCGCAGAGAACAAGACCGACGTCCCATCTGGCTAGCTCCGCCAGATAGGCAATGATGGCGCCCCGCTAGACCCATGACGACGGCGGCTCTCAGCTCCCTTACGGAAGCAGGGGGACGTCAGCAAGAGCCCAACTGTTCCGACAGCTGTCCCTCCACCAGGCTCTGTTACTCCTCCGACAGCCACGACACCACACCAGCTGGGTGCCAAGTTCTCTCCGGCTGCCACATTGGCATGTACCTAGGGCGCTAGCTCTCCCCCGCTAGACACGTAGCACTCTGATGCACCCCCATTGTACACCTGGACCCTCTCCTTACGCCTATAAAAGGAAGGACCAGGGCCTTCTTAGAGAAGGTTGGCCCCGCGGGAACGAGGGCAGGGGCAGGCGCTCTCTTGGGGCCGCTCGCTTCCCTCACCCGCGTGGACGCTTGTAACCCCCTACTGCAAGCGCACCCGACCTGGGCGCGGGACGAACACGAAGGCCGCGGGATCTCCACCTCCCTCATGACTCGACTCCGGCCACCTCGCTTTCCCCCTTCGCGCTCGCCCACGCGCTCGACCCATCTGGGCTGGGGCACGCGGCACACTCACTCGTCGGCTTAGGGACCCCCCGGTCTCGAAACGCCGACAGTTGGCGCGCCAGGTAGGGGCCTGCTGCGTGTTGACGAGCAGTTTCCCGTCAAGCTCTAGATGGGCAGTCTCCAACGACCTCTCCAACCCGGGACGGTGCTCCGTTTCGGGAGTCTCGAGTTCATGTCTTTCGACGGCAGCTACGACATGATACTCCTTCCACCGCCGCGCGACGACGACAATGGTGGCCGACAGCCCGCCCACCGGCGGCGGAATCGACGACGTCTTCCCCGCGTGGGGGAAGAACAACATTCGAGCTCGCCCCATCCTCTCCCTCGCCATCGGAGGAGGAGGCGGGGCAACCAGGGCCGAGCAGGAGGCTGCGCTCCGTCGGCTGTCGAGCGAATCGACATCCCCAGCGCCCCAACGGAGGACACGTCGGGCGTCACCCTCGCGTTTGAGGCGAAGGCGAGCGCCGTCCCCCCGCAACACGCCAACCCCGAGCAAGTGGACGACGCCAGCACGCTCACGGAGGGCGTGCCGGACGTCGCCCTCGTACCCAGGACGACGGCGCGATCAGTCCCCGATGTGACTTCGTCGCTCCTCGTCGACCAAAAGGTACCGACTGATTCCCATCCTTCGTCATTTCGACTCGACCTCAACCCGCCTAGCGACCTCGCTCTGGCGGGCGCTCACGTTGAGGCGAGTGCAACCTCTCTTGGGTTTCGTGTGCGGTCGCCTTGGGACCGATTGACGGGCGTCTCGACCTACGGGCCCTCTGGGTCCGAGGAAGATGACGACCCTAGCATCTGCTGGGATTTCTCTGGATCTGGCAACCCCAGTGCCATGCGGGACTTCATGACCGCGTGCAACTACTGCCTCTCCGACTGTTCCGACGGCAGCCGCAGCCTTGACGACAAGGACTGCGGCCCGAGCCGCGAATGTTTCCACGTCGAGCTAGGGGATCCCTCCGGAGGCAACCATCTCGGCATGCCGGAGGATGGTGATCTCCCTAGGCCAGTGCCTCGCGCCGACATCCCGCGGGAGCTAGCTGTGGTCCCCGTTCCGGCGGGGGGTCACGACCCACAGCTCGAGCAAGTCCGCGGGGCGCAGGCCGGGCTCGACGAGGGGGCAGGAGCGCTCGAGTCGATCCGCCGGGACGTCGGGCAGGTATGGGCGGGCCAGCCCCCGGCCGGAGAAATACGTCACCTGCCCCAGGGTCTCCAGCGCCGCATCGCCAACGATGCCAGGGACAGGCCGCCACCCGCATCCAGCGGGACCGGCCAGGACCTGGCAGCCGCAGCGATGCTCCTCCGCGCGATGCCGGAGTCATCAACCACCGAGGGTCGGCGAATCCAGGGAGAGCTCAAGCATCTCCTGGAAGGCGCTGCGGCCCGGCGGGCCGAGAGCTCTGCCTCCCGCAGGCAGGGGTACCCCTCGGAACCTCGTGCCACGACTTCCCGACTCATGCGGGAAGCCTTGGTCTACACCGGGCGCACGCGCAACACCGCGCCTGCGGCCCCGGGCCACCTCGGCAACGAGCACCCTCATCGCGACCGTCGGGCCCGCCTCGACGAAAGGGTGCGCCGAGGCTATCACCCCAGGCGTGGGGGACGCTACGACAGCGGGGAGGATCGGAGTCCCTCGCCCGAACCACCCGGTCCGCAGGTCTTCAGCCGGGCCATTCGGCGGGCGCCGTTTCCGGCCCGATTCCGACCCCCGACTACTATCACAAAGTACTCGGGGGAAACAAGACCGGAATTGTGGCTCGCGGACTACCGCCTGGCCTGTCAACTGGGTGGAACGGATGACGACAACCTCATCATCCGCAACCTCCCCCTGTTCCTCTCCGACACTGCTCGCGCTTGGTTGGAGCACCTGCCTCTGGGGCAGATTTCCAACTGGGAGGATTTGGTCCAAGCTTTCGCCGGCAACTTCCAGGGCACGTACGTGCGCCCCGGGAATTCCTGGGACCTCCGAAGCTGCCGGCAGCAGCCGGGAGAGTCTCTTCGGGACTACATCCGGCGATTCTCGAAGCAGCGCACCGAGCTGCCCAACATCACCGACTCCGATGTCATCGGCGCGTTCCTTGCCGGCACCACTTGCCGTGACCTGGTGAGCAAGTTGGGTCGCAAGACCCCCACCAGGGCGAGCGAGCTGATGGACATCGCCACCAAGTTCGCCTCTGGCCAGGAGGCGGTCGAGGCCATCTTCCGACAGGACAAGCAGCCCCAGGGCCGCCCGTCGGAGGATGCTCCCGAGGCGTCTACTCCGCTCGGTGCCAAGAAGAAAGGCAAGAAGAAGTCGCAAGCGAAACGCGACGCCGCCGACGCGGACCTTGTCGCCGCCGCCGAGTACAAGAACCCTCGGAAGCCCCCCGGAGGTGCCAACCTCTTCGACAAGATGCTCAAGGAGACGTGCCCTTACCATCAGGGGCCCGTCAAGCACACCCTCAAGGAGTGCGTCATGCTTCGGCGCCACTTCCACAAGGCCGGGCCACCCGCAGAGGGTGGCAGGGCCCGCGACGACGACAAAAAGGAAGATCACCAAGCAGGAGAGTTCCCCGAGGTCCGCGATTGCTTCATGATCTACGGAGGGCATGCGACGAATGCCTCGGCTCGGTATCGTAAGCGAGAGCGTCGGGAGGTCTGCTCGGTGAAGGTGGCGGCGCCAGTCTACCTAGACTGGTCCGACAAGCCCATCACCTTCGACCAAGATGACCACCCCGACCACGTGCCGAGCCCGGGGAAGTACCCGCTCGTCGTCGACCCCATCATCGGCGACGTTAGGCTCACCAAGGTCCTGATGGATGGAGGCAGCTGCCTCAATATCATCTACGCCGAGACCCTCAGGCTCCTGCGCGTCGATCTGTCCTCCGTCCGAGCAGGCGCTGTGCCCTTCCACGGGATCATTCCTGGGAAGCGCGTCCAGCCCCTCGGACGGCTCGACCTTCCTGTCTGCTTCGGAACACCCTCCAACTTCCGAAGGGAGACTTTGACGTTCGAGGTGGTCGGGTTCCGAGGAACCTACCACGCAGTATTGGGGAGGCCATGCTACGCGAAGTTCATGGCCATCCCCAACTACACCTACCTGAAGCTCAAGATGCCGGGCCCCAACGGGGTCATCACCGTCGGCTCCACGTACAAACACGCGTTCGAATGCGACGTGGAGTGCGTGGAGTACGCCGAGGCCCTCGCCGAGTCCGAGGCCCTCATCGCCGACCTGGAAAACCTCTCCCGAGAGGTGCCGGACGTGAAGCGACACGCCGGCAACTTCGAGCCAGCGGAGACGGTTAAGGCCGTCCCTCTCGACCCCAGTGGCGACACCTCCAAGCAGATCCGGATCGGTTCCGGGTTCGACCCCAAATAGGAAGCAGTGCTCGTCGACTTTCTCCGCGCAAACGCTGACGTCTTTGCGTGGAGTCCCTCGGACATGCCCGGCATACCGAGGGATGTCGCCGAGCACTCGCTGGATATTCGGGCCGGAGCCCGACCGGTCAGGCAGCCTCTGCGCCGATTCGACGAGGAAAGGCGCAGGGTGATAGGCGAGGAGATCCACAAGCTGATGGCAGCAGGGTTCATCAAAGAGGTATTCCATCCCGAATGGCTTGCCAACCCTGTGCTTGTGAGGAAGAAAGGGGGGAAATGGCGGATGTGTGTAGACTACACTGGTCTCAACAAAGCATGTCCGAAGGTTCCCTACCCTCTACCTCGCATCGATCAAATCGTGGATTCCACTGCTGGGTGCGAAACCCTGTCTTTCCTCGATGCCTACTCAGGGTATCATCAAATCAAGATGAAAGAGTCCGACCAGCTCGCGACTTCTTTCATCACGCCCTTTGGCATGTACTGCTATGTCACCATGCCGTTCGGTTTGAGGAACGCGGGTGCAACGTACCAGCGGTGCATGAACCATGTGTTCGGCGAACACATCGGTCGCACGGTCGAGGCCTACGTCGATGACATCGTAGTCAAGACAAGGAAAGCCTCCGACCTTCTCTCTGACCTTGAAGTGACATTCCGGTGTCTCAAGGCAAAGGACGTCAAGCTCAATCCCGAGAAGTGTGTCTTCGGGGTGCCCCGAGGCATGCTCCTGGGATTCATCGTCTCCGAGCGGGGCATCGAAGCCAACCCGGAGAAGATCGCAGCCATCACCAGCATGGGGCCCATCAAGGACTTAAAAGGCGTACGGAGGGTCATGGGATGTCTCGCGGCCTTGAGCCGTTTCATCTCTCGCCTCGGCGAAAGAGGCCTGCCTCTGTACCGTCTCTTAAGGAAGGCCGAGTGCTTCACTTGGACCCCCGAGGCCGAGGAAGCTCTCGGGAACCTGAAGGCGCTCCTCACCCAGGCGCCCGTCTTGGTACCCCCAGCTGATGGAGAAGCCCTCTTGGTCTACGTCGCCGCTACCACTCAGGTGGTTAGCGCCGCGATCGTGGTCGAAAGGCAAGAAGAGGGGCATGCATTGCCCATTCAGAGGCCAGTTTACTTCGTCAGCGAGGTGCTGTCCGAAACCAAGATCCGCTACCCACAAGTTCAGAAGCTGCTGTATGCAGTGATCCTGACGAGGCGAAAGTTGCGACATTACTTCGAGTCTCATCCGGTAACTGTGGTGTCATCCTTCCCCCTGGGGGAGATCATCTAGTGCCGAGAGGCCTCGGGACGGATCGCAAAGTGGGCGGTGGAAATCATGGGCGAGACAATCTCGTTCGCCCCTCGGAAGGCCATCAAGTCCCAGGTACTGGCGGACTTCGTAGCCGAATGGGTCGACACACAGTTGCCGACGGCTCCGATCCAACCGGAGCTCTGGACCATGTTTTTCGATGGGTCGCTGATGAAGACGGGAGCCGGCGCGGGCCTGCTCTTCGTCTTGCCCCTCGAGAAACACCTGCGCTATGTGCTGCGCCTCCATTTCCCGGCGTCCAACAATGTGGCTGAGTACGAAGCTCTGATCAACGGATTGCGAATCGCCATCGAGCTAGGGGTCCGACGCCTCGACGCTCGCGGCGACTCGCAGCTCGTCATCGACCAGGTCATGAAGAACTCCCACTGCCGCGACCCGAAGATGGAGGCCTACTGTGATGAGGTTCGACGCCTGGAAGACAAGTTCTACGGACTCGAGCTTAACCACATCGCCCGGCGCTACAACGAGACTGCGGACGAGCTGGCAAAGATAGCCTCGGGGCGAACGACGGTTCCCCCGGACGTCTTCTCCCGGGATCTGCACCAACCCTCCGTCAAGATCAGCGACACGCCCGAGCCCGAGGAGCCCTCGGCCCCGTCCGAGGTAACCTCGGCCCAGCCCGAGCCGTCCTCGGTTCAGCCCGAGGAACCCTCGGCTCTCGAGGGCGAGGCGCTGCGCATCGAGGAGGAGCGGGGCGGGGTCACGCCTGATCAAGATTGGCAGGCCCCGTACCTGCAATATCTCCGCCAAGGAGAGCTACCCCTCGACCAGGCCGAGGCACGGCGGGTAGCGCGACGCGCCAAGTCGTTCGTCTTGCTGGGCGATGAGAAGGAGCTCTACCACCGCAGCCCCTCGGACATCCTCCAGCGATGCATCTCCATCGCCGAAGGTCAGGAACTCCTGCAAGAGATACACTCGGGGGCTTGCGGCCATCATGCAGCGCCTCGAGCCCTCGTCGGGAACGCTTTCCGGCAAGGCTTCTACTGGCCGACGGCGGTGGCTGACACCACTAGAATTGTCCGCACCTGCGAAGGGTGTCAATTCTATGCGAAGCAGACCCACCTGCCCGCTCAGGCTCTGCAGACGATACCCATCACCTGGCCCTTCGCTGTGTGGGGTCTGGACCTCGTCGGCCCTCTGCAAAAGGCGCCCGGGGGCTACACGCACCTGCTGGTCGCCGTCGACAAATTCTCCAAGTGGATCGAGGTCCGACCCCTGAACAGCATCAGGTCCGAGCAGGCGGTGGCGTTCTTCACCAACATCATCCATCGCTTCGGGGTCCCAAACTCCATCATCACCGACAACGGCACCCAGTTCACCGGCAAAAAATTCTTGGATTTTTGCGAGGATCACAACATCCGGGTGGACTGGGCTGCCGTAGCTCATCCCATGTCGAATGGGCAAGTAGAGCGTGCCAACGGCATGATTCTACAAGGGCTCAAGCCTCGGATTTACAATGACCTCAACAAGTTCGGCAAGCGATGGATGAAGGAACTCCCCTCGGTGGTCTGGAGCCTGAGGACGACGCCGAGCCGAGCCACGGGTTTCACGCCGTTCTTCCTGGTCTACGGGGTCGAGGCCGTCTTGCCCACTGACCTGGAATACGGCTCCCCAAGGACGAGGGCCTACGACGATCAAAGCAACCAAGCTAGCCGAGAAGACTCGCTGGACCAGCTGGAAGAGGCTCGGGACAGGGCCTTACTACACTCGGCGCGGTATCAGCAGTCCCTACGACGCTACCACGCCCGAGGGGTCCGACCCCGAGACCTCCAGGTGGGCGACCTGGTGCTTCGGCTATGGCAAGACGCCCGAGGGAGGCACAAGCTCACGCCCCCCGGGGAGGGGCCATTCGTCATCGCCAAAGTTCTGAAGCCCGGAACGTACAAGCTGGCCAACAGTCAAGGCGAGGTCTACGGCAACGCTTGGAACATCCAACAGCTACGTCGCTTCTACCCTTAAGATGTTTCCAAGTTGTTCATATACCTCGCACCCACGCAAAGTTTAGTCAACAAGGAAGGGTCGGCCTCGCCTCGGCAAAGCCCGACCCTCCCTCGAGGGCTAAAAGGGGGGAAACCCCCTCTGCGTCAAAATTCTCCTCGAAAAAAAATCTCTTTTACCAGAATATCTTTCGTGCTTTTTGACTACTTCGAAAAGTGGGTCCTGGAAACGACGGAGTACACGTAAGTAGTCAAGGCTAACCGAGCCGAGGGACTCCTACGCCTCCGGGATACGGATACCTCACTCATCACCTTCTGCGATAAGTAACTCGCGTTCGAATAAAGTGGCTCCGCGGATCGAACAAGTCTTTACGTTCGGAAGCCCTTCTGCCGAAGCGATCCTTCGAGCCTTCTCGACCGAGTCGGCGACAGGGCCTCACGGACGGGTGAAAGTACGCGTAAGCGGCAAGGCTGACCGAGCCGAGGGACTCCCACGCCTCCAGGATACGGATACCTCACTCATCACCTTCCGCGAGAAGCAACTCTCGCTCGCACTAACATCCCTGTTACCGACAAAAAGTCCAGATACTCGAAACAAGAGGAAAAGAGACGCAGCTTTAAAACGCAGCGAGGGTGTGTGTTCTGGCCTCGACGGCCGCACAAGGCACACGCTACAAGACGATCTGATCATGCAGGCTCGGGTCTTGACGCTGGAAGGGGGCAGCAACACCCTCGGCATCGACGGCACCTTCGGCGAGGCCCGATCTAGCCTCGGACGGCGACGCGGTCCGAGGGTCTCCGCTCCGAAGGACGACGTCATCACCACGCCCGGGCAATCGCTGTCAGGGACTTCTCTGGGAATCCGGCCCGAGCAGGCGGCTCAGCCGGTCACCCCTGGGGCCTCGGCCAACCATCTTCCGAGGGCGCCAGCTCGGTCCGAAGCCTCGGCTGATCAACTCCGACGTCGATCCTGCCAACGGATAACCCGGCTAGGCTCCGGCCAACCAGGTTTCATTTTCGAGCCAACTCCGCCTCTGTTCATGCTGATATCGCTACCCCTGGCCTCGGCTCGTCGAAGAGCGGCCGAGGGGTCTCTTTAACTAAGCTAGAAGAGCCTCGGACAGCAAGGCCGACCGAGCCGAGGGACTCCTACGCCCCTGGGATACGGATACCTCACTCGTCACCTTGACACGAGGTGACTCATGCTTGGTGAAGCGGTTCAGATAGTCAACAGACGAGTCTTGGCGCTCAAAAAATGGGGAAAAACACGGCTCCGTGCCGTAATTACATACATGTTCAGGCCTCGAAAGCCATAATGAACAGAAAATCCTAGCATTCGAAGTGCCATTACAAACGGAACTCCGGTTCCCCCTCCGCAGGTACGAACAACCCCACTCGATAGGGGTGAGCCTGCGGAGCAACAGAAGACCGACGAACGACATGTCATCGCCCGCCCCGACAGCGGCGGCGATGAAGACTTCTGTCCCGGGGGGCCGAACAGCAGCAGTGATGACCTCGGGGCGGATGCTGCTGCTGGGAGGCCCCCGCCCATGCCCGAACTCGAGAGGCAAGGACGGGCGGAAGGCCGTAGAGTTGGAGGTCGGTCCGTGGCCAGCCCTGGCTATCGCGCCGGCGGAAGAACCTCTTCCAGCTGCCGTGGCAGACGCCGGCGCCGCGAGCGGCTCCGAAGCCACTCGCGTCTGAAGGCCAGGCACGCTGCAGATGCCAGCGCCACGGACGACGACCGCTCCTCCCTCCGATCACTGAGTAAAGGAGCGGGCCGCCGCCCACGTGGGGGCCGACCTCAACTCGGCACACTCCCCTCCCCAGCCCTGGTGATGAAAATCCTTGAGGCTGAGGGAGGGGCAGAGGCCGCAGCCCGGCTCGCTTTCCCCCACCATCAAGCCGGAGGTCACCATCTTGGGTGACCGCCGGTGGAGGGGTGCAACCGGGCTGCATGATGAAAATCCTTGAAGCCGAACGATGGCTGAAAGGTACCAACTCCCACGGAGTTGCGTTCCTCCAACGATGAGACGAAAAGACGGCGGTTTCCCCCATCCGGGGGCTTGGAAGGTGGAAAGACACGGTGCATCAGGGAGGAAGAAGACATGGTCGCCTTACGGAAGGGGTCGCCCTCCTTTTAAAGGCGACTCTCCCTGCTTGCGCCCCCAACCGTCACGGGCTGAGTCTTCTCCAACACGCCTCCAAAGCCCTCCCCTGCGGCGCGGGGGCTGGGTCCCGCATGTCATGCAGACCGGCTCCGAGCAGAAGAAGCCAAACCGCCGTGCACGGCGCACGCAACCACCCAGCGGTTACAAGTGACCCTCCACTTTTGCCCAGACCAACGGGCGAAAGCGGCAGGCAGCCATGCAGGCGGCATGCAACCGCGCCAAGTGGACGCGCCTCTCCGACTCCTGACATGCCAGCACGGAGGCCCAAGCCCACGCGTCGCACGACCGGCGCGCCGGATGCTGCATGCAAGCAACTGTACCACTTGCGCCACCACCGCACCTCCTCGATTGCGAAACCGATACCGCGACCCGAGGCGACCCAGCGCGCGACCCAGCAGCGCCAGCCTGACGCAGCGGTCAAACGCGGTCAAAAGTGGGCCGGCAATAATGACGGTGGCAGGCACGCGGGAGCAGCGGTCACGCCGTCAGCCAAGCTCACGTCCCATCCGGAGGCAGCGAGAGAACCCCCTCTCACGGCGTGAAGACGACGCGCCCGTGACCCGTTCCTCGAACGGCTCGCGCACGCGCAACGGCAGCCTCACCAACTACTCGCCCCGTCGCATTAACTCCGCAGCTGGACAGGCGGCGCTTCTGGTAGGAGCAGCTGGCGACGCTTCGCCTTCGCCAAAACAACCGCGCCAAAAAAGGTACGCCGCGTCGTTCAATTTCGTATCCTTTTTCCTTTTTCCTCTTTCTCTATCTCTTGCAACAGGGACCGGGAAAGGGGATACCCCTAAAGGGATCCTTCCCCGTGAAGGAACTAGGCTCCGAGCCTCCTTACTGATCAGGGGTTCGAAGGCTGGCCCCCCGAAGGGTTCAACAGCCGCCTCAGATCGCGTGGGCCCGACACCCACTACTGGTCAGAGGTTCGAAGGTCGGCCTCCCGAAAGGTTCCACGGCCGCCTCAGGCTACTCGGGCTCCGCGCCCATTACTGATCAGGGGTTCGAAGGCTAGCCCCCCGAAGGGTTCACAGTCACCTCAGACACCGAGCGAGGGATGACCAGGGGTACATTCGATACATAACCGAGGCTCGGGCTGCGCTCCCGAGGTACCCTAGGACATTTCTGAGACCAGCGGGAATGATCCTGTAACGGAATCCCATCGGAGGGAGGCATCGAGCCCTCGGACCCCGTCGCCAGGGGACCGGGTCCGGCAGATCACCCGCAGGTACTTTTGGGCGTGCCTCCGGGCCCCTAGCCGACCCCCAACGAACGGGGCACGGACGTCCACTCGGATTACCCGCTTGCAGCTCACCGGAGACGCCATGTTCGATGCCCATCGAGGGTAACATGGCGCTCTCCCCCCTCCTCCTTGCGGAAAGGCGACGTAGGGGCGTATGTAAAAAAGCCGAGTTTATCCCTGATCGCCCTCTCGCCCTGTGCGGAGGCTCGGGGGCTGCTCTCGCAAACTCGGCTCCGGCCAAACCGTTGACAGCGTCAACATACCAGCCCGAGAACTTGGGCCCCGACAGTGCACCTGGGCTACGGCCAGTTCGCATGAGGGAACCACCAGACCAGCCGAAGCATTACGCAAGGCATCAAGACCTCGAAGGAGTGAAACCACTCCTCCGAGGCCTCGGGGGCTACACCCGGCGGGTGCGCTTGCGCGCACCCACCGGAACAAAATGCAACCGAGAAAGGCTGGTCCCCTTGCAAAAAAGTGCGACGAAAGCCTCCAAGCGAGTGCTAACACTCCCTTCGAGGCTCGGGGGCTACTGTCGGGGACCATAATTAGGGGTACCCTCAAGACGCCTAATTCTCAGCTGGTAACCCCCATCAGCATAAAGCTGCAGAGGCCTGATGGGTGCGATTAAGTCAGGGATCAGTCCATACGAGCGACTCGATCACGCCTCGCCCGAGCCTAGCCTCGGGCAAGGGCAGCCGACCCTGAGGTGTTTCCGTCTCGCCCGAGGCCCCCTTTTTTACGGCAGACGCATCTCCGGCTTGCCCGAGGCCTTGCCTTCGTTAAGAAGCAACCCTGACTAAATCGCCGCGCCGACCGACCAAGTCACAGGGGCATTTAACGCGAAGGTAGCCTGGCACCTTTATCCTGACGCGCGCCCCCTGGCAGAGCCGAAGTGACCGCCGTCACTTCGCCGCTCCACTGACCGGTCTGACAAAAGGACAGCGCCGCCTGCGCCGTCCCGACTGCGGTGCCACTTGACAGAGTGAGACTGACAGGCAGCCAGGCCTTGCCAAAGGCGCCATAGGAAGCTCCGCCCGACCCAGGGCTCGGACTCGGGCTAAGGCCCCGGAAGACGGTGAACTCCGCTCCGCCCGACCCAGGGCTCGGACTCGGGCTAAGGCCCCGGAAGACGGCGAACTCCGCTCCGCCCGACCCAGGGCTCGGACTCGGGCTAAGGCCCTGGAAGACGGCGAACTCCGCTCCGCCCGACCCAGGGCTCGGACTCGGGCTAAGGCCCCGGAAGACGGCGCACTCCGCTCCGCCCGACCTAGGGCTCGGACTCGGGCTAAGGCCCCGGAAGACGGTGAACTCCGCTCCGCCTGACCCAGGGCTCGGACTCGGGCTAAGGCCCCGGAAGACGGCGAACTCCGCTCCGCCCGACCTAGGGCTCGGACTCGGGCTAAGGCCCCGGAAGACGGCGAACTCCGCTTCGCCCGACCCCTGGGGTTGGACTCCGCCCTGGCCTCTGCCGAACGACCTCCGCCTCGCCCGACCCAGGAGCTCGGGCTCGGCCTCGGCCATGGAAGACAGACTCGACCTCGGCCTCGGAGGAGCCTCCACGTCGCCCGACCTAGGGCACAAGTCCGCCACGTCAACAGGAAGCGCCATCATCACCCTACCCCGAGCCGACTTGGGCCGCAGAGAACAAGACCGACGTCCCATCTGGCTAGCTCCGCCAGATAGGCAATGATGGCGCCCCGCTAGACCCATGACGACGGCGGCTCTTAGCTCCCTTACGGAAGCAGGGGGACGTCAGCAAGAGCCCAACTATTCCGACAGCTGTCCCTCCACCAGGCTCCGTTACTCCTCCGACAGCCACGACACCACACCAGCTGGGTGCCAAGTTCTCTCCGGCTGCCACATTGGCATGTACCTAGGGCGCTAGCTCTCCCCCGCTAGACACGTAGCACTCTGCTGCACCCCCATTGTACACCTGGACCCTCTCCTTACGCCTATAAAAGGAAGGACCAGGGCCTTCTTAGAGAAGGTTGGCCCCGCGGGAACGAGGGCAGGGGCAGGCGCTCTCTTGGGGCCGCTCGCTTCCCTCACCCGCGTGGACGCTTGTAACCCCCTACTGCAAGCGCACCCGACCTGGGCGCGGGACGAACACGAAGGCCGCGGGATCTCCACCTCCCTCACGACTCGGCTCCGGCCACCTCGCTTTCCCCCCTTCGCGCTCGCCCACGCGCTCGACCCATCTGGGCTGGGGCACGCGGCACACTCACTCGTCGGCTTAGGGACCCCCCGGTCTCGAAACGCCGACAAGAGTCATACCCAGCAGGGGTGCGGGGTAGTCCTACAATGAAATCCATACCAATTTCTTCCCATTTCCACTCGGGAATCTTAAGCGGGTGCAATAGTCCAGCGGGTCTTTGATGTTCGGCCTTGACTCTTTGACACACATCACACTTAGCCACATGGGCAGCAACATCTCTTTTCAGTCCATACCACCAATACTTCTGCTTCAAATCTTGATACATCTTAGTGCTACCAGGGTGGATGGAATAATCAGAATCATGAGCTTCTTTCAATATAGCCTCACGGAGGCTATCGATCTCTGGAACACATATCCGATCTTTGAACCATATAGTACCTTGCTCATCCTCCGTGAATTCCGGAACTCTTCCTTCAGTAATAAGATCCTTAATCTCTTGGATTTTAGCATCACCAACCTGACCTTTACGAATCTCTTGCTCCAAGGTAGGTTGCAATTCAATGGTGACTCCTTCAGTGTGTGTAACAATTCCCAAGTTGAGTCTCTCAAAATCTTTTGCTAATTCATCGGGTAGCTGGACGACAAATGCGGAGTGAACATGCTCTTTCCGACTCAAGGCATCTGCAACCAAATTTGCCTTGCCTGGATGATAGTGAATCTCCAAATCATAATCCTTGATGAGCTCCAACCAACGACGTTGCCTAAGGTTGAGATCCTTCTGAGTGAATATGTACTTCAAACTCTTATGATCCGTATATACTTGGCACTTAGTTCTCATAATGTAGTGTCTCCAAATCTTAAGTGCATGCACAACGGCTGCCAGTTCCAAGTCATGGGTGGGGTAGTTCAATTCATGTTTCCGCAACTGACGAGACGCATAGGCGATCACATGTCCTTCTTGCATAAGAACACATCCCAATCCTTGGCCACATGCATCACAATAAATGTCAAATCCTTTCTGCAAGTCTGGCATAACCAATACTAGTGGTGACATCAATCTCTCCTTCAATTGATCAAAGCTTTCTTGGCATTTCTCATCCCACTTGAATTCTCTTCCTTTCTCCAAAAGCGATGTCATAGGCTTGGCAATCTTAGAGAATCCTTCAATAAATCTCCGATAATATCCTGCGAGTCCCAAGAAACTCCGAATCTCCATAACTGTAGTGGGCACTCTCCACTCCATAATCTCCTCCACTTTAGCAGGATCCACTGCTATTCCTCCATTAGAAATAATATGTCCAAGGAATGGCACCTTGTCAATCCAAAACTCGCATTTACTGAACTTGGCATAGAGTTGATTATCTCGTAGCTTCTGTAGCACCAACCTTAGATGTTGTTCATGATCACTTTCACTCCTAGAATAGATGAGGATGTCGTCGATGAACACCACGACGAATCTGTCCAAGTACTCCATAAACACCTTATTCATCAAATTCATGAAATAAGCTGGTGCATTGGTTAATCCAAATGACATAACAGTGAACTCATATAATCCATATCGAGTCGAGAATGCTGTCTTAGGAATATCCGACGGTCTAATCCTCATCTGATGGTAACCCGATCGGAGATCAATCTTTGAGAATACCCTAGCACCTCTCATCTGATCAAACAAATCCTCAATACGGGGTAATGGATACTTGTTCTTTACCGTGACATCATTAAGTGATCTATAGTCCACACACATCCGTTGCGATCCATCCTTCTGCACAAATAACACCGGTGCTCCCCAAGGTGAGGAACTCGGACGAATATACCCCGCTTCTTGTAACTCAGTTAACTGCTTCTTAAGCTCCTTCAGTTCTTCTACAGCCATCCTGTATGGTCGCTTAGAAATAGGGGCAGTTCCAGGTAAAAGATCAATCACAAACTCAACTTCCCTATCTGGTGGCATCCCTGGTAACTCCTCTGGAAAGACATCCGGAAAATATCTAACCACCCGGATGTTGTCACCAACGAACTCCTCCGACATAAAGAACATTGCACGCATGGATGAGGAGGTTACTGCAATATTAACTTGAAATCTTTCTCCTTTAGTGGTAGTGAGCTCTACGGTACCTCTACCACATGCTATAACGGCCTTTGTCTTTCTTAGCCATGACATACCAAGGATCAGATCTATACTGCTTGACTCTAATATTATAACAGTAGCTCCAAATTCTCTACCCGTAATGGTCAATGTCAATCTACGTGTCATTTGATTCGCCTCAACAGGCCCTTTAGGTGTAATTACTATCACGGGTTTTCTCATATTTAGCAGTGGTATTTCATTTGTGTTGGCATATCTAGCAGACATGAATGAATGTTTAGCACCCGAATCAAATAATATTGTTGCAGGAATTGCATTAACATAAAACATACCAAGTACGATGTCACCACCATCAGGAGTATCATCAACGCTGACTTGATTCACCCTGGCTATAGAATATCCCTTGCCAGGAGTCTGTTGCTTGTTCTGAACTGGAGTAGTAGCAATCCTCTGTGGGCAGACATTTGCATAATGTCCAGTCTTCCCACACTTGAAACAAGTAGTGCCTGAACTCTGTCCTGAAAACTTCGTCGGGGCGCCAGTGGGGGTAACCTGTCGAGGAGGTGGAGTCCTCAGTGGTGATTGCTGAACTGGGCGCGGTCCTCCTGGTCGAGTCGGTGTACCCTGTGGTGAAACGTAGCGGGGACGAACACTGCTGCTACCCTGTCCCTGCGAGATAGCCTTCCTCTTCAAATCACCCAGTTGAACACGCTTGTGTTCAATAGCAAGAGCCTTATCCAGTAGTCTCTGAAATGATGGGAATGTGTGTGCCACCAGTGCATACTGTAAGGGTCCATTAAGTCCTTCAATAAAGTGCTCCTGCTTCCTCTCATCCTCAGCAACTTCCTCTGGAGCATATCTCGACAGCTGAATAAATTTGTCTCTGTACTCGCTGACCGACATATTGCCTTGCTTCAATGACAGAAACTCCTTCTTCTTGATTTTTATCATACCAGCTGGAATATGATAGTTCCTGAATTGTGTACTGAACTCTGCCCAAGTAATAGTATCAGCAGCATCATGGGCAGTAGTATAAGAATCCCACCAGTCAGCAGCAGGACCTGTCAGACGACCTGAGGCATAAAGAACTTTCTCCCGGTCTGAGCATTGTGCAATGTTGAGCATCTTCTCAATTGACTTCAACCAATCATCTGCATCGAGTGGATCTGGCGAGCTGGCGAAAGTCGGTGGCTTATGACTCATAAACTCCCGGTGCTTATCACGAGGTGGTACTGGTGGTGGTGGTGGAGGCAATGGTACTTGTTGCTGCTGTTGTTGTTGCATTTGTTGCTGCAGCTGCTGTTGTTGCGCCCTCCTTTCCTGGCGTATCTCCTCTCTCTCCTAGCGCAACTCCTGGCGTATATCTTCTCTTTCCTGACGCATCTCCTGGCGTTCTTGCTTCATCTGTGCACGCATATCAGCCATAGTGTCCGCCATTTGCTGCATTACCGCCATCTGAGCTGCAATCAGTGGATCAACTCCGCCCGGTGGAGGATTAGGAGGATTCATCTCTGCTGGCTGTGGCTGAGGTTGTCTATATATCCTTCGAGTGTGTCGATTAGGAGGCAAATCAATTCCACCACCCCTCCTGGTATTGACCATCTAAGTTAGATACATATGGTAAGAGAGAGCAGTAGACAAGGCAGTAATTACGAATCATGTTACTTTGGGGGATTTATTAGTTAAGAAGATTAACGTTTTTCCCTACTAAAGCTAATTCAATACCTTATGGTGGTACATACTAAGATGTCCATATATAATACTTCAGTCAATCAAAGAAGCAAATCAGACATTTTTCATCAGAACAATCAAACAACATTTTTAAATATAGGAAATAGTTTTGATTTTTGTCTTAGGTCTCCTATCTCTTAAAAATGTCATAGGGGTAGGGATTCCAAAGTTTGAAATCCATCTTGTCTTAGAATAGAGAAGATAAGAATGATCAGAGTAGAACAGTAGAAGGTGAGACAGGATCAAGATAAGTATAGAAAGAATCAGAGTAAGGTGAGTATAGATGGAATCAGAATAAGATAAGTAGATAAGGGTTTTGTCCATTTCTATCTAGGTTTCGTCCTACAGTCAACATTTCCTCTGATACCACTTCTGTAACACCCGGTTTTAAGGAACAAAGCCGGGTGCATCTCATACATGCGCCAAGAAGACACCATATATAATAACAGAGTGTATAGAGATAAATGTCATGAAACATCAGAGTATTTATTACATAGCGGAAGACTTATTACAAAATAAATAATAAATATAAAACGAACTAAGGATCGATGGCGCCAATGTCAACTGAGAAACGCCACCTAGATCAGATCGAAAGCCTCGGTGTTAGGCGGCTCCTCTTCGACCACCTGTTCTTCTCCTGTGGGGGGGGTGTGAGACAGCAAGAGTGAGCTCACATACGTTCATAGCTCAACAAGTCGTGGGGAATAATGTGGCATGAACTCACCAAAGGTGGGAGTTCATGAAGTGTAAGGCTGATCAATGAAATAAAGGCTGAAGCTGAGCATTGCTTTTATAAGTTGGTCAAAATTTTATTAGCAGTTACTAAGTGTAAGTAAATACCAGACCATAGTAATAATAAGTAAAAGTAATAATAAAAATAATCCCAAATGCAATGAAATGACAGGTTAAGTTCCATAAGTTAATCATGTGAGTGTCCGAGCCGCTCATGACCGTGAGCACGGCTAGTATACCAGTTTTACACTCTGCAGAGGTTGCGCATCTTTACCCACAAGTCGTGTTACCCATTTGCCACGGAGTTGATCAGACTCCATACACCTCTACCAAGGAAGCGAGGCAGGGTACCACTACGAGGCCTTTACAAAGTTCCACTAGCTTCAGACTACCCGCTACAGTTTATAGGAAGCTCCAGTGCAGGGTTCTTGCCTGACCGCCATCGCAGCAAAATCAACCCAAGGACCTCCCTACACTGACCACTCCCCTACTGCCCTTGCCCCTTTCGGGTAAGGTAGCCCTCCACTAGCTTTCCTAGTTAATCAGCCAAGGGCGTCCCATTAAACCCTTGTGGTAGCACTGTTTTCCTGGGTGGTTCTCCATGTTCCCATTAACATAATGATCTTATCATGAACATAAAATAATGAACAGATAATAACAAGTGTAAAAATGAGTGATGAATATCTCTATACCCAAATCCACATAAAGCAATAGCACGTACTACCCAAAACTTTAGTAGTAAAACCAGTGGTGAGACAAGGTATAAAGATAGTCAAATCTAGGGTAACCTATTAGGTCCCTTCAAAGTTAACCTATGCAGATCATTATGATTAATAAGAACATGAATAGGTAGAAGAAGTGATCAAGGGCACAACTTGCCTTCAACGAGCTCCTGCTCAGCAGTCTCTACCAGCTGAACCTCAGAATCCTCTGTGACTTGCTCGCCTACTCGCATCAACACAATACATACATAGTATAGCAAAAATTAACATCACACCAAGCATGTAAACAAAATACACAGTAATAATCTAGACACTAAAATGAGATCATAGGAACTGGAATTATTAATTTTGGAGTTATAGATTTTAAGTTATGGATTTTCTAATGTTTTATGTGCTTAGAATAGGATTAAGTATGGGATAAATTTTCTTACTGTTGTCATGATAAAACAGAGACACTAAGTGATAGACAATAAAATTACAAAATTTTAGAAAGTGGAATGGACTAATTTGGACTAAAAATGGATTTTCTATGAATTAAACAAATTCTGGCATTTATTTATGCATTAAAAATCAATTTCTATTTACTTTTAATGGATTTTCTAACCTTCTGGACTAGGCGTCAATTACAGGAAAGCGCAGGGGCTCCCACGAAAAATGTCCTAAGACTCAGACTTCCACTGCCAGGACTGCGGGTTGATTTCTTTTAACTTGAAGGTCTCTTAAGCAAATATCCAGAGCCGAAGGGGTACGCTTAAATTTGGGCCGTGAGATCTGAGGTGGAGGGTTCGGATTAATCCACACACGTGCCGAACCGGTACGCGATATGGGCCGCAGGATCAGAGGGCAATGGCTTGGATTCAATTATTCTATATCCATTCGTGTTCGCAGGATCGGAATCCGACGGCCAGGGCACACACAGGGATGGGTACTGTTTTGATCTAATCTGCGCCGTGGACGAGGAAATCGACGATCGGAAAACCTTTCCCATCCGCGGACAGAGGAACGTGGCGGCGCGCGTCACCTGCGGCG
This sequence comes from Zea luxurians, assembly GCA_029449295.1. Lineage (NCBI taxonomy): Eukaryota > Viridiplantae > Streptophyta > Magnoliopsida > Poales > Poaceae > Zea > Zea luxurians. Next base: position 17,929,331 of record JAOPSE010000039.1, read on the forward strand.
GAGGACATCGCCGGAATCCGGTTCATGTCGATACGGCGATCCAAACTCGATGGGGCTTCTGCTACACAATGCTATATGCTAGAAGAACAGGACGGTTGGAAACTTACCCCGCAATCCCTCGTCAACAGTCACGGCGACGGCAACCAGCGGATCACCGACGTCGGTGAAGAATTACACGGCGACACAGACACCTTTGCGCCCGCGGTTGCTTTGGTGTGGCCCCAAGAGTGCCCAAGAAACACCCAGCTCCAAGAATGGGACCCTGGTGACTAAGAGCGGTGAATTCCAGTGGCCGTCGCCCACGGGGATGAAGTGGGACCCGGCTCCGCCCACGATGGAGAAGATGGCTCTAGAGAAACCCAGGGGAGGTCAGCGCACGACAGCTATGTGGACGCCCAGCCTTTATTCCCCGAGACCTCGATGGGGGGATGTGGTCTACGCGCGCAAAACAAGGGGGAAGCTCCGCGCACAGCGTCCGGGTTGTTGACACAGATAGGAACAGACACAGCGAAGAAGGGGGAAGAGATAGAGATGACAGGTAGGGCCCACTGGTAAGCCAAACAAGGTGTGGCCGCGGGGATCTCTGGTGAGCGGGTCCCGCGAGTCAGGGTTGTGTGGCTGCACAGGGCGTGGGGTTGAGTGGGCTGCGCGGGAGGATTTTCCTGGTGGGCCGAAATGAAGAATAGTGGCACAGCTGGCTTTTCTTTCTCTTTTATGTGTCTCTTTTTCCTTTCATTTTTAAATTTCCAATTGAATTCAAATATGAATGTGAACTTTGTACTTAAGTCAAATATACAAAATAAACATACTAGTATTGTAGTATTTTATTGATCCATATTTTTTTTGTTTTGTATAGTATTTATTATCTCCAATTTTCCCCAAGTTGCACTTTTGGTATTAAATCCAATTCTCTTCTCATTATTATGTTTCCATGTTATTATTATTATATTTTTTTGTCACAAAATGCACACCAAATAAAGTCCAGCATGATGCACAGGTTATTTTTGTGTTCTTGATTCTATTTATCCACGTTTAACTAGTGTTGATCACATGTAATGAATAGTAGAGACCACAACTATTGAGATTATCTCTATATTCTTTTATTACACTTTTGAGTATTACAATAAAGAACAATGCACGCATGGATGAGGAGGTTACTGCAATATTAACTTGAAATCTTTCTCCTTTAGTGGTAGTGAGTTCTACGGTACCTCTACCACATGCTATAACGGCCTTTGCCTTTCTCAACCATGACATACCAAGCATCAGATCTATAGTGCTCTCTTCTAACACTATAGGGGTAGCCCATCTGGGTTAGAAATATAGGGTAAGAAAGGAAGAATTGTAGACAAGGTGAGTAATTACGAGGAATGTTACTGCGGGGGATTTATTAGCTAAGTAGATTAGTGTGTTATCCACTAAAGCTAATACATCACATTATGGTGGTACATACTAAGATGCCCATCTATACTATTTCAATCAATCAAAGAAGCAAATCAGACATTGATCATTAGAACAATCAACCAACATTTTTAAAATAGAGAAAATAGTTTTATTTTCGTCTTAGGTTTCTTATCTCTTAAGAAGGTCATAGTGATAGGATTCCAAGGTGTGAAATTCATCTTGTCTTAGAGTAGAGAAGATAAGAGTAACCGGAGTAGAATAGCAAAAGGTGAGACAAGATCAAGATGAGATGAGTATGGAATGAATCAGAGTAAGGTAAGTAGGAAAGGTTTGTCCATTTCTATCTATGTTTCGTCATACAATCAACATTTCCTCTGATACCACTTCTGTCACACCCGGCTTCAAGGAACAAAGCCAGGTGCATCTCATACATGCGCCAAGAAGACAACATATATAATAACAGAGTGTATAGAGATAAATGTCACAAAACATCAGAGTATTTATTACATAGCGGAAGACTTATTGCAAAATAAAAGAACGAATATAAAACGAACTAAGGATCGTCGGCGCCAATGTCAACTGAGAAACGTCACCTAGATCAGATCATACTCCTCGCCTTGTGGCTCCTCCTGAACCACCTGCTCTTCTCCTGCGGGGGGGGGGGGGGGGGGGTGTGAGACAGCAAGGGTGAGCTCACACATGATCATAGCTCAACAAGTTGTGGGGAACCAGTGGACATAAACTCACAAAAGTGTGAGTTCATGTGATGTGTAAGGCTAATCAATGATAGGGGTTAAAGCTGAGCATTGCTTTTAAGTAGTTGGTCAAAGTTTTATTAGCAGATACTAAGTGTAAGTAAATACCAAACCTTAAATAAAGTAATAGAACAAATTAATAATAAACCCATGCAATGCAAATGACAAAATTCAATTTAAGTTCCATAATTTAAACATCAGAGAGTCCTGAGCTGCTCATGACCGTGAGCTCGGCTAGTATACCAGTTTTACACTCTGCAGAGGTTGTACCCTTTACTCACAAGTCATGTTACCCATCTGCCAAGGGGTCGCGACTCCCATACACCTCTACCTAGGAAGCGCGGCAGGGCAACACTACGAGGCCTTTACAAAGTTCCACTAGCTTCCGAAAACCCGCTACAGTTTATGGGAAGAGCACTTGCAAGAATCCCCCATCTGACCGCCATCGCAGCAAAATCAACCCGAGAACCTCCTTGCATGCAACTCCCCTACTGCCCTTGCCCCTTTCGGGTAAGGTAGTCTTCCACTAGCTTTCCTAATTAGTCAGCCAAGGGCGTCCCATTAAACCCTTGTGGTGGCACGTGTTACTCAAGTTAAGCTCTATGTTCCAATTAACATTAATGAACTTGACATGAACATAAATTGAATAACAAGAATAATTGGAACATAGATATAATAAATGATTATCCCAAAACCATGTAAAGCAATAGCAAACTACCCAAGTGATTCAGGGGTAAAAAAGGTAATGAGATAAAAATCTAGGGTGACCTATTGGGTCCCATCAAAATTAACCTATGCATGGATAAATGATATTAAAGAACATTATTGGGTAAAAAGTGGTCAAGGGCACAACTTGCCTTCAATGAGCTCCTGCTCAGCTACTTCAACCTGCTGCTCACTAGGATCCCCAGCAACGGGCTCTTCTACTCGTCACAATACAAACAAGCACAGTGCATATAGAGAAATTAACATTACATCAAACATGTAAGCAAAATATACAGAAATATTCTACACATTAAAATAAAATCCTAGGAACAAGAATTATAATTTCTGGAGTTATAGATTTTAAGTTATGGATTTTCAAAGGTTTTATGTGTTTAAAATAGATTAAGCGAGGGATTAATTTTCTTACTGTTGTCATGATAATACAGAGACTCTAAGTGGTAGGGAATAAAATTACAAAATTTTAGGAACTGGAATGGAGTCATTTGGAGTTCATATGCATTTTCTATGAATTATTGAAGTTCTAGCAATTATTTTCCTATTAAAAATCCATTTATAAATTATTTTCTCTGGTTTTACACTGCCTGGACTGGGCCTCATTTTCTGTGAAGCGCAGGGGGCTCGGGGTAAGAATCCGTAGACTCAGACAACAGTCCACAACGGACGACGGGTTGATTATATAAAAACAGAGGGTCTCTTTTGACTAATGTGCTCGCGAAGGGGTACGGGGGCCCTAACAGCCGCCCGATTAGAATTCGACTGCTAGGATTAGACTTATCCCCGGCCGAATCGGTACAGATCGATCACCGCACGATCAAAAACTGGCGCTCCAGATTTAAAACACTAGAAGTCCACCCCGAACCATCCGATCAACATCTAACGGACCAGATCGAATCGCAGCGAAAGGGTACGCCACTTCTAATCTCCACCGTTCGCTCAGATCAAACGGCAGAGACGCCTTCTCCCTCCTCAACGCCGACGGCGAGGCCATCCCCAGAACCACGGCGGAACTCGCCGGCGAGAAACCCAACCCGATGCCCAGGCGCGCTAAGACTCCAACCCTAGTGCCCTACACGATGCTATAAGCTCGGTGAAGGTAAACAGGTACTTACCAGGGACGGAGATGGCTCACGGACAGCTGCTCACGGCGAAGCGCGGATCCGAGGTGTTGCGTCAGCACCGACGAGCGATTCGGACTCAATCGCCCATCAATCCGCCCGATAACTTGACGCACAAATCACCCGAATGGCGCCGAACTCCTGCGCAGCCGCCCCCAACCACGCGACGGCGTGAATCCGGGTTTGGTCCGCGGCGACGCTCCTCCCTTTTCTCTAGCGATGGTGGTGGCTCTCGAAACTGCGTGTTAACGCGAACCCAATGAGGCGGTGGAGCGGAGGAACGGCTAGGGCGACTGGGATTTTATCTCCCCCCCCCCGGCGTGGTCAAAGGCCGTGCGCGCAAGAATCGCGCAGGTGGCCTGCCGCCATTACCGGCGAGGTTGTTGCGGAAGGGTGCTGACGGCACGGGACCACACGGCAATGGGACAACGTGGGATGGTTACGACTGACACGTGGGATCGATGGCGCAGTGACAGCCACCGCGCAGTCCCGGTCGTGCGAATGACCAGTGGGGCCCGCCGGTTGGGTGTGCGCGCGCGAGCGGGAGCTTGGGCCGCCTAGAGACGATTCGGAGTTGGGCCAAAACGGAATAGCCGGCCCAGTAAGGTCCCTTTTTCCTTTTCCTTTATGTTTCATTTTTTTTTGTTTTCTTTAATTGTTTTGAATCCAAATTTGAATTTTGAATGTGAGTTTATCCTTTGAGTCCATTATACAAATTCACACTCTAATGTTGGAATAATATATTTTCATTTACTTATTTTTATCCTCACAATATGTATTTCCTTCTCTTTTCTAGATTCAAGAATTTCTTTTAGGTTCTAAATTCCCTTTTTGGACTTTAATATTTTCTTGTCACATTACTTTTATATTGCCATATAATGCACACAAAATAAAGAACCGACATGATGCACAAATTTTTTTTGTGATAATTCTTTTATGAACTATTATTATTATTATTATATTTTTTTTGAATATGGTGTTCCCATGTGATGATAAGTAGGTTCAATCATACACATAAAATATTGGAAAACAACTTTTCTCCTCTTTTATTACCTTTACAAATTAGGTATTACATGCTCGCGGGAGCCTGACTTTGTGCAAGCTGGTAACCAATCAAGCGATAAATACTTCAGCAACACAGATTACAAACAGGAGTGATGGATGTGGCATCCTTATGTAAACCAGTGGCAGCATGAGTCACGTATCATCCGTGAGCTAGCATAGTGCCATACATAGGGTGCGAGTGCGACAGGAGACAGCGATGTATGATAGGCGGTATTTGATTTTAGGGAAGGGGTATTTAAATGCACTAAAACTAACAGTTAGTTGACTAAAAAATTACTAGTGAAATTAACTAGCTAACTATTAACTAGGGTGTTTAGATGTCTCCAACTAATTTTAGCCACTAACTATTAGCATTCAAACATCCTCTAAATTTGATAGGAGAACATTCATTTTAGATAATGGATATTTCTACCAAAAAATATCTGATGACCTCATCTATATTCTCTAATCTGTGTCACTAGTAAATAATTAAGAATTGTCAGCATGTTATATTATTATTTAGTAATTATAATATCAAAACTAACTTTGATAAGTGCTAATATGCCAGTTAGTGTATAATCTGCATGCTAACTAAAATAAATACTAATTAATATATTTTATTTATTGTTATGACAAAATTAGTGTTGGTGTATAACTATTTAATATATACTTAGTTATTAATTATAAAAATAATAATTAATTATCCTCACCCCTATAAGTACGACCTTGTAAATTTGCGCAGGCTGTTAAATTGGCTAACAAATTAGGGGCACGAACAATTTTTGTATGGAGTTTATTCATAGATATGCAACCATTCGGAAGCGCCAATACTGTGTCCGATATGTAATATATAACGCTGTCCAGTGACACCAGGAGCTTTATTTGCACAAATTGGAGATTCTAGCATCGTCTATCATGGAGTCACCAACCAACAGATTTCTCAATCTTCCCGCCATGATTTTCCCCGTGCTCTTGCTTTTTCTCAGAGGCTCGGCCACTGGCATCGCATCTGACACGCTCAGCAGCGATGGCAACATCACCGACGGCGAGACGTTGGTCTCATCCGGCAGCTCATTCACCCTGGGCTTCTTCTCCCCGACCGGCGCGTCAGCCAAGAGGTACCTTGGCATCTGGTTCACCGCGTCCCCGGATGCCGTCTGTTGGGTCGCCAACCGTGACGCCCCCATTAGCAACACCTCAGGAGTAGGAGTACTGGCAGTCGGCAGCACCGGGAGCCTTCGCCTTCTCGACGGCTCCGGCCAGACCGTGTGGTCTTCCAACACGACGAGTTCCGCTCCTGCCGTGGCGCAGCTACTTGAGTCCGGCAACCTAGTCGTGCGACAGCTGAGCAGCGGCAACGTGCTCTGGCAGTCGTTCGACCACCCGTCGAACACCTTGCTCGCCGGCATGAGACTCGGCAAGGACCCGAAGACTGGCGCGGAGTGGTCGCTCACGTCGTGGCGCGCGCCGAACGACCCGACGACCGGGGACTGCCGGCGTGTGATGGACACGAGGGGCCTCCCGGACTGCGTCTCCTGGCAAGGCAACACCAAGAAGTACCGGACGGGGCCCTGGAACGGGCTGTGGTTCAGCGGCGTCCCGGAGATGGCGTCCTACTCGACTCTGTTCTCCAACCAGGTCATCGTCCACCCCGACGAGATCGCGTACGTCTTCAACACCTCGGCCGACGCGCCCTTCTCCCGCCTCGTGCTGAACGAGGTCGGCGTGCTGCAGCGCCTAGCGTGGGACCCCGCCAGCCGGGTCTGGAACGTCTTCGCGCAGGCGCCCAGGGACGTCTGCGACGACTACGCCATGTGCGGCGCGTTCGGCCTGTGCAACGTGAACACGGCGTCCACGCTGTTCTGCAGCTGCGTAGCGGGGTTCAGCCCCGTGAACCCCACGCAGTGGTCCATGAGGGAGTCCGGAGGCGGGTGCCGGAGGAACGTGCCGCTGGAGTGCGGTAACGGGACGACGACGGACGGGTTCAAGGTAGTGCAGGGAGTGAAGCTCCCCGACACGGACAACACGACGGTGGACATGGGCGCGACGCTGGAGCAGTGCAGGGAGAGGTGCCTCGCCAACTGCTCGTGCGTGGCCTATGCCGCCGCCGACATCCGAGGAGGCGGTGATGGCAGTGGCTGTGTCATGTGGACGAATAACATTGTTGACGTCCGGTACGTAGACAAGGGGCAAAATCTCTATCTGAGGTTGGCCAAGTCTGAATTAGGTAAGCTCCAAATACCCAGCCATTCTCTTTCTTGTTCTTAAGAAGCATCATCTGTGCACTTTGTGCAGCTAGCAGGAAGAGAATGGTTGCGACAAAAATCGTGCTTCCGGTTATGGCATCTCTGCTTGCACTTGTGGCTGCTGCCGTGTATCTCGTTTGGAAATTCAGGCTGAGAGGTAGAGCCACTTTCGCATGTCAGAATTCAATATTCCTGCAGGATTGCTCTAACAGGTAGGGGTACTAGCAAAGGATACATACTGATCGTTGTTTCTGTTAGCCCAACGTCGAAAAAAGGATATCCAGAAGAAAGCCATGGTTGGATACTTGACCACGTCACACGAACTTGGTGATGAAAATCTAGAGCTTCCATTTGTTAGCTTTGAAGATATTGTTACTGCAACAGACAACTTCTCTGAAGACAACACGCTTGGTCAAGGTGGATTTGGGAAGGTTTACAAGGTGATAATTTCTTTTTTGAACAATACTAGTATGAATTTTTTTCCTACTTCTTCAATTTACTAATGGTGAAATCGTGCAGGGTATGCTGGGCGAGAAGAAAGAAGTTGCAATCAAAAGGCTCGGTCAGGGTTCTGGGCAAGGTGCAGAGGAGTTCAGAAATGAAGTAGTTCTGATTGCCAAATTGCAGCACAGAAACCTCGTCAGACTTCTTGGTTGCTGCATTTGTGGGGATGAGAAATTGCTGATTTACGAATATTTGCCAAACAAAAGCTTGGATTCATTCATTTTTGGTATGTTAATTTGTTTTCTATTTTCACAAAAGGAGAGAGTAGTCATAGTTACCATGAAAATTACTTCCTTATAATATACCATTGCAGATGCTGCTAGAAAAAAGCTCCTTGATTGGCCAACAAGGTTCAAGATAATCAAGGGAATATCTAGAGGGCTCCTTTACCTACACGAGGATTCAAGGTTGACGATAGTTCACAGAGATCTCAAACCAAGCAACATATTGTTGGATGCGGGTATGAACCCTAAGATATCAGATTTCGGTATGGCAAGAATCTTTGGAGGAAACCAACACGAGGCAAATACTAATCGAGTTGTTGGGACATAGTGAGTAGTCTACGCCTCAGATTTTAGACTAACTCTTTGTTTTCTTGCACTTTAATAATAACCTTGTTACTTACTGCTAACAATCATTAAACAGCGGTTACATGTCTCCTGAATATGCTATGGATGGCGCCTTTTCTGTCAAGTCTGACACATACAGCTTCGGTGTCATACTCTTGGAGATTATAAGTGGTTTCAAGATTAGTTTGAACCACATCACGGATTTCCCAAATCTATTAGCTTATGTAAGAATGGTGGCATTTTTTTTTTTTTTTTTTTGCAATGCAGCAAAAAGGTACTTATTAATGTTCTATGAAATTGATTCCATTGATTCAGGCATGGAGCTTATGGAATGAAGGAAAGGCAATGAATTTAGTGGACTCATCCCTTGTCAAGAGTTGTTTACCAAATGAAGCTTTAAGGTGTATCCACATAGGACTCCTATGTGTACAGGACAATCCAAATAGCAGGCCGCTCATGTCATCAGTGGTCTTCATGTTGGAGAATGAAACCACAACACTTTCAGTTCCAAAACAGCCTGTATTTTTTTCACAAAGGTATTCTGAAGCCCAGGAAACAGGAGAAAACACTAGTAGCTCTATGAATAACATGAGCATGACAATGTTATCAGAGGGGCGGTAGGTGGTTAGGTTATGCAATGTTTGTTTGTGTAAATAATTTCCTGTACCGACCTGTAACATATTAGTACTCCCCGGTTCTAATAAGTTTGACCGGCTCGTCTTATTCAAAAAATTCATAATTATTATTAATATTTTAGTGTGATATCATTTAACATATAACATGCTTTAAGTATGACTTTGAATGTTTCATTTTTTTGCAAAAAAAAAGAGAATAAAATGAGCCGGTCAAACTTGGTAAAAAAAAGTTAAACGAATTATAAATTAGAATGAAGGGAGTGTTAGTGTATATGGTTAGGCCAATATACCAGGCCCATGTAAGACTATATTGCTACCCTCTAGGGTTAGTACATGAATTCAATCCACTGTTTCTAACATGGTATCTACGAGCTAGGGTTTCCTCTCCCTGCAGGCGCCGCCCCCCCTGTTCCTCCCTTCTTGCAGGCGCCGCCGCCCCCCTGCCCGCGGCCCTGCTGCGCGCCGCGGCCCCTCCTCCCTGCGCGCGTGCGCCTCCTCTCCCCGCGCCGCGCGCGTCACCCCCGCGTCTTCTCCTTGCGCGTGCGTGCCTCCTCTCCCCGCGCCGCGCGTGCCACTCCCGCCCCTGCGTGCCGCGCCGCACCGTCGTCCGCCGCGCCGTCGTCCCCGTGCTCGGGCGGGCCGCGTCTCCAGTGGGTGCGCCGTCGCTCCCTCCAGCGGGTGCGCCGCTGCTCCCTGCTCGCGCCGTCATCTCCTCCACGCGCCGTCGTTCCCTCCGCGCGCCGCGCCTCTTCCCAGTCCGCGTGTGCGCGCCGTCGTCTGCGCTGCGGCGAGCTGCAACCGCGCCGTCGTCCCGTGCACTGTGCACTAGTCACCGTGTCTGCAGCCCCGCCTACTCCCATGGCTGGCGAGCAGCGGCCACTCTCGCCCTCCGCCTTCCCTCCCCTCCGGGCCGCATCCCCTGGCAGGCACGCTGACGCCGGGGGTTCTGTTACAAGGGCTTGGGGTGAGAGCACCTAGAGGGGGGTGAATAGGTGATCCTGTAAAAACTTAAACTCAAAGCCACAAACTTGATTAAATGTTAGCGCAATGAAGCCAAGTGGCTAGAGATGAGTTCTTGAAAAACACAATAACCACAAAGAGATCAACACAGAGAGGCACAGTGGTTTATCTCGTGGTTCGGCCAAGTCCAACACTTGCCTACTCCACGTTGTGGCGTCCCAACGGACGAGGGTTGCACTCAACCCCTTTCAAGCAGTCCAAAGACCCACTTGAATACCACGGTGTTTTGCTTTTGTTTCACTATATCCCACTTGCGAGGAATCTCCACAACTTGGAGCCTCTCGCCCTTACAATTTGATTATCACAAAGAATCACGGAAGTAAGGATGGGATGAGCAACAAACACAAGACACAAAATCAGAGCAACAATACGCACACAAGTCACAACACGAGCTGTCAACACAACTCGAAGAGTTCTCTACTCAAATGGAGCTCTAGTTGCTATCACAAAGAATCGAATGCGCGGAAATGAAGTCTTGGTGCTTAGGAATGCTCAAGGGATGCTTGGTGTACTCCTCCATGTGCCTAGGGAACCCTTTTATAGCCCCAAGGCAGCTAGGAGCCGTTGAGAGCAATCCAGGAAGGCAATTCTTGCCTTCTGTCGACTGGCGCACCAGACAGTCCGGTGAACCACCGGACACTGTCCGGTGTGGATTTCTTTCCTATTCTGGCGCAGCCGACCGTTGGAGACTTGGGGACGTTGGCGCACCGGACACTGTCCGGTGCACACCGGACAGTCCGGTGCCCCCATCTGACCGTTGGCTCGGCCACGCGTCACGCGCGGATTGCGCGGCCGACCGTTGGCGCGCCCGACCGTTGGCTCACCGGACAGTCCGGTGACTCACCTGATAGTCCGGTGAATTATAGCCGTACGCTGTTGACTCGGTTCCCGAGAGCGGCGACTTCGCCGCAGCCGACTCACCGGACACTGTCCGGTGCACCACCGGACAGTCCGGTGATTTATAGCCGTACGCCACCGTCGAGACCCGAGAGCAGCCAGTTGATCAGACGCCAGCCTGGCGCACCGAACACTGTCTGGTGCACCACCGGACAGTCCGGTGCACCCAGACTGAGCAGAGTCTTGGCTGCTCGAGCCAAGTCTTTTCCAATTGTATTTTCTCTGATTCTAGCACTTAGACAAATATGTTAGTACACAAAAACCAATGTACTAAGTCTAGAATCATACCTTTGTGTTGACTTTGCACTTCTTCCACCATTTGGCATAGTTTCATATTAAACCATTTGTGTTGACACATGATCACCAAAATACTTAGAAATGGCCCAAGGTGTCACACCCAGCTTTAAGGAACAAAGCCAGGTGCATCTCATACATGCGCCAAGAAGACAACATATATAATAACAGAGTGTATAGAGTTAAATGTCACAATATAATCAGAGTACTTAATACATAGCGGAAGTCTTACAAAATAAAAGATAAATATAACAGGATCTACAATCCATCCTTGGCGCGAGAAAGTCAACTGGGAGACGACGACCTAGACCTCTCACGAACACAGAGCAACATCCACCATGCGCCTCATCTAGTGGTACCTGTTCTTGACCTGTGGGGGGGTGTGAGACAACAAGGGTGAGCTCACACATGATCATAGCTCAACAAGTTGTGGGGAACCAGTGGACATGAACTCACAAAGGTGGGAGTTCATGTGATGTGTAAGGCTAATCAATGACAGGGGTTAAAGCTGAGCATTGCTTTTATAGGTTGGTCAAAATTTTATTAGCAATTACTAAGTGTAAGTGAATACCAAACCATAATAAAATAATAGAATAAAATTAATAATAAACCCATGCAAATGCATATGACAAATTGAGTTTAGGTTCCATAATTTAATCATCGGAGAGTCCTGAGCCGCTCATGACCGTGAGCTCGGCTAGTATACCAGTTTTACACTCTGCAGAGGTTGTACCCTTTACCCACAAGTCGTGTTTCCCATGTCGCCAGGGTTAGCTAGGCCCTTAGACACTACCAAGGTGAATGGCTAGGGATCCACTATGAGGCCTTTACAAAGTTCCACTAGCTTCCGAAAACCCGCTACAGTTTATGGGAAGAGCACTTGCAAGAATCCCCCGTCTGACCGCCATCGCAGCAAAATCAACCCGAGAACCTCCTTGCATGCAACTCCCCTACTGCCCTTGCCCCTTTCGGGTAAGGTAGTCTTCCACTAGCTTTCCTAATTAGTTAGCCAAGGGGTCCCATTCCTCCCTTGTGGTGGCACGTGGTTCTCAAGTTAAGCTCCATGTTCCAATTAACAATAATATAATGATCTTGTCATGAACATAAATAAATAACATAATAACTGGAACATGGATATAATAAATGATTATCCCAAAACCATATAAAGCAATAGCAAAAACTACCCATGTGATTCAGGGGTAAACAAGATAATGAGATAAACAATCTAGGGTGACCTATTGGGTCCCATCAAAATTAAACCTATGCATGGTAAATGATTATAAAGAACATTATTGGGTAACAAAAGTGAATCAGGGGCACAACTTGTCTGGCACTTGAGATTCCAGGTACCACTTGCTTTTCAGATGACACGTGTCCTCGCGCTAGTCGTAGCAATACAAACAAACATGGTATAGATAAAATTAACATCACACCAAACATAAGTACAAACTGAGTAATAGTGATCTACGCGAAGCTACGAGATCGTGGGATCGAGAATTACTAAGATCGGAGTTACGATTAAGGAGTTATGATTTATGGAAGATAAATGTGTTTTAAATATTAAACTATAATATAAATTGGTTAATATACATCGTATGAGAAAATATACTCCTAATAGTTAAGTAAACTTTAATCCAGATTATAATTTATTTAGAAATCATATTATAATAAAATTATAATTATAGATATGTCGTCCTTGGATTAGAAGAGTTAGTCTACTTAACCATAGGTTAAATAAAATCTAAGTATAAAAGTACTTGATATGCTATAAATAATGTTAGTACTGCTTAGAAAATATTTTTATGAAACCAACGCAATTTGAATGGACTAAAACGGAGTTAAAATGAATTAGTTATGGAATAAACAAGTTTCTATATATTTTTAACACTTATTTTATGAATTTCTGGAATTTATGGACTACGAATACAAATACCAGAGAGCTCGGGGTTATTTCTATAAATTCTAGGGCCTTGGTTGCAAGGGTTTCTCTACAGTCGAGGACGGCGGGTTAATTGTGACAAAGGGCAGGGGCTCTTTAACAAATTGCGCACGGCTGAAGGGGGTACCATTTGATCTACACCCTTGGATCAAAACAGGCGGCTGAGATTAGATTATCTCCTCCCCAAACCGGTACGCAATCACAGCCACCCGATCATCAGCCTATGGCCAAGATTCAATGAACCGAAGCGGTATTCATATTCTAATCCGAGCCGCTCGTTAGAAGATCCACGGTGCCCGCGAATTGTAATACACAATCTAATCCTAGTCGTTTGTCAACGATCCGACAGCCCAGGATGGTCACCAATCCCCCCCTGGCGGCCAAGAATGGCGACGCCCACACAGAATGCGGCGGCGGCATCGCCGGAGCGCAGGCGACACAAGGCCCAGGCGCACTAACTCAAGTCTGGCTGGGTGCTACGTGTAGAGGGTGTGAGGGCGAGTTCGTTGGTGCCACCAATCCCACGAATCGGCCATGGCTAGAGCCTGCTCGCGACAACGCACCATCCGCGACGAAAATGGACACCGACAGAAATTCCCGGCGTACCACGACCCTATCCCGATTCATCATGTGTAATGGGCAGAGGGACGGAACGAACAAGCGATGCATGGGTGTCTTACCGGCGCTAGAGTACTAGGCATGCTTGCCCAAGACGATAGGCGGTGGTCGGGTCCGTCCGCCCATGGCAAGGGTCCCCAGCGCCCAGAAGCTTCCTTCGCGCACGCCCCAGAGAAGATCCCGAGCGACGCCCAAAGCCTAGGCGAGGTCGCATCCGCGGTCAACGTTGTCGGCTACACGATTCTTCTACCCCCCCCCCCGGTGGCGAACACCATACAGTGCAGAAGTCGCGGCCACCGGTTCTCTGCATAATCTGAGGTGGGGTTGGCTTTCGGGATGTCCAGCAGGCGTTGGGGTAAGGCGGCCAGGCACCCAGCGCGATGAGCTGCAGGATGAGGGTGCACCAAGGGGAGGGCGCGAGGTCTAAATATCGTGGCCCACGCAGCCTAAGGAATCGGAGCCGACCAACGAACCCCCCTACGGATACGGAGAGAAGACGCCGCACGCAGAGTTAGTTTTAGGGGAGAAGATTTAGCTGACAAAATGGCCCACACGTCATTGACCCAAGCCACCACCACCCAACGGTGGAGACTGCTCAGAGGGCCCAGTCGCCAGCGCCGTGGGGAAGGCTGGGTAGCGGCCACGCGGGGTGAGAATCAGAAATGGGCTGGCCCAAGCTAGAAATTCGGCCAGAGAAGCTTCTCTTTTTTTCTTTTGCCCCTTTCTTTTCCCCAATTTTACAGGGATTCAAATAGAATTAAATAATCCACTGAATTCAAATCTTTGTTGTGAATTTGTAACTTAGGTCAAATATTCAAATCAATGATGTTAGTATGAGAAGGAACACTTATGTATATTTTCTTGATAGTGAATATAGGGTTTCCTTTCCTTTTTCCATTCCACCTGATTTCGTAATTTGAATTCCAAAATTTGTTATGAGTTTTCCCATTTATTCTAAATATGCAAATTCAAATACTGGTCTAAATTAGTTTCTTTATCTGTATATTTACTTTCTCTATATCTTATAGTATTTTCCTTCTCTTCTCAAATTATAGGATTTCCTTTAGAATTCAAATTCCAATTTGGGTACCAACATATTTCTTTTTACATTATTTTTTTTCTATTGTCATAAAATGCACACGAAATAAAATCCAGCATGATGCACAATTTAATAGTATATCTTTTTATTAATTATTTGTTTTTGAATATGGTGTTCACATGTGATGATGCCTAAAGGTCAAACTCGCATAAGGAGAAATTGTTTCTCTATTTATATTATTTCTAACAAATTACAAATTGGGTATTACACAAGGGCACATTTCCCTTTCAATCTTCCCCTTTTTGGTGATTTATGCCAACACAACAAAAAGCAACTAAAGGAAGTGCAACAACAATGCAAATGAGAACACAAATTTGTTTTGATTCAAATTTGGCATATTTGGATCATTCTTTGCCACCACTTGGTTTGTTTTTGCAAATCAAACTCAATTTCCTATCTCTAAGTCAAAATCACTTGTTGAGGCATAGAGAGAAGTATTCCAAGAGAAATTGATCAAGAATTAAAAAACTCCCCCTTTTTCCCATAATCAAGCATTCTCCCCACAAGAGACAGACTTTTAGCACTAAGAGACAATAAGAGTATTTTGACAAAACAAAACTCTACTCTACTATTTTCACTACTCTACTATTTTCGAAATTCTCAAGTGGTAGCTGATCCATTTCTTGCTTTGGCCTTTTTTTCTCCCCCTTTGGCATCAAGCACCAAAACGGGATCAATCTTGGCCCTTAAACCCCATTGCCTCACCAAAATCTTCAAATAAGAGTAAAAAGGCAATAAGGGTATTGAGATGAACTTGGAGTAAGTTACCCTCTCATCGGAGTGCAGTGGAAATCTTGCATGGTCCAAGTTCACCTTTCCCTTTCAATCCACTTTTGAGACTAAATCAAGCAAGCTCAAACACATGGTTAGTCTCAAAGGGTCAAGTTGTAGCACATCTCCCCCTAAATATGTGCATCACTCGCAACTGGACTTGTGAGGTCCGGGGAGTGTTTGTATAACTTGAGCACCATAAATAAACAACAATATGCATAAGAGAACATGATCAAGAGCATAAACACATGTATGCCAAATCAATCCAAGTTCCGCGAATCTAGGACATTTAGCTCACTACGCAGCCTGGAAAAGGTCTTCTCATCTAAGGGCTTGGTAAAGATATCGGCTAGCTGGTTCTCGGTGCTAACATAAAACACTTCGATATCTCCCTTTTGCTGGTGGTCTCTCAAAAAGTGATACCGGATGTCAATGTGCTTTGTGCGGCTGTGCTCAACAGGATTGTCCGCCATGCGGATAGCACTCTCATTGTCACATAGGAGTGGGACTTTGCTCAGATTGTAGCCAAAGTCCCGGAGGGTTTGCCTCATCCAAAGTAGTTGCGCGCAACACTGTCCTGCGGCAACGTACTCGGCCTCAGCGGTGGATAGGGCAACAGAGGTTTGTTTCTTAGAACTCCACGACACCAGGGACCTTCCTAGGAATTGGCACGTCCCTGATGTACTCTTCCTATCGACCTTACATCCAGCATAATCGAAGTCTGAATATCCAATTAGGTCAAAGGTAGACCCCTTTGGATACCAGATCCCGAAGCAAGGCGTAGCGACTAAATATCTAAGAATTCGCTTCACGACCACTAAGTGACACTCCCTTGGATCGGATTGAAATCTAGCACACATGCATACACTAAGCATAATATCCGGTCTACTAGCACATAAATAAAGCAAGGAACCTATCATGGACCAGTATGCTTTTTGATCAACGGACTTACCTCCTTTGTTGAGGTCGACGTGTCCGTCAGTTCCCATTGGAGTCTTTGCGGGCTTGGCGTCCTTCATCCCAAATCGCTTGAGCAAGTCTTGCGTATACTTCGTTTGGGAGATGAAAGTGCCGTCCTTGAGTTGCTTCACTTGGAACCCAAGGAAGTAGTTCAACTCGCCCATCATCGACATCTCAAACTTTTGAGTCATCACCCTGCTAAACTCTTCACAAGACTGTTGGTTAGTAGAACCAAATATTATGTCATCGACATAAATTTGGCACATAAATAAGTCACCATCACATGTCTTAGTGAAAAGAGTTGGATCGGCTTTCCCAACCTTGAAAGCATTAGCAATTAAAAAGTCTCTAAGGCATTCATACCATGCTCTTGGGGCTTGCTTAAGTCCATAGAGCACCTTAGAGAGCTTACACACGTGGTCGGGGTACCGTTCATCCTCAAAGCCAGGGGGTTGCTCCACGTACACCTCCTCCTTGATTGGCCTGTTGAGAAAAGCGCTCTTAACATCCATTTGGTACAACCTGAAAGAATGGTGAGCAGCATAGGCTAACAAAATATGAAT
Organism: Zea luxurians; assembly: GCA_029449295.1. Lineage (NCBI taxonomy): Eukaryota > Viridiplantae > Streptophyta > Magnoliopsida > Poales > Poaceae > Zea > Zea luxurians. The sequence goes on from JAOPSE010000039.1 coordinate 17,946,490, forward strand.
CGACTCTAGCCTAGCCATAGGAGCAAAAGTCTCCTCAAAGTCTAAACCTGCGACTTGGGCATAACCTTTTGCCACAAGTCGAGCCTTGTTCCTCGTCACCACCCCGTGCTCGTCCTGTTTTTTGCGGAACACCCACTTGGTTCCCAAAACATTTTGCTTGGGACGCGGCACCAGTGTCCAAACTTCATTACGCTTGAAGTTGTTGAGCTCTTCCTGCATGGCCAACACCCAGTCTGGATCTAGCAAGGCCTCTTCTACCCTGAAAGGCTCAATAGAAGAGACAAAAGAGTAATGCTCACAGAAATTAGCTAAACTAGAGCGAGTGGTTACTCCCTTGCTAATGTCACCCAAAATCTGGTCGACGGGATGGTTCCTTTGAATCATCGCTCGAACTTGAGTTGGAGGGGCCTGTGGTGCTTCTTCCTCTTCAACTTGGACATCCTGTGCTCCCCCTTGATCACACGCCTCTTCTTGAGGAATCTGTTCATCATCTTGAGTTGGGGGGTGCACCATCGTTGAGGAAGAAGGTTGATCTTGCTCCTTGAGTTCCTGCGGTCGCACGTCTCCAATTGCCATGGTACGAATCGCGTCCGTTGGAACATCATCCTCATCTACATCATCAAGCTCAACTTGCTCTCTTGGAGAGCCATTAGTCTCATCAAATACAACGTCGCTAGAGACTTCAACCAAACCCGATGATTTGTTGAAGACTCTATATGCCTTTGTATTTGAGTCATAATCTAACAAAAACCCTTCTACAGCTTTGGGAGCAAATTTTGAATTTCTACCTTTCTTCACCAGAATGTAGCATTTACTCCCAAAAACTGGAAAATACGAAACGTTGGGTTTGTTACTGGTTAGAAGCTCGTATGATGTCTTCTTGAGGAGGCGATGGAGATAGACTCGGTTTATGGCGTGACAAGCCATGTTCACAGCTTCCGACCAAAACCGTTCGGACGTCTTGAATTCTCCAAGCATCGTCCTCGCCATGTCTATGAGCGTCCGGTTCTTCCTCTCTACCACACCATTTTGCTGTGGTGTGTAAGGAGCGGAGAACTCGTGCTTGATTCCTTCCTCCTCAAGGTACTCCTCCACTTGAAGGTTCTTGAAATCGGACCCGTTGTCGCTCCTTATCTTCTTCACCTTGAGCTCAAACTCATTTTGAGCTCTCCTTATGAAGCGCTTGAGGGTCCCTTGGGTTTCAGATTTATCCTGCAAAAAGAATACCCAAGTGAAGTGGGAAAAATCATCAACAATTACTAAACCATACTTACTTCCCCCGATGCTGAGTTAGGCGACGGGTCCGAAGAGGTCCATATGCAGCAGCTCCAGGGGTCTTGATGTAGTCATCACGTTCTTGATGTGATGAGCACTTCCCACTTGTTTACCTACTTGACAAGCTGCACAAGGTCTTTCTTTTTTGAAATGCACATTTGTTAGACCTAATACATGTTCTCCCTTTAGAAGTTTGTGAAGGTTCTTCATCCCCACATGTGCTAGACGACGATGCCACAGCCAGCCCATGCTAGTCTTAGCAATTAAGCATGCATCTAGACCGGCCTCCTCCTTTGCAAAATCAACTAAATAGAGTTTGTCGTCTAGTACACCCTTAAAAGCTAATGAACCATCACTCCTTCTAAAGACAGACACATCTACATTTGTGAATAAGCAATTATATCCCATATTACATAATTGACTAACCGACAAAAGATTATAACCTAGCGACTCTACTAAAAATACATTGGAGATAGAGTGCTCATTTGAGATGGCAATCTTGCCTAAGCCTTTAACCTTGCCTTGATTCCCGTCACCAAATATGATTGAATCTTGGGAATCTTTATTCTTGACGTAGGAGGTGAACATCTTCTTCTCCCCCGTCATGTGGTTTGTGCATCCGCTGTCGATAATCCAGCTTGATCCCCCGGATGCATAAACCTGCAAGGCAAATTAGGCTTGGGTCTTAGGTACCCAACTCTTGTTGGGTCCTACAAGGTTAGTGACAATAGTCTTAGGAACCCAAATGCAAGTTTTATCTCCCTTACATTTGGCTCCCACCTTTTTAGCAATCATCTTTTTATTTTTACATGAAAGAATAAACTTAGCATTGCAAGCATGAAAGACAGTGGTATATCCATTATATACTTTTCTAGGAGCATGAGACATAACATTCTTCCTAGATCTACCATTAAAGTTTGAACTCGAAGCAATCATGGCATGAGAGTCGAATGCATTACAACTCCTATCATAATGAACATTTCTAGCCATATTTCTACCATGCATATAGGAACTAGAAGCAGTCATAGCATGAGAATCATAAGAATAATTCCTACAAACATTTCTAGAGAATTTCCTATCGCTATACATGAAAGCATGGTTCTTTTTAGCACTATTAGTCATTGGAGCCTTCCCTTTCTCCTTGGCGGAGATGGGAGCCTTATGCCTTGTTAAGTTCTTTGCTTCCTTCTTAAAGCCAAGCCCATCCTTAATTGAGGGGTGTCTACCAATAGTGTAGGCATCCCTTGCAAATTTTAATTTATCAAATTCATTTTTGCTAGTCTTAAGTTGAGCATTAAGACTAGCCACTTCATCATTTAATTTAGAAATGGAAACTAGGTGTTCACTACAAGCATCAACGTTAAAATCTTTACACCTATTGCAAATCACAACATGTTCTACACAAGAGGTTGATTTATTAGCTATTTCTAACTTAGCACTCAAGTCATCATTAATACTTTTTAAGTTAGAGATAGATTCACGGCATGTAGACAATTCACATGAAAGCACTTCATTTCTTTTAACTTCTAGAGCAAGAGAATTTTGCGCACTAACAAATTTATCATGCTCTTCATATAAAAGGTCCTCTGGCTTTTCTAACAATCTATTCTTCTCATTCAAAGCATCAATTAATTCATTGATTTTATCAATTTTGGTTCTATCTAAACCTTTGAATAAACATGCATAGTCTATTTCATCATCACTAGATTCATCATCACTTGAAGAAGCATAAGTACTAGTATTACGAGTGCTTACCTTCTTTTCCCTTGCCATGAGGCAGGTGTGATGCTCGTTGGGGAAGAGGGATGATTTGTTGAAGGCGGTGGCGGCGAGTCCTTCGTCGTCGGAGTCGGACGAGGAACAATCTGAGTCCCACTCTTTCCCAAGGTGTGCCTCGCCTTTAGACTTCTTGTAAGTCTTTTTCTTTTCCCTCTTCTTTTCTTGATCCTGGTCACTATCATTATCGGGACAATTCGCAATAAAGTGACCAACCTTACCGCACTTGAAGCAGGAGCGCTTTCCCTTCATCTTGTTCTTTTTGGGATGCTCCTTGCGACCCTTTAGCGCCGTCTTGAAGCGCTTGATGATGAGGGTCATTTCTTCCTCATTGAGCCCCGCCGCCTCAACTTGCGCCACCTTGCTAGGTAGCTCCTCCTTGCTACTTGTTGCCTTGAGAGCAATGGCTTGAGCCTCATGAGTTGGACCATTCAACGCCTCATCGATGTATCTTGCCTCCTTGATCATCATCCGCCCGCTTACGAACTTTCCAAGTATTTCTTTGGGCGACATCTTGGTGTACCTAGGATTTTCACGAATATTGTTTACAAGATGTGGATCAAGGACAGTGAAAGACCTTAGCATTAGGCGGACGACATCGTGGTCCGTCCATCGCGTGCTTCCATAGTTCCTTATTTTGTTGACGAGGGTCTTGAGCCTGTTGTATGTTTGGGTTGGCTCCTCTCCCCTGATCATTGCGAATCTCCCAAGTTCACCCTCCACCAACTCCATCTTGGTGAGCATGGTGACGTCATTTCCCTCATGAGAGATCCTGAGGGTGTCCCAAATCTGCTTGGCGTTATCCAAGCCGCTCACCTTATGGTATTCATCCCTGCACAATGACGCTAAAAGAACAGTAGTAGCTTGTGCATTTCTATGAATTTGTTCATTGATGAACATGGGACTATCCGTACTATCAAAGTGCATTCCATTTTCTACTATCTCCCATATACTTGGATGGAGAGAGAACAAGTGGCTACGCATTTTGTGACTCCAAAATCCGTAGTCCTCTCCATCAAAGTGAGGGGGTTTACCGAGGGGAATGGAAAGCAAATGAGCATTGGAACTTTGCGGAATACGAGAATAATCAAATGAAAAGTTTGAATTAACCGTCTTCCTTTTCTCGTAGTCGTTGTCGTTGTCGTCCTTTTGGGAAGAAGAAGACTCGTCGCTGTCGTCGTAGTAGACGATCTTCTTGATACGCCTCTTCTTCTTCCCGTCCTTCTTCTTTTGACTTGAGTCCGAGTTAGTGGGCTTGTCGTCTTTCGGCTCATTGATGAAGGACTCCTTCTCCTTGTCGTTGATCACTATTCCCTTTCCCTTAGGATCCATCCCTTCGGGCGATTAGTCCCTTTCTTGAAGAGAACGGCTCCGATACCAATTGAGAGCACCTAGAGGGGGGGGTGAATAGGTGATCCTGTAAAAACTTAAACTCAAAGGCACAAACTTGATTAAGTGTTAGCGCAATGAAGCCAAGTGGCTAGAGATGAGTTCTTGCAAAACACAATAACCACAAAGAGATCAACACAGAGAGGCACAGTGGTTTATCCCGTGGTTCGGCCAAGTCCAACACTTGCCTACTCCACGTTGTGGCGTCCCAACGGACGAGGGTTGCACTCAACCCCTTTCAAGCAGTTCAAAGACCCACTTGAATACCACGGTGTTTTGCTTTTGTTTCACTATATCCCGCTTGCGAGGAATCTCCACAACTTGGAGCCTCTCGCCCTTACAATTTGATTATCACAAAGAATCACGGAAGTAAGGATGGGATGAGCAACACACACAAGACACAAAATCAGAGCAACAATACGCACACAAGTCACAACACGAGCTCTCAACACAACTCAAAGAGTTCTCTACTCAAATGGAGCTCTAGTTGCTATCACAAAGAATCGAATGCGCGGAAATGAAGTCTTGGTGCTTAGGAATGCTCAAGGGATGCTTGGTGTACTCCTCCATGCACCTAGGGGTCCCTTTTATAGCCCCAAGGCAGCTAGGAGCCATTGAGAGCAATCCAGGAAGGCAATTCTTGCCTTCTGTCGACTGACGCACCGGACAGTCCGGTGCACCACCGGACACTGTCTGGTGCGGATTTCTTTCCTATTCTGGCGCAGCCGACCGTTGGAGACTTGGGGGCGTTGGCGCACTGGACACTGTCCGGTGCACACCGGACAGTCCGGTGCCCCCATCCGACCGTTGGCTCGGCCATGCGTCACGCGCGGATTGCGCGGCCGACCGTTGGCTCGCCCGACCGTTGGCTCACCGGACAGTCCGGTGACTCACCGGACAGTCCGGTGAATTATAGCTGTAAGCTGTTGACTCAGTTCCCAAGAGCGGCGACTTTGCCGCAGCCAACTCACCGGACACTGTCCGGTGCACTACTGGACAGTCCGGTGATTTATAGCCGTACGCCACCGTCGAGACCCGAGAGCAGCCAGTTGATCAGACGCCAGCCTGGCGCACCGGACACCGTTGAGAGCACCTAGAGGGGGGGGGGGTGAATAGGTGATCCTGGAAAATTTGAAACTTAGTGCCACAAAAACTTGATTAGGAGTTAGCACCAATAAGGCCAAGTGGCTAGAGAGGAGTCTTAGCAAAAACACAATAACCACAAAGAGATCAACACAGAGATGGCACAGTGGTTTATCCCGTGGTTTGGCCAAGTCCAACGCTTGCCTACTCCACGTTGTGGCGTCCCAACGGACGAGGGTTGCAATCAACCCCTCTCAAGCGGTCCAAAGACCCACTTGAATACCATGGTGTTTTGCTTTGCTTTACTATATCCCGCTCGCGAGGAGTCTCCACAACTTGGAGCCTCTCGCCCTTACACTTTGATGTTCACAAAGAAGCACGGAGTAAGGGAGGGATGAGCAACGCACACAAGACACAAAAATCACAGCAAATACGCACACACAAGACCCAGACTTGAGCTCAAAAGAATATCACGAGGTTCTCACTAGAACGGAGCTCAAGTCACTAGGAATGTCGAACAAGTGCGCAAGAATGAAGTGTGAGTGATCAACAATGCTCAAAGGATGCTTGGTGTCTTCCTCCATGCGCCTAGGGGTCCCTTTTATAGCCCCAAGGCAGCTAGGAGCCGTTGAGAGCATTCCAGGAAGGCAATTCTTGCCTTCAGTAGCCTGGCGCACCGGACAGTCCGGTGCACCACCGGACACTGTCCGGTGCAGATTTCTTTCCTTATTTGGCGAAGCCGACCGTTGCAGATTCAAAGCTGTTGGCGCACCGGACAGTCTGGTGCCCCCTTGTGACTGTTGGCTCTGCCACGCGTCACGCGCGGAATCCTCGGCCGACCGTTGGCCCGGCTGACCGTTGGCTCACCGGACAGTCCGGTGCACCACCGGACAGTCCGGTGATTTATAGCCGTACGCCGTTAATTGCTTCCCGAGAGCGATGACTTCGCCTGTGAATGGCTCACCGGACAGTCCGGTGCACCACCGGACAGTCCGGTGATTTATAGCCGTACGCCGTTGATCGCCTCCCGAGAGCAGCCAGTTGACAGTCGCCAGCCTGGCGCACCGGACACTGTCCGGTGCACCACCGGACAGTCCGGTGCACCCAGACTGCGCAGAGTCTTGGCTGTACAGCCAAATCTTTTCCAAATTGATTTCTCCTGTTTCCAGCACTTAGACACAAAACATTAGTTCTTAAAACAATGTACCAAGTCTAGAAACATACCTTTACTCTTGATTTGCACTTTGTCCATCACTTGGCATAGATTGACACTTAAGCACTTGTGTTGGACACTAAATCACCAAAATACTTAGAAATGGCCCAAAGGCACATTTCCCTTTCAACCGTCCGGTGCACCACCGGACAGTCCGGTGCACCCAAACTGAGCAGAGTCTTGGCTGCTCGAGCCAAGTCTTTTCCAATTGTATTTTCTCTGATTCTAGCACTTAGACAAATATGTTAGTACACAAAAACAATGTACTAAGTCTAGAATCATATCTTTGTGTTGACTTTGCACTTCTTCCACCATTTGGCATAGTTTCACATTAAACCATTTGTGTTGGCACATGATCACCAAAATACTTAGAAATGGCCCAAGGGCACATTTCCCTTTCAGGGGGTTACCGACGTGGGGGGCGGGGCCCGCGACGCCAGTGGGATCCTCCTCACAGCTGCGGGCACTGCCGCGGCCCTTGCTGCTGTGGCGGATGTGGTTCCCGCAGGGGTTGCCAGTCCGGCGGACCCTCCTCTGCCAATTCTCCCATCGCCTGTCGTCGATCCACCTCCGGTCGTTGATCCACCGCCTCCACCGGTTGCCCACCAGGGATACACCGTCGCCGCCCTCACTGCTGCCCGTGCGAAACACACGGCGCGACAGACCCATTTGCGGGAAGCGGCCCTCGTGTGGGAGCGCGAGCGTGAGGCCGCCGCCGCTATCGTGGCTCAGATTACCGCGGCGAAACATCTCCTTGCCTCGCCTGCGGCCCACGACGGCGGCACCACCTCCTCTGACACCATGGGCGGCGTGTACGGCATCCCGACCGCACCGCCTGTCGGAACCGACCCCGCACCATCCCCACGGTGCTTTGGCATGACCCGGCTGATCCGCTTGTGGCTCAGCTCCACCTTCAGGCTGGGAGTGTCCAAAACATTCGCCTCATGGTTCCTGTCGTCCTAGAGCCAGTGTCGCCGTCCTACGCACGCTGGCGGGACTTACTCCTCCTCACCCTTCACCGCTACGCTCTGGATGACCACGTCCTCTGCGACCCCACCGGCGTGGCGCCGACTGCCGCGTGGGTGCGCCTCGACAACATCGTGCTTACCTGGATCGTGGGGACGATCTCCGGTGACCTCCACAGCCTCCTCCGGAACCTACCTCACGCTCGAGCTGTTTGGCTTGCCATCGAGGGCCAGTTCCTGGGCAACGCCGAGGCCCGGGCCCTCCGTCTTGACGCAGCCTTCCGCACCTTTGTCCAGGGGGACCTCACCGTCAGTGAGTACTGCCGCAAGATGAAGGCCATGGCGGACTCCTTTAGTGAAAGTCGCCTAGAGGGGGGGTGAATAGGGCAAAACTGAAATTTACAAATATAAACACAACTACGAGACGGTTTAGCGTTAGAAATAATAATGAGTCCGAGAGAGAGGGTGCAAAACAAATCACAAGCGAATAAGGAGTGTGACACGTGGATTTGTTTTACCGAGGTTCGGTTCTTGCAAACCTACTCCCCGTTGAGGTGGTCACAAAGACCGGGTCTCTTTCAACCCTTTCCCTCTCTCAAACGGTCCCTCGGACCGAGTGAGCTTTCTCTTCTCAAATGTTTGGAACACAAAGTTCCCACAAGGACCACCACACGATTGGTGTCTCTTGCCTCAATTACAAGTGAGTTTGATCGCAATGAAGAATCAAAGAAGGAAGAAAGCAATCCAAGCGTAAGAGCTCGAAAGAACACAAGCAAATCTCTCTCACTAATCACTAGGGCGTTGTGTGGAGTTTGGAGAGGATTTGATCACTTTGGTGTGTCTAGAATTGAATGCTAGAGCTCTTGTAAGTAGTTGAAGTGGGAAAACTTGGATACTTTGAATGGTGGGTGGTTGGGGGTATTTATAGCCCCAACCACCAAACTAGCCGTTTGGTGGGGTGACTGTCGTATGGTGCACCGGACATGTCCGGTGCACCAGCCACGTCACCAAAGCCGTTGGGTTCCGACCGTTGGAGCTCTGTCTTCTGGGCCCGCCTGGATGTCCGGTGGCGCACCGGACATGTACTGTAGAGTGTCCGGTGCGCCAGTATGGGCGTTCCTGACTTCTGCGCCCGCTGGCGCGCAATAAATGCGCTGCAGGTAGCCGTTGGTGCCGTCGTAGCCGTTGCCCCGCAGTTACACCGGACAGTCCGGTGTACACCGGACATGTCCGGTGAATTATAGCGGAGCAGCCGAAGTGAATTCCCGAAAGTGGCGAGTTCAGAGCCGCGCCTCCTTGGAGCACCGGACACTGTCCGGTGTACACCGGACAGTCCGATGAATTATAGCGCGCCGGCTCTGAGAATTCCCGAAGGTGAAGAGTTTGAAGTTAATCTTCCCTGGTGCACCGGACACTGTCCGGTGCACACCAGACAGTCCGGTGCGCCCAGCCAGGGTGCCTTCGGTTGTCCCTTTGCTCCTTTGTTTGAACCCCTTTTCTTGGTCTTTTTATTGGCTTATGGTGAACCTTTTGTACCTGTAGAACTTATAAACTTGGGCAAACTAGTTAGTCCAATTATTTGTGTTGGGCAATTCAACCACCAAAATTAGTATAGGAAATAGGTGTAAGCCTAATTCCCTTTCAATCTCCCCCTTTTTGGTGATTGATGCCAACACAAACCAAAGCAAGTATAGAAGTGCATAATTGAACTAGTTTGCAAAATGTAAGTGCAAAGGTTACTTAGAATTGAGCCAATAAATATCACTTACTAGATATGCATGGATTGTTTCTTTATTTTTTTAACATTTTGGACCACGCTTGCACCACATGTTTTGTTTTTGCAAATCCTTTTTAAAGTCCTTTTGCAAAAAGTCAAAGGTAAATGAATAAGATTTTTGCGAAGCATTTTCAAGATTTGAAATTTTGTCCTCTTGTTTCAAATGCTTTTCCTTTGACTAAACAAAACCCCCCCTCAAATAAATTCTCCTCTTAGTGTTTAAGAGGGTTTTAAGATATCAAATTTGAAAGGAGCTACTTTCTCCCCTTTTTAGAACACAAAGAGATACTGTTTTGAAATTTACCATTTGAAAATTAGAGTGGTGGTGCGGTCCTTTTGCTTTGGGCTCATACTTTCTCCCCCTTTGGCATGAATCGCCAAAAACGGATACTTTGAGTGAGATATAAGCCCTTTGCTAACTACTTTCTCCCCCTTTGGCAAATAAAACATAAGAGTGAAGATTATACCAAAGACAGAGAGCGATGCGGAGCGACGACGAAGGATGAGTAATAGAGTGGAGTGGAAGCCTTGTCTTCGCCGAAGACTCCAATTCCCTTTCAATATACCTATGACTTGGTTTGAAATCCACTTGAAAACACATTAGTCATAGCATATACCAAAGAGACATGATCAAAGGTATACTTAAGAGCTATGTGTGCAAATTAGCAAAAGAAATTTCTAGAATCAAGAATATTGAGCTCATGCCTAAGTTTGGTAAAAGTTTTTTCATCTAGAGGCTTGGTAAAGATATCAGCTAATTGATCTTTAGTGTTAATGTATGAAATCTCGATATCCTCCTTTTGTTGGTGATCCCGAAGAAAATGATACCGAATGGCTATGTGTTTAGTGCGGCTATGCTCAACGGGATTATCCGCCATGCGGATTGCACTCTCATTATCACATAGAAGAGGAACTTTGGTTAATTTGTAACCATAGTCCCGCAGGGTTTGCCTCATCCAAAGCAATTGCGCGCAACAATGGCCTGCGGCAATGTACTCGGCTTTGGCGGTAGAAAGAGCGACCGAATTTTGCTTCTTTAAAGCCCAAGACACCAAGGATCTTCCCAAGAACTGGCAAGTCCCCGATGTGCTCTTTCTATTAATCTTACACCCCGCCCAATCGGCATCCGAATAACCAATCAAATCAAATGTGGATCCCCGAGGGTACCAAAGCCCAAACTTAGGAGTATAAGCCAAATATCTCAAGATTCGTTTTACGGCCGTAAGGTGTGATTCCTTAGGGCCGGCTTGAAATCTTGCACACATGCAAACGGAAAGCATAATGTCCGGTCGAGATGCACATAAATAAATCAATGAACCAATCATCGACCGGTATACCTTTTGATCGACGGATTTACCTCCCGTGTCGAGGTCGAGATGCCCATTGGTTCCCATGGGTGTCTTGATGGGCTTGGCATCCTTCATTCCAAACTTGGTTAGAATGTCTTGAGTGTACTTCGTTTGGCTAATGAAGGTGCCCTCTTGGAGTTGCTTGACTTGGAATCCTAGAAAATACTTCAACTCCCCCATCATCGACATCTCGAATTTCTGTGTCATGATCCTACTAAATTCTTCACATGTAGATTCGTTAGTAGACCCAAATATGATATCATCAACATAAATTTGGCATACAAACAAATCATTGTCAAGAGTTTTAGTGAATAAAGTAGGATCGGCCTTGCCGACTTTGAAGCCATTTGCAATAAGGAAATCTCTTAGGCATTCATACCATGCTCTTGGGGCTTGCTTGAGCCCATAAAGCGCCTTAGAGAGCCTATAGACATGGTTAGGATACTCACTGTCTTTAAAGCCGGGAGGTTGCTCAACATAGACCTCTTCCTTGATTGGTCCGTTGAGGAAGGCACTCTTCACGTCCATTTGATAAAGCTTGAAGCCATGGTAAGTAGCATAGGCTAATAATATGCGAATGGACTCAAGCCTAGCTACGGGTGCATAGGTTTCACCAAAATCCAAACCTTCGACTTGTGAATACCCCTTGGCCACGAGTCGAGCTTTGTTCCTTGTCACCACACCATGCTCGTCTTGCTTGTTGTGGAAGACCCACTTGGTTCCTACAACATTTTGGTTAGGACGTGGAACTAAATGCCATACCTCGTTCCTAGTGAAGTTGTTGAGCTCCTCTTGCATCGCCATCACCCAATCTGAATCTTAGAGTGCTTCCTCTACCCTGTGTGGCTCAATAGAGGAAACAAAAGAGTAATGCTCACAAAAATGTGCAACACGAGATCGAGTGGTTACCCCCTTATGAATGTCGCCGAGGATGGTGTCGACGGGGTGATCTCGTTGTATTGCTTGGTGGACTCTTGGGTGTGGCGGCCTTGGTTCTTCATCCTCCTTGTCTTGATTGTTTGCATCTCCCCCTTGATCATTGCCGTCATCTTGAGGTGGCTCATCTCTTTGATCTTCTCCTTCATCATTTTGAGCCTCGTCCTCATTTTGGGTTGGTGGAGATGCTTGCGTGGAGGAGGATGGTTGATCTTGTGCATTTGGAGGCTCTTTGGATTCCTTAGGGCACACATCCCCAATGGACATGTTCCTTAGCGCGATGCACGGAGCCTGTTCTTCACCTAACTCATCAAGATCAACTTGCTCTACTTGAGAGCCGTTAGTTTCATCAAACACAACGTCACAAGAAACTTCAACAAGTCCTGAGGACTTGTTAAAGACTCTATATGCCCTTGTGTTTGAGTCATATCCTAGTAAAAAGCCTTCTACAGTTTTAGGAGCAAATTTAGATTTTCTACCTCTCTTAACAAGAATAAAGCATTTGCTACCAAAAACTCTAAAATATGAAATATTGGGCTTTTTACCGGTTAGGAGTTCATAGGATGTCTTCTTGAGGATTCGGTGTAGATATAACCAGTTGATGGCGTAGCAAGCGGTGTTGACCGCCTCGGCCCAAAACCGATCCGGTGTCTTGTACTCATCAAGCATGGTTCTTGCCATGTCCAATAGAGTTCGATTCTTCCTCTCCACTACACCATTTTGTTGTGGGGTGTAGGGAGAAGAGAACTCATGCTTGATGCCCTCTTCCTCAAGAAAGCCTTCAATTTGAGAGTTCTTGAACTCCGTCCCGTTGTCGCTTCTAATTTTCTTGATCCTTAAGCCGAACTCATTTTGAGCCCGTCTCAAGAATCCCTTTAAGGTCTCTTGGGTATGAGATTTTTCCTGCAAAAAGAATACCCAAGTGAAGCGAGAATATTCATCCACAATAACTAGACAGTACTTACTCCCGCCGATGCTTATGTAAGTGATCGGGCCGAATAGGTCCATGTGTAGGAGCTCCAGTGGCCTGTCACTTGTCATGATGTTCTTGTGTGGATGATGAGTGCCAACTTGCTTCCTGGCTTGGCATGCGCTACAAATCCTGTCTTTCTCAAAATGAACATTTGTTAGTCCTAAAATGTGTTCTCCCTTTAGAAGCTTATGAAAATTCTTCATTCCAACATGGGCTAGTCGACAGTGCCAGAGCCAACCCATGTTAGTCTTAGCAATTAAGCAAGTGTCGAGTTCAGCTCTATCAAAATCTACCAAGTATAGCTGACCCTCTAACACTCCCTTAAATGCTATTGAATCATCACTTCTTCTAAAGACAGTGACACCTACATCAGTAAATAGACAGTTGTAGCCCATTTGACATAATTGAGATACGGAAAGCAAATTGTAATCCAGTGAATCAACAAGAAAAACATTGGAAATGGAATGGTCAGGAGATATAGCTATTTTTCCCAAACCTTTGACCAAACCTTGGTTTCCATCCCCGAATGTGATAGCTCTTTGGGGATCTTGGTTTTTCTCGTAGGAGGAGAACATTTTCTTCTCCCCAGTCATGTGGTTTGTGCACCCGCTGTCGATGATCCAACTTGAGCCCCCGGATGCATAAACCTACAAAACAAGTTTAGTTCTTGACTTTAGGTACCCAAACGGTTTTGGGTCCTTTGGCATTAGAAACAAGAACTTTGGGTACCCAAACACAAGTCTTGGAGCCCTTGTGTTTGCCCCCAACAAACTTGGCAACTACCTTGCCGGATTTGTTAGTAAGCACATATGATGCATCAAAAGTTTTGAATGAAATGTCATGATCATTTAATGCATTAGGAGTTTTCTTCTTAGGCAACTTAGCACGGGTTGGTTGCCTAGAGCTAGACGTCTCACCCTTATACATAAAAGCATGGTTAGGGCCAGAGTGAGACTTCCTAGAATGAATTCTCCTAATTTTGCTCTCGGGATAACCGGCAGGGTACAAAATGTAACCTTCGTTATCCTGAGGCATGGGAGCCTTGCCCTTAACAAAGTTAGACAAATTTTTAGGAGGGGCACTAAGTTTGACATTGTCTCCCCTTTGGAAGCCAATGCCATCCTTGATGCCAGGGCGTCTCCCATTATAGAGCATACTTCTAGCAAATTTAAACTTTTCATTCTCTAAGTTATGCTCGGCAATTTTAGCATCTAATAATGCTATATGATCATTTTGTTGTTTAATTAAAGCCATGTGATCATGAATAGCATCAATATCTCTACATCTAGCACAAATAGACACATGCTCAATAGTAGATGTAGAGGGTTTGCAAGAATTAAGTTCAACAATCTTAGCACGCAAAATATCATTGTTATCTCTAAGATTGGAAATTGTAACATTGCAAACATCTAATTCTTTAGCCTTAGCAAACAATTTCTCATTCTCATCTCTAAGGCTAGCAAGAGAAATATTCAACTCATCAATCCTAGCAAGTAAATCGACATTATCATCTCTAGGATTGGAAGTTGAAACATTACAAACATGAGAATCAACCTTAGCAATTAATTTAGCATTTTCATTTCTAAGGTTGGCAATAGTGTCATGGCAAGCGCTTAGCTCACTAGATAGTTTTTGACATTTTTCTATTTCTAGAGCATAAGCATTTTTAACCTTAACATGTTTCTTGTTTTCCTTAATTAGGAAGTCCTCTTGGGAATCCAAAAGGTCATCCTTTTCATGAATAGCACTAATTAATTCATTTAATTTTTTCCTTTTGTTCCATGTTAAGGTTGGCAAAAAGGGTACGCAAGTTATCCTCCTCATCACTAGCATTTTCATCACTAGAAGACTCATATCTAGTGAAGGATTTAGATTTAACCTTCTTCTTTTTGCCGTCTTTTGCCATGAGGCACTTGTGGCCGATGTTGGGGAAGAGGAGTCCCTTGGTGACGGCGATGTTGGCGGCGTCCTCGTCGTCGGAGGAGGAGTCGGTGGAGCTCTCGTCGGAGTCCCACTCGCGGCACACGTGGGCATCGCCGCCCCTCTTCTTGTGGTACCTCTTCTTTTCTCTCCTCTTGCCCTTCTTGTCGTTATCCCTGTCACTGTCACTTGATAGCGGACATTTAGCAATAAAGTGACCGGGCTTACCACACTTGTAGCAAACCTTCTTGGAACGGGATTTGTAATCCTTCCCCTTCCGTTGCTTGAGGATTTGGCGAAAGCTTTTGATGATTAAAGCCATCTCCTCATTGTCGAGCTTGGAGGCGTCAATTGGTTGTCTACTCGGTGTAGACTCCTCCTTATCCTCCGTCGCCTTAAATGCCACCGGTTGTGCTTCGGACGTGGAGGGTTCATCAAGCTCGTTGATCTTCTTTGAGCCTTTAATCATACATTCAAAGCTCACAAAATTCCCGATTACTTCCTCGGGAGTCATTAGTGTATATCTTGGGTTGCCACGAATTAATTGTACTTGAGTAGGGTTAAGGAAAATAAGTGATCTTAAAATAATCTTAACCACCTCATGGTCATCCCATTTCTTGCTCCCGAGGTTGCGCACTTGGTTCACCAAGGTTTTGAGCCGGTTGTACATATCTTGTGGCTCCTCCCCTTGGCGAAGACGGAAGCGACCGAGCTCCCCCTCGATCGTTTCCCGCTTGGTGATCTTGGTGAGTTCATCACCTTCGTGCGCGGTCTTGAGTAGGTCCCAAATCTCCTTCCACTCTTCAACCCTTGCACCTTGTTATATTCCTCTCTACTTAGAGAGGCGAGGAGTATGGTTGTGGCTTGGGAGTTGAAGTGCTCGATTTGGGCCACTTCGTCCGTATCATAGTCTTCATCCCCTACGGATGGTACCTGTACACCAAACTCAACAACATCCCATATACTTTTGTGGAGTGAGGTTAGGTGATATCGCATCATATCACTCCACCTAGCATAATCTTCACCATAAAATGTTGGTGGTTTGCCTAAAGGGACGAAAAGTAAAGATGTATGTTTAAAAATGCGGGGGTAGCGTAGGGGAATCTTACTATACTTCTTGCGCTCTTGGCGCTTAGAAGTTACGGACGGCGCATCGGAGCCGGAGGTCGACGTTGATGAAGTATCGGTCTCGTAGTAGACCACCTTCCTCATCCTCTTGTGCTTGTCGCCTTTCCGATGCGACTTGTGGGAAGAAGATTTCTCCTTCTTCACTTTGTGGTGTGAAGAAGATCTTTTCTCCTTCCCTTTGGAGGAGTCCTTCTTCTTCTCCTTCCTCTTGGTGCGGGACTCTTCTGATGAAGTGCTCCCGTGACTCGTAGTCGGCTTGTCGCCGGTCTCCATCTCCCTCTTGGTGTGATCTCCCGACATCACTTCGAGCGGTTAGGCTCTAATGAAGCACCGGGCTCTGATACCAATTGAAAGTCGCCTAGAGGGGGGTGAATAGGGCGAAACTGAAATTTACAAATATAAACACAACTACGAGACGGGTTAGCGTTAGAAATAATAATGAGTCCGAGAGAGAGGGTGCAAAACAAATCGCAAGCGAATAAGGAATGTGACACGTGGATTTGTTTTACCGAGGTTCGGTTCTCGCAAACCTACTCCCCGTTGAGGTGGTCACAAAGACCGGGTCTCTTTCAACCCTTTCCCTCTCTCAAACGGTCCCACGGACCGAGTGAGCTTTCTCTTCTCAAATGTTTGGAACACAAAGTTCCCACAAGGACCACCACACGATTGGTGTCTCTTGCCTCAATTACAAGTGAGTTTGATCGCAATGAAGAATCAAAGAAGGAAGAAAGCAATCCAAGCGCAAGAGCTCGAAAGAACACAAGCAAATCTCTCTCACTAATCACTAGGGCGTTGTGTGGAGTTTGGAGAGGATTTGATCACTTTGGTGTGTCTAGAATTGAATGCTAGAGCTCTTGTAAGTAGTTGAAGTGGGAAAACTTGGATACTTTGAATGGTGGGCGGTTGGGGGTATTTATAGCCCCAACCACCAAACTAGCCGTTTGGTGGGGTGACTGTCGTATGGTGCACCGGACAGTCCGGTGCACACCGGACATGTCCGGTGCGCCAGCCACGTCACCAAAGCCGTTGGGTTCCGACCATTGGAGCTCTGTCTTCTGGGCCCGCCTGGATGTCCGGTGGCGCACCGGACATGTACTGTAGAGTGTCTGGTGCGCCAGTATGGGCGTTCCTGACTTCTGCGCCCGCTGGCGCGCAATAAATGCGCTGCAGGTAGCCGTTGGTGCCGTCGTAGCCGTTGCCCCGCAGTTACACCGGACATGTCCGGTGAATTATAGCGGAGCAGCCGAAGTGAATTCCCGAGACTGGCGAGTTCAAAGCCGCGCCTCCTTGGAGCACCGGACACTGTCCGGTGTACACCGGACAGTCCGGTGAATTATAGCGCGCCGGCTCTGAGAATTCCTGAAGGTGAAGAGTTTGAAGT
The DNA here is from genome assembly GCA_029449295.1 of Zea luxurians. Lineage (NCBI taxonomy): Eukaryota > Viridiplantae > Streptophyta > Magnoliopsida > Poales > Poaceae > Zea > Zea luxurians. Next base: position 17,963,655 of record JAOPSE010000039.1, read on the forward strand.
TAATCTTCCACTGTCTGGTGCACACCGGACAGTCCGGTGCGCCCAGCCAGGGTGCCTTCGGTTGTCCCTTTGCTCCTTTGTTTGAACCCCTTTTCTTGGTCTTTTTATTGGCTTATGGTGAACCTTTTGTACCTGTAGAACTTATAAACTTGGGCAAACTAGTTAGTCCAATTATTTGTGTTGGGCAATTCAACCACCAAAATTAGTATAGGAAATAGGTGTAAGCCTAATTCCCTTTCACTTAGCGATCTGGGCTGCCCCGTGGAGGACCGCAACCTAGTCCTCAACATCCTTCGCGGCCTCAGTGATCGCTACACCCACCTCCGGTCGTTGATCATGCGCCAGCGCCCCTTCCCTACTTTCCTCCAGGTCCGCGACGACCTCGCCTTGGAGGAGATCACTCTGGGTGCTCAGGCTGCATCGATCTCCGGCCCAGGGTCCTCGTCCTCCTCGACAGCACTGGCGACCTTCACCCCGACCCGTCCTTCTACTCCGCCACAGTCTGTCCTTGGCCATCGTCCTCCCGGGCCGAGCATGGGCGGCGGGGGTCGGGGTGGAGGAGGTGGTGGTCGTCGCTGCCGTGGTGGCCGTGGTGGCGGCGGCGGCGGCGGTTCCGGCGGCGGTGCCCGTGGCAACGCACCAGCCTCAGGACCCCAGCAGGGTGCACCTTGGCCCACTTTCCACCACCCGTGGTCCGGGCGCATCTCCATGTGGCCGTTCCAGGGGCCAGGTTCTGCGGCTCGTCCCCCGGCGGCCATGTTCGCTGGTGCACCGCCGGGATTCACCTTGCCGCCGGGGTTCGCATTCGCCTCTTTGTCGCCCTGGACATCGTCGCCTACCACTTCGTCGTGGACCACTCCGTCGGACCCTCCTCCGTCTGGGCTGATTGGTTGGGACGCGGCCGCCCTGGCTGCCTTCTAGACTCCCACTCTGACTCCGCCGATGGGTCCTGAGTGGATTGCGGACACCGGTGCTACCTACCACACCACTCCTGACCCCGGTATACTCACCTCTGTTCGCCCTCCTTCTTCCTCTCTTCCTTCGTCCATCATGGTGGCGAATGGCACGTGTCTTCCTGTCACATCTGTGGGTGCTGCCGGCCCTCCTGGCTTTTTTTGCATTCCCGATGTTCTTGTTGCTCCTTCGTTGGTCCACAATCTTCTGTCTATTCGTCGTTTTACTGCTGATAATTCTTGTTCTGTCGAGTTTGACTCTTTTGGTCTTACTGTGAAGGACTCGGCAACTCGGCGCCCCTCCTCAGATGTGATAGCACCGGCCCCCTCTACACCCTTCGGCTTCCGCACGCCCCATCTTCCTCGTCTTCGTCACCTGACCAAGCTGTTGTTTTTGCTGCCACAACATCTCCTACCACCTGGCATCGTCGCCTTGGTCACCCCGGACGCGATGTCTTGATGCAGCTTACTCATAGTGCCACTATCCCCTGTACTAGATCACATGATGAGCATCTTTGTCATGTGTGCCAGTTAGGCCGCCATGTTCGTCTTCCTTTTTCTTCTTCCTCCTCGCATGCTACTCATGCCTTTGATCTTGTACACTGCGATTTGTGGACGTCACCTATTACCAGTATGTCTGGCTACAAATACTATCTTGTGGTGCTTGATGATTTTTCTCATTATGTGTGGACTTTTCCTTTGCGTGCCAAGTCTGAGACTTTCCCCGCACTACGTCACTTCTTCGCCTGGGTGTCCACTCAGTTTGGCCTCACCATTAAAGTCGTTCAGTGTGACAATGGTCGGGAGTTCGATAACTCCACCTCCCGCGACTTCTTTCTCTCCCACGGGATGCAGTTGCGGATGTCTTGCCCGTATACCTCCCCCCAGAACGGCAAGGCTAAGCGCATGATCCGCACGACCAACGACACCATCCGCACTCTTCTTCTCCAGGCGCACCTACCGGCCCGTTTCTGGGCCGAGGCCCTCCACACCTCTACCTACCTCCTCAACCGACTCCCTTCCACTGCGTGCCCGGCCCCCACTCCTCACCAGGCACTCTTTGGTTCCCCTCCGCACTATGACCACCTCCGTGTCTTCGGGTGTGCCTGCTACCCAAACACCGCTACCACTGCTCCTCACAAGCTAGCACCTCGTTCCACCCTGTGTGTGTTTCTCGGGTACTCCCCGGACCACAAGGGCTACCGTTGCTTTGACCTCTCCTCTCGCCGGGTCCCCATCTCTCGCCATGTGGTGTTTGATGAGTCCGCCTTTCCCTACTCCTCCACCACCACTCCACCCTCCTATGACCCTGCCCTTGACCCCTTCACTCTCTTTCCGACTGACGCGGTGGTCGAGCCTCCTCCACTTCCTCTCTTTGCAGGTACTCGCTCACCGCCTGTCGGTCCTCCTTCCGGCCCGGTGCCTTGCCCGGGTCCAGTGTTGTCGCCTACGGTGGTGTCGCCTCTCCGCGGAGCCCCGTCTCCGATCGCCCCCGGGACGAGCGGGGGTGGTGGGACCACACCGCCTACGGGGCCACCGGGAGCAACCCCTCTGACTCGCTTCACCCAACCGGTGCGGGTCTACCAGCACCGACTACCGCCGCTGGGGTTCGCACCTCCACCACCGCCGTCGCCGTCGCTGCCTCCGCCACCGCCCCCACCGGTGCCTCCTCCTCCGACAGCCACGCCGGTGGCCCAGTCCCCGCCAGGGACACCTACACCTCCACCGCAGCCACCCGCGGCACGTGTCGAGACGCCGGTGTACCATCCACCACTCCTTCACCGCGACCCGCGGCACGTCCACCCAATGGTGACGCGGCACGCGGCTAGTACCCTGTCGCCCTGGGTCCTGGCTGCTACGACCGGTGACTCGCAAGTTTCTCCGGTACCCACCTCCGTCCGCACCGCCCTACTAGACCCCCACTGGCGTCGGGCGATGGAGGAGGAGTACGCAGCGCTAGTCGCCAACCAGACGTGGGATCTGGTGCCCCGTCCGCCCGGCGCCAACGTCGTCACCGGCAAGTGGATTTGGACGCACAAGCGGCGGGCTGATGGTACCCTAGAGTGGTACAAGGCTCGCTGGGTCCTTCGGGGCTTCACTCAGCGCCCTGGAGTCGACTACGATGAGACCTTCAGCCCGGTTGTGAAGCCGGCCACCGTCCGTACGGTGCTCTCACTGGCCCTTGCTCGCTCCTGGCCAGTTCACCAGCTCAACGTCAAGAACGCTTTCCTGCACGACACCCTCACCGAGACCGTTTACTGCTGTCAGCCGGTGGGGTTCGTGGACTCCTCACACCCTGACATGGTCTGTCGACTCAACAGGTCCCTCTACGGCCTCAAGCAGGCCCCCCGGGCATGGCACTCCAGACTGGCTACATTCCTGGTGACCCTGGGTTTCGTGGAGGCCAGATCAGACACGTTCCTGTTCGTCCACCATCATGGAGCAGAGACTGCCTACTTGCTTCTCTACGTGGATGACATTGTACTCACTGCCTCCAGTCAGTCACTTCTTCGCCGCCTTGTCGACGCGCTTCAGCGGGAGTTTCCGGTCAAGGATCTGGGCGTGCTTCACCATTTCCTGGGGGTCACTGCTGAGGCTTGTCCCTTTGGACTCCTACTTCACCAGCGGCAGTACACTCTTGACATTCTAGAGCGGGCCAAGATGATTGACTGTAAGCCCTGCTCTACCCCAGTCGACACGCAGGCGAAGCTCTCTGAGGCCCAGGGTGACCCAGTCGCGGACCCCTCCGGGTACCGGAGTCTTGCTGGCGCCCTTCAGTACCTCACCTTCACCAGGCCGGACATCTCCTACGCTGTGCAGCAGGTCTGTCTCCATATGCATGACCCCCGGGAGCCCCACCTCGTGGCTCTCAAGCGCCTTCTCCGCTACCTCCGGGGCACCGTCGACTATGGACTGCTTCTTCACCGGTCTACCTCCTCTGACCTGGTCGTCTACACCGATGCTGACTGGGCAGGGTGCCCAGACACTCGGCGCTCCACCTCCGGCTACGCCATCTTCTTAGGTGGCAACCTGGTGTCCTGGTCGTCGAAGCGCCAGCCGGTCGTCTCCCGCTCGAGTGCCGAGGCGGAGTACCGTGCCATGGCCAACGGCGTGGCGGAGGCTGCCTGGCTCCGGCAGCTCCTCGCCGAGCTTCACAGTCCACTCTCCAGGAGCACGTTGGTCTACTGCGACAACGTCAGCGCGGTCTACCTCTCCACCAACCCGGTGCAGCACGAGCGGACCAAGCATGTCGAGATCGATCTACACTTCGTCCGCGATTATGTCGCCGCCAGTGCTGTTCGGGTCCTCCACGTCCCGACCACCTCCCAATTTGCTGATATCTTCACCAAGGGTCTTCCGTCCTCGACCTTCGCTGAGTTTCGCTCCAGCCTCAACATCAGTAATGGCAAGTTGCGGCTGTGGGGGATCCTATGGTGTAATGTACATCTGTGTAATGCTCGTCTCGTCTTTCCTTTTGAGTCCAGTCAGTGAACTCAGTTGCGTCGGAAGTTTAGACTGCGGGGGAGTGTTAGTGTATATGGTTAGGCCTATGTACCAGGCCCATGTAAGACTATATTGCTACCCTCTAGGGTTAGCCCATGAATTCAATCCACCGATTCTAACAGGGAGTATTTTACATTTTTAAATATTTTTTATTGTGGAGATACTTAGTTTACATATTTCTTTTTCCCTTTTTATTCTAAAGTTGCTTCTTTTATCTTTGGCAGTTGTTTTTTTAATAACTATACTGGTTTTATTGTGTGTCCTTATTTTATGAAACTTTATATTTTTTTAAAAGAGTTTTACCTCAACTTTTAAGAAAGCAAAGTGATACAGAAATCCGTTACAAGCTACAAATGTCTAGCCACAAGAAAACACAAACACATCAGATCAACCCAAAAGCATAAATTGATAGAAAAAGATAGACAATTCACTTATTTCCAAGATACTATATTTCTGCATCAAAGATAGTGCAACATAGATCACATAAATTGGGACTCTAGGAAAACGTCTCTCAATCACCATCTTATTTTTGGTCATCTATATAGTACACACAAAACATGCAAAACAATCTAGCCGATAAAGACCCTTACCCTAGAGCCAATAACTGTTGAAATCCATCAAAGAATGTGAACACATGGCAGAGCTATGCCAATTTGTGTATGATGAATGATTTACATAAGTGTGAGAGGTTTGAGGCTTTCCCGATTGAGTCATATTTTATATGTACTTGATTATGCTAATGGCAACTAGAGGTGTTTTATTGAGTGCGTTGTGCAACATATTTATTGGCTTGTGGTACGTAGGTGGAGAGCTTAGAGATGATTGATTTGAAAGTGGAAATAAAGTAGGGTATGTGTCGATAGACCACAAGCGGTGAAGGAGGAATGTCGAGGCTTCACTTAAGAGACTAGAGAAATCGAAGGACTAAATGTGATGGCTGGCATCTGGAGACATCAACAAGTGCAATAGTACATAGGGGAGTAGATCGTGTTGACCAGATCAAGACAACGGCTGATCGAGTCAAGTGGAGGCGCTGGAGGACTTGATAATCGAACGATCAATGACTGACAATGATATACATCGAGAACATGGAGGGAGTGTATTGAATATGCTAATTATGAGGGGTTTTGCTGGTTTGAGATTTAAAACCATAGAGCAAACAAATTCTTGGGTCTAGACCTCAAAATCCAGCTGGTATTCTAGCGGTAGTGTGAGAAGGCACATGGCGTCATCACAAATCTTGCATAAAGTGAAGCAAAGTCATATAAAGCTCACGACCATCGGACACATAGATCTTGAGTTGGACTATTTTGCCTCTGGTGAAGTGATTCAACTAAAATATCTAAGTGAGTATTGGAAGTGAGTACTAAATAATTAGAGAACCGTTCTTTATTTAATTTCTCACTAAAATTTTGGGTATTTAAGAAACCGACACCGGTTTTTAGAGAGAATCCGCACACATACATTTTTTAGATGATGGTTTGGATGAGATCATTCCTATACAAATAGGAATATTTGTAACAGGCACGACGAAACATTATGTCTGTGAAGTCACAGCTGCTACGTCAGGAGATGTGGCTCGGTAACGATGACATGAGGTGTATCCCCTTCTTCGTGGACCGGATTGCTTGGGAGGCTGGGCGCTTTGCTGAGGCAGGGCAGAGAATCAAGTTTGGAAGTCCCGTTGGTGAAAAATCAGAGCTGCCTCGTGTGGGGTCTCTCAATGCTTGGCAACGGCGACGCACCACGGTCTTACTCCTATGCTAGTTTTTGGGTATAGACATTGTTGGTTTTCTCCTTTGGCCTTGTGTCGCCCGTTTTGAAGAGTCAGAGCTGCTCGTTCTTTGTGTTGAGCTCGACAACGATAACCCTACATGGGCTTTATGTGTGGGGCTACCGTTGTCTAGGTTGCTTGTACACACTGTATAGTTTTTAGGCTCAATTTTCCTTAAAATTAGATCAATTTCTTGTCAATTGAGAAGCACACCTCTTGCTATTAGTCTGTTACCTTAAAAAAACACAGCGGCTGTGAGCAGCAGTTTTCCTTTGCACGCATGGGGGTGCTGCCACGTAGCAAGAGTGTTTTGCTCATCATTGCTTTGGTCAAGATCCTTCCTCCTTGGCTATTTTGTGTCTTAATCCACCAAGTCATAATGTGGACTAATCTTGGTTCTTGGCTTGGTCAATTTTATTCTGAAATACAAACTTTGGCATCTTGTCTATCCCCTGCATGCCACGTATCCTCCCTTTTCTCTTCTTCTAGTAATAAAAACCTTGGGTGCTCTACTGTATTAAATACCGGGCATTGTTCATAATGTATTGTTAAATATTTTAGACCATTACACGGCATTGACGTTTTGCATTTTCATCAAATTTGTCAGACTACACCCGGTGAACTTACGACTCCACCTTGTCCATGTGTACAATCTCTGATCTATATCTTGGTGCCATTTTCGTGGTCCCTGATCTATACTCGTCAGTGATGAGCATAACCATAGAATGGATATGACCAGCACTACCATTTCCATCCTCCTGCTCTTCCTGGTGATCCGTGTCTGCAAATCCGATGACCAGCTGGCAAGCGCAAGGCCACTGTCACCCGGCGACCTGCTCATCTCCAAAGGCGGCGTCTTTGCCCTCGGTTTCTTCTCCCCGTCCGGCTCCAACACCAGCACGAGCCTGTACGTTGCGATCTGGTTCCACGGCATCCCCGAGCGCAGCCGCACCGTCGTGTGGGTCGCCAACCGCGACAGCCCAGCCACCACATCGTCGTCCCCGACGCTCGCCATCAGCAACAGCTTTGACCTCGTGCTGTCGGACTCCCAGGGCCGCACGCTCTGGAGGACGCAGAACGCCGCCGCCGCGGCCGTCCACGACAGCGGCACTCCCCTGGCCGTGCTGCTCGACACGGGCAACCTGCAACTCCAGCTGCCCAACGGTACGGTCATATGGCAGAGCTTCGACCACCCGACTGACACCATTCTCCCAGGCATGCGGTTCCTGATGATCCACGGGGCTCGCCCCGCCGCGCGCCTGGTCTCTTGGAGAGGCCCCGCCGACCCGTCCACCGGAGCCTTCTCGTTCGGCCTCGACCCCGTCTCCAAACTCCAGCTGATGGTCTGGCACGGGGCCGAGCCGTACTGCCGCATCAGCGTGTGGAACGGCGTGTCGGTGTCAGGCGGCATGTACACCGGCTCACCTAGCTCCATCGTGTACCAGACCATCGTCAACACCGGCGACGAGTTCTACCTCGCGTACACCGTCTCCGACGGCTCGCCGTACTTCCGTATCATGCTCGACCACACCGGCACGATGAAGCTCCTGAGCTGGGACACCAACTCGTCGTCCTGGACGCTCATCTCCGAGCGCCCCACCGGTGGCTACGGCCTCTATGGCTCCTGTGGCCCCAACGCCTACTGCGACTTCACCGGGGCTGCCCCGGCGTGCCAGTGCCTCGAGGGCTTCGAGCCCGTCGCCGCCGATCTCAACTCTTCAGAAGGATGCCGGAGAACGGAGCCTCTGCAGTGCAGCAAGGCAAGTCACTTCGTGGCCTTGCCCGGGATGAGAGTTCCTGACAAGTTCGTGCTCCTCCGGAACAGAAGCTTTGAGCAGTGCGCGGCTGAGTGCAGCAAGAACTGCTCCTGCACCGCCTATGCTTACGCCAACTTGAGCAGCAGCGGTGCCATGGAAGACCAGTCAAGGTGCTTGGTTTGGACCGGGGAGCTTGTCGACACATGGAAAAGCATCAACTATGGCGAGAAGCTGTACCTCCGGCTTGCCAGCCCTGGTACGCACCGTTTCATCCTGCGCTGTTCAGATTTGTTGAGCAGAGGAACAGTTTCTCCAATGTTGGCACAGATATTCATCTAGCAATGAAACAGAAGACACCATAATGAGAAATGTACACTCAGAATTGAATTTTCATTGATTTGATTTAAAGAACACAAGCATTTTAAGTCTAATAAAACTGAATGACATTAGAGCATTTCTAGAAGATAACATTACAACTCCCCCAATGGCTCGTAGAGAGATTTTCCTACTTCGAATGGCTCTGTTTACTTCACTTATCACTAGAATGAAATGACATCTGAAATAAAAACAAACAACGACAGATATAGCTCTTCTAGTTAATTAATTACTCAGTACATTCTAACAAGTTTCACTTTGGCAGTTAAAACCAAGAGCAATATAGTAAAGATTGTAGTCCCGGTTGTAGCATGCCTGCTGCTACCCACATGCATAGCCCTTGTCTTCCTATGCAAATTCAAAGGTACAACATTAAGCGGCTTGTTTTCAACGTGTAATGTGATTGTGTATATGAAAAGAAAAGTATCAATGTCCCACCAGCAGGGAAATGGCAAAAGAAGGGAATTCAGAAGAAAGTGATGTTAGGATACTTGAGCACCTCCAATAGACTCGGAGACAAAAATGATGAATTTCCATTTGTTAGCTTCAATGACATTGTTGCCGCAACCGATAATTTCTCTGACTGCAATATGCTTGGAAGAGGAGGCTTTGGCAAAGTTTACAAGGTAATGACAGATTTAACATAATATGCATTAAAGAATTTCTAAAGCAGAAGAAAGAATTTTGGATTTCATCGTTTTCAACATCAGAAGGATGCAATCATGCAGGGAATATTGGAAGATGGCAAGGAAGTTGCTGTCAAAAGGCTTAGTCAAGGTTCTGGGCAAGGTATTGATGAATTCAGAAACGAGGTAGTCCTACTCGTCAAACTACAGCACAGGAATCTAGTCAGACTGCTTGGTTGCTGTATTCATGAAGAAGAGAAGTTACTGATCTACGAATACTTGCCTAACAAAAGCCTAGATGCCTTCCTCTTTGGTATGCAGACTCTAGATTACATATTGAAGTTCTTACATTGACAAAAAGGATATGGGTCATGACTAACAACAGTTTGGTTTTAAACTGTCTTCTTGGCAGATACTTCAAGAACACGTGTACTTGATTGGCCAACACGGTTCAACATAATTAAAGGCATAGCCAGGGGCATTCTATATCTCCACCAAGATTCAAGATTAACAATAATTCATAGAGATCTTAAAGCAAGTAACATCTTGTTAGACACAGAAATGAGTCCCAAAATATCAGATTTCGGTATGGCAAGAATCTTCGGGGGAAACCAGCAACTAGCAAACACTACACGTGTTGTTGGGACATAGTGAGTAATTCATGTACTGGTCAATGCTTGATAATGCAACTATTATACTTTAATCTAACTCAAACTGTTGAAATTGTTTAAGCAGCGGTTATATGTCTCCTGAATATGTGACAAGTGGTGCCTTTTCTGTCAAGTCAGACACATATAGCTTTGGTGTTCTTCTCTTGGAGATTGTAAGTGGTTTGAAGATTATCTCAACTCAATTTATAATGGACTTCCCAAACCTTATAGCTTATGTAAGTAGCGTGGGATTCTCAAGTTTTCAATAAACATAAACAAAAAAATATTAATTTGATAGAAAAAAGATTTACATTTTTCCAGACATGGAAGTTATGGGAAGAGGGAAATGCAACGAAATTGGTGGACTCATTGGTTGCTGAAAGTTGTCCACTCCATGAAGCTTTTAGGTGTATTCATGTAGGACTTTTGTGTGTCCAAGACAATCCAAATGCAAGGCCACCCATGTCATCAGTTGTGTTTATGTTGGAGAATGAAACCACATTGCTTCCAGCACCAAAGGAGCCTGTATATTTTTCACCAAGGAATAATGAAACTGAAGAAACAAGAAGAAACATAGAAGGTTTTCTGAATATGTCGTGTATCACAACACTGGAGGGCCGCTAGATGTTCACACTTCCACCATGTACATGTTCAAGCCTTTTATTAACCATGTACTGTAGGGTAGGTGAATTTCAGCATAGCTGGTCGTAATATATACGAAATTACAGTCTTCAAAAGGGATATATGTGAACTTACTGTACTGAACACACTGAATTGAAGCTTGTGGCTTGGAAAAAAATGTAAATAATCTAGAGGTTTGAGAATTATATGGTCAAGTGTCATAACAAAGAATGCAATCAAATTTCACATGACATTGCTTTAATCTTCAGTTGCTCTAATGCCAAAAGGTGAAGGGTGCTTAATCTTTCAGTGCAGTACCTCATATGGATTATTCGTAGATTTTTTTCATAAGATGTTATATTTTTCTATAAAGCTAGTAAACTTGAGGGGTTCTTTTTCCATTAGGCCGGTGGTCATTGGAGACTAGGCAACAGCCAAAGTTAAATGAATAAACTGTAGCAAGTTCAGAGTTGTTTTCAGCATTGTGTAACATACCTCATATGTGGGGTTTTATTCAATTTTTTTCGAAACATGCTATTTGCATAAGATGAGCAAATAATAAGTACACAGCTGATTGCAGCTGGTAACCGGCAAATAGTTTTCTTGGCCAGGTTTACCATGCCAGAAATTTAGATGATTTATCTCCAACACTAGCTGCAAGTGAAATTTAGGTTATTCAGCAAATCGCCACTGACAGGCAGAGCTCACACATTCTGCAAAAGCTTCGGATCACTCCTCTGAATATGTAGCACGCCAGGTACAGATTCATCAACGTATGGACACCACGGCACTAGAATTAGAAGCGAGAGCGAGTCAGCGAGACACCCGGGGTACCTGGCGAAGACGGCGGCCATGGGACACGGGTGCCGAACTGTGGCGGCGCGAAGCGTCAAGGGTCCGTCTAGCGATACTACGGAAGAAGGGCGGTGGCGGCGTGGTTGTGGTTCCTCCGCCTCAGCTGTCAGCCTCCGCAGTTCCGCACCGCTGAACTTCTGAAGTCCTTGAACGACACCGATTAGGTGGGCCAGGAAGGACCTCTTCCTTTCGAGCGGCCCAGTCCATCGGCGCTCCCACGATGCCCATGCCGCCATGCTCAGGAACTTTTCATAGCCGAATCTTGGCTCGAGCGAACCGTTTCGGCTGTGGCGCGTAAGCAGGGGGTTTCGCTGCTTTATTATAAGGTTCCGCTCCATTAAAAACCTCACATCTTTCGTTACGAAAAGAATACAGACCTAAATGATCGGTGTTTTGAATATTATATGGGCATTTCATGACACTCACACGACCGAAATCACTTTTACACATAAAACTTGCGTAGATTGTCCATACTCCAGCTGTGATCTGGCTGTATACTTGTTTGGATGGTTAGCTTATAGGCGTACGGTGAAGTCTTCTTAGAGATGATGTACGACCCTTTTTATTTATGTTCGAGCTTGCCTCTTGCTTGCATCCGAGGTGACCGTATAGGGACCAGGCCGCCTTGGTCGAATTCTTTGATTTTGACATACTTTTCTCTCCATGCCTTGGTTGCTTCTTGGTATCTAACAAGTGTGCTAACGACTTCAGCCATGTACACTTGGAGACTTGAATTTTAATTCTTGTGGCGTCATTGTCTCAGCACCGAGTTTTGAATTTTAATGCTTGAAGGGTGAATCATGTGCATCTGGTTTCTGTTGTATTTAGGCCCCATATGACTTCTGGTAGTTGGTCAAGTCATTTACCCTTAGTGTCATCATATAGCCCTTCTTGACTGTTATAAAGATTATTTCCCATTCGCGCTTTCTACTATTTATAGAGGATCATTTCACTAGTCTAAATTATCCTTAGATATATAGAGCTTATCCACTTAGCTGGGACCGAAATGGACCAACTCCTGAGATTTTGATCTGACGGTCACACGCTTCACACGAAGTTGCTTCGTCTCGACGCACTCTTCGCGATGATGCCACCTGCCGCCTTCAATTACTGTCGAAACAACACCACCGAGTTTTGAAGCCCAAACTCAACAAAAACTAGAAGTTGGGTGGTTTTGAGACTCAACCACCGAAATCGCAGTGAGTAGCCGCTTGCGCGTTCCCCACGTTCTAGACATGTGTCCTGCCAGTCTTCGACCACGCCGGCGACACGATCCTTTCTTCCACGTCCTCGCATTCGTGCGTGTCTCAAGTGTCATCCACCATGGCTAGTCGCCCCGCTTCTCTGGCCCCTCAGTCAAGTCCCAGTGCTAGTCCTACGTCGCTCCTGGACCATCGGCACGAACCTACATGACCTTCATCTCGTCGTCGACCACCATCACACACACACACAAGCCTGCAGTCATGGTGGCACAACACGAGCTCTTATAGTCTAGTTAGTCCAAGACTCACACCAAAGCACTATCCGTTAACAATCACTCATCATTAACCCGAATCACAAGGGATAAGTCAATATTTTGTTCGCAGGCAGGCTTTGGCTCCGCTAAAAATGGCTCCAACCACGTCTTCTCTGTAGGAGTAGCTCATCTATAGGAGTCGCTGTTTTTGCAAATTGTTTGAGGGAAATGGCTCCTCTGATATTTTTTTTATTTTGTGTATGAGTCAAAATGTTTACAACGCCATTGTTAGACATTTGCACGAACACCCTGTGCACCTAGTATTTGAAGCGCCCGCGAGGAACACTACACCGGCAACACTACGTGTGTTAGGAATATTTGCACGAACGCTCGCGCGCTCGTGGTGCACACCGCGTGCCGCCTACGTGCTCGCGCTACCACCTCCTGCGCTTGCCGCGCCCCCCCCCCCCACCCACACGCCAAGCTTGGGCATGTTTGATTCAGCTTTTTTCTGACCAGCTTTTCTGATAATCTAGCTGTCGGGAGAATCTGGCTGTGTAGAGAATCTGAATATCATTAGGATTACGTGCGGAGGAAGATAAAGTTGTCCATGGGGCTCAGGATCTATAAATTGACAGATTACTACTATTGCGACGACTCAACCGATTATATGTTTATGTTGATTTTGAATGGTTTTTACCCAAACGAATTTTATAGAAGCTGGCTGAAAAGCTGAGTGTTTGGCAGTCCGCGGCAGCTTTTGGTGGCCAGAAGCTGCGAAAAGCCGAAACAAACAGGGGCATGTCCTACCGTCAGACATGCGCCGAGATCACACCCTTTTGTTGGTCAAGCACCAACACCAGGCGAGAGAAGGGCATCATGAAGCCGCTCGAAGCCACATTTTCGGGCTCCAGCTCCCGACACCGAAAGTGACTCCTGCTCTCGGCACTGAGCCGTTTTCGGCGTGCCGTTTGGGAGGGCTCTAGCGAGGAGCCGGAGCCGAAGCCGCCGGAGAGCCCTCCCAAATGGGACATAAGTACGGTTCCATTTCTATACAGTAAGGAGGCCAGTGTCCCAATAACTATGTAATTACATTTCTAAAAATATAGCCTACTCCTAGTTGTACTCCAACTCTTGTCTCAATATACCAAGGGCAGCTCCAAATGGTAGTACCCTTGAAGAAGTTGTCAAACTATTGAGGGTGCGGAGTGCCCTAACAAACAAATCACTTACCGTTACCGTCCCTCCAGCACTGAGACGCTCGTGCTATTCATGGAGCTGTTTGTGTTTTCTCCTGTCGCTTGGGCTTCTAAATACCATTGCGAGAAGCATAGGGGCTGCTTTGGGATCGAAAGCAACGTGGTTTCGTTCTCCAGCATGAACACAACTGTTGACATGAGTGGCCTACTGTTTGGATTGTCTTGCACACACAAGAGTCCTATGTGTATGCACCTCAGAGCTTCACTTGCCGAACAACTTTCAAGCAGGGATGAGTCCACCAAATCCATTGCTCTGCCACCATTCCATAGGCTCCATGCCTGGACCAATTCAAGAAAATCCGTAGAATATCAGCATGTTTTGTTTGAATTACAAAAAAAGTTTAAAGAATGACAGCATACTTACATAGGCTAATAGGCTAGGGAAGCTCGTGGAGTGGGTGGAAGTGATCTTCAGACCACTTACGATCTCCAACAGTATGACACCGAGGCTGTATGTATCAGACATGACTGAAAAAGCTCCATCCATTGCGTATTCAGGAGACATGTAACCACTGCTTAGAAATTTAAAAACAATTAGCAGTGTGTATTAAAAAAACTGGATAGGTATAGAAAAAACAAGAGCTCTGGATGATTACTTACTACGTCCCAACAACTCGGTTAGTGTTTGCTTCCTGTTGGTTCCCTCCGAAGATTCTTGCGATACCAAAATCTGAAATCTTAGGGTTCATATCCGCGTCCAACAATATGTTGCTTGTCTTGAGATCTCGGTGCACGATTGTCAGTCTCGAATCCTGGTGCAGGTAAAGGACTCCCCTTGATATCCCTTTGATTATCCTGAACCTTGTCGGCCAATCAAGAGCATTCTTCCTCGCAGCATCTGTATACAATGGTATTATAAGCAAGTAAGCGAGCAAATTATAGTAGTAGTAGCTACGGCTAAAATACAACTAGTTTGTACATACCAAAAATGAAGGAATCCAAGCTTTTGTTTGGTAAATATTCGTAAACGAGCAGCTTCTCATCTCCATGGATGCAGCAACCAAGGAGCCTGACAAGGTTCCTGTGCTGCAATTTCGCAATCAAAACTACTTCATTTCTGAATTCGTCTATGCCTTGTCCAGAGCCCTGGCTGAGCCTTTTGATTGCAACCACTGTGTTTTCGCCCAGAATACCCTGCATGGTTTCACTTCACCGTCACTGAATTGAACAAGCAGCCTTATAATTTCCATGCTGTCACGGTTTAAAAAAAAATATTTGTTTTATTATTACCTTATAGACTTTCCCAAAGCCTCCTTCCCCGAGCATATTCTCTTCAGCAAAATTATTTGTTGCAGAAACAATATCTCCAAAGCTGAAAAACGGCAGGTCGAGATTTTCGTCGCCAAGGGTATTTGTCTCGTCCAAGTGTCCTACTATGGTCTTCTGCTGGATATCCATGCTTCGACGTTTGCCTAACAGAAATATTAGTGTTGCTGTTCAGTATGAATTACCATTGACTTTCAAGTAGTGAAGTGACTATGGTTCTACCTCTAAGCTTGCGCTTGAGCCATATCCAAACAAGGAGCATCCCCATGAGCGCAAGCAGACATGCCGTAACTAGTGGCAAGATTATTATTATCACATTCCTCTTCTTCTCAACTGCAGAAACATGCATGCTTCACCATGAGAGCATATATATGGATGATAAAACTTGCCCATGATTCATTTCAGACCGGGATACGTATGTATCTCTGCGGCTGTGCTCACCTAATTCAGACTTTGCCAACCTCAGGTAGATATCCTGGCCTTTGTCTACGTAACGAACATCCACGATTGCGTCCGTCCACATGACGCAGCCATGGCCACCGCCTCCTCCTCGGATGTCAGCGGCGGCGTAGGCCACGCACGAGCAGTTGGCAAGGCACCTCGCCCTGCACTGCTCCAGCGTCGCGCCCATGTCCACCGTCGCGTTGTCCGTGTCGGGGAGCTTCACTGCCCGCACCATCTTGAACCCGTCCGTCGTCGTCCCGTTGCCGCACTCCAGCGGCACGTTCCTCCGGCACCCGCCACGGGTCTCCCTCATGGACCACTGCAAGGGGTTCACGGGGCTGAACCCCACGGCGCAGCTGCAGAACAGCGTGGACCCCGACTTCACGTCGCACAGGCCGAACGCGCCGCACTTGGCGTAGTTGTCGCAGACGTCCCTCGGCGCCTGCGTGAAGACGTTCCACACCCGGCTGACCGGGTCCCACCCCAGCTGCTGCACCATGCCGACCTCGTTCAGCACGAGGCGGCAGAAGGGCGCGCCGGCCGCGGTGTTGAAGACGTACGCGATCTCATCGGGGCGGACGACGAGCTGGGTGGAGTACATGCCCTTGTACGACGCCGTCTCGGGGATGCCACTGAACCACAGCCCGTTCCAGGGCCCCGTTCGGTACTTCTTGACGCTGCCCTTCCACGAGACGGAGTCCAGGAGGCCGCCCCTGGTGTCCAGCACACGACGGTAGGCCCCCGGCGTCGGGTCGTTCGACGCACGCCACGACGTGAGGAACCACTCGGCGCCAGTCCGCGGGTCCTTACCGAATCTCATGCCGGCGAGCAAGGTGTTCGACGGGTGGTCGAATGACTGCCAAAGCACGTCGCGGCCGCTCTGGTCGCGCACCACTAGGTTGCCGGACTCGAGCAGCTGCGCCTGCGCCACGACAGGCGGAGCAGAAGAACTCGTCGTGTCGACGGAAGACCACGCGGTGCGGCCAGAGCCGTCGAGAAGGCGAAGGCTCCCGGTGCTGCCGATGACCAGTACACCTCCTGAGGTGTTGCTGAGGAACGTTTCACGGTTGGCCACCCAACAGATGGCCTCCGGCGACGCTGTGAACCAGATCCCGAGGTATCTCTTGGTTGGCACCCCGGTCGGGGAGAAGAAACCAAGGGTGAAGGACCCGCCGGCCGAGACCAGCGTTGCACCGTCGGTGATGTTGCTGCCGCTGTCCAGTGTGTCAGACGCGGTGACGGCGGCGGATGTTGTGAGGCAAAGGATAATGGGGAAGATCAGGGCAGTAAGGCACAAAAGTCGCGTCATTCCGGTCGCTCCTAGAGATTGACTTGATGAGGTTTGTTGCAGTAGCTATTGGCTCATGGAATGTCAGATATATAGAAAGATAAAGAGGTGCACCACATTAATACACATGGATTAGGTGAATACGAGAGTATCCAGACATGAGCTAAGTCGATTATCGGTTCTGGTTTATATTGACTATGTGCAACATGTCTCCTAGCTTATGATACGCAGGTATAAAGCACAAAGACGTTGGGTAATGCAATTGGTAAACCTTTTGTAGATCAGTCCGATCACTTATGTAGTTATGTGACAACTGATAATGTGGCTACTAGCCGCCCAATCTGCTGTTGCGCTGCATACTTGAGGCAGAGGAGACGGACACGAGCCGCTGCTGTTGTCGACCTGAAGTTACACTGAACAGCTAGATGATAATCGAAGCACAAACACAGTCGCAGAGGAACGCAGAGCTGTCAAAGGATTCAAATCACAGCAAAATACTAGCTAGTACTCCAGTTGATCAGAACAGAGAAACTGTTGTTGATCTGACAATAGTAGGCTCTGCTGTTGCTCTGAACTAGACATGACGCATGACTTGGAATTCGAGCAACAGTTCCGACAAGAGAAAAGTGAACACCAGGCTATGATGCGCCCGTCGCTTGCCACCGATCGGCGTCGACTCCATTGACGACAGTCCTTCATCAATCGATCGTACGTAGTAGCTGCTGTGCTTCGCGCCATGCCGTATATGATGTCCTCTCGCCGCTTGTCATCTTCATTGGCTCGCGGTCACAGTCATCCCCAGTGATACTATCGGCATTGCAGCAACTTGGTGTACTTGAGGAAGTAGCTACATCGTTGCTATCTCGAACGAGCCTCACGATCAAGGCTCAAGCTCCAGTGCTCCACCACCCATAGGCATGCAAGAACATTTGTGAGGGGAAAAAAGACGGATCAACAACATGTGTTCTCAGTTCTCACCATGGATGATCAGCTCATCCGTCGACACGTGTGGGAGCAGGGAGCTCATCATGCTGCTCTGACTGGATTGGTACATACGATGAATCTCCCGTTTGATGGATTGGACAGCATCGATCTAGGCCCGCTAATAGGCTGAACTGTACACTTTTACTAGGGTTTATGGGTGGATATTGATAAAGATGTTTGTTTGGGTGGGTGAGAATGAGTTTTAGAGTTAAACGGGGCGGGTTAGTGCATGTTTGCTGAGAAGAGGGTTTGAATGGCTTTTCAGAAACACTCAACACTCTTCGCTCTATGCTAGACAAGTAAGTGGGTCCAACTTTTAACCTATGCTCCATGTGTGGATTTTAAAATATTTCATACAATTTAATGGATTGTCAAACAAAGCCATTTTTAAGAAATCATGGTTAATTTTATGAAAATTTTAAGATGTGAATGCGAGGTTTTAATTTTAAGGTCGTGCTTTTAAAGTAGGGTCGTGAATCTAGCTACACTGTTACACATAAATTAGCAGATTATCATTCTTACTCGTTCCAAAAAAAAGCAATTAGTTTTGTGGAAATTTTAGTGCTCTTTGGAATGCAGGAATTTTGGAGGAATTATATATGAATTTCACATAAATCAGTTTATTTTCACAGGAAAAAAACGAAGGAAACAGAGAAAATCGTAACTAATGTGTGAACACGATGTTTTAACTTTAAGCTCTGGTTTCTAATGTGGGACCCATACATGGATCTAACTACATCGTTACACACATTAGCATATTATCAATCTTGCTTATTTTCAAAAAATCAATTATTTTGTGAAAATTTGAAGGTGTGAACGCAATGTTTTATGTTTAAGATCTAGCTTCTAGGCAGGCCAGTCGTTGAGGGAGGCGCGAGGGGGCCAGTCGATCTAGACCCCACTTCTGAGAGGGTCCACCCTAGTGCTATGAAAATGTTTGAGTCAATATATTTGTTATTTATTGGATATTATTTAAAATATCAGTAACTGTGCTATCGACTGGGAAAAAACTTTTTAAAACAAAAAATATCAAAAAAAAAAAATTAACGTCTATAATGTCTCAAGAAAGGTTGAATGGGTAACAACTTTTTATGTATTGAGAAGAAATTGTTTGTTGATATTAAAATTGAAGCTATTATAGATGATTTTGCATCTAGAAATGTTAGAAGGCATTTTAAAGTGATCTTTACAATATTATAAATGAAGACTTCTATTTTAATTAGCTACATCGTTACACATAAATTAATCGATTTTTATTCTTATTTGTTTCCAAAAAAATAATTAATTTTGTAAAAATAAAATTAAGGTATGAATATGATGTTTTTATTTTAATGTCCAGCTTATAAGGTAGGACTAGACATAAATCTAGCTATATTGTTACACACAAATTAGCAGATTATCATTCTTACCCGTTTCCAAAAAAAGATTTAAACTATGAAAATTTTAAGGTCCAAACACAGTAGTGAATCCACTATAGTGAACATGAATCTTGCATGGGTTTTTTTATGGGTTTAGGTAATGGGTTTAACCCACTAACTATGGGCGGGTTGGGTTGGCTTGAGTTATTTAGTTAAATTTATTGGGACGAGTTGGATTGAAGAAAGTGACTCATTTAAAGGGTGTTTGAGACTACTCTAGGTTAGCTAATGAGCTGTTCCACCAACTCTACCAAATTTTATGAAGCTAGAGTGGTCCTAAACACCCTCTTACATTGGCTTAGGATAGGGCTAGGTGGAGCTCGTGCATATTGATTTAGTCCACTTTTTCAATGCAAAATGAACCATAGGCTTAGTTTTTTTCTGTGTTGGTAATGTTGACTTTATAATTGTTTTCATGTCATGTGTGTATAGATTATAGATTACAGTTTCACATGCGAAACAATTTGACCTAATGCTTTGTGAAATGTCTGTCTTGATTTTTTTAGATAATGGAACAAAATCTGGTTTTCGCCTCTTTTGAGGGTAGGACAAGTTCACACACCATATAACAACTCTAACTGCTCGCAAAAGAAGGCCAAAACCGTTAGCCTAAAAGACTTAAACGCTCCCTTACTCCTCATGATTCAGCATACTCTTAAAAAAGGAAAACGATTCAATACAACACAATCCTATTAGAAAACCTCCAACCGCAATAAGCAAAAACTGCATGGCCACCATCTCCAGAAGTCGACAAGCTTTTCGTAACAAATCCACTGCATCTTCACTTCTTTGCAGCTGCGTCCATAATCTAGGCCAATGAGTTAATCTGAATAGAACATGCAAATAAGTAAATATTTGTGCTTTATTAAATACTAAGTCATTTTTACTTATCCAAATAGGTGAAAGTGCATTCATCCCTTTTGTGAGTTTTGGTGATTTGGATAACAACACATTTAAAGGTCTAACGAGTTTGCTAAGTGTTGAACAGGAAATTCAGTATGATGAACATACTTGAATAGTGTATAATGATAAGTGAACGAAGGTTCAACACGAGGTTAAATAACCAATGAGACAATGCAAATGGATATTATATGATCTCTATATTGGTTTGAATATATGGGCAAGACCCGAGAAATCACTACATACATATGATCAAAATAGAGGATGAAGTGATTAAGAGGATAGGTCAAGCCAAAGTGAATAAGATATGAGGAATCGTGAATTGGCTTGACCATATTACTATCAGTCCATATATGCTTCTATGAGAATCAAACTAGAGCTTGATTGATCTTAACGGTTATATCTAGAAGACATTCAAGCAAGGTTCACAATATTGAAGAAATGATTCTCTCAATGGATGATCAATATGATGTGACTCAAGAATGGCTTGATAG
This sequence comes from Zea luxurians, assembly GCA_029449295.1. Lineage (NCBI taxonomy): Eukaryota > Viridiplantae > Streptophyta > Magnoliopsida > Poales > Poaceae > Zea > Zea luxurians. The sequence continues at coordinate 17,984,279 of JAOPSE010000039.1, forward strand.
GGTGAAGATAGCAAGGAAAGGGCTTCGAGGAACTAAGCGAAGGTGAAGGCCAAGCGACGGCTTGTGGACCGAGGTACCATGGCTAAGGTGAAGAAGAGAGTACTTGCACTAAGTCGATGAACTAATCAGCTATGAAGAGTTATAACATGTTGATGCATCAGTACAGTGACTTGAAGCCATGATTTGAACTCACATATGGTGATATGGTACAAGTCACATGGTTTGATTTATGTTTGCTTCAAAAGGTGAGACAAAGATGTTTGTGATCCTTATGAAGCAACGCCATGGAGAAATCACACATGAGACACCAATGACTCAAGGAGTTTACTTAATTATATTTTATTTAACTTGAGTATAGGAATCGTCGTACTATAAAGAGGGATCCAAAAAGAAGGTAGGTGTTTGCCAAAGCTCAAGCCTCTATATTCAAAAGCTATTTTTTGAAAACCAAAAATCTCTTTAAAATTCTATGGTTGACCGTGGTTAGGTTTGAGAAACCTAGAGTGTTCTTGTTGAAAAGCAGCTGAACTTCTTAAACTGCAGCTGAGCTTTTCAGCTCAGCTGAACTTCAGCTGAGCTGAGCTTCTTCAGCTGCAGCTGAGCTTTTTAGCTGAGCTGAACTTCAGCTGAGTTGAGCTTTCTCAACTCCAACTGAATTTCAACTTCAACTGGGGTCCAGGCAGGTTCAACCGGGGTCCAGGGCAAGTTCAACCGGGGTCCAGAGAGGTTCAACCGGTGTCCAGGGAAAGTTCAGCTGGGATATTTTCCCCGGACCTCACTGGTCAAAACTGATTGAACCGGTCCTAGGGGAGGTTCAACCGGTGTCAGGGTCACCTGACCGGTCTGACCTCCTGACTGGCAGACTGACTGCCAGTCTGACCCCCAGGCGGTTGAACCGGCCCTAGGGGCGATTCAACCGGTGTCAGGACCTGTTTTTGCAGTCTGACTTGCAGTCTGCCAGTCTGACTGGCAGACTGTCTGTCAGCCTGCCCCAGGCGGTTGAACCGGTCTTAGGGGTGGTTCAACCGGTCTTGGTCAACTTGACCAGTCTGCAGGTCAGTCTGCTAGTCAGTCTGACAGTCAGACTGGCAGACAGTCTGCCTTGTAGGAAACGGGTGACGCCTAAGAGGGGGGGGTGAATTAGGACTTCTAAAACTTTTACTTAACTAGACCACAATTAAATCCCTAGAGCAAAACCTATGCAAATAATCAAAACTAGAATGTGCAACCTAGGTTTTGTCTAAGTGTTGCTATCTCTACCGCAAAGGCTAAGTTTCAATCTACACTAAAAAGGTATGACTACAAGGTTGAAACTTAAATGCTTAATATAAATGCGGAATGTAAAGAGCTAAGTAGAGAAGCAAACTCTCGTGGATGACGCCGGTATTTTTACCGAGGTATCCGGAACCACGCAAGGTCCCGACTAATCCTCGTTGGTGCCCCTACGCAAAGGGAAGCCCACGCGAGGGCCAAGCACCACGGTCGAGTAACTCCGTAGAGAGCCGTGGGCCTTCTCCACGCGCAAGTGGTGCTCCGCTTCCGGCTCCTCTCGGACGCTCCCCACCGTCTCCACTATCGAGCTTCCGGCCGAAACACCGCGGGCCTCGTTCCCTCCGGTACACGGTGGCGGCCGTGACACAAACACGGTTGTCACGGTCTCGCAAGACTCTCGCCCCACTCGGTACAATTACAATGACTCACGCAAGAGCCGAGGGGTTGTGTGGTTTTACAAAACTCACTCAACTAACTAGGGTTCACCTAGAGCAAGCGCTAAAGCGGTCTAACTAACCTAAGCACTTCGCAAAGTACCTACGCTAATCACTGAGTGATTCTATTAAGCACTTGGGTGTTTGAGCTCTTGGAAATGTGCACTATATGCCTTGGTATGTTGCTTGGGCTCCCACACTTGAGAATGGCCGGTTGGAGTGGTATTTATAGCCTCCACACCCCAAACTAGCCGTTGGACAGAAAGCAGCAACTTTCTGTCGTCGGGTGCACCGGACAGTCCGGTGCACCACCGGACACTGCACAGTAGATGTCCGGTGCACGCCATGTCAGCCGACCGTTGGCGCCTGTAGCAGTCGACCGTTGGATCCGACCGTTGCCGTCTGCCCATGGCACACCGGACAGTCCGGTGCACACCGGACAGACCGGTGCTACAGCCAGAGAGCGCCTGTGTGTGGCCTCCCTACGCAGACTGTCCGGTGCCTCACCGGACAGTCCGGTGCACACCGGACATCAATGTCCGGTGCGCCACCAGGCGCTGGCTGACAGCCCTCATCTTGGATTTCTTCGCTGATTTCTTCGGGCTTCTTTGTTCTTGAGTATTGGACTCCTATGTATCTTTTTATGTCTTCTTTTGAGGTGTTGCATCCTCATTGCCTTGGTCCAATTCTCTTCGCATCCTGTGAACTACAATCACAAACACTAGAAAACTTATTAGTTCACGGATTGTGTTGTTCATCAAACACCAAAACTCAATTAGCCAAATGGCCCGGGGTCCATTTTCCTTACAATCTCCCCCTTTTTGGTGATTGATGACAACACAACCAAAGCAAGCAAATAATACAAGTATTTGAGTGAAAATATGCAATCTACTTGCTAAGATGCATGATTGTCCCCATAATGTGAAATTATGGACTTAAGCCTCCCCCTAACTCCATAATTCACTTACTTCTTATTTTTGGACCAAATAACCAAAACCACTTGAAAAGCCATTTGAAGATATAAAATTTTAAATTGGTGTGGTGTTTGGTGTTTGATATAGTTTCCATTGCTTTGGTCCCTAAACTTCTCCCCCTTTGGCATCAACCACCGAAAAGGAAGACATTAAAAGCATGTAGGAAGTAAATAAAAGCTTGCCCTCAATCAAGAATTGTATCAAATGATATCACTAGAAGGATATTAAAACAAACCATATGAATGATACCAGTTGAAAGGAACTCCCCCTAAGTGAGTGTTCTCTTTAGAAATAAGTTTTCTCCCCCTTTTTAGAGATGAAGAAATACTCCCCCTGACAGAGATCCTCTACTTAGGAAAAAGCAGGTGAAAATTAGAGGTGCAAGACATGATTTGAAATGACTAACTTCCCTTATGCATAGGTAACAGAATATGAGTTAACTACTTATGCATTTTTAGCAACATGGAAGCATATGATATGAAATATAGTCTAATCAAATATTGGAGAAGACATGTAAATAATACTGAATGTAGTCTCAAAAGATACCAATTGAAGATCAATGGCGAGCTTGAGAGACATGAGAGTTCTTGGAGATTTTGCAGTGGAAGATTGTTGTCTTTCTCCGGGGACTTCATTTTCCTTACAATGAGACTATCACATGAAATAGACTTGAAAAGGTGTTAGTCTCAAAGTGTTAGATTATAGAGTAACCTCCCCCTAAAGGTGTGCATACAAGTTTTGAATGCTTGTAGGAGACATGCACGATTTGATATCAAGAGGGGCAAATTATCCATAATCCTAACTTTGGCACATATAGGCTAAATGATACAACTTGTAGAAATCAAAATTTTCAATTGATGCATCATTTACTATGGTGTGATATAAAAGCTATGTGCCGAGCTTAAATAAACATTTTAAGCCATGTAGGTTTGCTCAAGTATATGAATTAAAAACAAGCAATCCTACCATATGATTTACCTAATATGCATGATTTTAAACAAAAGTACATAACAAATGTAATACTAGGCAAGAAAGGTAAACTAGATAAAAGGTAAATAGATACGCATATCTAAAAACGAAGAATACAATAAAACTAGTTACCTTAGTCATGGGTGGGAAATTTGGGTCCAAAATTTTCACTAACCCACTTGGCAATGAACTTGATCCAATATGATGTATCCCATGATATACATCCCAATTTAGCCAAGTCTCCAAATTTCCCGATGACCTTTGGTCCACTCACTTCCCTTTCGGGATCCAAACCTTCTTGGTGCTTTTCATGGTTGAAATTATTTCCTTTGGCACCCAGATGCGTTTGGCCCCCTTTCCTTTGTTGGCTTGCTTGTTGGCCTTGATTGCTATCACCTTTCCATTCTTCTTCTTTTTGATTAAGTATGGTGTAGCAGTCTTTTTATCCACCTTTTTGATGTAGGTGTTGGAGATTTTGCTTGATGGCTTTTGCTTGAGCTTTTGCCTTTGTTTATCCCCGGTCATCGCCTTGCATTGGAAAGACTTGTGGCCTTCCATGTGGCATAGCCTACAAATCACAGTTTCTCCCTCTACAGGCTTGTTCACTCCCGCAGTGGTGTTATCCTGTGGAGGTCGGATTTGTTTGGCTTTGCCTTTCTTGTCATACAAAGTCTTGCCAAGGCGAGCCACTTCTTGCTTTAATTGTTCATTTTCCTTTGCAACCTCATCCGAACATGTCTCTACAACACTATTCTCAACAACGACTTGGTTGCAGGGGTTAGAATCATCAATTAAATCAAAGCAGGAAGTATAAGCATCTTTCTTAATTATTTCAGGTATTTCAACTAAAGATGCTTCTGGGGTGCTACCAATGTTTTCAAGCTTAGTAGTTAGCTCATTATTGTGTATGCTAAGAATTTCCATTTTTTCTAGCAAATTTTCAATAGCTTCTTGGGAGCTAGCTAACTTAGGGCCCGTTTGGCACAGCTCCAGCTCCTGATTCTAAGCGAGGATCTGGAGGAGCCGTGCCAAACGGGTATTTTTTTAAACTGATTCTCGTGTGGAGCCGAAAGATTGGGAGTCGTTTTTGTGAAGAAAGGTGGGATCTAAAAAAACCTGCTCCACCCTCTCTTAAAACAGCTCCTCAACCAACCAAATATGGACCTCCTCTTAAAGTTTGATCGAAATTACCCGCAATTGCCATTGGACAAAAACATAACGAGCCAATTTATGGATTAAACATTTGAGACCATTTTATGCATTACTATGATGGGAATATTTTATATGTTATTTTTTCATAATATTTTTCCGTATATGCATCCTACTTATTGGTTTGTAACAAAGTTGAACCGCAAAGAGTAAAACAGACAATCGCCACATACCACCAACTCTCAGCAGACAAGAACAAATTTACTTACCAAACGGTTTTAAAAATGATTCTGATTCTCTAAGAGAATCAAGAGGATCAGCTCCTCACGAGGATCAAGATCTGGAGCTAAAGAAGCAGGAGCTGGAGCTTTGCCAAACGGGCCCTTAGCCTTAAGTTTTTCATTCTTTTTAATAAGGCTATCATCGGTAGCAGTGGATGGAGCACTAGATTCTAATAGCTCAATTTTAGTTGATAGCTCACTATTTAAGTTTGCAAAAGTTTCAAATTTTTCTAGCAAACATTTGTAATCATTTTGAGAGCTAACCAACTTATTTTTCAAAGTTTTAAGTTGAGCTTTTTGCTTAGTGCAGACATCCTGGAAAAATTCTACGGCTTCCGCAAGCTCATCTAGAGAGGGCTTTCCCTCACCTTCATCATCACTACTATTTTCATCACTAGAGGATGGAATGCTTTTGTTACCTCTTGCCATAAGGCATTTGTGTGATGACCGTGATGAGCGTGATGAGGACCGGTGGCTGCGCGTCCTTGGAGGTTCATCTTCACTTGAAGAATCATCCCAAGTTCTAACACTTGTTAGCGCCTTGCCTTTGCTCCTCTCCTTTTTGGGTTTGGCCATATTTGGACAGTTGTCCCTGAAGTGGCCCTTCTCCCCACATGCGAAGCATCCTCTCTTCCTTTGCTTTTTCCTGTCAATATTAAAGAGAAGATCCTCGACCTGCAGGGGCACACCCATTAGGTTAATCTTGCGAATCATCCTCATTACCTTTCCGACGCGTCGGATTGTTTCTTCGTCCTTGGAGGATAATGTGCATGGTTGATTATCTTCATCATCATCACTTTCTTCTTCTTCCTCTTCTTCACTTGAGGAACTTGGAGTGGGAGCCTTCTTTTTGCCCTTCCTTTCATCACATGCAAAAGCATATGGCCTTGAGGAAGTTGGCTCCTCTTCCCGACTCATTTTTCGTGACATCTCAAAAGCCACGATTTTCCCAATCACGATGGTCGGGGTCATGTTGCTTAAGTCCTCCATGTTGTGAAGGATGGTGATGATGCTCCCATATCTTTGTTGAGGTAGCAGGGAGATAATCTTCCTCACAATGTCCGCATCACCTAGCTTATTAATGCCAATAGAATTGAGCTCATTGATTATTAAATTCAAACGAGAATACATGTCTCTAACAAGCTCATCATCTTTCATAGCAAAAGAATTATACTCATTTAAGACTAGGCAATGTTTTTGCTCACGGACATTGGATGTGCCGTCATGGAGCTCATGCAATTTTAGCCAAATCTCATTAGCAGTTTTCAAGGTAAATACTTGATTAAAAATATCCATGCTAAGAGATTCATACAAGCAATTTTTTGGCTCTAGCATTTAAATGGATTTCTTTTTCCTCACTCGTGGTGGGTTTCTCGGGATTCTTGAGGGGTTTCATCCCGTCACGAGTGACTCTCCAAACACCTAGATCAACGGCCTCTAGGTAACAAGCCATTCTAGCACTATAATATGGGAAGTTAGTGCCGTCGAAGTGTGGTGGCCTATGGGTATCCATCCCTTCCTCTAAAACGCGTTGGCTCTTTTAGCGGTGAAGCTAAAGCGTTTCAAATGAGCCAAACCGGGCTCTGATACCACTTGTAGGAAACGGGTGACGCCTAAGAGGGGGGGGGGGGGCGAATTAGGACTTCTAAAACTTTTACTTAACTAGGCCACAATTAAATCCCTAGAGCAAAACCTATGCAAATAATCAAAACTAGAATGTGCAACCTAGGTTTTGTCTAAGTGTTGCTATCTCTACCGCAAAGGCTAAGTTTCAATCTACACTAAAAAGGTATGACTACAAGGTTGAAACTTAAATGCTTAATATAAATGCGGAATGTAAAGAGCTAAGTAGAGAAGCAAACTCTTGTGGATGACGCCGGTATTTTTACCGAGGTATCCGGAACCACGCAAGGTCCCGACTAATCCTCGTTGGTGCCCCTACGCAAAGGGAAGCCCACGCGAGGGCCAAGCACCACGGTCGAGTAACTCCGTAGAGAGCCGCGGGCCTTCTCCACGCGCAAGTGGTGCTCCGCTTCTGGCTCCTCTCGGACGCTCCCCGCCGTCTCCACTATCGAGCTTCCGGCCGAAACGCCGCGGGCCTCGTTCCCTCCGGTACACGGTGGCGACCGTGACACAAACACGGTTGTCACGGTCTCGCAAGACTCTCGCCCCACTCGGTACAATTACAATGACTCACGCAAGAGCCGAGGGGTTGTGTGGTTTTACAAAACTCACTCAACTAACTAGGGTTCACCTAGAGCAAGCGCTAAAGCGGTCTAACTAACCTAAGCACTTCGCAAAGTACCTACGCTAATCACCGAGTGATTCTATTAAGCACTTGGGTGTTTGAGCTCTTGGAAATGTGCACTATATGCCTTGGTATGTTGCTTGGGCTCCCACACTTGAGAATGGCCGGTTGGAGTGGTATTTATAGCCTCCACACCCCAAACTAGCCGTTGGACAGAAAGCAGCAACTTTCTGTCGTCGGGTGCACCGGACAGTCCGGTGCACCACCAGACACTGCACAGTAGATGTCCGGTGCACGCCACGTCAGCCGACCGTTGGCGCCTGTAGCAGTCGACCGTTGGATCCGACCGTTGCCGTCTACCCATGGCACACCGGACAGACCGGTGCACACCGGACAGACCGGTGCTACAGCCAGAGAGCGCCTGTGTGTGGCCTCCCTGCGCAGACTGTTCGGTGCCTCACCGGACAGTCCGGTGCACACCGGACATCAATGTCCGGTGCGCCACCAGGCGCTGGCTGACAGCCCTCATCTTGGATTTCTTCGCTGATTTCTTCGGGCTTCTTTGTTCTTGAGTATTGGACTCCTATGTATCTTTTTATGTCTTCTTTTGAGGTGTTGCATCCTCATTGCCTTGGTCCAATTCTCTTCGCATCCTGTGAACTACAATCACAAACACTAGAAAACTTATTAGTTCACGGATTGTGTTGTTCATCAAACACCAAAACTCAATTAGCCAAATGGCCCGGGGTCCATTTTCCTTACATGCCTGACCTGCCAGGGGCGGTTCAACTGCCCTAGGGGGTGGTTCAACCGGTCTCAGACAGAAAAATCTGCCCAACGGCTAGTTTTGAGCTCCACCTATATATACTCACTCCTACCTCTCTCCCCACACATAAGAGCACGACCCAAACCCCATTTCTAACTTGAAGAACACCTCCCACTCTCTCTCGCACATCTCTTGCCTCTCCCATTTCAAATCTTTGGAGAGAAATCTTTGAGTGAGTTTGAGAGCTACTGTTTTTGTGCTTCATCTCCAAATCTCTCTTGCTCTTCTTCATTCGAGCTTTGGTACTACATCGAGTTCTTTGTGGATTCATTACTCTTGGAGCTTCTAGCTCCTAGACGACTAGGTGTCTCTTGTGAGTCTCCAAATCTTGTGGAAGATCATAAGAAAGTTTGTATTACCCGCTCGTTTGAGCAAAGATTAGTGTGTGAGCTTGACCTTTGTGGTCGGCAAAGGGAGGATTAGGGTTGAAAGAGACCCGGCTCTTTGTGGGCGCCTCAACGAGGAAGTAGGGCACCTTGGTGGTGTGACCGAACCTCGGGATAAATCTTGTGTCTCTTGTGTTCTTGTTCATTGTGCTTATTCGTGTTCTTCGTTCTCTCACCATTGTGTGGAAGATTTGTTTATATATTTTTGGTGTGTGGATTTTGAGAAGTGCCCTTCTCAGATCTACTACTTTGAACCCTGTGGATCAACTAGAACATCTCATTTCCAAAGTTAACTAGGTGAATTTCGAGATCAATTCAGTTTTACCCAGTTTGCTTCTAGTTTTTGTTAAAAAAGTTTTAACTTGCCTATTCACACCCCTCTAGGCAACTTTCAATTGGTATCAGAACCTAATCCTCGTTCTAACGCTTAACCGCGTGAGGAAAAGATCATGTCGGGGGGACTAAGAAACGAAAGTAGTTCTAAGCTTGAAAAAGTTGAGGTTGCCTCAACTTCATCTTTTGGTGCAGATGTTGATCCTAGGGCAATAGATCTTGCCATGAGAATCGCCGAAAGGATGTTCCTCAAAATGAAGGAAGATGAGGCGAAGAACAAAATTGAAGAAGAAAATGATCGATGGAGACCAAACGATGAATCCACCTCTTCACAAGGTTCGTCTTTCAAATCCACTTCTCATATGTGCTTTATTGCTAATGGGAGTGATAGTGAAAGCGAAAGAGAGGATGAGGAGGAGCAAGAAAGTGATAATGAAGATGAGGATGATCTTCAACAATTCTTCGCTCAGCTAAGCAAGAAACATCGGATGAGCTTGCTCAAACTCATGAAAAAAGCGGAAGAACAAAAAGAAATGCTTCATAAGCAAGAAGACTTCCTCATCAGAAAAATCGAAGACTTAGAGAAGTTGACCAAAGAGCATGAGAAGCTAAAGTGCTCTCATGATGATTTGGTCCAAAGGTATGAAGACATTTCAATTGAGCAAATTAAAGTTGTTAATCATTCATCATATATTGCTCGATTAGAAAATAAAAATGCTATGTTCAAGAACACGATAGAAAGGCTAAATATTGAAAATCTAGCTTTGCAAGAAAAACATGATATGCTTGTGTGCTCTCATAATAAATTTATGGATTCACATATCATGTTAGAAATGGCTCATGAGGTTGTGTTAACTAATTTTAAATCATACCAACCTCACATATGCACATGTACTCAAGTAGAAACTATATTATCATGTGCTAACAAATGTTGCTCTCAAGAAAGCCAATCTTCCATTGAGCTAGAAATTTCAGGAATTAGTGATATTTCTATCACACAAGAAAATAAAGAGCTCAAGGAAGAAGTTGGAAGGCTAAGAAGGAGCTTAACTATTTTGAAGGGAAAGTGTCATGCTCAACCTTCTCAAAATAACCGTGATAATATGGTGAAAAAGCTTGAGAAGGGGACAACCGTAGCATGCACAAAACCCCTTCAAAAGAATACCAAGCTTTCCAAGAAGGACATGAGCAAGACTCAAGGTGAGAAAATTAATGCTCATATTATTTGCTCTAACAATGTACCTATGTGCTTCAACAAAGAAAGATCAAAGAGAAGCGATAGGAGGTGCTATGTATGCAAGGAGAAGGGCCATGAAATTGATTCATGCCCCCACATGAAGAATCAAGACCTTGCACGATCAAGAAAGATGACCATAAAAAAGGATGAAAGCAAAAGGCAAATGCATTGCAAGGACAAGCATCGCATTTGCTACAATTGCCGTGAAAAAGGTCATCTATTCAAGGTTTGTCCCATGAGTGAGTATCCTAAGCCTACCATGTCAATTCATTCATATTCACTTAGGAGGCCCAAAAATGACACTTGTGCTAGAAAGGTAAGTAGTTCACCTAAAACTAGCACAAAGGCCATTTGGGTGCCTAAGTATTTATTAGCTAACCTTGGTGGACCCATCCAAAAATGGGTACCAAAATGTACTTAATAAGTTTTGCAGGTACCTAGAGATGATATGAAGCTTTGGGGTGCTTGAGCGGTTTAACTCAATTCTTATCTTAAGCTATCAATCTTACATTGCCTATCCTTTAAGATTGACCCAAAGATGAATTGAGTTGTTATATCACTAACTTCATATTCATCTCTAGCAAGAACTTGTGTTGTAGGGAATAAGGATTAATTTTTGTAGGAATCAAGCAAAAGGCCTACAACTATAGGTTATCCAAAGGATGGTATCAATTAATTCTTAAGTGCACATTGCTTTTAATTGGTATATTCCTTTGTGTCTTTTGTATCCACATAGGAAAAATGAAGCACTTGAGAATGAACTTAATAGATTTTACCTTGCCTTGGAAAAGATCCAATTATATGGTAGATTGCAAGTTTATATGTTTAAATCGTGACAATCTACATGCTTTAAATTGGTTGTATGTGTCTTGTGGCATATTTCAAATTGATTATGGTATTATTGCCATGACCTAGACATAAAGAGGATTATCCCATGTTCTTAAATGAATAGAGTGCTAAGTAAGAAATTCGAATTCTTAAAGCACTTACCAAAAGGGAAATTCTCTATATGACTAGAGTTGTGAGACTAATGTTTTTATCTAAGTGATTTATGTAGTTTCACAACATGAGAATGTGTTTCCCAAATGGAGTGTGCCATTCAACATTCAAAGAAGATTGAACCAATACTATGTGAAGTATTCATTCTTGTTTAAATTGGTTTTGAGTCTTCTACATTAATCACTCACCATGCTATGAATTAAACTTGCCATGTAAAACTTAATTAAATAATCACACTACTTTCATCTTTTTTACAATTGATGTTATGCATGATGCTTGTAAGGGTAATTTAGTTCATATCATGAGGTTTCCTTGTTTTAGTAACCTTCCTGTCATTCATATACTAGAGGTTGCTAAATAGGAAACTATTGCTTGTGTTACTAATACAATCTCTTTTAAGATATTTCGTGGAAATTCATAAGTAGAGATTGTGCTCTTTCAATTGATAAAATCACAAGCTTTAAAGGTTAATCTTCACCTAAAAGAAAGATTAGGAATGCTCAAGGCAAAGGTATGGAACAAATTGCTTTAATTGGTAGTTGATCAATAATAGTTCCTTCCAAGTGGCATTCTTTCAATTGGTAATAATCTATTTTATGGAAAGAAATGTCAATATGAAGGTTAAATTCCTTTTGGCTTAAATTTGTAAATTGGTGCATATTATTAATTCACTCATCCATGTGCATTAATTTAAAAGGAATTTAATTTATGCTTTTATGCATCATAAATGATGATTTATTTGACATTCATATATAAATATCATCATTCATTAAATACTTCATTATACTACTAATACCTCTTTTAAAGTGTTTTTTTACTAGTTTTAAAAGGAAAAGAGATAACAAGCTAAAGAAGGAAGTCTCCACAATTGAAGAAAAGAAAAATACTTAGATGACACCATCTCATATAGTAAGATCTTTCAATTGATATAACAAATGGTACATTCTATATGGTGGTAAGTATTCTTAGACATAAGTTAATTCATTGCAAATTTTTCATGCCTTGACCAATATATGTAATGTACTCCTCTTGAGAATCTTCATTGAATTGAAAGTGCATTTGATAAGTCATTCAAATACTTGATGCACATATCTAGTGGGAGCACATTATATATATCTTGTGTCGTAGAGAATAAGTTTCCCTTGAGTAAGCTATACTAAGACAATCCAAAATGGTAAATTTGTATCTCATTCATATGGATTGTAATCTTTGTTTTCTAAATAGCTACTCTTGATGCAGTTTAAAATTCCCTTATCGTTAAATCTAAAAGTGAATAAGAATCTTTTTGTTGATATTCATGACATACATATGCACTAACATGGATATGATTTTTAAACTGTAAAAGGTACAATTAGTGATCCATTCTCTCTAAAATTTGGAAACCCGTATTTTCATATCTTAGAAATCTACTTAAATCGGTATCCATATGCTTCACATTGAATTGGATCACTAAGTTGTAAATTCCATGCATAACTTGTCTTCATGTTATGAATGCTTGTGTGACTAACCTTGATAAGCTAGGTGCACCCAAGGTCAAGCTAGGTTCATCATCGAGAAGGCAACACAACAATGTATCAAGAAAAGGAGAAAAGGCTCCTATTCTTAACTCTTGCTTTTATCTGTGTGATTAAATATTGACTTGAAACCATGTAAGATGGTTGTCAAGTATATGTGGGTGCCTACACAAAGAGAAAGGCCACAATAAGGATTGTGATCACTCCTTCAATGGATCAAGTTGGGTGCTCGATAATGGATGTATAAATCATATTTGGAGATAGTAGCAAGGGTGGTAACAACTGAATCTCAAGTGCATATTATTTTCAAATCTTATATCTTTTGTGACTTTTGTAGCCACTAAGGAAGAAGAAGCACTTGAGGATACACATCAGTTGTTGATTATGAAATAAAGGTCTAATTGGAAGATAAATGAATATTATCATATGGTCAACAAATCCAAAACTCTGTGATGTACTCTCTCTCTAGTTAATTTGGATTTGATTCTTCGATATTAGACACTCACCATAATATGGATTAAGTCAGCCCTTTAGACTTTATTGAATAACCATGCATATTATCCATATCATTCAAAATATATTGTGCTTAAGGGCTCAAGGGAAATTTAGTCCATATTATGAGGTTTTTCTGTTTTTAGCAACACGCTTGTCTTTCGCATATAAAGGGTTGCTAAATAAGAAACTAATGCTTGTGCTACTAATGCCATCTCTTGTGTTGAGTTTATCCATAGAAAATCTATGTTAAGAGATGGTACTTGTTTTAAATTGGATAAATCACAAGCTTAAAGGATACTATTCAACTAAAGTAAGATGAAGTTGATAAGAGGCCAAGGTATGAAAACTTCCTCTCCTTCAGTTGTTTTAGTATTCTATCCTTAGTGGGATGTACCATAGTATAGGTTAATTTCCTTGCATTATAAAATGTTCAATAGTGCATATAACTTTGACATCAACTATATGTGTGCACTAATTTAAAGGAATTTAATCTATCCTTTTGGGTTTCAAGAATGATGATTCATTCTCCATCCACATATAAGGATTATCATTTGTGAAACCCTCCCTTGTGTTTCTAATGCTCTCTTTTCTAAGTGTTTCAATAAGGTCCTTCCAAGTGCTTTCAAGATGGATTCAAAATCTACGGATATAAGAGTCTTGGTTGTTTCAATCATTGAGTTTCAATTGATCTCATATCAAAAATGATCGAATCAAGAAAAGATGAAAGAAGTTCAAGATCACTTGGTTGGATGAAATCGTAAAGAGAAAAGAGATCACAGTGATTCAAGAAGGGAGTTACATTTTTTTGTCAACCAAATAATGAAGATGCAATGACATATTTATATGATATCCTTCATTATGAGGTTTGAGGTTCATATTAGCATGCTCTACCCTTCAAGATTTCAATTGATATACTTTTAGTTCTTAAACTTTTAATTGGTATAATTTTCATCATCTATGTAAAGCATGTTATGTTAAACCAAGATATAGTGCAAACATCTCCTTTAACCTCGTATTGTTGATGTGCATAAGTGTACTTTGTGTACTCTTGCATGCACAAATTGATGGAGAGTTTAGCCTATATCTTGTGAGACTAATGATTTCTTTCAAGTTCATGTTGTGTAGTCTCACACCTTGGAGAACATCAAATGAGGATGAGTGGTTCCAAGGAAATGATCAAATATTTACCACATGTCACCCCATGGATTAGTTCTATTGGGGAACGATATGTGTTCTCTAGCATAAATTCAATTGTTTCAAATATATTATGCCTTGACCAAGATATATGATGAACTCCTCTAAGAATCTTAATTGAATCAAGTGCATGTTACAAGTAATTCGAGTACTTGATGCATACATTTAGGGGGAGCTCATTCTATATCTTGTGTCCTTAAAGACTAACATTTTCTTTTAGTGAATTTGTGTAGTTCTTTGAAGAGAATGAGTTTCTCTTGATTGTTTAAAGAGGATAAGTTTCTCTTTGAAATGTCAAGCCTATCAAAAGCTAAGATGGAAATTCATGATTATAATGGAGACCATGTGGCGTAGAACAAAGGTGTGTCACTCCATGAACTATTGTATTACATTTGTGTATCTAGGCTCTTACATGCTAGTGTGTGCATGTATATGCAATATCTTAAGTCACATCATAAGGTTGCACTTGTGGTCATGATTAAAGAATCTCTAGATATTTGATTAATACCTCTTGTGGTGATATCATAAGTTAGTCTTAAGTCATCTTAGTGAGGTATGAGTCAAACATGCTAACTTCTCAAGAATCTTGGCTTAAAATATTGCATATCATGTCTATTAGTATACCTTTTGATTATGAGCAATTCCTTCAATTGGTGCAATTTCATATTTTCATATTGTCGGCGTTTCGAGACCGGGGGGTCCCTAAGCCGACGAGTGAGTGTGCCGCGTGCCCCAGCCCAGATGGGTCGAGCGCGTGGGCGAGCGCGAAGGGGGGAAGAGCGAGGCGGCCGGAGCCGAGTCGAGAGGGAGGTGGAGATCCCGCGGCCTTCGTGTTCGTCCCGCGCCCAGGTCGGGTGCGCTTGCAGTAGGGGGTTACAAGCATCCACGCGGGTGAGGGGAGCGAGCGGCCCCAAGAGAGCGCCTGCCCCTGCCCTCGTTCCCGCGGGGCCAACCTTCTCTAAGAAGGCCCTGGTCCTTCCTTTTATAGGCGTAAGGAGAGGATCCAGGTGTACAAATGGGGGTGTAGCAAGGTGCTACGTGTCTAGCGGGGGAGAGCTAGTGCCCTAAGTACATGCCAAGGTGGCAGCCGGAGAGATCTTGGCACCCAGCTGGTGTGGCGTCGTGGCTGTCGGAGAAGCAATGGAGCTTGGCGGAGGGACAGCTGTCGGAGTGGTTGGGCCCTTGCTGACGTCCCCCTGCTTCCGTAAGAGAGCTGAGAGCCGCCGTCGTCATGGGTCTAGCGGGGCGCCATCATTGCCTATCTGGCGGAGCTAGCCAGATGGGACGTCGGTCCTGTTCTCTGCGGCCCGAGTCGGCTCGGGGTAGGGTGATGATGGCGCTTCCTGTTGACGTGGCGGACTTGTGCCCTAGGTCGGGCGACGTGGAGGCTCCTCCGAAGCCAAGGTCGAGTCTGTCCTACATGGCCGAGGCTGAGTCCGAGCTCCTGGCTCGGGCGAGGCGGAGGTCGTTCGGCAGAGGCCAGAGCGGAGTCCGACCCCTGTGGTCGGGCGAGGCGGAGTTCGTCGTCTTCCGGGGCCTTAGCCCGAGTCCGAGCCCTGGGTCGGGCGGAGCGGAGTTCGCCGTCTTCCGATGCCTTAGCCCGAGTCCGAGCCCTGGGTCGGGCGGAGTGGAGTTTGCCGTCTTCCGGGGCCTTAGCCCGAGTCCGAGCCCTGGGTCGGGCGGAGCGGAGTTCGCCGTCTTCTGGGGCCTTAGCCCGAGTCCGAGCCCTGGGTCGGGCGGAGCGGAGTTCGCCGTCTTCTGGGGCCTTAGCCCGAGTCCGAGCCCTGGGTCGGGCGGAGCTTCCTATGGCGCCTTTGGCAAGTCCTGGCTGCCTGTCAGTCTCACTCTTGTCAAGTGGCACCGCAGTCAGGACGGCGCAGGCGGCGCTGTCCTTTTGTCAGACCGGTCAGTGGAGCGGCGAAGTGACGGCGGTCACTTCGGCTCTGCCAGAGGGCGCGCGTCAGGATAAAGGTGCCAGGCTACCTTTGCGTTAAATGCCCCTGTGACTCGGTCGGTCGGTGCGGCGATTTAGTCAGGGTTGCTTCTTATCGAAGGCAAGGCCTCGGGCGAGCCGGAGATGCGTCTGCCGTAAAAAGGGGGCCTCGGGCGAGACGGAAACACCTCAGGGTCGGCTGCCCTTGCCCGAGGCTAGGCTTGGGCGAGGCGCGATCGAGTCGCTCGTATGGACTGATCCCTGACTTAATCGCAACCATCAGGCCTCTGCAGCTTTATGCTGATGGGGGTTACCAGCTGAGAATTAGGCGTCTTGAGGGTACCCCTAATTATGGTCCCCGACAGTAGCCCCCGAGCCTCGAAGGGAGTGTTGGCACTCGCTTGGAGGCTTTCGTCGCACTTTTTTGCAAGGGGACCAGCCTTTCTCGGTTGCATTTTGTTCTGGTGGGTGCGCGCGAGCGCACCCGCCGGGTGTAGCCCCCGAGGCCTTGGAGGAGTGGTTTCACTCCTTCGAGGTCTTAATGCCTTGCGTAACGCTTCGGCTGGTCTGGTGGTTCCCTCATGCGAACTGGCCATAGCCCGGGTGCACTGTCGGGGCCCAAGTTCTCGGGCTGGTATGTTGACGCTGTCAACGGTTTGGCCAGAGCCGGGTTTGCGAGAGCAGCCCCCAAGCCTCCGCACAGGGCGAGAGGACGATCAGGGACAGACTCGGCTTTTTTACATACGCCCCTACATCGCCTTTCCGCAAGGAGGAGGGGGGGAGAGCGCCATGTTACCCTCGATGGGCACCGAACATGGTGTCTCCGGTGAGCTGCAAGCGGGTAATCCGAGTGGACGTCCGTGCCCCGTTCGTTGGGGGTCGGCTAGGGGCCCGGAGGCACGCCCAAAAGTACCTGCGGGTGATCTGCCGGACCCGGTCCCCTGGCGACGGGGTCCGAGGGCTCGATGCCTCCCTCCGATGGGATTCCGTTACAGGATCGTTCCCGCTGGTCTCGGAAATGTCCTAGGGTACCTCGGGAGCGCAGCCCGAGCCTTGGTTATGTATCGAACGTACCCCTGGTCATCCCTCGCTCGGTGTCTGAGGCGACTGTGAACCCTTCGGGGGGCCAGCCTTCGAACCCCTGATCAGTAATGGGCGCGGAGCCTGAGTAGCCTGAGGCGGCCGTGGAACCTTTCGGGAGGCCGGCCTTCGAACCTCTGACCAGTAGTGGGTGTCGGGCCCACGCGATCTGAGGCGGCTGTTGAAACCTTCGGGGGGCCAGCCTTCGAACCCCTGATCAGTAAGGAGGCTCGGAGCCTAGTTCCTTCGCGGGGAAGGATCCCTTTAGGGGTATCCCCTTTCCCGGTCCCTGTTGCAAGAGATAGAGAAAGAGGAAAAAAGGAAAAAGGATACGAAATTGAACGACGCGGCGTACCTTTTTTGGCGCGGTTGTTTTGGCGAAGGCGAAGCGTCGCCAGCTGCTCCTGCCAGAAGCGCCGCCTGTCCAGCCGCGGAGTTAATGCGACGGGGCGATTAGTTGGCGAGGCTGCCGTTGCGCGTGCGCGAGCCGTTCGAGGAACGGCTGTTTCGCTTTGCGCTTTTTGAACCCCGCGTCCGGTCCGGGCGGAACGTTGGAACTGTCTTCGCTTTGGCCTTTATATACCCCGGAGAGGGTCCGGTGACGGTTCCTGACTCCGCTTCTTGTCTTCCTCTTAGGTTTTTTGCAGCCTGAGAGATCTAGCCAGGGAAAAGAAAACCGCCCTCCCTGTCCTTCGCGCCGCCACCCTTCCCGTCTGGCGATGGCTGACCGGGTGACCATCATCTCGCCGCGCGACCCATGGCCCTTCTCCACGGTGACGGCGAGTGATATGGAGGATCTCGTCGGCGAGGGTTTGCTCCGCCCTCTCACCGATGAGCAGCGGCTGGAATGGATTCCTCCCACGGGCGGAGTCGCTCCATCCCCGCCGCCGGGGTACGTCGTGAGCTTCGTCTCCTTCCACGAGCGGGGATTTGGCGTGCCGGCGAGCCGCTTTATGCGGGCTATCCTGTTCCACTATGGGGTGGAGCTGCATAACCTCACCCCCAACTCCATCTCGCAGGCCGCTATCTTCGTAGCGGTGTGCGAAGGGTATTTGGGGATCGCCCCCCATTGGGATTTGTGGACCCATCTCTTCTTCGCCGAGCCTTTTGCCTTGCCGACGGGGGAGAGGAAGGTTCGTGCAGCGGTGCGGGCCGGCGGCTGCACCCTTTTGTTGAGGCAGTCGCGGTCGTCGCAGTACATCCCTACCGTCCTTGCATCCTCGAACAAGGGGTGGCAGCGCCGGTGGTTCTACCTCCGGAATGACGAGGAGTTGCTCCCACCGTTCTCTCAGCGGGTTGTCACCCCCGCCACCGACGCCTGGCGCCACAGGACTCCACACGAGAGGCAGAAGAACCTCGAACCTCTTCTACAGGCCCTGAAGGCGTTGCGGGAGGGAGGACTCACCGCCGCGGGAGTGGTTGCCGCCATCCACCGTCGGAGAGTGCTCCCCTTGGCGGAGCGGCGGCTGCCGCTTTGGGAGATGACCCTGGAGGCCGACAGGGAGGGGTCGCGAATGTCCCCTGATTCTCTTCCCCTCGACGCCCTCCAATGGCGGGTGTCGGCCGCGATGGGGAAGCCGGACCCCCACGCCTTCTCCCAGCCTCGGATGCGCCCCGACCAGGGGTGCGTGACTCTGGTGAGTGTTCGCTCCTTCCTCCTTTATACACCGGGTTGCTCCTGGTTCTCACGACTAGGTTTCTTTCCCCCCTTCTTTAGGAGGTGGGGTGGCACAAACCCTCCCTGCCGCGGGTCCCGGAGGACGCGGCGGATCGGGCAGCGCGGCGGGTCGCCGCGGAGGAGGAGAAGAAGAAGAAGGATGCGGAGAAGGCCCGGGCCCGCAAGCGGAGGCGGGCTCGGGACGCCTTGGAGAAACGCCGTCGCCTGCAGGAGAGGGAAGGACTCCCAAGGGAGCCGTCGCCGGAGACATCCGATGACGATGATGACGATGGCGAGGAGGGGGAGGACGACATGGCCGCCCGTCTCGGCCTCAGCCCCAGCTTGGGGTGTGGCCAGGAACCGTCGAGTCAGCCCCCGAGCGGACCGATGCCGTCGGTTCCTGGAGCCGGGACGCCGGATCCCCGACCCGAGGGGCGGGGCAACCTGAGAGGGTACTTGACCCCTCGGTCGGAGGAGCTGACGCGACTCCAGGGAGCCGGGCCGAGGTGCCCGTCCCTCGAGAGCCGCCACCCGCGCCGGCAGCGCGGGGGAGCGGTCCTCAGGTCGCCATGGCGGCACCTAGGCAGTCCGCCTCCCCGGCGTCAGGGGCGCCCAAAGCGAGGGTGGCGCCGAGGCTGTCGGCGAAGCGGGCCTTGGCGGCGGTTCCGGGGAGCGGGAGCCAAGAGACCTCCCCCCAGGCACGGTTGATCATGGCCCGGAGCGGGTAAGTATCTTGGAATGTCTTCGTCCCGGCGCTTTATTCATACGTCCCGGCCGTGATTTTCCCTTTCTTCTTTTTTCCAGCAAGCGAAGCCATGGTCACACCGACCTGGCGCCCCGGAAAACCCTTAAGACGGCGTCGGTCCGGGCGGCTGGCGCCACCCCCGGGCCCTGCCGCTCAGCCGACCCTTTCGCAGGGCATTTCGCCGCAGGGGGCTCGGGCGTCGCATGTCTCGAGGGAGCAGGTTCCCGAGGCGGGCTCTTCTGCCGAGGCGGCCATCGTGATCGGGGAGGCGGCCGATGCCGACGCGGTCCCGAGCCCGCCTGCCGTGCCGGCAATGCCGGCGCCCACCGCCACCGCAGTCGCCGCCGTCCCGGTCGGAGAGCAGCTGGTTGCTGCCAGCGTCGAGATGGCCGCAGCGTCGGTGCCCAGGGCCTCGGAAGAGGTGGGCGTGGACGCGCAGTTCATCCAGACGGGCGGCAGCCTCGTTGCGGTGTGGCGGAGTCCCGAGGCCCGGCGCCAGTTGCTCTGATTCCGGACCCGCGAGGCCTCGGACCCTATCTTCGTTCTTGACGATGAACAGGAGGACCAGTCCTGGGACGAGCTCCGCAAGCGTGCGGAAGCAACGGTGGGGTCGCTCCGATCGTCGCTGGAGGTTCTCTGCAGGGACGTCCCCAAAATCCTCCAGGTAATGGTTTCAGGCATACCTTCTCCTTTCTGTGAGTGAGGCGTTCGTCGTGACGCCTTGTTTTCCTTTCCCAGGATCTGACGGATCGGAGCGCCGCCAAGTCGTCGTTCATTCGCCGCGAGGCCGACGTCTGGGGCTCGCTGCGATCCCTGAGGACCTCGCTCGCCGGGGCCACCGCGCGCCTTTCTCGGCAGGACGCTAAGATAGCGGACCTCCAGTTGCTCTGCGCTGACCTGAGGGTCGAGGCGGCGGCGGCGCGCGTGGAGGCGCTACGGCAGCGGTCAGAGTTCGTCCAGGTTGCCGAGGAGCGGGACCAATCTCGGGGCCAGGCTGCCGAGGCCGAAAGCCGGGCTAAGACCCTCGCGGCCGATCTAGCCGCAGCCCAAGTCACGGCCTCGGAGCAGTGCGCCCGAGCCGGAGGTATGCCTCGACCGTCCTCGGTTCTTGTTCTTGTCCGTTTCTCCTGCTTGTGCTTGAGGTCTTTTTTCTGGTTGTTCGCAGAGCTCGAGTCTGCCCTTGACGAGTCTGCCCAAGCGCTCGACGAGGCGCTTGCCGGAGCTGCCGAGCAGAGGGAGGCCGACCTTGCAGCCATGTCCGAGGCCGTCTCGGATGTTTATCGGAGCCTTGGCTCTGGCGACGTCCCTTCAGGAAGCTCCCCTCAAAGCCGTCTTCAAGCCTTAGGTGATTACGCGCGCGGTAAAGTCCGCGAGGTGTTACACCACGGCGTCAGGCGAGCCTTCGCCGTGCTCGCTTCCCACTACGTTGTGGACCTGGAGCGGGTCAGTGAGGGGTATTGTCTTCCTGACGAAGACGAAGCCGCCCTGGCAGAAGTTCAGCGGCTCGACGCGGTCGCCGCGGGTCCGAGCGCGGCGCTGGCGACCACCTTTGAGGCGGAGATCCTTCCTCCTGCGCCGCCGCTGGAAGCGGAGGTGGACCTTACCGACGGCGGGGGCGGAACTGAGGGCGAGGCGCCTTCCCAAGGCGGCGCCTGACTTTTGTTGGGGCAGTTTCTGTTGGATGTGCGCTTTACTGCGGCCGCCGAGGCCTGGACACTTTACTTTTCTTGCGTGAAGTCGTACTCTTTTCTCTTTCAATTTGCGCGCCTGGCCTGACTTGTCAACAATAGGGTGATTTCCCGAGTTGGGTCCTTTTTCGTGGCAGGCGATGAGTGAGGTGTCCCTAGCCCGGAGGCATAGGTGTTCCTCGGCTCAGTCGGTCTCGCCACTTATTTGTACCCACGTTCGCTCCTCGGGACCCTGCTTCTGACACGTCCGGGGGAACGCAAAAACCCCTTCTTGGTCAACAATTTTTTGACGCGAAAGACAATTTTTTGACGCGAAAAAGTGCATCCAATCTCGACGCCGAGGGGTTCCCCCTTTTTAGCCCCCGAGGGAGGGTCAGGCTCTGCCAAGGCGAGGCCGACCCTTCCTTGATGACTGACACTCGTGTGTGAGCGGGGGAAGGGCGCAGCCCCCGGGCGTCATCCGTGCAGAGGCCATTTGACGAGTCGGGCTCCTGCCCAAATATCCGGCGAGTGCTCGGTGACATCCCTCGGTATGTCGGGCATGTCCGAGGGACCCCACGCAAGAATGTCGGCGTTTGCGCGGTGAAAGTCGGCGAGCACTGCTTCCTATTTGGGGTCGAGCCCGGAACTGCTCCGGGTCTGCCTGGAGGTGTCGTCATTGGGGTCAAGAGGGACGGCCTTAACCGTCTCCGCTGGCTCGAAGTTGCCGGCGTGTCGCTTCACGTCTGGCACCTCTCGGGAGAGGTTTTCCAGGTCGGCGATGAGGGCCTCGGACTCGGCGAGGGCCTCGGCGTACTCCATGCACTCCACGTCGCATTCGAACGCGTGTTTGTATGTGGGGCCGACGGTGATGACCCCGTTGGGGCCCGGCATCTTGAGCTTCAGGTAGGTGTAGTTGGGGATGGCCATGAACTTCGCGTAGCATGGCCTCCCCAGTACTGCGTGGTAGGTTCCTTGGAACCCGACCACCTCGAATGTCAAAGTCTCCCTTCGGAAGTTGGAGGGTGTTCCGAAGCAGACAGGAAGGTCGAGCCGTCCGAGGGGCTGGACGCGCTTCCCAGGAATGATCCCGTGGAAAGGCGCAGCGCCTGCTCGGACGGAGGACAGATCGACGTGCAGGAGCCTGAGGGTCTCGGCGTAGATGATATTGAGGCAGCTGCCCCCATCCATCAGGACCTTGGTGAGCCTGACGCCGCCGATGATGGGATCGACGACGAGCGGGTACTTCCCCGGGCTCGGCACGTGGTCGGGGTGGTCATCTTGGTCGAAGGTGATGGGCTTGTCGGACCAGTCTAGGTAGACTGGCGCCGCCACCTTTACCGAGCAGACCTCCCGACGCTCTTGCTTACGATGCCGAGCCGAGGCATTCGCCGCATGCCCTCCGTAGATCATGAAGCAGTCGCGGACCTCGGGGAACTCTCCTGCTTGGCGATCTTCCTTTTTGTCGTCGTCGCGGGCCCTGCCACCCTCTGCGGGTGGCCCGGCCTTGTGGAAGTGGCGCTGAAGCATGACGCACTCCTCGAGGGTGTGCTTGACGGGCCCCTGATGGTAAGGGCACGCCTCCTTGAGCATCTTGTCGAAGAGGTTGGCACCTCCGGGGGGCTTCCGAGGGTTCTTGTATTCGGTGGCGGCGACAAGTTCCGCGTCGGCGGCGTCGTGTTTCGCTTGCGACTTCCTCCTGCCTTTCTTCTTGGCGCCGAGCGGAGTAGACGCCTCGGGAGCATCTTCCGACGGGCGGCCCTGGGGCTGCTTGTCCTTCTGGAAGATGGCCTCGACCGCCTCCTGGCCAGAGGCGAACTTGGTGGCGATGTCCATCAGCTCGCTCGCCCTGGTGGGGGTCTTGCGACCCAACTTGCTCACCAGGTCACGGCAGGTGGTGCCGGCAAGGAACGCACCGATGACATCGGAGTCGGTGATGTTGGGCAGCTCGGTGCGCTGCTTCGAGAATCGCCGGATGTAGTCCCGAAGAGACTCTCCCGGCTGTTGCCGGCAGCTTCGGAGGTCCCAGGAATTCCCGGGGCGCACGTACGTGCCCTGGAAGTTGCCGGCGAAAGCTTGGACCAAATCCTCCCAGTTGGAAATCTGCCCCGGAGGCAGGTGCTCCAACCAAGCGCGAGCAGTGTCGGAGAGGAACAGGGGGAGGTTGCGGATGATGAGGTTGTCGTCGTCCGTTCCACCCAGTTGACAGGCAAGGCGGTAGTCCGCGAGCCACAATTCCGGTCTTGTTTCCCCCGAGTACTTTGTGATAGTCGTCGGGGGTCGGAATTGGGCCGGGAACGGCGCCCGCCGGATGGCCCGGCTGAAGACCTGCGGACCGGGTGGTTCGGGCGAGGGACTCCGATCCTCCCCGCTGTCGTAGCATCCCCCACGCCTGGGATGGTAGCCTCGGCGCACCCTTTCGTCGAGGCGGGCCCGACGGTCGCGATGAGGGCGCTCGTCGCCGAGGTGGCCCGGGGCCGCAGGCGCGGTGTTGCGCGTGCGCCCGGTGTAGACCGAGGCTTCCCGCATGAGTCGGGAAGTCGCGGCACGAGGTTCCGAGGGGTACCCCTGCCTTCGGGAGGCAGAGCTCTCGGCCCGCCGGGCCGCAGCGCCTTCCAGGAGATGCTTGAGCTCTCCCTGGATTCCCCGACCCTCGGTGGTTGATGACTCCGGCATCGCGTGGAGGAGCATCGCTGCGGCTGCCAGGTCCTGACCGGTCCCGCTGGGTGCGGGTAGCGGCCTGTCCCTGGCATCGTTGGCGATGCGGTGCTGGAGACCCGGGGCAGGTGACGTATTTCTCCGGCCGGGGGCTGGCCCGCCCATACCTGCCCGACGTCCCGGCGGATCAACTCGAGCGCTCCTGCCCCCTCGTCGAGCCCGGCCTGCGCCCCGCGGACTTGCTCGAGCTGTGGGTCGTGACCCCCCGCCGGAACGGGGACCACAGCTAGCTCCCGCGGGATGTCGGCGCGAGGCACTGGCCTAGGGAGATCACCATCCTCCGGCATGCCGAGACGGTTGCCTCCGGAGGGATCCCCTAGCTCGACGTGGAAACATTCGCGGCTCGGGCCGCAGTCCTTGTCGTCAAGGCTGCGGCTGCCGTCGGAACAGTCGGAGAGGCAGTAGTTGCATGCGGTCATGAAGTCCCGCATGGCACTAGGGTTGCCAGATCCGGAGAAATCCCAGCAGATGCTGGGGTCGTCATCTTCCTCGGACCCAGAGGGCCCGTAGGTCGAGACGCCCGTCAATCGGTCCCAAGGCGACCGCACACGAAACCCAAGAGAAGTTGCACTCGCCTCAACGTGAGCGCCCGCCAGAGCGAGGTCGCTAGGAGGGTTGAGGTCGAGTCGAAATGACGAAGGATGGGAATCGGTCGGTACCTTTTGGTCGACGAGGAGCGACGAAGTCACATCGGGGGCTGATCGCGCCGTCGTCTTGGGTACGAGGGCGACGTCCTGCAGGCCCTCCGTGAGCGTGCTGGCGTCGTCCACTTGCTCGGGGTTGGCGTGTTGCGGGGGGACGGCGCTCGCCTTCGCCTCAAACGCGAGGGTGACGCCCGACGCGTCCTCCGTTGGGGCGCTGGGGATGTCGATTCGCTCGACAGCCGACGGAGCGCAGCCTCCCGCTCGGCCCTGGTTGCCCCGCCTCCTCCTCCGATGGCGAGGGAGAGGATGGGGCGAGCTCGAAGGTTGTTCTTCCCCGACGCGGGGAAGACGTCGTCGATTCCGCCGCCGGCGGGCGGGCTGTCGGCCACCATTGTCGCCGTCGCGCGGCGGTGGAAGGAGTATCATGTCGTAGCCGCCGTCGAAAGACATGAACTCGAGACTCCCGAAACGGAGCACCGTCCCGGGTTGGAGAGGTCGTTGGAGACTGCCCATCTGGAGCTTGACGGGAAACTGCTCGTCAACACGCAGCAGGCCCCTACCTGGCACGCCAACTGTCGGCGTTTCGAGACCGGGGGGTCCCTAAGCCGACGAGTGAGTGTGCCGCGTGCCCCAGCCCAGATGGGTCGAGCGTGTGGGCGAGCGCGAAGGGGGGAAGAGCGAGGCGGCCGGAGCCGAGTCGAGAGGGAGGTGGAGATCCCGCGGCCTTCGTGTTCGTCCCGCGCCCAGGTCGGGTGCGCTTGCAGTAGGGGGTTACAAGCTTCCACGCGGGTGAGGGGAGCGAGCGGCCCCAAGAGAGCGCCTGCCCCTGCCCTCGTTCCCGCGGGGCCAACCTTCTCTAAGAAGGCCCTGGTCCTTCCTTTTATAGGCATAAGGAGAGGATCCAGGTGTACAAATGGGGGTGTAGCAAGGTGCTACGTGTCTAGCGGGGGAGAGCTAGTGCCCTAAGTACATGCCAAGGTGGCAGCCGGAGAGATCTTGGCACCCAGCTGGTGTGGCGTCGTGGCTGTCGGAGAAGCAATGGAGCTTGGCGGAGGGACAGCTGTCGGAGTGGTTGGGCCCTTGCTGACGTCCCCCTGCTTCCGTAAGAGAGCTGAGAGCCGTCGTCGTCATGGGTCTAGCGGGGCGCCATCATTGCCTATCTGGCGGAGCTAGCCAGATGGGACATCGGTCCTATTCTCTGCGGCCCGAGTCGGCTCGGGGTAGGGTGATGATGGCGCTTCCTGTTGACGTGGCGGACTTGTGCCCTAGGTCGAGCGACGTGGAGGCTCCTCCGAAGCCGAGGTCGAGTCTGTCCTGCATGGCCGAGGCCGAGTCCGAGCTCCTGGCTCGGGCGAGGTGGAGGTCGTTCGGCAGAGGCCAGAGCGGAGTCCGACCCCTGTGGTCGGGCGAGGCGGAGTTCGTCGTCTTCCGGGGCCTTAGCCCGAGTCCGAGCCCTGGGTCGAGCGGAGCGGAGTTCGCCGTCTTCCGAGGCCTTAGCCCGAGTCCGAGCCCTGGGTCGGGCGGAGCGGAGTTCGCCGTCTTCCGGGGCCTTAGCCCGAGTCCGAGCCCTGGGTCGGGCGGAGCGGAGTTCACCGTCTTCTGGGGCCTTAGCCCGAGTCCGAGCCCTGGGTCGGGCGGAGCGGAGTTCGCCGTCTTCCGGGGCCTTAGCCCGAGTCCGAGCCCTGGGTCGGGCGGAGCTTCCTATGGCGCCTTTGGCAAGTCCTGGCTGCCTGTCAGTCTCACTCTTGTCAAGTGGCACCGCAGTCGGGACGGCGCAGGCGGCGCTGTCCTTTTGTCAGACCGGTCAGTGGAGCGGCGAAGTGACGGCGGTCACTTCGGCTCTGCCAGAGGGCGCGCGTCAGGATAAAGGTGCCAGGCTACCTTTGCGTTAAATGCCCCTGTGACTCGGTCGGTCGGTGCGGCGATTTAGTCAGGGTTGCTTCTTATCGAAGGCAAGGCCTCGGGCGAGCCGGAGATGCGTCTGCCGTAAAAAGGGGGCCTCGGGCGAGACGGAAACACCTCAGGGTCGGCTGCCCTTGCCCGAGGCTAGGCTCGGGCGAGGCGCGATCGAGTCGCTCGTATGGACTGATCCCTGACTTAATCGCACCCATCAGGCCTCTGCAGCTTTATGCTGATGGGGGTTACCAGCTGAGAATTAGGCGTCTTGAGGGTACCCCTAATTATGGTCCCCGACACATACTTTATTTGTACCAAGGTTCAAATTGTAGAACTTAATCCCCTGGCCTCATAAGTCCAAGTGCATAAGCTAAACAAGTATTCATCACTTGTATGCACACATTTAGGGGGAGAATGGTTTATAATTTGAATCTTTGAGACTAACTTCATTTTCAAGTCTATTATGTGTGTAGTCTCAAATTAGAAAGGAAACTTCGGGCAAAGACAATCGCTTCCACTGCAAATTTTTGATGGGTATCAAAGATTCTTTGCGCCAATAAATGTATCTTTTATACATTTCATAAGAGAATGAGTTTCTCTTGTATATGCTACTCTAATGTCATCTAAAATTGGTAAATATGTATCATATCCTTTTGGATTGCAAATGTCTAAAGTAGCATAGCTTATAAGTTCTCCTTTCTAGAACTTAATTGATTAAATAGTGCACATGTTCCTTATTGTATGATTATATTCAATTGGTGTTTTTCAATTGATATTTTTAGTACATGATCACTAGTTGTAGAATCCATACTTGTGCAATTGTCATGTTGCCTCGTGTTGTGATAAGAAAAGGCTAGATGACATCTAGCCTCCAGGTATCAAGCTTCACCTTCAATTTAGTATGACAATCTTCATTTAATATCTTGGACCTATATCACAATTATGCCAACAAGAGCTTGCAAATGAATTATAAATCCAACACAAGTTTGGAACTCCCCTTGAAAAGGTAAAAATGCAAAGGTACATCACTTCATGTCACTTCTCCATTACCTTTGTGCCATCTAAGGACCCTTTACATAATAGTGTGTTCCCATCTTGCTTAATCATAATTTCTACCCTTTATATTCTTTGTATCCTTTTTGGAGATTTATGACAAAGGGGGAGAAATTTTGCATTAAAGCTTACCTTTAGTCTTATGTAACTAAGTGTTAGAAGACTTTTAAGAAGGGGAGATATAATTAACAAAAAGGGGAATCATAAGAAAAACATAAGATGTAGAAAATTGATGAGTGCATACTATGTCATGAGCATCACGTTTATTTTATGACACACTGCACCTCATGAATAGTATAATATAAGTTGTCTCCATACTTTGACCCAAATATGTGCTTTTGGCATTTGAGTACAAAAGTGTTATTTTCTGAAATGCACATATTTAGGGGGAGGAAACTATATCATAGGATTCAAAATCGTATTTATCAAATCTTATGTAAGCTTTAAATGTGTTGTCATCAATCACCAAAAAGGGGGAGATTGAAAGTGCATTCATGCCTTTTGTGAGTTTTGGTGATTTGGATAACAACACATTTAAAGGTCTAACGAGTTTGCTAAGTGTTGAACAGGAAATTCAGTATGATGAACATACTTGAATAGTGTATAATGATCAGTGAACGAAGGTTCAACACGAGGTTAAATAACCAATGAGACAATGCAAATGGATATTATATGATCTCTATATTGGTTTGAATATATGGGCAAGACCCGAGAAATCACTACATACATATGATCAAAATAGAGGATGAAGTGATTAAGAGGATAGGTCAAGCCAAAGTGAATAAGATATGAGGAATCGTGAATTGGCTTGACCATATTACTATCAGTCCATATACGCTTCTATGAGAATCAAACTAGAGCTTGATTGATCTTAACGGTTATATCTAGAAGACATTCAAGCAAGGTTCACAATATTGAAGAAATGATTCTCTCAATGGATGATCAATATGATGTGACTCAAGAATGGCTTGATATGGTGAAGATAGCAAGGAAAGGGCTTCGAGGAACTAAGCGAAGGTGAAGGCCAAGCAACGGCTTGTGGACCGAGGTACCATGGCTAAGGTGAAGAAGAGAGTACTTGCACTAAGTCGATGAACTAATCAGCTATGAAGAGTTATAACATGTTGATGCATCAGTACAGTGACTTGAAGCCATGATTTGAACTCACATATGGTGATATGGTACAAGTCACATGGTTTGATTTATGTTTGCTTCAAAAGGTGAGACAAAGATGTTTGTGATCCTTATGAAGCAACGCCATGGAGAAATCACACATGAGACACCAATGACTCAAGGAGTTTACTTAATTATATTTTATTTAACTTGAGTATAGGAATCGTCGTACTATAAAGAGGGATTGTAACACCCACTTTGTAAGTTGCTAGAAATAATACCAAAAGAGAATCAATTTCTCTTTATGTGAGTTTGATCTTTATGCATCATCACATGTGAACACCATCTTTAAAAACAAATTATAAAAATAAATACCACTAAATTATGCATCATGCTGGATATTTCATTTTGTGTGCATTTTGTGACAATATAAAAATGATGTGACAAGAAAAATATTAATTCAAAAAGGGAATTAAGAACCTAAAAGAAATTCTTGAATCTAGAAAAGAAAGAAGGAAATAAGAATTTGGTGGATAAAAATAAGTAAATAAAAATATATTATCCCTCCACTAGAAGCTTGAAATTATACACTTAACACAATGTTGAAATTCGTATTCAAAAGTTCAAATTTGAATTCAAAATAATTATGAAGAAAAAAAAACAAACAGAAAATAAAAAGGAAAAGACCAAACCTGGCAGCTGGGCCGACTTCACCCCTTTCGGCCCACAACTGCTTTCCCTCTGCGTGGCCCACTCAATCTCACTCGCGCGCGCACCCGCTACTTGAGCCGCTGCGTTCGCGGGACCCACTGCCAGTCTCTCGTGCGCGCGATTCATCACTGCGCCCATGGCCCACCAGTCATCCCGTCCGAGCGCGAACAGCCCGCGCGGATCGCGCGGCGGATCTCTCCGGCGATTGCGGACCGAGCCAACCGAATACCCCACCGGTCTACTTATGGGAGCCCCGGCCGCGGTCCTCTTCTCCATACCGCCTTTGCACACACCGTAGCCTCGCCGCCATTGGGGAGAGTGCCGTCGCCAGGGAGGAACCCATAGTTGCCGCCGCACTAGAATCTCGAGCTCAACGCGACCGTACCCACGTCGAGTGTCCAATTGGGTTCGCCCGGTCTCGGGAAGGGTGGTCAACTACTTTCCGTGGACGAATCGTGCTCCGGCACCTCGGAATTTCTCATTGGACTTCGTTCGGCGGCGACCGTCCGCCCCACGTCGTGGCCGGCCCCTTCGCGACTCAATCAACAGGTAATACCCATCTCAATTGATTCACCGCTTCGTCCCGTAGGTATTTCTATCGTCGGTGCGCGTGTTCGGGCATCGGGTAGGGGATGAGACCCCGTAATTCCGGCGCCGCTGCGGTAGACCGGCCGCGCCGCCGTGCCATGTGTGCGGGGGAGGGTGATGAGGGAGTGCCGTTGGATTCATGCCCAACGGTGTAGATTAGATAGGGAGATAACGTTTCGGTGGATTGGATCCGGACCATCCATCTAGATCGGACGGGTGAAAAGCAATCGCAGGACTTTAAAATCGGGCCCGTTCAACTTTGATCCAATGGCTACCAGTGCGTACCGGTTCGGTATATATTAAATCTAATCTGGGCCCTCGGTTGGGAATCGAACGGCTAGGATTGCTTCATACCCCTTCGCGGGTCCATTTTACTTAAGAGCCCCTCGGTTTCACTGAAATAAACCCGCCGTCCAGTAGACACTATGCGCTGGGTCTCTGTAGTTTTACTCCGAGACCCCTGAGCTTCGGCTTATTTGAGGCCCAGTCCGGGACCTTATAAAACCAGAGAAAATGATTATTAAATGGATTTTTAATAGGAAAATAATTACTAGAACTTTATAAATTCATAGAAAATTCATACTAACTCCAAATTAATCCATTCCAGTTCCTAAAATTTTGTAATTTTATTCTCTAGCACTTAGTGTATCTGTTATGTCATGAAAACAGTAAGAAATTTATTTATCACTTAATCCTATTTAAAGCACATAAAACCTTTGAAAATGCATAACTTGAAATCTATAACTCAGAAAATTATGATTCCAGTTCCTAGGTTTTTATTTTAATATGTAGAATATCTCTGGGTATTTTATTTATATGTTTGGTGTAATGTTAATTTCTCTATATACACTGTGCTTGTTTGTATTGTGGCGAGTAGAAGAGCCCGTTGCTGAGGATCCTGGTGAGCAGCAGGTTGAAGTAGCTGAGCAGGAGCTCATTGAAGGCAAGTTGTGCCCTTGACCACTTTTTACCCAATAATGTTCTTTAATATCACTTATCCATGCATAGGTTAATTTTGATGGGACCCAATAGGTTACCCTAGATTGTTTATCTCATTACCTTGTTTACCCCTGAATCACTGGGTAGTTTGCTATTGCTTTATATGGTTTTGGGATAATCATTTATTACCTCTATGTTCCAATTCTTGTTGTTATTCTGTTTATGTTCATGTTGATATCATTAATGTTAATTGGAACATAGAGCTTAACTTGAGAACCACGTGCCACCACAAGGGAGGAATGGGACCCCTTGGCTGACTAATTAGGAAAGCTAGTGGAAGACTACCTTACCCGAAAGGGGCAAGGGCAGTAGGGGAGTGGTCAGTGTAGGGAGGTCCCTGGTTGATTTTGCTGCGATGGCAGTCAGCCAGGAACCCTGCATTGGAACTTCCTATAAACTGTAGCGGGTTTTCGGAAGCTAGTGGAACTTTGTAAAGGCCTCGTAGTGTTGCCCTGCCGCGCTTCCTAGGTAGAGGTGTATGGGATTCATGACCCCTTGGCAGATGGGTAACATGACTTGTGGGTAAAGGGTACAACCTCTGCAGAGTGTAAAACTGGTATACTAGCCGAGCTCGCGGTCATGAGCAGCTCAGGGCTCTCTGATGTTTAAATTATGGAACTTAAATTCAATTTTGTCATTTGCATTGCATGGGTTTGTTATTAATTTTGTTCTATTACTTTACTTATGGTTTGGTATTTACTTACACTTAGTAACTGCTAATAAAATTATGACCAACTACTTAAAAGCAATGCTCAGCTTTAACCCCTATCATTGATTAGCCTTACACATCACATGAACTCACACCTTTGTGAGTTTATGTCCACTGGTTCCCCACAACTTGTTGAGCTATGATCATGTGTGAGCTCACCCTTGTTGTCTCACACCCCCCCCACAGGAGATGATCAGGTGGTTCAGGAGGAGCCGCCTAACACCGAGGAGTTCGATCTGATCTAGGTGGCGTTTCCCAGTCGACATTGGCGCCGACGATCCTTAGTTTGTTTTATCTTTATTACTTTATTTTGTAATAAGTCTTCCGCTATGTAATAAATACTCTGATGATTTATGACATTTATCTCTATACACTCTGTTATTATATATGTTGTCTTCTTGGCGCATGTATGAGTTGCACCCGGCTTTGTTTCTTTAAAACCGGGTGTTACAGAAGTGGTATCAGAGGAAATGTTGACTGTAGGACGAAACCTAGATAGAAATGGATAAACCCTCTCCTACTTACCTTACTCTGACTCCTTCTATACTCATCTCATCTTGATCTTGTCTCACCTTTTTGCTATTCTACTCTAATCATTCTTATCTTTTCTACTCTAAGACAAGATGGATTTCACACCTTGGAATCCCTACCCTTATGACATTTTTAAGAGATAGGGAACCTAAGACAAAATTAAAAACTACTTTCTTTAAAAATGTTGTTTGATTGTGCTGATGCTAAATGCCTGATTTGCTTCTTTGATTGATTGAATTATTATAGATGGACATCTTAGTATGTACCACCATAAGGTATTGAATTAGCTAGGATAGGTGAAATATTAATCTGCTTAGCTAATAAATCCCCCAAAGTAACCTGAGTTGTAAATACCTGCCTTGTCTACTATTTTCTTACCATATGTATCTAACTCAGATGGTCAATACCAGGCGGGGTGGTGGAATTGATTTGCCTCCCAATCGACACACTCGGAGAATATACAGACAATCCCAGCCACAGCCTGCAGAGATGAATCCTCCCAATCCTCCACCAGGCGGAGTTGACCCACTGGTTGCTGCTCAGATGGCGGTGATGCAGCAAATGGCGGACACCATGGCTGATATGCGTGCCCAGATGCAACAAGAACGCCAGGAGATGCGTCAGGAAAGAGAAGATATACGACAGGAGTTGCGCCAGGAGCGAGATGAGATACGCCAGGAAAGGAGGGCACAACAACAGCAGCTGCAACAGCAAATGCAACAACAACAGCAGCAACAGCAACAAGTACCACTGCCTCCACCACCACCACCGGTTCCACCTCGTGATAAGCACCGGGAGTTTATGAGCCATAAGCCACCGACCTTTGCCAGTTCGCCAGATCCACTTGATGCAGATGATTGGCTGAAAGCAATTGAGAAGATGCTGAATATTGCACAATGCACTGACCGGGAGAAGGTTTTATATGCTTCTGGACGTCTGATTGGTCCTGCTGCTGACTGGTGGGATTCTTATACTGCTGCCCACGATGCTGCTGATACTATTACCTGGGCAGAGTTCAGTACGCAGTTCAGGAACTACCATATTCCAGCTGGGATGATAAAGATCAAGAAGAAGGAATTTCTGTCGCTGAAGCAAGGAAGTATGTCAGTCAGCGAGTACCGCGACAAGTTTATTCAGTTATCCAGATATGCCCCTGAAGAAGTTGCTGAAGACGAGAGGAAGCAAGAGCATTTCATTGAAGGACTTAATGGACCACTGCAGTATGCTCTTGTGGCACACACATTTCCATCATTTCAGAGGCTGCTTGATAAGGCACTGGCTATTGAACACAAGCGTGTTCAACTGGGAGATTTGAAGAGAAAGGCCATATCTCAAGGACAAGGAAGCAGCAGTGTTCGTCCTCGCTACAGTTCACCATAGGGTACACCGACTCGACCAGGAGGACCATGCCCGGTTCAGCAATCACCACTGAGGACTCCACCTCCTCGACAGGCTACCCCTACTGGCACCCCGACGAAGTTTTCAGGACAGAGTCCGGGCACTCAATGTTTCAAGTGTGGGAAAATTGGTCATTATGCAAATGTCTGCCCACAGAGGATTGCTACTACTCCAGCTCAGAACAGGCAGCAAACACCAAGCTCTGGCAAGGGATATTCTATTGCCAAGGTTAATCAAGTCAGCGTTGATGCTACTCCGGATGGAGGGGACCTCGTAATTGGTATGTTTTATGTTAATGCAATTCCTGCAACCATATTATTTGACTCTGGTGCTACACATTCATTCATGTCTGCTAGATATGCCAACACAAATGAAATACCACTGCTAAAAATGAGAAAACCCCTGATAGTAATTACACCTAAAGGGCCGGTTGAGGCGAATCAAATGACACGTAGATTGACATTAACCATTATGGGTAGAGAATTTGGAGCTACTGCTATAATATTGGAGTCAAGCAGTATAGATTTGATCCTTGGTATGTCATGGCTAAGAAAGGCAAAGGCCGTTATAGCATGTGGTAGAGGTACCGTAGAACTCACTACCACTAAAGGAGAAAGGTTTCAAGTTAATATTGCAGTAACCTCCTCATCTATGCGTGCAATGTTCTTCATGCCTGAGGAGTTTGTTGGTGACAATATCTGGGTGGTTAGAGATTTTCCGGATGTCTTTCCAGAGGAGTTACCAGGGATGCCACCTGATAGAGAAGTTGAGTTTGTTATTGACCTCTTACCTGGAACCGCCCCTATTTCTAAACGGCCATATAGGATGTCCGTAGAGGAGTTGAAGGAACTTAAGAAGCAGTTAACTGAGTTACAAAAGGCTGGGTACATTCGTCCGAGTTCCTCACCTTGGGGAGCACCGGTCTTGTTTGTACAGAAGAAGGATGGATCGCAGCGGATGTGTGTGGATTATAGATCTCTTAATGATGTTACAGTGAAGAACAAGTATCCGTTGCCCCGTATTGAGGATTTATTTGATCAGATGAGAGGTGCAAGAGTATTTTCGAAGATTGATCTCCGATCGGGATACCATCAGATGAGGATTAGACCATCGGATATTCCCAAGACGGCTTTCTCGACTAGATATGGATTATATGAGTTCACAGTTATGTCGTTTCGATTGACTAATGCACCAGCTTATTTTATGAACTTAATGAACAAGGTGTTTATGGAGTATTTGGACAGATTCGTCGTGGTATTCATCGACGATATTCTTATTTATTCTCAGAGTGATAGTGATCACGAGGAACATCTGAGGATGGTGCTACAAAAGCTACGAGATAATCATCTATATGCCAAGTTCAGCAAGTGCGAGTTTTGGATTGGCGAGGTGCCATTTCTTGGTCATATTATTTCTAATGGAGGAATATCAGTGGATCCTGCTAAAGTTAAGGAGATAATGGAGTGGAGAGTACCCACTACAGTGACTGAGATTCGGAGTTTCTTGGGATTAGCAGGCTATTATCGGAGGTTTATTGAAGGATTCTCTAAGATTGCCAAACCTATGACTTCGCTTTTGGAGAAAGGAAGAGAATTTAAGTGGGACGAGAAGTGCCAAAAAGAAGGTAGGTGTTTGCCAAAGCTCAAGCCTCTATATTCAAAAGGTATTTTTTGAAAACCAAAAATCTCTTTAAAATTCTATGGTTGACCGTGGTTAGGTTTGAGAAACCTAGAGTGTTCTTGTTGAAAAGCAGCTGAACTTCTTAAACTGCAGCTGAGCTTTTCAGCTGAGCTGAACTTCAGCTGAGCTGAGCTTCTTCAGCTGCAGCTGAGCTTTTTAGCTGAGCTGAACTTCAGCTGAGTTGAGCTTTCTCAACTCCAACTGAATTTCAACTTCAACTGGGGTCCAGGCAGGTTCAACCGGGGTCCAGGGCAAGTTCAACCAGGGTCCAGAGAGGTTCAACCGGTGTCCAGGGAAAGTTCAGCTGGGGTATTTTCCCCGGACCTCACTGGTCAAAACCGGTTGAACCGGTCCTAGGGGAGGTTCAACCGGTGTCAGGGTCACCTGACCTGTCGGTGTTTAGGGTCCGACCGCACACCTGGGGTTGCCCCTCGAGGTGTTTTAGGAGTAGGAAGGTGTCGACAACTGTAGCAAAATGGTTCGTGCTGATCGCACGAGAGACGGTAGACAAGGTTTACAGGTTCGGGCCGCTTAGTGATGCGTAACACCCTACGTCCTGATGAGTATGCTTGGTGGGAATGATTACAGGAGAGCTCTCTGGATTAAGAATACAGAGAGTTGAGGTGGGTGGCTAAGTAATGGGTCGAATGTTCTGAAGGGGTGCCCCCTAGGCCTTATATACTCGACCGTGGGGCAGTACATATGGATAAGATAACAACAAGTGGCTAAAAGATAGTGAACCTCTCGAGATTATCCTTTACGTAAACCTCGCCGACTTATCTTCACGTGGCTTCGTTGCATGGAGGCCCCGACGCGGGAAAGTCGGATCTCCGTTGCAGCCATTCGCTCGACGCTATGGGCCGTCCGGGTTTGCACCAATCCGGCCTCATGTCGTCCTGCGTTGCTGGTTGCTTTTCCCCAGGCCCACGAAAGAATAACCTTACGATTTATTGGGCCCTTGGGCCTTTCGTGAGGTCCTTTACTCTTTTAGTGGACCCGGGGGATATCTATCCCCCACAAGCCCCCGATCTTTGGGTTAATTTAGAGGTAATCAACCCGAAGATCTCAGGTCCAGCTTGTAGGTGATTTGAAGAAAGATGGCTCCTTGTTGTTCTCTCCTGCTTCGATCACTTGTTGACCAAAACCTAGCTTCGTGCTTGTGCCTTAGAGATCGGCATTCCTGTTTGTAGGATTCTGAACTTCATTGGGTGTAGCCCCCGAGCTTCGAGTAGATTTTAGAAAATAATCTACTCGAAGGTCTTCAGCAGAGATTACTTCCATTTGTGTTCCTTTATTCCAGTTGAGGATTGGCTTCTTAATCTTGTCCCATGCCCTTAGAAATTGGTGCTATCCTGGCTTAGAATAACAATCCATGGGGTGCACCGAAGGTGCACCCAATGGGTGTAGCCCCCGACCTTCAAGTGGATTTTTTGAGGATAATTCGCTTGAAGGTCTTCTTTTTGTGTCCTTTCGCTGAAGATTACTCTTTCTGCATATAAAAAAGTTGGCATGATGTCATCCGTGCTATGTCATCAACATTATGCTTCAGAGGTCAGCATGTGTTTTGTCTTTTGCAGCCGAATTTGCAATCCTTCCATATCCTGCTAGGTAGCGTAGTTTATTTGCTCTGCGACTGATTGGACATTCGATGGACGTTCTCTGTCTAGTCTTCAAGTCATGTCTGTCGACCATATTTTGCACTCTGCTGGCTATACTTGGCTTCTCTCTAACCCTTGTTGATATCTCATTTTTGTCTTGAGGCATTCACTGCATGCTCTGCACAGATGTGACCAATTTTAAAAATATACTGACAATTCCTGGGCGTCCCCCCCCAATGGGTGTGGGCAAGGGACGGCTTGGTACGCTGAGTGTTTTAACCGGCTGCTTCTGAGTTGTAATGTGATGGGACGGCGAGTGTAATCATATCCTTTGCGCTGTTGACTGGAGTCCCAATGGGTGTAGTGCTGCATGAAACGGCGTCAGCCGCCTGACGTGTCTTTGGACGGGTGGAGTTGTATATTGAGTGCTTAGCGACTGTTCAGTGACCGCGGTTGGAGGTGAGCGGTTGCCTTTCTCTTCTATAAATAACGCTGTTGCCCCTCTGGTTTCTTCACATCTCTTTGCTATTCCTTACTGCTTCCTTTTCTCCTTTTCTGCTTGCTTCCACCATGGGAAAAAACAATAAGCGCAAGCGCGAGCCGACTCCTCCATCGGAGGACTTCGGCGACTCGGAGTACTCGGAGGAGGAGTTCTCCTCCGAGTCCGAGAGGTCTCCGGCCCCCGTCTCTCCCCCGGCGTCGTCCGATGACTCGGACGACTCCCAGGGGATAGCCGCGGAGGTCTGGGCGTACATCCGGGCCATCGAGCGCTCCGAGCTCGAGGGCTCGGATGAGTCCGAGTACTCCTCGGATGAGGAGGACTCGGACGGCGGCGGCGAGGGCGAGGACGACGACGACGACGACGACGATGACGACGACAGCGGCAGTGGCGGGGGCGGCGGCAACGGCAGCAGCAGGGGCAGCACCAAGAGCGGCAGCAGCAGGGGCGGCACCAGGGGCGGCGGCAGCAGGGGCGGCACCAAGAGCGGCGGCGGCGGCAGGGGCAGGGCCAGTGGCTAGATGCCACTGGTCTTTTTAAATATTAGTATAGATTAGAAATAGTATAGTTAGATAATGTAGTAGTATTAGTAATGTAGAGTAGTATAGTGTAGTGTAGCAGTAGTAGTAGCAGTAGGGGAGTATCAACTCATAATGAGTTGATTTGTAAGTATTGCCACTTCCCTTGAATGAAGAATGAATTTGGCTTCCTCTTGATGACTCATTTTGTCTGACTATAAATCTGATTCTTTTTGAGGCCATAGACGAACAGCTTGATTATTATGCTGACGCTTCCGAGCGATATTGCAGTCTGTATCAATGTTTTTTAGAAGTAATGCTGGGCGATTGAAGGTCAACGTTGGCATTTTAGAAGTAATGCCGAACGATTGAATTCGAGATCAACGTTTTAGAGGCAACACCGAGCAATTAAAGGTCGACGTTGGCATTTTAGAAGTAATGCCGAACGATTGAACTCGAAATCAGCGTTTTAGAGGCACGCCGAGTGACTGAGTGGTGACGTCGGCGTTTTAGAGGCAACACCGAGTTATTGAACTCGAGGTTAGCGTTTTAGAGGCACGCCGAGTGATTAAATGTCGTTGTCAGCATTTTAGAAGTAATGCCGAGCGATTGAGCTCAAGATCGACGTTTTAGAGGCTACGCCGAGTGACTGAGTAGTGACATCGGCATTTTAGAGGCAACGCCGAGTTTTTGAACTCGAGATCAGCGTTTTAGAGGCAACGCCGAGTGATTGAAGGTCAACGTTGGCATTTTAGAAGTAACGCCGAACGATTGAACTCGAAATCAGCGTTTTAGAGGCAACGCCGAGTGACTGAATAGTGACGTCGGCATTTTAGAGGCAATGCCGAGTTATTGAACTCGAGATCAGCGTTTTAGAGGCAACGCCGAGTGATTGAAGGTCAACGTTGGCATTTTAGAAGTAACGCCGAACGATTGAACTCGAAATCAGCGTTTTAGAGGCAACGCCGAGTGACTGAATAGTGACGTCGGCATTTTAGAGGCAATGCCGAGTTATTGAACTCGAGATCAGCGTTTTAGAGGCAACGCCGAGTGATTGAAGGTCAACGTTGGCATTTTAGAAGTAACGCCGAACGGTTGAACTCGAAATCAGCATTTTAGAGGCAACACCGAGTGACTGAGTAGTGACGTCGGCATTTTAGAGGCAACGCCGAGTTATTTTGAGGGTTAACACCCGAGTAAGGAGATGGCCCACCAGTTTTTTGGGAAATAACTGCCGAATGACCACGTGGCATGCTGGGATTTCGGAAATAACTGCCGAGTGATGACTGGGCACTTTTTGAAACGGTATCTGGTCCGAGAATATCCCATAAGAGCTGCACTTTTAGCCGCCTTTGCTTTCCGCGCCCTAGTTCTTGCATTCCTGCTTCCAAATCCTCTCTGCGCTCGCCTCCAATTTGCTCACTGGTGAAGTCGAGATGGCTCCCAAGAGGAAAATCGCGAGTTCTTCTGCTGTGGTGATTCCTCCGATTGATCCCAACAGCCAGTTGCCTTTCGCAGGTAACCACATGTCCATCATCTCTGAAGCCGAACTTCTCCATCTCGTGTCCGTCGGGGTTCTTCCTCCACGGGAACTCTGTTCTTGGCGGATTTGCCACGGGACTACGGTCCCGATTGAGGATACCCACGAGTCCGTGGTTTACGCCCCTTTTCTTCTCCGCGGCCTTGGCCTTCCTATTTCTCCCTTTTTCCGTGGTCTTCTTGATTTCTACCACATCAACCTAACCCATCTGAACCCTAACTCAATTCTTCAAATTTCTATCTTCGTTCACTTATGTGAGGCTTTTCTTGGCGTGCTGCCGCATTTTGGCTTGTGGAAACACCTGTATCATTGTAGCCCTGGGATGGCCGGGGGACAACATCAGTTGGTTGGAGGTGCCAGCTTGGAGATGCGCCGGGGACGGAAAACTGAATATCTTGAGATTCCCCTTAAAGACAGCATTAAGGGATGGCGCCTGGAGTGGTTTATAGTTGATAACTATGGAAATTCTCTCCCCCCCCCCGGTCAGGAAGACAGCCAGATGTTCGCACCCCAAGCTGGACCGAGTCGCCCACAGACGAAGAAGTAGCCGAAGCCAGTGTGCTGCTAGCTGAAGTTGGACTGTTGAAAGAAAGGGGTTTAACTGCTGAAGCTATAGTTGCTGACTTCGTTTTCAAAAACATTCAGCCACTGAAAGATAGGGTCCACCCGGCTTATCTGTATCAAGGGCTAGTCGACCCGACTCGAGTTACCAATAGAAGAATCCCATCTGCAGATTTGGTGAGCCGACTGGAGATGATTCTCAGAGGCAAAGTATCCAATGTTGGTGCTCCGGTGGCGTATTCAGCCTGGAATCTGCCTCCTGCCAAGGCTTTCACTCGTTTCGTGTCAAACCCACCTGTGACTGATGGCAGTTTGGGCCTTAGAACTCGGCCCTCTGATGAGGAGGTTAGTGCTTTGGTCGCCTCACTTGGAAAATTCCTGATGATGAACGACAAGTCCACTTCGAGGTGCCTTTGGATCCTAATGACGCGGAAATGAATGCCATGCTTGATATGTTGGCTGAGGATTCTTCTGACGCTACTCCTGCTGAGACATTGGCAATGGCACCTCTCCCAGAGGCCGGTATAACCCTGGATGTTCAGAGACCTGTCCGTCCTGTCCGTGCTCGCTCGAGGAGTCCTTGCCGAGTTAATCAAGCTGATCTTCCTGCTGACGAGCAGAAAAAGAAAAGGAGACGCCTTCGGCGAGTATCTAGCTTGGATCAGGATGCTGGTCCCTCGGTTCCTGCTGCTGAAGAGGTTCCTGCGCCTGAATTTATCAATGCTGATCCCAATGGGTGTGGTCCATCTATAGCTGAACCCAATGGGGGTGTTGCTAGTATCGCTGATGAAGACGACGAAGAGGAAGAGAATGAGGTCCCTCTGACCCGGAAGAACAGTCGGCAATTCCTCGCCAGTGGGGAAAGTAGTGGAGTTCCTTCTCCTGCTTTATCTGCCCTTGTTGGTCTGCAAAACATATCCCTGGCCGACTTTGATCAAACTCTCGAGGATATGGTCCCAGAGGACTTGTTATCAGGGCCAGTGGATGATGATGTAACTGACGCTTGTTGTGCTGTGCCGGACGCTGGGTTGAGGTCATCCCGTGCCTCATCAACCTTAGAGCGCGATCTCGAGGGTCGGGATGCTACCTTGGATTGTCCTGATTTCATGGAAGTAGCCGAGGGCCCATCAACCTTAGAAGTGGTTACTGCTGAAAGTTTGGACCTCAAGGATGGTGTTGACACATGGCCAGCCCCCGAGGGTGTCGTCGGGGATGACTTAACTCGGGCGAAGAGTGCGAGCTACTGCCCAGCCCCCGAGGGTGCTGCCGGGGATAATCCAGCTCAAGTGGGCAGTGCCAACTATGGCCCAATCCCTGAGGGTGCCCAAACAGGGTCTCCCTCCGGCACTTCCATGGACGTTCACGCAGGGTCACCTCCACACTCTGGCTGCATGGTGGTGGCCCAAACTTTGGACCGGGGCATCGCTTTGGAGAACAGCGTCCCCACTGGTCAGGTATCTGGCTCTGTTGAAGGCGCTGAACTGATTCCCACTGTTCCATTGCATGCTGCTTCGGGTGATGACCTTGCGCCTGGTTATCATCTGATTTCTCCTGACTTGGGGATCCCTTCGTTCTTCTCCAACCTCCAGGTACTGTGCTGTTTCCTAGCCTGACTTTTTCATGAACTCTTGCCATTATGCTCATCTGTTCTTCTCATCAGGTTTTGGTGGATGGGATGACCAGCCAGCTGAAATTGCATGGTGCTCCTATCCCGGAAGTGGCTTCATCCTTTTCGTGTTGGAATCCGGTGTCTCTTCATCGCCGTGTATCCGAGTTGGAGGCGGCTAACGCTGGTTAGTGCCCTTTTTTCTTTTCTTCGCGCTTGTTGTGGACTGTTTTACCTTCTGACCTCGTTTTGTTTGGTTACGTTTTGCTAGGAATGACTCGACAGATTACACTTCTTGAGGAGAAACATTCTCAAGATCGGGCTGAACTGTCTCAGCGATGCACTGATCTTGAGGAAAAGTACTCTCAAGGTCAGATTGAGCTGAATCAAGTCTCTGCCGCCTTAGATGATGCCAATGCGTTGAGTTCTTCCCTGCACGCTCAGCTCGACTCTGAAAAGGTGATATACGAAACTGTGCTTTTTGCCTCGCTATACTCCTATTATTTGCCTGGTTTTCTTGAAGGAACTGATTTGTGCTTGCAGGAAGAAAAACGTATCCTTGCGGCTTCTCGTGACAATCTTGATAGGTTGTATCGAGATTCTAGCAACTCGTTGACTATTCTGGAGAGGAGTCATCGCTTTTCCATGGAAGAGTTATATAATCTTCGCTATAAGCTGCAGGAGTCTTTGGATGATGTGATTCGCCTTCGGGAGTTGATATCGGCTAAAGACGTTGTCATCAAGAACCTGCGTGCTTCCAAGAAATCTGTTACCCAGGAGCTAGAGGCTGCCCAGTTGGCTATCAAGGTTGCTGAAGAGACTTCCAGTACTCTGAGAGCCCAGCGCGATAGGGCCATGGATAAGGCCATTCGGGCGGGACGAATCCTGATGAGGAGACCTGGCGTAGTCGTTCCTGAAGATATAAGGGCTGACGTGAACGCTGCCCCTGATTCCTCGAGTCGTCCTTCTTCGTCAATTGCTCCTGGAAAAGACATTGCAAAATAGAGAAAACATTTCGCGTGCTCCAAGCGCGCAGCTTGCATGATTCAACATTTGTTTGGGGATACCGGTTTATTTGAATAACATAGTTACTCTCTCATTGTATCAGAATTTTTTAGTTAATGAGTTTGGTAGTTATGACGCATGATGACTATGAATTTTGTCTGTGGGATATGGAAATCATCCCCTGAATTATATAGGCGAGAGCATGTTGCATTGGTCTTAAGTAGCCGCCAACTTAAATCGATTGCTCCGTTAGCAGGGCATAGTGGTCACCCCGAGTTAAGTAAGCGTGAGCATGTCGCACCGCCTTAAGTCGTTGCCGACTTAAGTCGATTGCTCCGTTAGCAGGGCATAGTGGTCACCCCGAGTTAAGTAAGTGTGAGCATGTCGCACCGCCCTAAGTTGTTGCCGACTTAGGTCGATTGCTCCGTTAGCAGGGCATAGTGGTCACCCCGAGTTAAGTAAGCATGAGCATGTCGCACCGCCCTAAGTCGTTGTCGACTTAAGTCGATTGCTCCATTAGCAGGGCATAGTGGTCACCCCGAGTTAAGTAAGCGTGCAAGTCAAAAATAAATTGAGTATCCTTGAAATCTTTTCTTTATTGATGACATATTTCCACTTTACAGAGTACATCATCGTTATCCCAGCGGTTTTGAGGTACGGCTAAGGATAAAACTTTCTCAGGTGCTCTATGTTCCAGGAGTTCCCAACTTCCGTGCCATCCATCTGAGTGAGGCGATATGATCCGGGCCGAGTGACTTCTGCTACTATGAAGGGTCCTTCCCATAAGGGTGATAACTTATGTCGTCCTTCTCCCGTTAGAATTCGGCGAAGGACGAGCTCCCCTACTGAGAAGAATCGTTGCCACACAGCCTTGTCGTGATAGCGCCTTAGAGTCTGCTGGTACCTTGCTGATTGGATTACTGCGTTTAGCCGTTCTTCCTCGAGTACATCTATGTCCTCCAGCCTGGTGGTCTCAGCTTCTGCATACTTTCAAAGATCAACCTTGGCGCCCCAAACTTGAGATCAGCAGGCAGCACTGCCTCCGACCCATAGACCATGAAGAAAGGAGTGTTTCCATGCAAAGCTCGGCTAGGTTGGGTTCTTAGGCTCCAAACAACATAGGGTAACTCCCTTATCCACTTTCCTGCGAATTTTTCATTCTTATCGAAGATCTTTTTCCTGAGTGCGTCCAATATCATCCCGTTGGCTCGCTCAACCTGCCCGTTGGCTCTTGGATGGGCTACAGATGCATACTTGATCTGAATGCTCTTTTGCTCGCAGAAGTCAAAGAATTCTGAACTCGTGAAATTGGATCCTAAATCAGTTATGATGCTGTTGGGTATCCCGAATCTGAATATTATGTCTTGTATGAATTCCACGGCCTTAGCAGAAGTTAAGGAGGCAATGGGCTTGAATTCTATCCATTTAGTGAACTTGTCAATCGCTACCAACACATGAGTATATCCCCCTTGAGCTTTCTTGAAAGGTCCAATCATATCCAGCCCCCAGCATGCAAAAGGCCAAGTTACTGGTATGGTCTGCAGCTGCTGTGCTGGTAGGTGTTGTTGCTTTGACAAGTATTGGCAGGCTTTGCACCTCTGAACTAACTCGGCCGCATCATTCTTTGCTGTTGGCCAATAGAATCCTGACCTGAAGACCTTCCCAA
Source organism: Zea luxurians (assembly GCA_029449295.1). NCBI lineage: Eukaryota > Viridiplantae > Streptophyta > Magnoliopsida > Poales > Poaceae > Zea > Zea luxurians. The sequence continues at coordinate 18,028,705 of JAOPSE010000039.1, forward strand.
CTAGTGTTCTGGAGGCTGCATGTATCCCACATTGTCCAGCGTGGACCTCTTCTAAGAGTTGCTTTCCAGTGGATGGGAGAATGCATTTCATGAAGACGCCTGATGCACCCCTTCTGTATAATGTCTCCCCAATAAGTGTATAGTGAGCTGACTGTCTTGCAATGCGCTCTGCCGAGTTCTTATCGTCTGGTTCTTCTTCATTCCTTATGTACTTAATGATTGGCTTTCTCCAGTCATCGGGATCTGACTCGGGTTGGTCTATGATGTTGCACTCTTCCATTTGATCCAATGAGATACTTGGCTGCAGAATTTCTTGCACAAAAACCCCGGGTGGGACCTGAGCTCGACTGGACCCTAGCTTGGACAGTACATCGGCTGCCGTGTTCCGATCTCTTTCCACATGATGAAATTCTAGACCCTCGAATTTATCCTCCAGTTTTCGGACGGCAGTGCAGTATCTTCCCATCGAATCGTTTGAGCAATCCCACTCCTTATTTATCTGGCTGATGACTACCAGAGAATCCCCATATACCATTAATCTTTTGACGCCCAATGATATGGCAATGTTCAATCCATGAATCAAAGCTTCATACTCGGCTGCATTGTTGGAGGCCGGGAATAGCAGCTGGAGGGCGTACTTGAGGTGTTCGCCTCCAGGTGCAGTGAAAAGAATCCCCGCTCCTGCTCCCTGCAGCTTGAGTGAACCATCGAAATACATTCGCCATACTTCTGCAGTCTCCGGGTTGTCTGGTACTTGTTGTTCAGTCCACTCCGATACGAAATCAACCAGTGCTTGGGTTTTGATGGCAGTGCGAGGCCGAAACTCGATGTCATGAGATCCCAGCTCACAGGCCCACTTGGCTATTCGACCGATGGCTTCCTTGTTGTGAAGAATATCCCCTATCGGAAAACTTGTGACTACTATGACTTTGTGGTCGTCAAAGTAGTGACGCAGCTTGCGGGCAGTTAGAAGTACTGCATACAATAGTTTCTGAACTTGAGGATACTTTTTCTTTGAGGGGCCGAGGACTTCACTAATGAAGTAGACAGGGTGTTGTATTGGATAGGCATGCCCTTCTTCTACTCGCTCGACTACCAACGCGGTGCTCACCACGTGAGTCGTGCAAGAGATGTACAATAGCAAATCTTTGGCTGGTTGAGTTGATGTAGCTCGCCGGGGTGGTTTCAGTACTGGCGGTGTTGTCAAGAATTTTTTCAGAGCATCTAGAGCTTCTTGTGCTTCTGAAGTCCACTGAAATTTATCCACCTTCTTGAGTAACTTGTAAAACGGCAAACCTTTTTCCCCCAGCCTGGATATAAATCTGCTTAAAGCTGCCATGCATCCAGTGAGTCGCTGAACCTTCTTCTGCGATCGAGGTGCTTCCATCTTCATGATAGCTTCAATCTTATCCAGATTAGCCTCAATTCCTCGGTGGCTGACAATAAATCCGAGCAACTTTCCGGCTGGTACCCCAAAAACACATTTCTCGGGATTAAGCTTCCATCTATACCGCCTCAGGCTGTTGAAAACCAGTTGCAAATCTTCGATGAAGTCTTTTGAGTCCTGTGTTTTGATCACCACGTCATCCACATAAGCCTCCACACGCTTGCCCCAGTGATCGGCTAAGCATGTTTGAATAGCTCTCTGGTAAGTCGCTCCAGCGTTTTTGAGGCCAAACGGCATGGAGGTATAACAGAAAGCACCAAACGGGGTAATGAATGCCGTCTTTTCTTCGTCTTCCCTTGCCAGACTAATCTGATGATATCCAGAATAACAATCCAGGAAAGACAACATAGAACATCCAGCGGTGGAGTCCACCACCTGATCTATCCTCGGGAGCCCGAAGGGATCCTTCGGACAGTGTTTGTTGAGATCGGTATAATCAACACACATGCGCTAGTCCACTTTATTCTTTTTGAGTACAAGAACAGGATTGGCTAACCACTCGGGATGTAATACTTCTCTAATGAATCCAGCCGCGACCAAGCGAGCTAACTCGGCGCGAATGGCTTCCCTCTTATCAGGCGTGAAACGACGTAATTTCTGTCGAATCGGCCTCGCCTGGGGAAAAACCTTCAGTTTGTGCTCGGCCAGTTCTCTCGGGACTCCCGGCATATCCGCAGGTTGCCATGCGAATACATCTCGGTTATCTTGCAGAAACCGGACGAGCGCGCTTTCCTATTTGTCATCCAGACTGGAGCTGATGATGGCCGTCTTGCGCTCATCAGCGAACCCCAGGTTGATTCTCTTGGTTTCTTCAGTCGGCCGCATAGAGGTCGCGGTCTGAGCTTCGTTCGTCGGTATTGCGAGGTTCTCCTCAGGCTTAGAGTTCGCCATTGCGGAGGGAGCTGTCGATGGCTTGGCGGTGAGGGCTGCTTGAATAGCCACTCGGAAACATTTGTTTCTGCGGCGCCTTGGAAGTCGGCGCGCACAGTTATGATCCCTTGCGGTCCTGGCATCTTCAGTATCATGTAGGTGTAATGTGGAATGGCCATGAACTTGGCCAATCCAGGCCTCCCGATGATGGCGTTGTATCCACAGTCGAAGTTCGCCACTTCGAACCTTAGGAACTCGGTTCTGTAGTTCTCCGGAGTTCCAAAGGTGACCGGCATGTAGATGTGGCCCAGCGGGTATTCCCCTTCCGTCGGCACGATGCCGAAGAAAGGAGTGTCCGACTCGTGGAGCTCTTTGAGGTGAACTCCCAAGCTTTGGAGTGTCCGGGGGAAGGTGATGTTGATGCTGCTCCCCCCGTCCACTAACACCTTTTTCACCCGGCTCTCTCGGATCACCGGATCGACGAGAAGCGGGTACTTGCCCGGGTGGTCGAAGTTGAGCCATTGATCCGCCCGAGTGAAGGTGATCGGGTGCTCCGACCACCGGTATGGAGCGGGAGGACCGATGGTCGCCACCAGTATCTGGCGATCATTGAGCTTTTGCTGTCTTCTGCTCTCCTGCGATCCATGTCCGCCGAAGATGACGTTGACCTCCCTGTCAACACGTGGAAAAGCTCCTCCTCCTCCTCCCTCCTCCTGCCGATGGGGTTGTCGTGGTTCATCTGGTCCTCCCCTCGGCGGAGGAGGAGGCAGAGGTTGGAAGGGTCGGCCGTGTCCGACGGAGTGTTTGAAGTCTCGGCAGTTTCGAAGAGTGTGGCGCATGTCCTTGTGGTACGGGCACTGGGCGTCGAGGATGTCGTCCAGCGTGCGTTCGCCTCCACGAGGTCCTCCTCGAGCGCGAGAGGCAGGTGGTCCGGCAGCGTGCACTTCTTCGCGTGGCCTCTTCTCCCACCGCTTGTCAGGCTGCTGGTTCGTGTCGCGTCGTGGTGCAGCCGGTGCGGGCTTTGCTCCTCCGATGAGGTCCTGGGCTCGCTCGTCGGCGGTGATGTAGAGGTCGGCTTCCCGGAACAGCTCCTCCGAGGTGGTCGGCGCCTTTTGTAGTATGGCTCGGACGAAAACCGAATCATTAGATCCTCGGTAGAAGTCCTCGATCACGGCCGCCTCCGTGACATCGGGGATACGATTCCTCATGGTTTGAAACCTCTTGAGGTACGACCGGAGAGTTTCGTCCCCCCGGCGCTTGATAGATTTAAGGTCCCACGGCTGCGCCGGCTTGTCGGAGAGGGACTGGAAGTTGGCGGTGAAGCGCCGACTGAAATCTCCCCAGACGTCGATGCAGTGTCGTGGTAGATGTCGCAGCCATTGCAGCGCGTCTTGCCCAAGGACAATGGGTAAGTACGCGGTCATCACGTCTTCGGACGCTCCGGCAGCTCGAGCAGCGGTGGTGTAGACGGCTAGCCAACCCCACGGATCCTGCTTAGGTTCATATTTGTCAACATTGGATACCTTGAAGTTGGGAGGCCATTGGATGGCCCTAAGGCGCGGAGTAAGGGCGGACACTCCGCACGTGTCCTCCTATCGCCGGGGTCGATGTCTGTCCCGGGGAGGGGAGTTGTGGTTGTGATTCCTCGACCGTCCCCGGGAGGTTCCGCCAGTTGAAGTCGTTGCCGACTCAGTCCTGGTAGCTTGGCTCTGAGTCAGGGCGCCATGATCCCTGTCGTACTCCTCTCGACGACGGATTTCGTTCTCATGCCGCCGTTCCCGCGAAGCATTGATGGAGCTCCGCGCGTCTCGGCGACTGTTGATGGCGTGTCGTAGATCGTTCGGCGGGTGAGCAAGCGGTAGAAGATGGTTGGCCGCCTGGGTGAACAGTCGTCGGTAGCCGTCGGCGTCAGGAGTCCGAGGAAGTCCTTCCGCTATCCGAGCCAGCACCCCTCCGACTTCGCTCGGCGTGTTCATGGCTCGGGCGAAGTCGGGGTTCAGATTGCGCCCGAAGAGTGGATTCTCCCGACGTTGCCTTGCATCCTGCTCAGCATGTTCCTGAGCTCGTCGGCGATCACGTCATCGGGAGTTCCTTCGCTCTCTGAAGACGCGTCCTTCCGGGGTTTCTCCTACCTCCGAGACCTCGTCTCGCGAGACAGGTTGTTCCGGATTCTGCTCTCCGGCTGCATGATGTCGTCGGACGTTCCTGCGCCGGTTCCTCCGTCGACGGGATTCTCGCTGAGGCGGTTCCTCCCCGGGTACAGTCGGCTCGTCGTCGGAGATGGCGGGCGATTCCGCCCTTCCGACGAAGAGGACGTCGGGGTAGACCGGTGCTGCCGTCGCAGTGATCTTCTTTCGGGAAGCCGGAGGTTGCACCTCTCCGGTATTTTCGGAGTTTGTCGAGGAAGATTCCTTTTCCGGCGGATCCGCGATACGGTGTAGAATTCCTTCTTCGTCCGTTATGAATGAGATTGTTCCGAAGCAGAACATAGATCCGGGGCGTAGGGCGATCTTGCTGTAGAAGGAGATGGCCATTGAGCTAGCTTGGATTGTCGACACACCCCCTACCTGGCGCGCCAGCTGTCGGTGTTTAGGGTCCGACCGCACACCTGGGGTTGCCCCTCGAGGTGTTTTAGGAGTAGGAAGGTGTCGACAACTGTAGCAAAATGGTTCGTGCTGATCGCACGAGAGACGGTAGACAAGGTTTACAGGTTCGGGCCGCTTAGTGATGCGTAACACCCTACGTCCTGATGAGTATGCTTGGTGGGAATGATTACAGGAGAGCTCTCTGGATTAAGAATACAGAGAGTTGAGGTGGGTGGCTAAGTAATGGGTCGAATGTTCTGAAGGGGTGCCCCCTAGGCCTTATATACTCGACCGTGGGGCAGTACATATGGATAAGATAACAACAAGTGGCTAAAAGATAGTGAACCTCTCGAGATTATCCTTTACGTAAACCTCGCCGACTTATCTTCACGTGGCTCCGTTGCATGGAGGCCCCGACGCGGGAAAGTCGGATCTCCGTTGCAGCCATTCGCTCGACGCTATGGGCCGTCCGGGTTTGCACCAATCTGGCCTCATGTCGTCCTGCGTTGCTGGTTGCTTTTCCCCAGGCCCATGAAAGAATAACCTTACGATTTATTGGGCCCTTGGGCCTTTCGTGAGGTCCTTTACTCTTTTAGTGGACCCGGGGGATATCTATCCCCCACATGACCGATCTGACCTCCTGACTGGCAGACTGACTGCCAGTCTGACCCCCAGGCGGTTGAACCGGCCCTAGGGGCGGTTCAACCGGTGTCAGGACCTGTTTTTGCAGTCTGACTTGCAGTCTGCCAGTCTGACTGGCAGACTGTCTGTCAGCCTGCCCCAGGCGGTTGAATCGGTCTTAGGGGCGGTTCAACCGGTCTTGGTCAACTTGACCAGTCTGCAGGTCAGTCTGCTAGTCAGTCTGACAGTCAGACTGGCAGACAGTCTGCCTGACCTGCCAGGGGCGGTTCAACCGCCCTAGGGGGTGGTTCAACCGGTCTCAGACAGAAAAATCTGCCCAACGGCTAGTTTTGAGCTCCACCTATATATACTCACTCCTACCTCTCTCCCCACACATAAGAGCATGACCCAAACCCCATTTCTAACTTGAAGAACACCTCCCACTCTCTCTCGCACATCTCTTGCCTCTCCCATTTCAAATCTTTGGAGAGAAATCTTTGAGTGAGTTTGAGAGCTACTGTTTTTGTGCTTCATCTCCAAATCTCTCTTGCTCTTCTTCATTCGAGCTTTGGTACTACATCGAGTTCTTTGTGGATTCATTACTCTTGGAGCTTCTAGCTCCTAGACGACTAGGTGTCTCTTGTGAGTCTCCAAATCTTGTGGAAGACCATAAGAAAGTTTGTATTACCCGCTCGTTTGAGCAAAGATTAGTGTGTGAGCTTGACCTTTGTGGTCGGCAAAGGGAGGATTAGGGTTGAAAGAGACCCGGCTCTTTGTGGGCGCCTCAACGAGGAAGTAGGGCACCTTGGTGGTGTGACCGAACCTCGAGATAAATCTTGTGTCTCTTGTGTTCTTGTTCATTGTGCTTATTCGTGTTCTCCGTTCTCTCACCATTGTGTGGAAGATTTGTTTATATATTTTTGGTGTGTGGATTTTGAGAAGTGCCCTTCTCAGATCTACTACTTTGAACCCTGTGGATCAACTAGAACATCTCATTTCCAAAGTTAACTAGGTGAATTTCGAGATCAATTCAGTTTTACCCAGTTTGCTTCTAGTTTTTGTTGAAAAAGTTTTAACTTGCCTATTCACCCCCCCCTCTAGGCAACTTTCAATAGGCCAGCATGGTGCCGAGACACCTGTAATAATGAGATTCTTAGTATTTAAATCTACCCCCACCAACCAGCTCCCAAATAAATTTTGTCAGATCTAGGACCCAGAAAACCAAAACAGATTGATTTGGTTCAGCTTTTTTCTGACCAGCTTTTCTGAGAATCTGGTTGTGGGAAGAATCTGGCTGTGTAGAGAATCTAAGTATTATTAGGATTACGTGCTAAGGAAGATAAACTTGTCCATAGGACTCAGGATCTAGAAAGTGACGGATTACTACTATTACAACAACTCAACCGATTATGTGTTTATGTTGATTTTGAATGGTTTTTCTCTAAACAAATTTTATAGAAGCTAGCTAAAAAGTTGAGCGTTTGGTTCAGCTTCTAGCTTCTGGCAGCCAGAAGCCCCCTAGAAGCTGAACCAAACAGGGGCACATGTGTGTCTTGATAGGGAGTTCCCAAATAGAAATGTCTGTCTTGATAGGGAGCTAGTCAGCAACTTTTATCAATCATGGGAGGACAGCCCAGATATTAGCTTTGTCATGACGAAGGTACGGTGCTACGTCATTTCAGTTCTGCTAATATCGCTAACCAAATATAAATCGAGTTGTTCGTTGCATGAAGAGCAGCGATGGAGAATTATGTGCTTGTGGGGATGTTGTTACATGAACTTACCAACGGTTGCAGGGAGGAGAGAGGCTGTAGTCCCCCAAGCGTGTCGTGGCGCACGGTCTCACCGGCATGGCGTGAGCGTGAGACGTCGTCAGCAGCGAGGCGGCGGCATTCAACGGTTGCAGGGACAACCGAGGAGAGAGGCCGCAGTTGCCCAAGCGCTCCATTCCATGGCGCAGGGCCTCGTCGCACGGCGTGCTAGCGCGACGACAACAGCAGCGGCAGCAAGGCGCGACATGGAAAATAACAGCGACCGATGACGGATACGGAGACATGGGTACTTTAGTCCAGCCACCATTATCGATCTCAGCTTTTGGATGTGTTTGGAACCAAAATGAGCGGCGGATGGTCCGCGGTCCGGATGGTTCGCGCCTGTGGGCCGAACGGTTTGCGCAAGCGTAGAACAGATTAGGGTTCCGAGTTTTTTGTTATGTTTGTTGGCGAGAATTTCGGAATAAGCTCGGAAATTAGTTTGTAAAGAGTCCAGCCCTCCTCCTCTATAAATAGAGAGGTATACGGCCGATTTGTAATCATCAATCGAATCAAAACACTTCTATTTCGCATTTATTTCCTAGGAATAGTTCTAGTTTAGCCTTCCGATCCCCAAATTCTTCGCCTCTATTCGACTCTACGTTGATTAGAGGAGTCTAGATCGGTCTGTCCGAGCCTAGACAACTCCTAGGATCTCTCCTTCCCGACGGGGTCCCTCCCGGGAGCGAGATCCAGACGCCGCCGGCGATCTTCCGCCGCCCCTGCGCACGCGCGGACCGTCTGGCCCCAGGGCGCGGACCGTCCGGCCGTCAGGCAGGAACCCTAGCCCCAGCGCCAGGTCGCGGACCGTCCGGCCCCTGGCCGTGGGCCGTTCGTGCCTGTTCAGAGAGCACCGCCACGGTTCTTGTTGAGTGTTTGGCGCTCCAAAAAGGCGTCAACATACTTTTTGGCGACTCCGCTGGGGACAACAAATACAGACTCATCAAATCGACCCTCAATGGCCGGTTCAAAGGATAGCTCTGAAGTTTCCACCAGCAATATCATCACACCGACATGGGAAACCTTGCCGACTGAAGAACAGCTCCTGTTCGAGGAGCGCCAGGAGCAGCTGATCCAAGAAGCAAAGGCGAAGTTCCTGACCGACTTCAAAGTGGACAGGAACAACAAAGTCGTTCGGCAACGGGCGACAGATCTGGCTTCGCTCCGACCTACTACGATTACCCCCAATATAAGTAGCACCAACGAACTCCAATCTCTTAAAGCTTACATAGACGAACAGCGAGAACAGTTACAACGTATCGTAGGGGATATACAAAATGATCATAAAAGGCTAGTGCCTGTGCTTGATAAGTCTACTATGGCAAATCTTCCTTCGCACGAGGTTGAATTGAGGGAATACACACATAATTCATCGGCTACAGGTTGTCACGACCAGTACAACCCCTTTATGGGATGCCGATGGACATGTACCCTAGGCAACGACAGCCTCCCACGCACATCGGCGATAAATTTGCCGATCTGCGCATGTCCAGACCGTCCGCACGTAGGCGCAGACCGTCCGGGCCAGCGGCGGCCGATCCCATTTTTAGAAGTGAATTACCGAGACCTGCACCCAAGCCGCCACATGCCGTGCAAACCCTAGATAGCCCATTCGGACCATCTGCGTATGGCGCCAGATAGTCCGAATATAATGTCGGACGGTCCGGCCACATGGCCGGACAGTCCGCGCACGGGGCCGGATGGTCCGCGTATTTAACCGGACGGTCTGGCACAAAGTTTTTTAAGGAGGATGGATATCCAACTCCGTATCCGCCCCAGCTAGACTCCCCATCTCACCATATGACACACCAGCACCATAATATAATCTATCAAACCCATGAGAGTGAGTACTTTCCGGCCCCTAGAAGGCCAGAAAGGAATGGCCAGTCCTATGAACCTCATAGGGCATGCATTAACGCGCTGCAAAACCCAAACCAATGGGGAGGAAAACAACATACCAACATCCAAACAAACTCACCCATATTGGATCAAAGAGCCGGTGGTCTCCCACCGGCTGCCATCGATATAGTAAGGGAGGAAATAGCTGGGGTGTTTTGAGATAAGCTCGGAGTTAGTATAGTCCCCAGGGGGCAGTCATATCAGAGACCTTATGATAGCCAGTTTGACCGGCTCCCATACCCATAAGGGACCAGAATACCTGAATTCGCAAAGTTTTCGGGTGACCAAGAAAGAGCACGTGTGAGCACATAGACCAATTCTTAGCACAGTTAGGAGAATTGGCCGACACCGAAGCATTCGGTATATGTTTATTTTCATTATCTTTAACAGGAACTGCATTCACATGGTATGCCACGCTCCCTCCTAACTCCATTTTGTCGTGGGGAGATTTAGAACAAAAATTTCACGAACATTTCTTCTCTGGCGATTATGAGCTAGATTTAGTAGACTTAGTAGCCCTACGACAAAAAAAAGATGAATCGGTTAGTGACTACATCCGGAGATTCCGGGATACGAGAAACCGATGCTTTCAAATTCATTTAACAGATAAACAACTGGCGGGAATAGCCTTTGATGGATTGCACTATTATTTAAAAGAGAAATTAGAAGGCATCCAGTTCTTTACGCTAGCACAATTACATCAGAGAGCTTCGGCTTGTGAAAGTCGAAGCAAAGAACTAGTCAAAACGATTCATCATAATGTCCATATAGTAGAACATAGTCAAAGTAGTTCGGACGGTGAACCAAAGGAAATTTACACTGCCGAAATAGTTTGGCCTGAGCAGGCCAAATCTTTGGCTTGCTCCTCCTTGCAGCCAGTTCAAAAGAAACGGCATGAGGAGATTAAGTTTACATTTAATGTTGGCAGATGTGATAAGATATTCGATGAATTACTAAAAAATGGTAACATTAAGATTGATTATATCGTTCCACCTGCCGACGAACTAAAGCGTCGCGTATATTGCAAGTGGCACAACTCATTTTCCCATGCCACTAATGATTGTAATATGTTCCGACGATAAATCCAATCGGCCATTAATGAAGGACGATTGAAATTTCAGGAGGACACGGAGCCCTTTCCAATGAATATGATCGACTTCAATGGCAAAAAGGTCCTAATTTGGCCCAGCACAGCCGATAAGGGCAAAGACAAAGAAATCATCATCGGCAACGCACGGAAGGCCGATGAAAACAACAAAATTGCTTGCAGGAAAGTGGTGGCCGAGAAGACTCCTAATGGAGGGGAGACACTGAAGGTGGCCATCACAAACTCCGGCACTGGAGGGCAAGTGTAGACAAGAGGACATGCGCAAGAACCCATACTACGCATCGCGGACGGTCCGGTGCCCAGGCGCGGACGGTCCGTGACATCGCCAGACGGTCCGGAGTGTTCCAGCGGACGATCCGGCAACGCCGAAGAACCAAGGCGACCACGTACCTTCAAACCACGATGACCAAAAATAGGTACGTGGAAAACTAACACGTTCAAGGCAACTGGTCGGTTGGTAAAATCTAGCCCGACCTTTGATCAATTATTGTCTAAATATATGAAAAAGAAGGCTGGCCCCAGCGACCGACCACCAAAGCGACCTCGCTTACCCACCCAGGTGCGATGGCAGGTTAGGTCGATTGGACCACCACACCAATCGGAAAGGACGGGAGGTCATAATGTTCAATTAAGACCTAACGTACCTGCATGGACACCTCCACCACCATATCCACCTATGCCATATCCATACACATACATACCTCCACCATATGTCCCAAATCAAATATGGGGCATGCCACCATACCCATTTGGGATGCCACAGTACCCCGCTTGGGGCACCCCAAACATCTGTATTCAATAGGTTGACACCTCCAGTACAAGACCGATTGAGAGCCCCTCAATCTGATCCACGAGCATAGGCCCAGCAAGATTGCCGAACAACTCGGCCCCAAAGGCTGACTAATCCAGCAGGGGGGCATACAGCTACAACCTCCAACAGTACGAAAAAAGGAGACGTCATTAAAATAGGAACGACAGATGTCGTCGTATAACAAAATAACGAAGGGCCGATGATTTTTGGTGAATCGGCCAACACAAACAAAAAAGGAGGTACGACTGTCAACAAAACAGCCGATCCAAAATACTCCATGCCCTGATGGTGCCCATCAGGATTGACACGATCACAAAAGCGAAAATTACAACGCCTTAGAGCAAAGGAGAATCAGGAGAAGGAGGCAGAAAAAATATTCAATGACAGACATCCGCAGTATCCACCACCACAAAAGAAATGGAGACCAAAGGCCGTTGAGGAAAATCAAACAGCCACAGAGACAGAAAATAAAACAATAACTGTGCAGCTCTTTGAAGGTATGGCAGACAGTCCGGCTATAAAGACCGGACCAACCGTACAGGGCGCGGACCGTCCGACCACTGAGGCCGACTCATCCGCAATACACCATGACACCTGCAACGACGTACCAACACCCATGGAGGAAGATGACCTGCAAGGAGAAGATCTGGTCGACTACGAAGCTACGCCAGAACACTTAGAAAATTAGGAAAGCAAGGTGACGAATTGGTCAGGACCAGTATGGCGCTCGGCGGTATTGAAACTAACAGTTCGATCAAAGCTAAAGGGGTCACGTCCGTTGAGTCAATCATCAGGACTAAGGCCACTGTGTATCATCCTAGTAAGTGTCAAGATGCCTAAGAAAACCGATGTGATCATATCGAGTTAGTTGCTTTTAGTTTGCTCAGCTCCACCAAAAGGCAGGGGGCATATGTTTGGAACCAAAATGAGTGGCGGACAGTCTGGCCCTGAGGCCGGATGATCCGTGGTCCGGACGGTCCGCGCCTGTGGGCCGGACGGTCCGCACAAGCGCAGAATAGATTAGGGTTTCGAGTTTTTTGCTATGTTTGTTAGCGTGAATTTCGGAATAAGCTTGGAAATTAGTTTGTAAAGGGTCCAGCCCCCTCCTCTATAAATAGAGAGGTATACGGCCGATTTGTAATCATCAATCGAATCAAAACACTTCTATTTCGCATTTATTTCCTAGGAGTAGTTCTAGTCTAGTTCTAGTTTAGCCTTCCGATCCCCAAATTCTTCGCCTCTATTCGACTCTACGTTGATTAGAGGAGTCTAGGTCGGCCTGCCTGAGCCTAGACAACTCCTAGGATCTCTCCTCCCCGACAGGGTCCCTCCTGGGAGCGAGATCCAAGCGCTGCCGGCGATCTTCCGCCGCCCCTGCGCACGCGTGGACCATCCGGCCCCAGGGCAAGGACCGTCCGGCCGTCAGGCAGGAACCCTAGCCCCTACGCCAGGTCGTGGACCGTCCGGCCCCTGGCCGTGGACCATCCGCGCCTGACCAGAGAGCATCACCACAGTTCTTGTTGAGTGTTTGGCGCTCCAAAAAGGCGTCAACAGGATGATACATGAACATAGACCATTTTAATATTTATTTTAAAGCCTGATCATGGGCTTGGGCTTGGTTTACAAAACAATCGCCCAAGTATCGTAAAGTTCCGCCGGAGACTGTAGCTTAGGACCACTTCCTCCTCTGGTCTATCTCTCGGCTGCCCCCTTCTCCAACCTCTGGTGCGGTGGTGCCCCAGAAGGCTGGAACCTCCCCATCAGAAAACGAGTATTTTGGCAAAATAGGTCACTCTAGGTTACCGCTCTGCAAAATAGACCATTTCGAAGCCGGGTCGTCAAAACGGGTCACTCAAACGTCGTTGCTCTTCAAAACAGGTCAGTAGGGCTTTTGGCGTTTCTACAGGTGGGCCCGCGTCTTTATATGCCGCTTTTTCCCTTACGCCTGAACGCAACGTCGTCTCCTCTGTCTTCTTCACACGCAGCCTTCTCCTCCTCCTCTGTCCAAGCGGCGAGGCCTCCCAAGCATCATCCTGAGGCGGCCATGGGCTGACTCAGAGAAACGACCTAATCCTGAATCCGGTCGCATTCAGGGAATGTCTTCCGGCCTCCCGCTAATTCCATGGCGTAATCATGCTTTTTTGCATTAGCAGCTCGCTTTCGTAGTGGGCGGCGAGGTGACGCTTGCTTGCGCGTTGGGCGGTGACTCATGCCACCGTCCTAAACTCACACTATAAAACCCATGCGCTGAGAGTTACCCTTGACATCGTCTCTGTTCTTGGCGACCGCATTGGCACATACACATACAGGTATAGTCCTAGTTCTATCTCAGGTAGGACTTCTTCTCTCCCACGCCTCTATTACATTGGTCCTGCAACCGATGGTGATATGAAATGAATCTTACAGTCTGTTCGCGCATCAGAGAAAAAAACGTTGGCAAGCAAGCATGTAATATCTAGCCTTGTGTCTCACTGCCAGTTAAGTTTATGAAGAATGCTTGCAGTGGGCGTGAAAGGGAAATAGGGTCAAACCTTTTCCAATAAGAATTTTGGTGGTTGAATTGCCCAACACAAATTATTGGACTAACTAGTTTGCTTTAGAAAATATGTTCTATAGTTGCCAAAGGTTCACAACAAACCAATACAAGTCAAAAGAAAGGGTTCAAACAAAGGGAGCAAAGTTAAACCGAAGGCAGCCCTGGTCTGGCGCACCGGACTGTCCGGTGTGCCACCGGACAGTGTCCGGTGCACCAGGGAATCCAACTCCAAACTTACAAGCCACGAGAAGGCTCCATCGGGAGAGTCCCGCAACAAGGGGAAGGAGAAGGAATCCCCTTCACACAAGTCGCATCGGAGTGGCAAGAAGAAAAAGAAGATGAGGAAGGTGGTCTACTACGAGACCGACTCTTCATCGCCATCCACCTCCGGCTCCGACGTGTCGTCCATAACTTCTAAGCGCCATGAGAGCAAGAAGTTTAGTAAGATTCCCCTACACTACCCTCGAATTTCTAAACGTACTCCATTACTTTCTGTTCCATTAGGCAAACCACTGGTTTTTGACGGTGAAGATTATAACATGTGGAGTGACAAAATGGGGCATCACCTAACCTCACTCCACACTAGCATTTGGAACGTTGTTGAGTTTGGTGTACAGGTACCATCCGTAGGGGATGAGGACTACGATTCGGACGAAGTTGCCCAAATCCAGCACTTCAACTCCCAAGCCGCCGCTATACTCCTCGCCTCTCTAAGTTGAGAGGAGTATAACAAGGTGCAAGGGTTGAAGAGCGCCAAAGAGATTAGGGATGTACTCAAAACGGCGCACGAAGGAGATGAGGTGACCAAGATCACCAAAAGGGAGACGATCGAGGGGGAGCTCGGTCGATTCATGCTTCACCAAGGGGAGGAGCCACAAGCAATGTACAACCGGCTCAAGACCTTGGTGAACCAAGTGCGCAACCTCGGGAGCACCAAATGGGATGACCATGAGATGGTCAAGGTTATTCTAAAATCACTAGTTTTTCTTAATCCTACTCAAGTACAATTAATTCATGGTGACCCTAGATACAAAATAATGTCTCCCGAGGAAGTGATAGGTAAATTTGTGAGCTTTGAGCTAATGATCAAAGGCTCCAAAAAGATCATCGAGCAAGGCGCATCCTCCTCCGTACCCGAAGCACAACCCGTTGCATTCAAAGCAATGGAGGAGAAGAAAGAAGATTCTATTCCAAGTAGAATCCCCATCGACGCCTCCAAGCTCGACAATGAGGAGATGGCGCTTATTATCAAAAGCTTCCGTCAAATCCTCAAACAAAGGAAGGGGAAGGATTACAAGCCCCGTTCCAAGAAAGTGTGCTACAAATGTGGTAAGCTCGGTCATTTCATTGCTAAATGTCCATTATCTAATGATAGTGACAGGGGCGACGATAAGAAAGGAAAAAGGAGAGAAAGAAGAGATGCTACAAGAAGAAGGGCGGCGATGCCCATGTGTGCCGGGAGTGGGACTCCGACGAGAGCTCCACCGACTCCTCTTCCGACGAGGACGCCA
Source organism: Zea luxurians (assembly GCA_029449295.1). Classification (NCBI taxonomy): domain Eukaryota; kingdom Viridiplantae; phylum Streptophyta; class Magnoliopsida; order Poales; family Poaceae; genus Zea; species Zea luxurians. Next base: position 18,043,904 of record JAOPSE010000039.1, read on the forward strand.
CCAACATCGCCATCAACAAAGGGCTCCTCTTCCCCAACGTCGGCCACAAGTGTCTCATGGCAAAGGACGGCAAAAAGAAGAAGGTGAAATCAAAATCCTCAACTAAATATGCAACATCTAGCGATGAGGCTAATTCTAGTGATAATGAGGATGACTTATTTACTCTTTTTGCCAACTTAAACATGCAACAAAAGGAAAAATTAAATGAACTAATTAGTGATATTTACGATAAGGATGAACTCTTGGATAGCCAAGAGGACTTCCTAATTAAAGAAAACAAGAAGCATGTTAAGGTAAAAAATGCTTATGCTCTAGAAGTTGAAAAAAGTGAAAAATTAACTAGTGAGCTAAGCACTTGCCATGATATTATTTCCAACCTTAGAAATGAGAATGCCAATTTAATTACTAAGGTTGGGAAGCTTGATGATTGTGATGATTCAATTGTTAGTCTTAGAAATGATAATGCAAATTTAATTGCTAAGATTGATCAATTGAATACCTCTCTTGCTAGCCTTAGGAATGAGAATGAAAAATTGATTGCTAAGGCTAAGGAACTAGATGTTTGCAATGTTACTATTTCCAATCTTAGAGATGAGAATGATATTTTGCATGCTAAGATTGTTGAATTTAATACTTGCAAACCCTCTACATCTTCCGTTGAGCATGTTACTATTTGCACTAGATGTAGAGATATTAATGTTGATGCTATTCATGATCACCTAGCTTTAATTAAACAACAAAATGATCACATAGCTCAACTTAATGCCAAAATCAATGAGCATAACTTAGAAAATGAAAATTTTAAATTTGCTAGAAGCATGCTCTATAGTGGGAGGCGCCCTCGCATTAAGGATGGCATTGGCTTCCAACAGGGAGACAATGTCAAGCTTAATGCCCCACCTAAAATATTGTCCAATTTTATTAAGGGCAAGGCTCCCATGGTTCAGGATAACGAGGGTTACATTTTATACCCTGCCGGTTATCCCGAACACAAAATTAGGAGAATTCACTCTAGGAAGTCTCACTCTGGCCCTAATCATGCTTTTATGTATAAGAGTGAGGCATCTAGCTCTAGGCAATCAACCCATGCTAAATTTCCTAATAAGAAAACTCCTAAGGCATCAAATGATCATAATGTTTCATTCAAAACTTTTGATGCTTCCTATGTGCTTACTAACAAATCCGACAAGGTAGTTGCCAAATATGTTGGGGGCAAACACAAGGGATCAAAGGCTTGTGTTTGGGTACCCAAAGTTCTTGTATCTAATGTCAAAGGACCCAAAACTGTTTGGGTACCTAAAATCAAGAACTAAATTTGTTTTGTAGGTTTATGCATCCGGGGGCTCAAGTTGGATCATCGATAGCGGGTGCACAAACCATATGACTGGGGAGAAAAGAATGTTCTCCTCCTACGAGAAAAACCAAGATCCCCAATGAGCTATCACATTCGGGGATGGAAATCAAGGTTTGGTCAAAGGATTGGGTAAAATTGCTATATCACCTGACCATTCTATTTCCAATGTTTTTCTTGTAGACTCTTTAGATTACAACTTGCTTTTCGTATCTCAATTATGTAAAATGGGCTACAACTGTCTTTTTACGGATACAGGTGTCACTGTCTTTAGAAGAAGTGATGATTCAGTAGCTTTTAAGGGAGTATTAGAGGGTCAGCTATACTTAGTTGATTTCAATAGAGCTGAACTCGATACTTGCTTAATCGCTAAGACTAATATGGGTTGGCTCTGGCATCGCCGACTAGCCCATGTTGGAATGAAGAATCTTCACAAGCTTCTAAAGGGAGAGCACATTTTGGGACTAACGAATGTGCATTTTGAGAAAGACAGGATTTGTAGCGCATGCCAAGCAGGGAAGCAAGTTGGTGTTCATCATCCACATAAGAACATCATGACGACTGACAGGACACTGGAACTACTCCACATGGATTTATTCGGCCCGATAGCTTGCATAAGCATCGGCGGGAGTAAGTACTGTCTAGTTATTGTGGATGACTATTCTCGCTTCACTTGGGTATTCTTCTTACAGGATAAATCTCAAACCCAACAGACCTTAAAGGGATTCTTGAGACGGGCTCAAAATGAGTTCGGCTTGAGGATCAAGAAAATTAGAAGCGACAATGGAAAGGAGTTCAAGAACTCTCAAATCGAAGGCTTCCTTGAGGAGGAGGGCATCAAGCATGAGTTCCTTCTCCCTACACGCCACAACAAAATGGTGTAGTGGAAAGAAAGAATAGAACTCTATTGGACATGGCAAGAACTATGCTTGATGAGTACAAGACTTCGGATCGGTTTTGGGCCGAGGCGGTCAACACTGCCTGCTACGCCATCAACCGGTTGTATCTACACCGAATCCTCAAGAAGACATCCTACGACTCCTCACCGGTAAAAAGCCAAATGTTTCATATTTTAGAGTCTTTGGTAGCAAATGCTTCATTCTTGTTAAAAGAGGTAGAAAATCCAAATTTGCTCCTAAGGCTGTAGAAGGCTTTTTACTAGGATATGATTCAAACACAGGAGCATATAGAGTCTTTAATAAGTCCACTGGACTAGTTGAAGTTTCTTGTGACATTGTGTTTGATGAGACTAATGGCTCCCAAGTGGAGCAAGTTGATCTTGATGAACTAGATGATGAAGAGGCTCCATGCGTCGCGCTAAGGAACATGTCCATTGGGGATGTGTGTCCTAAGGAATCCGAAGAGCCCACTCAAGCACAAGATCAACCATCCTCCTCCATGCAAGTATCTCCACCAACTCAAGATGAGGATGAGGCTCAAGATGATGAAGGAGAAGATCAAGAAGATGAGCCACCTCAAGACGACGACAATGATCAAGGGGGAGATGCAAATGATCAAGACAAGGAGGATGAGCAAAATCCAAGGCCGCCACACCCAAGACTCCACCAAGCAATCCAACGAGATCACCCCGTGAACACCATCCTCGGCAACATTCATAAGGGGGTAACTACTCGATCTCGTGTTGCTCATTTCTGTGAACATTACTCTTTTGTTTTCCTCTATAGAGCCACACAGGGTAGAGGAAGCACTTCAAGATTCGGATTGGGTGTTGGCGATGCAAGAGGAGCTCAACAATTTCAAAAGGAATGAGGTATTGCATTTAGTTCCACGTCCTAGCCAAAATGTTGTAGGAACCAAGTGGGTCTTCCGCAACAAACAAGATGAGCATGGTGTGGTGACAAGGAACAAGGCACGACTTGTGGCCAAAGGGTATTCACAAGTCGAAGGTTTCGATTTCGGTGAAACCTATGCACCCGTAGCTAGGCTTGAGTCAATTCGAATATTACTTGCCTATGCTACTCACCATGACTTTAAGCTCTACCAAATGGACGTGAAGAGTGCCTTCCTCAACGGACCTATTAAGGAAGAGGTCTATGTTGAGCAACCTCCCGGCTTTGAAGATAGTGAGTATCCTAACCATGTTTACAAACTCTCTAAGGCGCTTTATAGGCTCAAGCAAGCCCCGAGAGCATGGTATGAATGCCTAAGAGATTTTCTTATCACTAATGGCTTCAAAGTCGGAAAGGTCGATCCTACTTTATTCACTAAAACCATTGAGAATGATTTATTTGTATGCCAAATTTATGTTGATGATATCATATTTGGGTCTACTAACAAATCTATTTGTGAAGAATTTAGTAGGATCATGATTCAAAAATTCGAGATGTCTATGATGGGGGAGTTGAAGTATTTTCTAGGCTTTCAAGTGAAGCAACTCCAAGAAAGCACCTTCATTAGCCAAACGAAGTACATTCAAGATATTCTTACCAAGTTTGGAATGAAGGATGCCAAGCCCATCAAGACAACCATGGGAACCAATGGGCATCTCGACCTCGACACGAGAGGTAAATCCGTAGATCAAAAGGTATACCGGTCGATGATAGGTTCTTTACTCTATTTATGTGCTTCTTGACCGGACATTATGCTTTTCGTATGCATGTGTGCAAGGTTCCAAGCCGACCCTAAGGAAGTTCACCTTAGGGCCGTGAAGCGAATCTTGAGATATTTAGTTCAAACACCTAAGTTTGGTCTTTGGTACCCCAAGGGATCCTCATTTGATTTATTAGGATATTCCGATGCTGATTGGGCAGGGTGTAAGATTAATAGGAAGAGCACATCAGGGACTTGTCAATTTCTGGGAAGATCTCTGGTGTCTTGGGCTTCAAAGAAACAAAACTCAGTAGCTCTTTCTACCGCCGAAGCCGAGTACATTGCCGCAGGCCATTGTTGCGCGCAATTGCTTTGGATGGGCAAACCCTTAGGGACTATGGCTACAAGTTTAGCAAAGTCTCTCTCCTATGTGACAATGAGAGTGCAATCCGCATGGCGGATAATCCCGTTGAACACAGCCGCACTAAGCACATAGCCATTCGGTATCACTTTCTGAGAGATCACCAACAAAAGGGGGATATCGAGATAGCCTATATAAACACCAAAGATCAATTGACCGATATCTTTACCAAGCCTTTAGATGAGCAATCTTTTACCAAACTTAGGAATGAGCTAAATATTCTTGATTCTAGGAATTTTGATTGATTTCTTGCACACATAGCTCATTTATATACATTTGATCATATCTCTTTATGTCTATGACTAATGTATTTTCAAGTATCATCTTATGCTTAGTCATAGGTATTGAAAAGGAAATGAAATATTCGGCAAAGAAGGCGCTTCCACTCAACTCCAATTGTGTTTGCCGATACTCCGCTTCGTTCTCCACTTTGGTATAATCTTCACTCATATATTTGTGTTTGCCAAAAGGGGAGAAAATTTGTTGAAAGGGCTTATATTTCACTCACAAGTATCCGTTTTTGGCGATTCATGCCAAAGGGGGAGAAAGTATGAGCCCAAAGCAAAAGGACCGCACCACCACCGATTTTTTTTTTAAAAATGAAGTTTTTCAAATTGATATCTTATTGTGTTCAAAAGGGGGAGAAAGTAGTATCTTCAAAAATTGCAAAACCCTCTTGAACACTAAGAGGAGAATTTTATTTAGGGGGAGTTTTGTTTTAGTCAAAGGAAAAACATTTTGAGACAGGGGGAGAAAATTTCAAATCTTGAAAATGCTTTCTTCAATCTTATTCATATACCTTTGACTATTTGCAAAGTGGTTTTGAAAAGAATTTCACAAAGGATTTGCAAAAACAAAACTCGTGGTGCAAATGTGGTCCAAAATTTTAATAAAGAAGAAAACCATCCAAGCACATCTATTGAGATAAGTATATTGGTTTCAACTCCAAGCAACCTTTGCACTTATATTATGCAAACTAGTTCAATTCTGCACTTTTATATTTGCTTTGGTTTGTGTTGGCATCAATCACCAAAAAGGGGGAGATTGAAAGGGAAATAGGGTCAAACCTTTTCCAATAAGAATTTTGGTGGTTGAATTGCCCAACACAAATTATTGGACTAACTAGTTTGCTCTAGAAAATATGTTCTACAGGTGCCAAAGGTTCACAACAAACCAATACAAGTCAAAAGAAAGGGTTCAAACAAAGGGAGCATAGTTAAACCGAAGGCAGCCCTGGTCTGGCGCACCGGACAGTGTCTGATGCACCAGGGAATCCAACTCCAAACTTGCCAGTCTCGGGAATTCTGGGAGCCGCTCCGCTATAATTCACCGGACTGTCCGGTGCACCACCGGACTGTCCGGTGTGCCAGCGGAGCAACGGCTACTTCGCGCCAACGGTCGTCTGCAAATCGCACTCAATGCGCTACAGTGCGCGCCAGAGTCAGAGCAGCGCCAGAAGGCGCACCGGACAGGTACAGTGACTGTCCGGTGCACCACCGGACTGTCCGGTGACCCAGAAGACAGAAGCTCCAACAGTCGAACCCTAACGGTCGGGTGACGTGGCTGGCGCACCGGACAGTGTCCGGTGCCGCACCGGACTGTCCGGTGCGCCATTCGACAACAGCCTCCACCAAACGGCTAGTTTGGTGGTTGGGGCTATAAATACCCCAACCACCCCACCATTCATTGCATCCAAGTTTTTAGACTTTCTACACTTTACAAGAGCTATAGCATTCAATACAAGACACACCAAAGAGATCAAATCCTCTCCCAAGCCCAAAGATCACTCCCAATCAAATAGTGGCTAATGAGAGAGTGACTTGTGTTCATTTGAGCTCTTGCGCTTGGATTGCTTCTTTTCTTTCTCATTCTTTCTTGTGATCAACTCAATTGTAACCGAGGCAAGAGACACCAATTGTGTGGTGGTCCTTGCGGGGACTTAGTGTCCCGTTTGATTGAGAAGAGAAGCTCACTCGGTCTAAGTGACCGTTTGAGAGAGGGAAAGGGTTGAAAGAGACCCGGTCTTTGTGACCACCTCAACGGGGAGTAGGTTTGCAAGAACAGAACCTCGGTAAAACAAATCACCGTGTCACACTCTTTATTTGCTTGTGATTTGTTTTCGCCCTCTCTCTCGGACTTGATTTTAATTCTAATGCTAACCCTGGCTTGTAGTTGTGCTTAAACTTTGTAAATTTCAGATTCGCCCTATTCACCCCCCTCTAGGCGACTTTCAGGGCGCGGTATGTCTGTGAATTAAAACCTGATCGATCGATAGACATGCTGACGGTCCGCATCGCCCCGTGGCGGCGGCTCGCGCTCCTCGCCCTGCTGCCGCACCTGTTCCTCAGCGCCACCGCCGTCGTTGCGAGGCAGTGCCTGTGGCCGGGTCAGGCGTCCGACGACGCCGGGTGCCTCAGCTGACGCGTCATGGTGGAGGCCAACAACGCCTGCGGGTGGCGCACGGTGCCCCCGCAGTGCGTCGGGTACGTCAGCGGGTACATGACCCAGGGCCAGTACCAGCGGGACGTGGCCGGCGTGGCGGAGCAGGCGAGCGCCTACGCCGACAGGATGGCCGCCGACGCCGCCGGCCTCGACACCTGGGTCTTCGACATCGACGATACCTGCCTCTCCAACCTGCTCTACTACGGGGCCAAGCAGTTCGGGTACGCGTCCGCATGTCGCGGCATGGCTGCGACCTTGATCGATCCACCACTGCTAGCTATATAGCTCTCCTCTCTCCATGTTGTTCCTCACCTGTGGTTCTGGGCGTCTCGTCTCTTCCAATGCGTACCCGACATGCGGCAACTGGTGGACGACGTGCCTAATTGTCGTTCCGTCTCCGACGACCGCCGCTTGGGAGGCCTCACCGCTTGGACAGAGGAGGAGAAGGCTGCGTGCGAAGAAGACAAAGGAGACGGCGTTGCGTTCAGGCGTAAGGGCAAAAGCGGCACATAAAGACACGGGCCCACCTGCAGAAACGTCAAAAGCCCTGCTGACCTGTTTTGAAGAGCAACGACGTTTTTACCATCAAACGGATCAGGCTTTAGCACAGCAGCAAAACCTCTGACAGAAAAATGCCTAACATTAGGTTTTTGGATTTGTTAGAATTATAGGCATTTTCCATATCATTTTAATTCCATAAATTAACATTATGATGATGACATATAAAATATAATTAATCATAGAAATCACTTTCTCAAATATATCCATAACAATATGGATCATGAGAACATAAAGCATATGAATTATATAAATCATATAAATACGATAAACATGTAAACTGACTGAACAATTGAAAATAAACAAATAGAAACATAAACAACATGATTGTAAAATTAAAACAAACAGATATAACACATTATAAGGTAACAGAACAGATGAGATAAACTCTTTGCTATATATGAAACAGTACAAATGCATATATAAAACATATATAATCTGTAGAATGCAAAACAGTAAGGAAATAAACTGATCATACCCTCCCATGCGCTCTGATCCAGATCCTTGTCCAACTTCCTTTGTCATGTCGTAGATGTTTGGGCAGTCGCGTAGACGCTCCCCAAAAACCTAATTGCCGATCCCCCGTGCAAGGTCTCGAACGGCACCGGCTTCGGAGGCACCTGCCCTCTCGCTTCTCTGTGCGCGCAGAGTCACGAGATGGAAATACCCTCAGTCGGCGGCTGGACTGTGATTCTGAAAGTGGTGTGTTCGCGTGTACCGAGTGACAGGGGTGCTCCTCTATTTAACCTCTCGCAGAGGGAAGTTGAAGGAGAAAGGTCGCCGAGTCACGCCAAGAGTCGGCCAGCTCTCGCCGAGTTATGCCATGAGTCGGCCAGCACTCGCCGAGTCACGCCATAAGTCGGCCAGCTGAAGGAGAAGGGTCACTCGGCTGGCTGACGAAGAGACAGAGTCACTCGGCTGACGAAGAGACAGGGTCACTCGGCTGACGTACGCGGTTAGTGAGTGCTAAAAATTAACACAACCACACTCGCCTGCCTGCCTGGCTCGCCTCGCCTCGCCTCGCCTCGCCACGCCACGCCACGCCCGGCCCGGCCGGCGGCGGCGGCACGCGCGCGCGCGTGTGGCACGCCCTTGTCCTTTTCTTGACTTCTCAAGTTAAGTGGAATAAATCCCACCATATAAGTCAAGGCAAAGGACCCTTGGACTTCCAATGTGGTACTATTGGTATTCTCCACCATTACACACCATAGAGTTTATTCAATAAATGGGCCAAGCCCATAAAAGATCCAACAATCCCCACCAAACTCTAGGGTTTGTAATGATGAAGTATCAGAATCACAATCCTTTGATATACCAGTTTTCGATGGAGACTGTTAAGTTGAACATCCATCTAGAATAAGAGTTTCACTCATTCACAACTGAACAATGGACTATGCCTTGAATTGACAGTTTTGTGCGAAATAAGATTCACTCAAATCCTTTGCTGATACTTGGCTGCAAAAGGGTATTCCCGCTGTTTAGAAGCATATAAGTCACACTTCAGTGCCTTTCATGAGTATTTAGGGATTACCCAAGTCCCATAGACTGTGACTGGCAGTCTGACTCATATAGGTGTATTCCTCAAAAGATGTTCTGTAGGACAACATCTCACCTTTATAAGACTCTTGGAATACATTAAGTTAAATACCATCCTGCCTTACAGATAGGAAAGATGTGCATCAGAAATGAGTTAAGAAAGGGATCTTTCCTCACAACCTACTCCTAGCTTGTTTCTCCACTCTACTTCACGGGATCTCCGATCACATAGAGCAGGTTACCACTAGAGTAGATCTCACATGGGTCTCATACCCATTTCCCTCGATGCACTTTCTATCACATTGCGTGATAGACCCTTAGTGAATTGATCTGCCAGATTATTCGAGGTGTGGACATAATCCACAGTTATAACTCCGGAGTTTTTCAACTTTCTAACAGATTTCAATCTCCTCTTAACATGCCTTGTAGACTTCATGTTATTCCTAGAACTGTTAACCTTTGTAATCACAGTTTGATTGTCACAGTTCATGGAAATAGCCGGTATCGGTTTTTCAACTACCGGTAAGTCCAATAGGAAATCACGAAGCCACTCGGCCTCAGCCCCAGCAGTGTCTAATGCTGCGAGTTCTGCTTCCATTGTAGACTTCGTTAAGATAGTCTGCTTGCAAGACTTCCAGGAAACAGCGCCACCTCCAAACAGAAACACATATCCGCTTGTGGCATAAAGCTCATCAGCATCAGAAATCTAGTTGGCATCACAATAGCCTTCCAGCACTTTTGGGTTTCCGGTATAATGAATACCGTATGTCATAGTACCTTTCAAATACCGCAACACTCTCTCAAGAGCACGCCAGTGATCATCTCCTGGTTTCGACACAAACCGACTTAGCTTACTCACAGCATAAGAGATGTCTGGCCTTGTTGCACTTGCAAGGTACATGAGCGAGCCAATGATCTGGGAGTATGTCAATTGATCCCTTGCTATTCTCCGATTCTTTCTTAATAGCACACTGGGGTCATAAGGTGTTGGAGCAGGATCACAGTCACTAAAACCAAAGCGACTCAATACCTTTTCCACATAATGGGATTGTAACAAAGTTACCCCACCATCAGCTTGTCTAACAAGCTTGATGTTTAGAATGACATCAGCTTCTCCCAAATCTTTCATCTCGAAATTGCTCGATAGAAGATTTTTAACTTCCTCAATCACATTGAGATTTGATCCAAAGATCAAAATGTCATCAACATAAAGACACAGCATAACAGACTCACCCCCACCATACCGATAGTATACACACGTGTCAGATTCATTTACAACAAAGCCAGCTGCTGTAAGAGTATTATCAAACTTTTCATGCCATTGCTTAGGTGCTTGTTTTAGGCCATACAATGATTTTATCAACCTGCACACCTTGTTCTCTTGACCATCCGCAATAAACCCTTCTGGCTGATCCATATAGATCTCCTCATCCAACTCTCCATTTAGGAAAGCTGTCTTAACATCCATCTGATGAATGATAAGACCATAAGAGGCTGCCACGGCTATTAATGTGCGAATTGTAGTCAATCGAGCCACTAGTGAGTAGGTATCAAAGAAATCTTCACCCTCCTTTTGGGTATATCCTTTGGCCACAAGCCTTGCCTTGTACCTCTCGATTGTACCATCAGGCCTAAGCTTTTTCTTGAAGATCCATTTGCAACCTATAGGTTGACAACCATAATGTCGGGGACCATAATTAGGGGTACCCTCAAGACGCCTAATTCTCAGCTGGTAACCCCCATCAGCATAAAGCTGCAGAGGCCTGATGGGTTTGATTAAGTCAGGGATCAGTCCATACGAGTGACTTGGTCACGCCACGCCCGAGCCTAGCCTCGGGCGAGGGCAGCCGACCCTAAGATGACTCCGTCTCGCCTGAGGCCTCCTCTTTCACGGCAGACGCATCTCCGGCTCGCCCGAGGCCCCGCCTTCGATAAGAAGAAACCCTGACTAAATCACCGCGCCAACCGACCCAGTCACCTGGGCGTTTAACACAAAAGGTAAGACCGACGGGCGACCAGACTTCGCCAGAGGTGCCATAAGGAGGTTCTGCCCGACCCAGGGCTCGGACTCGGGCTAAGGCCCCGGAAGACGGCGAACTCCGCTCTGCCCGACCCAGGGCTCGGACTCGGGCTAAGGCCCCGGAAGACGGCGAACTCCGCTCCGCCCGACCCAAGGCTCGGACTCGGGCTAAGGCCCCGGAAGACGGCGAACTCCGCTCCGCCCGACCCAGGGCTCGGACTCGGGCTAAGGCCCCGGAAGACGGCGAACTCCGCTCCGCCCGACCCAGGGCTCGGACTCGGGCTAAAGCCCCGGAAGACGGTGAACTCCGCTCCGCCCGACCCAGGGCTCGGACTCGGGCTAAGGCCCCGGAAGACGACGAACTCCGCCTCGCCCGACCCAGGGCTCGGACTCCGCCTCGGCCTCTGCCGATCGATCTCCGCCTCGCCCGACCCAGGGCTTGGACTCTGCCTCTGTCTTGCAGGACGGACTCGACCTTAACTTCGGAGGAGCCTCCACGACGCCCGACCTAGGACACGAGACCGCCACGTCAACAGGAAGCGTCATCATCACCCTGCCCTGAGCCGACTTGGGTCGCAGAGAACAAGACCGGTGTCCCATCTGGCCAGCTACGCCAGATAGGCAAATGATGGCGCCCCGCTAAACCATGACGACGGCGGCTCTCAGCTCCCTTACGAAAGCAGGAGGACGTCAGCAAGGGTCCAGCCACTCCGACAGCTGTCCCTCCGTCCGGCTCCGTTACTCCTCCAACAGCCACGACGCCACACCAACAGGGTGCCAAGATCTCTCCGGCTGCCACCTAGGCATGTACTTAGGGCGCTAGCTCTCCCTCGCTAGACACGTAGCACCTTGCTACACCCCCATCTTGTACACCTGGATCCTCTCCTTACGACTATAAAAGGAAGGACCAGGGCCTTCTTAGAGAGGGTTGGCCTCGCGGGGACGAAGGGCAGGGGCAGGCGCTCTCTCGGGGCCGCTCGCTTCCCCTCACCTCGCGCGGACGCTTGTAACCCCCTACTGCAAGCGCACCCGACCTGGGCGCGGGACGAACACGAAGGCCGCGGGAATTCTCCGACTCCCCCACGACCCGGCTCCGGCCACCGACCGCTCTCTCTGTTCCCCCCTTCGCGCTCGCCCACGCGCTCGACCCATCTGGGCTGGGGCACGCGGCACACTCACTCGTCGGCTCGGGGACCCCCCGGTCTCGGAACGCCGACAGTTGGCGTGCCAGGTAGGGGCACGCTGTGTGTTGACGAGCAGTTTCCCGTCAAGCTCCAGATGGGCAGTCTCCAACGACCTCTTCAACCCGGGACGGTGCTCCGTTTCGGGAGCCTCGAGTTCATGTCTCTCGACAGCAGCTACGACATGATACTCCTTCCACCGCCGCGCGACAGCGACAATGGTGGCGGACAACCCGCCCGCCAGCGGCGGAATCGACGACGCCTTTCCCGCGTGGGGGAAGGACGACTTTCGAGCTCGCCCCATCCTCTCCCTCGCCATCGGAGGAGGAGGAGGAGGGGCAACCAGGGCCGAGCGGGAGGCCGCGCTCCGACGGCTGTCGAGCAAATCGACATCCCCGGCGCCTCAACGGAGGACACGCTAAGCGTTGCCCTCGCGTTCGAGGCGAAGGCGAGCGTCATCCCCCCGCAACACGTCGACCCCGAGCAGATGGACGACGCCAGCACGCTCACGGAGGGCCTGCAGGACGTCGCCCTCGTACCCAAGACGACGGCGCGGTCAGCCCCCGACGTGACTTCGTCGCTCCTCGTCGACAAAAAGGTACCGACTGCTCCCCATCTTTCGTCATTTCGACTCGACCTCAGCCCGCCTGGCGACCTCGCTTTGGCGGGCGCTCACATTGAGGCGAGTGCAACCTCTCTGGGGTTTCGTGTGCGGTCGCCTTGGGACCGATTGACGGGTGTCTCGACCTACGGACCCTCTGGGTCCGAGGAAGATGACGACCCCAGCATCTGCTGGGATTTCTCCGGATCTGGCAACCTTAGTGCCATGCGGGACTTCATGACCGCATGTGACTACTGCCTCTCCGACTGTTCCGACGGCAGCCGCAGCCTTGGCGACAAGGACTGCGGCCCGAGCCGCGAATGTTTCCACATCGAGCTAGGGGATCCCTCCGGAGGCGGCTGTCTCGGCATGCCGGAGGATGGTGATCCCCCTAGGCCAGCGCCTCGCGCCGACATCCCGCGGGAGCTAGCTGTGGTCCCCGTTCCGGCGGGGGGTCACGACCCACAGCTCGAGCAAGTCCGCGGGGCGCAGGCCGGGCTCGATGAGGAAGCAGGAGCGCTCGAGGTAATCCGCCAGAACATCGGGCAGGTATGGGCGAGCCAGCCCCCGGCCGGAGGAATACGTCACCTGCCCCAAGGTCTCCAGCACCGCATCACCAACGATGCCAGGGACAGACCGCCACCCGCGTCCGGCAGAACCGGTCAGGACCTGGCCGCCGCAGCAATGCTCCTCCGCGCAATGCCGGAGTCATCAACCACCGAGGGTCGGCGAATCCAGGGAGAACTCAAGCATCTCCTGGAAGGCGCTGCGGCCCGGCGGGCCGAAAGCTCTGCCTCCCGAAGGCAGGGGTACCCCTCGGAACCTCGTGCCGCGACTTCCCGACTCACGCGGGAAGCCTCGGTCTTCACCGGGCGCACGCGCAACACCGCGCCTGCGGCCCCGGGCCACCTCGGCGACGAGCACCCTCATCGCGACCATCGGGCACGCCTCGACGAAAGGGTGCGCCGAGGCTATCACCCCAGGCGTGGGGGACGCTACGACAGCGGGGAGGATCGGAGTCCCTCGCCCGAACCACCCGGTCCGCAGGTCTTTAGCCGAGCCATTCGGCGGGCGCCATTTCCGCCCCGATTCCGACCCCCGACTACTATCACGAAGTACTCGGGGGAAACGAGACCGAAATTGTGGCTTGCGGACTACCGCCTGGCCTGTCAACTGGGTGGGACGGACGATGACAACCTCATCATCCGAAACCTCCCCCTGTTCCTCTCCGACACCGCTCGTGCCTGGTTGGAGCACCTGCCTCCGGGGCAGATTTCCAACTGGGAAGATCTGGTCCAGGCTTTCGCCGGCAACTTCCAGGGCACGTACGTGCGCCCCGGGAATTCCTGGGACCTCCGAAGCTGTCGGCAACTGCCGGGAGAGTCTCTCCGAGACTATATCCGGCGGTTCTCGAAGCAGCGCACCGAGCTGCCCAACATCACCGACTCCGATGTCATCGGCGCGTTCCTCGCCGGCACCACCTGCCGTGACCTGGTGAGCAAGTTGGGTCGCAAGACCCCCACCAGGGCGAGCGAGCTGATGGACATCGCCACCAAGTTCGCCTCCGGCCAGGAGGCGGTAGAGGCCATCTTCCGAAAGGACAAGCAGCCCCAGGGCCGCCCGTCGGAAGATGCCCCCGAGGCATCCACTCCGCGCGGCGCCAAGAAGAAAGGCAGGAGGAAGTCGCAAGCGAAACGCGACGTTCCCGATGCAGACCTTGTCGCCGCCGCCGAGCACAAGAACCCTCGGAAGCCCCCCGGAGGTGCTAACCTCTTCGACAAGGCACTCAAGGAGACGTGCCCCTACCATCAGGGGCCCGTCAAGCACACCCTCGAGGAGTGCGTCATGCTTCGGCGCCACTTCCACAGGGCCGGGCCACCCGCAGAGGGTGGCAAGGCCCGCGACGACGACAAAAGGGAGGATCGCCAAGCAGGAGAGTTCCCAGAGGTCCGCGACTGCTTCATGATCTATGGAGGGCATGCGGCGAATGCCTCGGCTCGGCATCGTAAGCAAGAGCGTCGGGAGGTCTGCTCGGTGAAGGTGGCGGCGCCAGTCTACCTAGACTGGTCCGACAAGCCCATCACCATCGACCGGGACGACCACCCCGACCACGTGCCGAGCCCAGGGAAGTACCCGCTCGTCGTCGATCCCGTCATCGGCGACGTCAGGCTCACCAAGGTCTTGATGGATGGAGGCAGCTGCCTCAACATCATCTACGCTGAGACCCTCAGGCTCCTGCGCATCGATCTGTCATCCATCCGAGCAGGCGCCGCGCCCTTCCATGGGATCATCCCCGGGAAGCGTGTCCAGCCCCTCGGACAGCTCGACCTCTCTGTCTGCTTCGGAACACCCTCCAACTTCCGAAGGGAGACTTTGACGTTCGAGGTGGTCGGGTTCCGAGGAACCTACCACGCGGTGTTGGGAAGGCCATGCTACGCGAAGTTCATGGCCATCCCCAACTACACCTACCTGAAGCTCAAGATGCCGGGCCCCAACGGGGTCATCACCGTCGGCCCCACGTACAAACAAGCATTCGAATGCGATGTGGAGTGCGTGGAGTACGCCGAGGCCCTCGCCGAGTCCGAGGCCCTCATTGCCGACCTGGAAAGCCTCTCCCGAGAGGTGCCGGACGTGAAGCGACATGCCGGCAATTTCGAGCCAGCGGAGACGGTTAAGGCCGTCCCTCTCGACCCCAGTGGCGACACCTCCAAGCAGATTCGGATCGGATCCGGGCTTGACCCCAAATAGGAAGCAGTGCTCGTCGACTTTCTCCGCGCAAACGCCGACATCTTTGCGTGGAGTCCCTCGGACATGCCCGGCATACCGAGGGATGTCGCCGAGCACTCGCTGGATATTCGGGCCGGGGCCCGACCGGTCAGACAGCCTCTACGCCGATTCGACGAGGAAAGGCGCAGGGTGATAGGCGAGGAGATTCACAAGTTGATGGCAGCAGGGTTCATTAAAGAGGTATTCCATCCCGAATGGCTTGCCAACCCTGTACTTGTGAGGAAAAAAGGGGGAAAGTGGCGGATGTGTGTAGACTACACTGGTCTCAACAAAGCATGTCCGAAGGTCCCCTACCCTCTACCTCGCATCGATCAGATCGTGGACTCCACTGCAGGGTGCGAAACCCTGTCTTTCCTTGATGCCTACTCAGGGTATCATCAAATCAAGATGAAAGAGTCCGACCAGCTCGCGACTTCTTTCATCACGCCCTTCGGCATGTACTGTTATGTCACAATGCCGTTCGGTTTGAGGAACGCGGGTGCAACCTACCAGCGGTGCATGAACCATGTGTTCGGCGAACACATCGGTCGCACGGTCGAGGCCTACGTCGACGACATCGTAGTCAAGACGAGGAAAGCCTCCGACCTTCTCTCCGACCTCGAACTGACATTCCGGTGTCTCAAGGCGAAGGGCGTCAAGCTCAATCCCGAGAAGTGCGTCTTCGGGGTGCCCCGGGGCATGCTTTTGGGATTCATCGTCTCCGAGCGTGGCATCGAAGCCAACCCGGAGAAGATCGCGGCCATCACAAGCATGGGGCCCATCAAGGACTTAAAAGGCGTACAGAGGGTCATGGGATGCCTCGCGGCCTTGAGCCGTTTCATCTCGCGCCTCGGCGAAAGAGGCCTGCCCCTGTACCGCCTCTTAAGGAAGGCCGAGTGCTTCACTTGGACTCCCGAAGCCGAGGAAGCCCTCGGGAACCTGAAGGCGCTCCTCACCCAGGCGCCCGTCTTGGTACCCCCAGCTGATGGAGAAAGCCTCTTGGTCTACGTCGCCGCAACCACTCAGGTGGTCAGCGCCGCGATCGTGGTCGAAAGGCAGGAAGAGGGGCATGCTTTGCCCATTCAGAGGCCAGTTTACTTCGTCAGCGAAGTGCTGTCCGAGACCAAGATCCGCTACCCGCAAGTCCAGAAGCTGCTATACGCAGTGATCCTGACGAGGCAAAAGCTGCGACATTACTTCGAGTCCCATCCGGTGACTGTGGTGTCATCCTTCCCCCTGGGGGAGATCATCCAGTGCCGAGAGGCCTCGGGGCGGATCGCGAAGTGGGCGGTGGAAATCATGGGCGAGGCAATCTCGTTTGCCCCTCGGAAGGCCATCAAGTCCCAGGTACTGGCGGATTTCGTAGCCGAATGGGTCGATACCCAGTTGCCGACGGCTCCGATCCAGCCGGAGCTCTGGACCATGTTTTTCGACGGGTCGCTGATGAAGACGGGGGCCAGCGCGGGCCTGCTTTTCGTCTCGCCCCTCGGGAAACACCTGCGCTACGTGCTCCGCCTCCATTTCCCGGCGTTCAACAATGTGGCTGAGTACGAGGCTCTGATCAACGGATTGCGAATCGCCATCGAGCTAGGGGTCCGACGCCTCGATGCACGCGGCGACTCGCAGCTCGTCATCGACCAAGTCATGAAGAACTCCCTCTGCCGCGACTCGAAGATGGAGGCCTACTGTGAGGAGGTTCGACGCCTGGAAGACAAGTTCTACGGGCTCGAGCTTAACCACATCGCCCGGCGCTACAACGAGACTGCGGACGAGCTAGCGAAGATAGCCTCGGGGCGAACGACGGTTCCCCCGGACGTCTTCTCCCGGGATCTGCATCAACCCTCCGTCAAGATAGGCGACGCGCCCGAGCCCGAGGCATCCTCGGCCTCGTCCGAGGTGACCTCGGCCCAGCCCGAGCCATCCTCGGCTCAACCCGAGGAACCCTCGGAGCCCGAGGGCGAAGCGCTGCGCATCGAGGAGGAGCAGGACGGGGTCGTGCCAGATCAAGATTGGCAGACCCCATACCTGCAATATCTCCACCGAGGAGAACTGCCCCTCGACCGAGCCGAGGCTCGGCGGGTAGCGCGACGCGCCAAATCGTTCGTCTTGCTGGGCGATGAGAAGGAGCTCTACCACCGAAGCCCCTCGGGCATCCTCCAGCGATGTATCTCCATCGCCGAAGGTCAGGAACTCCTGCGGGAAATACACTCGGGGGCTTGCGGTCACCATGCAGCACCTCGAACCCTCGTCGGGAACGCCTTCCGCAAAGGCTTCTACTGGCCAACGGCGGTGGCCGACGCCACTAGAATTGTCCGCGCCTGCGAAGGGTGCCAATTCTATGCGAAGCAGACCCACCTGCCCGCTCAGGCTCTGCAGACGATACCCATCACCTGGCCCTTCGATGTGTGGGGTCTGGACCTCGTCGGCCCTCTGCAGAAGGCGCCCGGGGGCTACACGCACCTGCTGGTCGCCATCGACAAATTCTCCAAGTGGATCGAGGTCCGACCCCTGAGCAGCATCAGGTCCGAGCAGGCGGTGGCGTTCTTCACCAACATCATCCATCGCTTCGGGGTCCCGAACTCGATCATCACCGACAATGGCACCCAGTTCACCGGCAAAAAATTCTTGGATTTTTGCGAGGATCACAACATCCGGGTGGATTGGGCCGCCGTAGCTCATCCCATGTCGAATGGGCAAGTAGAGCGCGCCAACGGCATGATCTTACAAGGACTCAAGCCTCGAATTTACAATGATCTCAACAAGTTCGGCAAGCGATGGATGAAGGAACTCCCCTCGGTGGTCTGGAGCCTGAGGACGACGCCAAGCCGAGCCACGGGTTTCACGCCGTTCTTCCTAGTCTACGGGGCCGAGGCCGTCCTGCCCACGGACCTGGAATACGGCTCCCCGAGGACGAGGGCCTACAACGAAGAAAGCAACCAAGCTAGCCGAGAAGACTCGCTGGACCAGCTGGATGAGGCTCGGGACAGGGCCTTACTACACTCGGCGCGGTACCAGCAGTCCCTGCGACGCTACCACGCCCGAGGGGTCCGACCCCGAGACCTCCAGGTGGGCGACCTGGTGCTTCGGCTGCGGCAAGACGCCCGAGGGAGGCACAAGCTCACGCCCCCCTGGGAGGGGCCGTTCATCATCGCCAAAGTTCTGAAGCCCGGAACGTACAAGCTGGCCAACAGTCAAGGCGAGGTCTACGGCAACGCTTGGAACATCCAACAGCTACGTCGCTTCTACCCTTAAGATGTTTCCAAGTTGTTCATATACCTCGCACCCACGCAAAGTTTAGTCAACAAGGAAGGGTCGGCCTCGCCTCGGCAAAAGCCCGACCCTCCCTTGGGGGCTAAAAGGGGGGAAACCCCCTCTGCGTCAAAACTTTCCTCGAACAAAAAATCTCTTTTACCAGAACATCTTTCGTGCTTTTTGACTACTTCGAAAAGTGGGTCCCGGAAACGACGGGGTACACGTAAGCAGCCAAGGCTGACCGAGCCGAGGGACTCCTACGCCTCCGGGATACGGATACCTCACTCATCACCTTCTGCGATAAGTAACTCGCGCTCGGATAAGGTGAACCCGCGGATCGAACGAGTCTTTACGTACGGAAGCTCTTCTGTCGAAGCGATTCTTCGAGCCTTCTAGACCGAGTCGGTGACAGGGCCTCATGGACGGGTAAAAGTACGCGTAAGCGGCAAGGCCGACCGAGCCGAGGGACTCCCACGCCTCCGGGATACGGATACCTCACTCATCACCTTCCGCGAGAAGCAACTCTTGCTCGCACTAACATCCCTGCTACCGACGGAAAGTCCAGATACTCGAAACAAGAGGAAAAGAGACGCAGCTTTATAACACAGCAAGGGTGTGTGTTCTGGCCTCGACGGCCGCGCAAGGCCCACGCTACAAGACGATTTGACCCTGCAGGCTCGGATCTTGACGCTGGAAGAGGGCGATGACACCCTCGGCGTCGACAACACCTTCGGCAAGGCCCGACCTAGCCTCGGACGGCGACGCGGTCCGAGGGCCTCCGCTCCGAAGGACGACGTCATCACCACGCTCGAGCAATCTCTGCCAGGGACTTCTCCGAGAACCCGGCCCGAGCGGACGGCTCGGCCGGCCACCTCCGGGGCCTCGGCCGACCGCCTTCCGAGGGCGCCTGCTCGGTCCAAAGCCTCGGCTGATCAACTCCGACGTCGATCCTGCCAACGGACAACCTGGCTAGGCTCCGGCCAACCAGGTTTCATTTCCGAGCCAACTCCGCCTCTGCTCGTGCTGATATCGCTACCCCTGGCCTCGGCTCGTCGAAGAGCGGCCGAGGGGTCTCTTTAACTAAGCTAGAGGAGCCTCGGACAACAGGGCCGACCGAGCCGAGGGACTCCTACGCCTCCGGGATACGGATACCTCACTCGTCACCTTGACACGAGGCGACTCATGCTTGGTGAAGCGGTTCAGACAATCAGCAGACGAGTCTTAGTGCTCGGAAATGAGGAAAAAACACGGCTCCGCGCCGCAATTACATACATGTTCAGGCCCCGAAAGCCGAAATGAACAAAAAACCCGGCACTCGAAGTGCCCTTACAAACGGAACTCCGGTTCCTCCCTCTGCAGCGGCGCAGGCCTCAGGAGAAGGCACAGCTGCTGTCTTGCCCTCGCCCATAACGCCACCCGAGGGGCGAGGGCAAGTACAAAGAGCCGAAGGCCCGAAGCGCCGATGGTGGCGGTGATCCCGTCGCTGACGGGGACTTCTCGAGCCGCCTCCACCTCGGCACTGACGCTAGGAGCCACCAGCCTACCGGCAGATCCCCACTCAAATCCTCCCCGATGAGTGGGGCACCGGCCTCCGCGCAGAGGTGCCGCCCTGGTGCAAAGGCAGGGCCACCCCAGAACACGAGCGCCGCCCTAGCGGCGTGCGGCGTCTAGGGTGGACCTCCCGTGTACACGGCGCGGCAGCCGCCCCCCCCCCCCCCCCCCCCGACAAAAGGGGCCGCCGGAGCCGAGCCAGCGGACCCGACACTCTGGAAGCGACGGCGTTCGCCGCCGATCCATCCCCCGTTGTCGGAGTCCACGCCGCCCGCAGGGTCAATGAGCGCCTTCTCCCTCGAACATCGTGGGAGAGGATGACCCACGAACCCGCGCGGGAAGTGGAGCGCCGGCTCAGTTCGGCACCCACCCCAGCGAGGATGATGAACATCCTTGAAGCTGAGGGTGGGACCCAGGCCGCAGTCCGGTTTGCTCCTCCCCACCCAGGAGCTGGAGGTCACCGTCTCGGGTGACCCCCAGCGGAGGGGAGCAAACGGGCTGCATGATGAAAATCCTTGAAGCCGAACGATGGCTGAAAGGTACCAACTCCCATGGAGTTGCGTTCCTCCGGCGATGGAGCGAAAAGACGGCGGTTCCCCCCATCCGGGGCCTCGGAAGATGGAGAGACACAATGCATAGGGGAGGAAGGAGACATGGTCACCTTACGAAAGGGGTCGCCCTCCTTTTAAAGGCACCTCCCCCTGCTTGCGCCCTCAACCGTCACGAACTGAGTCTTCTCCAACACGCCTCCAAAGTCCTCCCCTGCGGCGCGGGGGCTGGGGCCCACCTGTCATGCAGACCGGCTCTAAGCAGAAGAAGCCGAACCGCCGCGCACGACGCATGCAACCACCCAGCGGTTACAAGTAACCCTCCACTTTTGCCCGGACCAGCGGGCGAAAGGGGCAGGCGGCCATGCAGGCGGCATGCAACCGCGCCAAGTGGACGCGCCTCTCCGACTCCTGACAAGCCAGCGCGACGGCTCAAGCCCACGCGTCGTGCAACTGGCGCGCCGGGTGCTGCATGCGAGCCGCTGTGCCACTCGCTCCACCCCCGCACCTCCTCGATTGCGGAACCAATACCGTGATTCGAGGCGACCCAGTCCGCGACCCAGCAGCGCCAGCCTGGCGCAGCGGTCAAAAGCGGTCAAAAATGGGCCGGCAGTAATGACGGTGGCAGGCGCGCGAGAGCAGCGGTCACGCCATCTGCCAAGCTCATGTCCCATCCGGAGGCAGCAAGAGAACCCCCTCTCACGGCGTGAAGACGACGCGCCCGTGACCCGTACCTCGAACGGCTCGCGCACGCGCAACGGCAACCTCGCCAGCTACTCACCCCGGCGCATTAACTCCGCGGCTCGACGGGCAGCGCTACGGGCGCAAGCGGCTGGTGACGTTTCGCCTTCGCCAAAACAACCGCGCCGGAAAAAGGTACACCACGACGTTCAATTTCGAATCCTTTTTCCCTTTTTCCTTCTTTCTCTATCTCTTGCAACAGGGACCGAGAAGGGGGATAACCCCAAAGGGATCCTTCCCCGTGAAGGAACTAGGCTCCGAGCCTCCCTACTGATCAGGGGTTCGAAGGCTGGCCCCCCGAAGGGTTCAACAGCCGCCTCAGATCGCGTGGGCCCGACACCCACTACTGGTCAGGGGTTCGAAGGTCGGCCCCCGAAAGGTCCCACGACCGCCTCAGGCTACTCGGGCTCCGTGCCCCCTACTGATCAGGGGTTCGAAGGCTGGCCTGTCGAAGGGTTCACAGTCGCCTCAGACGCCGAGCGAGGGATGACCAGGGGTACGTTCGATACATAACCAAGGCTCGGGCTGCGCTCCCGAGGTACCCTAGGACATTTCCGAGACCAGCGGGAACGACTCTGTAACGGAATCCCATCGGAGGGAGGCAACGAGCCCTCGGACCCCGTCGCTAGGGGACCGGGTCCGGCAGATCACACGCAGGTACTTTTGGGCATGCCTCCGGGCCCCTAGCCGACCCCTAACGAACGGGGCACGGACGTCCACTCGGATTACCCGATTGCAGCTCACCGGAGACACCATGTTCGGTGCCCATCGAGGGTAACATGGCGCACTCCCCCCCTCCTCCTTGCGGAAAGGCGACGTAGGGGCGTATATAAAAAAAGCCGAGTCTGTCCCTGATCGTCCTCTCGCTCCGTGCAGAGGCTCGGGGGCTGCTCTCGCAAAACCGGCTCCGGCCAAACCGTTGACAGCGTCAACATACCAGCCCGAGAACTTGGGCCCCGACAGTGCACCTGGGTTACGCCCTGCTCGCATGAGGGAACCGCCAGACCAGCCGAGGCATTGCGCAAGGCATTAAGACCTCGAAGGAGTGAAACCACTCCTCCGAGGCCTCGGGGGCTACACCCGGCGGGTGCGCTCGCGCGCACCCACCGGAACAAAGTACCACCGAGAAAGGCTGGTCCCCTTGCAAAAAAGTGCGACGCAAGCCTCCAAGCGAGTGTTAACACTCTCTTCGAGGCTCGGGGGCTACTGTCGGGGACCATAATTAGGGGTACCCTCAAGACGCCTAATTCTCAGCTGGTAACCCCCATCAGCATAAAGCTGCAGAGGCCTGATGGGTTTGATTAAGTCAGGGATCAGTCCATACGAGTTACTTGGTCACGCCACGCCCGAGCCTAGCCTCGGGCGAGGGCAGCCGACCCTAAGATGACTCCGTCTCGCCTGAGGCCTCCTCTTTCACGGCAGACGCATCTCCGGCTCGCCCGAGGCCCCGCCTTCGATAAGAAGAAACCCTGACTAAATCACCGCGCCAACCGACCCAGTCACCTGGGCGTTTAACACAAAAGGTAAGACCGACGGGCGACCAGACTTCGCCAGAGGTGCCATAAGGAGGTTCTGCCCGACCCAGGGCTCGGACTCGGGCTAAGGCCCCGGAAGACGGCGAACTCCGCTCCGCCCGACCCAGGGCTCGGACTCGGGCTAAGGCCCCGGAAGACGGCGAACTCCGCTCCGCCCGACCCAGGGCTCGGACTCGGGCTAAGGCCCCGGAAGACGGCGAACTCCGCTCCGCCCGACCCAGGGCTCGGACTCGGGCTAAGGCCCCGGAAGACGGCGAACTCCGCTCCGCCCGACCCAGGGCTCGGACTCGGGCTAAAGCCCCGGAAGACGGCGAACTCCGCTCCGCCCGACCCAGGGCTCGGACTCGGGCTAAGGCCCCGGAAGACGACGAACTCCGCCTCGCCCGACCCAGGGCTCGGACTCCGCCTCGGCCTCTGCCGATCGATCTCCGCCTCGCCCGACCCAGGGCTCGGACTCTGCCTCTGTCTTGCAGGACGGACTCGACCTTAACTTCGGAGGAGCCTCCACGACGCCCGACCTAGGACACGAGACCGCCACGTCAATAGGAAGCGTCATCATCACCCTGCCCTGAGCCGACTTGGGTCGCAGAGAACAAGACCGGTGTCCCATCTGGCCAGCTACGCCAGATAGGCAAATGATGGCGCCCCGCTAAACCATGACGACGGCGGCTCTCAGCTCCCTTACGAAAGCAGGAGGACGTCAGCAAGGGTCCAGCCACTCCGACAGTTGTCCCTCCGTCCGGCTCCGTTACTCCTCCAACAGCCACGACGCCACACCAACAGGGTGCCAAGATCTCTCCGGCTGCCACCTAGGCATGTACTTAGGGCGCTAGCTCTCCCTCGCTAGACACGTAGCACCTTGCTACACCCCCATCTTGTACACCTGGATCCTCTCCTTACGACTATAAAAGGAAGGACCAGGGCCTTCTTAGAGAGGGTTGGCCTCGCGGGGACGAAGGGCAGGGGCAGGTGCTCTCTCGGGGCCGCTCGCTTCCCCTCACCTCGCGCGGACGCTTGTAACCCCCTACTGCAAGCGCACCCGACCTGGGCGCGGGACGAACACGAAGGCCGCGGGAATTCTCCGACTCCCCCACGACCCAGCTCCGGCCACCGACCGCTCTCTCTGTTCCCCCCTTCGCGCTCGCCCACGCGCTCGACCCATCTGGGCTGGGGCACGCGGCACACTCACTCGTCGGCTCGGGGACCCCCCGGTCTCGGAACGCCGACACATAAGGACGATCAACGACCTCCCAAGTTCCATTAGACATAATAGATTCCATCTCACTCCTTACTGCTTCCTTCCATAAGTCAGCATCAGGAGAGGAATATGCCTCACTAATGGTAGTTGGTGTGTCTTCCACAAGGTACACTATAAAGTCATTACCAAAGGATTTTGCAACCCTCTGTCTCTTGCTCTTTCGAGTGACTATAGTGTCATCCTCCTCAGGGATGTGCACGTGAGAATCCTCAGCATAATCTATAGGAATCGACAGTTCGTGCTCATGGGGAATTATAGTCTCATGACTTGTATCACTAGGTGTATTCTTCATGGGAAACTCATTCTCAAAAAATGTTGCGTCTCTTGATTCCATGATAGTATCAACATACATATCAGGCACATCAGATTTTATAATTAAGAACATATACCCAGTGCTGTGAAAAGAGTACCCAAGGAATATACAGTCAACAGTTTTAGGCCCAAGTTTACGCTTTTTGTTGATTGGCACATTCACTTTAGCCAAGCAACCCCAAGTGCGCAAATACGAGAGATTTACTCTTCTCTTTTCCCATTCCTCAAATGGAGTGATCTCTTTGTTCTTTGTTGGAACTCTATTCAGGACATGACATGCTGTCAAAATCGCCTCACCCCACCATGCCTTGGATAATCCCGCTGTACTCAACATGGCATTCACCAAATCTGTTAGAGTGCGGTTTTTCCTTTCAGCAATCCCATTGGATTGTGGTGAGAATGGCGGTGTCCTCTCATGAATAATACCATGTTCCACGCAGAACTCATCGAACACATTAGAGAAATATTCTCCACCTCGGTCGGACCTTAAACGTTTTATTTTCCTCTCAAGTTGGTTCTCAACTTCAGCTTTATAGGCCTTAAAATAATTGAACGCTTCATCTTTTGTTTTTAAGAGATACACATAACAAAATCTAGTGGAGTCATCTATAAAAGTGAGAAAGTATCTTTTACCACCTTTGGTCAAAATTCCATTCATCTCGCACAGATCAGAATGAACAAGTTCTAGAGGTGCCAAACTCCTCGCCTCAGCAACCTTGTGAGGCTTGCGGGGTTGTTTTGATTCAACACACACATGGCACTTAGACTTTTTGACCAAATTAAATTTAGGAATTAAATTTATATTTGCTAACCGCATAAGACAGCCAAAGCTTGCATGACAAAAACGTGAATGCCATAAATCTGACTCATCAGAAAAATGAACAGAATTCACCAGTTTATTACACACATCATGCAGTGATAAGCGGAACAACCCTCCGCAGTCATATCCTTTACCAACAAAAGTACCATGTTTCGACACAACACATTTATTTGACTCAAGAACAACTTTGTAGCCATCTCGACATAGCATAGAAGCACTAACGAGATTCTTCTTGATAGAGGGCACATGCTGCACGCTCTTCAATGGCACCGTCTTTCCCGAAGTAAACTTCAGAATGACCGTACCAACACCAAGAACATGAGCACGCGACCCATTTCCCATTAACAAGGCGCCAGACCTCCCGACCTGGTAGGAGGAGAACATAGAGGCATCAGCACACACATGAATATTTGCACCACTGTCCATCCACCACTCAGGTGAATTACAAACTGAGAGAACAAATGGTAAAGAATTACCATACCCAGATGTTCCATCTCCAGTTTTAGTGGTTACAACATTAGCTGATTTCTTGTCCTGAGTGAACTTGCGATCAGGGCACTCTCTAGCCCAATGTTGATCACTGCCACAGACAAAGCAACCTCCCTTTCCCTTGTTATTATTGTTCTTCTTTTTAAACTGTGCTGTATGAACAGGTTTATTTGCGTTCTCTGGTTTGTTTTGGTTTTTCTTCTTGTTAAACTTGCGGAAGTTTCTCTTCTGCACCACATTAGCAGTAGAGGTCTCCACACCTTTTCCATTGTCCTTTGATCTAGCTCTTTCCTCAACATCAAGAGTACCAATGAGCTCCTCCACATTGAACTCTTGTCTCTTATGTTTGAGAGAGGTAGCAAAGTCCTTCCAAGAAGGTGGCAACTTGGCGATTATACCGCCAGCCACAAACTTGTCAGGCAAAGGACAAGGAAAAAGTTCGAGTTCCTTAGCTAGTGCCTGAAACTCATGAGCCTGTTCCACTACAGATCGGTTCTCAACCATCTTGTAGTCATACAGCTGCTCCATGAGGTACAGCTCGCTACCAGCGTCAGTAACTCCAAACTTTCCAACAAGAGCATCCCACAGCTCTTTCCCTGTGGGAAGGATGATATAGCTTTTCTGGAATTTTGTATCCAGTGCGCTAATTACTGCTCCTCGAAAGAGGTTGTCTTCAGCCTTAAACCTAGCCTCATCCTCAGGAGGTAAGTTGGCAGGCTTGCCCTCAGCGGCATGAAAACAAGACATTGCAGTTAGCCACAATTCCATCTTAGCTTTCCATATCAAGAAGTTTTTACCATCAAACGGATCAGGCTTTAGCACAGCAGCAAAACCTCTGACAGAAAAATGCCTAACATTAGGTTTTTGGATTGTTAGAATTATAGGCATTTTCCATATCATTTTAATTCCATAAATTAACATTATGATGATGACATATAAAATATAATTAATCATAGAAATCACTTTCTCAAATATATCCATAACAATATGGATCATGAGAACATAAAGCATATGAATTATATAAATCATATAAATACGATAAACATGTAAACTGACTGAACAATTGAAAATAAACAAATAGAAACATAAACAACATGATTGTAAAATTAAAACAAACAGATATAACACATTATAAGGTAACAGAACAGATGAGATAAACTCTTTGCTATATATGAAACAGTACAAATGCATATATAAAACATATATAATCTGTAGAATGCAAAACAGTAAGGAAATAAACTGATCATACCCTCCCATGCGCTCTGATCCAGATCCTTGTCCAACTTCCTTTGTCATGTCGTAGATGTTTGGGCAGTCGCGTAGACGCTCCCCAAAAACCTAATTGCCGATCCCCCGTGCAAGGTCTCGAACGGCACCGGCTTCGGAGGCACCTGCCCTCTCGCTTCTCTGTGCGCGCAGAGTCACGAGATGGAAATACCCTCAGTCGGCGGCTGGACTGTGATTCTAAAAGTGGTGTGTTCGCGTGTACCGAGTGACAGGGGTGCTCCTCTATTTAACCTCTCGCAGAGGGAAGTTGAAGGAGAAAGGTCGCCGAGTCACGCCAAGAGTCGGCCAGCTCTCGCCGAGTTATGCCATGAGTCGGCCAGCACTCGCCGAGTCACGCCATAAGTCGGCCAGCTGAAGGAGAAGGGTCACTCGGCTGGCTGACGAAGAGACAGGGTCACTCGGCTGACGTACGCGGTTAGTGAGTGCTAAAAATTAACACAACCACACCACGCCCGCTCGCCTGCCTGCCTGCCTGCCTCGCCTCGCCTCGCCACGCCACGCCACGCCCGGCCCGGCCCGGCCGGCGGCGGCGGCGCGCGCGCGCGCGTGTGGCACGCCCTTGTCCTTTTCTTGACTTCTCAAGTTAAGTGGAATAAATCCCACCATATAAGTCAAGGCAAAAGACCCTTGGACTTCCAATGTGGTACTATTGGTATTCTCCACCATTACACACCATAGAGTTTATTCAATAAATGGGCCAAGCCCATAAAAGATCCAACAGGATTGAGATAGTTACCGATAAAGTCAAGTAAATGGCGTATACAAAATGGTAAAAGACATTGCTGCCCTTTCATTCTATCCCCCATGTCCTGCTCGAACTGCCAGCTATGGCTTCATCGTAATTGCGCGCGCTGCGCGGGATCTTGGCGCCCTCGGGCAGCTGCAGTGCAGGCACGGACCCATCACATCACCCATCCATGGCTTCACGGCATGTATCTTGACACACTTGCCGTCACCGTCGAACTACCAACCATGGTAGAGGCACTCTAGCTTGCCATCCACGATCTGCCCTTCCGATTTCAGCTGCTGGTTCTCGACCAAACCAATCATTGCACACACACGAGAGTGGACCGGCCGGAGGATCTCACCTATGAGGGCACCGGTCCTCGTGGCAGCAGAGCACGCCGTGGGCGTCGCGCCAGAGCACGAGCCGGCGGTCGAAGACGGTGAGCGGGAGCGCCGCGTCGTCGGGCACCTCCTTGCGAGGTACAGCGGGTACCACTCCTCCCTCCAGTCGACTCAGGGTGGGGATGGACTGGGTGAAAAAGAAGGGCAAATTAGTCTGCCGTATGAAGTTTAAAAGCTACTCGCGCTGTTAGAAGCCTATTAGATGGAAACGAACCCAATCCGACGAGTGATACACGACGGCAATACCAATCTAGCGATGACGAGCTGCGGGATACCAAAGAGACGAAGCCGCGTGACGAGATGATTATAATCGCAAATAACTCCCTCACCGAGACCACTCCACTCCGTCGAGAGCTTTTTGCGATTATGATACGCCCAACGCGTGACTTCGCCAGTCTGGTATGCCGAATCGCGTCCTCACCAGAATGGTACTGACATCGTCGTTCGCCTTCTGTTTTGGTCTTCGTAGCTTCATCCTCGGATTAAGGCCTAGTAATAACTCGTTGCGGACACTTGTGCCCTTGCCGTTGTGCCTCGTTCTCCTCTCGAGCCTTCTCAGCCTGTAGTTCTTAGCGCTGCCGCCGTCGCCGCCATGACTCCGCCACCGCATCCCACTTTCCACGTGACGAGCTCGGCCTGCCATCCGGTCCCTGGCGTCGCCTCCTCCGGTCTGTATTCATCTGCATCAGGCTCTGTTCCGGCGATGTGGTGCCCGGATTCGTCGTCGCCGCATCAGCTCTTGATCCGGTCCAAACTGTCGACATGAGTAAACTTCAAGCAGTTTGTAACTCAAACAAATAACAGAGCACACACTAGTTCACAAACAGTACAAGCAAACGAGTTTATGCAGGTTCACAAACATCCAGTTTCACAAACACCAGTTCACACATCCAGTTACACAAACACCAGTTCACACATCCAGTTTCACAAACACCAGTTCACACATCCAGTTACACGTACTTGGAAAGGACACTGCCCAGTTACACATACATTAGACCACATCAAATCGCTCAGTTCACACTAGGATTGGGGACTGCTGATGTGCTGCCAACTTCTTTTGGAATCCATGCTTCAGTGGTGTTCCTTCTAGGCTTCCTTGTCCTAAAAAAAAGACATGTGAGAGTTGTTTTAATCAATTTAAAATAAAAGAAATAATTTGTAGTTCCTTGCCTTTTCTTTGTTCCATTGAGCACACACTTTGGGCTATTCTTCCTATGTCCTAATTCACCGCAATTTGGGCACTTGAATTTGCCTCTAATCAGTTTCCTTTCCTTCTCTGTTTCACCAACCTTTGGTTTCTTTTTGCTACCACCTTCAAGGATTCCCCGAATTCTATTTTTCCTTTGCCGTCCAACCGCTCTTTTCCCTAAAGGAGCATGCATTTCCTCGAACATGGCTGCCTTAGGCCAAAAAGACTTGTCTCCTAGTTGTTCTATCATTCTTTCATAAGCCTTCCTGAACTTTTGAACTGAAAAGTATTCGTCCACGAAGTCCTCCATCCTCACATCTTTAAATTGTTGCGCTATTATGACCACTAGACCATGCTGACACGGTTTGCCTGTGTGCTGCCATTCTAGGCAAGAACAGTAATGTTGGTCTGCCTTCACTATGTGTCTTGAATGGATGTTGTTAATGTCTCGAACCTCAGCTGAATAGTGGTCACCTTTGACAAGTGACAGGTGCCCTAGACCCCGAGTCCTTGCCTTCAAAACATTTATCACACTTGGTAGAATCTTCCCAGGTAGCCTGTCACCTATCCTCCTACGCCTAAAAAAAGTTCCATGACCATCACCCTAATCTTGTCTGCAAGTTCACAAACTGGTATGTCCTTGAAGTCTTTGATCCAGTTGTTGAATACCTCAGCGATATTGTTTGTGATGTAGTCACACTTGATGGCTTGGTTGAAACAGCTTCTGTACCACAGCAACCCATGCCAGTCTTCGAGCCATTTGTGCACCTCAGGGATTGCTGCAACATTGGCATAATGGTGTTCAAACACCTCAGGTCTGTAGGCCCGTGCTGCAGGGTACATGTGCTCGGATCCACCAAAATGTTTGACATAGTTCTGCATTAAATGCCTAAAACATTCCCTCTTCTCAGCATTAGGGAACACATGTTCCACAGCAGCAGTCAACCCTTTGCAAGCGTCGGAGCAAACCGCAAGTATAGGAAGGTCTCCAATAGCTTTTCGTAGTTGTGTCATGAACCAAGTCCAACTATCTTTGGTTTCAGACTCAAAAAACCCAAATGCAAGAGGATACATCCAATTGTGCCCATCAACACTAGTAGCTGAAGGTAAATGACCATTCCATCGACCATTCAATGCAGTTGAGTCCACACTGATATATGGTCTGCATCCCTCACGAAATCCTTGAAGGCATGGGCCAAAAGCACAAAAGAACCTGCTAAAAAATATCTTGCCATCCTCAACACGGACATCAATATCAATAACTGAATCTGGCATTTTCTCCAATACAGCTTCTTTCCATCTGAGTAAAAGTTGGAAGCTGTCCTCCCAACATCCATACAACTCACGCAAAGCTTTCTCTTTTCCCTTCCATACAGTATCATAAGCAATGGTACAATTGTTCAAGTCTTGTAAGATTGTTTGCAACTCTTTTGCACCCATATGTGGCTTCTTCGAAAGGATTGGAAGTGCCAAAGATGCAACCCAACTACTTGTGGGTGTAGTTGTCTTCCTCCGACCGCTAGAGGTACAAGTGTGTTTATCAACAATTGCCGTGACCTGCACCAAAAATTAATCATCAAACATTTACAAGTAATCGATCAAAGCAAAGGCAACTACTTACAATGATCGTTGCTAATCCTATGACTTCAGGCCTTGCATGAATTCGCCATGGACAATCACCTCCTTTACAGTAACCTCTATACCGGAAAGGGGCACTTGATTCAATGCCTAACTCGAATTCGTTGTTTATTGCATACTGCCTCATAGCAATCCGAAATTCTTTCATATCCTTATACAGACTGCCAATCTTCATTATAGGATTTCTCCTATCAGAAACTAGAATTCTCTGATCTGGGAACAGGTCTTCACAAGGCATTGCGGCATCCACATTGATGTTTTGACTCCCATCATTAACGGAAGACCTTCCTGCAAATGCTTCTTCCCTTTCTCTTGGCTCCCTATCATCCTCATCTGTTAAACCTAATCTACCAACCATACCAATCTCTAAAGGAACTTCTTGTTGTCCTTCCTCGTCCCATCTTGGCTCGATTTCTATTGCATCCCAATCAATTTGAAACTCCTGTGTCACAAAATTTTTTAACCAACTTCGTCTCAGGGACATTGACAGCTACGAATGACACAAAATCCATATGCCTATACTATAAACCAGAGATGTACTGCAAACCATACCTCAGGAACAGGCTCATTGACAGTCGGCGCCAATGACTGCTTCGACGGCGGCGACGGTGTACTCAGGGGAGGTGGGAGGAGGAGCAGAGGGCGACCAACCAGGGCCGGCAGCTCCATCCCAACCACAGACGACACCCGAGGCAGGGGTTCTACCGTGCCCTGGAACTCTTCTGGTGGGGAAGTCTCCAATGGGGGCGGAGTGCCTCCCATTGCTCGACGCCGGCGACCGGGCTCTGCGCGGCGCGACGGTGCGGATCTGACGCCCGCTGAGAACGACGACAAGCTGGACCTGAGCGCTCGACTGAGAAGGGGCAAAACGGGAATACAACGTATACGAACTGACTCACGGGCGTCATTATGCCAAAAGGAAGAGAAAGTGTTGTTCGG
Source organism: Zea luxurians (assembly GCA_029449295.1). Taxonomy (NCBI): domain Eukaryota; kingdom Viridiplantae; phylum Streptophyta; class Magnoliopsida; order Poales; family Poaceae; genus Zea; species Zea luxurians. The sequence continues at coordinate 18,076,017 of JAOPSE010000039.1, forward strand.
AGTACCAATCTGGCGAGAGTGCTGATCGGGATACCGATCTGGCGAAGAAGCAGCTTCGGGGTATTATAATGGCAAATTTCTGCCGAGGACGGTCAAAATGTTGCGAAATGCATCTGGATCGGTGGATCCGTCTCTCCTGGTTTTCTGGAACTCACCCCACCGATCCTCACCCCCGCGGCCGCCGTATCGCCTCTCCTCTCTCTCAGCTCCCTGTTCTTTCGGAAGGTTCTTGAAAGATCCTTTAATTCTCGAGCTTGTTTATCCGGGAACAGAATTACTTATTACTACATGACACATCCAAAGCTTCTGCTCTCTCTGTAGGGTATGCAGACAAACTCCTCTTCAATAATTCCTTCGATCTCTATGAAATTTCTGTATGATTCATGGGAAATTTGTGCGTTCCAAACAGGGAACGAAGGATGTTAAAACCAATGCTTGGTGTTTCCGGAGGTTCGGTGAAACCTCGCAGATGGGAAAGTACGTTGGGTTCATCGGCGAAAATCTCTCTCTCTCCGTCTTCAGTCAACCAGGTACACGCACCGTCCCTTGCCTAGCTTCGCATCCTTCCTTCCACAACCTGCTACTGGCTGTGCTGTTTACTTTGTTTACTGCGACCGCAACATGATGTGAATCATGATCGTCGGGAGTGGCTTGAGCGACGGGCCGCCCGGCTTGCTGCAGACTGCAGCCAGCTCCTCCCGCGCTGCATCACTGGACAGGAGAACCTCCAAGAAAAGAAGCCACCGTTTCTGACCGTCGAAGTAGTCTGAGATCATTTCACTGCTGCTTGGATGTGCTGTCCCCGTCGGCGCTTTGTTATTAGTTGTCTGTGAGTTATTACAGACTTTGGCATCATCCTGCTACTGTAGCCCCGTTCCATCCACCCATCAAAGTGATGAAAGCTAAATTTCGATTTGATGGGTTGAAAAACAGGTCCAGTCATTACTACGAAGTTTTCCTTTTGAAAAAGAAGTATTCTAAATTCCACACGTCCAGTCCAAGTGTTCTTCATCGTCATCTACACACACGGTATTTCCTTCACATTGTGCTTCCATTCCAAGCAGCCTCGAATGGCAACCAGCAAGAAAGGCATGATGGCTATGGTGTATATTCGTTCTGCCTTCATCCTCATATTCTTGAGTTCACCCTGTCAATCCAACGACCAGCTGACTCAAACAAAGCCACTCTTGCTCGAAGACACGCTCATCTCGGAGGGCGGGGACTTTGCTCTTGGCTTCTTTTCCCCTGCCAATTCCAGCAAGAAGCTATACATAGGAATTTGGTACCACCGCGTCACAGAACGCACAGTGGTATGGGTCGCCAACCGTGACAATCCAATCACCACACCTTCAGCCATGCTCGCCATCACCGACAACTTAGAGCTAGTGTTATCAGACTCCCAAGGACACACTCTTTGGATGGCAACAGGAAACACAAGTGGAGATGCTGGAGGAGCTGCTTCTGCGGTGCTACTCAACTCTGGGAACTTTGTCCTTCGGTTGCCGAACGGCACGGAGGTATGGCAAAGCTTCGATCACCCGACCGATACAATTCTTCCAACCATGAGGATCCTCCTAAGCTTCAAGACACAACCGGCAACACGTTTGATTGCTTGGAAGGGCCCTGACGATCCGTCAACTGGGGATATTTCTTCTGGCATGGATTCAACGAACCTTCAACTGTTCATTTGGAAAGGGGCGCTGCCATACTACCGTTACCCTGTTGTTAATGATATGGCAGTCGGCGGTGCTATGTACCAGCAGAGCAATGGAAACGCCGATATCATGTATGAAACGAGGGTGAATGCAGGGGATGCGTTGTATTATATGTACACAGTCTCGTCCGGTTCACCCTACACACGCTTTTCATTTGACTACACAGGCAAAGGGAGATTACTGAGCTGGAACAGCACCACATCGTCATGGACAGTCATTATCGAGCATCCTCATAGCTGTGATCTCTATGCTTCTTGTGGTCCATTCAGCTACTGTGACCAAATGGGGCCACTACCGATGACATGCCAGTGCCCTGATGGGTTTGAGCTCCTCAACAGTCTAAATTTCTCTAGAGGATGCCGGAGAAAGGAAGAGCTGAAATGCGGAGCAGGGAACTATTTCATGGCCATGTCTAGTATGAAGCTTCCTGACAAGTTCTTGCACGTTAAGAATAGAACCTTTGACCAGTGTGCTGACGAGTGCACTAGAAACTGCTCCTGTATGGCATACGCCTACGCCAACCTAAGCAGCATTGGTGCTGTGGGTGACACATCAAGGTGTTTGGTTTGGAACGGGGATCTCATCGACATGGAGAAGAACAGCTTTTCAGAGGTCTTGTACATCCGGCTTGGTGGATCTGGTACGTGCATTCTGAACACCTCATCCTTCTTTCGTCAAAGGTGACAGTGTGACACTAGTGCTCAACATGATAAGGTGTCATGCCATCCACCATAAGGCCTATTTTTAAGATTGCCATCACCATCATAAGGCCTATTTTTAAGATAGATCGACTAATCACATGAGGATTGCTTCAAAACAGTTTAGGACTGCTTGGTTCATATTTGTGCAAGCCCACATGGAATTTAATACTTCAATTAGTTTTGGCATCAAATAAACCATCACAGCCTATCATACTTCTTCCTTTGTTGGTTTAACATATATATATAGCCTGCCTTAGACCTTAATGTCATGATACCAAATGCCCAGTTAGGTACATCCGCGAGGAAACTGTTTAAGTGCTAATCGGGTTATTATAAACACTACTAACATGCCCATCTTTTACTTCTTTTTGGAGGTAGATCATCTGATGCCGGATGTCGTTTTCTGGGTAATTCTCGTGTGTTGATCTCCAGCACACACACACACACACACACTTTATATATGCACTTTGCACAAATGACCCTTACAAATGTTCTAATTTCAACAACACTCCCCCTCAAGATAGGCAAAAGATATCAACCATGCCCATCTTGTTACATATTGACTCGTTCTCACTTGGGCCTAAACCTTTCGTGAGGCAATCAGCTAATTGATTACAAGAATTGATGTGCTCTAATCTTAAAACCCCACTATCTATCTTCTCTTTGATAAAGAACTTGTCAATCTCCACATGCTTAGTGCGCTCAAACTGAACTTGATTGTTTGCAATATTTATTGCAGCAACATTATCACAGTGGAGTCTTATAGTTCTATTCCTCAACACTTTCAACTCCCCTAATAGACGCTTCAGCCACATCATCTCACATATGCTTAATGCCATTGCCCTATATTCAGCTTCTGCAGTTGACCTAGCCACCACTGCTTGCTTCTTGCTTCGCCATGAGACAAGATTACCTCCAACAAACACACAATATCCAGATGTAGATCTTCGGTCATCTCTACTACTTGCCCAATCGGCATCACAATACCATTTCAAGTTCATGTGCTTGTTCCTTTTAAACCACAATCCTCTCCCAGGAGTTCCCTTCAAGTATCTCAAGATGCGATAAACAACATCCATATGTCCTGTCCTAGGATCATGCATATACCTGCTCACCACACTTACTACATAGCATATATCAGGTCTTGTGTGGCACAAGTAGATCAACTGCCCAACCAATCTTTGATATGCCTCTCTGTTGACAGGATCTCCTAACTCAGCATGGATCTGGTGATTTTTATCAATAGGAGAGCAACATGGACGACACCCCAACATTCTAGTTTCTGTCAACAAGTCGAGGACATACTTTCGTTGGGAAAGAACAATTCCCTTCGATGATCGAGCAATTTCAGTTCCAAGGAAATACCGAAGTTGTCCCAGATCTTTTATCTCAAAAGCTTTCCCTAGCTTCTCCTTCAACATAGTGATAGATGAACCCTTGTGCTTGAAGAAGACTGTATGGTCAGCATTACATTGAGAATATCCCATACCACAAACAGCACGTCTAAATCTGTCGAACCATGCACGTGGTGACTGCTTCAGGCCATAGAGCGACTTCTTAAGTTTGCACACTTTCCCAACAGTCTGATCATTCTCACCTAGGTGGAATTTCCATATAGACCTCTTCCTGTAAATCATCATGAAGAAATGCATTTTTCACATCTAGTTGGTGAAGGGGCCATCCAAAATTAAGTGCACATGATATCAAAGTTCTAATAGTGCCCATCTTTGCTACGGGTGCAAAGGTCTCATCATAGTACCTGTCTATCTTTCCTTCAGGGGTCTGTTTTACAGTGAAGATCCACTTACAGCCCACAACCTTCTTCCCTTCTGGGAGCAGAGCAAGTTCCCATGTTTTGTTCCTCATGAGAGCATGTAATTCTTCTTCCATAGCCTCCTTCCATCTTGGATTCTGTTTTGCACATCTCCAGTCTTTCGGAATGGACACAGTCTGCAGGGATGCAATGAAGGTTCTATATGCAGGCGACACACGACAGTATGACATGTAGTTAGCTATATCATACTCAAAGCCAAAGTGAGATGGAGGTTTGCCAGCATTGATTCTATGATCCCTATGTTGTGCAAGGGGTAAATCAACACGTTCAAGAGAAGGAGCAGTATTACCCATTTTAGGTAGAGGCGAGGAGCTTGATGGAGAGAGACCTGAGGAGAGATCTAGGACTGGAGATGCAGGTGATTGAGGCTCTGGCTGCATGAATTGCTCCCCCTGATTTTTATACCGCCTTCTTTGATACACTATTACTTGTTTCTCATTAGTCTTCATATCATCTATTCTCACTTCTTTATCTTGATTCCCTCCTGTGTAGTCTCTTGGACAAGGAATTGTCCCAACGACTACCACTTCATTGTCATCATGAACATCATTCCTTTCCTCGGAACCATTAGTCTTTGAAATAGTCTCATCCACAAGAGTACCAGTGTTGTTGGAATTCTTTCAACAATTGTCTCTTCTTGTGTACTATTCTCTCCTTTAGGTAGTGTTTGGTTGAGGAGCCAAGTAGAACGAAGCAGTTCCATCCCTGATTATAGGAACAGAGCCGCTTTGTTCTGTGTTTGGTAAGCTAGAACGGAGTGACTCTGTTTTTTGTTTGGTTGCAGAGTGAACTGGAACAGAGCGGCTCTGTTTTTTGTTTGGTTGTAGAGGGAGGCGCGCGAGCTGCTGCGCATGGATGGGAGGGCGAGCTGTGCGAGCGGGCTAGGAACGGAGCAGCTCCGTCCCATTGATTTTTTGGAGTGGGATGGTTCCGGATCTGAGGAGAATATTCCCTAATTGGAGCCACTCCGTTCTAGTTACTTTGTAACCAAACAACAATAAAACTAGGACAGAACGACTCCGTTCTACTTGGCTCTTCAACCAAACACTACCTTAGTGTCACTTCCACCCTCTCTACAATCACTTTCATTGACTGAAGAGAACTCATCAAGGAAGTGATCAAGATCACACTTGTTTGAATAGTATGGTTCAAACTCACGGAAAGTCACATCTATGCTTACAAATAACCTTCTTCTAATAGGGTCCCAACACTTGTATCCCTTTTGTGTAGATGCATAACCAACAAATACACACTTAGCAGCTTGAGGATCCAATTTACCCACTGAAGGTCGATGGTCGTGCATAAAGCAAACACAACCAAAAACTCTAGGTGGGACTTTAAACTCTCGTTTCAATAGGAGTTCAGCAGGTGATCTCATACCCAGAACCCTAGATGGCATGCGATTGATCAGATATGTAGCTTTCATCACTGCCTCACTCCAGAGATACTTAGGCACATTCATTTGAAACATCAGGGACTTGCCACTTTTAACAGGTGTCGATTCTTTCTCTCGGCCACACCATTCTGAGAAGGTGTACCAGGACATGTGGTTTGATGAATAATGCCTTGATCTGAAATGAATGAGATAAACTCATTGTTCACATACTCAGTTCCATTATCAGTGCGAAGGATTTGAATCTTGGCATTAAATTGATTAGTGACCAGTTTGTAAAAATCCTTGAAACATCGAAGAACCTCATTCTTGTGCTTCAACATATATATCCATGTCATGTGAGAATAGCAATCAATAAATGTGACAAACCATTTAAAACCACTCACAGATGTAATCGAGCAAGAACCCCAAACATCCGAATGTATTAACATAAATGGATCACTGCTACGAAGTCCAATACTAGGGTAAGTAGATCTGGTATGCTTGGCAAGCTCACATGCATCACACACAAGAGTTCCTTTCTCCATTGCCTTAAAGGAATCAGGGTACAATTTACTCAAGCTCTCAAAAGGTACATGTCCTAATCGATGATGTAGCAGCATGATTTCCCTTTTATTTCCTTCTGTTGTTGCTGACAAAGCTTGCTCCTCTTGACTGATGAACCATAGCCCATTACGCCTGACTCCAGTCCCAATCCTCTTCCCAGTTCTCTTCTCCTGAAAAACACATGATTGTTCATCAAATATAGCTAGACATTTAAACTGATCAATGATTGAGCTGACAGAAAGGAGATTGACAGGGAATGATGGGACATGCAAAACTAATGATAGACTAATGGATGGTGTACACTCTATAGACCCTACACCATGAATGAGTTGGGAGATACCATCAGCAATTTGGACAGTTTCAGGATGAATAGAATGAGAGTATGTTTTAAAAGAATCAATTGGTCCTGTGACATGTCTAGATGCTCCTGAATCTATTATCCAATCTCTATGACTTCTACATGAAGATGCAAGAGCTTGTGCTTGAGTACCTGCGCCCGAATGGGCGTAGTTGGCAAAGTTACCGAAGTGCTGGGTGGATGTAGTTGCCACAGAACCAAGAGGAGTGCTGGTTGGACACTCAGATTCTTTGCCCTTATGCCATTCTTCTCACCGTTTAGCTTGTTCCCCAGTCAGGGTGATTGAGGGGGTGTCTTCAGTAGCCGCTACATTGACACGAGGGCCACCACGACCTCTACCCCTGGCACGGCCACCATGCCCCCTTCCATAACCTCCACAACCTCTTCCATAGGTACTACAAGTGGCTCCACGAGTTCCACCACCTCGTTCACCACTGCCACGAGGATGAGGACAATTGTAGCTCAAGTGTCCCTTCTCACCACAATTATAGCAGTCTCTATCATCAGTTGCGGTGTAGGCTGATTTCACAGGATCATTAGCTGTCATTACCCGGAGCCTGCTTTCCTCATTAATCATTGCTGACACAGCTTCATCCATGGTAGGAAGACTTTCTTGGTGACAAAAGGCAGCTCTCCTGCTCTCAAACTCCGGGTCCAAATTCTTTAGAAAGTGAGTTACTCTCCTGTCCTCTACCCACTTGTGGACAACCTGTGCATCCTGAGGACAAACCATTTGCAGAGGAGTGTACTGATCTAGTTCTCCCCACAAGTACTGAATTTCACTAGCATATTGTTCCACTGATCTCCCTATCTGTTTCACTGCATGTGCCTTACTTTGGATCTCCATCATCATCATCACATTCCCCTTTCTCAAATACATATGCCTTACTTTGGATCTCCATCATCATCATCACATTCCCCTTTCTCAAATACATATTGCTCATGGTCTTCCAAATTTGTGCAGCAGTGCGCATGGCTTTGACCATCTTACTTACAGACGAAGACATGGATGCTAACAACCACGCCACAATAACCGAGTTGGTGGTATACCAAACCCTCCATTCAGGACTGAGCCTATCAACAGGTTCAACACAACCCTCTTCTAAATAGTGCTCCACTCCTTTATCTCCTAAGAGTACTCGCACTCTCCTAGACCAACTCAAGTAATTCTTGCTTCCTTCTAGCTTCACATCATTTGGAACGAGTTCTAATTTTAATTCAGATGAGATAGGCAAAGCCTTGGGGCCAATCATACCTAGTCCCATGAGTTCCTGAACCATACTCCTCATCTCATTTCTCATCTCACTTTTTGTGATTAGTGGATCCTCTTCTTTCTTGTCACTATGAATCATTGTCCTTTTTTCAGCCTCTTCCTCTAACCTTTTTGCTTCAGTCTCCTCTGAACTCATCATCATCACTGCCTGCAAACACTAAGACGAACCAGGCTTCCTTCCCCTCTCTCAATTAATCTGCAGTACCTCCAACCTCACTAGTCGTAGCAACAGCCCGCTCTCTTTGTAATCACCGCCCCCAGACCCATCTGCTGGACTGCCGCTCGGTGGGGCAACACATCTTGGACGGCGGATCTCAAGAGGGCAAGGGAGCAAGCCTTCCTGTGAGACGTCGACCTGCTGCTGCCCCTCTTCTCCCGCGCCGCACAAGACTGGTGGCAGCAGCACGCGCCACGATCCTCCTCGACCCTCCGGCCTCTCCCCTCCCTGCACCTGCAGAGAGCGCCGCAAGCTAGCTGCAGAGGAGCAAAACAGCAGGAGGAGGACGAAAGGAAGAAGAGAAGGCGAGCGGCTGAATCCTCCCTCGATCACCACACGCGCTCTGCCCTTCCCCGCCACCGATCTGCCACCTCCGAGCTTGTCCGCCAACGCCGGATCTGCCGGCCACGTGATGCGGCTCAGGCGACGGACAGAGCCTACGGGCAGCGGCGGCGCCAAAACCTAGCTCTGGATACCATGTCGTTTTCTGGGTAATTCTCGTGTGTTGCTCTCCAGCACACACACACACTTTATGTCTTTATATATACACTTTGCACAAAGGACCCTTACAAATATTCTAATTTCAACAACACGGAATAGTTTTTCTTTTATGTTTTTCTCTTTTCTTTTCATGCTTTGTATATCTATACTCTTACTTCCTTTAATAATGCAATTTCAGTAGGGGCGCTTCCCCTCCTGGTGCATGTATAAAAAAGGTATCCATAGGTCATGGAAACCCTTATAAAGTAAGCTCACATTGCAACCAACGCTTGTTGCAGTATATTCTGACAGGATACATTTCTGTGTATAGTTCGAAGGAAGAGCAGTTTGCTGAAAATTTTACTCCCAATTATACTGTGTGTGCTGCTACTCATGCTTGGAGCCCTTGTCTGGACATGTAAAAGCAGAGGTACAAAAGAAAAAGAACCATCATTTAAAAAAAAGCAGTGTTATTATGCCAATGTTGAAGGGGAAAAAGATTCGTTGATGTTTTCACTTGCAGGCAAACGGCAAAAGAAGAGAGTTCAAAAGAGAAGGATGCTAGAATACTTGAGTTCTACTGATGACGCTGGGGACAAGAACATAAACTTCCCATTTATTAGCTTTGAAAACATTGTCACAGCAACAGATAATTTCTCTGAATCTAATTTGCTTGGGAAAGGAGGTTTTGGCAAAGTGTACAAGGTACTTGTAAAAAAGTTTGGGATTACCTTGGAACTTACATTGCTGCAAAAAATATGAATATGGATTATGGAATCATGTAGGGAATGTTGGAAGGCACAAAGGAAGTAGCTGTCAAGAGACTTAGCACGGGTTCCGGCCAAGGCAAGGAGGAGTTCAAAAATGAAGTAGTCCTAATTGCAAAGTTGCAGCACAAGAACCTAGTTAAGCTTCTCGGTTGTTGTATTCATGAAGATGAGAAGCTGTTAGTTTATGAGTACTTACCCAACAAAAGCTTGGATTACTTCCTCTTTGGTATTTTGAAATTCCAGTTTTTGATACTGTTAATGATGTCCAACAAATAAATGTCCTATGTGCCTGCTGATATGCCCTGTTTTATATTATTCTTATTAGCTTCTGCAAGAAAATCAATGCTTCAGTGGCCAACAAGGTTCAAGATAATCCAGGGGGTTGCTAGAGGAATTATGTATCTCCATCATGACTCAAGATTAACTGTAATTCATCGAGATCTAAAAGCAAGCAACATCTTGCTAGATAAGGAGATGAACCCAAAGATATCAGATTTCGGCATGGCTAGGATATTCTCTGGTGATCAGCTCCAAGCAAATACTAACCGAGTTGTAGGGACATAGTAAGTAACTATTGCAGTGCCAACTCTACAGATAGAATTGATTTGTTTTATAGTTTTAAAAAATATGCAATCCTTTTTGGTCAAATGTTTTGCACAGTGGCTACATGTCTCCTGAATATGCAATGAAAGGTGCATTTTCAGTTAAGTCTGACACCTACAGCTTTGGTGTTCTTATATTGGAGATTGTAAGTGGATTAAAGATAAGCTCACCATATCTTATCATGGATTTTTCTAACCTTATAACATTTGTAAGTATTGGGAGACGCTCAGAATTTAGAAATATCCACAGGAAAACAGCATGCAAGCTTAATGTGCGATTGTGTCATGTTGCAGGCATGGAACATGTGGAAAGATGGGAAACCAGAAGATTTTCTTGACTCATCTGTAACGGAGAGTTGCTCCCTCGATGAAGTTTCACGATGCATCCATATAGGACTCCTGTGCGCTCAAGACAATCCGAGTTGCAGGCCACTCATGTCAACAGTTGTGTCCATGCTGGAGAACAAAGCAACACCACTGCCAACACCGAAGCAACCTAAAGATTTTGCACTTCGGGACTACAATCCTGGAAACGAAGGTGTCCACAGGGAATTGTCCGTAAATGATACAAGTCTCACTATGGTGGAGGGCCGTTAGATTATTGTTTTTGATACTACGATGGGGGAGCACATAGCCCACCAGAAATATTCATTGAAGACTTAGACGTTTAGTCCCTATTTTGTTTATGGGTATTTCTGTTTAGACAAATTTAGTATCAATTTAATCTATAAAATTTATTATGCAAGAACAATCTATTGGAAAGGTAAAGTTTATTATGCAATTTATCAATTTAGGTTTAGATTCAGTATCAATTTAGTATCAATTGGAAAGGTAAAGTTTATTATGCAATGTATAACAGAGTATTTATATTTTCATTTATGTGCATTTATAGTATAGTTTTTGGCATGGTTCTTAAAATGGTATGACAGCTTGAATTAAAACTTGTCATGGTTAAACTTTCTTATTACTTTCATTTTGGATAAAAGATGCTAACCATGAATCATCAAAGTTATATGTTATTGAAGAAAAAAACATGTGCATGATCAAGAAAATACGCATTGCCACGCTTCTTTTTTTTTAAGACTGCTTATGATCCTATAATTATTTTAAGCTTCTGTAATAAGTCACCTCTTGCTTGCCTTTACGATCCTATAACATTACAATAGAAAAATAGGGGAAAAAAGGAAAGAAGAATATAAGCTAATCAGCGACGAGACAGCAGAGACTAGCATATTTTGCTATCCGCCTGTCCATTCATGGGCATGGTCGCTTCGCGTACTGAACCAAATTTTTGTTTTTTTTTGTTTTGGTTTTTACATCTGAGAATTTCGGTATCGTAATCGTTTTTCATTGTATATCAATTCAGAATACAAAAAAAAACGAATACCAAACTTTATAAATTCAAAATTTTGACTCTTTGATTATGTGAACTAAATATGTGATACAATCAAATTGTTATTCACTTATTTGTACATGATTTATGATATATCGTGAAATATTATATCTATATAATATTTACTTTTTAAAATTATGTATAATATGTTGTCTTGTAGCCTTTTTAGTATAAGTTTGGTACTCGGTTTTTATCGAAAACCAAAGTAAAAAACCGAGACCGAACTAATCGGTTTTTCAGTTTCTAGAAAACCGATCGGTTTCTAATATTTGAAAACAGAAGTTTTTTAAAACCGAAAAACCGAACGGAAGTTTAAAAAAAATAAATACCCAGCCCTACTTGTTCGATGATCGACGAGCCCCTATTTTAACTTTTTACTGAAAATAATGTTTTGAAAAGGAAACAAAATCGTCGATGGACGATGGTGCAACTGGAGCGCCCTGTGTGTGCTGTAGGCTGTAGCTTTCGCATACAGCTGCTCACATGCTTTGGCCTCCAGGGCAGTGCAGCCGCGCATGCCTGAACTGAATAGACAGCAGCTGCCTGCTGCCTGCTGCCTGCTGGCACAGTGGTAACAACGCTTGCATTTCATGGCCAAAAAGCACGAGGCCCGTGAGCCCGGCATGAAGCCCGTTTTTTGGGCCCAGTCTAAGCCCGGCACAGTAGAATAAGCGGGCGGGCTTGGACAGGAAATTAGGCACGGCGGGCTAGCCCGGCACGGCTCGTTTACCTCTAAGTCCGTTAAACCCGTTTTTTTACACTAAAACGTGCTTACCGGCCCGTTTAGCCCGCTTTTCGACCTGTTTTTTCGTGCTGGCCCGGCCCGTTTAGGCCCGCTGCGGGCCGGGCTTAAATAGAAAATTAAGCACGTTGGCTCAGCAGGCCCGGCCTGGTTTTTAGCCGGGCTTCACCGGGCCCAGGCCGGGCCGGACCGGGTGGCCCGTTTGGCCATCTCTAATTTCACTTGTGGTCAATGAATTAGCACCTGGCTGCTAAGCTGGATTGCCGTGGGTACGGGGTCACAGCTCACTGTCCGAGACAGTAACTGAAACCAGGTTGAGACAGTAACCATTGCCGTCGCCAGTGGGGAGGCTAGCTAGTCACGGGCTCCACCGACGACGACAGCTAGCCCGTCACGTCAGACGACCTAGCTCGCTTCGCTTTTCAGAAGAATCAAAACGAGGACTGGTGTTTTGTTTTATATCTTGTATTATTAGTACCACAAATAATTGCATAGCACGTAGGTTGGTGACCTAGACTTTTCAGCGAGCGTGACGAATTCGTATGAGTCCAGCGGAGACGCTGACGGTCTCCTGCATGGTGCCGGCGGAGCGGATATATTGGTCGTCCGCTATGGTGGAAAACAAGCACTGTGGGTCCATGAACTGAGGCTATCCGCAACCGTTACCCCTAAATTTTTCCCCCTATATCACTTTTTCCCCCTATTTTCCCCCCTATTTTTTCATCTCCCGCAACGGTTCCCCCTAAATACTCCCCCTATACCCCACTACCACTATAAAATATAATTTTCTATACCAACTATCAATTTTTTATCTACTAACAATTACTCGTGGACCCACAGCACAGTGTTTAGGGTGATGAACAGTGACACGCTATATTTGGGGGGAGAGAGAAGGGGATCGACACGTAGGGGACGCTGTAGGGGGCACCGCTGCGGCGATAGGGTGCCCCCTACGTAGGGCTGGAAAATTAGCTCGAGGCTCGCGAGCCGGCTCGAGCTCGGAGCGGCTCGCGAGCCTCGAACGAGCCGAGCCGAGCCTCTTCTTCGAGCTCGTTTTTGCAGCGAGCCGAGCCGAGCTGGCTCGTTCCAGCTCGCGAGCCGGGCAAAAATGGTTAATTTATGGAATAATAATGAATATTAGATAATTTTATGAATAATAGCTCATTTTTTTAGTCTTTGATGATGAATATATTACAAGTTATAATTTAATTTACTCATAATGTAGAATGATGATTCTATATTTCAAATTTATATAATGTTAATTCACCAAATAATACAACGAAAAGTACCAAAATATGGCTCGCGAGCCGAGCCGGCTCGCGAGCCAAGGTCGAGCCGAGCCTATTTCACCAGCTCGTGGAATGGACGAGCCGAGCCGAGCTCGTTCAGTCACCGAGCCGCACCGAGCCGAGCTCGGCTCGTTTCCAGCCCTACCCCTACGTGCCGCATGCAAGGGGACGGTGAAGCGTAGCGTCAACCGCTGCGCACAGCCTGAAAAATACAGCCTTCAGTTTTGAAGCTTCCCTGTCTCCCAATTCATTTACGTACTACTTACTTACTACCACTGAAATCGAAGAGTGACACCTCATTCTCATTGCTTGTAGACGCAAACATTACAAATCGGCCTTGAAGAGGTGAGAACATAGCTCAGGTACATGTTTAAGATATATAATTCAGAGGGCTCTAGCACAATACATACTAATATATAGGATGAACTATATGATGAATATGTATAGAGCATAACTATACTAGTTGCCCACATATATATAGCATGAACTAGAAACATATATATATAGCACATCGATCAGACGATATCTACTCCAGTTGTACTTTCCGTTTTCATCTGCCACCTGGATGCATGAGCTGCGAGAAGACGCTGCTCGGGGTCAGCTCGTCCGACTCCACGCTGGCGAGGCTCCGTCCCATCATGCTCAAAGTCGTCGTCGACGACGTGGTGGTGGTCGTGGTCGTACTGTCCGTCGGCGGCTCGTCCGAGTGAAGCCTGGAGACGATAAGCGGCGACGACCTGTTCGAGGACGACGTCGTCGTTCCGTCGGTGACGACCACGCTGCCGCTGTCCTCCGCGCTCCCCTGCAGCTGGAGCGCGAACTCGAGGTTCCAGAGCACGTCGGCCATGGACGGCCTGTCGACGCTGCGGTCCGCCACGCACTTCTCCGCGGTCTCCGCGAACTTGAGGAAGCACTGCGGGGAGACCTGCCCCTGCAGGTGCGGGTCGATGATCTGCCCGAGCACGCCCTTCCTCTGGCAGTGCAGCGCCCAGTCGGCCAGGCTCACCTGCTCCTTGGGGAGCGAGGGGCTCAGGGCGGGCCGCGCGCACAGGACCTCCAACAGCACGACCCCGAACGAGTAGACGTCCGACTTCTCCGTCAGCTGCTGCCGCCGGAAGTACTCCGGGTCGAGGTACCCGAAGCTGCCCTTCACGACCGTGCTCACGTGGGTGTTGTCGACGTTGGGACCCGTCTTGGACAGCCCGAAGTCGGAAACCTTGGCGACCAGCTTGTCGTCCAGCAGGATGTTGGTGGTCTTCACGTCCCTGTGTATGATGGTGTGCTTCGCGCCTGTGTGCAGGTAGTGCAGCCCCCGCGCCGCGCCGATGCATATCTCCAGCCGCTTCTTCCAGGACAGCGCCGCCCTCTTGGTGTTGTACAGGTGCTCCCTCAGAGTCCCGTTCGCCATGTAGTCGTACACTAGAATCAGCTCATTCATGTCGTCGCAGTACCCGATCAGCGACACGAGGTGCCGGTGCCGGAGCTTCGACAGCATCTCGATCTCCGTCTGGAACTCGTGGACGCCCTGCTCAGACGTCGGGTTCCCGCGCTTGATCGCCACCATCGTGCCACTGTCTATCTCTCCAAGGTACACGTTTCCAAAGCCGCCTTTACCGAGGAGCGAGGCTTGGTCGAAGTTCTTGGTGGCCGCCTGGATCTCGCCAAACGAGAAATGGCGGCAGAGGTTGGATGGCAACGTTGATGTACGGCTCCCTGTGGTCGCTGTCTTCCCTGAGGTGTTCGACCGTGACTTGCTGTAGTCAGTGAGAGGAGTCCAGTGGCCATCATCGGGTTTCCTAGACTCCTTATTTGCTGCCTCCTTTCTTCTGCAGACGATGCACGCACCAAAGGCAGCAATGAGTAGCACAGCAAAACCACCAACAGCTCCACCAATGGCTGCCGGTGCCGGCGCAGCACCTTTCCTTCTCACACTAGGCTCCCCATTCCCGTTGTTAGGCTGAACAGATGGAAGGGGAGGGTTGAGCCCATTAAGACTGTTGTTTCCGTAATTCTGCAGCTTGAAGACCTCCAGGCCGTTGAGTATTGCGTCGAAGTACTCGGGCCTCGTCGTAAGATCCGGGTGGAGGGCAACCCATAGGTACGTCTGACCAGAACCAGCCGTGACGGTGACGTAGTCCGTGTACACCGTCCTGCCGATTCCTCCGCTGAACGCGATGACATCCATCTCCTGCTGCGCTGTCTGGTTGTTGATGTAGATGAAGAACGACCTCTGGTTGACCTTTGTGATCGGATACTGGATCTCACAGAAATGGAACCTCAGGAGGTAGTAGAACCCGGCATCAACGGGTAGAATCCATGTGAGATTGTAGTTCAGGTTGATCTGGGCATTTGGTCCCATAGAGCGAGCAGTTGCATAGACATCAACCGGTGCAGTGTAGTTTGGCACAGTGGGTGTGTAACTGATGGTAAGATTGTTGTCTTTCCCAAAAGCCACCCCAAAACCAGCAGCATATATGTAAGGGACGTCAGTATCCCATGACCGATAGAAGTCAGTATCTCCTCCTGGTGAGATGGTCTGGCCTCCAACGTTAAGCCGGTACATTGTTTCGAACCCCGTTCCAGCAAGAATAGGGAACGGATCCGGGTTGCCCCCATTGGATAGTGTTGGTGTCGGTGTCGTGAAGAGGTCAGGCGTGGGCACGATCTCGATCCCGTTGATGAACGCGTACGAGCCATTGTGGTGTGTGGATGGAGAGAAAGTGAGGTCTAGGCTGCCTTCAGTGACGTTTACGGAGTACTCACGGACAAAGAAGGCAACACCAAGTGATAGAGAGGTTTGGGAGGCGTTGAAGCTCTGTAAAAGGGTCAGGTTGGCTGCTGTGACGCCGAAGTAAGCATCTGCAGGAGCATGGTTACCGCCATAGATGGTGGGATAGAAGTAGAGGCGCACGAACATGCGGCCAGGAGTAACAGGAAAGGAGTAGGTGTAGTTTGAGGTGAAGATGCGAGCAGTCATGTAAGGCGTAGAGGATGGCAGTGAAGGGTCCTGGGATGAAGCAGTGGCTGCGACTCCATTCAGTGAAGGCGCGAACTTGGAGCTGGCGTCGCTGTCCCAACTCCGGCCATCAGCGTCTGTGCTCGTCGAGCTTGATGCCCCACAGTCCAAGCGTATCTGGCCAGAGCCGGTGGCGTTGCTGCCAACCGCAGCGGCGGATGAGAAGATGCAGAGCAGTGTGAGGCATCCGAGGATGCCTGACGAGGCTGGGTGTGCCATCTGGTTGTTGGTACAGCAGCTTTGCTACGAGAGAAGATGGCTGCCTGGCTCTAGGAACATCTCCGGCTTAGCAGAACATTGGGTCTTTTCTGATTTCTCTCTGTGGTTTTGGGGCAAGAAAGAATCTGGCAAATTGCTGGGTGGTCGGGACAGCAGTCTTTCAGTCTTGGTTCTTCACTGAAAAAGGCATATGCACAGATCCTGCCGTAAGAACAGAGAAGAAATCCAAGTTAGTTCCTATCCTCCAGAGAAAATGATCAAACTAAAGATGGACAGCTATAGACTGACTCAGGGCGGATATGTAAACCCTGACACCTCAGAAGGAAATATAACACATGTACTGGAATGACTAGGAGAAATAACACTAATAATCCTTCCAAGATACGTAATTATCAGGTACCATTTATTTCCTCGCGACTCGCAAAAGTAAGATAGTAAAGTAGCAACATTTTGTGTCAGGAGGAAGTAGTAATAAATTTGCAGAAGAAAAAGAAAGAAATCAGAGCAAGGGGGAGAAAAGAGCAGCAACTACAGCTCCACCAGATCGATCACTTGCTCCGACGAAAGAAAGAAAGAAAGGGCTAAATTAAGCCGTTCAGGTATACAAGGTGCATAAAGCCTAGCGCTATATCAGCCGCGGATTAGAATTTTGTTTTTGCCTAAAGTAAGACCACGTACCTCTGCATAAACAGTAACCTAAATCCCGAACTAAAAAAAATAACCGGACACCGCAAGATCCGTAGAGACAAGTAACCCAAGTCTGGGGATCCCCCCCCGCCCACGGGCCACGGGGCCGAATATGGCGGCAAGGAAGGAACTTGTGGAAACCTTGAAATCCAAGAGCAGCAGCACAGAGCCCGGGCAAAGAGAGCAGGACCGAGAAATAGGGAGGAACACGAGGAGATAGAACCAGTTACCTAGCCAATACGCAGGCAGGACGGACGCTTGCAGCAAGCTTGAGAAGTGGTGGAGGGCGGCCGAACCAGCGGGGTGAGCAAGCTGCCGCTGCCGCTGCGTGTTTGGTGGCGAGACGAGTGTGAGGCGACGAGGAAGGAAGGAATTGAGCGAATGTTTGGCTCGCTCGTAGTGCTAGATAGATATTATATAATATAATGGGGTTTGGGCGTTCGGCACTTTGTGCGCGTGGGAGTTGATTGCTAGTGGGAAAAATGTTGATAGAAAGAAAGAAAGAGTGGAGGCCAGCAGTCCGGGCTGCCGGGGACAACGGGCAACGACCACAAGTCAGTTTGGCTTGGTCTCGCTTGGCAAAGAAAAAAAAATCGTGATGGTGCAGGGGTGAATGTGAAAAGAGGCAAAAAAAAACGGGGTTTCGGCATCGCGCTTCACACAATCAAACAGCATAGCGCGGGTGGGCAAAGGCGCAATAGCTAGACAGGTGATACAATCTTACAAGCAAGACACACAAATGATGGTAAGAGAAACTTTTTTTAAAAAAAAAAAACATCATTTTTCAAAACAATTCTCTCGCCTCTCCTTGATTTTTTTTAAAAAATCCTCCCACGTCTATTTATATGTGTCTTGGTTGCACCAATACGTTGTCTTCTTATTTTGCCACCGTTAGAGTTGCTATAATATCTGTGTCGGTCAAGTTTCCAGGTTTAACTAAATTTATAGAAAATATTAGCAATATTTGTATTTCTTAATAAGTTTATCATCAAAATAAACTTTAAAATCCCTCAAATGATATTATTATATACTATAAATATTAATATCTTTTATATATCTAACCAAAATTAGATATAGTTGACTTCTCCAACAGCGATAACAATAGCTATTCCGGAACGAACGAGGGAAGTACGTCTAGAATTCTATGTGTCTTATATGGAAACTTAGAGAGTATATATATAAGCGTAAAGCATATTTTCGGTCCTTAAATTTGTAGTGCTGTGTCAGTCTGGTTCATAATCACAGTTAAATCCAAACACACCTGGTAAGATGCCTTCTTCTGCCGTCACGTGCTTCTTCCTCATTCTCCCATTGGCCATGTGATATCTTGGCCCTGGTGGATGATAATATCGTGGTGCAAGACTTAATAGAACTAATGGAATACTTATACTAACAAGGTGTATCTTTCTTGTAGAAGACTGTCTCGAAAGAACCTCTAAGTTAAACGTGTTTGGTCTAGAAAAACCTTGAGATGAATGACCGATCGGAAAGTCTTCCTAGACAAGGGCGGAGCACTCGGTATGGCCAGGTATGGCGTGGACCATACCTTGGCCCAACCCATTAGTAGAATAGAAGCTTGCTTCTATGTCGTCGGACGTTGTTGTTCCAGCTCTCGCCCTCTCTCCATCTCTGCTCATTTCTCCGCTCGTAGCTCGCTCACCCTAGCTTAGTGCTCCGCCCTCTCTCCAGTCTCCAACTCCCATGCCATATGACGACGTGTGTCACTCTGTGTCGTGCGGGCGCTAGCCGTGGGCCACAACCTCCTCTGTGTCCTTACACTCGTGCGTCGCGCGCCATGCGGGGGACCTCCGCTCTCCCTCTCCAATAGGCAGTAGTCTGCAACGTCCAGTCCCCTTCATCCAGCCATACCTTGTTTTTTTTTGCATGCGCTCCGGCTCTCCGCCACTTGTCGGTGATTCGGACCCGGGGGACCCTCAACCGGATCGACTAGTGAATTTAGTGCCGCGTGCCCCTGTCCAGATGGGTTGATGCAAGATAGAACACAAGTGAAGGGATAAGGCTTGTATTATCTCGCACCGGGGGTGCTTGCAGTAGGGGTTACAAGCGTCGCGAGGGAGAGCGAGAGAGAGAGAGAGGATCCGGTCCTGAGGTGAGGTGTCTGAGTTAGCCTCCACCGCGTCTCTCCTACTCTGCCTGCCTCTGCTCGCCTCCCGTCCTCTCCGTCCCCCCCCCTTCAGGAAGGCCCTGGACATCCCCTTTTATAGATACAAGGAGATGGTCCAGCTGTACAATGGGGGTGTAGCTATGTGCTAACGTGGTCAGTGGAGAAGTGCCTGAGCCCTGTATATGTGTTAACGTGGCTGTCGGGGAAGTGCTTGAGCCCTGTACAAGCGCAGCTGGCGGTGCGGCCCGGGGTCCTACTGACGTTTCTTTGCCTTCATAGGGGGTTTGAGAACAACCGACGTCATGGAAGCATGCAGGGAACCATCATTACCTGTTGCTGGAGTAACTTAGATGGGACACCGGTCTTGTTCCTTCGTAGCCTGAGGCAGCTAGCTAGGGGTAGGGTAATGATGGATCCCCAGTTGCGTAGTTGGTCCGAAGCCGAGGTCGGGCGAGGCGGCGACTCCTCCGAGGCTGAGGCTGAGGTTGGGCGCGGATGTGACTCCTCCCGAGGCCGAGGTCGGGCGAGGCGGAGATTTTCCCCCGAGGCCAAGGCTGAGGCTGAGGCCTGGGGTCGGGCGAGGCGGAGACCTTCTCCCGAGGCCGACGCTGAGGCCGGGGCCTGAGGTCGGGCGAGGCAGAGCTCCCTATTGCGCCCGAGGCTGAACTTGGGGGAGGTCGTGACTTGCTGTGGTTAGTCTTACCCTGGTGGTTGGCACTGTAGCCGGAGCAGGGCGAACAGTGCTGTTTTCCTGTCAGAATGGTCAGTGAAAGGGCGAAGTGACTGCGGTCACTTCGACCTTGCCGACTGAGGCGCGCGTGTCAGGATAAGGTGTCAGGCGATCCCTGCATTAAATGCGCATGCGATATGGTCGGTTCGTAAGGCAATTTGACCGAGGTCGCTGCACGATAAAGCTTGCCTGAGCTGGACATCGAGCGAGCCGAGGGTGCGCCTACTGCCTGTGGAGGCCCTCGGGCGAGGCGTGAATCCGCCCAGGACTACTGTTCCTGCCCGAGGCTGGGCTCGGGCGAGGCGAGATCGCGTCCCTTGGTAGGCGAGGCCTTGACTTGATCCGTGCTTATCAGTCTTTGCGGTTTGTTCTGAAGATGTTTTCCAGTCGATTTAGGAGTGTTGGGGGTACCCCTAATTACGGTACCCGACAGTAGCCCCCGAGCCTCGAAGGGAGTGTAGGTACTCGCTTGGAGGTTCTGCCGGATTTTTGCAAGGGACCAGCCTTTCTTGGTTACATTTTGTTCTGATGGGTGCGCGCGAGCGCACCCGTCGGGTGTAGCCCCCGAGGCCTCGGAGGAGTGGTTTGACTCCTCTGAGGTCTTAATTCTTCTTGTGATGTGATGCCTCGGTCGGCCTTGTTGTTCCCTCATGCGGCCTAGTCGTAGCCTGGGTGCATAGTCAGGCCCCGAGTTTTTAAGCTGGTTTGTCGACGGGGTCGACAATTTGGCCGTAGCCTAGTGCGAGAGCAGCCCTCGAGCCTCTGCATGGAGCGAGAGGACGATCGAGGACCGTCTTGACTTTTGTTGTACGCCCCTTCGTCACCTTTCCGCAAGGAGGAAGGGGGGGGGGGAAGGCACCATGTTACCCTTGGAGGGCACCGAACACAGTGTTTCCAGTGAGTTGCTGACGGGTGATCCGAGTGGACGCCCGATCCCCATTCGATAAGGGTCGGCTAGTGGCCCAGAGGCGCGCTCCAAAAGTACCTGCAGGGGATTTGCTGGACCCGGACCCATTTGATAGGGTCCGAGGGCTCGGTGCCTCCCTCTGGTGGGATTCCATTACAAATCGTTCCCGCTGGTCTTGGAAATGACCTAGGGTACCCCAGGAGCGTAGCCCGAGCCTCGGCCATGTAACAGACGTACCCAAGGTCATCCCTGACTCCGCGTGCTCTGGGGCGGCTGTCGAACCCTTTCGAGGGGCCAGCCTTCGAACCCCTAATCAGTAAAGGGCTCGGAGCCCAAGTGGTCTGGGCGGTTGCCGAACCCCGCAGGGCGCAACCTTCGAACCCCTGATCAGTAGGAGGGCTCGGGGCCCGCTTCCTTCGCTGAGAAGGATCCTTTCAGAATATCCCCTTTTCTCGATCCCTGTGGCAAGAGAGAGAGAGAGAGGAAAAGGAAAAGGATGTGAATTTAAATAATGTGGCGCACCTTTTTTGACGCGGTCATCATGACAGAGGTGAAACGGCGCCTGCTTCGCCTACCAGAGGTGTCGCTTGCCCTGCCAAGGAGTTAATGCGACGGGACGGACGATTCGTGGGGCCTTTCTTGCGCGTGCGTGAGTCGTTCGAGGAACGGAACATGGGTGCGTCGTCTTTATGCCGTGGACTGAGTGACCCGTGATCGTCACGCCTATCCCCGCGGCTGAGTGACCCGTGATCATTGCACTTAATTAGCACTGTTGGGTCACGCGTAGGGCTGCCTCGAGTCGCAGCACTGGTTCTGCAGTCGAGAAGACGCGGCATTGGCGCAGGTGGCGGTGCGGTTTCCTTGCACGTAGTAACCGGCGCGCCGGTTACATGACATGTGGACTCGGGCCTCCATGCTGGACCGCCAGTTGCGACGAAGCTGAAGGGGCGTACAACCGTGGTGCGGTTGCATGCTTCTGGCGTGGCGGCCCGCCCTTTCGACCGCTGGATTCAGCGAGAATGAGGGAGCGCTTACCCGCGGGGTGGTTGCATGCTTTGTGTGCAGCGGTTCGCCATCTTCGCGTTGTGGGTCAGTTTGTATGACATGTGGGACCTAGCCCCCGTGTCGCTGGACGAGAATCCTGAAGCACGTCGGGGGAGACTTTGCCCGCGACGTTTCAGGGCATAAGTGGGGAGATCTGCCTATAAAAAGGGGCCGATCTCCCGAGCACTAACCATGCCTTGCTCCTCTCGTCTTTTTCGCGCCCCTCCGCCTTCCGGACCTCCAGATGAGGTGTGCCGGTGTTTTCTGGCGACTTCACCGCCGGAGAGCTCGCGCCCGTGGTAATGCCGGTGGTCTTGCCTTCTTCTTGCTGCTGTTGGAGGAGCACGACCTCATGGGGGTCGGCGCTCGTTAGCCATTGCTCGGCTTCAAGGATTTTCATCATGCAACCCGGCTGCATTCCTCCACCAACGGTCATCCAGAAGGATGACCACCATCCTCGTGGTGGGGAAGGGCGAGCCGGGCTGTGGCCTCCCTGCCGCCTTCAGCTTTAAGGATGTTCATCATCTGTGCTGGGGGCAAGGGCAAGTCGAGCTGGGGCCTGCCTTCGCGTGGGCAACGGCCCGCTCCTTCCCTCAGTGATCGGGGGAGAAGGGCGTTCGCCGCCCGTGGCGCTGTCAGCTGCCGCGTGTCTGGCTCCCTGGCCTGGGAGGCTCTAGCGCTGCTTCCGGTGCCGCCTCCTACCGCTGGGGCCGAGCGTGGCTGCCCGTCCGTCGCATGGGTGTCGGTCGCACAACACGTCGTACGCCGCGAGGGCGGTGTTTGTGTTCTGGGACAGTCTCATCCTTGCTCCTGTGGTGAGGATAGGAGTAAGGACCTGCCGGTGCGCTTTGGGGTGGCCGCCATTCGCCGATGTGGTGTTGGTGGGCAGGTGGCCGCGGTCGTCGGTGCTGAGGTGGTGGTCGCCATAGGTGAGGCTTCCCCTTGCAGAAGCGGTTGCCTCCGCTGACGAGACCGTAGGGCCAACTGGACCTGGACCTCCCGCCTTTTGGCTTTAATGGCTTGTCCTCGCCCCTCGGACGGGGGTGAGGGCCTTTTCGCAGTAGCGTTTGCCCTGGGGCCATCGCTGCTGCTGTCTAGCCGCCCGAGGCGGAGGTCGTTGTCGCTGCTGGTGCAGTGGTCGCCGGTGAGCCGCCTAGAGCTTGTTATCTCGCAGCCCCTCTGGTGTGGAGGTAGTTCATTCCTAGGGGAATGGAGCTGGAGTCCCATTTGTAAGGGAATGTAAGAGCAAAATGTAATTGCTCCAAGTACTGAGATATCTGATGTAGGTCGGGAAAGCCGCCGAGGGTGCTGCTGACATCTACGTAGCATAGTTATCCCAAGTACGTGTGTTTGTTTTCCATGGCTTCCGAGGCCTGAACATTTGGGTATTTGCGTGTAAAGCCGTGTTTCTTTCCTCTTATTTCGAGCATTAAGACTTGTTCGTCGGTAGCAGAATCACTTATCCGAGTGTGAGTTACCTTTCGCGGAAGGTGATGAGTAAGGTATCCGTATCCCGAAGGCGTAGGAGTCCCTTGGCTCGGTCGGCCGCTGAGGCCTAAACATTTTTAGCGTCAGAGTATAAAGTTGTGTTTTCTTTCATCTTGTTTCGAGCATTAGGACTTGTTCGGTAGCAGAGTCGCTTATCCGAGCGTGAGCTACCCTTCGTGGAAGGTGACGAGTGAGGTATCCGTATCCCGGAGGCGTAGGAGTCCCTCGGCTCGGTCGGCCTTGCCGTTCAAGGTCTCTCGCGTTGTTTTTAGGATTCCGTTATCGATATAGTCGAAATGGTACGAAAGTCGTTTTCTACCCGAGCGTTAGGACTTGTTCGGTAACAGAATCACTTATCCGAGCGTGAGCAGCCTTTCACGGAAGGTGATGAGTGAGGTATCCGTATCCCGGAGGCGTAGGAGTCCCTCGGCTCGGTCGGCCTTGCCGTTTAAGGTCTCTCGTGTCGTTTTAGGATTCCGCTATTGATATAGTCGAAACGCACGAAAGACGTTTTGGTAGAAAACTTTTCCAAGGAAAATTTTGACGCAGAGGGGGTTCCCCCCTTCTAGCCCCCGAGGGAGGGTGGTCTTTGCTGAGGCAAGGCCGATCCTCCCTTGACAGCTGGACTTTTTATTTGTATATGCAAAGGGACCGAGGTACATAAACGACTTGAAACATTTTAAGGGTAAAAGCGACGTAGTTGTTCGATGTTCCAAGCGTTGCTGTAGACCTCGCCTTGATCGTTGACCAGCTTGTATGTCCCGGGCTTCAAAATTTTGGCGATGATGAACGGCCCTTCCCAGGGAGGAGTAAGCTTGTGGCGCCCTCGGGCGTCTTGTCGTAGCCGAAGCACCAGATCTCCCACCTGGAAACCTCGGGGCCGAATCCTTCGGGCGTGGTAGCGTCGCAGGGACTGCTGATACCGTGCTGAGTGTAGCAAGGCTACGTCCCGAGCCTCTTCTAGCTGGTCCAGTGAATCTTCTCGGCTGGCCTGGTTGCTTCGGTCGTCGTAAGCCTTTGTCCTCGGGGAACCGTATTCCAAGTCTGTGGGTAAGACGGCCTCGGCCCCATAGACTAGGAAAAACGGTGAGAAACCTGTGGCCCGGCTCGGCGTCGTCCTCAGACTCCAAACCACCGAGGGTAGCTCTTTTATCCACCGCTTGCTAAACTTGTTGAGGTCGTTGTAGATCCTCGGCTTTAGTCCCTGAAAAATCATGCCATTGGCGCGCTCCACTTGTCTATTTGTCATTGGGTGAGCTACGATGGCCCAGTCCACACGGATGTGGTGGTCTTCGCAGAAGTCTAGGAACTTTTTCCCAGTGAACTGTGTGCCGTTGTCAGTGATGATAGAGTTTGGGATCCCAAAGTGGTGGATGATATTTGTAAAGAACGCCACTGCCTGCTCGGACCTGATGCTGGTTAAGGGTCAGACTTCGATCCACTTGGAGAATTTGTCGATGGCGACCAGTAGGTGCGTGAAACCCTCGAGTGCCTTCTGCAAGGGACCGACGAGGTCCAGACCCCACACAGCAAACGACCAAGTGATAGGTATTGTTTGTAAAGCCTGAGCAGGCAGGTGTGTTTGTCTCACGTAGAATTGACACCCTCGGCAGGAGCGTACAATCCTAGTGGCGTCGGCCACTGCGGTTGGCCAGTAGAAACCTTGTCGGAAAGCGTTTCCCACGAGGGCCCGAGGCGCAGCATGATGACCGCAAGCCCCCGAGTGTATTTCTTGCAACAGCTCCTGTCCTTGGGTGACGGATATGCATCTTTGGAGAATGCCTGAGGGGATGCGGTGGTACAACTCCTTTTCATCGCCCAGCAAAACGAACGACTTGGCGCGCCGAGCCAGTCGCCGAGCTTTGGCCTTGTCGAGGGGCAGCTCCCCCCGGAGGAGATATTCCAGGTACAGGTTCTGCCAGTTCAGGCTTGGCGTAACCCCATCATGCTCTCCCTCGACGCGCAGGGCCTCACCCTCGGCGGCCGAGGGTACCTCGGGCTGGGCCGAGGTCTCCTCGGGTTCGGGCGTGTTGTCGATTTTGACGGATGGCTGATATATATCCCTGGAGAAGACATTCGGGGGAACCGTCATTCGCCTTGAAGCTATTTTTGCCAGCTCATCCGCGGTCTCGTTGTACCGTTGAGCAACATGGTTGAGCTCCAGCCCATAGAACTTATCTTCCAAGTGCCGAACTTCGTTGTAGTAGGCCTCCATTTTCCGATCGTGGCAGTGAGAGTTCTTCATGACTTGGTCAATAACGAGCTGTGAGTCGCCACGAGCGTCGAGGCGCCGAACCCCTAGCTTGACGGCGATGCGTAGTCCATTAACCAAGGCCTCATACTCGGCCATGTTGTTTGACGCCAGAAAATGGAGGCGCAGTACGTAGCGCACATGTTTCCCGAGGGGTGAGATGAAGAGCAAGCCAACACCTGCTCCTGTTTTCATCATCGACCCGTCGAAGTACATGGTCCAAAGTTCGGCTTGGATTGGGGCCGTTGGCAACTGGGAGTCTGTCCATTCTGCCAGGAAGTCGGCCAAGACTTGGGATTTTATGGCCTTCCGAGGTGCAAACGAAAGCGTTTCGCCCATGAGTTCCACTGCCCATTTTGCTATCCTACCCGAGGCCTCTCGGCATGGGATGATCTCTCCTAGGGGGAAAGATGACACCACAGTCACCGGATGAGACTCGAAGTAGTGTCGCAACTTTCGCCGTGTTAGAATTACTGCGTACAGTAGCTTCTGGATTTGAAGGTAGTGGATTTTGGTCTCGTATAGCACCTCGCTGATGAAGTAGAATGGCCTCTGGACGAGCAGCGCATGCCCTTCTTCTTGTCTCTCGACTACGACCGTGGCGCTGACCACCTGAGTGGTTGCGGCGACGTAAATCAAGAGGGCTTCTTCCGCAGCGGGGGGCACCAAGATGGGCGCATTAGTAAGGAGTGCCTTTAAGTTTCCGAGGGCTTCTTCGGCCTCGGGAGTCTAAGTGAAGCGCTCGGCCTTCCTTAAGAGGTGGTACAAGGGCAATCCTTTCCCGCCAAGGTGCGAGATGAAGCGGCTCAGAGCCACAAGGCATCCCATGACCCTTTGTACTCCTTTTAAATCTTTGATGGGTCCCATGTTGGTGATGGTCGCGATTTTCTCTGGGTTGGCCTCGATGCCTCGTTCGGAGACGATGAACCCTAAGAGCATGCCTTGGGGGACTCCAAAGACACACTTCTCGGGATTGAGTTTTACGCTCTTCGCTTTTAGGCACCTGAATGTTGCCTCAAGGTCAGAGAGGTGGTCGGAGGCTTTCCTTGTTTTGACAACGATGTCATCGACGTAAGCCTCGACCGTTCTGCCGATGTGCTCTCCGAACACGTGGTTCATGCACCTCTGGTATGTTGCACCTGCATTCCTCAAGCAAAATGGCATAGTAGTATAACAATACATGCCAAAAAGTGTGATGAAAGAAGTCGCGAGCTGGTCGGACTCTTTCATCTTGATTTGGTGATAACCTGAATAGGCGTCGAGGAAAGACAGGGTTTCACACCCAGCAGTGGAGTCCACAATTTGATCGATGCGAGGCAGAGGGTAGGGAACCTTGGGGCATGCTTTGTTTAGCCCAGTGTAGTCTACACACATTCTCCACCTCCCACCTTTTTCTTTACAAGTAAAGGGTTAGCTAACCATTCTGGATGGAATACCTCTTTGATGAACCCTGCAGCCATTAGCTTGTGGACCTCCTCGCCTATGGCCCTGCGCTTTTCTTCATCAAAACAGCGCAGATGCTGCTTCACGGGTCGAGCACCGGCTCGGATGTCCAGTGAGTGCTCAACGACATCCCTCGGTATGCTCGGCATGTCCGAGGGACTCCACGCAAAAACTTCGGCGTTTGCACGGAGAAAGTCGACGAGCACTGCTTCCTATTTGGGGTTGAGCTCAGAGCCGATCCTGACTTTCTTGCTGGCGTCGTTGCTGGGGTCGAGAGAGACAGATTTGACTGCCTCGGCCGGCTCGAAGTTGCCGGCATGCCGCTTCGCGTCGGGCGCCTCTTTGGAGAGGCAATCCAGGTCGGCGATGAGGGCTTCGGCATACTGCACGCATTCCACGTTGCACTCGTAAGCGTGGCGGTACGTGGGTCCGATGGTGATGACTCCCTTGGGGCCATGCATCTTGAGCTTGAGGTAAGTGTAGTTGGGGATGGCCATGAACTTGGTGTAGCACGGTTTTCCCAGCACCACGTGGTAGGTCCCTCGGAACCCAACTACCTCGAAGGTGAGGGTTTCCTTTCGGAAGTTGGAAGGAGTTCCAAAGCAGACGGGCAAGTCAATCTGTCCGGGGGGTAGGATACGCTTTCCGGGTGCAATCCCGTGGAAGGGTGCTGCACCAACCCGGATCTCGGACCGATCAACCCCAAGAGCTCTAGGGTCTCGGCGTAGATGATGTTGAGGTTGCTGCCTCCGTCCATGAGGACCTTGGAGAGCCTAACGTTGCCGATGATTGGGTCGACGACGAGCGGGTACCTTCCTGGGCTCGGCACGTAGTCGAGGTGGTCGCCTTGGTCGAAGGTGATGGGCTTGTCGGACCAGTTAAGGTAGACTGGCGTTGCTACCTTCACCGAGCAGACCTCCCGGTGCTCCTGCTTGCGGTGTCGAGCCGAGGCGTTCGCCACCTGTCTGCTATAGATCATGAAGCAGTTGTGGACCTCCGGGAACTCTTCTTCCCTATCGCCTCCCTTCTTGTTGTTGCTTGGGTCCTTGCCGTCTTCCGCCGAGGGTCCAGCCTTATTGAAGTAACGTCGGAGCATGTCGCACTCTTCAAGGGTGTGCTTGACGGGACCCCTGTGATAGGGGCACGACACCTTGAGCATCTTGTCGAACATGTTGGCCCCCCCGGGAGGCTTCTGAGGATTCCTGTGCTCGGCAGCGGCGACGAGGTTCGCGTCGACGGCGTTGCGCTTCGCTTGCGCCTTCTTCTTGGTCTTCTTCTTCGTGCCACCCTGGACGGACGCCTCAGGGTCATCTTCCTTCTGCCTTCCCTGAGGCTGCTTGTCCTTCCAGAAGATGGCTTCGACCGCCTCCTGGCCAGAGGCAAACTTGGTGGCTATGTCCATCAATTCGCTTGCCTTGGTGGGTGTCTTGCGCCCTAGTTTGCTTACCAGGTCCCGGCAAGTGGTGCCGGTGAGGAATGCCCCGATGACGTCCGAGTCGGTGATGTTAGGCAACTCAGTGCACTGCTTTGAAAACCGCCGGATGTACTCTCACAGGGATTCCCCTGGCTGCTGACGGCAGCTCCGGAGATCCCATGAGTTCCCAGGGCGCACGTACGTACCTTGGAAATTCCTAGCGAAGGCCTTGACTAGGTCGTCCCAGCCGAAGATCTGCGCAGGGGGCAGATGCTCCAGCCAGGCTCGGGCAGCATCAGAGAGGAAAAGGGGGAGGTTGCGGATGATGAGGTTGTCGTCGTCTGTCCCTCCCAACTAGCACGCCAGTCGGTAATCCGCGAGCCAGAACTCTGGCCTCGTCTCCCCCGAGTACTTGGTGATGGTAGTCGGGGCCCGGAACCGGGCCGAGAACGGCGCACGTTGTATGGCTTGGCTGAAGACCCACGGGCCTGGTGGTTTGGGTGAGGGGCTCCGATCCTCCTCACTGTCGTAGCGTCCCCCACGCCTAGGGTGGTAGCCTCGGCGCACCTTCTCCTTGAGGCGGGCTCGACGGTCGCAGCGGTGCTGATCGTCATCGAGGCGATCCCCGGCTGTAGGTGTCTCGTCTCTAGTAGGCTTGGTGTGGACCGAGGCCTCGCGCGTGCGTCAGGAGGACGCTACATGATGCACCGAGGGGCACCCTTGCCTTCGGGAGGCAGAGCTCTCGGCTCGTCGGGCTGCGGCGTTTTCCAAGAGGTTCTTGAGTTCGCCCTGGATACGTCGCCCTTCGGTGGTGGATGGCTCCGGCATCGTTCAAAGCAATACCGCCGCTGTAGCTAGGTTCTGGCCGGCCCCGCTGAAGGCCGGCGGCGGCATCGCCCTGGCATCGTCAATAATGCAGCGCTGGATGTCCCGGGCCCGATGACGCGCTCCTCCAGTGAGCGCTCGGCCTGCCCACTCTTGCTCAAGGTTTTGCCGGATCTGCACAAGTCGCCCTATTTCCTCGTCGAGCTTGGCCTGCATCTCGCTAAGTTGCTCGAGCTATGAGCCCTGACCCCCGTGGGGACCTGGGCCACAGCTAGCTCCCGCGGGATCTGAAAGGGAAATGTGCACTTGGGCCATTTCTAAGTATTTTGGTGATTGAGTGCCAACACAAGTACTTAAGTATTAAAGTATGCCAAGTGTTGGACAAAGTGCAAATCAAGTCTAAAGGTATGTTTCTAGACTTAGTACATTGTTTTGAGAACTAATGTATTGTGTCTAAGTGCTGGAAACAGGAGAAATCAAATTGGAAAAGAGATGGCTTTGTTCAGCCAAAGTCTGCTCAGTCTGGGTGCACCGGACTGTCCGGTGGTGCACCGGACAGTGTCCGGTGCGCCAGGCTGGCTCTGGCGAACTTGCTGCTCTCGGGACTTCGACGACGGTGTACGACTATAAATCACCGGACTGTCCGGTGAGCCATTCACAGGCGAACTCGTCGCTCTCGGGAGATGATTAACGGCGTACGACTATAATGCACCGGACTGTCCGGTGAGCCAACGGTCAGCCGGGCCAACGGTCGGCCGAGGATTCCGCGCGTGATGCGTGGCCGAGCCAACAGTCACAAGGGGGCACCGGACTGTCCGGTGTGCACCGGACAGTGTCCGGTGCGCCAACGGCTCTACATCTGCAACGATCGGCTTCACCAAATAAGGAAAGAAATCCGCACCGGACAGTGTCTGGTGGTGCACCGGACTGTCCGGTGCGCCAGGCGACTGAAGGCAAGAATTGCCTTCCTGGAATGCTCTCAACGACTCCTAGCTGCCTTGGGGCTATAAAAGGGACCCCTAGGCGCATGGAGGAGCATACCAAGCAATTCTCTAAGCATTCCTAAGCACCAAGACTTCGATTCCGCGCATTTGATTCTTTGTGAGAGCAACTAGAGCTCTATTTGAGTTGTGAACTCGTCGGGTTGTGTTGTGAGATCTTGTTGCGACTTGTGTGCGTGTTGTCGCTCTGATTTTGTGTCTTGTGTGCGTTGCTCATCCCTCCCTTGCTCTGTGCTTCTTTGTGAACATCAAAGTGTAAGGGCGAGAGACTCCAAGTTGTGGAGATTCCTCGCAAGCGGGATATAGTAAAGCAAAGCAAAACACCGTGGTATTCAAGTGGGTCTTTGGACCGCTTGAGAGGGGTTGATTGCAACCCTCGTCCGTTGGGACGCCACAACGTGGAGTAGGCAAGCGTTGGACTTGGCCGAACCACGGGATAAACCACTGTGCCATCTCTGTGTTGATATCTTTGTGGTTATTGTGTTTTGCTAAGACTCCTCTCTAGTCACTTGGCCTTATTGTGCTAACGCTTAATTAAGTTTTTGTGTCTTTAAGTTTTCAAGTTTTACAGGATCACCTATTCACCCCCCTCTAGGTGCTCTCAATTGGTATCGGAGCCGTTCTCTTCAAGAAAGGGACTTACCGCCCGAAGAGATGGATCCTAAGGCAAGGGGATTGTGATCAATGATAAAGAAAAGGAGTCCTTCGTCAACGAGCCAAAGGATGACAAGCCTACCGACTCGGGCTCGGGCCACAAACAAAAAAATGGGAAGAAGAAGACAAGGCGCATCAAGGAGATCGTCTACTACGACGACAGCGACGAATCTTCCTCTTCCCAAAAGGACGACGACAACGACTACGAGAAAAGGAAGACGGTTAATTCAAACTTCTCTTTCGATTATTCTTGTATTCCGCATAGTTCAAATACACATTTGCTTTCCATTCCTCTTGGCAAACCTCCACACTTTGATGGGGAGGACTACGGATTTTGGAGTCACAAAATGCGTAGTCACTTGTTCTCCCTCCATCCAAGCATATGGGAGATTGTAGAGAGTGGAATGAAATTTGATAGCTCGGATAGTCCCATGTTTATAAATGAACAAATCCATAGAAATGCACAAGCTACTACTGTCCTTTTAGCATCTTTGTGTAGGGAAGAG
Organism: Zea luxurians; assembly: GCA_029449295.1. Lineage (NCBI taxonomy): Eukaryota > Viridiplantae > Streptophyta > Magnoliopsida > Poales > Poaceae > Zea > Zea luxurians. The sequence goes on from JAOPSE010000039.1 coordinate 18,107,640, forward strand.
TACAATAAGGTGAGCGGCTTGGACAATGCCAAGCAGATCTGGGACACCCTCAGGATCTCACATGAGGGGAACGACGTCACCATGCTCACCAAGATGGAGTTGGTGGAGGGCGAGCTCGGGAGATTTGCAATGATAAGGGGAGAGGAGCCAACCAAAACATACAACCGGCTCAAGACCCTCATCAACAAAATAAGGAGCTACAGAAGCACGCGATGAACGGACCACGACGTCGTTCGCCTAATGCTAAGGTCTTTTACTGTCCTTGATCCACATCTTGTGAACAATATTCGTGAAAATCCTAGGTACACCAAGATGTCACCCGAAGAAGTACTTGGGAAGTTTGTAAGCAGGAGAATGATGATCAAGGAGGCGAGATACGTGGACAACGCGTTGAATGGTCCAATCCATGAGCCTCAATCCGTTGCTCTCAAGGCAACGAGTAGCAAGGAGGCGCTACCTAGCAAGGTGGCGCAAGTTGAGGCGGCATGACTAAATGATGAAGAGATGGCCCTCATCATCAAGCGCTTCAAGACGGCGCTAAAGGGACGCAAGGGGCAGCCTAACAAGAACAAGACGAAGGGGAAGCGCTCATGCTTCAAATGTGGTAAGGTTGGTCATTTTATCGCTAACTGTCCCGATAATGATAGTGACCAGGAACAAGGGAACAAGAGGGAAAAGAAGAAAGCTTACAAGAAGGCTAAGGGCGAGGCACACCTTGGCAAGGAGTGGGACTCGGATTGTTCGTCGTTCGACTCCGACAACGAAGGACTCGCCGCCACCGCCTTCAACAAATCGGCCCTCTTTCCCAACGAGCGTCACACATGCCTCATGGCAAAGGAGAAGAAGGTATGTACTCGGAATACTACTTATGCTTCTTCAAGTGAGGATGAGTCTAGTGATGATGAAATAGATTATTCATGTTTATTCAAGGGCCTAGATAGAACCAAAGTTGATAAAATAAATGAATTAATTGATGCCTTGAATGATAAGAATAGGTTACTAGAAAAGCAAGAGGATCTTTTGTATGAAGAACATGATAAGTTTGTAGAGGCACAAAAATCCCTTGCTTTAGAAATTAAAAGGAATGAAATACTTTCTAGTGAAGTGTCTACATGCCATGACTCTATTTCTAGCTTAAAGAGCATAAATGATGATTTGAATGCTAAGTTAGTGAAAGTCGCCTAGAGGGGGGTGAATAGGGCGAAACTGAAATTTACAAAAATAATCACAACTACAAGTCGGGTTAGCGTTAGAAATAATAACGAGTCCGAGAGAGAGGGCGCAAAACAAATCGCAAGCGAATGAAGAGTGTGACACGCGGATTTGTTTTACCGAGGTTCGGTTTTCGCAAACCTACTCCCCGTTGAGGAGGCCACAAAGGCCGGGTCTTTTTCAACCCTTTCCCTCTCTCAAACGGTCCCTCGGACCAAGTGAGCTTCTCTTCTCAAATCAAACCGGGAACAAAACTTCCCCGCAAGGACCACCACACAATTGGTGTCTCTTGCCTCGGTTACAATGGAGTTTTGATCACAAGAACATATGAGAAAGAAAGAAGCAATCCAAGCGCAAGAGCTCAAAAGAACACGGCAAATCTCTCTCACTAATCACTAAAGCCTTGTGTGGAATTGGAGAGGATTTGATCGCTTGGGTGTGTCTAGAATTGAATGCTAGAGCTCTTGTAAGGTGTTGAAGTGTGAAATCTTGGATGCAATTGAATGTGGGGTGGTTGGGGTATTTATAGCCCCAACCACCAAACTAGCCGTTGGTGTGGAGGCTGTCTGTCGCATGGTGCACCGGACAGTCCGGTGCACACTGGACATGTCCGGTGCGCCAGCCACGTCACCCAACCGTTGGGGTTCCGACCGTTGGAGCTCTGACTGCTGGGCGCGCTGGGATGTCCGGTGGCGCACCGGACATGTACTGTAGCGTGTCCGGTGCGCCTGTTCACGTGTGCCTGACCTCTACGCGCTCTGGCGCGCATTTAATGCGCTGCAGGTGACCGTTGGCGCCGAAGTAGTCGTTGCTCCGCAGTTACACCGGACAGTCCGGTGTACACCGGACATGTCCGGTGAATTATAGCGGAGCAGCCGTTGCGAATTCCCGAGGCTGACGAGTTCAGCGTGTGGAGAACCCTAGTGCACCGGACATGTCCGGTGGTGCACCGGACAGTCCGGTGCTCTAGACCAGGGTGACTTCGATTGTTCCTTTGCTCTTTTTGTTGAACCCTTTTCTTGGTCTTTTTATTGGCCTTTTGTGAACCTTTGGCACCTGTATAACTTATAGACTAGAGCAAACTAGTTAGTCCAATTATTTGGGCAATTCAACCACCAAAATTAGATTAGGAAATAGGTGTAAGCCTAATTCCCTTTCAATCTCCCCCTTTTTGGTGATTGATGCCAACACAAACCAAAGCAAATATAGGAGTGCAGAATTTGAACTAGTTTGCATATGCAAGTGCAAAGGTTACTTAGAATTGAGCCAATAAATATTACTTACTAGATATGCATGGATTGTTTCTTTATTTTTAACATTTTGGACCACGCTTGCACCATATGTTTTGTTTTTGCAAATTCTATTTGTAAATCCTTTTCAAAGTCTTTTTGCAAATAGTCAAAGGCAAATGAATAAGATTTTGCGAAGCATTTTCAAGTTTTGAAATTTTCTCCCCTTGTTTCAAATGCTTTTCCTTTGACTAAACAAAACTCCCCCTCAAATAAATTTTCCTCTTAGTGTTCAAGAGGGTTTTAAGATTTCAATTTTGAAAATACTACTTTCTCCCCCTTTAGAACACAAGGAGATACCAATTTGAAATTTACCAATCGAAAATCATTTTTAAAATTAGGGTGGGTGGTGGTGCGGTCCTTTTGCTTTGGGCTTATACTTTCTCCCCCTTTGGCATGAATCGCCAAAAACGGATACTTTGAGTGAGATATAAGCCCTTCCTAACTATTTTCTCCCCTTTGGCAAGTAAAACATATGAGTGAAGATTATACCAAAGACGGAGAATTGCTTGGAGCGACGGCGAAGGATGAGTGATAGAGTGAAGTGGAAGCCTTTGTTTTCGCCGAAGACTCCAATTCCCTTTCAATATACCTATGACTTGGTTTGAAATACACTTGAAAACACATTAGTCATAGCATATATAAAAGAGACATGATCAAAGGTATACTTATGAGCTATATGTGCAAATTAGCAAAAGAAATTCCTGGAATCAAGAATATTGAGCTCATGCCTAAGTTTGGTAAAAGTTTGTTCATCTAGTGGCTTGGTAAAGATATCGGCTAATTGATCTTTAGTATTAATGTATGCAATCTCGATATCCCCCTTTTTTGGTGATCCCTAAGAAAATGATACCGAATGGCTATGTGTTTAGTGCGGCTATGCTCAACGGGATTATCTGCCATGCGGATTGCACTCTCATTATCACATAGAAGTGGAACTTTGGTTAATTTGTAACCATAGTCCCGCAGGGTTTGCCTCATCCAAAGCAATTGCGCGCAACAATGGCCTGCGGCAATGTACTCGGCTTCGGCGGTAGAAAGAGCCACAGAATTTTGCTTCTTTGAAGCCCAAGACACCAAGGATCTTCCAAAGAACCGGCAAGTCCCCGATGTGCTCTTTCTATTAATTTTACACCCCGCCCAATCGGCATCCGAATAACCAATTAAATCAAATGTGGATCCCCGAGGGTACCAAAGCCCAAACTTAGGAGTATAAGCCAAATATCTCAAGATTCGTTTTACGGCCGTAAGGTGAGATTCCTTAGGGTCGGATTGGAATCTTGCACACATGCATACGGAAAGCATAATATCCGGTCGAGATGCACATAAATAGAGTAATGGACCTATCATCGACCGATATACCTTTTGATCCACGGACTTACCTCCCGTGTCGAGGTCGAGATGCCCATTAGTTCCCATGGGAGTCTTGATGGGCTTGGCATCCTTCATTCCAAACTTGTTAAGAATGTCTTGTGTATACTTTGTTTGGCTGATGAAGGTACCCTCTTGGAGTTGCTTGACTTGAAATCCTAAGAAATACTTCAACTCCCCCATCATCGACATCTCGAATTTCTGTGTCATGATCCTCCTAAATTACTCACATGTAGATTCGTTAGTAGATCCAAATATAATGTCATCAACATAAATTTGGCATACAAACAAATCATTTGCAAGAGTCTTAGTAAATAAAGTAGGATCGGCCTTGCCGACTTTGAAGCCATTAGAAATAAGGAAATCTCTAAGGCATTCATACCAAGATCTTGGGGCTTGCTTGAGCCCATAAAGCGCCTTAGAGAGCCTATAGACATGGTTAGGGTACTCACTGTCTTCAAAGCCGGGAGGTTGCTCAACATAGACCTCTTCCTTGATTGGTCCATTGAGGAAGGCACTCTTCACGTCCATTTGGTAAAGCTTGAAGCCATGGTAAGTAGCATAGGCTAATAATATGCGAATTGACTCAAGCCTAGCTACGGGTGCATAGGTTTCACCGAAATCCAAACCTTCGACTTGAGAGTATCCCTTGGCCACAAGTCGAGCCTTGTTCCTTGTCACCACACCATGCTCGTCTTGCTTGTTGCGGAAGACCCATTTGGTTCCTACAATATTTTGATTAGGACGTGGAACCAAATGTCATACCTCATTTCTAGTGAAGTTGTTGAGCTCCTCTTGCATCGCCATCACCCAATCTGAATCTTGAAGTGCTTCCTCTACCCTGTGTAGCTCAATAGAGGAAACAAAAGAGTAATGCTCACAAAAATGTGCAACACGAGATCTCGTGGTTACCCCCTTATGAATGTCGTCGAGGATGGTGTCGACGGGGTGATCTCGTTGGATTGCTTGGTGGACTCTTGGGTGTAGCGGCCTTGGTTCTTCATCCTCCTTGTCTTGATCGTTTGCATCTCCCCCTTGATCATTACCGTCATCTTGAGGTGGCTCATCTCTTTGACCTTCTCCTTCATCAACTTGAGCCTCGTCCTCATTTTGGGTTGGTGGAGATGCTTGCGTGGAGGAGGATGGTTGATCTTGTGCATGTGAAGGCTCTTCAGATTCCTTAGGGCACACATCCCCAATGGACATGTTCCTTAGCGCGATGCACGGAGCCTGTTCTTCACCTATCTCATCAAGATCAACTTGCTCTACTTGAGAGCCGTTAGTTTCATCAAACACAACGTCACAAGAAACTTCACCAAGTCCTGAAGACTTGTTAAAGACTCTATATGCCCTTATGTTTGAGTCATATCCTTGTAAAAAGCCTTCTACAGTTTTAGGAGCAAATTTAGATTTTCTACTTCTTTTAACAAGAATAAAGCATTTGCTACCAAAAACTCTAAAATATGAAATATTGGGCTTTTTACCGGTTAGGAGTTCATAGGATGTCTTCTTGAGGATTCGGTGTAGATATAACCGGTTGATGGCGTAGCAGGCGGTGTTGACCGCCTCGGCCCAAAACCGATCCGGTGTCTTGTACTCATCAAGCATGGTTCTTGCCATGTCCAATAGAGTTCGATTCTTGCTCTCCACTACACCATTTTGGCGTAGGGTGTAGGGAGAAGAGAACTCATGCTTGATGCCCTCCTCCTCAAGGAAGCCTTCAATTTGTGAATTCTTGAACTCCGTCCCGTTGTCGCTTCTAATTTTCTTGATCCTCAAGCCGAACTCATTTTGAGCCTGTCTCAAGAATCCCTTTAAAGTCTCTTGGGTTTGTGATTTTTCCTTCAAAAAGAATACCCAAGTGAAGCGAGAATAATCATCCACAATAACTAGACAGTACTTACTCCTGCCGATGCTTATGTAAGCGATCGGGCCGAATAAATCCATGTGTAGGAGCTCCAGTGGCCTGTCAGTCGTCATGATGTTCTTATGTGGATGATGAATGCCAACTTGCTTCCCGGCTTGGCATGCGCTACAGATCCTGTCTTTCTCAAAATGAACATCTGTTAATCCTAAGATGTGTTCTCCCTTTAGAAGCTTATGAAGATTCTTCATTCCAACATGGGCTAGTCGGCGGTGCCAGAGCCAACCCATGTTAGTCTTAGCAATTAAGCAAGTGTCGAGTTCAGCTCTATCAAAATCTACCAAGTATAGCTGACCCTCTAACACTCCCTTAAAAGCTATTGAATCATCACTTCTTCTAAAGACAGTAACACCTACATCAGTAAATAGACAGTTGTAGCCCATTTGACATAATTGGGATACGGAAAGCAAATTGTAATCTAATGAATCAACAAGAAAAACATTGGAAATGGAATGGTCAGGATATATAGCAATTTTACCCAAACCTTTGACCAAACCTTGATTTCCATCCCCGAATGTGATCGCTCTTTGGGGATCTTGGTTTTTCTTGTAGGAGGAGAACATCTTCTTCTCCCCTGTCATGTGGTTTGTGCACCCGCTATCGATAATCCAACTTGAGCCCCCAGATGCATAAACCTACAAAACAAGTTTAGTTCTTGACTTTAGGTACCCAAACGGTTTTGGGTCCTTTGGCATTAGAAACAAGAACTTTGGGTACCCAAACACAAGTCTTGGAGCCCTTGTGTTTACCCCCAACAAACTTGGCAACTACCTTGCCGGATTTGTTAGTTAAAACATATGATGCATCAAAAGTTTTAAATGAGATGTCATGATCATTTGATGCACTAGGAGTTTTCTTCTTAGGCAACTTAGCACGGGTTGGTTGCCTAGAGCTAGATGTCTCACCCTTATACATACAAGCATGATTAGGGCCAGAGTGAGACTTCCTAGAGTGAATTCTCCTAATTTTGCTCTCAGGATAACCGACAGGGTACAAAATGTAGCCCTCGTTATCCTGAGACATGGGAGCTTTGCCCTTAACAAAATTAGACAATCTTTTAGGAGGGACATTAGGTTTGACATTGTCTCCTCTTTGGAAGCCAATGCCATCCTTGATGCCAGGGCGTCTCCCACTATAGAGCATACTTCTAGCAAATTTAAACTTTTCATTTTCTAAGTTATGCTCGGCAATTTTTGCATCTAATTTTGCTATATGATCATTTTGCTGTTTAATTAAGACCATGTGATCATGAATAGCATCAATATCAACATCTCTACATCTAGTGCAAATAGAAACATGCTCAATGGTAGATGTAGAGGGTTTGCAAGAATTAAGTTCAACAATCTTAGCACGCAAAATATCATTGTTATCTCTAAGATTGGAAATTGTAACATTGCAAACATCTAATTCTTTAGCCTTATCAATTAATTTTTCATTTTCAAACCTAAGGCTAGCAAGAGAGGTGTTTAATTCTTCAATCTTAGCAAGCAAATTATCATTATCATTTCTAAGATTGGGAATTGAAACATCACAAACATGAGAATCAACCTTAGCAATTAATTTGGCATTTTCATTTCTAAGGTTGGCAATAGTGTCATGGCATGTGCTTAGCTTACTAGATAATTTCTCACATTTTTCCACTTCTAGAGCATAAGCGTTCTTAACCTTAACATGCTTTTTATTTTCCTTGATTCGGAAGTCCTCTTGGGAGTCCAAGAGATCATCCTTTTCATGGATGGCACTAATTAGCTCATTTAGTTTTTCCTTTTGTTGCATGTTTAGGTTGGCAAAAAGGGTTCGCAAGTTATCCTCCTCATTACTAGTATTATCTTCATCGCTAGATGTTTCATATTTGGTGGAGGATCTTGATTTTACCTTCTTCCTTTGCCATCCTTGGCCATGAGGCATTTGTGGCCGACGTTGGGGAAGAGAAGACCCTTGGTGACGGCGATGTTGGCAGCGTCCTCGTCGGAGGAGTCGGTGGAGCTCTCATCGGAGTCCCACTCGCGGCACACGTGGGCATCGCCGCCCTTCTTTTTGTCATATCTCTTCTTCTCCTTTCTTCTTCCCTTCTTGTCATTGTCCCTGTCACTATCACTTGATAATGGACATTTAGCAATAAAGTGACCGGGCTTACCACACTTGTAGCAAACTCTCTTGGAGCGGGGCTTGTAATCTTTCCCCCTCCTTTGCTTGAGGATTTGGCGGAAGCTTTTGATGATAAGCGCCATTTCCTCATTGTCAAGCTTGGAGGCGTCGATGGGTGTTCGACTTGGAGTAGATTCCTCCTTCTTTTCTTCCATCGCCTTGAATGCGACGGGTTGTGCTTCGGACGTGGAGGGGCCGTCAAGCTCGTTGATCTTCTTTGAGCCTTTGATCATCAACTCAAAGCTCACAAAATTACCTATAACTTCCTCGGGGGTCATTTGTGTATATCTAGGATTACCATGTATCAATTGAACTTGAGTAGGGTTAAGGAAAACAAGTGATCTTAGAATAACCTTAACCACTTCGTGGTCATCCCATTTTTTGCTCTCGAGGTTGCGCACTTGATTCACCAAGGTTTTGAGCCGGTTGTACATGTCTTGTGGCTCCTCCCCTTGGCGAAGACGGAAGCGACCGAGCTCCCCCTCGATCGTTTCCCGTTTGGTGATCTTAGTCACCTCATCTCCTTCGTGCGCGGTCTTTAGCACGTCCCAAATCTCCTTGGCGCTCTTCAATCCTTGCACCTTGTTATACTCCTCTCGACTTAGAGAGGTGAGGAGTATAGTGGTGGCTTGGGAGTTGAAGTGCTCGATTTGGGCCACTTCGTCCTCATCATAATCTTCATCCCCTACGGATGGTACCTGAACACCAAACTCAACAACATCCCATATACTTTTGTGGAGTGAGGTTAGGTGATATCGCATCATATCACTCCACCTAGCATAATCTTCACCATCAAATGTTGGTGGTTTGCCTAATGGGACGGAAAGTAAAGGTGTATGTTTAGGAATGCGAGGGTAGCGTAGGGGGATCTTACTATACTTCTTGCGCTCTTGGCGCTTAGAAGTGACAGACGGCGCGTCGGAGCCGGAGGTCGACGTTGATGAAGTGTCGATCTCGTAGTAGACCACTTTCCTCATCCTTTTGTGCTTGTCGCCTCTCCGATGCGACTTGTGGGAAGAGGATTTCTTCTCCTTCCCTTTCCCTTTGTTGGAGGAGTTTTTTTTCTCCTTCCTCTTGTTGCGGGACTCTTCCAATGAAGTCGACCCGTGGCTTGTAGTGGGCTTGTCGCCGGTATCCATCTCCTTCTTGGCGTGATCTCCCGACATCACTTCGAGCGGTTAGGCTCTAATGAAGCATCGGTCTCTGATACCAATTGAAAGTCGCCTAGAGGGGGGGTGAATAGGGCGAAATTCCTGACATGTCCGGTGAATTATTGCGGAGCAGCCGTTGCGAATTCCCGAGGCTGGCGAGTTCAGCGTGTGGAGAACCCTGGTGCACCGGACATGTCCGGTGGTGCACCGGACAGTCCGGTGCTCCAGACCAGGGTGACTTCAGTTGTCCCTTTGCTCTTTTTGTTGAACCCTTTTCTTGGTCTTTTTATTGGCCTTTTGTGAACCTTTGGCACCTGTATAACTTATAGACTAGAGCAAACTAGCTAGTCCAATTATTTGGGCAATTCAACCACCAAAATTAGTTTAGGAAATAGGTGTAAGCCTAATTCCCTTTCAGTTAGAAATAGCAAATAAATCAACATCTTGTGTAGAACATGTTACAATTTGTAATAGGTGTAAAGATTTTGATGTTGATGCTTGTAGTGAACACCTAGTTTCAATTTCTAAACTGAATGATGAATTGGCTAGTCTTAATGCCCAACTTAAGACTAGCAAGAGTGAAATTGATAAAATAAAATTTGCAAGGGATGCCTACACGATTGGTAGACACCCCTCAATTAAGGATGGTCTTGGCTTCAAGAGGGAAGTCAAGAACTTAACAAGCCATAAGGCTTCCATCTCCACCAAGGAGAAAGGGAAGGTCCCTATGGCTAATAGTGCTCAAAAGAACCATGCTTTCATGTATCATGATAAGAGACAATCTAGGAATGTTAATAGAAGTTATGATGCTTGTAATTCTCATGCTATGATTGCTTCTAGTTCTTCCTATATGCATGGTAGAGATATGTCTAGGAGAAATGTCATTCATCATATGCCTAGGAGAAATGTTGCACATGTTCCTAGGAAGATTAATGAACCTTCTACAATCTATCATACTTGCAATGCTTCCTTTGCAATTTGTAGAAAGGATAGAAAGGTGATTGCCAGGAAATTAGGGGCAAAATGCAAGGGAGATAAAACTTGCATTTGGGTCCCTAAAGATATTGTCACTAACCTTGTAGGACCCAACAAGAGTTGGGTACCTAAGACCCAAGCCTAAATTTGCCTTGCAGGTTTATGCATCCGGGGGTTCAAGCTGGATTATCGACAGCGGATGCACAAACCACATGACGGGGGAGAAGAAGATGTTCACCTCCTACATCAAGAACAAGGATCCCTAAGATTCAATAATATTCGGTGATGGGAACCAAGGCAAGGTGAAAGGGTTAGGAAAAATTGCTATTGAAAGGATCACGATGCCCAAGAGGGGGTGAATTGGGCTTTTCTAAAAATCCACACTAATTAAAAAACTAAGCAAGAGCTAAGCAAGGGCCCAACTTCACCCCAACAACTAGCACTAAGATAATAATACTAGAAATACAATAATGCTAAGACAATACTTCAAATACTTGCTAAACAAATACAAAATGTAAAGTGCTTGAATTAAGTGCGGAATGTAAAGCAAGGTTTAGAAAACTCCTCCAATTTTTCCCGAGGTATCGAAGAGTCGGCACTCTCCACTAGTCCTCGTTGGAGCACCCGCGCAAGGGTATCGCTCCCCCTTGGTCCTCGCAAGAACCAAGTGCTCACTACGAGATGATCCTTTGCCACTCCGGCACGGTGGATCCCTCAAGACCGCTTACAAACTTGAGTCAGGTCACCAACAAGATCTTCACGGTGATCACCGAGCTCCCGATGCCACCAAGCCGTCTAGGTGATGCCGATCACCAAGAGTAACAAGCCGTAGACTTTCGCTTGACCAAGAGAAGCCTAATGCAAGTGGTGTGTGCTCTAGGTGGCTCTCGCTAGCGCTAATGAGGAACAAACGCGGATTAAGATTCTCTAATCTCCTCACTAGGCTTTTGGTGCTTGCAATGCTCTAGCAATGTGCTGGAATAAATGTGGGGTGCAAGACATTGAATATGGTGGGTGGAGGGGGAATAAATAGCCCTCACCCACCAACTAGCCGTTACCAGCAACTTTCTGCGCATTGGCGCACCGGACAGTCCGGTGCGCCACCAGTGCGCCAACGGTGTGCCACCTATGCGCCAATGGTCGTTTCCAACGGCTAGTTCTGACAGATAGCCGTTGGACTCATGGCACACTGGACAGTGAACAGTTACTGTCTGGTGCACACCGGACAGTCCGGTGCGCTGTCCGGTGCGCCACTATAATTCAACTCTGAAACCTGCTCTCTCGGGTTTCTGCGTGGGGAGGACTCTCCCCTGGGCCAGCCTGGCCCCACCTGGCAGAGGGTGCACCGGACAGTCCGGTGCCCCAGGGCCAGAAACCCTATCTCTTGTTTTTCAGGTGATTTTCAAATTGGTTTTCGTTCTAACTTGTGAGTGAGTTCTAGAGTGACACCTAGCACTGTATGTGAGTGTGATTGTGCACCAACACTACACTAGAACTCTCTTGGTCAAACTACTCATCGACAACCCCTCTTTATAGTACGACTAAAAGAGAATAAAAGACCTAACTAAATCACGAGTGTCCACATCTCCTTGACACTCGGACTCCGTAGTCCTTCACCTTTTGTTTCGTCGCTTCGAGTTCTTATCTCCGGGATTGTTTTCATAGTTGTAGTACTTCTACCTGTAATGCGACCTAACTTACCATTTGTCTCTGCAAAACACACGTTAGTCACATGTAACATTACGTTGTCATTAATCACTAAAACCAACCAGGGGCCTAGATGCTTTCAATCTCCCCCTTTTTGGTGATTGATGACAACCCTACAAGATTTGTGAGAGTAGTTTGTTTTGAAGGTTCTGTCAATAGAAAGGATGGTTAGTTATACTCAGTAATCTTTGACAGAAAGAACATGTACCATAATAATAAGGGTGAGCGCATACACATCGTAAGATTCTTGTTCATATAAAAGTGAAGTTAAATCAATGAATCAAGAACTAGAAGACTGGTGATAAAATATAAGGTGAAAACATAATACACACAGTCAATCATAAGCAATGAGAGTATATATAGAGTTTGTGAGCCAAAAACACTAAGCTAGTACAGAGAGTAGCAAGCACATATATTACATCAAAATGACTCTCTACTAACTCTCTAACTCCCCCTAGCTCTCACAACTCATATCTCTCCCCCTTTGGCGTCAAACACCAAAAGGGTACCCGAACCTACACATCTGAGGCAGGAGGAGGCGGCGGGGGCGCATCTGGTCGCGGTCGAGGCAGCAGTGCGAACGCCGGCGGGGGGTCAGAGTCAGTCTCGGATCCAGGATCTGCGGTAGAAGCTGGAGCTGGTACTGGTACTGACTCGGACTGAGGCCGCGCTGCAGAAGCTACCGGAACAGAAGTGGTCACAGATACTACCACAGCAGGAGTGGTAACAGCAGAAGCTGGTGGCACTGGCGGCTGAGGGCAGACAGAGCTGAGAACCGGTGACGTGAAAGCCAGGGTGACCGGCCGGAGCGGAGAGGAAGAAGGACCAACAGAAGTATGAGGGGGTCCTGACTGAAGGGCTGGCACAATAGGAGCCTGAAGCGGAGGAGGTGGTGCAGACTGAACCGGGGGAACCGAGACACCAGAATGCTGTAGCATAAGAGCCATGAATGCCCTGCTCTTAGCCCGATCCTGAAGAAGCTGCTGCTGAAAAGAATCCTGCCTGTCCTGCATGGTTTGAAACATCGAGAGCATCCTCTCGGATAACCGGGTCTACTCGGCTGCCAGGTGAGCCTGCTGCTGAGTGAGAGACTGGAAAATTGAAGCAATAGCAGGGTCAATAGCCGGAGGGGCAGCAGGGGTAGCACTAGAACTCCCAGCCTCATGATCATGTGAGCGTGGAGGCATAGGAGGTGGAGGCGGAGGAGGAATCCCAAAATCATCATCATCATCATCATCAACTGCTGTATCCTGAGCGTCGAACTGACGAAGAGCAGCATCCTCGGCCTAAGAGTCAAAAACTGGAGCAGAAGCTAGCACAGGAGCCTCAGGCGCAGGACGGTAGGATCCAAAAACAAGGCATGAGGCCTCGAGTGTGCCCTGAAACTGTGGAGGCCGAATCAGCTGTGCAAAAATGTGGCACAGGTAGTGAGCATATGGCAACTGTCGACGAGCATGTATGCCATCCAAAACGGTGTCCTCGATCTCACAAAAAAGGAAATCCACGACGTCAAACTCAGAGTGAGCGACCAGGGCACCAAGGAGCCAGAGCTGGATATGTGTGGTAGCCTCCCTGTATCCCATCCTCGGCAGAAGAGTCCGTCTGATAAGCTCAAATAAGTACTTGGCTGCTGTAGTAAAATCTGCCGGTGAACATCGCGACCCATCTAAGAAGGGCGGGCGGAACAGAGCCGCGACGTGAGCTGTACCCGGAGCCACACCGCCGTGAGGGCGACGAGGAGGGTCAGAGGTGCCGTAGCATAGGCTATGAAGTCGAGTCGTCGACTCGAGAAATCCAAAGAGCTGGCGAATCTGACTGGCAGTAATAGTGACATCCTCTCACTCAAAACGAAACCTCATCTAGTGATGATCCGGGTCTATCCATACAGACGTGTAGAAGACTCGGACCCACTCCTCAACATACCTGCCGCAGGTAGTCAGAAAGGTCAAAAGGCTAGGTAGATATGTGAGGTGCGCCTCAGAGTCAGCACCGGCGGCAAGCAGAAAAGCTGGAAGATCCAAAAGCCGGTGTACTCGCAGAGCAATCTGTGCAGACAACTGTGCCCTAAAGAAGGATTCCTGAATCCTGGTGCTGAAGAGGTCAACTGCTGCAGGGTCCCTCTGGGCCGGTAACCAAGACTCCACGGGTACATATCTGAACCTACGTACCCGTGCCGCTGTAGCACGCTGAAGGTCAAAAAGTCTGGGATCCGCAGCAAGGGGTCGTACCTCAGTCTCATCGCGCTCTCGGAATCAAGGTGGAGGGATAGGAGGAGCTGAAGTGGGAGCGGTAGGAGGAGCAGTGGAAGCTGGTGTAGTGGAGGTAGCGGGTATGGCTGTGGTGGTGGATGGCGCAATAGGGGTGACGGGAGTAGGCAGAGTGGGTGGTGGAGTGGAAGCACTTGTGTGAGTGGAGGAGCGAGACCGGGAGGCGAGACGACGAACACGGTACGCAATCTGATCTGAAGGTGTCTGAGGCTGATCTCCAAGCTCGGCCTGCGCAGTGGCTGCTGCTGCACGGGCTGCTCTGTCCGTACGCCGCTTCTTGCGGCCTTCCTGCTGCTCCAAATATACTGTCTTGCCCTTGACCTGCCTGAAGGGGCAACGAGGATCCTCATCATCGCCTCCCCCTGGCGCCGACACATTCTTCGTGCGCGACATCCTGAATCTGATGACTGCAAATGAGAGAGAGTGACTAAGCATAGATCGATAATATCCGATAGAATAGCAAAGAATGAGATGACTACCTGGAAAGCTCACACGAGAGGTGACGATCCAGGCAGGACAGGAGACGGCACACGGGCAATCAAGGTCACTGAAATGACAGAAGAGGTGAGCACGTATTAGTCACATAGTCATAAGTATATGAAATGTGAATAAATACATACACAGAGAAATATGGCACAGAAAATGAGAGATAAGGCGATCGAGAGGTCAAACGGCGTTTGAACGATAAAATGTGCCATAGGAGGTTTGGAATTCGAATTGAGGCACGAAATGACGTGGAATGGAGCCGATACTTCACGAATAGGTTTATATGGGTAAATATGAGTGAAGTGAATGCTTGGTTTGAATTTAGGCGAAGAAAATGGAATTTGGGCACTCGGCTCAGAAACAATCGCTCGAAACGGAGAATTAAGTGAAATTGAAGCCTGGTATATCGGATTGGCGTGAAATTTGGCGAATATGTTACTGGAGGTGTTGTGAAGGTGCCTGAAAAATTTGGGTTCAATCGGAGCATTTTTGGCTGGTTTGGGCATTTCGCCGAGCATGTGGTGTGCGGAGGTTTAGGGTTTCGGTGAAAAGGCTATTTGAGGTGGTGAAACCCTCCCGAAGGAGCTAAGAACCTGCAGGGGATTCAATGGAGCACATAGGCACACAAACATGCACTGGGATTCACAGAATTTTACAAGGATTTGAAACTTGAGGCCAAGGGTGGAAAGGATACCTGCAGTTCTTGAAACAGAGAGAAAGAGGGAGGGGGAGGTGCAGGGCTGCTCACCAGAGGAAGAAGGAACGAGCGTAGTGGCTGGAGGTCGCCAGTGCACGACCGGAGACGGTGGACGCCGGTGAGCAGAGAGCAGAGAGTGGTCGCCAGAGAGCAGAGAGGAAATAGAAAGCCTCTGGCTCGGCTTCGGGATGGAGGCGATTTTTTTTAAAACGTGATATGGGCGCACCGGACAGTCTACAGTGCTTGTCCGGTGCACACCGGACAGCGCACAGTAGTTGTCCGGTGAACCACCGGACAGCGCACAAGAGAAGGAGTTCTTGCGCGCGCGCAACCGGTGCACCGGACAGTGCACAGTGCAGTGTCCGGTGCACACCGGACTGTCCGGTGAGCCCAGACAGAGGGAAGATTGGAAAATTTTGAATTTTTCTATCTAATTTCCAACCAAACCAGATCCCAACTTATAAGCACACAAAATAACACTTGTTGGGACAGGTATTGGCACCCTCATATATTTTCTCATATTTTTCAAAATATTTTGCCATAAGCTAGATAATTTTTAGAGAAAATAGGCAAATAGTGAAATTTGCATTTTGGCTTGCACTAGGGGTTTTCATGAGAGATTTGAGTTTTGAATACTCCCCCTAAGCGCAGTACCTCATGCATATTTCAAGAACCAACAATTGCATAACAAGTAAGAATTTAAGTGCTAAAAGCTTAAAACTAAGACTTGTCAAGTTTGATCCGAGTTAAGCTTTTTCACTCGCTTTGTTGGCGGTTATCTCAACTAGGTTAGACAAGCCCTAGATGCAATACAAGAAATTTAAACATGCAATGCAAGCTTGACAACACCATTTGACATTTTACATAAAATTTCTGAGATCAAGAATATTTAGTTCATTCCTCAACATGCAAAAGCGGGTCTTATCAAGTGGCTTAGTGAAAATATCCGCTAATTGATCTTCCGACCTCACTCCTTCTAAAATGATATCTCCTTTAGCAACATGATCTCTAAGGAAGTGATGACGAATATCAATGTGCTTGGTGCGAGAGTGTTGTACAGGATTATTAGCAATTTTAACAGCACTCTCATTATCACACAACAAAGGTACTTTTTCTAGAACTACGCCATAGTCTAGAAGAGTTTGTTTCATATATAAAATCTGTGTGCAACACGCACCTGCGGCAATGTATTCCGCTTCGGCAGTTGACAAGGCAACACTATTTTGCTTTTTGGAAGTCCATGAAACTAGTGATCTACCAAGCAGATGACATCCCCTAGAAGTACTTTTCCTATCAATTTTGCATCCGACATAATCCGAATCAGAATAGCCAATTAAATCAAAAGTAGCTCCTTTGGGATACCACAGACCAACGCTTGTGGTGTGCCTGAGATACCTAAGAATTCTCTTAACAGCGCAAAGATGAGCTTTCTTAGGATTAGATTGAAATCTAGCACACATGCAGACACTAAACATGATATCGGGCCTAGATGCGGTAAGGTACAATAAACTACCAATCATAGAATGGTAGAGAGTTTGATTAACCGGGTTACCTCCCTCATCTAGGTCGAGATGTCCATTTGTTGGCATAGGTGTCTTGATTGGTTTGCACTTCTCCATGTTGAACCTTTTCAAAAAGTCTTTGGTACACTTCTCTTGTGAGAGAAAGTTACCATCTTTCATTTGCTTGACTTGAAAGCCGAGGAAGTACGTCAGCTCACCAATCATTGACATCTCGAACTCCTTCGACATCAACTCACCAAATTCCTTGCAATCATAGTCATTTGTCGAGCCAAAGATTATATCATCAACATATACTTGACAAATGAAAATATCACCGTTATATTTCTTTGTGAATAGAGTTGTGTCGACGGTCCCGATCTTGAAGCCCTTTTCGATGAGGAAGTCGCGAAGGCGCTCATACCAAGCCCTTGGAGCTTGCTTTAGCCCATATAGCGCCTTGGACAACCTGTAAGCATGGTTAGGATATCTAGGGTCTTCAAATCCAGGTGGTTGCTCAACATATACAAGTTCATTTATGAAGCCATTTAAAAATGCACTTTTTACATCCATTTGATAAAGTTTTATATCATAGCATGATGCATATGCAAGTAGGATACGGATAGCTTCCAGTCGAGCAACCGGTGCAAAGGTCTCTCCAAAATCTAAGCCTTCAACTTGAGAGAATCCTTTTGCAACAAGTCTTGCCTTGTTACTTACAATCACACCTTGATCATCTTGTTTGTTTCTGAACACCCACTTTGTTCCAATGATTCTTGCATCTTGTGGGGGCTTCTCCAGGGTCCAAACTTCGTTACGGGTGAAGTTGTTAAGTTCTTCATGCATGGCATTCACCCAGTCCGGATCCTGTAGCGCCTCATCTATACAAGTAGGCTCAACACAAGAAACAAAGGAGTGATGTTCAATAAAAGAAGCATGTGAAAGGGAATTAGGCTTACACCTAGTTCCTAAATAATTTTGGTGGTTGAAATGCCCAACACAAATAAATGGACTAACTAGTTTGCTCTAGTGTGTAAGTTATACAGCTGCAAAAGGTTCACACTTAGCCAATAAAAAGACCAAGTATTGGGTTCAAACAAAGGAGCAAGGGACAACCGAAGGCACCTCTGGTCTGGCGCACCGGACTGTCCGGTGTGCCACCGGACATGTCCGGTGCACCAGAGGACTCAAACTTCGAACTCGTCACCTTCGGGAATTTCCAGGGACGACTCAGCTATAATTCACCGGACTGTCCGGTGTACACCGGACATGTCCGGTGCTCCAAGGAAGAGCGGCCTCCAGAACTCGCCAGCCTCGGGAATTCACTTTGGCCACTCCGCTATAATTCACCGGACTGTCCGGTGTACACCGGACTGTCCAGTGTAACAGCGGGCCAACGGCTATTTCGGCGCCAACGGCTACCTGCGACGCATTAAATGCGCGCGCTGCGCGCGCAGAGGTCAGACACGCCCATACTGGCGCACTGGACACTCTACAGTACATGTCCGGTGCGCCACCGGACATCTTGGCGGGCCCAGAAGACAGAGCTCCAACGGTCGACCCCAACGGCTTTTGGTGACGTGGCTATCGCACCGGACATGTCCGGTGTGCACCGGACTGTCCGGTGCACCATCGAACAGACAGCTCCACCAAACGGCTAGTTTGGTGGTTGGGGCTATAAATACCCCAACCACCCACCATTCATTGCATCCAAGTTTTCCACTTCTCAACTACTTACAAGAGCTCTAGCATTCAATTCTAGACACACTCAAGAGATCAAATCCTCTCCCAAATTCAACACAAAGCCTTAGTGACTAGAGAGAGAGATTTGCTTGTGTTCTTTTGAGCTCTTGCGCTTGGATTGCTTTCTTCTTTCTTGATTCTTTCATTGCGATCAAACTCACTTGTAATTGAGGCAAGAGACACCAAACTTGTGGTGGTCCTTGTGGGAACTTTGTGTTCCAAGTGATTGAGAAGAGAAAGCTCACTCGGTCCGAGGGACCGTTTGAGAGAGGGTAAGGGTTGAAAGAGACCCGACCTTTGTGGCCTCCTCAACGGGGAGTAGGTTTGAGAGAACCGAACCTCGGTAAAACAAATCCGCGTGTCTCACTTCGTTATTCGCTTGCGATTTGTTTTGCACCCTCTCTCGCGGACTCTATTATACTTCTAACGCTAACCCGGCTTGTAGTTGTGATTATTTTTGAGAATTTCAGTTTCGCCCTATTCACCCCCCCTCTAGTTGGTATCAGAGCCCGGTGCTTCATTAGAGCCTAACCGCTCGAAGTGATGTCGGGAGATCACACCAAGAGGGAGATGGAGACCGGCGACAAGCCCACTACGAGTCACGGGAGCACTTCATCGGAAGAGTCCCGCACCAAGAGGAAGGAGAAGAAGAAGGACTTCTCCAAACGGAAGGAGAAAAGATCTTCTTCTTCACACCACAAGGAGAAGAAGGAGAAATCTTCTTCTCACAAGTTGCATCGGAAAGGCGACAAGCACAAGAAGATGAGGAAGGTGGTCTACTAAGAGACCGACACTTCATCAACATCGACCTCCGACTCCGATGCACCGTCCGTAACTTCTAAGCGCCAAGAGCGCAAGAAGTTTAGTAAGATCCCCTTACACTATCCTCGTACATCTAGACATACTCCATTACTTTCCGTTCCATTAGGCAAACCGCCAACTTTTGATGGCGAAGACTACGCTAGGTGGAGTGATTTAATGAAATTTCATCTAACCTCACTCCACAAAAGTATATGGAATGTTGTTGAGTTTGGAGCGCAGGTACCATCCGTAGGGGATGAAGACTACGATACGGACGAAGTGGCCCAAATCGAGCACTTCAACTCTCAAGCTACAACCATACTCCTCGCCTCTCTAAGCAAGGAGGAATACAACAAGGTGCAAGGGTTGAAGAATGCAAAGGAGATTTGGGACCTTCTCAAGACCGCGCACGAAGGTGACGAACTCACCAAAATCACCAAGCGGGAAACGATCGAGGGGGAGCTCGGTCGTTTTCGTCTTCGCCAAGGAGAGGAGCCACAAGATATGTACAACCGGCTCAAAACCTTAGTGAACCAAGTGCGCAACCTCGGGAGCAAGAAATGGGATGACCACGAGGTGGTTAAGGTTATTTTAAGATCACTCATTTTCCTTAACCCTACTCAAGTACAATTAATTCGTGGTAATCCAAGATATACACTAATGACTCCCGAGGAAGTAATCGGGAATTTTTTGAGCTTTGAATGTATGATCAAGGGCTCAAAGAAAATCAACGAGCTTGATGAACCCTCCACGTCCGAAGCACAACCGGTGGCATTTAAGGCGACGGAGGAGAAGGAGGAGGAGTCTACACCAAGTAGACAACCGATTGACGCCTCCAAGCTCGACAATGAGGAGATGGCTTTAATCATCAAAAGCTTTCGCCAAATCCTCAAGCAACGGAAGGGGAAGGACTACAAATCCCGTTCCAAGAAGGTTTGCTACAAGTGTGGTAAGCCCGGTCACTTCATTGCAAAATGTCCTATATCCAGTGACAGTGACAGGGGCAACGACAAGAAGGGAAAGAGGAAAGAAAAGAAGAAGTACTACAAGAAGAAGGGCGGCGATGCCCATGTATGCCGGGAGTGGGACTCGGACGAGAGCTCCACCGACTCCTCCTCCTCCGACGAGGACGCCGCCAACATCGCCGTCACCAAGGGACTCCTCTTCCCCAACGTCGGCCACAAGTGCCTCATGGCAAAGGACGGCAAAAGGAAGAAGGTTAAAACTAAATCCTCCACTAAATATGAATCTTCTAGTGATGATAATGCTAGTGGTGAGGAAGACAATCTGCGTGTCCTTTTTGCCAACCTTAACATGGAACAAAAAGAAAAACTAAATGAGCTAATTAGTGCCATCCATGAAAAGGATGATCTCTTGGACTCCCAAGAGGACTTCCTAATCAAGGAAAATAAGAAGCATGTTAAGGTTAAAAATGCTTATGCTCTACAAGTTGAAAAATGTGAAAAATTGTCTAGTGAGCTAAGCACGTGTCATGAGACCATTGACAACCTTAGAAATGAAAATGCTAAATTAATCGCTAAGGTTGATTCCCATGTTTGTATTGATTCAATTTCCAATCCTAGAGATGATAATGTTGATTTGCTTGCTAGGATTGATGAATTGAATATTTCTCTTAATAGCCTTAGGAATGAAAATGAAAAGTTAATTGCTAAGGTTAAAGATTTTGATGTTTGCAATACTACTATTTCCGACCTTAGAACTAAGAATGATATGTTGCATGCTAAGGTTGTAGAATTAAAATCTTGCAAACCCTCTACATCTACTGTTGAGCACACTTCTATTTGTACTAGATGTAGAGATGTTGACATCAATGCTATTCATGATCACATGGCTTTAATTAAACAACAAAATGATCATATAGCAATGTTAGATGCTAAAATTGCCGAGCATAACTTAGAAAATGAAAAGTTTAAATTTGCTAGAAGTATGCTCTATAATGGGAGACGCCCTGGCATCAAGGATGGCATTGGCTTCCAAAGGGGAGACAATGTCAAACTTAATGCCCCTCCTAGAAATTTGTCTAACTTTGTTAAGGGCAAGGCTTCCATGCCTCAGGATAACGAGGGTTACATTTTGTACCCTGCCGGTTATCCCGAGAGCAAAATTAGGAGAACTCATTCTAGGAAGTCTCACTCTGGCCCTAATCATGCTTTTATGTATAAGGGTGAGACATCTAGCTCTAGGCAACCAACCCGTGCCAAGTTGCCTAGAAAGAAAACTCCTAATGCATCAAATGATCATGCTATTTCATTCAAAACTTTTGATGCATCATATGTGCTTACTAACAAATCCGGTAAGGTAGTTGCCAAGTTTATTGGGGGCAAACACAAGGGATCCAAGACTTGTGTTTGGGTACCCAAAGTTCTTGTTTCTAATGCCAAAGGACCCAAAACCGTTTGGGTACCTAAAGTCAAGAACTAAAATTGTTTTGTAGGTTTATGCATCCGGGGGTTCAAGTTGGATACTCGACAGCGGGTGCACAAACCACATGACAGGGGAGAAGAAGATGTTCTCCTCATATGAGAAAAACCAAGATCCCCAACGAGCTATCACATTCGGGGATGGAAATCAAGGTTTGGTCAAAGGATTGGGTAAAATTGCTATATCACCTGACCATACTATTTCCAATGTTTTTCTTGTAGATTCTTTAGATTACAATTTGCTTTCCGTTTCGCAATTATGTCAAATGGGCTACAACTGTCTATTCACTGATGTAGGTGTCACTGTCTTTAGAAGAAGTGATGATTCAATAGCTTTTAAGGGAGTGTTAGAGGGTCAGCTATACCTGGTAGATTTTGATAAAGCCAAACTCGACACTTGCTTAATTGCTAAGACCAACTTGGGTTGGCTCTGGCACCGCCGACTAGCCCATGTTGGAATGAAGAATCTTCATAAGCTTCTAAAGGGAGAACACATTTTAGGACTAACAAATGTTCATTTTGAGAAAGACAGGATTTGTAGCGCATGCCAAGCCGGGAAGCAAGTTGGCACTCATCATCCACACAAGAACATCATGACAAGTGACAGGCCACTGGAGCTCCTACACATGGACTTATTCGGCCCGATCGCTTACATAAGCATCGGCGGGAGTAAGTATTGTCTAGTTATTGTGGATGATTATTCTCGCTTCACTTGGGTGTTCTTTTTGCAGGAAAAATCCCATACCCAAGAGACCTTAAAGGGATTCTTGAGACGGGCTCAAAATGAGTTCGGCTTAAGGATCAAGAAAATTAGAAGCGACAACGGGACGGAGTTCAAGAACTCACAAATAGAAGGCTTTCTTGAGGAGGAGGGCATCAAGCATGAGTTCTCTTCTCCCTACACCCCACAACAAAATGGTGTAGTGGAGAGGAAGAATCGAACTCTATTGGACATGGCAAGAACCATGCTTGATGAGTACAAGACACCATATCGGTTTTGGGCCGAGGCGGTCAACACCGCCTGCTACGCCATCAACCGGTTATATCTACACCGAATCCTCAAGAAGACATCATACGAACTCCTAACCGGTAAAAAGCCCAACATTTCATATTTTAGAGTTTTTGGTAGCAAATGCTTTATTCTTGTTAAGAGAAGTAGAAAATCTAAATTTGCTCCAAAAACTGTAGAAGGCTTTTTACTAGGATATGACTCAAACACAAGGGCATATAGAGTCTTTAACAAGTCCTCAGGACTTGTTGAAGTTTCTTGTGACGTTGTGTTTGATGAAACTAACGGCTCTCAATTAGAGCAAGTTGATCTTGATGAGTTAGGTGAAGAACAGGCTCCGTGCATCGCACTAAGGAACATGTCCATTGGGGATGTGTGCCCTAAGGAATCCGAAGAGCCTACACATGCACAAGATCAACCATCCTCCTCCACGCAAGCATCTCCACCAACTCAAAATGAGGATGAAGCTCCAGTTGATGAAGGACAAGATCAAAGAGATGAGCCACCTCAAGATGACGGCAATGATCAAGGGGGAGATGCAAATAATGAAGACAAGGAGGATGAAGAACCAAGGCCGCCACACCCAAGAGTCCACCAAGCAATACAACGAGATCACCCCGTCGACACCATCCTCGGCGACATTCATAAGGGGGTAACCACTCGATCTCGTGTTGCACATTTTTGTGAACATTACTCTTTTGTTTCCTCTATTGAGCCACATAGGGTAGAGGAAGCACTTCAAGATTCGGATTGGGTGATGGCGATGCAAGAGGAGCTCAACAATTTCACGAGGAACGAGGTATGGCATTTAGTTCCACGTCCTAACCAAAATGTTGTAGGAACCAAGTGGGTCTTCCGCAACAAGCAAGACGAGCATGGTGTGGTGACAAGGAACAAAGCTCGACTCGTGGCCAAGGGGTATTCACAAGTCGAAGGTTTGGATTTTGGTGAAACCTATGCACCCGTAGCTAGGTTTGAGTCAATTCGTATATTATTAGCCTATGCTACTTACCATGGCTTCAAGCTTTATCAAATGGACGTGAAGAGTGCCTTCCTCAACGGACCAATTAAGGAGGAGGTCTATGTTGAGCAACCTCCTGGCTTTGAAGACAGTGAGTACCCTAACCATGTTTATAGGCTCTCTAAGGCGCTTTATGGGCTCAAGCAAGCCCCAAGAGCATGGTATGAATGCCTTAGAGATTTCCTTATTGCTAATGGCTTCAAAGTCGGCAAGGCCGATCCTACTTTGTTCACTAAAACTCTTGACAATGATTTGTTCGTATGCCAAATTTATGTTGATGATATCATATTTGGGTCTACTAACGAATCTACATGTGAAGAATTTAGTAGGATCATGACACAGAAATTCGAGATGTCTATGATGGGGGAGTTGAAGTATTTTCTAGGATTCCAAGTCAAGCAACTCCAAGAGGGCACCTTCATTTGCCAAACGAAGTACACTCAAGACATTCTAACCAAGTTTGGAATGAAGGATGCCAAACCCATCAAGACACCCATGAGAACAAATGGGCATCTCGACCTCGACACGGGAGGTAAGTCCGTGGATCAAAAGGTATACCGGTTGATGATTGGTTCATTACTCTATTTATGTGCATCTCGACCGGACATTATGCTTTCCGTTTGCATGTGTGCAAGATTCCAATCCAACCCTAAGGAATCCCACCTTACGGCTGTAAAACGAATCTTGAGATATTTGGCTTATACTCCTAAGTTTGGTGTAACACCCCTGGTGTTACTATAACTAAAACTTGAGCATGACATCATAAGCATTGGCATTGCATATGTTTGACACACCTAGAGTGCATTCACTAAGTAAAAATTTCAAATAAGTGTATTGTTTTTTTTTTGTGTTTTGCAAATAGGACCCTAGATAGGGAACCTACCGTAAATGAGGCTCAAAGGGGTAAAACATAACCCAAGGTGAGAAAACCTAAACAAAGTATAATTACACTTAGACCCCTGGGATACCAGAAACCCTAATTGAAACCCTGGAAAACCCTAAAACCAAACCCTAGGGACCTATGTGCAAAATTAGTCCACTTTTGGACTAAAGTGCAAAAACCAAGACAAATAAGTATCTTAAGTCATTTGGGTCACAAATATGTGAATTTGCAAGTTAAACCCTAAGTTTTGGGCTTATTTGCAAAACTCAACTCTTAAGTCCTTAATAGTCTAAGTCTGATTTTCAGTGATATTGGCTCAACTTTGGAGCCTTGTATCTTTCAGAATATAGGGTTTTTGCCCTGGGGTACCACATCAAACTTGTAGACCTAACAAAGGAGAACAACTTTGCTTAAGAGTGTAAGCATAGTTGTTAAGAGTAAATTGGAGATAATTAAGCTCAAAGTCAGGCTGTCAGGTAATCACTGGACTGAATCTTCAGTAACAGTGTGATGGGGTGAACTTTGAGCCCGATTTTGAATAGAATTTGGTAACTATTTTATGGTAAGCTCCATGGCAAAGTTGAAGATGGACTATAGGTCTATAAACTTGATGCAGAGAATTGAATTGGTTACCACAGCAAATTTGGAGAAAATTCAAGCTAAACATCGACTGTCAGGCGCTCTAATTGATGGCTCCCATGGTACAGTGCCCCGATGGATCAGATCGCCAGCAACAGAAAAATCTCACCGCCGGTAGCTCCCCGCCGTGATTCGCGCCACCGCCGTCCGGATTCACGCGCAATGAGAAATGGATAGAGTCGGAGTTAAACAACGCATACGTGGCGCCTTACTCTGAGTCCAGCCGGAGACCTCACCGGCGGCCACCGAGACTTGCGAATTCCCCCGCGGTGGCGCTCATGCCGTAATTCTTCCTCACTGTACTTTCTACCGACGTGGTCGACATGCGCTTGCGATGCTATCCTCGGTCGCGAGGTGATCGCCGGACCACCACGGCTATAAATAGCCATTCGGTTCATGGCGAGGCTTGACCATCACAGACACAGTAACCAAATCGAAGTCCAAATTCGCAAAACTCCCTCCACCGTTCCCAAAATTGACAGTGCATGATGAAACTATACTCCTTTACGGACGTGTAGCCTTAATCTTGCCTCCCAATTTCACCCAGAACCGCCGCGACGCCGTTTTCCCCCAAATTGATCCGCCGCATCGCGAAGAACAGCCCGCCCGTGGCTGGGCCACTCTGGTGAGTTCCTATCCAATTGAAGTATTGTTTCCATGCCTCTACATGCTTGCGAAGCTCACGGTGGTGCCCGATCACTCAACCTGGCCCTTGTTAAACGGGAACGCGTGCCTGTAGGTCACGGTCTCCGCCGTGCACGTGGACAGGCCGTTCTCGGTGTGTACGGGTTAAATCGATGTGTGTTTCGAGGCCATTTTAGGTCAGTAGAGCTTCCCCGTTAGTTATTCCGAGCAGTTATCGCCGGCCATGTCCGGTACGGGCCACGTCTGGAAGGATCCAAGTACGCGGCGTGGTCAGGGGCAATCGCGGGGAAGAAATAGAAAATGGAGGGCATTTCTGCAAGATGTCAGTGGCACAGTGAAACAGTAAACAAACCTACTTTGATTTAGTTAATAAACCGAGGGCCTATCCGCAAAACTACCAGAGCGCACGCGGGCGCGAGCGCACTGTCCCCTCTGTACTGGGCCGCTTGGGCCGAAATCAGCCCAGAACTGTTACAAGTTTTCCTTTTTCTTTTTATCCCAGAGTTAAAACAATTCTAGAAAATGGTAGAAAAATCCTAAAATTGTGAAACCAATTTTCCTAAACTTCTTATTTTCTCTAGAATTTAATAAAAATAGTTTCATGATTTTTAGGTTAAATTAGGAATTTTAAGGCATTTAAAGTAGTTTAAGGTAGTGGTTCTGGATTTTTAGAAAATAAATGAAATCTCCAAAAATGTCCAAACTTTTTATATGGGTCCTATACATTATTTAGCAGCCTTGGGTAAAATTTGGATTGATTTGGACCTTGTTTGGCACCTAAACCCCAAAACACCCCCCCTGCTCCATGAACTCCGTTACTGACTCCGGAAACCCTAGGTTCTCGGAGTACCGTGAAGGAAAGTTGTACTCAAGACTTAGATAATAAGTTTATATTATCTTTGCATCCTCATGAGCACCCCATAGCATCCATTCTTATGCATATATATGGTTATGTTAGAACACGAAGAAGAAGAAGAAGTCACTGAAGAGGGAACTCCACCAACCTCAGATCCTCAAGCAGGCAACTGCTTTTATTTCGATATTTGTGGATCCGAGCAGGACTCACCTGATAACAAAGGCAAGCCCCGGTGCATGCAACCCTTTTCCTTGTGTTTTCAAATACTTTTCGCACATTTAAGTCTAGTGAAATGTGCATTAGGTTCATAGGAGTTACTTGAAACCCTTTGATGCATTGCTTTCCTTGATATCCATACCTTTATAGATACTTCTGTGAAGTATCAAAATTATGATTTACAAAAATGCTTAGCCTTGCTTAGATCTTGTGGATAGAGGTTGTCCTTAATTTAACTCGAGAAAGGACGGCTTCTACCTGCAAGAATATTTTCATTTGGAGCAATGATGGGATCTTACTGCAAAGTTCCCTGTGATGCTCTTTCATCCTAAGGAACAGACACAATCCTAAGGATGGAAATACATAAATTGAGACTTGGGGGTAGGAACAGGTGATGTTCTACCCAGGTTGGTTAAGGATTAACGCGTATGTAGGCGTGCTGACCGAGGACCCTTTAACTGGTCACATGCCTCATCATGGGTAAGCCTTGCCTCGGGCAGACTAAGGCCGGAATAAGATAACACGAAATGGGAGTGGAGCGGTGGCGAGAGTAGCGTGTACCCTCCATGGCAAGAGGCTGGACGGTGGTGTATCTGTGCTCTCGGTTTGCGTGAACTTGATCCGGTCTTAAGAACCCCGGTGGCGGGTTGACATATGCAAGGGTTAAGTGCTACATATGTCGTGTGATTGGAGATCCTCAGCTGAGTATAATCGATTCGGATCGCCGTACCTTCGCGGTTATGAAGACTTGGTCACTTCCCTGCAACCTAAAGTCAGGACGTGAACACTATGGATAAAAAATGATGTTGTCTTGATGTGATGTGAAATTAGACTAGATGCAAATAGAGTCTATTAATACCTAATATGGCGTTAAAAGATTGAAAGTAAGGACTCACTTTAGTAAGCTACTTCTGCAAAAATATAAGTTGATTTTTGCTAAAGCCTCTCCTTGACTCCTATTTATCCAGCATACCCTTGAGAGTCTTTTCCTTAGTCGGGTAAGACTTGCTGAGTAATTCCATACTCAGGGTTTATCCCTTCGTTGTTTTTAGGTGAGGAAGTAGCAGACTTTTGCTGCTTCTGTGCCAAGGTGGTTCCCAAAGAAGAAAAACAAGACTGAAGTGCGGGAGGACTCGGTCCTCCACATAGGATCTTTTGCTTAAAGCTGTTTGGGAGAAGTTTGTGCCTCCCTTGGTTTGTATAATATTACTACTCTGCACTCACTTTTAGTCTGGTCTGTAATAAAATAACTCGAGCTTGCTTTTGAAATAAATGTAAGTTTATGTAATTTGCTTCCGCATTTCCTTTATCTCCGATGTTCTGTAATGTCTGCAAGACGGGTGAAACGTTCCTGGTGAGGTCGGGAAAGATACCGAGCTTGTCAAGTGACTTAGGAACATCTACAGGGTGTCTGATGTCTGCTAGACAAGGACAACTGTAGGTGGGCCTAATTACTTGGGAGGTTCCGCCACAGCTGGTATCGGAGCGTAGCCCTTCTTTGCAGATATTATAAGGCATCTTCAAAAGGATTTTCGAAAATCTTACCTAAAAACTCTTTTCTCTTCTTACCTAAGTACTCTGAAGGGTTTATCTTAAAGACCAGATAGGAAGAGTGCAATGTATAGAAGGTTGAATCGACTAAGGTTGATTCTGTACTTATACATGCATCATGCTAAGAATTATGCTAATAAATTTTCCCCCTTAGAAAGATGCCGCCACGCACAAGGCTAACGGCACGTAAGTCAACGGGACCAATTGGAGTACCTCGGCATCAACTAGCCCCTCGACACGAAAGCAGTAGCAGCGGAAGTAATGATCCTATAGGAGACTTGGAAGCCGAAGTGAGTCGACTTCAAGCAACGCTGCAACACAGGACCAATGCTTGGATTGTAGACGGAGATAGAATTAATGAACTAAGAAGGGATATCCGTCACCTGCAGGATCAGCTGGCTGATCGGGACTTAGCACTTGACTGGGCAGTACAGTCTCGTATGTTGGCATGTGCTAAGGAGGCGAGGGCTCAGGCCCGAATTGAAGAACTTAGCTCAGCTATCGACAACCTGCAGGTTTACTGCAATACTTTGCATGAGGAAGTCCATGTGTTATACTCACAATTACACCCTAGTGAGCCTGTACACTCTGCTGAGTCAGAAGCCGGACCCTCTCACGTTGCGGGACGCGCGCTGGGTGGGGAGCTAGACCTTTTTGAACCCCCTCCTTCTTTGAGGTTGGTTGACGTCTGGACTCCCACACCTGACGATGAGGCCGCCAAAAGTAACGGAAAGCAGGACTAATGGTGTGATAAAAGTAGAGTAGTGTATTGTAGGGTGTACTGTTGTATAATAGGTTGAACTTTTGTAAAATGGGTAATGTATCCTGTTATGTAGTGTCGAGTCTGTATCATTACTCTTTATAGTAATGTAAAATGGAAGGTTTTCTTTGGCACATTATGTTTATTCAAATGTTTTTGCCTCAGATGCCGACCAGGACTCGCGGATAGGACGCAGCCGGAACTTCTGGGGGTCGGGATGTCACCCCAAATCCACCTCCGGTTCCACCCACGCTAGCCGAGGCGATTGCTGCCTTGGTGAATGCCACCGCCGACAATACACGCTTCCTTAGGGAAATGGCGGGTCAGCAGCAGTTCCAGCAGCAGGCAGGAAGAGGTTTTCAGCAAGGTCCCCGTGAAACTACTTATCTGGACTTCTCCGAAACTCGTCCACCTCTATTCACCAAAGCAGAAGACCCGCTAGAAGCCGACGAGTGGATACGAGTTATTGAACAAAAGTTTGGCCTTCTTTGTTGTTCAGAAACACAGAAGCCATTGTTCGCGGCACAGCAACTACGTGGCCCTGCCAGTACTTGGTGGGGAAATTTTGTGGCTATCCAACCCGACAACCATCAAATCACTTGGGAAGAATTTAAAGCAGCCTTCCGCGAACACTACATACCTGAAGGAGTGCTGCATATGAAACAAGAGGAGTTTATGAAGCTGAGACAAGGAGGAGATACCATCAATCAGTATCTTAACAAGTTTAATCACCTGTCGCAGTATGCCATTGATCAGGTGAATACTGATTTGAAGAAAAGGAACTGTTTTATGAGAGGTCTAAATGACCGGGTGCAGCGAAAAATGGCCACATGTATTGATCTCACATATGGAAAGGCTGTCAGTACAGCCTTATCTGTGGAGGCAAAATATGCAAGTTCTGGGAAAAATAAGGGATTCAGTGGTGACAGGCCTAATCAGGGCCAGGCAAAGAGGCAACGGTTCGTCATCCGGCCTTCTAGCCAAAACCAATCTTTTTCTCGTCCACCAGCATTCCCTTTTAAACAGCCCATTATTATTCGCCCCAATAATACCTCCACTTCCCCAAATCAGCCGGGTGCCCCAGGCACTCGATTCCCTGCCTTGCCCAGCTCTTCAACTGGGTGTTTCAACTGCGGCAAGTCGGGACATTTTATCAAGGACTGCCCGTACCCCAAGCAAAATCAATCCAATACTCAGCAAGGAACTGGGAAGTCTACTCAGCCCAAGGGAAATGCTGTAGGGAGGAATACCAAGAAGACGGGGCGTGTATATTACACTCAGGTGGCCACTACACCGGAGGGAGAGCCGGTGATGATGGGTACGTTTCCCGTGGCCAGTCACCCTGCAATTATTCTTTTTGATTCTGGTGCTTCGCATACCTTCATTAGCAAGACATTTGTGGAGCAACATCACCTTGCATGTCATGAATCAAAAGAGGGATTTAAAATTCATTCACCTGGGGGACACATTTTTACTAGAGAAGTGGCCTATGAAGTGCCAGTAACAATGGCTGGATGGAACTTTCCTGCTAACATGATTGTTCTGAAAGGCCAGGATATAGATGTAATTTTGGGTATGAATTGGTTAACTCAACACAAGGCAATTCTCAACACTGAACTCAGAACCGTCAGGTTGATCTATAATCAAGAAGAAATTCTTTTGTCTCTCCCCAAAACCAATCCAGCCAAAGCTTCTGGTAGAATATTTGAAACCATTGTACCGGAGATCAAGAACATTCCGGTAGTATGTGAGTTTCCAGATGTATTTCCGGAAGATTTGCCTGGACTACCCCCTGAAAGAGATGTAGAATTCGTAATTGAGCTAAAGCCCGGTACGGCTCCCATCTCCCGAAGATCGTACCATATGCCCCCTAATGAGTTGGCGGAATTGAAGATTCAATTACAAGATCTACTGAATAAGGGATTCATCCGGCCAAGCTCGTCCCCATGGGGTTGTCCCGCAATTTTTGTTAAGAAGAAGGATCAAACCTTGCGCATGTGCGTGGATTATAGGCCCCGGAATGAGGTCACCATCAAGAATAAGTACCCTCTTCCAAGGATCGACATCTTATTTGATCAACTGACTGGGGCGAGGGTATTTTCTAAAATTGATCTCAGGTCGGGCTATCATCAAATCCGTATTCGGCCCGAGGATATACCGAAGACCGCGTTTACTACGCGGTATGGATTGTTCGAATACCTGGTAATGTCTTTCGGGCTCACAAATGCTCCTGCCCACTTCACCTATTTGATGAACTCGGTGTTCATGCCCGAGTTAGACAAGTTCGTGGTGGTCTTCATCGACGATATTCTGATATACTCTAAAAATGAAGAGGAGCATGCTCAGCATCTACGGATTGTATTGACGTGCCTGAGGGAACATCAGTTGTATGCCAAGTTCAGCAAGTGTGCGTTCTGGCTGGAGGAAATTCAATTTTTGGGGCACGTGTTATCAGCTAAAGGAATTGCGGTAGATCCTAGCAAGGTCAAAGATATTCTGGAGTGGAAACCCCCAACCACTGTTCATCAAGTCCGGAGTTTTCTTGGACTGGCTGGGTATTATCGCAGATTCATACCCGATTTTTCTAAGCTTGTGAAGCCAATCACAAGTTTGTTGAAGAATGACATTAAGTTCAATTGGTCTTCTAAGTGTAATGAAGCCTTTGAACAATTGAAGACATTATTAACCACTGCTCCGGTGTTGGCTCAACCGGACATCACTAAGCCTTTTGATGTATATTGTGATGCATCTGGCAGTGGGCTCGGCTGTGTACTGATGCAAGAAGGCCGAGTAATTGCGTATGCTTCAAGGCAGCTGCGCCGACATGAGGAGCATTATCCAACTCATGATCTGGAGTTAGCTGCGGTGGTTCATGCCCTGAAAATATGGCGTCATTATCTGCTGGGAAATATCTGTCACATATATACAGATCATAAAAGTTTGAAGTACATCTTTACCCAGTCAGAATTAAATATGAGGCAAAGACGATGGCTTGAGCTCATTAAAGACTATGAACTGGAGATCCATTATCACCCAGGCAAAGCCAATGTGGTGGTAGATGCATTGAGTCGTAAGACTTCCTGCCACTGTCTTATGGTAAAGACCTCCGAGAACACTTTGTGTCAAGAAATGGAAAAGCTAAACCTGGGGATAATCCAGTATGGGACTCTAAATCAGCTAAGGCTTGAGTCAATCATTCTGCAGAAGATAATTGATGCTCAAAAAGATAATCTGGGTATGAAGCACATACGAGAGAAGATAAGGGCTGGAGTAGCCAAGTGTTTCAAGGAAGACGATCAAGGCGTGATATGGTTTAAAGACCGCATAGTAGTGCCAAAGAACGAAGAGCTCCGCCAGCAAATTCTGGATGAAGCACATCTTAGTCGTTATTCTATTCATCCTGGAAGCACTAAGATGTACCAAGATTTAAAGCAACATTACTGGTGGACCAAGATGAAGATTGAAATTGCACGCTATGTGGCTAGATGTGACACTTGCAGACGTGTCAAGGCCATACACATGAAAACTGCTGGTCCATTACAATTTTTACCAATCCCAACATGGAAATGGGAAGACATTAGCATGGACTTTATTGTGGGACTGCCCAGGACGGCCAAAGGGTATGATTCTATTTGGGTTATCGTTGATCGACTCACAAAAATTGCCCACTTCTTACCCGTCAGGGCCAAATATACGGTAGCCACTTATGCAGCATTATATATCAGCCGTATTCTCAGTTTGCATGGTATTCCAAAAACCATAGTGTCGGATCGTGGACCTCAATTCGTATCCAAGTTTTGGGAAGAACTTCATAAATCCTTGGGTACCAAATTGCTCCACAGTTCGGCCTATCATCCTCAAACCAGTGGACAGACTGAGAGAGTGAATCAAATCCTCGAGGATATGCTGCGGGCATGTGTTCTGGACTTCTCGCAAAAATGGGATGAATGTTTGCCCCTAGCGGAGTTTTCATATAATAACAGTTATCAAGAAAGTATCAAGATGGCACCTTTTGAAGCTTTATATGGGCGACGGTGTCGAACTCCGCTAAATTGGTCTGAACCTGGTGAAAGGTATTTCTTTAGGCCTGATATGGTGAAAAAGGTCGAAGAAAAAGTTCAGAAAATTATTCATAATATGAAGGAAGCTCAGACTCGACAAAAGAGTTATGCAGACCGACGACAACAACCCTTATGTTTTCTGGTAGACGATTATGTCTACTTGAAAGTTTCACCAATGAAGGGTGTATCGCGTTTCGGGGTTAAAGGGAAGCTTGCACCCAGATACATTGGTCCATTCCTGGTGCTTGAACAATGTGGACCAGTGGCGTACCGACTCCAACTACCCGAAACATTGTCTGCTGTGCATAATGTGTTCCACGTGTCACAATTGAAGAAGTGTCTTCGGGTTCCCGATCGAACCGTTGAAGTGACTGATGTTGTCCTGGAACCAGACTTAACATACTCGGAACATCCTATTCGAGTTCTGGATCAAAAGGACAGGGTTACCCGGAGAAAGACTCTCAAGTTCTACAAGATACAATGGAACCAACATTCTGAAGATGAGGCTACATGGGAAACCCAAGACTTCTTAGATAAGAATTTCCCAGGCTTTCTAGCCTCTTGTAAGTTGTAAAGTCTGTATAGCTGTGTAATAAAGGAATGAACCCCCACACCACCCCTGTCTTGCACCAGAAATAAGGAAATAAAAATGTGACACATTTCCTTTTCCATTACTCACCCTAGGACTTTAAATCTCGAGACGAGATTCTTTTATGGGGGGAAGGATGAAACACCCCTGGTGTTACTATAACTAAAACTTGAGCATGACATCATAAGCATTGGCATTGCATATGTTTGACACACCTAGAGTGCATTCACTAAGTAAAAATTTCAAATAAGTGTATTGTTTTTTTTGTGTTTTGCAAATAGGACCCTAGATAGGGAACCTACCCTAAATGAGGCTCAAAGGGGTAAAACATAACCCAAGGTGAGAAAACCTAAACAAAGTATAATTACACTTAGACCCCTGGGATACCAGAAACCCTAATTGAAACCCTGGAAAACCCTAAAACCAAACCCTAGGGACCTATATGCAAAATTAGTCCACTTTTGGACTAAAGTGCAAAAACCAAGACAAATAAGTATCTTAAGTCATTTGGGTCACAAATATGTGAATTTGCAAGTTAAACCCTAAGTTTTGGGCTTATTTGCAAAACTCAACTCTTAAGTCCTTAATAGTCTAAGTCTGATTTTCAGTGATATTGGCTCAACTTTGGAGCCTTGTATCTTTCAGAATATAGGGTTTTTGCCCTGGGGTACCACATCAAACTTGTAGACCTAACAAAGTAGAACAACTTTGCTTAAGAGTGTAAGCATAGTTGTTAAGAGTAAATTGGAGATAATTAAGCTCAAAGTCAGGCTGTCAGGTAATCACTGGACTGAATCTTCAGTAACAGTGTGATGGGGTGAACTTTGAGCCCGATTTTGAATAGAATTTGGTAACTATTTTATGGTAAGCTCCATGGCAAAGTTGAAGATGGACTATAGGTCTATAAACTTGATGCAGAGAATTGAATTGGTTACCACAGCAAATTTGGAGAAAATTCAAGCTAAACATCGACTGTCAGGCGCTCTAATTGATGGCTCCCATGGTACAGTGCCCCGATGGATCAGATCGCCAGCAACAGAAAAATCTCACCGCCGGTAGCTCCCCGCCGTGATTCGCGCCACCGCCATCCGGATTCACGCGCAATGAGAAATGGATAGAGTCGGAGTTAAACAACGCATACGTGGCGCCTTACTCTGAGTCCAGCCGGAGACCTCACCGGCGGCCACCGAGACTTGCGAATTCCCCCGCGGTGGCGCTCATGCCGTAATTCTTCCTCACTGTACTTTCTACCGACGTGGTCGACATGCGCTTGCGATGCTATCCTCGGTCGCGAGGTGATCGCCGGACCACCACGGCTATAAATAGCCATTCGGTTCATGGCGAGGCTTGACCATCACAGACACAGTAACCAAATCGAAGTCCAAATTCGCGAAACTCCCTCCACCGTTCCCAAAATTGACAGTGCATGATGAAACTATACTCCTTTACGGACGTGTAGCCTTAATCTTGCCTCCCAATTTCACCCAGAACCGCCGCGACGCCGTTTTCCCCCAAATTGATCCGCCGCATCGCGAAGAACAGCCCGCCCGTGGCTGGGCCACTCTGGTGAGTTCCTATCCAATTGAAGTATTGTTTCCATGCCTCTACATGCTTGCGAAGCTCACGGTGGCGCCCGATCACTCAACCTGGCCCTTGTTAAACGGGAACGCGTGCCTGTAGGTCACGGTCTCCGCCGTGCACGTGGACAGGCCGTTCTCGGTGTGTACGGGTTAAATCGATGTGTGTTCCGAGGCCATTTTAGGTCAGTAGAGCTTCCCCGTTAGTTATTCCGAGCAGTTATCGCCGGCCATGTCCGGTACGGGCCACGTCTAGAAGGATCCAAGTACGCGGCGTGGTCAGGGGCAATCGCGGGGAAGAAATAGAAAATGGAGGGCATTTCTGCAAGATGTCAGTGGCACAGTGAAACAGTAAACAAACCTACTTTGATTTAGTTAATAAACCGAGGGCCTATCCGCAAAACTACCAGAGCGCACGCGGGCGCGAGCGCACTGTCCCCTCTGTACTGGGCCGCTTGGGCCGAAATCAGCCCAGAACTGTTACAAGTTTTCCTTTTTCTTTTTATCCCAGAGTTAAAACAATTCTAGAAAATGGTAGAAAAATCCTAAAATTGTGAAATCAATTTTCCTAAACTTCTTATTTTCTCTAGAATTTAATAAAAATAGTTTCATGATTTTTAGGTTAAATTAGGAATTTTAAGGCATTTAAAGTAGTTTAAGGTAGTGGTTCTGGATTTTTAGAAAATAAATGAAATCTCCAAAAATGTCCAAACTTTTTATATGGGTCCTATACATTATTTAGCAGCCTTGGGTAAAATTTGGATTGATTTGGACCTTGTTTGGCACCTAAACCCCAAAACACCCCCCCCTGCTCCATGAACTCCGTTACTGACTCCGGAAACCCTAGGTTCTCGGAGTACCGTGAAGGAAAGTTGTACTCAAGACTTAGATAATAAGTTTATATTATCTTTGCATCCTCATGAGCACCCCATAGCATCCATTCTTATGCATATATATGGTTATGTTAGAACACGAAGAAGAAGAAGAAGTCACTGAAGAGGGAACTCCACCAACCTCAGATCCTCAAGCAGGCAACTGCTTTTATTTCGATATTTGTGGATCCGAGCAGGACTCACCTGATAACAAAGGCAAGCCCCGGTGCATGCAACCCTTTTCCTTGTGTTTTCAAATACTTTTCGCACATTTAAGTCTAGTGAAATGTGCATTAGGTTCATAGGAGTTACTTGAAACCCTTTGATGCATTGCTTTCCTTGATATCCATACCTTTATAGATACTTCTGTGAAGTATCAAAATTATGATTTACAAAAATGCTTAGCCTTGCTTAGATCTTGTGGATAGAGGTTGTCCTTAATTTAACTCGAGAAAGGACGGCTTCTACCTGCAAGAATATTTTCATTTGGAGCAATGATGGGATCTTACTGCAAAGTTCCCTGTGATGCTCTTTCATCCTAAGGAACAGACACAATCCTAAGGATGGAAATACATAAATTGAGACTTGGGGGTAGGAACAGGTGATGTTCTACCCAGGTTGGTTAAGGATTAACGCGTATGTAGGCGTGCTGACCGAGGACCCTTTAACTGGTCACATGCCTCATCATGGGTAAGCCTTGCCTCGGGCAGACTAAGGCCGGAATAAGATAACACGAAATGGGAGTGGAGCGGTGGCGAGAGTAGCGTGTACCCTCCATGGCAAGAGGCTGGACGGTGGTGTATCTGTGCTCTCGGTTTGCGTGAACTTGATCCGGTCTTAAGAACCCCGGTGGCGGGTTGACATATGCAAGGGTTAAGTGCTACATATGTCGTGTGATTGGAGATCCTCAGCTGAGTATAATCGATTCGGATCGCCGTACCTTCGCGGTTATGAAGACTTGGTCACTTCCCTGCAACCTAAAGTCAGGACGTGAACACTATGGATAAAAAATGATGTTGTCTTGATGTGATGTGAAATTAGACTAGATGCAAATAGAGTCTATTAATACCTAATATGGCGTTAAAAGATTGAAAGTAAGGACTCACTTTAGTAAGCTACTTCTGCAAAAATATAAGTTGATTTTTGCTAAAGCCTCTCCTTGACTCCTATTTATCCAGCATACCCTTGAGAGTCTTTTCCTTAGTCGGGTAAGACTTGCTGAGTAATTCCATACTCAGGGTTTATCCCTTCGTTGTTTTTAGGTGAGGAAGTAGCAGACTTTTGCTGCTTCTGTGCCAAGGTGGTTCCCAAAGAAGAAAAACAAGACTGAAGTGCGGGAGGACTCGGTCCTCCACATAGGATCTTTTGCTTAAAGCTGTTTGGGAGAAGTTTGTGCCTCCCTTGGTTTGTATAATATTACTACTCTGCACTCACTTTTAGTCTGGTCTGTAATAAAATAACTCGAGCTTGCTTTTGAAATAAATGTAAGTTTATGTAATTTGCTTCCGCATTTCCTTTATCTCCGATGTTCTGTAATGTCTGCAAGACGGGTGAAATGTTCCTGGTGAGGTCGGGAAAGATACCGAGCTTGTCAAGTGACTTAGGAACATCTACAGGGTGTCTGATGTCTGCTAGACAAGGACAACTGTAGGTGGGCCTAATTACTTGGGAGGTTCCGCCACATTTGGGCTTTGGTACCCTCGGGGATCCACATTTGATTTGATTGGTTATTCGGATGCCGATTGGGCGGGGTGTAAGATTAATAGAAAGAGCACATCGGGGACTTGCTAGTTCTTGGGAAGATCCTTGGTGTCTTGGGCTTCAAAGAAGCAAAATTCGGTCGCTCTTTCTACCGCCGAAGCTGAGTACATTGCCGCAGGACATTGTTGCGCGCAATTGCTTTGGATGAGGCAAACCCTGCGGGACTATGGTTACAAACTGACCAAAGTTCCCCTTCTATGTGATAATGAGAGTGCTATCCGCATGGCGGATAATCCCATTGAGCATAGCCGCACTAAACACATAGCCATTCGGTATCATTTTCTTAGGGATCACCAACAAAAGGGGGATATCGAGATTTCATACATTAACACTAAAGATCAATTAGCCGATATCTTTACCAAGCCGGTTTTAGAAGGTAAACCGAATGCGAACCATGTACGTGCCAGGATCAGTTATTCACGTACACAGCAGTTACATAACATGGACATCATCACACAGTGCTCAAATAGTATTAAAAGGGGAAATAATAGTCGATTACATCATACGTCTGAGACGTCCATATAGTCCTTACAATAAATCAAAGTGCGAAAACGAAACGTAGATAACCGCGGCCTTCACAGGCAGCCGACTGGGGGTTGCCGCTAACCCACGCCTAGAACTCGTCGTAGTCTTGGAACTCCTGGAAGTCTCCTTCCACAGCTTCATCTTCTCCTGAGCAGTGGTTGCAATGCTGACAACCTGGGGGGGGATTTGGTGTGTAGAGCAAGGGTGAGTACACATCAACATACTCAGCAAGCATCCTATTTGGCTGTAGTGGACTAGCTTTATGTAGGGATAAGTCAAGCAGTTGCTTTTAGTTGGTCAGGTTATTACTTACTAGTAGAAAGCCAGGTTTTAACATTAACCCAAGTTATTAGCCCAATGTATCCTTTCCAAACGGAAAGAATACCACTTACCAATACCATAATCATAACCAGAATCATTAATCTCATTGCCACCTGTACCAAAGTATCTCTGATCAAGCATCACTAATCTCTGGAGCTCCCTTGGCCGCTCATAACCGCGAGCACGGCTGATATATCAGTTTCATAACACTCTGCAGAGGTTGCGCACTTTACCCACAAGCCGTGATTCCCTCTCTAGCCCGGGCTTGCAAGACCCTTATTCACTCCCAAGGTGAATCGCCAGGGATTCACTACGAAGCCTTTACAAAGATTCCCCGAGGCTGTAGCCACCCGTTAGGTTTCCTAAATGTACCGCACTCCTCCCCAAGGGACAAATCAACCTTGGCAGAGCGAGCCGCATACACCGAGCCCCATTGACGGCACAACGGCTAAGCGAACTACACCCCGGTTCCTCTAATTATTCAGCTAAGGGCGTCCCATTCCACCCTCATGGTTGCACTGTTTTCCCGGGCGGTCATCCATTGAACAGGTCC
Source organism: Zea luxurians (assembly GCA_029449295.1). Classification (NCBI taxonomy): domain Eukaryota; kingdom Viridiplantae; phylum Streptophyta; class Magnoliopsida; order Poales; family Poaceae; genus Zea; species Zea luxurians. Next base: position 18,147,190 of record JAOPSE010000039.1, read on the forward strand.
TTACGGAGAGGCACTCGAGAAACCGCTCGAGTCCCCTTAAATGCCACAAGTATGATCATAAATAAGAAGGGGAAAACAGCGTATCATAGATAATCACATCATGTTCATTGATTAGAGTTGAGCAATAGCATCAAACTAAGCAGTAATAATCCGACCCAAATAGGTAAACAAGGACATGGATAACAAAAGCTAGTCAATCCTTAGGTATAAATGTAATGCGGGAGGTGAATTAAAGAATGAATAGGACAGAGATAGGTCAAAGGACACTTGCCTCCACCAACCGACTGCTGCTCAGGGGCTTCTCCTGCGAATTCCTCGGGCTCTTCGACCGGATCGTTCTCTATGCGAGCGCAAACATACATACATCCACATATTTAATACAAAAGAACAGTACACCATACAAGGGAACAAGTAAAGCGAATATGCATCAAGTATGACATTCCATATCGCATTTGTTATGGTTAGAAAGAAACGGGAAAGGTCTCGCAGGGGGGGGGTTAAATCTTATGCACTAATGATTAATTACAATTGGTTCTTAACAAAAGAATTCTGTTATATGCACTAATGGAAACCTAGTTATTTTAGTTGATCAACATTGAATGAAATAAACAATAATTACGTGCAACAACTAGCGTAACGGAATTTTAAATTGAACTTTCTATTACAATAACATGAACAATGATTAGCCTACCTAAAATAAAATAACTATGATTACAGAAAGTAAATAAAATAAAATAAAAAAATAAAAAAACAGAGGGGGGCGGTTGAACCGGCCCTAGGGCGGTTGAACCGGCCCTGGGCAGGGCGGCCGAGCTGGGGGCGGGCGCGGGCGCGGGCGGCCGAGCTGGGCGGCCGGGCGGCCGAACCGGCGGCCAGGGCGGCTGAGCCGGCCAAGCGGCCAGGGGGGCGCGCGGCCAGGCGCGGCTGGGGCGGCCAGCGGCCGGCTGGGCGGCCAGGCCAGCGGCCGGCTGGGCGGCGCGCGGCCAACGGCGGCCAGGGGGGCGGCCGGGGTTGGCTGGGGGGGGCGGGCCGAGGGCCAGGCGGCCAAGGGCGGCCAAGGGGAGAGGAGAGGGGAGGGAGGGAGGAGAGGGAGGAGAGAGGAGGGGGGGCTCACCGGCGTTGGGCGGCCGACGGCGAGGGCGGCGGCCGAGCAGGGGGCGGCGGCGGCTTAGGGCAGGGGTAGGGGCGGCGGCTTAGGGAGAGAGAGAGAAAATGAGAGGGAGAGAGGGGATTGGGGGGAAAAAAGGAGGTGGGGGCGGCTGGGCCTTTTTGGGCCCAAAGGGGGGCGCGGGGGGGCGGATGGGCCGGCCGGGGTCGGCCCACGGCGCGGAAGGGAGAGAACGAGAGGAGAGAGAGAAAGAAAAAGAAAAAGAAAGAAAAGGTTCTCCTTATTTTTCGAAATCCGATCTTTCTACATGAATGCATTTGCACTTTCAAAGCAAATCAAAAAAAAATGCATGGTTCGGCATGGTGCATCAAACAACATAAAGCAGTTTTATGGTTTTCTTACACGGGAGTTCCAAACCGAATCCCGCTAAAACTTTGGAAAAGGTCAAGGTTTAGCGAAGGGAAAAAGAAAAAGAAAAGGTAACGCCCGAATTTTGGCGAGTAAAGAAAAGAAAAAAATTCAACTGCAAAATTCGGGGCGTTACAAACCTATCCCCCTTAAAAGAATCTCGCCCTCGAGATTCAGGGCTGGCTAGCAAAGAGCTCTGGGTACTTAGCCATCAGATCATCTTCACGCTCCCAGGTTGCTTCTTCCTCAGAGTGATGACTCCATCTGACTTTGCACATTCTGATGGTTTTCCTTCGGGTGACTCTATCTGCAATCTCAAGGATCTGAGCTGGCTTCTCAACATAGGTCAAGTCCTCCTGGACTTCCAGACCTTCCACTGGCAACTGCTCTTCTGGCACACGCAAGCACTTCTTCAACTGAGACACATGAAAGACATCATGCACAGCTGACAAATTCTCTGGCAAACTGAGCTGATAGGCCACTTCTCCACGCTTTGAGAGGATCTGGTACGGACCAATGTAGCGGGGTGCTAGCTTGCCTTTGATTCCGAACCTTCTGACTCCTCTGATCGGTGACACTTTCAGATAGACAAAGTCTCCGACTTCAAAACTCAGCTCTCTTCTTCTTGTGTCTGCATAGCTTCGCTGCCTCGATTGCGCTATCTTCAGATTCTCTCGGACCATCTTGATGTTCTCTTCGGCTTCAAGCAGAATGTCTGGCCCAAACACCTGCTTTTCTCCAGGCTGATCCCATTGCAACGGAGTTCTGCAACTCCTTCCATAAAGCGCTTGAAATGGTGACATCTTCAAACTGGCCTGGTAACTGTTGTTATAAGAAAACTCTGCATAAGGCAATCGCTTGTCCCATCCGGACTGATCTTGCAGCGCACAGGCTCTCAACATGTCTTCGAGAATTTGATTGGTTCTTTCGGTCTGGCCATCTGTCTGCGGGTGATAAGCTGAACTGAAATTCAGATGTGTGCCCAAGGCTTCATGCAACTGCTGCCAGAAATGAGAGGTGAACTGCGTTCCTCTGTCTGACACTATCTTCTTTGGCACACCATGAAGACAAACGATCCGAGACATATACAGTTCTGCCAATACTGCACTGCTGTAGGTGGTCTTGACTGGTATGAAGTGGGCCGACTTGGTCAAACGGTCCACCACTACCCAAATGGAATCATAGCCGGCTCGAGTGCGAGGCAATCCGACTATGAAATCCATACCGATTTCATCCCATTTCCACTGAGGAATCTGCAACGGTTGCAACAATCCAGCAGGTCTCTGGTGCTCTGCCTTAATTCTTCGACAACTATCGCACATAGCCACATGCTCTGCGATTTCCTTCTTCATTCCATACCACCAGAATTTCTTCTTCAGATCCTGATACATCTTCTCACTGCCAGGGTGAATCGAATAGGCTGTCTCATGAGCTTCCTTGAGAATCAACTCCCGAATAGACTGGACATTGGGAACACACAAGCGGTCTTTGAACCATACCACGCCTTCAGCATCTTCTCGAAAATCTTTGCCTCTGCCATCTAGAATCAGTCGCCGAATCTCACTGATCTTCTCATCATTCCTCTGCGCTTCTTTGATTTCGCGCTCTAAGGTAGGTTCCAACTCGACCGTGACTCCTCGCGAATTGTTCAGAAATCCGAGACTCAACCTGTCGAACTCCTTGGCCAACTCATAAGGCATCGGACGAGCGACCATCAGATTGACTTGGCTCTTTCTGCTCAAAGCATCTGCCACTACGTTTGCTTTGCCTGGATGGTAATGAATCTCCAACTCATAGTCTTTGATCAACTCTAACCATCTTCGTTGCCTCATGTTCAATTCCGACTGAGTGAATATGTACTTCAGACTCTTGTGATCTGTGTAAACATCGCATTTCTGTCCATACAGATAGTGCCTCCATGTCTTCAGTGCATGAACCACTGCTGCCAACTCTAGGTCATGGATTGGGTAATTCTTCTCATGAACCTTCAGCTGTCGGGACGAGTAAGCCACAACTCTTCCCTCTTGCATCAACACGCATCCCAAACCTGTGTAACAAGCATCACAGTACACAGAGAAGGGCTTGTGCACATCAGGCAAGACTAGGACAGGCGCTGTTGTCAACTTCTCTTTCAGCGCTTCAAAGGCCTCTTGACATTTCTGGGTCCACTCGAACTCAACCTTGTTGCCTAGCAACGCTGTCATTGGTTTCGCAATCTTCGAAAACCCTTCAATGAATCGCCGATAATATCCGGCCATTCCAATGAAGCTCTTGATTCCTCGAGCATCTGTTGGCGCTTTCCAGTTCAGAATGTCTGCCACTTTCTTCGGATCCACAGCCAATCCTTCTTTGTTGATTATGTGACCCAAGAACAGGACTTCACTGATCCAGAACTCACACTTGCTCAACTTTGCATACAACTGGTGCTCTCGCAATCTCTGCAATACCATCCTCAAATGATCTGCATGCTCTTCTTCACTTTGAGAATAAACCAGAATGTCATCAATGAATACCACCACAAACTTATCAAGATAATCCATGAATACACTGTTCATCAGATTCATAAAGAAGGCTGGTGCATTGGTCAAACCAAAAGACATCACTGTGAACTCATATAACCCATACTTGGTAATGAATGCCGTCTTCGGAATGTCCGAAGGTCGGATCCTGAGCTGATGATAACCTGACCTCAGATCTATCTTGGAGAACACACTGGCTCCTCTCAACTGGTCAAACAGATCTTCTATTCTGGGCAAGGGATACTTGTTCTTGATCGTGACTTCATTCAAAGCTCGATAATCGATACACATCCTCTTGGTGCCATCTTTCTTCTCCACAAACAGGACAGGGGCGGCCCAAGGCGAGGTGCTTGGCCGGATGTAACCTTTCTCTGACAGCTCATCAATCTGCTTCTTAAGCTCAACCAACTCTGGTCCAGATATTCTGTAAGCTCTCTTAAAGATAGGGGCGGTTCCAGGAAGAAGCTCTATGGCAAACTCAACTTTCCGCTCTGGTGGCATACCCGGTAAATCCTTTGGAAACACATCCGGGAATTCGGACACAACCTTGATACTCTCAATTGGGTCTGCTTCACTGCTATCGACAGCCATCTGATAACAACTTCCTTTCTTTGGCTCAGGCGGGACTAACTCGGTCACCACTTCCTCTCCTAGTGGGGACACCAACTTGATTGTCCTTCTATCACAACTGATAACTGCCTGATACTTATCTAGCCAATTCATCCCTAGGATGACATCTATTCCCTGAGTACCCATTACTATAAGGTTAGCGGGAAACGCTATCCCCCTTATTTCCACACTTACATTCAAACATATGCTATCAGCTCGAATTCTACCACCGGCTGAGTCAATTTGAATGGGGGTTGACATGGTAGTAATTGGAAGATTATGTGCTTCTACCCATGATGCAGTAATGAAAGAATGCGTTGCTCCAGTATCAAATAACACTTCTGCAATATGGGAGTCGACTGGGAACATACCTACTGTCATGCCGGGAGTCTCCTGAACTGCTTCAGCCTCCAAGTGATTCAATCTTCCATGATTATAGCGCTGCTGAGGGTGGTTGCCTGCTCCAGGCTGGGACACATTCTGCTTTGCTGGGGCATTGGGGCCTGACTGCTGCTGGGCTGCCTCATCTTGCTGACCGGCTTGCTCCTGCTGAGCACGCCTTCCTCCTCTGCGCCTGTTCTCTGACATCTGCAGAACGCAACCACACATCAGAACTGATCTGGCAAATCTTGCAGCATAAGAAAAGAGTATAGAATTCTCCAACAGCACTGAACAGATGAGCATCTTCACTGATCTCCAACACAGACCACACAGCTTCTCAGATAAAGAGGAAAGTAGAATAAAGGTTTTCCCAACTATATAACTAACTCCATTAACATAATATGTAAGCCAAAATGCAGGGGATACCCACACTCTGGTGACAATCATTACAAAGATCCAAACCAAACATAGTTCATCATGACAAACATAAATGCACAGGATATAGCAAACTACCCTGTCTAACTAAGACTAACTAAAACCAAGACTAACGCTAAGACTGAAGCTTCTATGTATATATATATATTTCGTATTAATTACAAGATCCAACTCTAACGATCTATGGTTCTAGATTTATCTTGGTCTTGCAGTCGGGATTGCCATAAGACTGGAGTCCACGCCGAGGCGAGCGGTACGGGTGCTGAGTCCCGACGGGAGCGGGGGAACCATCATCCAGGTGACGACGTTCCGCGCGCTCAGCCCGCAGCAGGGCGATCTCAGCACGAGCCCTACTCAGCTCGTCTAATGCATGGTCCAGCTCCGTGTTTAGCACGGCGGCTAGGTTGACTGTGCTGCTCAACCTAGGATTGTCCTCACCAGCAGGTGAAACAATCACGCCTCCTGTGCTGCCAGATGGACGGCGAGGGTAATACCTCAGGTCGAGGCCGTCAGCTACCCCACCGAGAACCGAGCAGTAGTGCGAAAGCGCACGCCGTGCAGCATCCTGCATGGCTGCCTCAGCTGAGTCCCGCTCGGAGATAGAATAGTGCTCTGAGCAAGCCTCCGCGCCCTGGAGACTGTTCTCCGGACGGCGCACCAAACAGGTCGCCTCCCAGCGGTTCGGGTAGACCCCGCGACTATGCTGGTAGACCACACAGCGATACTCGATGGACCAAGTACGCCGGTCAAGTGCCCGACGTAGCAGGGTGTCGAGCGCGTCGTGGAAGTGACACCCGCGAGCAGCGTCGCGAGTGATGGGTCGAGCAACCCATCCTTCCGGCTCATGGTCAGCAGAGAAGTCGATGTCGTGGCTCGAGCTGTCGTCGCCACCTCCGTCGTCTGGATCTCCTCCAACAGCTACTCCAGAAGCTGGGACGCCCAGTGGTGGTGCAGGGGGCGCCTCCAGGGGAAGCACAGGAGAGCAGCTCCTCACAGACTCTATCTCCTGCTGGAGCGAGAAAGAAGAGCCCTGCTGCTCCTGTCGTCGACGTTCCTGCTCCTCATGCAGGCGGTGGTGCAGTCTCTCCAAGTGGCTGGACTGTCCGGCCACGGGACGGCGAAGCGGACGCTCAGCAAGGCGGGAGGGTAAGAAGGGGATGACGGACTTTCGTGCAGTGTGTCTAAGTCGAGCCATCTACAAAAGACATCGCAAGCAAAAGGGTGAGAACAGAATTAATATGACCAGCAAGTAATGAATCATAAATAAATGAAGGATTAGAATAAAACACAATTTTCAGCAAGGTATAATATATAGTAGAATATAGGTTTGGTCAGTAGGACCAACTTTTGAAGGGATACCAAAGTCAAGGCAAGGACAGAGGTCTATAATCCTTAGAACGACCATTCTACTCTAGGTTAGCGGTCCTACAGTCAGCACGGCTTTGATACCACTTATGTCACACCCGGTTTTAGAAGGTAAACCGAATGCGAACCATGTACGTGCCAGGATCAGTTATTCACGTACACAGCAGTTACATAACATGGACATCATCACACAGTGCTCAAATAGTATTAAAAGGGGAAATAATAGTCGATTACATCATACGTCTGAGACGTCCATATAGTCCTTACAATAAATCAAAGTGCGAAAACGAAACGTAGATAACCGCGGCCTTCACAGGCAGCCGACTGGGGGTTGCCGCTAACCCACGCCTAGAACTCGTCATAGTCTTGAAACTCCTGGAAGTCTCCTTCCACAGCTTCATCTTCTCCTGAGCAGTGGTTGCAATGCTGACAACCTGGGGGGGGGGATTTGGTGTGTAGAGCAAGGGTGAGTACACATCAACATACTCAGCAAGCATCCTGTTTGGCTGTAGTGGACTAGCTTTATGTAGGGATAAGTCAAGCAGTTGCTTTTAGTTGGTCAGGTTATTACTTACTAGTAGAAAGCCAGGTTTTAACATTAACCCAAGTTATTAGCCCAATGTATCCTTTCCAAACGGAAAGAATACCACTTACCAATACCATAATCATAACCAGAATCATTAATCTCATTGCCACCTGTACCAAAGTATCTCTGATCAAGCATCACTAATCTCTGGAGCTCCCTTGGCCGCTCATAACCGCGAGCACGGCTGATATATCAGTTTCATAACACTCTGCAGAGGTTGCGCACTTTACCCACAAGCCGTGATTCCCTCTCTAGCCCGGGCTTGCAAGACCCTTATTCACTCCCAAGGTGAATGGCCAGGGATTCACTACGAAGCCTTTACAAAGATTCCCCGAGGCTGTAGCCACCCGTTAGGTTTCCTAAATGTACCGCACTCCTCCCCAAGGGACAAATCAACCTTGGCAGAGCGAGCCGCATACACCGAGCCCCATTGACGGCACAACGGCTAAGCGAACTACACCCCGGTTCCTCTAATTATTCAGCTAAGGGCGTCCCATTCCACCCTCATGGTTGCACTGTTTTCCCGGGTGGTCATCCATTGAACAGGTCCTTACGGAGAGGCACTCGAGAAACCGCTCGAGTCCCCTTAAATGCCACAAGTATGATCATAAATAAGAAGGGGAAAACAGCGTATCATAGATAATCACATCATGTTCATTGATTAGAGTTGAGCAATAGCATCAAACTAAGCAGTAATAATCCGACCCAAATAGGTAAACAAGGACATGGATAACAAAAGCTAGTCAATCCTTAGGTATAAATGTAATGCGGGAGGTGAATTAAAGAATGAATAGGACAGAGATAGGTCAAAGGACACTTGCCTCCACCAACCGACTGCTGCTCAGGGGCTTCTCCTGCGAATTCCTCGGGCTCTTCGACCGGATCGTTCTCTATGCGAGCGCAAACATACATACATCCACATATTTAATACAAAAGAACAGTACACCATACAAGGGAACAAGTAAAGCGAATATGCATCAAGTATGACATTCCATATCGCATTTGTTATGGTTAGAAAGAAACGGGAAAGGTCTCGCAGGGGGGGGGGTTAAATCTTATGCACTAATGATTAATTACAATTGGTTCTTAACAAAAGAATTCTGTTATATGCACTAATGGAAACCTAGTTATTTTAGTTGATCAACATTGAATGAAATAAACAATAATTACGTGCAACAACTAGCGTAACGGAATTTTAAATTGAACTTTCTATTACAATAACATGAATAATGATTAGCCTACCTAAAATAAAATAACTATGATTACAGAAAGTAAATAAAATAAAATAAATAAAAAAAACAGAGGGGGGGCGGTTGAACCGGCCCTAGGGCGGTTGAACCGGCCCTGGGCAGGGCGGCCGAGCTGGGGGCGGGCGCGGGCGCGGGCGGCCGAGCTGGGCGGCCGGGCGGTCGAACCGGCGGCCAGGGCGGCTGAGCCGGCCAAGCGGCCAGGGGGGCGCGCGGCCAGGCGCGGCACGCGGCCAGGCGCGGCTGGGGCGGCCAGCGGCCGGCTGGGCGGCCAGGCCAGCGGCCGGCTGGGCGGCGCGCGGCCAACGGCGGCCAGGGGGGCGGCCGGGGTTGGCTGGGGGGGGGGCGGGCCGAGGGCCAGGCGGCCAAGGGCGGCCAAGGGGAGAGGAGAGGGGAGGGAGGGAGGAGAGGGAGGAGAGAGGAGGGGGGGCTCACCGGCGTTGGGCGGCCGACGGCGAGGGCGGCGGCCGAGCAGGGGGCGGCGGCGGCTTAGGGCAGGGGTAGGGGCGGCGGCTTAGGGAGAGAGAGAGAAAATGAGAGGGAGAGAGGGGATTGGGGGGAAAAAAGGAGGTGGGGGCGGCTGGGCCTTTTTGGGCCCAAAGGGGGGCGCGGGGGGGGGGGGGGCGGCTGGGCCGGCCGGGGTCGGCCCACGGCGCGGAAGGGAGAGAAAGAGAGGAGAGAGAGAAAGAAAAAGAAAAAGAAAGAAAAGGTTCTCCTTATTTTTCGAAATCCGATCTTTCTACATGAATGCATTTGCACTTTCAAAGCAAATCAAAAAAAATGCATGGTTCGGCATGGTGCATCAAACAACATAAAGCAGTTTTATGGTTTTCTTACACGGGAGTTCCAAACCGAATCCCGCTAAAACTTTGGAAAAGGTCAAGGTTTAGCGAAGGGAAAAAGAAAAAGAAAAGGTAACGCCCGAATTTTGGCGAGTAAAGAAAAGAAAAAAATTCAACTGCAAAATTCGGGGCGTTACAAAACACATAGCCATTCGGTATCATTTTCTTAGGGATCACCAACAAAAGGGGGATATCGAGATTTCATACATTAACACTAAAGATCAATTAGCCGATATCTTTACCAAGCCACTTGATGAACAAACCTTTACCAAACATAGGCATGAGCTCAATATCCTTGATTCTAGGAATTTCTTTTGCTAAGTTTGCACACATAGCACACAAGTATATCTTTGATCAAGTCTCTTTTATATATGCTATGACTAATGTGTTTTTCAAGTGTATTTCAAACCAAGTCATAGGTATATTGAAAGGGAATTGGAGTCTTCGGCGAAGACAAAGGCTTCCACTCCACTCTACCACTCATCCTTCGCCGTCGCTCCGCATCACTCTCCGACTTTGGTATAATCTTCACTCATTTATTTATGACCAAAAGGGGAGAAAGTACTACTAGGGCCTATATTTCATTCCAAGTATCCGTTTTTGGCGATTCATGCCAAAGGGGGAGAAAGTATTGGCCCAAAGCAAAAGGACCGCACCACCACCCTAATTTTAATTTTTAAAATTAATGATTTTCAATTGGTAAATTTCAAATTGGCATCTCTTTGTGTTCTAAAGGGGGAGCAAGTAGTATTTTCAAAACTTGATATCTTAAAACCCTCTTGAACACTAAGAGGAGAATTTATTTGAGGGGGAGTTTTGTTTAGTCAAAGAAAAGCATTTGAAACAAAGGGAGAAAATTTCAAATCTTATTCATTTACCTTTGACTATCTTTCAAAAGGACTTTGAAAAGAATTTACAAAAGAATTTGCAAAACAAAACATGTGGTGCAAGCGTGGTCCAAAATGTTAATTATAAAGAAACAATCCATGCATATCTTGTAAGTATTTATATTGGATCAATTCCAAACAACCTTTGCACCTACATTATGTAAACTAGTTCAATTATGCACTTTTACATTTGCTTTGGTTTGTGTTGGCATCAATCACCAAAAAGGGGGAGATTGAAAGGGAATTAGGCTTACACCTAGTTCCTAAATAATTTTGGTGGTTGAAATGCCCAACACAAATAAATGGACTAACTAGTTTGCTCTAGTGTATAAGTTATACAGCTGCAAAAGGTTCACACTTAGCCAATAAAAAGACCAAGTATTGGGTTCAAACAAAGGAGCAAGGGACAACCGAAGGCACCTCTGGTCTGGCGCACCGGACTGTCCGGTGTGCCACCGGACATGTCCGGTGCACCAGAGGACTCAAACTTCGAACTCGTCACCTTCGGGAATTTCCAGGGACGACTCAGCTATAATTCACCGGACTGTCCGGTGTACACCGGACATGTCCGGTGCTCCAAGGAAGAGCGGCCTCCGGAACTCGCCAGCCTCAGGAATTCACTTTGGCCACTCCGCTATAATTCACCGGACTGTCCGGTGTACACCGGACTGTCCGGTGTAACAGCGGGCCAACGGCTATTTCGGCGCCAACGGCTACCTGCGACGCATTAAATGCGCGTGCTGCGTGCGCAGAGGTCAGGCACGCCCATACTGGCGCACCGGACACTCTACAGTACATGTCCGGTGCGCCACCGGACATCTTGGCGGGCCCAGAAGACAGAGCTCCAACGGTCGACCCCAACGGCTTTTGGTGACGTGGCTGTCGCACCGGACATGTCCGGTGTGCACCGGACTGTCCGGTGCACCATCGAACAGATAGCTCCACCAAACGGCTAGTTTGGTGGTTGGGGCTATAAATACCCCAACCACCCACCATTCATTGCATCCAAGTTTTCCACTTCTCAACTACTTACAAGAGCTCTAGCATTCAATTCTAGACACACTCAAGAGATCAAATCCTCTCCCAAATTCCACACAAAGCCTTAGTGACTAGAGAGAGAGATTTGCTTGTGTTCTTTTGAGCTCTTGCGCTTGGATTGCTTTCTTCTTTCTTGATTCTTTCATTGCGATCAAACTCACTTGTAATTGAGGCAAGAGACACCAAACTTGTGGTGGTCCTTGTGGGAACTTTGTGTTCCAAGTGATTGAGAAGAGAAAGCTCACTCGGTCCGAGGGACCGTTTGAGAGAGGGTAAGGGTTGAAAGAGACCCGGCCTTTGTGGCCTCCTCAACGGGGAGTAGGTTTGAGAGAACCGAACCTCGGTAAAACAAATCCGCGTGTCTCACTTCGTTATTCGCTTGCGATTTGTTTTGCACCCTCTCTCGCAGACTCTATTATATTTCTAACGCTAACCCGGCTTGTAGTTGTGATTATTTTTGAGAATTTCAGTTTCGCCCTATTCACCCCCCCTCTAGGCGACTTTCAGCATGTCTATGGGATCGAGTAATAACCCCTTGTGAAGGACTCCCGATGATTTGGTTTTGAGGATGAGCTGAAGTAGTGATGAATTTCTCCTGTTAACTACTTGGGAAGAAGATCCTGGAGCGTCAACATCTTCGGCTTGTACCCTTGCTTGTTCATGAGAGACAAATGTATCTTCATTTGCATGCCTCTCATCTTTTTCATCATCTTGTGGTACATTTGATGAAGAAGGTCTGTCAATGTTTTGCACCTCTTCTTCATCTTCTTTTGGTTTGATAGCTCCAATTGGCATGTTCTTCATTGCTTCCCTAAGTGGCTCATCACCTACATCATCAAAATTCTCAAGTGCTCCTTGGGAGCCATTAGTCTCATCAAATTCCACATCATATGTTTCTTCTACCATGCCAGTGGCATGATTGAATACTCAATATGCTTTGGACTTTAATGAATAACCTAAAAGAAAACCAATATCACAACGTCTTTGAAACTTCCCTAGGTGATGGCGTTTCTTGAAGATGTAGCATTTGCATCCAAACACCCGAAAGAAGGAGACGTCTGGCTTTTTCCCATTTAGCAGTTCATAGGGAGTCTTCGCAAGTAGCCGGTGAGGAAATAGCCTGTTTGATGCATAACATGCAGTGTTGACAGCTTCGGCCCAAAACCTCTCCGGTGTGTTATACTCATCAATCATTGTTCTTGCAAGAGTGATCAAGGTCCTGTTTTTCCTTTCAACAACTCCATTTTGTTGAGGTGTATATGTTGCAGATACTTCATGCTTGATCCCAATTTCATCACAGTACTCATGAATGTTAGTGTTGTCAAATTCTTTGCCATTATCACTTCTAATCTTCTTGATCTTGCAATCAAATTCATTTTGTGCTTTCTTGGCAAACTTCTTGAATATAGATGCAACTTCAGATTTGTCATGGAGAAAGAACACCCAAGTGTATCTTGAGAAGTCATCAACAATCACTAGACAGTAGAGGTTGCCACCGGCACTTACATAATTTGTAGGTCCAAATAAATCCATATGAAGTAGTTCCAGTGGCCTTGATGTTGACATGAAAGCTTTAGTAGGATGTGTATTAGCAACTTGCTTTCCAGCTTGACATGCACTACATGGCTTGTCTTTTTCAAACACCACATCCTTTAATCCTCTAACCATGTCTTTCTTTAATACCTTCTTGAGTGTGCTCATCCCAGCATGTGCAAGCCTCCTATGCCAAAGCCATCCAAGTGAAGCTTTGGTGAAGAGGCAAGTTCTTAAGTCTGCATCTTCTGAAGTGAAATCCACTAAGTAGAGGTTGTTGTATCTAAATCCCTTGAACACCATTGATTTATCATCCATTTTTGTTACAATAACCTCTGTTTGAGTGAATAAGCATTGAAGTCCAAGATCACAGAGTTGACCCACTGATAATAAATTGAAGCTCAAAGGTGCAACTAAGAGAACATTTGATATTGATAAGTCATTTGAAATTGCCACCTTGCCAAGTCCTTGCACTTTTCCTTTTGAATTGTCTCCAAATGTGATTTTATCTTGTCCATCAACATTCTCATCAAGTGAGGTGAACATCCGTGGGTTGCCTGTCATATGTTGTGTGCATCCACAGTCAATAACCTAATGGCTCCCACCGGTCTTGTAGTTCACCTACATCCACAGACAATTCAAGCTTGAGTTTTGAGGGCCCTATACCGCATAGGACCAGTGACTCTCTCAATCAAAGACTTTGCAACCCAGATTTGTCTAGGTCTACTCTTGTTTGGTGGACCTAGGAATGTAACTTTGACCTTTCCATTTGCAACCTTTCTTAGAACATAATGAGCATTGAAAGCAAATGGTCTTGAGTGCTTAGGCAAGGGAGTTGGTGGTTTGGCTTTGCAGTTGTGGGCAAAATGACCTTCATTTCTACACTCAAAGCATTTGATAGGCTTGTGAGTCTGCTTTGGCTTGTATTGAGTGGTAGCTTTCTTTTGCACAAAAGCATTATATCCAATACCACTCTTGTTGTTTTTCATGACAGTGTTCATAAGCAGCTCATTTTGAAGGTATTGACCCTTGTTGAACTTTTGCACACTTGTTGCAAGATGTTCATTTTCACTTTTTAATTTCTTGACCTCATTTTTAAGCCTTTGATTATCCACTGTCAACTCATTGTTGAAATCATTCTTCTCAATAGCAACCTTTCCTCTAGTAGTTGCATCAGTCAAGTATTTCTTCAATTTTTGGTTGTCTAAAGTCAGGACTTCAACTTTTTTAGTCAATTCAACATGTAGAGTAGTTTGCTCTCCTTGACTCAAATCATCACATGAGGTTGCTACATCAATCTTAACAACAGGGTTAATAGCCTCATGTGTTTTGCAAGATAAAAGTTCATTTTCAACAAGAAGATTGTCATGATCAAATTTAATTTGAGTATAGTCTTCCTTGATTTTTACTAGTCTACTTTGCAACTCCCTATTAGCTTCATTTAGCTTGTCACATTTATCCTTAGCATCTTTTAGGGAGTTTGTGAGCTCATTTACAGATGATGACATAGTTTTATTTTTCTTCTTTCATTTCATCACTAGCTTTCATAACTATGTCATATTTGGCATTTAAAGATTCATTTTCATTTTTCAACCTATCACATTTAGCCTTTGACTTTCTAATGATTTGAGTATATTCTTTAAGCAAGTCAGCTAGCTCATCATATGAAGGTGAAGCAAATTCCTCATCACTATCACTATCACTATCATCAGTAATATTAATATCATTTTGTACCTTCCGTTCACCCCTAGCCATGAGGCATAGGTGAGAAGTCGATGATGGCGATGGTGGTGGTGAAGAGAAGTCCTCGGCGATGGCGGCAACTTTTTCATCATTCTCTTCTTCACTTGAAGAAGATCCACTTGATGACTCAATGTCAGTGAGCCAGTCACCAACAATGTATGCATTTCCATTCTTCTTCTTGTGGAACCTCTTTTGCTTCCCATCTTTCCTCTTGAAAAATTTCTTTTCCTTCTTTTCATCGTCGCTGTCATCTTCTTTCTTGCCCTTGAACTTGTTCTTCTTGGGCTTGGTACATTGATGAGCAAGATGACCAAGCTCTCCACAGTTATAGCAATCCATCTCAGAGATGGGCTTTCTTTTGCTGGAAAAGAATTTCTTCTTTCTTGAATCAAATTTGATGCCTTCTCTGTTGAGCTTCTTTAACATCTTGGTGGTCTTCCTCACCATCAAGGCAATGTTAGCATCAAGGTCATCATCACTTGAGGATTCTTCCTCAATTTGTACTTTGGATTTTCCTTTTCTTTCTTGATTTGCTTTGAGAGCCAAATCCTTTCTCTTGGAAGATGACTCATCTTTGACATTGATGTGCATGTACATCTCATGAGCATTGATCTTTCCCAATATCTGTGTAGGTGTGGTAACTGAAAGATCCATTTGATGTAGCACAATGACAATGTGTCCATATTTGTCTATTAGGAGGACACTGAGAATCTTCCTCACAACATCCGGTTGTGAGATTTGAGTAAGCCCCAATCCATTTACTTCCTCTACAAGAATATTGAGACGTGAGTACATAGCATTGGCATTTTCATTAGCAAGCATTTCAAAAGAATTCAACTTTCTCATGGCAATGTGATATCTCTCCTCACGCTCACTTCTAGTTCCTTCATGTAGAGCACAAATATCCATCCACAAATCATGAGCATTTTTATGATTTCTTACTCTATTGAACACATCTTTGCAAAGGCCTCTAAAAAGGGTGTTTTTGGCCTTGGCATTCCATTTTTCATAATTAAACTCATCACCTACAAGATTTGTGTGATCTCTAGGTTCGGGGAATCCTTGCGTGGTGGCTTTATAGACACCAATGTCTATAGCCTCTAAATATGCTTCCATACGAATTTTCCAATAAGGAAAATCGTCACCATCAAAGACGGGAGGAGGTCCATCCCCACCGGACATCGTAACTCTTAGCGGTTAAGCTAATCTAAGAGCAACAAGGCTTTGATACCAATTGAAAGGATCACGATGCCCAAGAGGGGGGTGAATTGGGCTTTTCTAAAAATCCACACTAATTAAAAAACTAAGCAAGAGCTAAGCAAGGGCCCAACTTCACCCCAACAACTAGCACTAAGATAATAATACTAGAAATACAATAATGCTAAGACAATACTTCAAATACTTGCTAAACAAATACACAATGTGAAGTGCTTGAATTAAGTGTGGAATGTAAACCAAGGTTTAGAAAACTCCTCTAATTTTTCCCGAGGTATCGAAGAGTCGGCATTCTCCACTAGTCCTCGTTGGAGCACCCACGCAAGGGTATCGCTCCCCCTTGGTCCTCGCAAGAACCAAGTGCTCACTACGAGATGATCCTTTGCCACTCCGGCGCGGTGGATCCCTCGAGACCGCTTACAAACTTGAGTCGGGTCACCAACAAGATCTTCACGGTGATCACCGAGCTCCCAATGCCACCAAGCCGTCTAGGTGATGCCGATCACCAAGAGTAACAAGCCACAGACTTTCGCTTGACCAAGAGAAGCCTAATGCAAGTGGTGTGTGCTCTAGGTGGCTCTCACTAGCGCTAATGAGGAACAAACGCGGATTAAGATTCTCTAATCTCCTCACTAGGCTTTTGGTGCTTGCAATGCTCTAGCAATGTGCTGGAATAAATGTGGGGTGCAAGACATTGAATATGGTGGGTGGAGGGGGTATAAATAGCCCTCACCCACCAACTAGCCGTTACCAGCAACTTTCTGCGCATTGGCGCACCGGACAGTCCGGTGCGCCACCGGTGCGCCAACGGTGCGCCACCGGTGCGCCAACGGTCGTTTCCAACGGCTAGTTCTGACAGATAGCCGTTGGACTCATGGCACACCGGACAGTGAACAGTTACTGTCCGGTGCACACCGGATAGTCCGGTGCGCTGTCCGGTGCGCCACTATAATTCAACTTTGAAACCTGCGCTCTCGGGTTTCTGTGTGGGGAGGACTCTCCCCTGGGCCAGCCTGGCCCCACCTGGCAGAGGGTGCACCGGACAGTCCGGTGCACACTGGACAGTCCGGTGCCCCAGGGCCAGAAACCCTATCTCTTGTTTTTCAGCTGATTTTCAAATTGGTTTTCGTTCTAACTTGTGAGTGAGTTCTAGAGTGACACCTAGCACTGTATGTGAGTGTGATTGTGCACCAACACTACACTAGAACTCTCTTGGTCAAACTACTCATCGACAACCCCTCTTTATAGTACGGCTAAAAGAGAATAAAAGACCTAACTAAATCATGAGTGTCCACATCTCCTTGACACTCGGACTCCGTAGTCCTTCACCTTTTGTTTCGTCGCTTTAGCCGTCGCTTCGAGTTCTTATCTCCGGGATTGTTTTCACGGTTGTAGTACTTCTACCTGTAATGCGACCTAACTTACCATTTGTCTCTACAAAACACACGTTAGTCACATGTAACATTACGTTGTCATTAATCACTAAAACCAACCAGGGGCCTAGATGCTTTCAGCTATTTCATCCGAGCACTCTATTTCTAATGTGTTTTTAGTTGAGTCGCTTGGATATAACTTGTTGTTTGTGAGTCAACTCTGTAATATGGGATATAACTGTTTATTCATAAATGTAGATGTGTCTGTCTTTAGGAGAAGTGATGGTTCATTAGCTTTTAAGGGTGTACTAGACGGCAAACTTTATTTAGTTGATTTTGCAAAAGAGGAGGCCGGTCTAGATGCATGCTTAATTGCTAAGACTAGCATGGGCTGGCTGTGGCATCGCCGCTTAGCACATGTGGGGATGAAGAACCTTCACAAGCTTCTAAAGGGAGAACACGTGATAGGTCTAACTAATGTTACTTTCAAAAAAGATAGACCTTGTGCAGCTTGTCAAGCAGGTAAACAGGTGGGAAGTTCTCATCATACCAAAAATGTGATGACCACATCAAGACCGTTGGAGATGCTTCATATGGACCTCTTCGGACCCGTCGCCTATCTAAGTATAGGAGGAAGTAAGTATGGTCTTGTTATAGTTGATGATTTTTCCCGCTTCACTTGGGTATTCTTTTTGCAGGATAAATCTGAAACCCAAGGGACCCTCAAGCGCTTTCTAAGGAGAGCTCAAAATGAGTTTGAGCTCAAGGTGAAGAAGATAAGGAGCGACAACGGGTCCGAGTTCAAGAACCTTCAGGTGGAGGAGTACCTTGAGGAGGAAGGGATCAAGCACGAGTTCTCCGCTCCCTACACACCACAGCAAAATGGTGTGGTAGAGAGGAAGAACATGACACTCATAGACATGGCGAGGACGATGCTTGGAGAGTTCAAGACCCCCGAGCGGTTTTGGTCGGAAGCCGTGAACACGGCTTGCCATGCCATCAACCGGGTCTACCTTCACCGCCTCCTCAAGAAGACTTCATATGAGCTTCTAACCGGTAACAAACCCAATGTGTCTTACTTTCGTGTATTTGGGAGCAAATGTTACATTCTAGTGAAGAAAGGTAGAAATTCTAAGTTTGCTCCCAAAGCTGTAGAAGGGTTTTTGTTAGGTTATGACTCAAATAAAAAGGCGTATAGGGTCTTCAACAAATCATCGGGTTTGGTTGAAGTCTCTAGCGACATTGTATTTGATGAGACTAATGGCTCTCCAAGAGAGCAAGTTGTTGATCTTGATGATGTAGATGAAGGAGACGTTCCAACGGCCGCAATACGCACCATGGCGATTGGCGATGTGCGACCACAGGAACTCGAGGAGCAAGATCAACCCTCTTCCTCAACAATGGTGAATCCCCCAACTCAAGTTGATGAACAGGTTCATCAAGAGGAGGCGTGTGATCAAGGGGGAGCACAAGATGATCATGTGATGGAGGAA
Organism: Zea luxurians; assembly: GCA_029449295.1. Taxonomy (NCBI): domain Eukaryota; kingdom Viridiplantae; phylum Streptophyta; class Magnoliopsida; order Poales; family Poaceae; genus Zea; species Zea luxurians. The sequence goes on from JAOPSE010000039.1 coordinate 18,165,972, forward strand.
GAAGCACAACCGGCACCTTCAACCCAAGTTCGAGCAACGATTCAAAGGGATCATCCCGTCGACCAAATTTTGGGTGACATTAGCAAGGGAGTAACTACTCATTCTAGATTAGTTAATTTTTGTGAGCATTACTCCTTTGTTTCTTCTATTGAGCCTTTCAGGGTAGAAGAGGCCTTGCTAGATCCGGACTGGGTGCTGGCCATGCAGGAGGAGCTCAATAATTTCAAGAGAAATGAAGTTTGGACACTGGTGCCTCATCCCAAGCAAAATGTTGTGGGAACCAAGTGGGTGTTCTGCAACAAACAAGACGAGCACGGGGTGGTGACAAGGAACAAGGCTCGACTTGTGGCAAAAGGTTATGCCCAAGTCGCAGGTTTGGACTTTGAGGAGACTTTTGCTCCTGTGGCTAGGCTAGAGTCTATTCGTATTTTGCTAGCATATGCCGCTCACCATTCTTTCAGGTTGTTCCAAATGGATGTAAAGAGCGCTTTCCTCAACGGGTCAATCAAGGAGGAGGTGTACGTGGAGCAACCCCCTGGCTTCGAGGATGAACGGTACCCCGACCACGTATGTAAGCTCTCTAAGGCGCTCTATGGACTTAAGCAAGCCCCAAGAGCATGGTATGAATGCCTTAGAGACTTTTTAATTGCTAATGCTTTCAAGGTTGGGAAAGTCGATCCAACTCTTTTCACTAAGACTTGCGATGGTGATCTTTTTGTGTGCCAAATTTATGTCGATGACATAATATTTGGTTCTACTAACCAAAAGTCTTGTGAAGAGTTTAGCAGGGTGATGACTCAGAAGTTCGAGATGTCGATGATGAGTGAGTTGAACTACTTCCTTGGGTTCCAAGTGAAGTAACTCAAGGACGACACCTTCATCTCCCAAATGAAGTACACGCAAGACTTGCTAAAGCGGTTTGGGATGAAGGACGCCAAGCCCGCAAAGACTCCGATGGGAACCGACGGACACACCGACCTCACAAAGGAGGTAAGTCCGTTGATCAAAAGGCATACCAGTCTATGATAGGGTCTTTACTTTATTTATGTGCTAGTAGGCTGGATATTATGCTTAGTGTATGCATGTGTGCTAGATTTCAATCTGATCCAAGGGAGTGTCACTTAGTGGCCGTGAAGCGAATTCTTAGATATTTAGTCGCTACGCCTTGCTTCGGGATCTGGTATCCAAAGGGGTCTACCTTTGATTTGATTGGATATTCAGATTCCGACTATGCTGGATGTAAGGTCGATAGGAAGAGTACATCAGGGACGTGCCAATTCTTAGGAAGGTCCCTGGTGTCATGGAATTCTAAGAAACAAACTTCTGTTGCCCTATCCACTGCTGAGGCCGAGTATGTTGCCGCAGGACAGTGTTGCGCGCAACTACTCTGGATGAGGCAAACCCTCCGGGACTTTGGCTACAATCTGAGTAAAGTCCCACTCCTATGTGACAATGAGAGTGCTATCCGAATAGCGGAAAATCCTGTTGAGCACAGCCGCACAAAGCACATTGACATTCGGCATCACTTTTTGAGAGACCACCAGCAAAAGGGAGATATCGAAGTGTTTTATGTTAACACCGAGAACCAGCTAACCGATATCTTTACCAAGCCTTTAGATGAGAAGACCTTCTGCAGGTTGCGTAGTGAGCTAAATGTCTTAGATTCACGGAAATTGGATTGATTTGTCGCATACATGTGTATTATGCTTTGATAATGTTCCTTATGCAGTTTGTTGTTTACTTATGGTGCTCAAGTTGTTCAAACACTCCCTGGACCTCACAAGTCCTTTTGCAAGTGATGCACATATTTAGGGGGAGATGTGCTACAACTTGACCCTTTGAGACTAACCGTGCGCTTGAGTTTGCTTGATTTAGTCTCAAAGGCGGTTTGAAAGGGAAAGGGTGGACTTGGACCATGAAAGACTTCCACTGCACTCCGATGAGAGTGTAACTTATTCCAAGTTCATCTCATGTACTCTTATTGCCTTTGTACTCTTATTTGAAGATTTTAGTGAGGCAATGGGGTTAAAGGGCCAAGATTGATCCCGTTTTGGTGCTTGATGCCAAAGGGGGAGAAAATAAGGCCAAAGCAATAAATGGATCAGCTACCACTTGAGAAATTTTGAAAATAGTAGAATAGAGCTTTTGGTTTGTTAAAACTCTCTTGTTGTCTCTTTTGTCAAAAGTTGGCCTCTTGTGGGGAGAATAGTCGATTATGGGAAAAGGGGGAGTTTTTGAAATCTTTGATCAATCTCCCTTGGAACAACTCTCTTTACATCTCTACAATTGTGTTTGAATTAGAGATAAGAGATTGAGGTTGATTTGCAAAAACAAAACCAAGTGGTGGCAAAGAGTGATCCATATATGCCAAATTTGAATCAAAACAATTTTGAGTTCTCATTTGTATTGATGTTGCACCTCTTTTAGTTGCTTTTTGTTGTGTTGGCATAAATCACCAAAAAGGGGGAGATTGAAAGGGAAATGTGCCCTTGGGCCATTTCTAAGTATTTTGGTGATTAAGTGCCAACACAAGTACTTAAGTATTAAAGTATGCCAAGTGTTGGACAAAGTGCAAATCAAGTCTAAAGTTATGTTTCTAGACTTAGTACATTGTTTTGAGAACTAATATATTGTGTCTAAGTGCTGAAAACAGGAGAAATCAAATTGGAAAAGAGATGGCTTTGTTCAGCCAAAGTCTGCTCAGTCTGGGTGCACCGGACAGTGTCCGGTGCGCCAGGCTGGCTCTGGCGAACTTGCTGCTCTCGGGACTTCGACGGCGGTGTACGGCTATAAATCACCGGACTGTCCGGTGGTGCACCGGACTGTCCGGTGGTGCACCGGACTGTCCGGTGAGCCATTCACAGGCGAACTCGTCGCTCTCGGCAGATGATTAACGGCGTACGGCTATAATGCACCGGACTGTCCGGTGAGCCAACGGTCAGCCGGGCCAACTGTCGGCCGAGGATTCCGCGCGTGACGCGTGGCCGAGCCAACGGTCACAAGGGGGCACCGGACTGTCCGGTGTGCACTGGACAGTGTCCGGTGCGCCAATGGCTCTGCATCTGCAACGGTCAGCTTCGCCAAATAAGGAAAGAAATCCGCACCGGACAGTGTCCGGTGGTGCACCGGACAGTGTCCGGTGGTGCACCGGACTGTCCGGTGCGCCAGGCGACTGAAGGCAAGAATTGCCTTCCTGGAATGCTCTCAACGGCTCCTAGCTGCCTTGGGGCTATAAAAGGGACCCCTAGGCGCATGGAGGAGCATACCAAGCAATTCTCTAAGCATTCCTAAGCACCAAGACTTCGATTCCGCGCATTTGATTCTTTGTGAGAGCAACTAGAGCTCTATTTGAGTTGTAAACTCATCGGGTTGTGTTGTGAGATCTTGTTGCGACTTGTGTGCGTGTTGTCGCTTTAATTTTGTGTCTTGTGTGCATTGCTCATCCCTCCCTTGCTCCGTGCTTCTTTGTGAACATCAAAGTGTAAGGGCGAGAGACTCCAAGTTGTGGAGATTCCTCGCAAGCGGGATATAGTAAAGCAAAGCAAAACACCGTGGTATTCAAGTGGGTCTTTGGACCGCTTGAGAGGGGTTGATTGCAACCCTCGTCCGTTGGGACACCACAACGTGGAGTAGGCAAGCGTTGGACTTGGCCGAACCACGGGATAAACCACTGTGCCATCTCTGTGTTGATATCTTTGTGGTTATTGTGTTTTGCTAAGACTCCTCTCTAGTCACTTGGCCTTATTGTGCTAACGCTTAATTAAGTTTTTGTGTCTTTAAGTTTTCAAGTTTTACAGGATCACCTATTCACCCCCCTCTAGGTGCTCTCAGGATCTCGACGCGAGACGCAGGTGCAAGGGCGCCGTCATTTCCTGGCATGCTGAAGTGATTTTCTCCGTCGTGATCTTCCTGATCGATGTGGTAGCACTCGCGAGTTGGGTCGCTACCCTCATCGTCAAGGCTGTGGCCATCATCAGAGCAGCCAGAAAGGCAGTGACCACATGCGGACATGAAGCCTCACATGGCACTGGGATCACGGAGTCCGGAGAAATCCCAACTGACGTCGGGGTCGTCCTCTTCCTCAGAACCCACGGGTCCGGAGGTTGAGACGGTCATCAGTCGGTCCCAAGATGACCACATATGGTACCCCGGAAGGTCAGGATATGCCCTTACAAAAGCGCTCACCGAAGCAGGGTCGCTCGGTGGATCGAAGCTGAATCTAAAGGGAACAAGGTGGGAAACGGATGGTACCTCTTGGTTGTTGGATGGTGGTGAAGTCGCATCGGGGATGGAATGCATCGTTATCTCAGGTACAAGGCTAACACCCAACATGTCCTTCGTGAGGGTGCTGGTGTCATCAGTCCGCTTGGGGCTGACACGTCGCTGGGAAGCGACACCTGTCGTTGTCTCAGGTGCGAGGACAACACCCGACATGTCCCCCGCAGGGGTGCCGGCGTCATCGACTCGCTCTAGTCCGACTGCCGACAAGGTGTCGCCTCCTGCCTGGCCACGGTTGCCCCGTCTCCGTCTCCTCCGATGAGGAGGGTGGCGGGGTTGACTCGGGTGTTCCTCTTCCGCCACGGGGGGAAGTCGTCGTCATCGAGTTCGCCTCCGCCGGGCGAGCCGACGACCGTCGTTGTTGTCGTGCTGCGGGGGGAGGAGTATCATGTCGTAGCTGCCGTCGCGGGACATGAACTCGAGACTCCCGAAGCGGAGTACCATCCCGGGCTGAAGAGGCTGCTGAAGGCTACCCATCTGGAACTCAACGGGAAAGTATTTGTCAACACGCAGCGAGCCCCTACCTGGCGCGCCAACTGTCGGTGTTTCGGACCTGGGGGACCCTCAACTGGACCGACTAGTGAATTTAGTGCCGCGTGCCCCTGTCCAGATGGGTTGATGCAAGATGGAACACAAGTGAAGGGATGAGGCTTGTATTATCTCACACCGGGGGTGCTTGCAGTAGGGGTTACAAGTGTAGCGAGGGAGAGAGAGAGAGGATCCGGTCCTGAGGTGAGGTGTCTGAGTTAGCCTCCACCGCGTCTCTCCTACTCTGCCTGCCTCTGCTCGCCTCCTGTCCTCTCCGCCCCCCCCCCCTTCAGGAAGGCCTAGACATCCCCTTTTATAGATACAAGGAGATGGTCCAGCTGTACAATGGGGGTGTAGCTATGTGCTAACGTGGCCGGCGGAGAAGTGCCTGAGCTCTGTATATGTGTTAACGTGGCTGTCGGGGAAGTGCTTGAGCCCTGTGTAAGCGCAGCTGGCGGTGCGGCCTGGGGTCCTGCTGACGTTTCTTTGCCTTCGTAGGGGGTTTGAGAACAACTGACGTCATGGACACATGCAGGGAACCATCATTACCTGTTGCCGGAGTAACTTAGATGGGACACCGGTCTTGTTCCTTCATAGCCTGAGGCAGCTAGCTAGGGGTAGAGTAATGATGGATCCCCAGTTGCGTAGTTGGTCTGAGGCCGAGGTCGGGCGAGGCGGCAACTCCTCCGAGGCCGAGGCTGAGGTTGGGCGCGAATGTGACTCCTCCCGAGGCCGAGGTTAGGCGAGGCGGAGATTTTCCCCCGAGGTAGAGGCTGAGGCTAAGGCCTGGGGTCGGGCGAGGCGAAGACCTTCTCCCGAGGTCGACGCCGAGGCCGGGGCCTGAGGTCGGGCGAGGCGGAGCTCCCTGTTGCGCCCGAGGCTGAACTTGGGGGAGGTCATGACTTGCTGTGGTTAGTCTTACCCTGGTGGTTGGCATAGTATCTGGAGCGGGGCGAACAGTGCTATTTGCCTCCAGGGACTGTTTCAGCTTGAGGTTGGTCACGCCGTCGAGGTTCATGATCTCTAAGTAGTAGATGGTGTCGTCGTAGCTGGAGTAAACCAGAGCACGAGCGCTAGGCCTTTGACAAGGTGGCAGCTCTCGCCGCCGTCTTCAAAGAAGGGAAAAGAGGAGGAAAAAAAGACATAAGGTGGGGAGCCCTATATATATTGAGTCACTTCAAATATATTGAGTCACTTCAAGGTGTGTTCTATATTTATCTGATAAAAAATGTAAAATATGGCACAATTATAGCTGTTTTTATGGGTTAAGCCCTATATTTCAATTAAAGAAAATCTTATGAGCGATAAAATCTCGGTAATTGGTAGTCATGTTTTTCGCGAGGCTAAATCAAATATATTTATCATTAGAATTCTAATTTTGCGCAAGAAAGTGTGATATTCTTACAATGTGCAGGGAACGACCACGTAACGAGATCGCGAGGAAAGTGTGATATTTATCAAGATGTGGCGATTTATCGGGCACATGGATCGATTTTTTTTTTATAATGTACTGTACCTCGCAATTTTCTAGGTGCTTTCCGATCAATCTAACAGACCGACGAAATCGAGAACTGACGGCCGGTATTTACTGAAGCAATGGAAACAACACAAGAATTGCCTCGCAATGGAATGGCATGACTAGGGATGGATCCGGATATTTATTCGGATATCAAATTTTTGGTCTTCTTTTTTCGATTGTGAACAAATAACATATAGCATTTGCTATGTAAATTTATATTCTTGTTTTTAGCATTGAGGTTATTAATATTCACAAAAAATAAACATTAAATTCATTCTATATATTTTTAAATAATTGATATAAAATTCGGATGTCTATTTGAATACGGATACGGATGTTTTTTCATCTTTTTGTTGTAGGGAGAAAATAATATACATAAAAAATTATATAAAAATTTATTTAAATACTTCATAATATTTTTAATAACATTGCCAAAAATTATCTTTAAATTCTATGTATATTTATGCTAAAATATTAGATTTGTGATACAAGTTGGATATTTTAGGAACATCCCTAGACGTGACTTGTGGACACGGGGTGCTGATCCTATTTACGCGGCCACGATAACCGTATCGACACGTGTACCACGGTTTTAGGCTCGTTATGTATAACTACTGTCTCAGCCGTGCCGTGCATGCCGAGCGCGTGGTTTGTTTATTGGCCCAAACAGGCAAATTAACACTATCACATCCCTTTAGAAAGTGAACGACGACTTAGCGATAGCACAAATTAAACCAAGTTCCAAACACACTCACACACACCATATATGGCATAAATAAGTTTAAACCTAGCTACCTGCTAATGTTTATCTTGCTAGCTAGCTAACTAATATCCCTAGGGCGCCGCAATGCATGGGGGCGCGAGGGGATAACCCGATCACGAGAAGAACTTGTAGGTGGAGGCGTTGACGACGATCGACCGGAGGCCACCAATGGGCGCAAGCACCGTCAGGAGCACGCCGACTATGATGCAAAACTGCAGGCCATGTCGAAGCAGGTTATTAGCACTATACATATATCAACGCTTCACCAAATTGCAGATGGAATAATAGATAATAATGCGCCATCTACATTAATTGTAGAGGTAAAACAACAACGACGACAAGAAGAATAGATTTGACTCACCCAGTTGATGAACCAAGAGAGGCTAAACATCTTTGGCTTCTTAATCTTCAACCACAGAATGCACGGAAGCTGTTTGGTCATGAAGTGCTTAGTTAGGAATTAGGATGGGCTGAAATAAAGAAAACCAGATGCTGAATTCTAAAGGACAGATGATCTCTCACGTAGTAGGTTGTCGGCGCAAATGCGAAGCCACCAAAGAACCCTAGCAGCCCCCCGAAGAACGGCACGGCGATGCCAACCAGAGCTGTCAGCACTGCACGCACGACAAAAGATGCATATGTAATCAGATCAGTTCAATGCGTACGTACGTTGAATTAATGTGTATATATATACAAGTACTTACCAACATAGAGCGAGCGCGCTATCAAACGGAGAGGCATGCCTGGCTTGAACCGGAGTTTCTTCACCAGGAACGTCTCGAGCATGTCGAACACGGGCATGGCGTAGATCTGCACTAATTATATGTCAGTGTGTGCGCGCGTAGCCGTACGTCACCAATACTAACGACGCAGCCATACGCGCGCGGGAGGTTATTTGGGACCTGGTAGCTGCCGATGACGTGCACGACGACGAAGATGTTGGCGGCGGCGATGAGCCAGCGTGGCTTCTCGAGGGTGATGAGGATGTTGTCGTCGACGGCGTTGCCGAAGACGTAGTAGCCGACGAACGCCACGGGGAGGTAGCAGATGGCGACGACGAGGTAGGCGAGGACGACGCCCTGCCACATGGGCTTCTTGGACGGCTTGTCTGGCGTGGACGGGATGGTGGCCTGGATCTCCAGCACCACGTTGTGCCCCGCGTACGCGAACGCCACGTCCCCCAGCGCGCTCAGGAAGTTGAATGTCTGCCCCGTCGTCGTCGACGCCTTCATGCTGTAGTCCACGGCCGAGTGCCGCCCCTTGTGCGCCGACGCCGCCCATGCAATCGTCGAGTAGCTGCATTGTGCGATATGCGTTGTTGCGTTGCATGCATGCATAGAATCATTCAATCCATCATGCATGATCCGATCCAAGCGATCAATAATCCATCGATCATCAGAGCGAGTAATTAGTAGTAATGACAGACGGCAATAATATATAGATCGATCCTATTCCTTACGTGAGCGACATGACTGCGGCGGCGAGGGAGACGAGCGTGATGGAGTTGAAGTTGGGCAGCTGCGAGAGCAGCAGGTGGATGGCGGCGAAGACCATGATCCACGAGCTGGTGCGGAGCGGCTTGCAGTCCGGGCAGGCGACGGTGTAGCACTTCTCGAACGACTTGCCGCCGGTGACCATGTAGACGATGCAGACGCCGATCTCGACGATGAGCTGCTGCGGGACGACGATCCAGAGGCCCAGCTTGTCGCCGAACGCGTGCTGGCCCAGCTCGTGGTAGCGGTCGAAACGCTTCCCGGGGACGCACTCGTGCATCTCGACCATCTGCCACAGCGTGTACAGGGTGATCACCCAAGACAGGACCATGGCGACCACGCCGGGACCCCTGCACGCATGCAGATCAATATATCCATCGATCAGTTAAATCGATCGATCGCGACAGATGCAATGCAAGGCACAATATTGCATGCCGATCGAGGCGAGGACAACAATTAAGACCAGATCAGATGGATGCCACGTACCAGCCGAGCTCGGACATTGCGTAGGGCAGGCTGAGGACGCCGGCGCCGACCATGGCCGTGACGTTGTGGAAGGCGGAGTACCACCATTTGGCGTTCCTGGACGAGGTGATGGGCAGCCAGTCGTCGATGGCTTTCTCCTTCTCCGTCGACGTCATGCTGGAGGGCGTCGCCATCTCGGTCGCCCGGCCGATGGAGACGTATGCCGAGGGATCGGAGGAGATGGCGGCCAGGTAGTTTGCCGCAGGAAAAGCTGGATATTTTGGAGTAGCCCGGGGCGAGATCGATGGATAGATAGATAGATATATATATATACACACATCCCGTTGCCCCGCTCGCGAGATCCGGAAACTGTTACCTTTCTGTTTCTTATTGGGCCATTGACTAGTATTTTATTCATAAGAACTCGGCCCTTGGAGAGCCCTACCAACAAACAAACCCGTGTTTGACGGACCACCCACCGGCCGCACGCGCGTTTGGATTAAGGATTCGGTCGACACACATTACCATGGATTTTCCTGACCGGCCTTATCTCATATCTAAGTATCGAAATGCATAGAGTTCAGAACTATGCATTTTATTTCTGTTCACGCCTGGAACTTATGGAAAGATGGAGAAGTAGAGAAACTAGTGGGCTCTTCAACTATGGAGAGATGCTGCCCTGAAGAAGCTTCACGATGCGTCCATATAGGCCTCTTGTGTGTTCAACAAAGTCCAAGCTGCAGGCCCTTTCATGTCAGCAGGTGTGACCAGTACCAATGCAACCTGTGTATTTTGCACTTTGGGATGGTGAGCCTTTTTTTTACAGAAAGGGGATTCCCCTATTTCATTAAGAAATAGGAACACAGTTTAACAGAGTTCAAAAGAAAAAAAAAACTACTTATTACAATACTTAGCTCATCAAGCTAAAAGAGCAGACGCTAGCCATCCAGACAATACATGGATCACTACATTTTCCAACTACCAAGCAGATCACACAGCCACACTGCAATCGCTTACGAGAACACGAACCAGTACCAACAGGTTTTGGTAAGGCCGACAACTTTACAAGACCACTGCAACCAGACAAAATCCAAACATGGTAAAGAACAGAATCTAGAAACAAAAGGGCTTCCGTTAGCCAGCCAGACCACACAACCAAAAAAAACATCGTGCTCGACGTTAGTTGCAAAGTCTCTTATCCACCGGCGCCCAACCAAATTTCCTGTTGAAGATCTCTTTAACCATTCTTCTGAGAAGGGAGCTTCCTTCCAGCAGCATCTTTCTTGATGTTTCTTTCTGGAGAATCGCCCAAGCATCCAACCAGGAGCAGCACATAAGCACAAGGTTAGCAGCATTTAAAGGAGAGATGTTGTTGAAACAGCAATCATTTCTAGATTTCCACAAAGACCAAAGCACTGTACTGCATCCAACAGTGATCATATTTCTTTCATATCTTTTGAAGTTACATAACCACATCCCAAACATATCATTAGCACTCTTGGGAAAGGATAAAGACGCTAAACCATCTGAATAATTTTCCAAGTGAAAGAGGCCACCTGACAATTGTAAAAGATATGATTGGTTGTTTCAAGACAACCACACCACTCACAATTTACATTACCTTGCCAATTTTTTTTACTCAGATTTTCTTTGGATAAGATTTTATCTTTTAAAACCAACCAAAGGAAAACTTTTATTCTCTGTGGAATTTTTGCCTTCCAGATGAACCAATATGGATCTCTGTTCGTATTTTTTTTAAAGTTTCTATATAACGACTTCACTGAAAACCCTTTCTTATCAAGCAACCAAGAAGGCTTATCATTTCTGTCCCTAAGACAGTATCCTGCACAGTCATTTTTTAAATCTTCCAAAAGATTGGCCCCAACTCCAAATAATCTTCTTCTAAAGATTAAGGAGTTGCAGTTATCTCTTATGGCCCAATTCACATTTATCTCTTTATTAAGAGATAACTCAAATAATCTTTTATATTTCATGGATAAAGGTTCATCACCGCACCACTTATCCTTCCAAAAACTAGTAGAATAACCATTTTCAATTTTCATTTTTCTGTTGTTACAATATTCCTCTTTACTATCCATGATGCCTCGCTAGAATTGAGAGTCTCCTTGTTTCTTTTTCAAAACACATAAGGGTTTGCCTTTCATGTATTTTTTCTTAACAATTGTTTGCCAAAGACCCTCTTCCTTCTCAAGTTTCCATAACCATTTGGTCAACAAGCTGATATTCATCCATCTTAGATTTAAAATCCCAAGCCCCCCCTTATCTTTATCCGTGCAGACAGTATCCCACTTCAACAAGTGGTATTTTTTATTGTTTCCACTATACCACAATAGTCTTTTTCTACAAATGTCCATTTTCTTCAAAACAGAGGAGGGAGCCAGATAGAGAGAAAGCATATAAAGGGGGATGTTAGACAAACTACTATTAATTAGAGTTAATCTCCCCCCGAGACTCAGATACCTTCCTTGCCAAACTCCCAAATTTTTTTTCAATTTTCTCTTCAGTTTTAGCCCACTGAGAATTGCTCAGTGTTTTATGGTCAATAGGAACACCAAGGTAGCAAATGGGAAGATTTTTAATGGGACATGTAAAAATCTCAGCATAAGCATCTTTGTTATTGTTAGCATTACCAAAACAATAAACCTCACTTTTTTGAAAATTGATTTTAAGGCCAGACATTTTTTCAAACAAAATCAGGATAAATTTTAGATTTCTTGCAAATTCGAGGTTATCCTGAATCAAAAGAATTGTATCATCAGCATATTGAAGATAAGCACATCCATTGTTTATAATATGAGGAATTAATCCAGCAATAAGCTTCATCTCTTGTGCTTTTTCAATAAGGCACGCAAGACCATCCACTGCAATGTTAAAAAGTAAAGGGGAAAAGGGGTCACCCTGCCTGACCCCTTTATGAGTAGGGAAGTAAGGACCAATCATACCATTAGTTCTAATGGCAACCTTTCCAGCTTTCACTGTTTTCATCACCCAATCACTCTACTTATCTCCAAAGCCTTTTTGTTGAAGCATGTTATACAAGAATTGCCAATTAACTTTGTCATAAGCCTTCTCAAAGTCAATTTTGAGAATAATCCCATTCTGCCTTTTCTTTTTAACTTCATGGATTATTTCATGCAGAGCAACAACACAATCCAAAATATATTTCCCTTTAATAAAACCATATTGATTCTCACTAATGATCTTGTTAATGCAAGTAGATAACCTATTATTCAGAGTTTTGGTGATGATTTTATAACAAACGTTTAAAAGATAAATTGGTCTAATTTTTTTCATTTCCATAGCATTATCCACTTTAGGGATTAAGGTAATCAATCCATAATTAAGTCTTTCGATATCCAAAGTTCCTTTGCTAAAATCATCACACATGTTCCAAAAATCATTTTTAATAATATCCCAGAAATCCTGAAAAAATTCTGCAGGAAGACCGTCAGGACTTGTGGCACTATTATGCTTAAGATCAGAAACAACCTTAAAAATCTCTTCATAGCTAAAAGGAGCAGTAAGGAATTCCCTGTCTTCCTCATTAAGCTTCCGCATATTCATACCATTCATATGAATGGTTGAGATATTTGAAGGGCCGAAAAGGTCTCTATAATAGTCAGTGGCTAACTTATTAATCTCCTCTTCATTATCAACAAGACTCCCATTATCTTTATATCTTCATTTGCCTCCAATCTGGTGCTCTTCCTAGTTCCTTCCATTGGATCAGCTCCTTTTCCTTTGTTCTTCTTGTTTTTTTCTTCTATGTTCATGTCCTGTTTGTCTGGGTCCTCCTTTTCAGAAATCATCTCATCCTGAAAGTTAGTGACATCCATACTCATGTCTTTGACTAACACATCCAGTTCCTGTGAACTGAGTAAGTCATCTTCACTTTCATTAAATTCCACATCTCCTTCAGCCCCTTCTTTTTCACCAGAGTCTTTTATCATCTCTGACAATTTGCCAGTTTTATCAGATTTGATCAAGCTCCCAATCGTCTTAGAAATCGACCCAGAATGATATTCAATAGCCATATCATTTTCTTCTGTCTCAAAATCCTCATTTTTTGCTCTTTTTCCACTTTTCTCCATTACATTTTTTTCTAGATATTTGGACATCAACAGAAGCTCTTTTTCCCAAACTAATAGAGTCATCATTCCACCCTTCTGCATCAATATTCTCTACATTTTTTGCTCTTTTTCCACTTTTCTCCATTACATTTTTTTCTAGATATTTGGACATCAACAGAAGCTCTTTTTCCCAAACTAATAGAGTCATCATTCCACCCTTCTGCATCAATATTCTCTACTTTAAAGAATATGTCATACAGATAAGGTTTAACTCCCACTTCTATGACTTCTGGTATCATATCAATGCTTTTGACATGAACTTTAAATCTGACCATATCTTTAGATTCAAGGGAATTCAGGTCAATTTCCTCAACAGCCCCAATAGTTAAGCCAAGTTCACATATAGCCTGATAGTTTAGCAGTTCTTCAGGAACATTTTCAGCAACCACCCAAGTGGTGTGAAGTCTAGATTTGGCTTTAGCTTGAGAAGACCAAGGAATAACACTGATTTTAACCCCAGATATTTTCATCTTTAATTCAGGAAAGTTAACAACCTCATCTAATCTTTTCTGCAAGGGGAACTGCATTAAAAAGCCAGATGGACATTTGGTAGCCTTCTAGGTTCTACCCCAAGGAAAGTGGAAACTAAAATCCTTTTCCAAGTCTTCACATCGAACCTCTCCCTCAATGACTTTAACCAGACCTAAAAAACTTTTTCTAGGTTTCTTGGCAGCATTTTTAGCAAACTGAGAAGCATAAAATCCTAAACCATCAGCCGCCATACCCACAATAGGCATGGCAGGTTTGCTTTGTTTAGGCCAAACACATTTAGCAGTAACATGTGTTTCCTTCCTGCAAATCTCACACCAGAGAGGTTTGAAGCACTCTCTAGCGTGATGACCCTCATCCCCACATTTCTGGCAAAAAACTCGGCGACCTAGATCCAGATCCATAGTAATAACAGGAGTCAGATGATTCATGTTACCTGGATCAACGCCTTCCCCGATGATGTAATCTGCACATCTTGCTTTGTCTCGGTCTTCATTTGAGGAGGTCTCAGACGCCAGCTAAGGTTACGGTGTCTTCCCCACGGAGGCGAGTTTTGTCTCTGCGGCTTAGGGATTTGGCGATCCCATTTCGCGTTCTTCCCTTTTGGATCCATTGCAACCGAGTTTCTAGGGATTTGGGAACCAATCCCTACTCTCGGCCACGGATCGAAAGAGGGAGGAGAACGAAAATGGACAGATCTCCACCCCCCGCAGAAGCTAGTTTTCGCTTTGGTAGGCAGCCGCCAAAGCGCGGAGAGGAAAGCAGCGAGGTGAGGAAGGGGGCGAGCTCCAACTAAGTCATCAGGAAACCCTAGCGAAGATTTCTATGAAACCGACCTAGAGGAGGGGGAGGAATACGACGAGAGAGAGGATGTGTTACCTACGCGAGACGAGGATAAAGCCAAGCCGACCGGGCTGCCTTCTCTCTCGGCGCGTTTTCCTCGCCCAGCCTGGATCGTCTCAACTCCAGAAGTCCAACCTCGCCATCTACCCACGCACGAAACGGCCCATCCCTGTACATACCTGGGCTTGCAGCCTTTCGCCTTTTGGAAAGAGGGAGAGGACAGCTTCCCATCGATGGAGATTGTCTTGTGGAAAGGTTGGATGGGAGGAGGCCGACCAGGAGAGGGGAGAGGAGAGAAACGAGCCATCTCCTACTGCCTGCGACGTCGTTTTTCTGTGCTCGGGATGGTGAGCCTAGAGGAGCCAGTGACAACATGCATTGTATGTGCATGACATTATAGCCTCACGGTGCTAGAAGGCCGTTAGATCTTAGATGTACAATGGCAACTTATTCTCTGCGTGTATTTTAGCGATTTGCAGGTGTAAAACAAATCTTTCCTTAACTGTAGATGGACTAGAGAACTCCAGCAATAGGTGTTTGTTCTGTCTGTGAGCTCATTACATAGAAAACACCTAGTTCAGGTACAGTGTATGCGAGAATGAAATAGTTGCGAGTGATGCATCAAGAATCGATGGTATATTTCGACCTGATATACTTAGTTTCAGAGAAGTTATTCCTATTCCACATGACATTGGTTTTTCTTCAGTTGTTCTGTTCTTCTGGTACGCACCAGACTCTGAGTTTTGTCATTGCGTTTTTATCCAATTGCTCAGTGTTCTGTTATGCACCAGACTCTGAGTTTTGTTTTGTTTTTTTATAATCCTAAGATTATCCTGCGAACAAGTTCGTATATTTTTCAATAACACTAGTTAAATTGCATGCGTTGTCATAGTGCCACAAGGTTCAGCTTATTTGGTTATCTCTGTCTCTGCGTCTGCGGCCTAGAATTGTAAACGCAATTTCAGACGAAACTGTAACGTGTTCAGAGTTTTCAGCATTTGTTGGAAAACTACAAGCGAATCAGGGGGACCCGCCCGTACAAATTAACCGGTTTCACTGCAAAAGCTTAGAACAGAGAGCCAAGGCACTTGCAGTACCTGGCCTCAGATGGGATACCTTCGGCGGCAAGCGCCCGTCAAGGCGTACGAGGACGACGACTCTTGACTCTCTTCCTGACCTCCTTCCCATAGCTGGCGCGGCTCGTCCGCTTCAGCCCCAGAACCTCCGGTCCTCCGCCGCTTGATCACCCCACCGCCAGTCCGCCACAGCCAACCGCCGCCACCATAACGCCGGCCGGAACCTCCGGAGACGCAACTGCAGTGGGCCACTGACGTGTGGGGCCGACCAGCGGTGGACGCGGACCATAGAGACGGCACCTAGCCCATAACGTACTCCAGCCCAAAAGGAAGGCGATCGCGTGCCTTCCTTCAAAGCCTAACAGTACCCGTGCGTTGCAACGGGAACATATAATACCATGATAATTTATATACAAAATGTGTAAAATATTTCATAATTCATTTGTGATCCTAGTCATACATAAATTTTGTTATTTTAATTTAGTTGTTTCACTACTACATTGCAACCATCAGTATCATGCAGACTTCGATATATGTCATGATTTGCATGGTCTCATTGAAAGGGAATTAGGCTTACACCTAGTTCCTAAATAATTTTGGTGGTTGAATTGTCCAACACAAATAATTGGACTAACTAGTTTACTCTAGTGCATAAGTTATACAGGTGCAAAAGGTTCACATTCAGTCAATAAAAAGACCAAGTGTTGGATTCAACAAAGGAGCAAGGGGGCAACCGAGGGCACCTCTGGCTGGAGGCACCGGACTGTCCGGTGTGCACCGGACAGTGTCCGGTGCGCCCAGAGGACTCCAACTCAAACTCTTCGCCCTCGGGATTTCTCGGATGCCGGCGCGCTAAAATTCACCGGACTGTCCGGTGTGCACCGGACATGTCCGGTGCTCCAAGGAAACGCGGTCTCCGGAACTCGCCAGCCTCGGGTTCGCGCGGCAGCCGCTCCGCTAAAATTCACCGGACTGTCCGGTGTGCACCGGACTGTCCGGTGTGCCACCGGAGCAACGGCTCCCTGCGGCGCCAACGGCTCCCTGCGGCGCCAACGGCTCCCTGCGGTGCATTTAATGCGCGCGCAGCGCGCGCAGACGTCAGGCACGCCCATACCGGTGCACCGGACATCAAACAGTGCATGTCCGGTGTGCACCGGACACCCAGGAAGGCCCAGAAGTCAGAAGCTCCAACGGTCAGAATCCAACGGCAATGGTGACGTGGCAGGGGCACCGGACTGTCCGGTGTGCACCGGACTGTCCGGTGCGCCATCGAACAGACAGCTTCCAGCAACGGTCACTTTTGGTGGTTGGGGCTATAAATACCCCAACCACCCCACATTCATTGCCATCCAAGTTTTCCACTTCTCAACTACTACAAGAGCTCTAGCATTCAATTCTAGACACACCAAATAGATCAAGTCCTCTCCAAATCCCACACAACTCTTTAGTGACTAGAGAGAGTGATTTGCTTGTGTTCTTTCGAGCTCTTGCGCTTGGATCGCATTCTTTTCTTTCTCACTTGTTCTTGAGATCAACACTCAATTGTAAGCAAGGCAAGAGGCACCAATTGTGTGGTGACCCTTGCGGGGAAGTTTTGTTCCCGGTTGATTGAGAAGAAGGGAAAGCTCACTCGATCCGTGGGATCGTTTGAGAGAGGGAAGGGTTGAAAGAGACCCGGCCTTTGTGGCCTCCTCAACGGGGAGTAGGTTCGCGAGAACCGAACCTCGGTAAAACAAATCCGCGTGTCACTCTTTTATTTGCTTGCGATTTGTTTTGTGCCCTCTCTCGCGGACTCGTTTATATTTCTAACGCTAACCCGGCTTGTAGTTGTGATTATTTTTGAGAATTTCAGTTTCGCCCTATTCACCCCCCCTCTAGGCGACTATCAATTGGTATCAGAGCCCGGTGCTTCATTAGAGCTTAACCGCTCGAAGTGATGTCGGGAGATCACACCAAGAGGGAGATGGAGACCGGCGACAAGCCCACTACAAGCCAAGGGAGCACTTCATCGGAAGAGTCCCGCACCAAGAGAAGGGAGAAGAAGAAGAACTCCTCCAAGCGTAAGGAGAAAAGATCTTCCTCTTCTCACCACAAGGAGAAGAAGGAAAAATCCTCTTCTCACAAGCCGCATCGGAGTGGGGACAAGCACAAGAGGATGAGGAAGGTGGTCTACTACGAGACCGACACTTCATCGACATCTACCTCCGGCTCCGACGCGGCGTCCGTCACTTCTAAACGCCAAGAGCGTAAGAAGTATAGTAAGATCCCCCTACGCTATCCTCGCATTCCTAAACATACACCTTTACTATCCGTCCCATTAGGCAAACCACCAACTTTTAATGGTGAATATTATGCTATGTGGAGTAATTTGATGCGATTTCATCTAACCTCTCTCCACAAGAGTATATGGGATGTTGTCGAGTATGGTGTACAGGTACCATCCGTAGGGGATGAGGACTATGACACGGACGAAGTGGCCCAAATCGAGCACTTCAACTCTCAAGCCGCAACCATTCTCCTCGCCTCTCTAAGCAAGGAGGAATACAACAAAGTACAAGGGTTGAAGAACGCCAAGGAGATTTGGGATCTACTCAAGACAGCGCACGAGGGTGATGAACTCACCAAGATCACCAAGCGGGAAACGATCGAGGGGGAGCTCGGTCGCTTCCGTCTTCGCCAAGGGGAGGAGCCACAAGACATGTACAACCGGCTCAAGACCTTGGTGAACCAAGTGCGCAACCTCGGGAGCGCAAAATGGGATGACCACGAAGTGGTTAAGGTTATTCTAAGAGCCCTTATTTTCCTTAACCCCACTCAAGTACAATTAATTCGTGGTAATCCTAGATATCCACTAATGACCCCCGAGGAAGTCATCGGGAATTTTGTAAGCTTTGAATGCATGATTAAGGGCTCCAAGAAGATCAACGAGCTTGACGAGCCTTCCACATCCGAGGCGCAACCGGTGGCCTTCAAGGCAACGGAGGAGAAGAAGGAGGAGTCTACACCAAGTAGACAACCAATTGACGCCTCCAAACTCGACAACGAGGAGATGGCCCTAATCATCAAAAGCTTCCGGCAAATCCTCAAACAACGGAAAGGGAAAGACTACAAATCCCGTTCCAAGAAGGTTTGCTACAAGTGTGGTAAGCCCGGTCATTTTATTGCAAAATGTCCTATGTCTAGTGATAGTGACAGGGGCGACGACAAGAAGGGCAAGAGGAAGGAGAAGAAGAGATACTACAAGAAGAAGGGCGGCGATGCCCATGTTTGTCGGGAGTGGGACTCCGACGAAAGCTCAAGCGACTCCTCCGACGACGAGGACGCCGCCAACATCGCCGTCACCAAGGGCCTCCTCTTCCCCAACGTCGGCCACAAGTGTCTCATGGCCAAGGACGGCAAAAAGAAGGTAAAATCAAGGTCCTCCACTAAATATGAAACATCTAGTGATAAGGATGATGATAAAAATGAGGAGGATAATTTGCGTATTCTTTTTGCCAACCTTAACATGGAACAAAAAGAAAAATTAAATGAGCTAATTAGTGCCATCCATGAAAAGGATGATCTCTTGGACTCCCAAGAGGACTTCCTAATCAAGGAAAACAAGAAACATGTTAAGGTTAAAAATGCTTATACTCTAGAAGTAGAAAAATGTAACAAATTATCTAGTGAGCTAAGCATATGCCATGACACTATTGCCAACCTTAGAAATGAAAATGTTAAATTAATTGCTAAGGTTGATTCTCATGTTTGCATTGATCCTAGGAATGATAATGTTGATTTGCTTGCTAGGATTGATGAGTTAAATGTTTCCATTGCTAGCCTTAGAAATGAGAATGAGAAACTAATTGCTAAGGCTAAGGATTTTGATGTTTGCAATGCTACTATTTCCGACCTTAGAACTAAAAATGATATGTTGCATGCTAAGGTTGTTGAACTAAAATCTTGCAAACCCTCTACATCTAATGTTGAGCATATTTCCATTTGTACTAGATGTAGAGACATTAATGTTGATGCTATCCATGATCACCTAGCCTTAATTAAAAAACAAAATGATCACATAGCTCAACTAAATGCTAAGATTAGAGAGCATGACTTAGAAAATGAAAAATTTAAACTTGCTAGAAGCATGCTCTATAATGGGAGACGCCCTGGCATTAAGGACGGCATTGGCTTCCAAAAGGGAGACAATGTCAAAATTAATGCCCCTCCAAAGAACCTATCTAACTTTGTCAAGGGCAAGGCTCCCATGCCTCAGGATAACGAGGGTTACATTTTATACCCTGCCGGCTATCCTGAGAGCAAGATTAGGAAAACTCATTCTAGGAAGTCTCACTCTGGCCCTAATCATGCTTTTATGTATAAGGGTGAGACATCTAGATCTAGGCAACCAACCCATGCCAAGTTGCCTAGAAAGAAAATTCCAAATGCATCAAATGATCATAGCATTTCATTTAAAACTTTTGATGCATCATATGTTTTAACTAACAAATCCGGCAAGGTAGTTGCCAAAATTGTTGGAGGCAAACACAAGGGCTCCAAGACTTGTGTTTGGGTACCCAAAGTTCTTGTATCTAATGCTAAAGGACCCAAAACCGTTTGGGTACCTAAAATCAAGAACTAAATTTGTTTTGTAGGTTTATGCATCCGGGGGCTCAAGTTGGATACTCGACAGCGGGTGCACAAACCATATGACCAGGGAGAAAAAGATGTTCTCCTCCTACGAGAAAAACCAAGATCCCCAACGAGCTATCACATTCGGGGATGGAAATCAAGGTTTGGTCAAAGGATTGGGTAAAATTGCTATATCACCTGACCACACCATTTCCAATGTTTTTCTTGTAGATTCCTTAGATTACAATTTGCTTTCCGTATCCCAATTATGCAAAATGGGCTACAACTGTCTTTTTACTGATATTGGTGTTACTGTCTTTAGAAGAAGTGATGATTCAATAGCATTTAAGGGAGTGTTAGAGGGTCAGCTATACCTAGTTGATTTTGATAGAGCTGAACTCGACACTTGCTTGATTGCTAAGACTAACTTGGGTTGGCTCTGGCACCGCCGACTTGCCCATGTTGGAATGAAGAATCTTCACAAGCTTCTAAAGGGAGAACACATTTTAGGACTAACCAATGTTCATTTTGAGAAAGACAGGATTTGTAGCGCATGCCAAGCCGGGAAGCAAGTTGGTGTCCATCATCCACACAAAAACATCATGACTACCGACAGGCCACTGGAGCTCCTTCACATGGATTTGTTCGGCCCGATCGCTTACATAAGCATCGGCGGTAGTAAGTATTGTCTTGTAATTGTGGATGATTATTCTCGCTTCACTTGGGTGTTCTTTTTACAGGACAAATCCTATACCCAAGAGACCTTAAAGGGATTCTTGAGACGAGCTCAAAATGAGTTCGGCTTAAGGATCAAGAAAATTAGAAGCGACAATGGAACGGAGTTCAAGAACTCTCAAATCGAAGGCTTTCTTGAGGAGGAGGGCATCAAGCATGAGTTCTCTTCTCCCTACACTCCACAACAAAATGGTGTAGTGGAGAGGAAGAATCGAACTCTATTGGACATGGCAAGAACCATGCTTGATGAGTACAAGACACCGGATCGGTTTTGGGCCGAGGCAGTCAACACCGCCTGCTACGCCATCAACCGGTTATATCTTCACCGAATCCTCAAGAAGACATCTTATGAACTCCTAACCGGTAAAAAGCCCAATATTTCATATTTTAGAGTTTTTGGTAGCAAATGTTTTATTCTTGTCAAAAGAGGCAGAAAATCTAAATTTGCTCCTAAAACTGTAGAAGGCTTTTTACTAGGATATGACTCAAACACAAGGGCATATAGAGTCTTTAACAAGTCCTCAGGACTTGTTGAAGTTTCTTGTGACGTTGTGTTTGATGAGACTAACGGCTCTCAAGTAGAGCAAGTTGATCTTGATGATATAGGTGAAGAACAGGCTCCATGCATAGCGCTAAGGAACATGTCCATTGGGGATGTGTGTCCTAAGGAATCCGAAGAGCCTTCAAATGCACAAGATCAACCATCCTCCTCCATGCAAGCATCTCCACCAACTCAAGTTGAGGATGAGGCTCAAGATGTTGAACAAGAAGATCAAGAAGATGAGCCACCTCAAAATGACGGCAACGATCAAGGGGGAGATGCAAATGATGAAGACAAGGAGGATGAACAACCAAGACCGCCACACCCAAGAGTCCACCAAGCAATACAACGAGATCACCCCGTCGACACCATCCTCGGCGATATTCATAAGGGGGTAACTACTCGGTCTCGTGTTGCACATTTTTGTGAACATTACTCTTTTGTTTCCTCTATTGAGCCACACAGGGTAGAGGAAGCACTTCAAGATTTGGATTGGGTGATGGCGATGCAAGAGGAGCTCAACAATTTCACAAGGAACGAGGTATGGCACTTAGTTCCACGTTCTAACCAAAATGTTGTAGGAACCAAGTGGGTCTTCCGCAACAAGCAAGATGAGCATGGTGTGGTGACAAGGAACAAAGCTCGACTCGTGGCCAAAGGGTATTCACAAGTCGAAGGTTTGGATTTTGGTGAAACCTATGCACCCGTAGCTAGGCTTGAGTCAATTCGCATATTATTAGCCTATGCTACTTACCATGGCTTCAAGCTTTATCAAATGGACGTGAAGAGTGCCTTCCTCAATGGACCAATCAAGGAGGAGGTCTATGTTGAGCAACCTCCCGGCTTTGAAGACAGTGAGTATCCTAACCATGTTTATAGGCTCTCTAAGGCGTTTTATGGGCTTAAGCAAGCCCCAAGAGCATGGTATGAATGCCTTAGAGATTTCCTTATTGCAAATGGCTTCAAAGTCGGCAAGGCCGATCCTACTTTATTCACTAAGACTCTTGACAATGATTTGTTTGTATGCCAAATTTATGTTGATGATATCATATTTGGGTCTACTAACAAATCCACATGTGAAGAATTTAGTAGGATCATGACACAAAAATTCGAGATGTCGATGATGGGGGAGTTGAAGTATTTTCTAGGATTCCAAGTCAAGCAACTCCAAGAGGGCACCTTCATTAGCCAAACGAAGTATACTCAAGACATTCTAAGCAAGTTTGGAATGAAGGATGCCAAGCCCATCAAGACACCCATGGGAACAAATGGGCATCTCGACCTCGACACGGGAGGTAAGTCCGTAGATCAAAAGGTATACCGGTCGATGATTGGTTCATTGCTTTACTTATGTGCATCTCGACCGGACATTATGCTTTCCGTTTGCATGTGTGCAAGATTCCAAGCCGACCCTAAGGAATCACACCTTACGGCCGTAAAACGAATCTTGAGATATTTGGCTTATACTCCTAAGTTTGGGCTTTGGTACCCTCGGGGATCCACTTTCGATTTGATTGGGTATTCGGATGCCGATTGGGCGGGGTGTAGAATTAACAGGAAGAGCACATCGGGGACTTGCCAGTTCTTGGGAAGATCCTTGGTGTCATGGGCTTCAAAGAAGCAAAATTCGGTCGCTCTTTCTACCGCCGAAGCCGAGTATATTGCCGCAGGCCATTGTTGCGCGCAATTGCTTTGGATGAGGCAAACCCTGCGGGACTACGGTTACAAATTAACCAAAGTCCCTCTGCTATGTGATAATGAGAGTGCAATCAAAATGGCCGACAATCCCGTCGAGCATAGCCGCACTAAGCACATAGCCATTCGGTATCATTTTCTTCGGGATCACCAACAAAAGGGGGATATCGAGATTTCTTACATTAACACTAAAGATCAATTAGCCGATATCTTTACCAAGCCACTTGATGAACAATCTTTTACCAGACTTAGGCATGAGCTCAATATTCTTGATTCTAGGAATTTCTTTTGCTAATCTTGCACACATAGCTCATAAATATACCTTTGATCATGTCTCTTTTATATATGCTATGACTAATGTGTTTTCAAGTGTATTTCAAACAAAGTCATAGGTATATTGAAAGGGAATTGGAGTCTTCGGCAAAGACAAGGCTTCCACTCCACTCCACTACTCATTCTTCGCCGTCGCTCCGCATCATCTCTCCAACCTTGGTATAGTCTTCATTCATTCATTTCATGACCAAAGGGGGAGAAAGTGCTTCATTGGGCTCTAATGATTCCGTTTTTGGCGATTCATGCCAAAGGGGGAGAAAATATGAGCCCAAAGCAAAAGGACCGCACCACCACCTAATTTTTCAATTTGATGATTTTCAAATGGTAAATTTCAAAATTGGTATCTCTTTGTGTTCTAAAGGGGGAGCAAGTTGTATTTTCAAAATTAATGTCTTAAAACCCTCTTGAACACTAAGAGGAGACCTTATTTGAGGGGGAGTTTTGTTTAGTCAAAGGAAAAGCATTTGAACAAAGGAAGAAAAATTTCAAAACTTGAAAATGCTTTGCAAAATCTTATTCATTTACCTTTGACCATCTTGCAAAAGGACTTTGAAAAGAATTTACAAAAGAGTTTGCAAAAACAAAACTTATGGTACAAGTGTGGTCCAATATGTCAAAAACAAAGAAAACAATCCATGCGCATCATATGAGTATATATTGGCTCAATTCCAAGCAACCTTTGCACTTACATTATGTAAACTAGTTCAATTACGCACTTATATTTGCTTTGGTTTGTGTTGGCATCAATCACCAAAAAGGGGGAGATTGAAAGGGAATTAGGCTTACACCTAGTTCCTAAATAATTTTGGTGGTTGAATTGTCCAACACAAATAATTGGACTAACTAGTTTACTCTAGTGCATAAGTTATACAGGTGCAAAAGGTTCACATTCAGTCAATAAAAAGACCAAGTGTTGGATTCAACAAAGGAGCAAGGGGGCAACCGAGGGCACCTCTGGCTGGAGGCACCGGACTGTCCGGTGTGCACCGGACAGTGTCCGGTGCGCCCAGAGGACTCCAACTCAAACTCTTCGCCCTCGGGATTTCTCGGATGCCGGCGCGCTAAAATTCACCGGACTGTCCGGTGTGCACCGAACATGTCCGGTGCTCCAAGGAAACGCGGTCTCCGGAACTCGCCAGCCTCGGGTTCGCGCGGCAGCCGCTCCGCTAAAATTCACCGGACTGTCCGGTGTGCACCGGACTGTCCGGTGTGCCAGCGGAGCAACGGCTCCCTGCGGCGCCAACGGCTCCCTGCGGTGCATTTAATGCGCGCGCAGCGCGCGCAGACGTCAGGCACGCCCATACCGGTGCACCGGACATCAAACAGTGCATGTCCGGTGTGCACCGGACACCCAGGAAGGCCCAGAAGTCAGAAGCTCCAACGGTCAGAATCCAACGGCAATGGTGACGTGGCAGGGGCACCGGACTGTCCGGTGTGCACCGGACTGTCCGGTGCGCCATCGAACAGACAGCTTCCAGCAACGGTCACTTTTGGTGGTTGGGGCTATAAATACCCCAACCACCCCACATTCATTGCCATCCAAGTTTTCCACTTCTCAACTACTACAAGAGCTCTAGCATTCAATTCTAGACACACCAAATAGATCAAGTCCTCTCCAAATCCCACACAACTCTTTAGTGACTAGAGAGAGTGATTTGCTTGTGTTCTTTCGAGCTCTTGCGCTTGGATCGCATTCTTTTCTTTCTCACTTGTTCTTGAGATCAACACTCAATTGTAAGCAAGGCAAGAGGCACCAATTGTGTGGTGACCCTTGCGGGGAAGTTTTGTTCCCGGTTGATTGAGAAGAAGGGAAAGCTCACTCGATCCGTGGGATCGTTTGAGAGAGGGAAGGGTTGAAAGAGACCCGGCCTTTGTGGCCTCCTCAATGGGGAGTAGGTTCGCGAGAACCGAACCTCGGTAAAACAAATCCGCGCGTCACTCTTTTATTTGCTTGCGATTTGTTTTGCGCCCTCTCTCGCGGACTCGTTTATATTTCTAACGCTAACCCGGCTTGTAGTTGTGATTATTTTTGAGAATTTCAGTTTCGCCCTATTCACCCCCCTCTAGGCGACTATCACTCATCATTGGAAAGCACGTGCCACACCTGCCGGTAGAAGTTCTGTCGTACATCGTTAGTCATCAGGCACGCACCACCATACACGTTTGCTTAAACAAAAAATGCAAGTGTGTGTTTGCGAAGAGAATTAAAGGCAGGCCGGCACAAAAGCTATCCCGATGATGGCGAGTGGTCATTGTTGTCGGTCCACCTCTGCTCACCTCCGGTGTCCAGATGATGCCACAATCCTTGATATAATAGTCATCGAACGCGCGCGATATGGTGAGTACCGATCACTCTTGGCTAGGCTGCCAAATGAAGTGCACCCCGGGCTCATCAGCGAGGTAGTACACCTGGTCGTTGCACCACCGGATGTGCTACTCCTCTACATACATCTTGTTCGAGGACACTCACACAACAACAACAATGGTCGTCATTCCAGCGCACAAGAATTCATGGCCGGTCAGTAGCGACTTACGTGGCAGGTTAGGCTTCAGGTGGATGATGAGCTAGACGGCGTGATGGCGTCGTCGTAGGTTGCGGTGTCCAGAACAACCCGAGAGTCGTCGACATTGGCGACGACCATGAGGTCCCCATGTTTGACGATGGATAGCGCGGTGCAGCCACTCTGGACCGCGTCCAAGCGGCGGCTGCGTTGGAGCTTGTCGTACACAGCGGCGCATGGGCCATATAGGACTGCTTCCAGAGGTCGAACTGGTAGTCGCCAAGTTTCTTCTCGTCGTCGGTGAGCGACGCCAACGCGAGCGCCTCGTGCTAGTGGTGTTTGTTCGGGGTTTCCAAGTAAGAAACATGGATTCATCTTTGGCATTGGTTTATGAAAATGATTTATAAGTTAGATCCATGGAAAAATATTACGGAGAATAAATGTTACACATGCAAAAAAAGTATTTAAGTTGAAAACATTCTTCAAACAAAAGAAATTGCATGCAAGGCTCTTCTTTAAATACTACTCCCTCAATCCAAAAATATAATTTAATAATCTCGGTGATACTTATCTACTACTACACATTGTGCAAGGGTAGCAGGTGGGCTTCAGGAGAGATGTAGTATATGTTTTTACTATAATAGATGTAGACATAAATACACATGTGGTGTAGTGGTAGCTACAAACACATTTACTTGAGTGGTCGCGGGTTCGAATCTCTTTGAAGCCTGTTTTTTTAATTTAATTTTAGCTAGGCGTGGGATGCACGTGGGAATGGGAATGAGCTTTGTAGGAGGGGGAATGAGAAAGACACGTGATAGCCGGGAATGGAAATGTGAATGAGCTTTGCAGGGAGGGGGAACGAGAAAGACAGGCAGCTGGGAATGGGAATGGGCTTTGCCGTAAGGGTGGAATAGGAATGGCAGAACACGGAATGGGGCAGCCTACCCCTTACTGTCTTAATAGGTAGTAGAGATAGGCCCGACGCTCACGGTAGCTTCTGTTGAGAAGTATGTTACCATGGATCACCAGATCCGCTCCCTTCCCTCCCGTCAGCAGTAGAGGCGCGAAAAGTTGTGGAAGACCCGTCTCCCTTCCCATAAGCACGACAGAGGAAACACACGAGACACTGGATATATGGTTGGGCCTCTGGCCTCTTTCTCATCTCTATTCCATATGAGGGGTACAAGTTCTATATATAGAGACGCGATAGCCCTCAGGGCTATATTCGGTATTTGCCCATATAACTCTTCATTAGGGTTTCTCAACACTCCCCCTTGGGCGAATACCGCGACCAACACATGCCTCGTTAAAACTCCAAAAAAAAACCCAGTGGGAAAAATATGGAGAAAGAGTGCATGGTGATACAAGTTGCATTTGCACTTTGTTGCCTCGTTAAAAACCTCATGTGAGAAACTTCAAGAAAACTCACCAAGGGAAAAAGAGTACAACAGTTGTCATCGGGACAGATTTCGATCCTCTGGGATCTAGATTCTACCGAATCTTCTACAAAGGCTAACTTTAGAAATGTGCTCCCCCTGATCCTTGCAAAACTATATCAATATGGCAAAATATTTTCTTCTGGAAGTATATGCACATATAGATTTAGCAAACAGATTGTATATCCTTGCAAAGATTATTTCAGGAACTTCACCTCAACTCACTTCTAGGATACACGAGGTAAGTGCACGTATCAACATAAATAAGCCACTTCGACTAGTGGTGTTCAATCGACTAGATCTACATATTTGATAGAAACTTCCATAAAGGTTCACATATTGATCATCAAGCTGACGCCTTCAGGGCATAGAATATGACATTTATTGTCACACGATTGTGATCAATATAAGCATTCGCTCCCCCTGACGATAACATATGTCAAAGTCGTTATCCCTCATAACTCAAGCATATTCTTCAAGATATATATCTCATTGTTCATCTGGAATAACGAGAATGGATGAGGTTGGGGTGCTATCATTTTCTATCTTACACCACAATTTATACATAGTTGTGCAAAGCAAATAACATGTCCTTCAATAGGACTTAGGGGATAATATAGTTGCAATAGTACATATTCTAAATATGACACATCGCTCGAGGCGTTCATTCATTGCAACATCTATGATGGTGTCACAAAAGTCCATCTAAGATCGTAATCCATCAGGGATTTTTCATCGATCAGATACATCATTATAGTCTGTCATTCTGGCATAATGGGAATATTTTGCCAGTAACACCTAAACCTTATAGGTTTCTGCCATCAGGGCTTTAGAGGATACTGTAATTCCACATCTAGTGGAAATTACCATGAGTAAAACTCATGGAATGCACATGTGCTTATTTGGTGAACTTCAAGTCCTTTGGTACCTCATCTTATTCCTTTTTGGGTCTGTATGGGTCTTTATCCCTTTATAGGGATTATCAAACTTTGGTGTTCAACACAGACTTTGTTTCTTCTGGATAGGTTCCATCTAGGAACGATAGTCTCAACTACGAGATATTCTCCCTACATAGGAGAGTGATCATTCATCAGGAATGTATTATTCGGTATGAGATTTATATGTTGCATATTTATAATTCAAAGATATGTGTCCTCCTAGGATCTCATGACGGATCTTCAGAATCCTATTAACTGCATATTTTAATTCATGCCATTTGCCAGATATATTACATAGCGGAACAGTGTTTATTCAACACATACGTGGGATGGGTCTCTCACAAGACCGCTTGAACCATCGCATTCACCACACATTATTTCAATAGTGCCCATAAATGTCCGAACTTCAAGCTCATGACTTTCATTTTGCGATTATTGGTTCAGCCTCGATTGCATTTATCAATGACCCGATAAGAGAGCTTAAAGCACTCATGCCTAGGACTTTGTTTTGGATCCATTTGCAATCTAGAGGGGTAAGATAGGTGTCGACATATTTGTCTCCCACATTTAATAATGATCTCCGTCATTTCCCAAAACGAAAGATTCATTGTTCTGTATTCCCAGCACAATGATATTGCGCGCATTGCTAGGAACTTCATCATAAAGATGAACCTCTTCGTGAGGCAAATCACCAGCAGGGCGAGTTCATCGGAGGAGAGTTATTTACAGACCACGTGAATCTGCAATCAGAACATATGCTTTGACTAAGGCCAATGGATCATATTCGCAGGCGTCCCCGAGAATAGATCAAATACCGATAAGTCAAATGTGGATATGATATTAATCCCGGATATATCCACATCTACATCAGGTAGAAGCATTCAGACCAATATGGTTACTCCTCAACGATTTCTGGCAAACTCCATATACACAGGAGTACAAACCGAACGACAGGTTCAGTTTAGCTTTTGTGCGTTTTATAGAATATTGAGGCATTACACTATGTGGGCATTCCTCCCCCTAATACCGAGATGTTTTAAAAGCATACAGATAAAATCCCCAACCACAATCATCCAGTTGTGGGCAATGTATGCTATTGTGGTGATTTATTTGGGAAATCTTACGCACATTACAGAGAGAGGTTTTATGCAATGAGCTTTGGACTTAGATTAATGTAGTGGCATGAATACTACATATTTGTCCTTCAACATGAAGGGTTAGTCTCAACATCCAGCGAGACACGCAACAACAAGTTGCTTCATGGTTACAATTCTGCAAACTTATTGTTATTACTACCAAATGCATAGTCAATCATTAAGATTTAGACTGATATGCGCAACACTATTTTATCCATAAGGGTCCTTCAGGGGCTCATGCATACCATTCGTTTGGAGCCATTAGTTGACTTCAGATCAACAAGTAAAATGACCATCAGGGTCTAACGCTCACAAAGTCATTCACTGGTTGCATTGTGCTTTTAAGCACATAGGAAAAATGTGTGTGTTTATATTGGTAGTGAAGTGCACGGCATCAGGCCAATGCTGCCAAGCAAAGATTTTTATATGCAGAGATGTATAGTCCAGCTCATTTTATTATTGCCCATGGTTTACCCAATTACTCATACCGTTCTGAAAGTGGGTATCGATTTATGCAACATTTTTAGGTATTATAATTTTGAGAGAGAATTATAACAATAGTTAATAAATTGTGATGCTGCCAGCAGGGCAAACATTTCTCCTCATATTATATACCAATTTGTTCTATAAAGCATTATTTCGATCTCTTCGTTGTTCGGCAAAAAGAGAAGCTTTAGAATAGAACAGACAAGGCCAAGAATTCATTTTTTATCTAGGAAAAATCACCATATAACTAGCTTTTGATGAAGCAAATGATGATAACTGCTTGGCAAGGACGAAACAATACTGGTATCCG
Source organism: Zea luxurians (assembly GCA_029449295.1). Lineage (NCBI taxonomy): Eukaryota > Viridiplantae > Streptophyta > Magnoliopsida > Poales > Poaceae > Zea > Zea luxurians. The sequence continues at coordinate 18,196,302 of JAOPSE010000039.1, forward strand.
CCTAGGATCCATCTTCAACAACAGATATTATTGCTCTCATACGAAGAAATCATCAGGAGTAGAGAGGATACAACAGGTCTCTACAAGATCTTCATATTTCTATCACAAATTATCATCACTAGTAGTCTAGTGGTCAAGACATATGACTCTTTTGGCTCCGAGGACCAAGGACATGTTAATGTCTAATTTAGCTTCAAGCTATGTTGTGATGTGGGATTTCATAGTTATTTGAAGATAATGGTAAGCATGCCAAAGTGTGGAATTCAGTGTAGTTCGGCTACATAAACCCCAGGTATGTGTCCATTCAGGATCGACCTTTACCATTTAGCTTACAGTGTATACTAAACTTGTTAAAGGACTATCCTGAGTCAATTCAGTGACTATAAGTATTTACATTTCTGAGAGATGTATGCGACACAAGCATAGAGGTCCTCGATAGAACGAGTAAAGTGGTTCGACGGGAACACACTATGGTTTTCACACCAACATAGTGAAAATTTTCTTAGAATAACCTCTCGGTATACTCGCAACTTCGTGTCGCTAGCGGTTACATGTCCTTTTATCTCATAGTTTGCTTCATGTCATCCAGCGACAAAGAGAGCAATGTGCTAACATCTGGTTGAGCAATGTATGACTGAGATTTCTGATCTTAAATCATTTGGTAAGGTCTTTTTGCTTACTAATATAATCCCAATTTGTGATATCTTCTATGCCGAAAAGGCTTTCATGCATTATATTATATACCTTTGGGTTACTTCGAGTAAAACTTTATGCACGAGGAGAGAGCGGAGAATTAACTTATCTGTGTTTTATAGATATTTCAATTTAATTTCCCAGATTTTCAAGCACTATATAGCTTGATATAGTTGTTATGGCCACTTGGCGATATATAAATATATAACGCCACACAACACAGTCTAATAAAATATAGAGCCAAACAAAATTGTTTATGAAGGTTGCGCATAATGTGACTTTAGGGTCTTGAACAACCCACCACAATCTAACGAGTACAAGCTCTAGCGTCTGGTGTCAACGTGTGTGCGGCCATCAGGACTACGACAATATAGCAAGCCTTCGTAATAAGCGCAACAGGCACAATTATGGCTCGGTAATTGGGGTACACGATAAATCCACGCAACATGCGCAACAGGCGCAATTGTGGCTCGCAGCAGACAGACAGTGCCTACAGGGCATGCAAAAAATATGTGACTCAGCGATGCCGGTCGAACTCAACGGGAGCGATCCGATTAATGGAGAGCGCGACATAGCAATCACATGACGCAGCGAAGTTCGAACGACACAAATATTGCGTCGTGTTGCCAAGGCGCAGTCAATATTCAGCTAATGTCATAACCCAGACGATTACCAACGTAGCCTGATCGGCGTGTCCGAATACCCACTATACAATTTAATCGCTCGACGTGAGCCTAAAAGCTCAACATAATATAAATATTTAGAGCGATTTAAGTATGTACAGACAGTACAATATAGCCTTAACATGCATTTTAATGACTTTCTACTGTATATCCAACACAAGAATAGAGCAGAAAGAATAGGCATTTTTCTATGTTTAGGCATGTATTATTCTATTCATTATTTTCGACAGAAGAATAGAATAAAATAAATATACATAACATCCCTACATTTTAAAACGTGCGCACAAACTAATGAATAAATTCATCAAAAAATTATTTAAGTGCAACAATTATAACATGAATTAATATAGAAATTAATTCTACATAATACGGTCAATCAGTAAAAATCTCTTTTTTGTTTGTTTTTCTACTAATTATTCGTGCCAAAGAATAAATAATAGAGATAAAGAAACATGTTTAGCCGCCACTTGCATGCAATGCTAAAGGCGTGACTTTTTCTTAACCGCATGCATGCATGCAGTGGAGTGCCCTCATCATGCTCCTTTCTTGACCACTAGACATTAACATGTCCTTGGTCCTCGGAGCCAAAAGAGTGCGTATAGGGCCGGGCCAGGCACGGCCCGTTAATGCTTCGGGCCGGGTCGTGCTGGCCCACGTGCCTAGGGACATGCCCAAACCCGGCACGAACAGGGAAAAATCGTGCCGGGCCGGCCTGTTGGCCCGGTGGGCCTCAACGTGCCGGGCCGGCCACTGGCCCGAACCAACAGTAGAGCAGTATATAAATACATACATTAACAGGCTGTTCACATATAATAACATATTATTTACATATATTAAGACAACAGAATTCATTTATCAATTCACAAGATAATATCATATTAATACAAATATGAAATGATCACATGAAATAACAGGTTGTTCACAGGATAGTACACAAACACAGATATAAATTATAATTATGAGCTGTTAGTGCAATAGCCGCCTCATTAAAAACCTTCTTAGGTAAAAACTCACACCTCGTGAGAAAACCCTAAGAAGGAAAAAAGAGTGCAGCCCAGCTCCAAAGTTTATAGGTTCATTACAGTCCATTACAGTGTACAGATCATTAGTTCAATACAACTCATAAAACATAAGACTAGTAGGTTGCAAGACTAAGCATTTTCATCATCCCTAGCTGATTGTGTTGCTGGATCATCAAGCCATAGGTTGTCGTGCTCAGCTTCAAGTTCTTGTGTGTCTTCCTCCACACTGTGTTGCAGGTGACCATCAGCAAGTTCCCAATCCTTGATGCATGATAATATCTCTACCATATCAGGAGCTAGACGACGTCGGCGCTCTTCAATCACCCTGCCAGCAAGACTAAAGGTAGACTCAGAGGAAATAGTAGATGCTGGCACTGTCAAGACATCTTTAGCAAGTAGTGAAAGAATAGGATAAGTTAACTTATGCTGATGCCACCAAGAAAGGACATTGAAGTCCTCATCAAACTCAGTGATAGTATCACTGTCTAAGTAGGAAGCTAACTCAGAGGTAGATGCAACAGTACACATAGATTGAGGGGTTGAAGAAGAACCTGATCTTCTTCCCAGAGGAGTAGAGAACTCACCATCAAGGTCATCATCACCATAAATGTCATCCCATGCCATTTTTTTCTTACCAGATAGGTGAGATGATGGTTGGTGGGCGCCGCGCATGCGTGTGTCACCAAATTTTGTCTCATACAACTGAAATACCTTGGTTAGCTTAGTACGAACATCAAATGGAAGCCTAGAGTAATCAGTACCAGTTAAACTAGATAACTTGATAAGGACTTTGTTAAAACCCCTCATTTTAGCTCTAGGATCCAAAATAAATGCAACTGCATACAAAATTGGAATGTCTCTCCAGTACTTCAAGAATTTATCTTTCATAGGAACAACAGCACATCTTAGCAATATATCATTCTCAAATGCATTTAGATGTCTAGCTATCCTAAGAATGTGATGCAACATTAAAGTACTAGTAGGATAGTAGACTCCAGACAATGCAACAGTTGATTCATAAAACAATTCTAAGAAAGATAACACTTTTTCAGCAATTGCCCAATGATTATCAGTGAGTAAAGGACTCCCATCCTCATTCAAAGGATATTGGGTTTTGATAAAAACAGAGAAGGAGGACTTATGTGGTAACAAGTGTTTAATCATTAAATAGGTAGAGTTCCACCTAACATCCATGTCAACACCAAATTTACGAGGGCGAATAGCCATACTCATACAGTAGCTTTTGTATGCAGCTATACGTTGGTTGGATGCATTTAAAAATGTTATAGCAGTTCTGAAGTCATCAAGATATGTTCTAATAGGATCCAAACCAGCTTTAACAATTAGATTAATAACATGACATGAACAACGTTGATGCAAAAACATAGTAGACAATTCATCATCAGATGCATCAGTACCAAGGCTACTATCAGGTACAGGTACACCAAGGTAACCACATAAGAAAGGTCTTAGAAATTTCATGGCAACATTATTTGAGGAAGCATTATCCAAAGTTATAGCAAACACTTTTTCAGTTAAACTGTACTCATCAATAACAGTAGCTACAAGATTAGCAATGTTAACACCACTATGCTTACCATCAATTAGCCGAAGTGCAAGCAATCTTTTTTCTAATTCCCACTTAGAATTAACAAAATGAGCTACTACGCTTAAGTAATCCTCCTTTGCCTTGCCAGACCAAATATCAGAAGTAAGACAAACAGAACCAACATCATTTTTAAAAGTTCCAATTAAGTTCACCATACGTTCATTATAAAATTTAACCATGTCTCTAGCAGTGGTCTGTCTAGAAACATGCACAAATCTAGGGTTATGAGAACGATTGATATAACATTGAAAAGCAGGAGTAGAACCATGCCATAAAGGAAGGTCATCCCTAGCAATCAAACGACACAGTTCATTCCTAGCAATAGAAGCAGAGTACTCCCAACGTTGCAAAGTACCGTCAGTATTGTACTTAAGCACAGATTGGACTTGCCCAGAGCGTTCATGTGCTTTCTTAGCAGGGCAATTATGACGAAGCAAATGACCAGTACCAGAAGTAGATCGAGCAGTAAGTGTTTGCTTACAGTGCTTGCAACGAGCAGCATACCTGACTTTCTTACCATTCACAATCTTAGTCAATTCATCAAAGTCATTCCAGCACTTGGACCTTTTCTTCATGTTGCTACCACTAGCATCAGCAGCCTGATCAGGATTAGGGACTGCTTCTGACGGGCTAGTGGATCCGGTTCCAGTGCCAATTTGAGAGCCGGCAACAGTATCAACCTCAATAGGATCTCCATGGGTGTCACCAAACCCCAGGAAGTACCTAGCATCCTGCGCCTCATTGTAGTCCTCAAGCCGGCGCTCCTCCTCCTCTGCAGCCGCGTCAAGGTCCATGACCCCGACTTCGACCACGAGCCCGAGGAGCTAAACCGGTTAGAGGACTGTCGCCTCCGGTTCCTCAACGACTGCAATGCAGTTGACAGAATTAAACATAATTAAACAGAGGCTAAAACAGAATTAAACATAATTAAACACATGCTAACACAGAATTAAACAGAATTAAACACATGCTGTATTGCTGTTGACACATGCTGTTAACACATGCCGTTGACAGAATTAAACAGATGCTAAAACAGAATTAAACAGAATCTGTTTGGTTATAAAACACATGTTGTTTGGTTATAAACACATGTTGTTTGGTTATAAACAGAATTAAACATAATCTGTTGACAGAATTAAACACATGCTAACACATGCTGTTTGGTTATAAACAGCCAACACATGCTAACACAGAATTAAACAGAATCTGTTTGGTTATAAAACACATGCTGTTTGGTTATAAACATAATTAAACAGAATCTGTTGACAGAATTAAACACATGCTAACACATGATGTTTGGTTATAAACAGCTAACACATGCCTTTCAAAGCTAACGACAGGATTAAACAGACAACGACAGTAAATGAGTAGAGACAACGGACCTTTCAAAGCCGGAGCACCAGAGACGACTGACGAGCAGGGCGCAGAGGCGAGCAGTCCGAGCACGAGATCCCCAATCGTCCGCAGGGCGCAGAGGCGAGCAGCCGAGAACGACTGCGACGAGCAGAGCGAGCACGAGTGCACTGCGACGAGCAGAGCGAGCACGAGCCGAGAACGACTGCGACGAGCAGGGCGAGCACGAGATCCGATTCCCCACTCGACCGCAGGGCGATCACGAGATCCCCACTCGACCGCAGGGCGCAGAGGCGAGGAGGGCGAGCACGATGCACGATCGACGACGACGAGCAGGGCGAGCAGGGAGGGGCGGTCGGGCGGAAGGCAGAGAGGCAGAGAGAAATCGGCGCCGCCGCCGCCAGACCGAGAGCAGAGAGGGCGTCGGGGTTGGGGAATGGGGACTCGGGGTCGGCGATTGGGGATAGGGTTAGCCGGTTAGGGTTATGCAGAGAGTCGAGCGTCGGCCGTCGGGCATGCGCTACTTGCAGAGGGTTTCGGCCCATTTAATGTTATTGGGTCTGCGCTGCTTGCACTTGTGTTGTCAAATATACGGGCCGCCGTCGGGCCGACCCATTTATCGTGCCGGGCCGGGCCAAAGCCCACGGGCCGCCGTATCTGCCCATACCCGGCCCGGTAAACGGGCCGTGCCGGCCCGGACCCGTAACCAACCGTGCCGGGCCGGGTTTGGACCGGGCTAAATTCGTGCCGTGCCACGGGCCAAATGGGCGGCCCGCACTGTTTGGACATCTATAAGCGGCACTACATGCGCATGCAGACTAGATAGCAGAGAAACAAAGTGCAAGCGGACAACTCGGTCAAGGAGGTGCCCACACCATTTGTGGATCGTGGCCCTAGAAACCAGCGGCATAGACGGACCCACCTGGTCGCCATTCTCTGGCTAGCCACACGCATGAGCACATCGCTTTGGCCAGCGTGTTTCTCTCCCGTGCGCGCGTCTTTCTTCCAATTCACAGATACTGGCACGAGCGCATCACCACGACGGCGAGGCAAGATCGTGGCACATGGGTATAGATCAAGAATAGTAAACATACCGCACTCGGTTGAACAGAGGAATTGAAACCTGTCGCGTAGGACAGTTCGGCTAGGCCGGGGACCTGCCGGCGTGGTGGAGAGTCGATGCAGATCAGGTCCGCAGCAACGTCGAGGTAGAGCGTGCTGATAACGTGTTGAGAACTACGTTACCACGGATCACCAGATCCGCTCACTTCCCTCCCGTCAGCAGTAGAGGCGCGAGAAGTTGTGGAAGACCTGTCTCCCTTCCCATAAGCACGACAGAGGAAACACACGACCATAAGCACGACAGAGAAAACACACGAGACACTAGATATATGGTTGGTCCTCTGGCCCCATTGTGGACCCAGCGCAGCCTGCAGCCCAGCTAATCCCAAACACCGTCGAGCGGACCTCGGAAGGGAACGGCCGGAGTCGCCGGCACCCGCGCGCTTCGCAGCCCGTCGGTCATGCCGCCGCCGCAGCCACTGCGTGCCTTATCTTCCTTCCCTTTACCTCGCCGCCATCCTACCCATCCCCCCGCCACTATAACCGGTTGCGCCTCTACTTCCGACCGCCTACCATTCGCAATGCCCTCCGGCCCGGATGTAAGGTTCGTAGTCGGAAACCGTCGGAAACCCTTGGACCATTTGCCACCGGCCCAATGATATCGACCTGCCCCGGCCGCGGCAAGATATCATCCATTGGGAGTTCGAAACTCCATGTGACGGTAATCAGCCAACCTGTCGGCATCTCCCTCTTGTCAATTCACCGTGTCCCGCCGCCGTGCGAGTCCGGAGTTCCTATCTACTTGATTTCTCTGCATTTCCTTCTAGTAGGAAGTATCATTCTAGATTGGCGCGTCACTAGCACGTTGACCCATATGTCAGTGTTGTTCTTGGTATGCAATTCTCCTCAGTAGACCAGTTGCAATGCTGAATAATCCACGGTTGTACTAGCTGACACCTTCGACATATATATATGTATATATATTTCCAGCGAGGCCTCTGATTTTGGTCATCCAATCTTCCAACAGCTCATGCCGATATCCGAAGTCTCCAGAGTTAGACATTTCATGTATATATCCCTTCATCCTCAGTTTGCGCCTGAATTCTCAGCTTCACCAAACAACTGATGACTCCTGTAGTCTAATTTTTTCTGTCCACTAAGGGCCCGTTCGTTTATGTAGGATTGGACCAGGATTCATTCTAACTTATCAAAACATACATAAATTAGAGAAACAATCCGGTCAGGAACCATTTCAGGCCTCTAATCCCTGAAAAACGAACAGGGCCTAAGCTGGATTAGTCCTCCAATCTCATTCAAATTTCTCAACAGACAAGAAAAGCAAATCGGAGTACTCGACCCATTCCCTACCCCTTCGAGTTCAAATATCTGAGGGGTCATGGGTCTTAGCTACCATTGTGCTATTTCCTTGCTGTCTCCTCCACAGCCTTATACCAACCTACCAACAAGGTCTAATCGCCATGGCTTACCTTTATCTACCTGTTTTAATCTTCCAGTTCATGGTTTGTTTTTGCCAATCCGTTGACAGGCTAACACCTGCAAAGCCGCTCTTGCATGGTGATGTTCTCATATCAAATGGTGGTGTCTTTGCTCTTGGCTTCTTCTCCCTGAAAAACTCAACTTCGAGCTCATATGTCGGCATATGGTACAACAACATCCCTGAGCGCACATATGTGTGGATTGCCAACCGTGACAACCCAATTACCACCAATGCGCCCGGGAAGCTAGTTTTTACCAACAGTTCTGACCTTGTCTTGTTAGACTCCACAGGCCACACTATCTGGATGACAAAAAACAACATCACTGCAGGAGAAGGTGGAACTGCTGCCATCCTGCTCGACTCGGGGAACTTTGTTGTCCAATCACAAAATGGCACTGACATATGGGAGAGCTTCCATTATCCGACCGACACCATGGTCCCTGATGTAAGTTTTTCATTGAGCTCGTCTGATGTTGCTAAGCGCCTTGTTGCCTGGAAGGGGCCTGATGATCCATCCAGCAGCAACTTCTCCATGGGTGGCGACTCAAGCTCAGATCTCCAGATTGTTACTTGGAATGGGACACGGCCATATTGGCGGAGAGCCGCATGGGGTGGTGAAGTGACATTCGGCACATTTGAGGGCAACACCAGCTTCATGGTGTACGAAACAATAGTTGACACAGGGGATGGATACTACATGAAACTCACTGTCTCTGAAGGGTCACCAAGTATACGCTTAACTCTGGATTACACGGGCATGGTAACTTTCCGAAGATGGAACATCAACACATCCTCATGGGCAGTTTTCGGACAATTCCCAAGTACAGCGTGTGCACATTATGCCTTCTGTGGCCCGTTTGCCTACTGTGATGGCACTGAGTCTGTTCCTACTTGCAAGTGCCTTGATGGGTTTGAGGCGAATGGTCTTGATTTTTCCCAAGGATGTCGGAGAAAGGAGGAGCTGAAATGTGGTGGCGGAGATAAATTCTTAACCTTGCCATCTATGAAGACTCCTGACAAGTTCTTGTACATCAAGAACAGAAGTTTTGACCAATGCACTGCAGAGTGCAGTAACAACTGCTCATGCACAGCGTATGCTTATGCTAACCTGCAAAATGTTGACACAACGCATGACACGACAAGGTGCTTGGTCTGGATGGGGGAGCTTATCGATGCAGAGAAACTTAGTAACACATTTGGTGAGAACCTATATTTCCGGGTCCCCACCTCACCAGGTATTATTTTAACTTTCCTCGCGCTCGTGTTGACCTGTTCATGGACATTTTAATAGGTATGCTAGTACAATTAAAGCATGGGTCTGACATTTTCTGTCGTCTGATGCTGGCTCAATTGTAGGCAAGACCTCAAAACCATAAACTGTGCTCCCTTGCTGGAGTGGCAATTTGTATGAGTTGTACACTTTAAAAACTCCATGCTAGCCACAGTTTTAACTTCTGCTATTGCATATATGTTCAACCTTGTCACAGCCTTGCTAGGCGTCACCAGCTGAGTTCTGCCTGCCTTCCACACAAAAACTGTAATGTTCTGTGATACTGTGATTCTACTTCTTAAGAACCACTTGTATGTCATTCATGTCTTCAGAGCTTAAGGATTTTACCAGTTCATCTTGTAAAGCTTTAAATGCTCATGTTACCATGATGTCTTGCTCACAGAAGAACCATTTGTCTAATGTTAGGTACTTAGGTGTGGTCAGAATGAAATGTTTTTCATGGTTTATAAGACATTTACTTCTAAGAAATGTGTGGCAATATATTGAAACAGTGTTTTCTCTTTGTGGATCACATTTATGCAGTAAGCAAGAAGAAGAGCACTGTACTAAAGATTGTACCCGTGGCTACGGGTACTTTTCTTCTTTTAATCACATGCATATGGCTTGTATGCAAGTCAAGAGGTAGGGTATTGCTTTACTTTTCAAAATGTAGAGTTGATTAGGTACTTCAAGAAACAATACTAATTTGAAGGTGTTCGTTTCTGCCAGGGAAACACCAAAGAAGGAATTCTCAGAACAATTTACTATGCCTGAATCCTTCCAGCGAACTTGGGACTGAAAATCTAGATCTTCCATCAGTTAGCTTTGAAGACATCATCACTGCAACAAATAATTTCTCTGAGCACAAGTTGCTCGGGGAAGGTGGTTTTGGAAAAGTTTACAAGGTAATGAAAAAGTTCATCTAGTGTGGTTCACTAGAAGAATATTTTGTGTCGTGTAATTCAATCATTTCAATGGTGCACCCATATAGGGAGTGTTGGAAGGTGGCAAGGAAGTTGCTATCAAAAGGCTTAGCAAGGGTTCTGTTCAAGGGATCCAGGAGTTTATAAACGAAGTTGTTCTGATTGCCAAACTGCAGCACAGAAACTTAGTCAGACTTCTTGGTTTCTGCACTCATGAAGATGAGAAGTTACTTATCTATGAGTACTTACCTAACAAAAGCTTAGATGCTTTCCTTTTTGGTATGTTCTGACTAATGTTTGCATACTGTAAAACAATTTGTATCAAGTGTATCATGGTGGCTGACACCTGACAGTTTGTTCACAAAAATCTTTGAAGATGCTACAAGACAATCTTTGCTTGATTGGCCAGTCCGGTTCAAAATAATTAAAGGGGTTGCAAGAGGAATTCTCTATCTTCACCAAGATTCTAGACTAACAATAATTCATAGAGATCTCAAAGCAAGCAACATCTTGTTGGACACAGATATGTGTCCCAAGATATCAGATTTTGGTACAGCCAGGATTTTTAGTGGAAGCGAACAACAAGTAAATACAACACGAGTTGCTGGAACATAGTAAGTAATTCATTCACAGTTGATGCTTAACATGGTGAAGTATTACAGTTTTACTAATTGGATTTGACGATTTGTGCATTCCATTGTTTTTTTTCTCGAAAACACGCAGGACAGCTGCGCCGTGCATTCCATTGTTTTGTTCTAATGTCTCCTGGATCAATGGAATGTTCCTTTCCTATCAAGTTCGACACCTATAGCTTTGGTGTTTTACTAATGGAGTACACCAAAGATATAGGTTTAAACTGTTAAATATCTGTAGTTGAACTAATTCAAACCGTACATTCCATTTATTTCTGAAATGTTTCAAACAGCGGTTACATGTCTCCTGAGTATGCTATGGAAGGTTCATTCTCTGTTAAGTCTGACACCTATGCTTTTGGTGTTCTGCTACTGGAGATTGTAAGCGGCTTAAAGATCAGCTCATCCCTAATGAACTTTCCAAGCCTCATTGCTTATGTACGTACAGAGGGAATGCTTGCTTTTTGACCATGCCAAACACTTTTAGCGACTTGATCAGAACCTAATTTCATTGGTTCAGGCATGGAGCTTGTGGAAAGATGGAAATGCATTGGAATTGGTTGACTCGTCAATTTCTGTGAGTTATTCACTTCAGGAACTTGTACGGTGTGTTCAGTTAGGACTTTTGTGCGTCCAAGACCCTCCAAATGCAAGGCCACTCATGTCATCCATCGTGTTCATGCTGGAGAATGAGACATCGCCACTTCCCACACCAGAAGAACCTCTATATTTTACAGTTAGGAATTACGGAACTGATCGATCAAATGAATACATGCAGAGGTCTTTGAATAACATGAGTATCACAACTCTAGAGGCGCGTTAGACATTTCGCTTCATCGTTCCTTAAATTGTAGACATGTTTAATCTGTGTTATTGTACATTTACACTAGCCGTACATATTTGTACACAAAAGTGTTCCATTAAATACGTTGTATTTTCCAACAGCGATTTGTGTTATAAAAAATATTCTCCATATTGTCAGTTTGTCACTAATCTGTGCACCTTTTTTCCGTTTGTCAAATGGAATATTTTTGAAGAAAAAAAATTGTGAAGTGGAATATGATTACCTGATTTTGCGCGCATGTGAAGTCACAGCCTCTGCAGCTGGTGCAGATTTTTTGTTCCCTCTGGATTTTGATTTGCAAGCAGTGGACAACTGGACACCCGTTTTAGGCCAAAAATGCATCTTATTATCAAGAACTGAGCATTTTATTGCTTATATATATATATATATTTTTCTTTTATCCTAGTCCCCAGACAGTTTATTTGCCTGTTGTGCACGTTTTTTTTCCTTTGATGCTGAGTGCCCCCTGACTTGACTTGTGGTACAGAAACTTTTGGAATGATCTAACTTCCTGCCTGAACGTGTCAAGTCAGAAAATGAGAGCTCTTCAATCTTCATAATCTTCACGTTTTGAGAAATGTAAAAAGGTTATTCCAATTGACCTTACCTGTGCAGCAGGATTCATCCCTCTTTATCCCCTGAAGTTCCAGAAACAATATTCAACTCTTCATTCTTAGCATCTGCTTTACCTTTCTCTCTATTCAGACAATAAATCGCACTACGAAACTAGATTTTGTAATGCTACGAAGAGCAAGCAATTACCCGCTAAAATCATTGGTTCGTTTGCGGGTTTGGGGTGTACTTACTACTCATTCCGTTTCTTTTTAGTTATCGCTGGATAGTTTAATTTTGCACTATCTAGCGACAACTAAAACGAAACGGAGAGAGTAGTTACTTTAGCCGTGTTTTCGATGCTCTGCTCGTGCTCTACGAAAACACTTTGAGATGTGTCTGGCTGACGGTCTCCTAAATGATTTCTTTGATGATCGATTTGATCAGAAATTCTTCGTTTTTTTTTTGTTGAAAAGATGATCTCAAACGGATTCTCCTTTCCAACTGTCATGTCTTGTTGGTGTCGATGTCGATGGTGCCGTCGAGCAAGGGTCTTGCAGCAAGACTGGGTGGGGTTGAACTGTTCTTGCATGCTTGCAATGTGAGTTCACCAATTATTGCGTTTACCATTTCACGAGCTTAAAGCGTCAAACCGCATGTTAGCGCACTTTCCAAGTCTCATGCAGGTGACAGCAGCAGTGAAGTAAGACAAGCCAAAAGTCATCTCAGTTTTCCATCTTCCAAGGGGAAAAAAAAAAGACTGCAGAGTTTATCTAGAATACAGCGTTGCTCGGTTGCTCCCATTTTAATGCTCATCCAAACCTAGTTTTGGCGTACAATCAATGAATCAACACGTACTCGTCCATCAGCGTATTAGATTTTTTTATGTTCTATAGACTCCACTTTTAGTGCCTCATAACAAATTCTGTCTATAAACCTATGGATAGTTCACCATTTTTCCCGTTTAGAGTCATCTTAGCGCAGAAATAGACGACACAGTGTTCAAGGTCTTTATTCATATAAAAAAAATGAACATTGTACCAGCAATTTTGATTTTAGCACCAAAATTTCGATAACTCGATAAGCTATACCATGTTCATGCCAAATTTATCTATATTCAAGCTTGTACGGAAGGGAAAAAATATGATTTTTCAATACGTGCTTTGCAGTCTCTCGCCACTTCTCTCTACTTACGCTTCCTTCAGCAGCCCGCACACAGCGGCACTGCAGCAGCGACGTTGATAGAATGGAAGGCTTTAGATATTAGTTCTTGCAGTGCTTTGTCAACTCGCCTTGTCATGCCGTTAGTTCTTGCACTTCTTTTGTCAACTCGCTTCGTCACGCCGCCGTGCCAGCCCGAAAATCTGAGCTTCAACGAACAACAAGTCAACAGCTGATGGCGCTATCGTATCGTCAGAATTTTTTTGTCAGAACAGACAAGACAAGAACCACATTTCAGTCAAGAGTGGCAGAAAAGTCTGAGAACTCGCCTTCTTCTAATCATCTGAGTTGAATTTTCTGAGGGATCATCCAGTGAGTCTTAGCTATAATTCTGCTCATATCTCCTTGCCCACAACCTTATACCAACGTCCAACGGGCATGGCATACCTTTACCTGCCTGTTTTCATCTTGCTGTCCATGGCTTGTTCATGCCAATCCGATGACAGGTTAACACCTGCAAAGCCACTCCTGCCGGGCGACATGTTGATCTCACATGGTGGAGTCTTTGCTCTCGGCTTCTTCTCCCTGACAAACTCAAGTTCGAGTTCATATGTCGGCATATGGTACAACAACATCCCTGAGCGCACATACGTGTGGATCGCCAACCGCGACAACCCAATCACTACAGATGTGCCAGGGACGACGCTAGTTCTTACCAACAGTTCTGACCTTGTCTTGTTAGACTCCACAGGCCACACTATCTGGATGACGAGAAGCAGCATCAGTGCAGGAGGCGGTGGAACTGCTGCCGTCGTCCTGCTCGACTCGGGGAACTTGGTTATCCAGTCGATAGATGGTACTGCCATATGGGAGAGCTTTGATCACCTGACCGACACCGTCATCCCTGGTGTAAGTTTATCGTTGAGCTCGTCTGATGCTGCTGCTAAGCGCCTTGTTGCCTGGAAGGGGCCTGATGATCCATCCAGCGGCAACTTCTCCATGGGTGGCGACTCAAGCTCAGATCTCCAGATTGTCACTTGGAATGGGACGAGGCCATTCTGGCGGAGAGCTGCGTGGGGTGGTGAGGTGACATTCGGCACATTCGAGGACAACACCAGCTTCACGATGTACGAAACAATAACAGGCGGCACAGGGGATGACTACTACATCAAACTCACCGTCTCTGATGGCGCACCGATCATACGCGTAAGCCTGGATTACACGGGCTTGTTTACCTACCGAAGATGGAACCTCAAAACATCCTCTTGGACAGTCTTTGTACAATTCCCCAGTTCAGCCTGTGACCGTTATGCCTTCTGTGGCCCGTTCGCCTACTGTGATAGCACTGAGACTGTTCCGTCTTGCAAGTGCCTTGATGGGTTTGAGCCCATTGGTCTTGATTTTTCCCAAGGATGTCGGAGAAAGGAGGAGCTCAAATGTGGTGATGGAGATACATTCTTAACCTTGCCCACCATGAAGACTCCTGACAAGTTCTTATACATCAAGAATAGAAGCTTTGACCAATGCACCGCAGAGTGCAGCAACAACTGCTCCTGCACAGCGTATGCTTATGATAACCTGCAAAATGTTGACACCACGATTGACACGACAAGGTGCTTGGTCTGGATGGGGGAGCTTATCGATGCTGAGAAGTTCGGTAACACATTTGGTGAGAACCTGTATCTCCGGGTCTCCACCTCACCAGGTATTGTTTTAACTTCCCTCATGCACGTATTGACCTATTCATGGACATTTTACTAGGTATGCTAGTACAGTTAAAGCAGGGATCAGTGGCAGTTTCTGTCGTTTGATGCTGGCTCAATTGGGCTCAACTGTAAGCAAGACCACCAAGGCATCAATTGTGCTCCCTTTCCTGCAGTGGCAATTTGTATGAAGTTATGAACTAACCACAGTTTTTACTTTTATTTGCTACTGCATATATAATCAACCTTGTCGCAGCCTTGCTCTGCATCACCAGCTGAGTTCTGCCTGCCATCCACGGAAAAGATGTCATCTTCTGTTATCTTGTGTTTCTACTTCTCCAGAACCATGTCGTATCTCATCAAGTGCTAAGAGCGTAACAATTTCACCAGTTCATCTAGTAAAGCTTTAAATGCTCATGAAATGTCTTTTACTCACACAAGCACCATTTTTTTTAAAAAAATAATCGTAAATGACCACAAAGCAATTACAGTTTGTCAAACGTTGACAATAATGTAAGGTATGGTTAGAATGAAATGTTTTCCGTGGTTAATAAGACATTTACTTCTAAGAAATGTGTGGAAATATATTGAAAGTGTTTCCTCTTTGTGGACCAAATTTGTGCAGTAAACAAGATGAAGAACACTGTACTAAAGATTGTACTGCCGGCTATGATTACTTTTCTTCTTTTAACCACATGCATATGGCTTCTATGCAAGTTAAGAGGTAGGATACTGATTTACTTTCCAAAATGTAGAGTTGGTTAGGTAGTCGATGAAACAATATTAATATGAAGGTGTTCGTTTCTGCTAGGGAAACACCAAACAGGGAATGTTCAGAACAATCTACTATGCTTGAATCCTCCCAACGAATTTGGGAATGAAAATCTAGATTTTCCATCATTCAGCTTTGAAGACATCATCATTGCAACAAACAATTTCTCTGATTATAAGTTGCTTGGGGAAGGTGGTTTTGGAAAAGTTTACAAGGTAATGAAAAAGTTCATCTTGTGGTTTAGCAGAAGAATATTTTGTATTGTTGTGTAGTTCGATGACAAACTAATGCACTCATGTAGGGAGTGTTGGAAGGTGGCAAGGAAGTCGCTGTCAAAAGGCTTAGTAAGGGTTCTGTGCAAGGGATTCAGGAGTTTAGAAATGAAGTTGTTCTGATTGCCAAACTGCAGCACAGAAACTTAGTCAGACTCCTTGGTTTCTGCATTCATGAAGACGAGAAGTTACTTATCTATGAGTACTTACCTAACAAAAGCTTAGATGCTTTCCTTTTTGGTATGTTCTGACTTCTGTTCGCATACTGCAAAATATTTTATATGGAGTGTATTCAGGGTGGTTGATAGTGTGTCCTTGCTTATTCACAATTTTTTTTAAGATGCTACAAGAAAATCATTGCTTGATTGGCCAGCCCGGTTCAAGATAATTAAAGGGGTGGCAAGAGGGATTCTTTATCTCCACCAAGATTCTAGACTAACAATAATTCATAGAGATCTCAAAGCAAGCAACATCTTGTTGGACACAGATATGTGTCCCAAGATATCAGATTTTGGTATGGCCAGGATATTTGGTGGAAGCGAACGACAAGTAAACACAACACGAGTTGCTGGTACATAGTAAGCAATTCATTCACAGCTGATGCTTAACATGGTGAAATATTACTGTTTTACTAATTCAGTTTGTGCATTCTATTATTTTGAAATGATTCAGACAACACTTTAATGTCTCCTGAATATGCAAGGGAAGGTGTTTTACACCTATAAATTCGTGCATTCCAAGCGACAATGCTTTAATGTTCCTTTCCTATCAAGTTTGACACTTATTGCTTTGGTGTTTTACTAATGGAGGACACCAAAGTTATAGGTTTAAGCTGGTAAACATCTATAGTTGAACTAATTTAAACCGTGCATTCCATTTATTTCTCAAATGTTTCAAACAGCGGCTACATGTCTCCTGAGTATGCTCTGCAAGGCTCATTCTCTGTTAAGTCTGACACCTATGCTTTTGGTGTTCTACTACTGGAGATTGTAAGCAGCTTAAAGATCAGCTCATCCCTAATAAACTTTCCAAACCTCATTGCTTATGTAAGTACAGAGGAATGCTTCGTCTTCGGATAACCCAAACACTTTTAGTGACTTGATCGGAACCTAATTTCATTGGTTCAGGCATGGAGCTTATGGAAAGATGGAAATGCATGGGAATTGGTGGACTCATCAATTTCTGTGAGTTGTTCACTTCAGGAACTGGTACGATGTATTCAGTTAGGCCTTCTGTGCGTCCAAGACCATCCAAATGCGAGGCCACTCATGTCTTCCATCGTGTTCATGCTGGAGAATGAAACGGCCCCACTTCCTACCCCAAGAGAACCTCTATATTTTACAGTTCGGAACTACGAAACTGATCGATCAAATGAATCCGTGCAAAGATATCTGAATAACATGAGTATCACAACTCTAGAGGCGCGTTAGATTTTTAGTTTCATCGTTACTTAAATTTGTAAAACTTCTTCTTGTCTGTGCTAGCGTACAATTACACTAGCCATTCGTGCTTGTACATGAAAGTGTTCCAATAAGTATGTTGTATTTTCCATCAGCGATTTGTGTTAAAACAATATTATCCAGGTTGTCACTGATTTGCACATCTGTTTTCGCTTGTCAAATGGGAAACGGCTATCTGATTATGTGCGTGTGTGTCACTCTAGCCTCTGCCTCTGCAGTATGGCGAGGATTTTTTTTTGGAAATGAGCAACAGGCAAACACTACTCAAGTCATTGGAACATAGTAAGTAATTCGTCCACAAGCCAAAGTTTAACATGGTAAGTATATATGTGTAGTTTAACTAATTCAAACTGTACATTCCATTTCTGTTCTTCTCGGAAATGGTTCAAATAGTGGTTACATGTCTCCTGAATATGCTATGGAAGGCTCATTCTCTGTCAAGTCTGACACCTATAGCTTTGGTGTTCTACTACTGGAGATTGTAAGCGGCTTAAAGATTGGCTCACCCCATCTGATAATGGACTATCCAAACCTCATTGCTTATTTAAGTACAAAGGAATTCCTGACTATTGAATAGCTCAAAAACACTTTTGGTGACTTGACCAGAACTTAGTTTCATTGGTTCAGGCATGGAGCTTATGGGAAGGTGGAAATGCAAAGGAATTGGACTCGTCGGTTCTGGAGAGTTGTCCACTTCAAAAACACTTTTGTTGTACGATGTACCCACTTGGGTCTTTTATGCGTCCAAGACAGTCCAAATACGAGGCCGCTCATGTCATCCATTGTGTTCATGCTAGAAAATGAAACAGCCCCGGTTCCTACCCCAAAGAAACATGTATATTTTACTACTAGGAATTATGAAACTGATCAGTCATGTTGAATAATTAGACAAATTCCAAATTAAATTCCGAATATAAATCATGACCAAATCAGAAGAACTGAAATAAAAGCCAAATCATATGATGCGTACTGATTAGACTTACTGATAGTTGGCACGCGCCAGAATCAGCAGGGTCGACGATGTCGAAGTAGCGAATCAACAGGGTCGACGAGGTCAGAAGATCACGAGCAGTCGCGTGAAGACGCTTCCCAAAAACCTTATTCGCCCTCTCCCGGTGCAGGATCTAGAAGACGAAGGGTTCCGGAGACCTGCTCTCCTGATCGCAGATGCACCTCTGCGGTCGGGACGAAGGGAACTAAAAGGCGGCTCAGCTATGAAGAGAGGCGAAAGCAAAACTGAGATGATCTGGAGGCTGGCTGCCGGGCTCCTTTTATAGGGCCGAGTCCGCGACCCCCGAGCTTATCCGCCCACGAAAATCTCGCAATCAGTTGAGATTTTATAGCGATCGGTTAGGATAAGCGTAACAGCCAAGTAACCAAAAAATCAAACGGCAAAAGGAAGCCGCGCCCCTGCAAGGCGAGGGGCCGGATTTCGGCGGACCATTCACGCGCATGTCGTGCGCCCGCGCCCTTCGCCCCGCCCCGGCCAGGCGAGCGAGCGCGCGCGCGTGTGGCTCTCCACACTCTCTCCTCTCATCCATGACTTGGTGAGTGAGTGTGGCTTCCATATTTAAGCTAGCTCTACTCCACTAGAACTAGCAATATGGTGCTATTGGTTCCACCAATTCCCTAGCCATCCACTTGTATGGGCTTTTGAGATTTTCCTAGGATTTATTAGAATTTCTTAACTGGGCTAAGCCCATAAATCCTAACAATCCCACACCAGATCTCAAATGCCCATCTGCAGTTTTCGCCACTGTTCACTACTGTTTAATATACTAGTTTTTCAGCAGAGACTGTTAAGTTGAACTTCCGCCTATAACTCCAAGTTACACCAACCCACAACTTGGACAATGAACTATGCCTTTAATTGCAAGTTTTGCGTGAATGGGTTTCACTTGAAGTCATGACCAGTACTTGGCTACCAGTAGTCCCCTTCTCGGGTGGAGCATATACGTCGTACTCCAAGGTCTCTTCATGAGTTTACTAGAGATCACCCAAATCTCATAGACTGCGTGTCACACCCGGGTTTCGGGGCACCAAGACCCGGGCGCGAACATAATCAGCAGGTGTGCTGGGACCAAGTCTCACACATACGATGAATCATGGCACAGGATCGAAGGTCACATCTTTACTATATAATAGGAGTTCTATACAAAATAAATAATTACATTATAAGGAGACAACGGTCCAGCAACCCAAAGTTGACTGAGAGACGACGACCTAGACCTCTCACGAACTCGTCACAGCATCCTCCATGCGCCTCATCCTATGGTACCTGTTCTTGACCTGTGGGGGGTGTGAGACAGCAAGAGTGATCTCACATACGTTCATCGCTCAACAAGTCGTGGGGAATAATGTGCATGAACTCACCAAAGGTGAGAGCTCACGTGAAGTGTAAGGCTTACCAAAAAGGATGGTTAGAGCTGAGCATTGCTTTTAAAGTTGGTCAAAATTTTATTAGCAGTTACTAAGTATAAGTAAATACCAACCCAATTAAGAAAAGTAATAACATCACCTGCGATGCAATGCATATGACAAATTGAATTTAGTTCCATAAATTAATCATGTGAGTGTCCGAGCTGCTCATGACCGTGAGCACGACTAGTATACCAGTTTTACACTCTGCAGAGTTTGCGCATCTTTACCCACAAGTCATGTTACCCATCTGCCAAGAGACGGCCAATCCCATACACCTCTACCGAGGAGGCGAGGCAGGGTAACACTACGAGGCCTTTACAAAGTTCCACTAGCTTCAGAAAACCCGCTACAGTTTATAGGAAGCTCCAGTGCAGGAGTCCCTCGCATGACCGCCATCGCAGCAAAATCATCCCAAGGGCCTCCCTACACTAACCACTCCCCTACTGCCCTTGCCCCTTTCAGGTAAGGTAATCATCCACTAGCTTTCCTAGTTAATCAGCCAAGGGCGTCCATAAACCCTTGTGGTAGCACTATTTTCCCGGGTGGTTCTCCATGTTCCAATTAACATAATGATCTTATCATGAACAGTAAATAACAACTGATAACAAAAGTGAAATCATGAATAATGTATCTCCATACCCAAAACCACATATAGCACTAGCAAGTACTACCCAGAAAGTTCAGTGGTAAACAAGGTATAAAGATAGACAAATTAGGGTATCTTATTGGGTCCCATCAAAATTAACCTATGCAGATCATTATGATTAATTAGAACATGAGTGGGTAAAAAGAAGTGATCAAGGGCACAACTTGCCTGGGACTTGAGATTCCAGGTACCAAGATGATCTTCAGGTGACTCGTGACCTCGCGCTAATCATAGCAATACATACAAACATGGTATATGCAAAATAAACATCACACCAAACATAAGAACAAACTACGTAATAATACTCTACGCGTCGCTACGAGATCGGGCGATCGAGAACCACTAAATTCGGGGTTACGGTTATGAAGTTATGAATTTCTGAAATTATTAAGCACTTAAATAGATTAATTCAAATGAATAATTTTAATTCAAGTTTCATGGCTAAACAGTGTTACTGGTTGATAGACAATATTAAAACAAAATTAATGCCACTGGAATGAATTAATTTAGAGTTAAAATGAATTTAATATGAATTATACAAGTTTCTAGAATTATTTTTGTATTGAAAATCAAATTCTAAATTCTTTTATCTGTTTTTCCTTAAGCTCTGGACCGCAAATCAAATTCTATAAAGTGCAAGGGCTAAACTACAAACTTTCCCAGACTCAGTGAACAACCCAAGTGGACGGCGGGTTAATTCACCGAAACCCGAGGGGCTCTTTTAGAAAATGGCCGCGGCGAAGGGGTATGGGCTGATTTCGGCCGTTGGATTAGAGATCACTGGTTTTGAGTATATGTCGTAGGGTATTCATTGCCGACCCTTGGATTAGGAATCGATGGTAGTGATTTAAAATAGTGGTGACTCGATTTGGATCATGGATTCGAAGATCAACGACTGCCATTTAGTGGGGACGAAAGGGTACGATGTTCTAATCCTAGCCGTCAACGCAAAGATCTACGATCCAACCTCTTTCTTCTCCAGTCAGCCCCAGGGCGGCGGTGCCCAAGCTAACCCGGTGGCAACCTTGCCGACGCGGGACGACCATGGGATTTCGTGCCCCATCCAACCCCCGAACGGCGCGAGACGAAGAGGAGGCCATGGAGGTCATGGTAAGACGCATCTCACCGAGGATTAGCATGTTGACGAAGTTGTCCACGCACCATGGCGGATCCGCGATGGAGCTTGCACGACGGCGAGCAACTCCTCGCCATCCCGTCAGTCATTGATCCCGGTGCCACAACGAACAAGACCCAAAGCATCCAGCAAGCACACAGATCAGTCTTTTGTGCCCCGAGCGGCCATCTATACTTGAATCAATGGCGGCGACATGTCCACCCCACGCCACGATAGTTCTGGCCGTGAGGTGCACTCTGTATATTTTTAGGGGAGGCGGTCGTGGAGATAAGGTGAAGGGTAGCGCCGCCAGAGGTCAGATTTATACCCAGCACGGGCCATCGAGCGCGCGAAAATCGGAACCGAGGCGAAGCGGCCGGCGCGCAATTCCGTTCCGAGTCCGAGGGGTTGAGGACGCATCTGACACCGGGACCCACCAGGCAGTGAGACAAGCCGCGCCAACAGGAAGCGCGAGCACGGGCGGAATCAAGCCCAAGGCCGACCGGTGGGTCCCACACCGCCAGTGACACACGCGCGGATTGGGCTGGTTGAAGGAGGAAAGGGAGTGGGCCGCCAGGGAGGTTTCAGCCCAAGTGTTTTTGTTCTTTTTTTATTTCCTATTTTGTTTCCAAATCAAAAATTCAAACTAAATTCGAATTCTGGTTTTAATCTCTAGGTTTCAAACATCAAAACAAATTCTCAAATAAAGTTCTAGTAGGAAGAATTATAGGTACTCATACATATTTTTCCTTGTATATTCTCTTTTCTTATTTCTCTTTCTATTCTCAAGTTCTATTTTCAAACTTAAACTTGTTTTCACACTTTTGAGTACAAAACAAGAACCTCAGTGTTAGATGCCTATTTCCGTATTTATTTATTTGTTATTTGATTACCTTAATTCCTATTAATTGAATATGCACAAAGAAGAAAACCTAATAAATCTCTGAAGGCTCCACAATTCCAAATCACTTTTATATCAATATATGCATTTTTTATATTATACCAATTTTAGGGCTTTACAAATCCTACCCCCCTTAACAGAAATCTCGTCCCCGAGATTTGTAAGAAAAGGATATAGGAAGAGTAGTTTGCAATTTAGCTTTCAGTTTCTAATTATTTCAAAAATCAAGAGTTTTTTTGAGTGATTACGAAAGCATGGGTATCCATATGTATAATCATTTTATTATGTAGGACGAAAGATGGGTTGGTTAGGGCAAGAATATCCTGGTGTAAGAAGGTTTATGGTGAGAAATAACTCCTTGTTGGGTGGTAATGCATCTGAAGATCGAGTTTGACTTCTCTCCTTCCTTGATGAGGTTGATCTTGTCCTTTTCCAGTCTTGCTCTTTGGTGTCTCCATCCGGGTTTGGGACAAGAGGCTAAGATAGATCTGTTATGTAGGTCAAGTTGTTGGGTATGGCCGAGTTGATCTAGGTCACGAGTTTAAGCTTAAGTGGATTTGGAGTATGGCTTAATCCGTTGTACCAGCATTAAGTAACTTACTCTAGATTAGATCATAATAGATTAGATAGAATCTAGATTAGGTTGGTACGACTAGATTAAACTAGTTAAGATCTCATTATTTTGGATTAGGTCCTGGTGGTTATTTTAGGATCAGATAAATATAGTGTTTAGGATAAAACGAATCTTTCATGATAAGATGAATCTATTAGGACAAGAGAGAGTCTTTTAAGATAAGATGAATTGGTTAGAATGGGATCTTTTAGGATAAGATAAATCTCTGAAGCTAGATGTATTCCAATGGGGATAATCTAGGTTGTCTAGTTATTTTATAAATATATATTTTTTATACCTATGTGTATATTCAGATGCAATTGTGGATATTACTCCACAACCCATCACATTCAATCAAAGATCCAAATCATACAAGTATCATAAGAACAATCAATCAAGTGTATAGATACCTAAAAAATAGTTTTACTTTTGTTCCTAAGAGTAGGTCTCCTATTCCTAAAGATCACTTTAGGCACATGATTTCAAAGTGTGAAATCCAAGTTTGTCTTTAGAAGGAAAAGGTAAGGATAATCAGAGTAAAGCGGAAATAGAGGAGAAAAGATTAAGAAAAGTTCAGAAAAGAATCAGAGTAGCAAAGGTAAGTAAATATTGGTTGTCCAGTTCTATCTAGGTTTCGTCCTACAGTCAACATTCCTCTGATACCACTTCTGTCACACCCGGGTTTCGGGGCACCAAGACCCGGGCGCGAACATAATCACCAGGTGTGCTGGGACCAAGTCTCACACATATGATGAATCATGGCACAGGATCGAAGGTCACATCTTTACTATATAATAGGAGTTCTATACAAAATAAATAATTACATTATAAGGAGACAACGGTCCAGCAACCCAAAGTTGACTGGGAGACGACGACCTAGACCTCTCACGAACTCGTCACAGCATCCTCCATGCGCCTCATCCTGTGGTACCTGTTCTTGACCTGTGGGGGGGTGTGAGACAGCAAGAGTGAGCTCACATACGTTCATCGCTCAACAAGTCGTGGGGAATAATGTGCATGAACTCGCCAAAGGTGGGAGCTCACGTGAAGTGTAAGGCTTACCAAAGAGGATGGTTAGAGCTGATCATTGCTTTTAAAGTTGGTCAAAATTTTATTAACAGTTACTAAGTATAAGTAAATACCAACCCAATTAAGAAAAGTAATAACATCACCTGCGATGCAATGCATATGACAAATTGAATTTAGTTCCATAAATTAATCATGTGAGTGTCCGAGCTGCTCATGACCGTGAGCACGACTAGTATACCAGTTTTACACTCTGCAGAGTTTGCGCATCTTTACCCACAAGTCATGTTACCCATCTGCCAAGAGACGGCCAATCCTATACACCTCTACCGAGGAGGCGAGGCAGGGTAACACTACGAGGCCTTTACAAAGTTCCACTAGCTTCAAAAAACCCGCTACAGTTATAGGAAGCTCCAGTGCAGGAGTCCCTCGCATGACCGCCATCGCAGCAAAATCATCCCAAGGGCCTCCCTACACTAACCACTCCCCTACTGCCCTTGCCCCTTTCAGGTAAGGTAATCATCCACTAGCTTTCCTAGTTAATCAGCCAAGGGCGTCCATAAACCCTTGTGGTAGCACTATTTTCCCGGGTGGTTCTCCATGTTCCAATTAACATAATGATCTTATCATGAACAGTAAATAACAACTGATAACAAAAGTGGAATCATGAATAATGTATCTCCATACCCAAAACCACATATAGCACTAGCAAGTACTACCTAGAAAGTTCAGTGGTAAACAAGGTATAAAGA
The DNA here is from genome assembly GCA_029449295.1 of Zea luxurians. NCBI lineage: Eukaryota > Viridiplantae > Streptophyta > Magnoliopsida > Poales > Poaceae > Zea > Zea luxurians. The sequence goes on from JAOPSE010000039.1 coordinate 18,221,284, forward strand.
TAGACAAATTAGGGTATCTTATTGGGTCCCATCAAAATTAACCTATGCACATCATTATGATTAATTAGAACATGAGTGGGTAAAAAGAAGTGATCAAGGGCACAACTTGCCTGGGACTTGAGATTCCAGGTACCAAGATAATCTTCAGGTGACTCGTGACCTCGCGCTAATCGTAGCAATACATACAAACATGGTATATGCAAAATAAACATCACACCAAACATAAGAACAAACTACGTAATAATACTCTACGCGTCGCTACGAGATCGGGGGGATCGAGAACCACTAAATTCGGGGTTACGGTTATGAAGTTATGAATTTCTGAAATTATTAAGCACTTAAATAGATTAATTCAAATGAATAATTTTAATTCAAGTTTCATGGCTAAACAGTGTTACTAGTTGATAGACAATATTAAAACAAAATTAATGCCAATGGAATGAATTAATTTAGAGTTAAAATGAATTTAATATGAATTATACAAGTTTCTAGAATTATTTTTGTATTGAAAATCAAATTCTAAATTCTTTTATCTGTTTTTCCTTAAGCTCTGGACCGCAAATCAAATTCTATAAAGTGCAAGGGCTAAACTACAAACTTTCCCAGACTCAGTGAACAACCCAAGTGGACGGCGGGTTAATTCACCGAAACCCGAGGGGCTCTTTTAGAAAATGGCCGCGGCGAAGGGGTATGGGCTGATTTCGGCCGTTGGATTAGAGATCACTGGTTTTGAGTATATGTCGTAGGGTATTCATTGCCGACCCTTGGATTAGGAATCGATGGTAGTGATTTAAAATAGTGGTGACTCGATTTGGATCATGGATTCGAAGATCAACGACTGCCATTTAGTGGGGACGAAAGGGTACGATGTTCTAATCCTAGCCGTCAACGCAAAGATCTACGATCCAACCTCTTTCTTCTCCAGTCAGCCCCAGGGCGGCGGTGCCCAAGCTAACCCGGTGGCAACCTTGCCGACGTGGGACGACCATGGGATTTCGTGCCCCATCCAACCCCCGAACGGCGCGAGACGAAGAGGAGGCCATGGAGGTCATGGTAAGACGCATCTCACCGAGGATTAGCATGTTGACGAAGTTGTCCACGCACCATGGCGGATCCGCGATGGAGCTTGCACGACGGCGAGCAACTCCTCGCCATCCCGTCAGTCATTGATCCCGGTGCCACAACGAACAGGACCCAAAGCATCCGACAAGCACACAGATCAGTCTTTTGTGCCCCGAGCGGCCATCTATACTTGAATCAATGGCGGCGACATGTCCACCCCACGCCACGACAGTTCTGGCCGTGAGGCGCACTCTGTATATTTTTAGGGGAGGCGATCGTGGAGATAAGGTGAAGGGTAGCGCCGCCAGAGGTCAGATTTATACCCAACACGGGCCATCGAGCGCGCGGAAATCGGAACCGAGGCGAAGCGGCCGGCGCGCAATTCCGTTCCGAGTCCGAGGGGTTGAGGACGCATCTGACACCGGGACACACCAGGCAGTGAGACAAGCCGCGCCAACAGGAAGCGCGAGCACGGGCGGAATCAAGCCCAAGGCCGACCGGTGGGTCCCACCCCGCCAGTGACACACGCGCGGATTGGGCTGGTTGAAGGAGGAAAGGGAGTGGGCCGCCAGGGAGGTTTCAACCCAAGTGCTTTTGTTCTTTTTTTATTTCCTGTTTTGTTTCCAAATCAAAAATTCAAACTAAATTTGAATTCTGGTTTTAATCGCTAGGTTTCAAACATCAAAACAAATTCTCAAATAAAGTTCTAGTAGGAAGAATTATAGGTACTCATACATATTTTTCCTTGTATATTCTCTTTTCTTATTTCTCTTTCTATTCTCAAGTTCTATTTTCAAACTTAAACTTGTTTTCACACTTTTGAGTACAAAACAAGAACCTCAGTGTTAGATGCCTATTTCCGTATTTATTTATTTGTTATTTGATTACCTTAATTCCTATTAATTGAATATGCACAAAGAAGAAAACCTAATAAATCTCCGAAGGCTCCACAATTCCAAATCACTTTTATATCAATATATGCATTTTTTATATTATACCAATTTTAGGGCTTTACACTGCGACGTTAGACAGTCTAAGTCATATAGGTGTGTTCTTTCAAAGAATGTTCTGTAGGACAACATCTTCGCTAATACAAGCCAACAGAACACATTAAGGCACAGAGCCAACCTGCCTTACAGCATTTGAGAGTATTGCATCTTTACTTAGAGAGGGTTAAAGGTTACTCTCCTCAGTTCACCAATGGCTTGTTCTTCCTAGGACCTAATTCACAGGATCTCCGATCACATAGACTGGGTTTCCACCATGGCAACTTTATTCGGGTCTCATACCCATCTCTCTCGATGCGATTTCTATCACATTACGTGGTAGTCCCTTGGTAAAAGGATCTGCCAGATTTTTATCTGTTGAAATATAAGTCACACTTATAACTCCGGAGTTTCTCAACTTTCTGACAGACTTCAAACGTCTTTTGACATGTCTTGATGACTTTCCATTATCCTTAGAACTCGTCACTTTAGCAATCACTGTCTGATTGTCACAGTTCATAAGGATAACTGGAATTGGTTTCTCAACCACCGGCAAGTCCATCAAGAGTTCACGCAACCATTCTGCCTCAACGGTTGCTGTGTCAAGTGCAGCTAGCTCGGCTTCCATGGTTGACCTCGTCAAAATGGTCTGCTTGCATGACCTCCATGATACCGCACCTCCACCAATAGTAAAGACATAACCACTGGTGGCATAAAGCTCGTCTGCATCAGATATCCAGTTCGAATCACTATATCCTTCAAGTACTGCATGCTGATCAGAATAGTGAATTCCATAACTCATTGTACCTTGCAGGTAGCGCATAACCCGCTCAAGTGCATGCCAATGATCAGTCCCGGGGTTTGACATGAACCTACTCAATTTGCTCACAGCAAACGAGATATCGGGCCTTGTTGCACCAGCAAGATACATGAGTGAACCGACAATCTGAGAGTATCTCAATTGGTCTAAACCAATTCTCTTGTTCTTTCGCAGTGTCACACTGGGATCATAAGGTGTTGGAGAAGGTTTGCACTCAGAGAAGCCAAATCGCTTCAAAACCTTTTCAACATAGTGAGATTGCGAGAGAGTAATCCCACCATCTGCCTTAATCAGCTTGATGTTTAGAATCACATCAGCTTCTCCCAGATCTTTCATATCAAAACTCTTTGATAGAAAAGACTTGACTTCATTGATCACATCAATGTTCGTGCCAAATATCAATATATCATCAACATATAAGCACAATATAACTCCTTCGCCCCCACCACAGCGATAATATACACACATGTCTGCCTCATTAATGGCAAAGCCTGCAGACGTTAGAGTCGTGTCAAACTTCTCATGCCACTGCTTTGGTGCTTGCTTCAGACCATACAAAGATTTCAATAACTTGCACACCTTGCTTTCTTGACCCTTTACTACAAATCCATCAGGCTGTTCCATATAGATTTCCTCGTCCAGCTCTCCATTAAGAAAAACTGTCTTTACATCCATCTGATGAACAAGGAGACCATACGAGGCAGCCAAAGAAAGTAGTACTCGAATAGTGGTCATTCTAGCAACAGGTGAGTAAGTATCAAAGAAGTCTTCTCCTTCTTTCTGAGTATAGCCTTTAGCCACAAGCCTAGCCTTGTACTTTTCAATTGTACCATTAGGCTTGAGCTTCTTTTTAAACACCCACATACAACCCACATGTTTGCATCCATAGGGTCGATCAGTGACTTCCCACGTACCATTTGAAAGAATGGAGTCCATCTCATTATGAACTGCTTCTTTCCAATCATCTGCATCTGGAGATGCAAATGCTTCTGCAATGGTAGTAGGAGTATCGTCCACAAGGTACACAATGAAATCATCACCAAAGGATTTTTCAACCCTTTGTCTCTTGCTCCTTTTAGGAGCATCATTGTCATCCTCCTCTAGGACAATTTCATGTGGCTGTTCAAAACTCTCAATATGTGTACTATGTTAAGGAGTTATCTCAGAAGAGTATCTAGAATTGCTATGAATGTCTTTCATTGGAAATATATGTTCAAAGAAAGTAGCATCACGTGATTCCATAATAGTATCAACATACACATCAGGAACTTCAGATTTAACTACTAAAAATCTATATGCTATGCTACACGAAGCATATCCAAGAAAGACACAATCCACTGTCCTTGGACCAAGCTTGCGCTTTTTATTAATTGGTACATTGACTTTCGCCATGCACCCCCAAGTGCGCAAGTATGAAAGTGATGGTTTTCTCCCAACCCACTTCTCATAAGGGGTTTTATCTTCTTTGCCCATAGGAATTCTATTCAGAACATGACATGAAGTCAGGACTGCCTCCCCCCACCATGCCTTAGATAAACCACAAGTGTCTAACATGGCATTCACCAGGTCAGTCAACGTACGGTTTTTCCTTTCAGCAATCTCGTTTGACTCGGGTGAATAGGGAGGAGTCCTCGTGAAGATCTTCCTTCCCCCTTGTGTCTTACCAAGGACTGAGTTCCCACTTGTGGCGAAAAAAAAGTATACCATCCCAACCGGCCTCCCCCCGGGGGGTTAAGGTGAATAATGCCATGTTCTGCATAGAAATCGTCAAAGACTTTGGGAAAGAACTCGCCACCACGATCTGATCTAAGACGTTTGATCTTTCTCTCTAGTTGGTTTTCAACTTCAGCCTTATAGATTTTAAAGTAGTCTAAAGCCTCATCTTTAGTTTTTAGCAAGTATACATAGCAAAATCTAGACGCATCATGAATCAATGTCATGAAGTATCTCTTACCACCTTTTGTCAACACACCATTCATCTCACAAAGATCAGAATGTATGAGTTCTAGCGGTGCCAGGTGTCTCTCCTCAGCAGCCTTATGAGGCTTTCAAGGTTGCTTCGACTGCACACAACTATGGCACTTAGAACCTTTGACTATGGTGATATTCGGAATTAAACTCATGGTTGCAAGCCGAGACGTAGAGCCAAAATTAATATGACACAAACGAGAATGCCAAATACTCACAAGATCATCAATATTAGCACAAATATGGTTCACAGACTTATTATTGAAATCTAACAAAGAAAAGCGGAACAAGCCTCCACAATCATAGCCTTTACCAATAAATTGTCCAGACTTGGACACAACTAATTTATTGGACTCCAAAACTACCTTGAACCCATCTCTACATAGAAGGGTTCCGCTAACGAGATTCTTATGTATAGAAGGGACATGATGCACGTTCTTCAGCTGCACGATCTTTCCCGAAGTAAACTTTAGATCCACCGTGCCAGTGCCATGAACAGAAGCATGTGACCCATTCCCCATTAGCACGGAAGAATCCCGGGCGCCCTGATAAGAAGAGAACAAGTTAATGTCAGAACACACATGAACATTAGCACCAGTATCAAGCCACCAGCTAGGTGATTGAAATACTGAGAAGATGAAAGGTAAATTACCATACCCTTTGTCTTCCTCATTGCTAGCGACCACTGTGTTGACATTGCCCTTTTTGCCACGGCGATCCGCTCGATCGGGACAATCCTTGGCAAAATGACCCGCCTCGCCACATGCGAAACATGTCAATTCAGCCTTGTTCTTCTTCTTTTTGAAGTTGGTAGTTTTGTTGGGCTTGTTAGATTTTGGCTTTCCTTTCCCCTTGTTGTGGTTCCTTTGAACCATGTTGGCGCTGGAGTGGCCCTCGCCTCCTTTAGATCCCGTGTCCTTAGCCCGAGCTTTCTCCTCAACATCCAGAGACGCTATCAGATTTTCAACTGATATCTCCTGTCTCTTATGTTTCAGAGATGTGGCGAAGTTCCTCCATATAGAAGGCAACTTTGCAATAATGCACCCAGCCACAAATCGGCCAGGAAGGACTATCTTAAGGTGGTCGAGCTCCTTGGCTATACACTATATTTCATGAGCTTGCTCTACAATAGAGCGATTATCAACCATCTTATAATCATGAAAGCTCTCCATGATATACAGGTCACTGCCAGCATCTGATGCACCATACTTAGTAGTAAGTGCATCCCACAACTCTTTTCCGTCTGTGTACTGAATATTCGCATCAACTAGACGGTCAACAAGGGCGCTAAGAACGGCTCCCGTAAAGATAGTATTGGCATGGTCGTACTCTTTCTCCTGTTCAGGAGTCAGTGGACCCTCAGGTCTACCTTTACTAACATGGAAGACATTCATAGCAGTAAGCCAGAGCGTGGCCTTGACTTGCCATCTCTTAAAGTGCATACCATTAAACTTTTCTGGCTTCAGCGCGTCGGCAAAAGCAGCCATAGAAAAACTAGGAAATTATCTACAATAAGGTTTTTGGATTGTTGAATAATTAGACAAATTCCAAATTAAATTCCGAATATAAATCATTACCAAATCAGAAGAACTGAAATAAAAGCCAAATCAGATGATGCGTACTGATTAGACTTACTGATAGTTGGCGCGCGCCGGAATCAGCAGGGTCGACGATGTCGAAGTAGCGAATCAACAGGGTCGACGAGGTCAGAAGATCACGAGCAGTCGCGTGAAGACGCTTCCCAAAAACCTTATTCGCCCTCTCCCGGTGCAGGATCTAGAAGACGAAGGGTTCCGGAGACCTGCTCTCCTGATCGCAGATGCACCTCTGCGGTCGGGACGAAGGGAACTAAAAGGCGGCTCAGCTATGAAGAGAGGCGAAAGCGAAACTGAGATGATCTGGAGGCTGGCTACCGGGCTCCTTTTATAGGGCCGAGTCCGCGACCCCCGAGCTTATCCGCCCACGAAAATCTCGCAATCAGTTGAGATTTTATAGCGACCGGTTAGGATAAGCGTAACAGCCAAGTAACCAAAAAATCAAACGGCAAAAGGAAGCCGCGCCCCTGCAAGGCGAGGGGCCAGATTTCGGCGGACCATTCACGAGCATGTCATGCGCCCGCGCCCTTCGCCCCACCCCGGCCAGGCCAGGCGAGCGTGCGCGCGCGCGTGTGGCTCTCCACACTCTCTCCTCTCATCCATGACTTGGTGAGTGAGTGTGGCTTCCATATTTATGCTAGCTCTACTCCACTAGAACTAGCAATATGGTGCTATTGGTTCCACCAATTCCCTAGCCATCAACTTGTATGGGCTTTTGAGATTTTCCTAGGATTTATTAGAATTTCTTAACTGGGCCAAGCCCATAAATCCTAACAAGTCAAAACAATACATGCGAAGATCGCTGAATAACATGAGTATCACAACTCTAGAGGGCGTTAAATGTTTAGTTTCATTGTTCACTATTTTGGTAAACTTTTGTTTAATGTGTGCCATTAAACAATTACATTAGGTTTGTATTAATACAATTACACTAGTCGTTCAGGTTTGTACATAGAAAATTGTTGTTTTTCTGAGATAATTTCTGCGTGCTCCCTAACCAGCACACACACTCACTTTATATCTCCATTATGCATAAAGGACCCTTACAAATATTCTAATTCCAACAACACTCACCCTCAAGATGGGCAAAAGATATCAACCATGCCCTTCTTGTTACATATTGACTCGTTCTCACTTGGGCCTAAACCTTTCGTAAGGCAATTAGCTTATTGATTACAAGAATTGATATGCTCTAATCTTAATACCCACTATTTATCTTCTCCTTGATAAAGAACTTGTCAATCTCCATATGCTTAGTGCGCTCAAACTGAACTGGATTGTTTGCAATATTTATTGCAGCAACATTGTCACAGTGGAGTCTCATAGTTCCATTCCTCAACACTTTCAACTCCCCTAATAGACGCTTCAGCCACATCATCTCACATATGCTTAATGCCATTGCCCTATATTCAGCTTCTGCAGTTGATCTAGCCACCACTACTTGCTTCTTGCTTCGCCATGAGACAAGATTACCTCCAACAAACACATAATATCCAGTTGTAGATCTTCGGTCATCTCTACTACTTGCCCAATCGACATCACAATACCCTTCCAAGTTCATGTGCTTGTTCCTTTTAAACCACAATCCTTTCCCAGGAGTTCCCTTCAAGTATCTCAAGATGCGATAAAAAACATCCATATGTCCTGTCCTAGGATCATGCATATACCTGCTCACCACACATACTGCATAGCATATATCAGGTCTTGTGTGGCATAAATAGATCAATCGCCCAACCAATCTTTGATATGTCTCTCTATTGACAAGATCCCCTAACTCAGCATGGATTTGGTGATTTTTATCAATAGGAGAGCAACATGGATGACACCCCGACATTCCAGTTTCTGTCAACAAGTCGAGGGCATACTTTCATTAGGAGAGAACAATTCCCTTCGATGATCGAGCAATTTCAATTCCAAGGAAATACCGAAGTAGTCCCATATCCTTTATCTCAAATGCTTTCCCTAGCTTCTCCTTCAACCACTTGATCTCTTCCACATCATCTCCAGTGATCACAATATCATCAACATAAACAGCCAATATAGTGATAGATGAACCCTTGTGCTTGAAGAAGACTGTATGGTCAGCATTACATTGGGAATACCCCATACCACAAACAACACGTCTAAACCTGTCGAACCATGCACGTGGTGACTGCTTCAGACCATAGAGTGACTTCTTAATTTTGCAAATTTTCCCAACAGTCTGTTCATTCGCAAACCCAGGAGGAATTTCCATATAGACCTCTTCTTGTAAGTCACCATGAAGAAATGCATTTTTCATATCTAGTTGATGAAGGGACCATCCAAAATTAGCTGCACATGAGATCAAAGTTCTAACAGTGCCCATCTTTGCCACGGGAGCAAAAGTCTCATCATAGTCAATCCCATATGTTTGGCTGTATCCTTTTGCAACCAGTCTTGCTTTGTACCTATCCATCTTTCCCTGAGGGGTCTGTTTTACAGTGAAGATCCGCTTAAAGCCCACAACCTTCTTCCCTTCTAGGAGCAGAGCAAGTTCCCATGTTTTGTTCCTCATGAGAGCATGTAATTCTTCTTCCATAGCCTCCTTCCACCTTGGATTCTGTTTTGTACATCTCCAATCTTTCGGGATGGACACACCCTGCAGGGATGCGATGAAGGTTCTATATGCAGGCGACACATGACTCTATGACATGTAGTTAGCTATATCGTACTCAAAACCAAAGCGAGATGGAGGTTTGCCAGCATTGATTCTATGATCCCTACGTTGTGCAAGGGGTAAATCAACATGTTCAGGAGAAGGAGTAGTATTACCCATTTTAGGTAGAGGCGAGGAGCTGATGGAGAGAGACCTGAGGAGAGATCTAGGACTGGAGATGCAGGTGATTGAGGCTCTGGCTGCATGAATTGCTCCCCCTGATTTTTATACCGCCTTCTTTGGTACACTATTACTTGTTTCTCATTAGTATTCATATCATCTATCCTTACTTCTTTATCTTGATTCCCTCCTGTGTAGTCTTTGGGACATGGAATTGTCCCAACGACTACAACTTCATTGTCATCACGAACCCCATTCCTTTCCTTGGAACCATTAGTCTCATCCGCAATAGATGGGATTCTTCCAACAATTGCCTCTTCTTGTGTACTATTCTCTCCTTCTTTAGAGTTACTTCCACCCCCTCTACAATCACTTTCATTGACTGAAGAGAACTCATCAAAAAAGTGATCAAGATCACACTTGTTTGAATAGTATGGTTCAAATTCACGGAAAGTCACATCCATGCTTACAAATAACCTTCTCCTAATAGGGTCCCAACACTTGTATCCCTTTTGTGTAGATGCATAACCAACAAAAACACACTTAACGGCTTGAGGATCCAATTTACCCACTGAAGGTCGATGGTCGTGCACAAAGAAAACACAACCAAAAACTCTATGTGGGACTTTAAACTCTCGTTGTTCCAATAGGAGTTCAGCAGGCATCTCATACCCAGTACCCTCGATGGCATGCTATTGATCAGGTATGCAGCTGTCATCACTGCCTCACTCCAGAGATACTTAGGTACATTCATTTGAAACATCAGAGACCTTGCCACTTCTAACAGGTGTCGATTCTTCCTCTCGGCCACACCATTCTAAGAAGGTGTACCAGGACATGTGGTTTGATGAACAATCCCTTGATCTAAAATGAATGAGATAAACTCATTGTTCACATACTCAGTTCCATTATCAGTGCGAATGATTTGAATCTTGGCATTTAATTGATTAGTGACCAGTTTGTAGAAATCCTTGAAACATCGAAGTACCTCATTCTTGTGCTTCAACATATATATCCATGTCATGCGAGAATAACAATCAATAAATGTGACAAACCATTTAAAACCACTCACAGATGTAATTGAGAAAGGACCCCAAACATCAGAATGTATTAACATAAATGGATCACTACTACGAAGTCCAATAATAGGGTAAGTAGATCTGGTGTACTTGGCAAGCTCACATGCATCACACACAAGAGTTCCTTTCTCCATTCCCTTAAAGGATTCAGGGTAAAATTTACTCAAGCTCTCAAAAGGTACATGTCCTAATCGACGATGTAGCAACATGATTTCCCTTTTATCTCCTTTCGTTGTTGCTGACAAAGCTTGCTCCTCTTGACTGATGAACCATAGCCCATTACGCCTGACTACAGTCCCAATCCTCTTCCCAGTTCTCTTCTCCTGAAAAACACATGATTGTTCATCAAATATAGCTAGACACTTGAACTGATCAATGATTGAGCTGACAAAAAGGAGATTGACTGTAAATGATGGGACATGCAAAACTGATGATAGATTAATGGATGGTGTACACTCTATAGACCCTACACCATGAATGAGTTGGGAGGTACCATCAGCAATTTGGACAGTTTCAGGGTGAATAGAATGAGAGTATGTTTTAAAAGAATCAATTAGTCATGTGACATGTCTACATGCTCCTAAATTTATTATCCAATCTCTATGACTTCTACATGAAGATGCAAGGGCTTGTGCCTGAGTACCAGCACCTAAATGGGCGTAGTTGTTAAAGTTACCGAAGTGCTGGGTGGATGTAGTTGCCACAGAACCAAGAGGAGTGCTGGTTGGACACTCAGATTCTTTTCCCTTATGCCATTCTTCCCATCGTTTAGCTTGTTCCCTAGTCAGGGTGATTGAGGGGGTGTCTTCAGTGAATGCAACATTAACACGAGGGCCACGACGACCTCTACCCCTGGCATGGCCAGCACTCCCCCTTCCATAGCTCCACGACCTCTTCCATAGGTACTACAAGTGGCTCCACGAGTTCCACCACCTCGTTCACCACTGCCACGAGGATGAGGACAATTGTAACTTAAGTGTCCCTTCTCACCACAATTATAACAGTCTCTATCACCAGTTGAGGTGTAGGCTGATTTCACAGGATCATTAGTTGTCATTACCTGAAGCCTGCTTTCCTCATTAATCATTGCTGACACAGCCTCATCCATGGTAGGAAGACTCTCTTGGTGACAAAAAGCATCTCTCCTACTCTCAAACTCCGAATCCAAATTCTTTAGAAAGTGAGTCACTCTCCTGTCCTCTACCCACTTGTGGACAACCTGTGCATCCTGAGGACAAACCATTTGCAGAGGAGCGTAGTGATCTAGTTCTCCCCACAAGTACTGAAGTTCACTAACATATTGTTCCACTGGTCTCCTTTTCTATTTCACTGCATCTGCCTTACTTTGGATTTCCATCATCATCATCACATTCCCTTTCTTGAATACATATTGCTCAAGGTCTTCCAAATTTGTGCAACAGTGCACATGGCTTCAACCATCTTACTTACAGACGAAGACATGGATGCTAACTGAAAGGGAAATGTGCCCTTGGGCCATTTCTAAGTGTTTTGGTGATTTGGTGTCAAACACAAGTGCTTAAGTGCTAAATGGTGGACAAAGTACAAATCAAGTATCAAGGTATGTTTCTCAGACTTAGTACATTGTTTTAGAGACTAATGTATTGTGTCTAAGTGCTGGAAACAGGAAAAATACAATTGGAAATGTCTTGGCTCGAGCAGCCAAGACTTTGCTCAGTCTGGGAGCACCGGACTGTCCGGTGGTGCACCGGACAGTGTTCGGTGCGCCAGACGAGCTCGAGCGAAGTGGCCGCTCTCGGGAATCCTCTGGCGGCGTACGGCTATAATTCACCGGACTGTCCGGTGTGCACCGGACTGTCCGGTGAGCCAACGGTCGGCCGGGCCAACGGTCGACCGCGCAATCTACGCGGGACACGTGGCCGAGCCAACGGCTAGAAGGGGGCACCGAACTGTCCGGTGTGCACCGGACATGTCCGGTGCGCCAACGGCTCTCTGGCTGCCAACGGTCGACTGCGCCGTAGAAGGAAAGAAATCGGGCACCGGACAGTGTCCGGTGCGCCACGCGACAGAAGGCAAGATTTGCCTTCCCTGATTGCTCTCAACGGCTCCTAGCTGCCTTGGGGCTATAAAAGGGACCCCTAGGCGCATGGAGGAGAACACCAAGCAACCTTAGAGCATTCTTGATCATCCACACTCATTCTTTGCGCATTCGTTTGTGATTCTAAGTGATTCGAGCTCCGTTCTAGTGAGAACTTTGAGATAGTCATTCGAGCTCGATTCTTGGCTGTGTGTGTGCGCATTTCGCTGTGGATTTGTGTGTGTTGCTTCCCTCCCTTACTCTGTGCTTCTTTGTGATCATTTACGTGTAAGGGCGAGAGACTCCAAGTTGTGGAGATTCCTCGCAAACGGGATTAAGAAAAGAAAGCAAAACACCGTGGTATTCAAGTGGGTCTTTGGACCGCTTGAGAGGGGTTGATTGCAACCCTCGTCCGTTGGGACGCCACAACGTGGAGTAGGCAAGCGTTGGTCTTGACCGAACCACGGGATAAACCACTGTGCCATCTCTGTGATTGATCTTCTGTGGTTATTGTGTTTTGTTGAGACTCCTCTCTAGCCACTTGGCAATAGTTGTGTTAACACTTAACCAAGTTTTGTGGCTTAAGTTTGAAGTTTTACAGGATCACCTATTCACCCCCCCTCTAGGTGCTCTCAATTGGTATCAGAGCCGTTCTCTTCAAGATGGGACTAATCGCCCGAAGAGATGGATCCTAAGGGAAAGGGGATGGTGGTCAACAACAACGAGAAGGAGTCTATCTTCAACGAGCCGAAGGATGACAAGCTTACCGACTCAGGCTCGGGCCACAAGCGAAGAGATGGGAAGAAGAACAAGACAAAGCGCATCAAGGAGATCATCTACTACGACGATAGTGATGAGTCTACTTCTTCCCAAAAGGATGACGACACCGACTACAAAAAGACGGTCAATTCGAACTTTTCATTTGATTATTCTCGTATTCCACATAGTTCGAATTCGCATTTGCTTTCCATTCCTCTCGGCAAACCTCCACACTTCGATGGGGAGGACTACGGATTTTGGAGTCACAAAATGCGTAGTCACTTATTCTCTCTCCATCCAAGCATATGGGAGATTGTAGAGAATGGAATGAAGTTTAATAGCTCGGACAACTCCATGCATATAAATGAACAAATTCATAGAAATGCACAAGCTACTACTGTTCTCTTAGCATCCTTGTGCAGGGAAGAGTATAACAAGGTGAGCGGCTTGGACAATGCCAAGCAAATATGGGACACCCTCAAGATCTCTCACGAGGGGAATGACATCACCATGCTCACCAAAATGGAGTTGGTGGAGGGCGAGCTTGGACGATTCGCCATGGTAAGGGGAGAGGAGCCAACTCAAACGTGCAACCGGCTCAAGACCCTTATCAACAAAATAAGGAGCTACGGAAGCACGCGATGGACGGACCACGACGTTGTCCGCCTAATGCTAAGGTCCTTTACCGTTCTTGATCCTCATCTCGTGAACAATATTCGTGAAAATCCCAGGTACACGACGATGACGCCCGAGGAGGTACTCGGAAAATTCGTAAGCGGTCGGATGATGATCAAGGAGGCAAGACACGTCGACGACGCGTTGAACGGTCCAATCCACGAGCCTCAACCCATTGCTCTCAAGGCAATGAGGAGCAAGGAGTCACTACCTAGCAAGGTGGCGCAAGTTGAGGCGGCCGGGCTCAATGTTGAAGAGATGGCTCTCATCATCAAGAGATTCAAGACGGCGCTAAATGGTCGCATGGGGCAGCCAAGCAAGACCAAGACAAAGGGGAAGCGCTCATGCTTCAAATGTGGTAAGGTTGGTCATTTTATTGCTAACTGTCCCGATAACGATAGTGACCAGGAGCAAGGGAAGAGAGAGAACAAGAAGGTTTATAAGAAGGCCAAAGGCGAAGCACACCTTGGAAAGGAGTGGGATTCGGATTGCTCTTCGTCCGACTCCGACGACGAAGGACTTGCCGCCACTGCCTTCAACAAATCGGCTCTCTTCCCCAACGAGCATCACACTTGCCTCATGGCAAGGGAAAAGAAGGTAATCACTCGTAATGCTAATACTTATGATTCTTCTAGTGATGATGAGTCTAGTGATGAAGAAATAGATTACTCTAGTTTATTCAAGGGATTGAATAGAACTAAAATAGCTAAGATTAATGAATTGATTGATGCCTTGAATGAAAAGGATAGAATCTTAGAAAAACAAGAAGACCTTTTATATGAAGAGCATGATAAATTTGTTAGTGCACAAAATTCACTTGCTCTAGAAGTTAAAAGAAATGGAATGTGTTGGGGACTTGTTCTCAAATGCTAAGAGTTAAGAACAAGGCAACATAAAAAGTGTTAAGTGTTAAAGTCCTTCGTCCTCCGAAATATTATATCCCTTCGGGAAATAATGAATCTCGGACGAAGGCTACGAAAGACATACCTTCGTAAACATGACAATAAATGACGAAGGTAACGTATTAAGCATAAAATATAAAACAAATATTAAATATCAAGATAGAATCATTTCTATTTCATTATCATGGAAAAATAGAAATGATTTCAAATTACAAATGTACCTTCGGTTTTGAAGGAAGAGAAAAGCACAAGCGAGACGCAATAGCAATATGCCAAGTCAGCGTGAACAGTACAGGGGTACTGTTCATCTATTTATAGACACAGGACGCAGCCTGTGACAAATTACAATTATGCCCCTTACAAAAGTTCACAACATTGACTCAGACCTTTATGGATAAAAAGGTCATTCTATCTCTATGTCGGTTTGTAACGCCGAAGCTCCATAAAAAGGAACCTTCGGCCATCTCCTGGGAACAGCTTCAACCGAAGCTGCTTCTTCGTGTAAGACCTTCGGCGCGACAAAGCATGGCCCCAACAGTAGCCCCTTTCGCGGTGCTAGATCGTTTTTCGTAACGAGCTTGATCCGTGAAAAAAGTTTCTTAGGCTTCGGAGCGCCGAAGGTCCAAAAACACCTTCCCTGAGCTCGTTGTCGAGAAACGATTCAATCTCCCTGCGTATACCGGCCCCACGTTGCAGAGTTACTGTTCGGTCTCTGCGGTCCACCGTACAGCGAGTGCGAGCGGGAGTCCGCCTGGTGTAAAACTTCTGGCGCTTCACCTTCTCACCTGCAGCACTATATAAACAGACGAGTAGGTGTGAAGTTACCACATCATTTACTGCTATTTGTACTGTTTTGCTGCCAAAATTTTTAACCGTCGCCGAAGCTTGTCCATCGGAATCGAACGAAGCTCCAGCCTGAAACCTGCTTCGGAGGAAGAAAGTATTAAAAATTTCGCAAGTTCATAGTTAAATGGCCAGAGTGCGTTCTACTGCCAGGGTTGAGCGTGAGGGAGGCGAAACTGAAGCTTCGGAGACTGTTCCCATCTCCGAAGCCATGCAACGCTCCGGGCTGGTAGTTTCTGAAGAGACTCCTGGTGAAGATGCAGAACAAACACAACAAGCACCTGCCGGAGTAGAAGAAGAAGTTATTGAGGAAACTGATCCCGAGGACGATTATCGTATTGCCATGCCAAGTAAGCCCAGCCACTTGGACTTTGGAAAATCCACCGTTTCGAAGGCTGATCTCTCCAAAATGGTAAAGTCAGGCTTTTTCAATGAGGATCAGAAGAAGCTACTACGCTTCGGGGGAGAAGAGACTACCCCGAAGCCGGAAAAGGATGAAATTGTCATTTTTAAGAGCTTTTTAAAGGCTGGATTAAGATTCCCCCTTCACGGGATTATTGCAGAGGTGCTGAAGAGGTTCGGTATCTATTTTCACCAGCTGACCCCTAACGCTATCGTTAGGCTCAGTGTTTATATTTGGGCACTCCGAAGCCAAGCAGTGGAGCCATTTGCGGACAGCTTCTGCCGGGTTCACGAACTGCATTATCAGACGAAGGCTAGAAAGGATGGCTTGCATGATAATTTTGGTTGCTACAACTTTGCTTATCGGAAGACCATGAAGTTTCCTGTAATCAGCTATCGGAGTAAATGGGCAGCAGGGTGGAAGTCTGAGTGGTTTTATGTTAAGGTTAATGATGACGAGGAGAAACTTGTGCAAAGTCCACTCGAACTAATCTTCGGAGAAACCCGGCCTCTCTGCAACATGTCAGTAGACGGTACTACACAAAAAGCAATGGATGAATTCAGAATTGTTGCAGAGCATATTAGTACAAGAGACCTGGTGCAGGAGTTCTTGGCTTTCCAAGTTTTTCCTAGTTTAAAAGATTGGGAAATGCCGAAGCTGAAGGGGAAAAAGAAAGAAGGTGAACTTGTGCGTTTACCTTACTATTTCAAATTTAAGAAATACTTTAAAACACCTTGCCAAGAGTGGTTGGAAACAATTGAAGCAATGTGCAATGAAATACTTGGCAACTATTCCAAAAAAGAAGATCAATTGATGACCGCAGCCTTCGGAACCCGTCTAAAACGAAGGCTAAATCGAGTATTGGATGCCTTGGGCTTTGATTACCCTGATTATGAAAACCTGAACAAAGGTGCTGGGGGTCAAAAAAGAAAAAGGATAACTGAGGCCGTAAATGAAGAAAAAGAACCATTAAAGAAGAAAATTCCGAAGAAGAGGAAAACGTCTCCGAAGCAACAAATATCCGAAGCAGAAGAAACCCCCGCATCACCTTCTGCTGCTGACGTTGAGGAAATTCTGAAGGTAATGACTGAATCCTTACCTGCGAAGCTAAGTCCACTGGGTCCTCATCTGACAAAGTTTTTTCAGAAGGACAAGGAGCTCGAGAAATCGAAGAAAACAATCAAGGCAAAGAAACAAAGAATTATTACCGTGACAGAGGTGATTGACAAGACACCGCCAAGAGCTTCGGCCCAAAAAACACAAACGGCTGCAGAGGGGGCAGATATTGAAATTGCACCTTCGGAGGCCGCAGCTGCCGAAGCTGCCTCAGCTGAAGATTTGAATTTGGAGAGCACAATTGAACATATTGACCAAATATTGCTAGACATGGCTGCAGAAGAAGCTACCACTGCTGCCGAAGAGGCCGTGACCGCAGCGTCAAAGAAAGGAAAAGAAGTTGCTAATGAAGCTTCAGAAGACGAAGCCTTCGCGTTCCAAAACTTAGTTGGAGAGCATCTATCAAAAGCTGAAATAGAAGAGCTTAAAGAGTATGCCAAATCGTGTGGATACAAACCTGGGGCACTCCTCTTCGGAGGTGTTGATGACGAGAAATTAGAGTGTATTCGAGACCAAACAGGGGCCAGAGTTATCAGTACTCTGTCCAAGAGTATTGGATTCCCGAAGCTAGAAACAGACATCAGCCGCTACCGACGACAACATGTCGTTGGTAGTTTATTTTACTCCAACTTCAAGGTGAACAACTTGTCCCCTAACTTTTGTTGCTTCTAATAAAAACATGTCTGACGAAGGTTGTGTTCGTATAGAGTATGCTGTTGAGCAAAGCCTTGCAAATGCAACAAGATCTTGAAGATAAAAAGCATGAAGTTATAATTGGAAATTTGGAAAACAAAATAAAGGAGCAATCAGATGCTTTCGAGAAAAAGAACTTTGAGCTCCAGGCAACCGAAGGTTTATTGGCGGAAGCTGAAGCAAAAATATCAGAACTGAATACGAAGCTTCTCCGCCAGTCTGAGCAGTTCGAACGAGAAAAACAAGATCTTAGTGCAAAACTTAAAGCCGAAGCTCAGCAAAATTCAGATTTGAGAAAACTCCTGACAAGTCTTCAAGAAAACTGCTTGAAATTTAGCAACAAGTGCATTCAACGATTAAGAAAGATTTTTTACTCAGTTGGAGCCAGCAGCGGGAAGTTTAACCCCTCAGCGGGAAATTTACCACAGGCCTTCGATCATATTGAAGCTGAAATCGAAGAACTTGACGAAGTTATAGCCGGGCACGGCGACTTCTGTGCCTGGGTAGCTTCTCGGGGTACCGCTGCTGCATTCCTGAAGGCCGGCTGTGAGCATGGAAAAATTGTCAACAGGCCCAACTTCACCCTGTCTCCATCAATCCTGGATGATATACCTGACCTCGCCCGAAGCATCTCAAATAGATTTATAAAAATGATATGGACAAAAGGCGGGCGGGAGAAGGCTGGAGACGAAGCTCGAAGTCATCTTGAACCAGTAAGAAATGAAACTTCGTACTTACTTTCTCCTTTGCAGTTGATTTTTACTCACGATACCTTGATTTATGTAGGATGACGAAGCTGAAAGTGATACTTAAAGTATATGCGGCCGAAGCTGTCGCCGAAGCTGAAGCTTAATGAAAATCAGTAGAAGTATACTATAGGAAAAACTTAGGATACTTTTGTAACAACTTTTGTAAATACAATTGAACTGTTCTCAAGGAACTTTGTACATACCTTGTAATATATTCTTACCCTTCTGCTGAGGCGCTTTGATGTGGACGAAATCAGTATTTTGAGCCAAGGGCGAAAAAACACCTTCCCTTCTTTTCGTACACAACGAAGCATAAGAGACCAATTCTTCTTTTGCCGAGCGACGAAGCTTTTCTTTTTTGTACACAACAAAGCACAACGAATCATAAAAAACCACTTCTCCTTTTTGCCGAAGCTTTTCTTTTACATAACGAATCATAAAAAACCACTTCTCCTTTTTGCCGAAGCTTTTCTTTTACATAACGAATCATAAAAAACCACTTCTCCTTTTTGCCGAAGCAACCACTTTGGTACATAAATGCTATGAATGAATGCTTATGCATGCAAATGCCATGATGTAATGTGCGAATGAATGTCCAAAACATATGTCCGAAGCCACACTCTCAGCCGTTATTTCTTTAGAACCAACCACACATCAGCTCTGCATTCCCTTAGGAACGTCTTTGGAGCTTCTTCGCCTTTTACTTAGGCAGTATCAGCGTTGACTTTTCGCTGTAAGCTCTGCATCCCCTTAGGGACGTCTTTGGAGCTTCTTCGCCTTTTACTTAGGCGGTATCAGCGTTGACTTTTCGCTGTAAGCTCTGCATCCCCTTAGGGACGTCTTTGGAGCTTCTTCGCCTTTTACTTTCAGCGGAATCAGAGCTCTGCATCCCCTTAGGGACGTCTTTGGAGCTTCTTCTCTCTCTTTTTTTTAGTTTCGGCATTCGATGGTGTGTTCCCAGCTTTTACATTTACATTCTTTGGGGGATTTTGCTCTTATAAAACTAAAAAGGAAATTACATATGATGGCCCCATTAAAAACCTTTCTCCCCCTTTAAAAAGGAAAAGGGTGCCATGAAAAAGAAAAAGAAAAACATAAAAAGTTACATCAAGTTATACATAATATCTCCGAAGCTCATCTGCATTCCAAGATCTTGGAATTTCATTGCCATCCATGTCCTTCAGTCTGTATGACCCAGGCCTTGACGAAGATGCTACTAAGAAAGGCCCTTCCCATTTCAATTGTAGCTTGCCCACTGTATCTGGGTTGGCCACTCTCCGAAGCACCAAATGTCCTGGCTCAATATTTTTTAGCCGGACCTTTCTATCTCGCCATTTGATTGTTTCAGCTTGATATTTATTGATATTCTCCACGGCCTGAAGCCTGATCCCTTCTAAGGCATCTTTTTCCACAAGACAAGCATCTTCGGCATCTGATTCCGCCGAAGCTACCACTCTTATTGATCCAGCTTTAGCTTCTTCCGGAGTTATTGCTTCGTCTCCGAATAATAGCTTGAATGGGGTAAAGCCTGTAGACCTTGATGTTGTTGTATTGTGGCTCCACACCACTTTGGTCAACTGATCTGGCCACTTTCCCCTTGGTTGATTAAAGATTAGCTTCATTATTCCTGTCATTATGATGCCGTTTGCCCTTTCAACAAGCCCATTCGACTCCGGATGCCTGACTGATGCAAAATGGATCTTTGTTCCAATTTGATCACAGAAATTTCTGAAAGCTTCGGAGTCGAACTGCGTTCCATTATCTACAGTGATGGCCTTCGGTACCCCGAAACGACAGACAATATTCTGCCAGAAAAACTTTTGGACAGTGGCCGAAGTTATTGTGGCCAATGGCTTCGCCTCAATCCACTTGGAAAAATACTCCACAGCTACTATGACATATTTTAGATTCCCTTGGGCCGGTGGTAATGGGCCCAACAAGTCAAGGCCCCACCTTTGCAATGGCCAGATGGGTTGTATCAGCTGTGTCAAAGACGAAGGTTGCTTTTGATCTCTTGCACATTTCTGACAACCTTCGCACTTTTGAACTAATTCCGCCGCATCCGAAGCTGCTTTCGGCCAATAAAATCCTTGGCGGAACACTTTTCCAAGTAATGGCCTGGATCCGATGTGGGATCCACACAGGCCTGCATGTATCTCTTTCATTAACTCTATACCTTCGGTTCTAGACAAGCACTTGAGCAACGGGGCACAAACTCCATGCTTGTATAACTCCCCTTCTATCATAACATACGGGCGAGCTCTTGCCTCTATTCTTTTATTGTAAGCTTCGTCATCTGAAAAGAACTTACCCTGAAGGTAAGAGATTATTTCAGTTCTCCAATCTTCGCTGTAAACAGGAGATATGTTGAGGACTGCTCTTTCAAGGAGCTCCACTGAAGGTGCCTTTATTGTTTCGAAGAACACATCCGAAGGTAATGGCAGCCCCTGCGCTGCAGACTTGGCTAGCAAATCAGCATGCTCATTTTGTCCTCGAGGAATATTCTTGACAGAAAATCCTTCGAAGGAGGCTTCGATTCTTCGGACCGTGTCTAGATATTTTTCAAGCTTCGGATCTTTAGCCTTGCAACTTTTGTCAATATGACCCGAAACAACCTGGGAATCAGTTTTAAGAATCGCCCTTCTGATTCCCATTGCTTTTAATTTCCGAAGGCCCAGAAGCAGGGCTTCGTACTCAGTGATATTGTTTGTACAACTGAAGTCAAGTCTCGCTGCATAACAAGTTTTAACCTTGGACGGTGATACCAACACAGCAGTTGCACCTGCTCCGAAGGTTCCCCAAGAGCCATCACAAAACACTGTCCACACTTCGGTATCTTTATTTGCTTCTTCATCCTGAGCCCCTGGCGTCCAGTCGGCAATGAAATCTGCCAATGCTTGAGACTGGATCGAGGATCTATGCACATAATCAATGTAAAATTCATTGAGCTCTGCAGCCCATTTTCCAATCCGTCCAGTAGCTTCTCTATTTCTCATGATATCCTTCAACGGCTGTGAAGAAGGAACAATAATATTGTATGCCTGAAAATAATGCCGAAGCTTCCTGGATGCCATTAAAACGGCATATAATACCTTCTCCAGCTCTGTATAATTTTTCTTTGATATGCTAAGGACTTCAGATACGAAATATACTGGGACCTGCTTCTTGACTTGTCCATCAAACTTTTCCTGAACAAGTGCCGCACTTACTGCTGAGTGCGAAGCTGCCACATATAACAACAGAGGAGCCCCTGGCATTGGTGGAGTTAATGTTGTTAGATCTATTAAGTATTGCTTCAGCTCTTCGAAGGCTTTTTGCTGACTTGGGCCCCATTGAAAGACATCAGCTGACTTCAGCACCTCGAAGAATGGTAAGTTTCTTTCTGCTGATCTGGATATAAATCTGTTGAGAGATGCCAGCCTTCCTGTCAATCTTTGGGCCCCCTTTCTTGTGGTTGGTGGCTCCATTCGAAGTATAGCTTCGATTTTATTTGGATTAGCTTCGATTCCCTTTGTTGAAACCAAGCAGCCAAGAAATTTACCCTTCTTCACACCGAAGACACATTTTTCTGGATTCAGCTTCAGACCAGCTTGTCTGAAGCTGGCGAAGGTCTCCTGCAGATCAGCAATGTGATTTTCCTGCTTCGTGCTTTTTACAATAATGTCATCAACATAGGTCAACACATTTCTGCCTATCTGAGACTGGAGAACCTTCGCTGTCATTCGGCTGAAACTCCCTCCGGCATTTTTGAGCCCCTCAGGCATCCGAAGATAGCAATATGTACCACTTGGGGTTATGAAGCTAGTTTTTGGCTCATCTTCCTTCTTCATCCAAATTTGATGATAGCCTGAGTAGCAGTCTAGGAGACTCATGAGCTCTGAAGAAGCTGCTGCATCGACTAAAGAGTCTATCCTTGGCAAGCGGGAATTCATCCTTCGGACAAGCCTTGTTGAGATCTGTGAAATCGATACACATTCTCCACTTGCCATTGGCCTTCTTCACCATAACAGTGTTAGCTAGCCACTCTGGATACTTCACTTCTCTGATAACTCCTGCACTGAGGAGTCTTTTTACTTCATTGCGAGCCCCTTCGGCCTTGTCATCAGACATTTTCCGAAGCCTCTGCTTTCGGGGTCTGAAGGATGGGTCAACATTGAGCGAATGTTCAATAACATCCCGATTTACTCCACAAAGATCATTAGCTGACCATGCAAAAACATCTTTGTTGTTGAATAAAAACCTTATCAAGGTTTTCTCCTGATCTTCAGATAGTTGCGAGCCCAACAGTACCTTCTGCTCTGCTATGTCTTCACACAATAACATGGGCTTCGGCTGATCCGCTGAAGCTGCCTTCTCCCTCCTGAATTTGTACTGTTCACAAGCTTCAGCTCCATCTATGTTATGGATTGCCTTGGAGTCAGTCCAGCTTCCTTCGGCCCTTCTAGCAGCTTCCTGGCTTCCATGAATAGCAATAGGCCCTTGGTCCGAAGGTATCTTCATGCAGAGATAAGCTGGGTGAAGAATTGCTTCGAAGGCATTAAGAGTACCACGACCAATGATAGCATTATAAGGATACTCCATGTCAACAATATCAAACACAATTTGCTCAGTCCTTGTGTTGTTAACAAATCCGAAGGTTACTGGCATGGTAATCTTCCCAAGTGCTACAATCTGTCGCCCTCCGAAGCCACAAAGAGGGTGTGTAGCATCATGAATCTTATCTTCGGGCTCTTGCATTTGTCTGAAGGCTTTAGCAAATATAATATCAGCTGCACTGCCTGTGTCAACCAAGACATTGTGAACCAGAAATCCTTTGATCACGCAAGAGATAACCATGGCATCATTGTGAGGATAATCCTTAAGCTGAAGGTCTTCCTGAGAGAAAGTAATTGGAATGTGGGACCATTTTGACTTGATGAAGGGTCCCTGCACTCCAACATGCTGCACCCTTCTCTGAGCCTCCTTCTTCTGTTTCTTATTAGCCGGCTCTGAGCAAGAACCGCCTGTGATCGGGAGCACCAGCTTCGAAGCCGAAGCAGCTCCAGCTTGATCGTTAAACGAAGCCATCAGCTCAAAAAAGTGGAAGTGAGTTCACCGGAGGTGGGCGCCAATGTTGGGGACTTGTTCTCAAATGCTAAGAGTTAAGAACAAGGCAACATAAAAAGTGTTAAGTGTTAAAGTCCTTCGTCCTCCGAAATATTATATCCCTTCGGGAAATAATGAATCTCGGACGAAGGCTACGAAAGACATACCTTCGTAAACATGACAATAAATGACGAAGGTAACGTATTAAGCATAAAATATAAAACAAATATTAAATATCAAGATAGAATCATTTCTATTTCATTATCATGGAAAAATAGAAATGATTTCAAATTACAAATGTACCTTCGGTTTTGAAGGAAGAGAAAAGCACAAGCGAGACGCAATAGCAATATGCCAAGTCAGCGTGAACAGTACAGGGGTACTGTTCATCTATTTATAGACACAGGACGCAGCCTGTGACAAATTACAATTATGCCCCTTACAAAAGTTCACAACATTGACTCAGACCTTTATGGATAAAAAGGTCATTCTATCTCTATGTCGGTTTGTAACGCCAAAGCTCCATAAAAAGGAACCTTCGGCCATCTCCTGGGAACAGCTTCAACCGAAGCTGTTTCTTCGTGTAAGACCTTCGGCGCGACAAAGCATGGCCCCAACAGAATGCTTTCTTGTGAACTTTCTACTTGTAATGAAACCATTTCTTCTTTAAAAGGTGAAATTGATGATTTAAATGCTAAACTAGAAGTAGCAAATAAATCTAACTCTTGTGTTGAACATGTTGTAATTTGCACTAGGTGTAAGGATTTTGATATTAATGCTTGTAGTGAACACTTAGTTTCAATTTCAAAACTAAATGATGAAGTGTCACACCCGGTTTTTAGAAGGCAAACCGAATGCGAACCATGTACGTGCCAGGATCAGTTATTCACGTACACAGCAGTTACATAACATGGACATCATCACACAGTGCTCAAATAGTATTAAAAAGGGATATAATAGTCGATTACATCATACGTCTGAGACGTCCATATAGTTCTTACAATAAATCAAAGTGCGGAAAAGAAACGTAGATAAACGCGGCCTTCACAGGCAGCCGACTGGGGGTTGCCGCTAACCCACACCTAGAACTCGTCGTAGTCTTGGAACTCCTGGAAGTCTCCTTCCACAGCTTCATCTTCGCCTGAGCAGTGGTTGCAATGCTGACAACCTGGGGGGGGGGGGGGTTTGGTGTGTAGAGCAAGGGTGAGTACACATCAACATACTCAGCAAGCATCCCGTTTGGCTGTAGTGGACTAGCTTTATCTAGGGATAAGTCAAGCAGTTGCTTTTAGTTGGTCAGGTTATTACTTACTAGTAGAAAGCCAGGTTTTAACATTAACCCAAGTTATTAGCCCAATGTATCCTTTCCAAACGGAAAGAATACCACTTACCATTACCAAAATCATAATCAGAACCATCAATCTCATTGCCACCTGTACCAAAGTATCTCTGATCAAGTATCACTAATCTCTGGAGCTCCCTTGGCCGCTCATAACCGTGAGCACAGCTGATATATCAGTTTCATAACACTCTACAGAGGTTGTGCACTTTACCCATAAGCCGTGATTCCCTCTCTAGCCCGGGCTTGCAAGACCCTTATTCACTCCCGAGGTGAATGGCCAGGGATTCACTACGAAGCCTTTACAAAGATTCCTCGGGGCTGTAGCCACCCGTTAGGTTTCCTAAATGTACCGCACTCCTCCCCAAGGGACAAATCAACCTTGGCAGAGCGAGCCGCATACACCGAGCCCCATTGACGGCACGACGGCTAAGCGATCTACACCCCGGATCCTCCAATTATTCAGCTAAGGGCACCCCATTCCACCCTCATGGTTGCACTGTTTTCCCGGGCGGTCATCCATTGAACAGGTCCTTACGGAGAGGCACTCGAGAAACCGCTCGAGTCCCCTTGAAGGCCACAAATATAATCATAGACAAGAAGGGAAAACAGCGTATCATAGATAATCACATCATGTTCATTGATTAGAGTTGAGCAATAGCATCAAACTAAGCAGTAATAATCCGACCCAAATAGGTAAACAAGGACATGGATAACAAAAGCTAGTCAATCCTTAGGCATAAATGTGTAATGCGGGAGGTGAATTAAAGAATGAATAGGACGGGGATAGGTCAAAGGACACTTGCCTCCACCAACCGACTGCTGCTCAGGGGCTTCTCCTGCGAATTCCTCGGGCTCTTCGACCGGATCGTTCTCTATGCGAGCGCAAACATACATACATCCACATATTTAATACAAAAGAACAGTACACCATACAAGGGAACAAGTAAAGCGAATATGCATCAAGTATGACATTTGACATCGCATTTGTTATGGTTAGAAAGAAACGGGAAAGGGTCTCGCAGGGGTTTAAAGTTTATGCACTAATGATCAGTTACAATTGGTTCCTAACAAAAGAATTCTGTTATATATATACTAATGGAAACCTAATCATTTTAAGTTGATCAACATTGCACGAGATAAACAATTAACTACGTGAATCAATAGCATAACGGAATTTTAAATTAACCTTCCTATTTTCCATAGCATGAACAATGATCAGTCTACCTAAATAAAGTAATTATGATCACAGAAAGTAAATAAAATAAAATAAATAAAGAAAATAAAAAACAGAGGGGGGGGGGCGGTTGAACCGGCCCTAGGGCGGTTGAACCGGCCCTGCGCAGGGGGCGCGGCCAAGGGCCAGGGGCGGCCGGGCGCGGCTGGGGGCTGGGGCGCGCGGCCAGGGGCGGCTGTGGCCGGCTGGGGCCAGGGCGGCACGGCGGCGGCCGGCTGGGGGCGCGGGGGCGCGGCCAAGGCGACCAGGCCAGGGCGGCCGGGCTGCCGAGGAGAGAGGAGGGGGAGGGGAAAGGGAGGGAGGAGGGAGAGAGGGGAGAGAGGAGGGGGCTCACCGGCGGGCGGCCGACGGCGGGGGGGGGGGGGGGCGGCCTAGGGCGGCGGCGGCCTAGGGCAGGGGCGGGTAGGGGCGGCGCTAGGGAGAGAGAGGGAAAATGAGAGAAAATGAGAGGGAGGGAGAAAGAATTGGGGAAAAAAGGGAAGGTGGGGGGGGCGGCTGGGCCTTGCCAAGGCCCAAGAGGGGGGCGCGCAGGGGCCTGGGCCGGCCGGGGTCGGCCCACGGCGCGGGAGAGAGAGAAAAAGAAGAGAGAAAGAGAGAGAAAGAAAAAAAGAAAAGATTATTTCCCTGTTTTCGAAATCCGATCTCTCTAGATGAATGCATTTGCACTTTCAAACAATCAAAAAGATGCAAGGTTCGGCATGGTGCATCAAACAACATAAAGCAACTTTAGAGTTTTTCCTGACACGGGAGATCCAAACCGAATCCCGCTAAAACTTTGGAAAAGATCAAGGTTTAGCGAGAGGAAAAGAAAAGGAAAAGGTAACGCCCGAATTTGGCGAGTAAAGAAAAGAAAAAAATTCAACTGCAAAAAATTCGGGGCGTTACAAACCTATCCCCCTTAAAAGAATCTCGCCCTCGAGATTCAGGGCTGGCTAGCAAAGAGCTCTGGGTACTTGGCCATCAAATCATCTTCACGCTCCCAGGTTGCTTCTTCCTCAGAGTGGTGACTCCATCTGACTTTGCACATTCTGATGGTCTTCCTTCGAGTGACTCTGTCTGCAACCTCAAGGATCTGAGCTGGCTTCTCAACATAGGTCAAGTCCTCCTGGACTCCCAGACCTTCCACTGGCAACTGCTCTTCTGGCACACGCAAGCACTTCCTCAACTGAGACACATGAAAGACGTCATGCACAGCTGACAAATTCTCTGGCAAACTGAGCTGATAGGCCACTTCTCCACGCTTTGAGAGGATCTGGTACGGACCAATGTAGCGGGGTGCTAGCTTGCCTTTCACTCCGAATCTTCTGACTCCTCTGATCGGTGACACTTTCAGATAGACAAAGTCTCCGACTTCGAAACTCAGCTCTCTTCTTCTTGTGTCTGCATAGCTTCGCTGCCTCGATTGCGCTATCTTCAGATTCTCTCGGACCATCTTGATGTTCTCTTCGGCTTCAAGCAAAATGTCTGGCCCAAACACTTGCTTCTCTCCAGGCTGATCCCATTGCAACGGAGTTCTACAACTCCTTCCATAAAGCGCTTGAAACGGTGACATCTTCAAACTGGCCTGGTAACTGTTGTTATAGGAAAACTCTGCATAAGGCAATCGCTTGTCCCATCCGGACTGATCTTGCAACGCACAGGCTCTCAACATGTCTTCAAGAATTTGATTGGTTCTTTCAGTCTGACCATCTGTCTGCGGGTGATAAGCTGAACTCAAATTCAGATGTGTGCCCAAGGCTTCATGCAACTGCTGCCAGAAATGAGAGGTGAACTGCGTTCCTCTGTCTGACACTATCTTCTTTGGCACACCATGAAGACAAACGATCCGAGACATATACAACTCTGCCAATACTGCACTGTTGTAGTTGGTCTTGACAGGTATGAAGTGGGCTGACTTGGTCAAACGGTCCACTACTACCCAAATAGAATCGTAGCCGGCTCGAGTGCGAGGCAATCCGACTATGAAATCCATACCGATTTCATCCCATTTCCACTGAGGGATCTGCAACGGTTGCAACAATCCAGCAGGTCTCTGGTGCTCTGCCTTAATTCTTCGGCAACTATCGCACATAGCCACATGCTCTGCGATTTCCCTCTTCATTCCGTACCACCAGAATTTCTTCTTCAGATCCTGATACATCTTCTCACTGCCAGGGTGAATCGAATAGGCTGTCTCATGGGCTTCCTTGAGAATCAACTCCCGAATGGACTGGACATTGGGAACACACAAGCGGTCTTTGAACCATATCACGCCTTCTGCATCTTCTCGAAAATCTTTGCCTCTGCCATCTAGAATCAGTCGCCGGATCTCATTGATCTTCTCATCATTCTTCTGCGCTTCTTTGATTTCGCGCTCTAAGGTAGGTTCCAATTCAACTGTGACTCCTCGCGAATTATTCAGAAATCCGAGACTCAACCTGTCGAACTCCTTGGCCAACTCATAAGGCATCGGACGAGCGACCATCAGATTGACTTGACTCTTTCTGCTCAAAGCATCTGCCACTACGTTTGCTTTGCCTGGATGGTAATGAATCTCCAACTCATAGTCTTTGATCAACTCTAACCATCTTCGCTGTCTCATGTTCAATTCTGACTGAGTGAATATGTACTTCAGACTCTTGTGATCTGTGTAAACATCGCATTTCTGTCCATACAAATAGTGCCTCCATGTCTTCAGTGCATGAACCACTGCTGCCAACTCTAGATCATGGATTGGGTAATTCTTCTCATGAACCTTCAACTGTCGGGACGAGTAAGCCACAACTCTTCCCTCTTGCATCAACACACATCCCAAACCTGTGTAGCAAGCATCGCAATACACCGAGAAGGGCTTGTGCACATCAGGCAAGACTAGGACAGGCGCTGTAGTCAACTTCTCTTTCAGCGCTTCGAAGGCCTCTTGGCATTTCTGGGTCCACTTGAACTCAACCTTGTTGCCTAGCAATGCTGTCATTGGTTTCGCAATCTTCGAAAACCCTTCAATGAATCGCCGATAATATCCGGCCATTCCAATGAAGCTCTTGATTCCTCGAGCATCCGTTGGCGCTTTCCAGTTCAAAATGTCTGCCACTTTCTTCGGATCCACATCCAATCCTTCTTTGTTGATTATGTGACCCAAGAACAGGACTTCACTGATCCAGAACTCACACTTGCTCAACTTTGCATACAACTGGTGCTCTCGCAATCTCTGCAATACCATCCTCAAATGATCTGCATGCTCTTCTTCACTTTGAGAATAAACCAGAATGTCATCAATGAATACCACCACAAACTTATCGAGATAATCCATGAATACACTGTTCATCAAGTTCATAAAGAACGCTGGTGCATTGGTCAAACCAAAAGACATCACTGTGAACTCATACAAACCATACTTGGTAATGAATGCCGTCTTCGGAATGTCCGAAGGTCGGATCCTGAGCTGATGATAGCCTGACCTCAGATCAATCTTGGAGAACACACTGGCTCCTCTCAACTGGTCGAACAGATCTTCTATTCTGGGCAAGGGATACTTGTTCTTGATCGTGACTTCATTCAAAGCTCGATAATCGATGCACATCCTCTTGGTGCCATCTTTCTTTTCCACAAACAAGACAGGGGCGGCCCAAGGCGAGGTGCTTGGCCGGATGTAACCTTTCTCTGACAGCTCATCAATCTGCTTCTTAAGCTCAACCAATTCTGGTCCGGATATTCTGTAAGCTCTCTTAAAGATAGGGGCGGTTCCAGGAACAAGCTCTATGGCAAACTCAACTTTCCGCTCTGGTGGCATACCCGGTAAGTCCTTTGGAAACACATCTGGGAATTCAGACACAACCTTGATACTCTCAATTGGGTCTGCTTCACTGCTATCGACAGCCATCTGATAACAACTTCCTTTCTTTGGCTCAGGCGGGACTAACTCGGTCACCACTTCCTCTCCTAGTGGAGACACCACTTTGATTGTCCTTTTATCACAACTGATAACTGCCTGATACCTATCTAGCCAATTCATCCCTAGGATGACATCTATTCCCTGAGTACCCATTACTATAAGGTTAGCGGGAAACGCTATCCCCCTTATTTCCACACTTACATTCAAACAAATGCTATCAGCTCGAATTCTACCACCAGCTGAGTCAATTTGAATAGGGGTTGACATGGTAGAAATTGGAAGATTATGTGCTTCTACCCATGATGCAGTAATGAAAGAATGTGTTGCTCCAGTATCAAATAACACTTCTGCAATATGGGAGTCGACTGGGAACATACCTACTGTCATGCCGGGGGTCTCCTGAACTGCTTCAGCCTCCAAGTGATTCAATCTTCCATGATTATAGCGCGGCTGAGAGCGATTGCCTGATCCAGACTGAGACGCATTCTGCTTTGCTGGGGCATTGGGACCTGACTGCTGCTGGGCTGCCTTCTTCGGACATTGCATCACCCAGTGGCCTTGCTCTCCACAGTGGAAACATGCTCTGTTTCCAACCTGAGCTGGTGCTGCCTGACTGTTCTGCTGGCTTGCTGGGGCAGGAAGACGAGGTGTCTGCTGATTCTGCCTCTGAAACTGACCTCCTCCTGACTGATTGCTCTGACGATTCTGGTACTGGTGCTGGGGATACTGCCTTTGGAACTGCTGATACTGCTGACGCTGCTGATGCTGCTGAGGCTGCTGAGGTGGACGCTGGTTCTGCCTGAACTGCTGAGGTTGATTGCCTGAAAAACGAGGGCGGCTGCTGCTTCCAGGCTGGGGTCCACTGATCTTGCGCTTACGATCTTCCATCTCCTTACGCTTCCTTTCTGTCATGATTGCTCTGTCAATCAGGTGCTGGAATGTCGGAAAGGTATGATTCATCAGTTGGTACTGCAGAGGGTCAACCAAGCCTCTCAGGAAACGGTACTGTCGCTTGGCGTCGGTGTTGACATCCTCAGGAGCATAGCGAGACAACTGCAGAAACCTGTCCCGGTACTCACTGACAGATGATGACCCTTGCTTGAGGGCCAGGAACTCCTCCTTCTTCACTGTCATCAGACCTGCAGGCACATGGTACTGACGAAAGCTACCTCTGAACTCTTCCCAGGTGATGGCATCGGGGTCGGCATGGGTGGAGAGGTAAGACTCCCACCATGATTGGGCTGCTCCTCTCAACAGACGGGGATCATACAAGACTTTCTCCCTGTCATCACACTGAGCGGTATGCAACTCCCGCTCCACAGTGCGCAGCCAATCTTCAGCATCCATGGGGTCAGAAGAATGAGCGAACGTTGGGGGATGACCTCTCATGAATTCAGCACGCTTGTCTCTGGGCATCTGAGGCATCTGAGGCTGAGGTGGTGCTTGCTGCTGCTGCTGCTGAATGGCGGCCAGAGTCTGACCGATGGCCTGAACTGCCTGAGTCTGCATCAGAAACATCTGCTCGATCGACATCGGGGGCGGGGGCGGCAGCTGCTGCTGCTGGGGCGCCTCCTCCTGCTGACCGGCTTGCTCCTGCTGAGCACGCCTTCCTCCTCTGCGCCTGTTCTCTGACATCTGCAGAACGCAACCACGCATCAGAACTGATCTGGCAAATCTTGCAGCATAAGAAAAGAGTATAGAATTTTTCAACAGCACTGAACAGATGAGCATCTTCACTGATCCAACACAGGCCACACAGCTTCTCAGATAAAGAGGAAAGTGGAGTAAAGATTTTCCCAACTATATAACTAACTCCATTAACATAATAGGTAAACCAAAATGCAGGGGATACTCACACTCTGGTGACAATCATTACAAAGATCCAAACCAAACATAGTTCATCATGACAAACATAAATGCACAGGATATAGCAAACTACCCTGTCTAACTAAGACTAACTAAGACCGAGACTAACGCTAAGACTGAAGCTTCTATGTATATATATTTCGTATTAATTACAAGATCCAACTCTAACGATCTATGGTTCTAGAGTTATCTTGGTCTTGCAGTCGGGATTGCCATAAGACTGGTGTCCACGCTGAGGTGAGCGGTACGGGTGCTGAGTCCCGACGGGAGCGGGGGAACCACCATCCAGATGACGACGTTCCGCGCGCTCAGCCCGCAGCAGGGCGATCTCAGCACGAGCCCTACTCAGCTCGTCTAATGCATGGTCCAGCTCCGTGTTTAGCACGGCGGCTAGGTTGACTGTGCTGCTCAACCTAGGATTGCCCTCACCGACAGGTGAGACAATCACGCCTCCTGTGCTGCCAGATGGACGGCGGGGGTAATACTTTAGGTCAAGACCGTCAGCTGCCCCACCGAAAACCGAGCAGTAGTGCGAAAGCGCACGCCGTGCAGCATCCTGCATGGCTGCCTCAGCTGAGTCCCTTTCAGAGATAGAATAGTGCTCTAAGCAGGCCTCCGCACCCTGGAGACTGTTCTCCGGGCAGCGCACCAAGCAGGTTGCCTCCCAGCGGTCCGGGTAAACCCCGCGACTATGCTGGTAGACCACACAGCGATACTCGACGGACCAAGTATGCCGGTTAAATGCCCGACGTAGCAGGGTGTCGAGCGCATCGTGGAAGTGACACCCGCGAGCAGCGTCGCGAGTGATGGGTCGAGCAACCCATCCTTCCGGCTCAGGGTTAGCAGAGAAGTCGGTGTCGTGGCTCGAGCTGTCGTCGCCATCTCCGTCGTCTGGGTCTCCTCCAGCAGCTACTCCAGGAGCTGGGGCACCCAGTGGTGATGCAGGGGGCGCCTCCAGAGGAAGCACAGGAGAGCAGCTCCTCACAGACTCTATCTCCTGCTGGAGTGAGAAGGAAGAGCCCTGCTGCTCCTGCCGTCGACGTTCCTGCTCCTCATGCAGGCGGTGGTGCAGTCTCTCCAAGTGGCTGGACTGTCCGGCCACGGGACGGCGAAGCGGACGCTCAGCAAGGCGGGAGGGTAAGAAGGGGATGACTGACTTTCGTGCAGTGTGTCTAAGTCGAGCCATCTACAAAAGACATCGCAAGCAAAAGGGGTGAGAACAGAATTAATATGACCATCAAGTAATAAGTAAATGAAGGATCAGAATAAAACATAATTTTCGGCAAGGTATAATATATAGTAGAACATAGGTTTGGTCAGTAGGACCAACTTTTGAAGAGATATCAAAGTCAAGGCAGGGACAGAGGTCTATAATCCTTAGAACGACCATTCTACTCTAGGTTAGCGGTCCTACAGTCAGCACGGCTTTGATACCACTTATGTCACACCCGGTTTTTAGAAGGCAAACCGAATGCGAACCATGTACGTGCCAGGATCAGTTATTCACGTACACAGCAGTTACATAACATGGACATCATCACACAGTGCTCAAATAGTATTAAAAAGGGATATAATAGTCGATTACATCATACGTCTGAGACGTCCATATAGTTCTTACAATAAATCAAAGTGCGGAAAAGAAACGTAGATAAACGCGGCCTTCACAGGCAGCCGACTGGGGGTTGCCGCTAACCCACACCTAGAACTCGTCGTAGTCTTGGAACTCCTGGAAGTCTCCTTCCACAGCTTCATCTTCGCCTGAGCAGTGGTTGCAATGCTAACAACCTGGGGGGGGTTTGGTGTGTAGAGCAAGGGTGAGTACACATCAACATACTCAGCAAGCATCCCGTTTGGCTGTAGTGGACTAGCTTTATGTAGGGATAAGTCAAGCAGTTGCTTTTAGTTGGTCAGGTTATTACTTACTAGTAGAAAGCCAGGTTTTAACATTAACCCAAGTTATTAGCCCAATGTATCCTTTCCAAACGGAAAGAATACCACTTACCATTACCAAAATCATAATCAGAACCATCAATCTCATTGCCACCTGTACCAAAGTATCTCTGATCAAGTATCACTAATCTCTGGAGCTCCCTTGGCCGCTCATAACCGTGAGCACGGCTGATATATCAGTTTCATAACACTCTGCAGAGGTTGTGCACTTTACCCATAAGCCGTGATTCCCTCTCTAGCCCGGGCTTGCAAGACCCTTATTCACTCCCGAGGTGAATGGCCAGGGATTCACTACGAAGCCTTTACAAAGATTCCTCGGGGCTGTAGCCACCCGTTAGGTTTCCTAAATGTACCGCACTCCTCCCCAAGGGACAAATCAACCTTGGCAGAGCGAGCCGCATACACCGAGCCCCATTGACGGCACGACGGCTAAGCGATCTACACCCCGGATCCTCCAATTATTCAGCTAAGGGCACCCCATTCCACCCTCATGGTTGCACTGTTTTCCCGGGCGGTCATCCATTGAACAGGTCCTTACGGAGAGGCACTCGAGAAACCGCTCGAGTCCCCTTGAAGGCCACAAATATAATCATAGACAAGAAGGGAAAACAGCGTATCATAGATAATCACATCATGTTCATTGATTAGAGTTGAGCAATAGCATCAAACTAAGCAGTAATAATCTGACCCAAATAGGTAAACAAGGACATGGATAACAAAAGCTAGTCAATCCTTAGGCATAAATGTGTAATGCGGGAGGTGAATTAAAGAATGAATAGGACGGGGATAGGTCAAAGGACACTTGCCTCCACCAACCGACTGCTGCTCAGGGGCTTCTCCTGCGAATTCCTCGGGCTCTTCGACCGGATCGTTCTCTATGCGAGCGCAAACATACATACATCCACATATTTAATACAAAAGAACAGTACACCATACAAGGGAACAAGTAAAGCGAATATGCATCAAGTATGACATTTGACATCGCATTTGTTATGGTTAGAAAGAAACGGGAAAGGGTCTCGCAGGGGTTTAAAGTTTATGCACTAATGATCAGTTACAATTGGTTCCTAACAAAAGAATTCTGTTATATATATACTAATGGAAACCTAATCATTTTAAGTTGATCAACATTGCACGAGATAAACAATTAACTACGTGAATCAATAGCATAACGGAATTTTAAATTAACCTTCCTATTTTCCATAGCATGAACAATGATCAGTCTACCTAAAATAAAGTAATTATGATCACAGAAAGTAAATAAAATAAAATAAATAAAGAAAATAAAAAACAGAGGGGGGGGGGCGGTTGAACCGGCCCTAGGGCGGTTGAACCGGCCCTGCGCAGGGGGCGCGGCCAAGGGCCAGGGGCGGCCGGGCGCGGCTGGGGGCTGGGGCGCGCGGCCAGGGGCGGCCGTGGCCGGGCAGGCGGGGGCTGGGGCGCGCGGCCAGGGGCGGCTGTGGCCGGCTGGGGCCAGGGCGGCACGGCGGCGGCCGGCTGGGGGCGCGGGGGCGCGGCCAAGGCGACCAGGCCAGGGCGGCCGGGCTGCCGAGGAGAGAGGAGGGGGAGGGGAAAGGGAGGGAGGAGGGAGAGAGGGGAGAGAGGAGGGGGCTCACCGGCGGGCGGCCGACGGCGGGGGGGGGGGGGGGCGGCCAAGGGCGGCGGCGGCCTAGGGCAGGGGCGGGTAGGGGCGGCGCTAGGGAGAGAGAGGGAAAATGAGAGAAAATGAGAGGGAGGGAGAAAGAATTGGGGAAAAAGGGAAGGTGGGGGGGGGGCGGCTGGGCCTTGCCAAGGCCCAAGAGGGGGGCGCGCAGGGGCCTGGGCCGGCCGGGGTCGGCCCACGGCGCGGGAGAGAGAGAAAAAGAAGAGAGAAAGAGAGAGAAAGAAAAAAAGAAAAGATTATTTCCCTGTTTTCGAAATCTGATCTCTCTAGATGAATGCATTTGCACTTTCAAACAATCAAAAAGATGCAAGGTTCGGCATGGTGCATCAAACAACATAAAGCAACTTTAGAGTTTTTCCTGACACGGGAGATCCAAACCGAATCCCGCTAAAACTTTGGAAAAGATCAAGGTTTAGCGAGAGGAAAAGAAAAGGAAAAGGTAACGCCCGAATTTGGCGAGTAAAGAAAAGAAAAAAATTCAACTGCAAAAAATTCGGGGCGTTACATGAAGTGGCTAGTCTTAATGCCCAACTTAAGACTAGCAAGAGTGAAGTTGATAAAATAAAATTTGCAAGGGATGCCTACACGGTTGGTAGACACCCCTCAATTAAGGATGGTCTTGGCTTCAAGAGAGAGGCCAAGAACTTAACAAGCCATAAGGCTCCCATTCTCGCCAAGGAGAAAGGGAAGGCCCCTATGGCTAGTAGTGCTAAAAAGAACCATGCTTTTATGTATAATGAAGGAGACATGCTAGAAATGCTTATAATGCTTTTGATTCACATGTTTATGATAGGAGACATGCTAGAAATGCTTATAATGCTTTTGATTCACATGTTTATGATTCTCATGCCATGTTTGCTTCTAGTTCTTCCTATAAGCATGATAGAGATATGCCTAGGAGAAATGTTGTTAATGTTCCTAGGAAAGTAAAAGAACCTTCTACCATTTATTATGCTTGCAATGCTCCCTTTGCTATTTGTAGAAAGGGTAAGAAGGTAATTGCTAGGAAGTTAGGGGCAAGATGCAAGGTAGACAAAACTTGCATTTGGGTCCCTAAGGATATATGTGCTAACCTTGTAGGACCCAACATGAGTTGGGTACCTAAGACCCAAGCCTAAATTTGCCTTGCAGGTTTATGCATCCAGGGGTTCAAGCTGGATTATCGACAGCGGATGCACAAACCATATGACGGGGGAGAAGAAAATGTTCACCTCCTACGTTAAAAACAAGGATTCCCAAGATTCAATAATATTCGGTGATGGAAATCAAGGCAAGGTAAAAGGGCTAGGTAAAATTGCAATATCAAATGAGCACTCTATCTCTAATGTGTTTTTAGTAGAGTCTCTTGGATATAATTTACTATCTGTTAGTCAATTATACAATATGGGATATAACTGTTTAT
Organism: Zea luxurians; assembly: GCA_029449295.1. Classification (NCBI taxonomy): domain Eukaryota; kingdom Viridiplantae; phylum Streptophyta; class Magnoliopsida; order Poales; family Poaceae; genus Zea; species Zea luxurians. The sequence continues at coordinate 18,258,200 of JAOPSE010000039.1, forward strand.
TTACAAATGTAGATGTGTCTGTCTTTAGAAGAAGTGATGGTTCACTAGCTTTTAAGGGTGTATTAGACGGCAAACTTTACTTAGTTGATTTTGCAAAAGAAGAAGCTGATCTAGATGCATGCTTAATAGCTAATACTAGCATGGGCTGGCTGTGGCATCGCCGCTTAGCACATGTAGGGATGAAGAACCTTCACAAGCTTCTAAAGGGAGAACACGTGATAGGTTTGACTAACGTGCAATTCGAAAAAGATAGACCTTGTGCAGCTTGTCAAGCAGGTAAACAAGTGGGAGGAGGACATCACAGCAAGAATGTGATGACCACATCAAGACCCTTGGAGCTGCTACATATGGACCTCTTCAGACCCGTCGCCTATCTAAGCATAGGTGGAAGTAAGTATGGTCTAGTTATTGTTGATGACTATTTCCGCTTCACTTGGGTATTCTTTTTGCAGGATAAGTCTGAAACCCAAGGGACCCTCAAGCGCTTTCTAAGGAGAGCTCAAAACGAGTTTGAGCTCAAGGTGAAGAAGATAAGGAGCGACAATGGGTCCGAGTTCAAGAACCTTCAAGTGGAGGAGTATCTTGAGGAGGAAGGGATCAAGCACGAGTTCTCCGCTCCCTACACACCACAACAAAATGGTGTGGTAGAGAGGAAGAACAGGACGCTCATCGATATGGCGAGGACGATGCTTGGAGAGTTCAAGACCCCCGAGTGCTTTTGGTCAGAAGCCATGAACACGGCTTGCCACGCCATCAACAGGGTCTACCTTCATCGCCTCCTCAAGAAGACGTCATATGAGCTGCTAACCGGTAACAAACCCAATGTATCTTACTTTCGTGTATTTGGGAGCAAGTGCTACATTCTAGTGAAGAAGGGTAGAAATTCTAAGTTTGCTCCCAAAGCTGTAGAAGGGTTTTTATTAGGTTATGATTCAAATACAAAGGCGTATAGGGTCTTCAACAAATCATCGGGTTTGGTTGAAGTCTCTAGCGACGTTGTATTTGATGAGACTAATGGCTCTCCAAGAGAGCAAGTTGTTGATCTTGATGATGTAGATGAAGAAGATGTTCCGATGGCCGCTATACGAACCATGGCGATTGGTGATGTACGACCACAGGAACATAAGGAGCAAGATCAACCTTCTTCCTCAACTATGGTGCATCCCCCAACTCAAGACGATGAACAGGTTCATCAACAGGAGGCGTGTGATCAAGGGGGAGCACAAGATGATCATGTGATGGAGGAAGAAGCGCAACCGGCACCTCCAACCCAAGTTCGAGCGATGATTCAAAGGGATCATCCCATCGACCAAATTCTGGGTGATATTAGCAAGGGAGTAACTACTCGATCTCGATTAGTTAATTTTTGTGAGCATTACTCCTTTGTCTCTTCTATTGAGCCTTTCAGGGTAGAAGAGGCCTTGCTAGATCCGGACTGGGTGTTGGCCATGCAAGAGGAGCTCAACAACTTCAAGAGGAATGAAGTTTGGACGCTGGTGCCTCGTCCTAAGCAAAATATTGTGGGAACCAAGTGGGTGTTCCGCAATAAACAAGACGAGCACGGGGTGGTGACAAGGAACAAGGCTCGACTTGTGGCAAAAGGTTATGCCCAAGTCGCAGGTTTGGACTTTGAGGAGACTTTTGCTCCTGTGGCTAGGCTAGAGTCAATTCGTATTTTGCTAGCATATGCCGCTCACCATTCTTTCAGGTTGTACCAAATGGATGTGAAGAGCGCTTTCCTCAACGGGCCAATCAAGGAGGAGGTGTACGTGGAGCAACCCCCTGGCTTCGAGGATGAACGGTACCCCAACCACGTGTGTAAGCTCTCTAAGGCGCTCTATGGACTTAAGCAAGCCCCAAGAGCATGGTATGAATGCCTTAGAGATTTCTTAATTGCTAATGCTTTCAAGGTCGGGAAAGCCGATCCAACTCTTTTCACTAAGACATGTGATGGTGATTTGTTTGTGTGCCAAATTTATGTCGATGACATAATATTTGGTTCTACTAATCAAAAGTCTTGTGAAGAGTTTAGCAGGGTGATGACGCAGAAATTTGAGATGTCGATGATGGGCGAGTTGAACTACTTCCTTGGGTTCCAAGTGAAGCAACTCAAGGACGGCACCTTCATCTCCCAAACGAAGTATACGCAAGGTTTGCTAAAGCGGTTTGGGATGATGGACGCCAAGCCCGCAAAGACTCCGATGGGAACCGACGGACACACCGACCTCAACAAAGGAGGTAAGTCCGATGATCAAAAGGCATACCGGTCGATGATAGGGTCTTTACTTTATTTATGTGCTAGTAGACCGGATATTATGCTAAGCGTATGCATGTGTGCTAGATTTCAATCCGATCCTAAGGAGTGCCACTTAGTGGCGGTGAAACGAATCCTTAGATATTTAGTTGCTACGCCTTGCTTCGGGCTCTGGTATCCAAAGGGGTCTACCTTTGACTTAATTGGATATTCAGATTCCGACTATGCTGGATGTAAGGTCGATAGGAAGAGTACATCGGGGACGTGCCAATTCTTAGAAAGGTCCCTGGTGTCATGGAACTCTAAGAAACAACCCTCCGTTGCCCTATCCACCGCTAAGGCCGAGTACGTTGCCGCAGGACAGTGTTGCGCGCAACTACTTTGGATGAGGCAAACTCTCAGGGACTTTGGCTACAATCTGAGCAAAGTCCCACTCCTATGTGATAATGAGAGTGCTATCCGCATGGCGGAAAATCCTGTTGAGCACAGCCGCACAAAGCACATAGACATCCGGCATCACTTTTTGAGAGACCACCAGCAAAAGGGAGATATCGAAGTGTTCCATGTTAGCTCCGAGAACCAGCTAGCCGATATCTTCACCAAGCCTCTAGATGAGCAGACCTTTTGCAGGTTACGGAGTGAGCTAAATGTCTTAGATTCGCGGAACCTGGATTGATTTATAGCATACATGTGTTTATGCCTTTGATCATGTTCCTTATGCATGTTGTTGCTTACTTATGGTGCTCAAGTTGTACATACACTCCCCGGACCTCACAAGTCCGTTGCAAAGTGATGCACATATCTAGGGGGAGATGTGTTACAACTTGAACCTTTGAGACTAACTGTGTGCTTGAGTTTGCTTGATTTAGTCTCAAAGGAGGTTTGAAAGGGAAAAGGTGGACTTGGACCATGAAAGACTTCCACTGCACTCCGATGAGAGGGTAACTAATTCCAAGTTCATCTCATGTACTCTTATTGCCTTTGTATTCTTATTGAAGATTTTGGCGAGGCAATGGGGTTCAGGGGCCAAGATTAATCCTGTTTTGGTGCTTGATGCCAAAGGGGGAGAAAATAAAGGCCAAAGCGATAAATGGATCAGCTACCACTTGAGAGATTTTGAAAATAGTAGAATAGAGTTTTTGGTTTGTCAAAACTCTTTTGTTGTCTCTCTTGTCAAAAGTTGGCTTCTTGTGGGGAGAAGTGTTGATTATGGGAAAAAGGGGGAGTTTTTGAAATCTTGAATCAATTTCTCTTGTAATGACTCTCTTGATGTATTAACAAGTGCGTTTGACTTAGAGATAGAGATTTGAGTTTGATTTGCAAAAAACAAACCAAGTGGTGGCAAAGAGTGATCCATATATGTCAAATGTGAAACAAAACAATTTGAGTTCTTATTTGAAGTGTTTTTGTATTTGTTCCACTTGCTTTATATTGTGTTGGCATAAATCACCAAAAAGGGGGAGATTGAAAGGGAAATGTGCCCTTGGGCCATTTCTAAGTGTTTTGGTGATTTGGTGTCAAACACAAGTGCTTAAGTGCTAAATGGTGGACAAAGTACAAATCAAGTATCAAGGTATGTTTCTCAGACTTAGTACATTGTTTTAGAGACTAATGTATTGTGTCTAAGTGCTGGAAACAGGAAAAATACAATTGGAAATGTCTTGGCTCGAGCAGCCAAGACTTTGCTCAGTATGGGAGCACCGGACTGTCCGGTGGTGCACCGGACAGTGTCCGGTGCGCCAGACGAGCTCGAGCGAAGTGGCCGCTCTCGGGAATCCTCTGGCGGCGTACGACTATAATTCACCGGACTGTCCGGTGTGCACCGGACTGTCCGGTGAGCCAACGGTCGGCCGGGCCAACGGTCGGCCGCGCAATCTACGCGGGACACGTGGCCGAGCCAACGGCTAGAAGGGGGCACCGGACTATCCGGTGTGCACCGGACATGTCCGGTGCGCCAACGGCTCTCTGGCTGCCAACGGTCGACTGCGCCGTAGAAGGAAAGAAATCGGGCACCGGACAGTGTCCGGTGTGCACCGGACTGTCCGGTGCGCCACGCGACAGAAGGCAAGATTTGCCTTCCCTGATTGCTCTCAACGGCTCCTAGCTGCCTTGGGGCTATAAAAGGGACCCCTAGGCGCATGGAGGAGAACACCAAGCAACCTTAGAGCATTCTTGATCATCCACACTCATTCTTTGCGCATTCGTTTGTGATTCTAAGTGATTCGAGCTTCGTTCTAGTGAGAACTTTGAGATAGTCATTCGAGCTCGATTCTTGGCTGTGTGTGTGCGCATTTCACTGTGGATTTGTGTGTGTTGCTTCCCTCCCTTACCCTGTGCTTCTTTATGATCATTTACGTGTAAGGGCGAGAGACTCCAAGTTGTGGAGATTCCTCGCAAACGGGATTAAGAAAAGAAAGCAAAACACCGTGGTATTCAAGTGGGTCTTTGGACCGCTTGAGAGGGGTTGATTGCAACCCTCGTCCGTTGGGACGCCACAACGTGGAGTAGGCAAGCGTTGGTCTTGACCGAACCACGGGATAAACCACTGTGCCATCTCTATGATTGATCTTCTGTGGTTATTGTGTTTTGTTGAGACTCCTCTCTAGCCACTTGGCAATAGTTGTGTTAACACTTAACCAAGTTTTGTGGCTTAAGTTTGAAGTTTTACAGGATCACCTATTCACCCCCCCCCTCTAGGTGCTCTCACTAACAACCACACCATAATAATCGAGTTGGTGGTATACCAAACCCTCCATTCAGGGCTGAGCCTATCAACTGGTTCAACACAACCCTCTTCCAAATAGTGCTCCACTCCTTTACCTCCTAAGAGCACTCGCATTCTCCTAGACCAACTCAAGTAATTCTTGCTTCCTTCTAGCTTCATATCATTTGGAACGAGTTCCAACTTTAATTCGGATGAGATAGGCAAAGTCTTGGGGCCAATCATACCTAGCCCCATGAGTTCTTGAATCATACTCCTCATCTCATTTCTCATCTCACTTTTTGTGATTAGTGGATCCTCTTCTTTCTTGTCACCACAAATCATTGCGCTTTTTTCAGCCTCTTCCTCCAACCTTCTTGCTTCAGCCTCCTCTGGACTCATCATCATCAATGCCTCTTCTTCCACCACCAGCTGAACGAACACACACTGCAGGGCTGCCTCTTCATTTCGCCAGGAACGAGTAGGCATAGCAGCTCAGGAAACAACAGCCAGCCGACTAATCCCGCAACAACTCGCCCTCTTCTACACCAGCGGCTCGCCCTCTTCTACCAGGAATTAACTCGCCCCTCTACCCCACTGGCTCCTCTGCAGAAATAAAACATTATCACACTGCAACTTGTTTATTTCCACCTGTTGCTTTGCTTCCAAGTCCACTTTATGCACTTGTATTTTTAAGGTTTTCTAACATGCATTTTCCAGGGACCCATGGCGGAGCATTGGGTGGAACGTCAATAGTCCTCCAAACATGCAGCAGATCACCCCATGAGCTGAAATATGGTGATGGGGATAATTTTTTGACCTTGCCTAGCATGAAGACTCAATGCACTGCAGAGTGCAGGGACAACTGTTCATGCACAACGTATGCTTATTGAAAGTCGCCTAGAGGGGGGGTGAATAGGGCGAATCTGAAATTTACAAAGTTAATCAAAACTACAAGCCGGGTTAGCGTTAGAAATATAATTGAGTCCGCGAGAGAGGATGCAAAACAAATCGCAAGCGAATAAAGAGTGAGACACGCGGATTTGTTTTACCGAGGTTTGGTTCTCGCAAACCTACTCCCCGTTGAGGAGGCCACAAAGACCGGGTCTTTTTCAACCCCTTCCCTCTCTCAAACGGTCCCTCGGACCGAGTGAGCTTTCTCTTCTCAAATCAACCGGGAACAAAACTTCCCCGCAAGTACCACCACAAAATTGGTGTCTCTTGCCTCGATTACAAGTGAGTATTGATCTCAAGAAAGAATGAGAAAGAAGAAAGCAATCCAAGCGCGCAAGAGCTCAAAAGAACACGACAAATCACTCTCACTAGTCACTAAAGCTTTTGTGGAATTGGGAGAGGATTTGATCACTTGGGTGTGTCTTGTATTGAATGCCTAGCTCTTGTAAGTGGTTGGAAGTGTGAAAACTTGGATATCTTGAATGTGAGGTGGTTGGGGGTATTTATAACCCCAACCACCAAACTAGCCGTTTGGTGGAGGCTGTCTGTCGCATGGTGCACCGGACAGTCCGGTGCACACCGGACAGTGTCCGGTGCGCCAGCCACGTCACCAGACCGTTGGGTTCCGAGCGTTGGAGCTCTGACTCCTGGGCCCGCCTGGATGTCCGGTGGCGCACCGGACATGTACTGTAGAGTGTCGGGTGCGCCACTTCGCGCGTGCCTGACTTCTGCGCGCTCTGGCGCGCATTAATTGCTTCTGCAGGTGACCGTTGGCGCGAAGTAGTCGTTGCTCCGCTGGCTCACCGGACAGTCCGGTGTACACCGGACATGTCCGGTGAATTATAGCGGAGCGGATTCCCGAAGCTGACGAGTTCAGAGTCGCTCTTCCTTGGAGCACCGTACACTGTCCGGAGTACACCGGACAGGCCGGTGAATTATAGCGGAGCACCTCTGAGTTTTTCCGAAGGTGAGGAGTTCAGCGTGAAGTCCCCTGGTGCACCGGACACAGTCCGGTGGTGCACCGGACAGTCCGGTGCGCCAGACCAGGGCACACTTCGGTTGTCCCTTGCTCCCTTTGTTGAACCCAATTCTTGGTATTTTTATTGGCTAAGTGTGAACCTTTGGCACCTGTATAACTTATACACTAGAGCAAACTAGTTAGTCCAATTTATTTGTGTTGGGCAATTCAACCACCAAAATCATTTAGGAAATAGGTGTAAGCCTAATTCCCTTTCAATCTCCCCCTTTTTGGTGATTGATGCCAACACAAACCAAAGCAAATATGGAAGTGCATAATTGAACTAGTTTGCATAATGTTAGTGCAAAGGTTTCTTGGAATTGAGCCAATAAAACTACTCATAAGATATGCAAGGATTGTTTCTTTATTTTTAATATTTTGGACCACGCTTGCACCACATGTTTTGTTTTTGCAAATTCTTTTGTAAATCCTTTTCAAAGTTCTTTTGCAAATAGTCAAAGGTAAATAATAAGATTTTGCGAAGCATTTTCAAGATTTGAAATTTTCTCCCCCTGTTTCAAATGCTTTTCCTTTAACTAAACAAAACTCCCCCTTAATGAAATCCTCCTCTTAGTGTTCAAGAGGGTTTTAAGATATCAATTTTGAAAATTCTACTGTCTCCCCCTTTTGAACATAATAAGATACCAAATTGAAATTTCCAATTGAAAATCATTTTTAAAATTAGGTGGTGGTGCGGTCCTTTTGCTTTGGGCTCATGCTCTCTCCCCCTTTGGCATATATCGCCAAAAACGGAATCATTAGAGCCCTTTTAACTACTTTCTCCCCTTTGGTAAATAAAATATGAGTGAAGATTATACCAAAGACGGAGTCCTTTTGCTTTGGACTCAGGCTCTCTCCCCCAAGGATGGAGAGTTGCCCGGAGCAACGGCGAAGGATGAGTTACGGAGTGGAAGCCTTTGTCTTCGCCGAAGACTCCAATTCCCTTTCAATATACCTATGACTTGGTTTGAAATAGACTTGAAAACACATTAGTCATAGCATATGAAAGAGACATGATCAAAGGTATATGAATGAGCTATGTGTGCAAATCAACAAAAGAAGTTCCTAGAATCAAGAATATTTAGCTCATGCCTAAGTTTGTTAAAAGTTTGTTCATCTAGTGGCTTGGTAAAGATATCGGCTAATTGATCTTTAGTAATAATGTATGAAATCTCGATATCTCCCTTTTGTTGGTGATCCATTAAGAAGTGATACCGAATGGCTATGTGTTTAGTGCGGCTATGCTCAACGGGATTATCCGCCATGCGGATTGCACTCTCATTATCACATAGAAGAGGAACTTTGGTTAATTTGTAACCATAGTCCCTAAGGGTTTGCCTCATCCAAAGTAGTTGCGCGCAACAATGGCCTGCGGCAATGTACTCGGCTTCGGCGGTAGAAAGAGCTACGGAATTTTGCTTCTTTGAAGCCCAAGACACCAAGGATCTTCCCAAGAACTAGCAAGTCCCCAGTGTGCTCTTTCTATTAATCTTACACCCCGCCCAATCGGCATCCGAATAACCAATCAAATCAAAAGTGGATCCCCTAGGATACCAAAGCCCAAACTTAGGAGTATAAACTAAATATCTCAAGATTCGTTTTACGACCGTAAGGTGAGCTTCCTTAGGGTCGGCTTGGAATCTTGCACACATGCATACAGAAAGCATAATATCCGGTCGAGATGCACATAAATAGAGTAAAGAGCCAATCATCGATCGGTATACCTTTTGATCCACGGACTTACCTTCCGTGTCGAGGTCGAGATGCCCATTGGTTCCCATGGGTGTCTTGATGGGTTTGGCATCCTTCATCCCAAACTTGCTTAGAATATCTTGAGTATACTTCGTTTGGCTTAGGAAGGTGCCCTCTTGGAGTTGCTTCACTTGAAATCCCAAGAAGTACTTCAACTCCCCCATCATAGACATCTCGAATTTTTGTGTCATGATCCTACTAAATTCTTCACATGTAGACTCATTAGTAGACCCAAATATAATATCATCAACATAAATTTGGCATACAAACAAGTCATTTTCAAGAGTTTTAGTGAAGAGTGTAGGATCGGCTTTTCCGACTTTGAATCCATTAGTGATAAGAAAATCTCTAAGGCATTCATACCATGCTCTTGGGGCTTGCTTTAGCCCATAAAGCGCCTTAGAGAGTTTATAAACATGGTTAGGGTGCTCACTATCTTCAAAGCCGAGAGGTTGCTCAACATAGACCTCTTCTCTGATTGGTCCATTGAGGAAGGCAACTTTCACGTCCATTTGATAAAGCTTAAAGCCATGGTAAGTAGCATAGGCAAGTAATATGCGAATTGACTCAAGCCTAGCTACGGGTGCATAGGTTTCACCGAAATCCAAACCTTCGACTTGTGAATACCCCTTGGCCACGAGTCGAGCTTTGTTCCTTGTCACCACACCATGCTCGTCTTGCTTGTTGCGGAAGACCCATTTGGTTCCTACAACATTTTGATTAGGACGTGGAACCAAATGCCATACCTCATTCCTAGTGAAGTTGTTGAGCTCCTCTTGCATCGCCACCACCCAATCCGAATCTTGAAGTGCTTCCTCTACCCTGTGTGGCTCAATAGAGGAAACAAAAGAGTAATGCTCACAAAAATGTGCAACACGAGATCTAGTGGTTACCCCCTTATGGATGTCGCCGAGGATGGTGTCGACGGGGTGATCTCGTTGGATTGCTTGGTGGACTCTTGGGTGTGGCGGCCTTGGTTCTTCATCCTCCTTGTCTTGATCATGTGCATCTCCCCCTTGATCATTGCCGTCATCTTGAGGTGGCTCATTTGCTTGATCTTCTCCTTCATCAACTTGAGCCTCATCCTCATTTTGAGTTGGTGGAGATGCTTGCGTGGAGGAGGATGGTTGATCTTGTGCATTTGGAGGCTCTTCGGATTCCTTAGGACACACATCCCCAATGGATATGTTCCTTAGCGCGATGCATGGAGCCTCTTCATCACCTATCTCATCAAGATCAACTTGCTCTACTTGAGAACCGTTAGTCTCATCAAACACAACGTCACAAGAAACTTCAACTTGTCCAGAGGACTTGTTAAAGACTCTATATGCCCTTGTGTTTGAATCATATCCTAGTAAAAAGCCTTCTACAGTCTTAGGAGCAAATTTAGATTTTCTACCTCTTTTAACAAGTATAAAACATTTGCTACCAAAGACTCTAAAATATGAAATATTGGGCTTTTTACCGGTTAGGAGTTCGTATGATGTCTTCTTGAGGATTCGGTGTAGATATAACCGGTTGATGGCGTAGCAGGCGGTGTTGACCGCCTCGGCCCAAAACCGATCCGAAGTCTTGTACTCATCAAGCATGGTTCTTGCCATGTCTAATAGAGTTCTATTCTTCCTCTCCACTACACCATTTTGTTGTGGAGTGTAGGGAGAAGAGAACTCATGCTTGATGCCCTCCTCCTCAAGGAAGCCTTTGATTTGTGAGTTCTTGAACTCCGTCCCGTTGTCGCTTCTTATTTTCTTGATCCTTAAGTCGAACTCGTTTTGAGCCCGTCTCAAGAATCCCTTTAAGGTCTCTTGGGTATGAGATTTTTCCTGCAAAAAGAACACCCAAGTGAAGCGAGAATAATCATCCACAATAACTAGACAGTACTTACTCCCGCCGATGCTTATGTAAGCTATCGGGTCGAATAGGTCCATGTGTAGGAGTTCCAACGGCCTGTCAGTTGTCATGATGTTCTTATGTGGATGATGAGCACCAACTTGCTTTCCTGCTTGGCATGCGCTACAAATCCTGTCTTTCTCAAAATGAACATTTGTTAATCCTAAAATGTGCTCTCCCTTTAGAAGCTTGTGAAGATTCTTCATCCCAACATGGGCTAGTCGGCGGTGCCAGAGCCAACCCATGTTAGTCTTAGCAATTAAGCAAGTGTCGAGTTCAGCTCTATCAAAATCTACTAAGTATAGCTGACCCTCTAACACTCCCTTAAATGCTACTGAATCATCACTTCTTCTAAAGACAGTGACACCTACATCAGTAAATAGACAGTTGTACCCCATTTGACATAATTGAGAAACAGAAAGCAAATTGTAATCTAAAGAATCTACAAGAAAAACATTGGAAATGGAATGGTCAGGTGATATAGCAATTTTACCCAATCCTTTGACCAAACCTTGGTTTCCATCCCCGAATGTGATAGCTCGTTGGGGATCTTGGTTTTTCTCATAGGAGGAGAACATTTTCTTCTCCCCTGTCATGTGGTTTGTGCACCCGCTGTCGATGATCCAACTTGAGCCCCCGGATGCATAAACCTACAAAACATGTTTAGTTCTTGACTTTAGGTACCCAAATGGTTTTGGGTCCTTTGGCATTAGATACAAGAACTTTGGGTACCCAAACACAAGTTTTTGACCCCTTGTGCTTGCCCCCAACATATTTGACAACTACTTTGCCGGATTTGTTAGTTAACACATAAGATGCATCAAAAGTTTTAAATGAAATGTCATGTTCATTTGATGCACTAGGAGTTTTCCTTTTAGGCAACTTAGCACGGGTTGGTTGCCTAGAACTAGATGTCTCACCCTTATACATATATGCATGGTTAGGGCCAGAGTGAGACTTCCTAGAATGAATTCTCCTAATTTTGCTCTCAGGATAACCGGTAGGGTACAAAATGTAACCCTCGTTATCCTGAGGCATGGGAGTCTTGCCCTTAACAAAGTTGGACAATTTCTTACGAGGGGCATTAAGTTTGACATTGCCTCCCTGTTGGAAACCAATGCCGTCCTTAATGCCAGGGCGTCTCCCCATATAAAGCATGCTTCTAGCAAATTTAAACTTTTCGTTTTCTAAGTCATGCTCGGCAATTTTAGCATCTAACTTTGCTATATGATCATTTTGTTGTTTAATTAAAGCCATGTGATCATGAATAACATCAATATTAACATCTCTACATCTAGTGCAAATAGTAGTGTGTTCAACGGTAGATGTAGAGGGTTTGCAAGAATTAAATTCAACAATCTTAGCACGCAATATATCATTTTTATCTCTAAGATCGGAAATAGTAACATTGCAAACATCAAGTTCTTTAGCCTTAGCAAGCATTTTTTCATTTTCATTCCTAAGCTAGCAAGAGAAATGTTCAATTCTTCTATTTTAGCAAGCAACTCAACATTATCATTTGGAATTGAAACATTACAAACATTTGAATCAACCTTAGCTAACAAATTAACATTTTCATTTCTAAGGTTGTCAATGGTCTCATGGCAAGTGCTTAGCTCACTAGATAATTTTTCGCACTTTTCAACTTCTAGAGCATAAGCATTTTTAACCTTAACATGCTTCTTGTTTTCTTTAATAAGGAAGTCCTCTTGGGAATCCAAGAGATCATCCTTTTCATGGATAGCACTAATCAATTCATTTAACTTTTTCTTTTGTTGCATGTTTAAGTTGGCAAAAAGTGTACGCAAATTATCTTCCTCATCACTAGCATTATCATCGCTAGAAGACTCATATCTAGTGGAGGATTTGGATTTAACCTTCTTCTTTTTGCCGTCCTTTGCCATGAGGCACTTGTGGCCGACGTTGGGGAAGAGAAGTCCCTTGGTGACGGCGATGTTGGCGGCGTCCTCGTCGTCGGAGGAGTCGCTAGAGCTTTCGTCGGAGTCCCACTCGCGACAAACATGGGCATCGCCGCCCTTCTTCTTGTAGTACCTCTTCTTCTCCTTTCTTCTCCCCTTCTTGTCGTCGCCCCTGTATCACTATCACTAGATATAGGACATTTTGCAATAAAATGATCGGGCTTACCACATTTGTACCACACTTTCTTGGAGCAGGGTTTCTAGTCCTTCCCCCTCCTTTGTTTGAGGATTTGGCGGGAGCTCTTGATGACGAGCGCCATTTCCTCGTTGTCGAGCTTTGAGGCGTCGATTGGTTGTCTACTCGGTGTAGTCTCCTCCTTCTTCTCCTCTGTCGCCTTAAATGCGACCGGTTGTGCTTCGGACGTGGAGGGACCGTCAAGCTCGTTGATCTTCCGTGAGCCCTTGATCATAAACTCAAAGCTCACGAAATTCCCGATTACTTCCTCGGGAGTCATTAATGTATATCTAGGATTGCCACGAATTAATTGTACTTGAGTAGGGTTAAGGAAAATAAGTGATCTTAGAATAACCTTAACCACCTCGTGGTCATCCCATTTCTTGCTCCCGAGGTTGCGCACTTGATTCACCAAGGTTTTGAGCCGGTTGTACATGTCTTGAGGCTCCTCCCCTTGGCGAAGACGGAAGCGACCGAGCTCCCCCTCGATCGTTTCCCGCTTGGTGATCTTGGTTAGTTCATCACCCTCGTACACGGTCTTGAGCACGTCCCAAACTTCCTTGGCGCTTTTTAATCCTTGCACCTTGTTGTACTCCTCTCTACTTAGAGAGGCGAGGAGTATGGTTGTAGCTTGGGAGTTGAAGTGCTCGATTTGGGCCACTTCGTCCTCATCATAATCCTCATCCCCTACGGATGGTACCTGTGCTCCAAACTCAACAACATTCCATATACTTTTGTGGAGTGAGGTTAGATGAAATTTCATTAAATCACTCCACCTAGCATAATCTTCACCGTCAAAGGTTGGTGGTTTGCCTAATGGAACAGAAAGTAATGGAGTATGTCTAGAAGTGCGAGGGTAGTGTAAGGGGATCTTACTAAACTTCTTGCGCTCATGGCGCTTAGAACTAATGGACGGCGCGTCGAAGCCAGAGGTAGATGGCGATGAGGTGTCGGTCTCGTAGTAGACCACCTTCCTCATTTTCTTTTTCTTGTCCCCACTCCGATGCGACTTGTGGGAAGAAGCTTTCTTCTCCTTCCCCTTCCCCTTGTTGCGGGACTCCCCCGATGAAGCCTTCCCATGGCTTGTAGTGGGCTTGTCGCCGGTCTCCATCTCCTTCTTGGCGTGTTCTCCCGACATCACTTCGAGCGGTTAGGCTCTAATGAAGCACCAGGCTTTGATACCAATTGAAAGTCGCATAGAGGGGGGTGAATAGGGCAAAACTGAAATTTACAAAGTTAATCAAAACTACAAGCCGGGTTAGCGTTAGAAATATAATTGAGTCCGCGAGAGAGGATGCAAAACAAATCACAAGCGAATAAAGAGTGAGACACGCGGATTTGTTTTACCGAGGTTCGGTTCTCACAAACCTACTCCCCGTTGAGGAGGCCATAAAGGTCGGGTCTTTTTCAACCCCTTTCCTCTCTCAAACGGTCCCTCGGACCGAGTGAGCTTTCTCTTCTCAAATCAACCGGGAACAAAACTTCCCCGCAAGGACCACCACACAATTGGTGTCTCTTGCCTCGATTACAAGTGAGTATTGATCTCAAGAAAGAATGAGAAAGAAGAAAGCAATCCAAGCGCAAGAGCAAAAAAGAACACGACAAATCACTCCTACTAGTCACTAAAGCTTTTGTGGAATTGGGAGAGGATTTGATCACTTGCGTGTGTCTTGTATTGAATGCCTAGCTCTTGTAAGTGGTTGGAAGTGTGAAAACTTGGATATCTTGAATGTGAGGTGGTTGGGGGTATTTATAACCCCAACCACCAAACTAGTCGTTTGGTGGAGGATGTCTGTCGCATGGTGCACCGGACAGTGTCCGGTGCGCCAGCCACGTCACCAGGCCGTTGGGTTCCGATCGTTGGAGCTCTGACTGCTGGGCCCGCCTGGATGTCCGGTGGCGCACCAGATATGTACTGTAGAGTGTCCGGTGCGCCACTTCGCGCGTGCCTGACTTCTGCACGCTCTGGCGCGCATTAATTTCTTCTGCAGGTGACCATTGGCGCGAAGTAGCCGTTGCTCCGCTGGCTCACCGGACAGTCCGGTGTACACCGGACATGTCCGGTGAATTATAGTGGAGCGGATTCCCGAAGCTGGCGAGTTCAGAGTCGCTCTTCCTTGGAGCACCGGACACTGTCCGGAGTACACCGGACAGTCCGGTGAATTATAGCGGAGCGCCTCTGAATTTTCCCGAAGGTGAGGAGTTCAGCGTGAAGTCCCCTGGTGCATCGGACACTGTCCGGTGGCACACCGGACAGTCCGGTGCGCCAGACCAGGGCACACTTCGGTTGTCCCTTGCTCCCTTTGTTGAACCCAATTCTTGGTCTTTTTATTGGCTAAGTGTGAACCTTTGGCACCTGTATAACTTATACACTAGAGCAAACTAGTTAGTCCAATTTATTTGTGTTGGGCAATTCAACCACCAAAATCATTTAGGAAATAGGTGTAAGCCTAATTCCCTTTCACTTATGCTAACCTGCAAAATGTTGACAAGGCGCTTGACACGACAAGGTGCTTGGTCTGGATGGGGGAACTTGTCGATATGGAGAAGTTTAATAACGATTTTGGTGAGAACCTATATCTTCGGCGTCCCAGCTCACATGGTATATACTTTTCCTTGTGCACTTATTCGTTTTATAGTCTCGTCATTGTTCGTGATGGGTTGCCAATTCACATATGGACTACTAAGTATATTAGTGCTACTAAATCATGTTGCAGGGACACTTGCCTGTAATTGATGCCTCAATCGGTCTCAATTCAAGGCAAGACCATCTGGGCATCCAATGTGTGGTGATAGATTTTTGGCAGTGTTATTCTCTTTGTGGACTACATTTGTGCAGTTAGTAAGAAGAGTACTGCATTGAAGATAGTATTCCCGGTTATGGCTAGTTTGCTTCTTCTAATAACATACACATGGCTTGTATTCAAGCCAAAAGGTAGGACACTACTTCATTTTTCAGAGTGCAGTGTTAATGAGGTACTCATAAAAAATGATACTGATATCAATGTGTTCATTCCTGCCAGGCAAACACACAAGCAAGAAAAGTCAGTTTAGAGTGAAATAGTCGGATGCTTCCAACAGGTTTGAGAACGAAAACTTGGAATTTCCATCAATTGCCTTAGAAGACATCATCGTTGCGACAAACAACTTCTCTGATTTTAACATGCTTGGAAAAGTGGATTCAGAAAAGTTTACAAGGTAATTAGAAGTTTTAGCTTGATAATTTCAGTAGAAGAAATATTGTAGCAGTTATCTGGCTAAATTGACAAATGGTTACATCATCTAGGCGATGTTGGAGAGTTGTCCAGCAGTACGATGTATTCACTTGGGTCTTTTATGCGTGCAAGACAGTCCATATGCGAGGCCACTCATGCCATCGTTGTGTTCATGCTAGCAAATGAAACAGCCCCACTTCCTACCCCAAAGAACCTGTATATTTTACTACTAGGAATTATGAAACTGATCAGTCAAGTCAGTACACGCGCGAAGATCGCTGAATAACATGAGCACCACAATTCTACAGGGCCGTTAAATGTTTAGTTTCATTGTTCGTTATTTTGGCAAACTTCTTTAATGTGTGTCGTTGTACAATTACGCTAGCCGTTTAGGTTTGTACATATAAAATGTTCCATTGAATATGTTGTACACCATCGGTGGATTGTATTAATATATTCTCGAGACTGTAAAGTTCACTAGTTTTTACATGTTTTCGCATGTCAAATGGAACGGCTATCTGCTTCTTGGATTTAATTATCTGCAATCAATGAGAGCTAGATTTAGGTAGAAATAAACTAATTTCTCCCTCGATTCCTTTAATCCCGAAGGGGCAAACTAGCCTAAGTGTGGAACCCTAAATTGATGGCTCCTATCACAAGAAAAGCTGGTGAAAAATTATTCATTCTCTCTGCATTTGCAAGCAGCCATTATCGTTTTTACCGCTACACATCTTATTAGGAAGAAATGACCATTGACGTACAATTCTTTTATCATAATATTGATTACACCATTTTCAATAAAAAAATAACAAAACAAAGGTACTAAACAATAATACCTAAAAAGCTATATGTTGAATGCCTGATTCAACTTCATAAGATTGGGTGTTATCCAAGTGGGACAGGGCCAGTTGGACCAAATTTGAGAGACAATTTCCTTGTTGACACTATTTTCCAAGTCCATAACCCCCATATCACGTATGCAATTTTTAAATAAAACAGTCACTTCTTTAAAATCGTCAGTGAAGTATGCATGATTTGACTTGAGTTCTGGATGTACTTGAGCACTAAGGCAAAGTGAATCGTTGTGGCCAAGAAATAAAACACTATCACACTGCAACCTGTTTATTTCCACCCGTTGCTTTGCTTCCAAGTCCACTTTATGCACTTGTATTTTTAAGGTTTCGAACAAGCATTTTCCAGGGACCCACGGCGGAGCATTGGGTGGAACGCCAAGAGTCCTCCAAACATGCAACAGATCACCCCATGGAGCCTGAATAATGTACATGTTTTCACATACAGGATACTTCAGCTCTTTCATAATTACTGTCATTTTAACAGGGGACGCGGTAAAATCAAACGCATCAATTTCTCCAGAGTAATTCACTGTATACAAAAGACCATCCACATATGTGCAGTCTTTATATTGGCTACCTTGTCCAACCCAGGTCCACTTGTCATCTCCCGGTCGTGCAAACGAAAGCCGTGAATATGGCTCGTGAATAAGAACCACGATGTAGCTTCCAGTGGTGGATGGATCGGGAAACACAAATGCCTTGAAGTAGAGCTCATCGCGCAGATCGCCGAGATCAAACAGGTCTAGTGGTGTCTCATATGACAACTCGTACATATGGATAGTACCTGATGCATCAAAGATGGGCTTCACATGCTCTATGGTAATCACAGAGGGAAGTGCAACCTGTTCTCCAGTTATGGGATTCACAAGGTGCAGCTCAGACCTCTCATCTGCAGTAATCAACCAACCGTTGGAGGACCCGATCAGTAACCTACTGCGGATGGGTGGCTCCGGTAGAGTTAACTTGTAGGACCTATTTTCCTTGAGGCTATATAGAAACCCTACATTGCTACCGGCAGATTCACAAGTGTAGAACAAGCATGGTGTCTGGGGTTGCTTGTATTGCCTGAGGTCGAGCAGGCATTTGTAGGTCGCATGCCATGACGAGCAAACCGAGCCTGCTCGGATGAGGTCAGGGACCTCAAGTGTACCAAAGATGTCCATCAACACGTCCTGTGGTAGCTCTAGCAATGCATCATCATCTAATTCCATCACACCTTCCTTTCGGAATTTCTTCAGCAAAATACCAGGAAAACCGAGCAGCTTAGGCAAGATTCTCGAGAGTAGTAGACTCCACAACTGTTTTGATTGCATAGTCACTGCACCACACAACCTGCTAGCCTTGCTAAAGGTCGTCATTGGAGGAGCAGATCTACAAAATTCACTCTTGGAACGTGAACAGGAATAGTACTGACGCAAAGCTGCAAATCTGGATGGAGGATAATACTTACAAAATTCACGTTCCTAATTCCAGGAAGTTGAGATCGATCAAAAAGGTTCTGCAAACACCAAACGGAAAATTAGCATTCACCGGTGGGGTTTCGTGGTTGATCGCAGAGGAAAGTATAGCGAAGGGGATATAGAGGAGCCTAAGTTTCGATCGTCCGTTCCTCTTTATAGATTGGAGGCTCTTTTATTTTCTCAACTAACTAACAAGGGATAAAACCTTCCTGATTTTCTCAACAACCAAGCAAATAACTGAATCAATCTATTAAACTGAGCAACTAACTTAGGGGGTGTTTGGTTACACCCCGCTAAAATTTAGCCCATGTCCCATCGAATGTTTGAACCTCTGTTCCGGGTATTAAATGTAGTCAGATTATAAAACTAATTTGTCAGCCGAAGATTAAAAGACGAGACGAATCTAGTCCAGTTGGTTGGGTCTATATTTCATACTCCTATTTAAAAGTCAAACGCTTGATGTGACCCGGACTAAACTTTAGCAGGAGGAACCAAACACCCCCTTAATCAATTCTGCTAAACGGACTAACCTTCAGCGGTTCAGCCCTATCCCTACGGTTTACATCATCCAAGATTCTAATCCTAGCCAGTAGTTCCAGCGACCTTCTCCCACCTCCACGACGGCCAGCAATGCGCGGCCGCCCTTAGCCCACAGCGGCGCCCACCAGCGATTTGCGACCCGACGCTCTCGCGCTCTAAATCTTCGCCCGAAAGGTGATACAATGTAGGAACAGAGACGAACATGTACTCACCGTGAATCCTGTGGCACCGCGACCTGACCACGTAAATTAGCAGATTGGCGGCTGTTTCCAACTCCGGTCTGCAATTCGTCGCACACCGGCTATGCTCTGGGAACGTGCAGCACGCTACGAAGATCGCACTCCCCCGCTTTTCGTGGACTAAGTGCCGATGAACAGCGATGCCGACGATGGCGAGTTCTGCGCTGCGATCCAATCGTTCCTGGGCAACACAACGACTAGCAGCTAGCTTATATAGCCCATGGAGGGCAGAGTCCGTGTGGGAGGCGCTAGGGTCAGGCCCTGCATGAACAGAGTCCGCGGTGAACTCGTGTGGACGAAGCTATCAATTTGGTTTGGTGAGCCACGTCCCCGGCCGGATCCGCGGGGGGACGGCGCTTTCGTCCCCAGCCTCACGAGATCGGGAAGGGATTCCCGCACCCACTCTTGTGAACCTCGCCGCCGTCTCCTCTGCCTTCATGACCCCGCCGCCGCCCGTCCCCTGCTCTTCCTCGCGCACCCACCGTCGCCTGTCCCCTCCTCTTCCTTGCGCACCCGCCGTCGCCGCCTCCTACTCGCCCTCGCGCATTTGAGGCCAGCTGCGGAACGAGGTCGGACGGCGGAGACGAGGTCGAGGTCTGCGGCCTCCTCAGCTTGCGCAAGGCGGCCTCCTCGGCGACTCGTGCACGGCGGGGCAGCTGCGGACGAGGTCGGACTGCAGGGACAAGCTCGCTGTTGCCTCCTCAGCTGCTTCTCGTGAGTACTTCTTTTTCTTTCATTCTTGCCTTCGCATCCACCACCCGCGCCTCGCTGCAGGTTAGTCGTGCGCCATGGTTTGTTGCATGAACCCCCAGAAGAAGAAGGCCGTGAACAGCAACACGTACACCTTCACGGCCACCATCTTCCCTATACGCTGGTTTGAGTGAAAAGGATAATTGATTTTGCAGCGTGCTATGCTAGCTTGGAACCGAGAGATGAATGACGAATGTTTGCTACTGAGGGAATTAGCTAGTTTAATGTTTGTAGCAAGGCCGAGGAGCTGGCAATGTAAGTAGGGTAGAATGTTGAGCTACATGTGAAGTTCTAGTCTGAATCTCAAGAACTTCTTTTGCCTTTGTTTGCAACCTTGTAGTATGCGAGGATTGATGATTCAGATTTTATGTAGTTAACATTCTTACCTTTTTGCTGACGGATGTGCGGTTTGGAAGTTATTGAAACATTTTAGATTTTTCTATAGGAAGTTATCGAAACATTTTAGATTTTTCTGTAGCTAATATTCTTACCTTTTTGCTGATGGGTTCAGACTTTTTTTTCTAACACACATCTCTGACATTCTAGATTTTTCTATAGGAAGTAATCGGACAGAAATGTTACTGAACAGAGCTAATGGACAGAGTTTCTGAAACATTGTGAACAGAGCTACTGCAGTTGGTGTAGTTTACGTTTAGCATATCTAGGATAGATTACAACAATTTTATTTCTTCTTTGTCCTCCTCATCAGATTTTCTTCCATGAACAAGCATTTTATCAGTTGGTAGCATCTTTCTATTCATTTATGAATCGTATCTATCTTATCACTAGCCGTGCAGAGTACAAGGCTGAGCACACCACAGCTCATGATCTAATCATTTCATGTGCAGGTTAAGCTACATCATAGCTATATTATTCTATTTAGAATCGGTAACATAGTTACCTGGATGTGTCGCTAGGTTGACCACCCAGTGTTGTGTTATTTGTAACTAGTGTATCTAGCTAACATATTTTCTTGCTATGGTTTATATGTTATTATTACCAGATCCTAAGTAATTTGTCAGATCCGTCACATGGCGACTGTATGTTTTGGATCTGGTGAATTATCTGGGATCTGATAATAATAGCATATAAGCCTAGCATTATTTCGGTTTTAAGAAAAGCCCAACATCATCAACATAGATACTAGTACTAACCACTTGTATGAAAAAATTTGTAGGAGGACAACTAATATCACTTCCCGACACCTCATCGATCCGACAACCTTCGGTTCTCAAGAAGTGAATCTTGCATTCTTGTCTCACCGATCCGACAACCCCCGACGCCTCACTGGTCTAATACTGCCTCCTCAGCTTGCCTTTTATTCTTTCATTCTTGCCTTGCTTATTTTTGTTCTCTTTTGTGCGCGTCATTTCCTATATATTAAAGCAGGTGCAAAATGGCAACGACGAGCCTATCCACGTTGTAAAAAAAACACACACCGTCCGATCAGCAATCATCGCTTGATCTCTCCTGTCTCGCTCTACCCTTCCCTCCCTCTCAGGATACTTCCCCCTGTCTCTGGATCAATGTTCAAAAAAGCGTGCTTAAGCGCCGGCCTAATCGCAATTAGGCGCTAAACGATGCCTTAGTGCGGCGCTTATGCCATAGGTGTTGTTTTCCGCAGTGGCCGCGCGTAGGCGACGCCTAATTTGCGCTCTACGCGCTAAAGCGGAAAAACGCGCGTGGAAGCGGGACTGGGCACATGGAAAAGCACATGAAATTTTAAAAGGCACGCGGGAGGTGGGAGCTGCTACTGCACGTGAGAGAAGGGAAACAAGGCGAGAGCTGTTGCGTAGGAGAGGAGGGAAACGGCAGGAAAGAAAGAGCTTGTGGAAGCTGCTGCTGCCGCTGCCGGTCAGGCCCTCTTCCCCAGTCGACCAGGTCTGCCGTCGCCGCCTGTCCGTTTGTCCTCTTTGGCTCTTCCTGTCTTCCCCAGTCGCCGCCCACCAAGGTCAGTGACGTCATAGTTCTGTTGCTCTTCCAGTCTTCCAGTCTCCCCTTTGCTATTTATCTGTTGCTCCTCCATCTCCTCTGTTCTATTCTATGTTTAAGACGGATGCTTTGACTTGAAAGCTTAATTAGTACATGCACATGCTTTGTATAAGATGCCTTCATCTGAGCCTAGCTAAAACTCCTGATTCCTAGCTAAAACTGTTTTTCTGTTGCAACTATATATATATTATATTGTATATTCCTATAAACGCTTAAGCACGATTAATCTACGTTTAAGCTCTCTAGTCGCTAAGCAGTGGCCTAACGCCTAGCGCTTAATATAAGCTTGCTCTGGATACTTCCGTTTGATACGACGCTTGGCGAGTGGACGTCTCCCCTCGCTTCTTTACCCTTCTGCCTCATCTTTCTTCCTACTCGCTCCCTCCGCGTCGTCCTTCTCCCGGCGCGGGAGCAAAGCCCACCGACGTCCGCTAAGTCATGGCACCATCGCCGTCGGGAGCAGCGACTGTGGTTCCTCAGTGTCCCTGCTCCCCTGCGCGCTTTGTCCCAGGGTTGTGTGGTGGGGAAGGAGAAAAGGTACCAGTGGAAGATGGCGCTGCCGCAACGACGAAGATGGGAGCGGTCAGCCATGGAGTGGGATGTGCAGAGGCGGAGGTGAGATAACCAGAGCAGAAGATGTTGAACGGCTTCTTCTCCATCCCATTTCCCTTCGTTTGCCTACTCCCTTCCACCGCATACGGATAGGCCCTCAAGGTGATTTTCTTCTCCTCCCCATACCAAATCCTAGGTCCTGAAGCATCTACAGGGGAAC
The DNA here is from genome assembly GCA_029449295.1 of Zea luxurians. Taxonomy (NCBI): domain Eukaryota; kingdom Viridiplantae; phylum Streptophyta; class Magnoliopsida; order Poales; family Poaceae; genus Zea; species Zea luxurians. The sequence continues at coordinate 18,280,745 of JAOPSE010000039.1, forward strand.
GATAGTACGACCAACTGGGAAAGGTCATAGGTCACGTCTAGCTTCGACGGATTAGATGAGGAAGCCGCAGCAGACCTTGGCCTGAACATGATGTCTGATCCGAAGCTCGCGCTTAGGAATGAAAAATTAAAGCAAGCTGCCAGTTGAATGTAACCCGCAGAACCACAAAATGCGGCAACATTTGTGGATAGACTTCAGATTGAGACTTCAAAGGTTTTTTGTTTCATAGAGCTGGGACAAACATCATAATATTTGATTGGCTACTCAGCTACTAAAAAACATGCATGCTAACTTGACCGTTGAGACAGAAACTTCTGTTTTTGGTAATGAAGGCATTCATCGTGTCGTTCTTTGTGCAGAATTTAATCTTCACCATTCGTATGGGCTGTAGGACACTAGGTCTGCAGCAAAAATATGTATGAAATTAGATACTATATATGCCATGATCTTTCACCGATTGTAGAACCATGAAGGGATACAATATATAAGCTAAAATTTCAGAAAATGCTACATCTACGGTTGCCAAGGAATTCTAGGTACATCAACCTTTTGAATAGTATGGGTCCTTGCACGCTAATGTGGCGATGGTTGTGGTGGCTGTGACTGCAAGATGAAGGACTCCATGTCGCACATACACATGCGGGGCACGGGACTTTGCTAGGAGTGGGAGTGATTTCATGGCCAGCGACAGTCAACAGAGGTAATGTTTCTGTAACAATTTTTTATAAGACAATTTTTATAGCATTATAAATCAGCGTTAGCGTTGCAGTAACATTATGTGCTTATAACTTGTCATTAGCCATAAAGCTTACGTTTTTGCTGTTCAGTCTATGCTAGCCTTCTGGAAGGGCAACAAGTTTAATGGTTGCATTTCATTCATTCTTTATCAAATAGGTAATGCATGGTGTGGATTGTGACATAATGTGGCTCCAACGGGATTTGTACATCTACACATGCAATCTTTTTTGATACATGACATATATTTTTAAATTAGGGCCAATAATACCAGGCTTCAAGGTTCTTATGGATGGAGAGAAGATACCAAAATATAAACTGGAGGTTGAAGCCACTATCTGATGAAATGATCAAGTGTTGCGCATATAAATCATGTTTTGGTTTTTTTTCCATTGTGTTTGGTTTTGGATATTTTTTGTTTGCTATTATTCTTTATTGTCAGACTATAGGTCAAGGCCACTTCCTGATGAAATGATCAAGTGTTTCACATATAAACCCTATTCTAAAATTCTTCTCTATTGTGTTTGGTGTTGGATATAGTTTTTTTTGTTTGCTCCTTTTTTATTCCTAACTTGCCATCAACTATATGTAAGTGATTTTACTTCTGCCCATGTACGCTAGAGAACATACACACTGTCTGTTGTACATATATGACTTAATGAGACAGAGACTACCGAGGGAGTCAACATTTGAAAATGATCTTCTAGAGGTACAAAAATTATTGTTTTTGTTTTGGTTTCCATCTTATGTACTGAGGTCATAAGAGAATATATAGCTTTATATTGTCACCTCTTTGAATGAAACCTTAAATCTAGCACCGTGTTTTTTAAATAATAAAACTTTTCCTAAACGTTGAGGTTTTTAGTGCATGAAAGTGCAAATGTTGGTCTTATGTTACTCATTCAAGAAGTGTATTATCTTTTTGTTGCTTGTGGTTCCTGAATTGAATCAGTTGTTATTTGGACAGTTATATGTATCAAATTGCATGTCCTGATATATGTATTTTAATGAGAATTTTGGTTAATGCAGCTCCATAAGCGCACCAATGAAATTTTCTTACAACTCTATGAGAACGAGTTGCTTAGGTCATAAGAGAATATATAGCTTGATATTGTCACCTCTTTGAATGAAACCTTAAATCTAGCACCGTGTTTTTTAAATAATAAAACTTTTCCTAAGCGTTGAGGTTTTTAGCGCATGACAGTGTAAATGTTGGTCTTATGTTACTCTATTCAAGAACTATATTATCTTTTTGTTGCTTGTGGTTCCTGAATAAAATCAGTTGTTATTTGGACAGTTATATGTATCAAATTGCATGTCCTGGTATGTGTATTTTAATGATAATTTTGGTTACTGCAGCTCCATAAGCGCACCAATGAAATTTGCATACAATTCTATGAGAACGAGTTGCTTATAATTCTAAGAGAATGAGCTTCTAACACATACATCATACATCCTATCTCCACATGTATAGGTTTGTATGCTGCTACCCTTGGTCCCTTCACTGGGTTCAATACTCAATAGTAAACAATTAGTATTTTTGTATCTTTAAAATATGTACTTTGCATTTGTAGTTTTATGTGCATATCAAGTTACTGAACTATATTATTACAGGTTGCAGGAACATGAACTGGATGCAAAACAGCTAGCTCTTGTTGCTGTAAGAACATACTTTATGAACTCTCATGAACGTTCTGTATTCAATATCTCTAGAATCCAATGTGGCATTTTCTTGGGTTTTAGATACCATACCATACTATTGTTTGTTCATATATATGTTTTTAATCACCGATGGACTTCATAACTTTTTGGACATTTTGACCTTTGTAAAGTTATGTTAAAACATCTTATTGCATTCAATTTCTTATCAAAAGTAAAACAGATGCCTACAGATGTTGTAAATTTGAAAAGGATTGTGAAATCAAAATATCCATATGTCAGCAATCTTTGGTAATCGCTTACACAGTCTGAAGCTTGCTTGAGTATTCTTATGCCTTTAAAGGACTGGCTGGGGAACTAAGAAAGAACGACTAGAACAGGCTTGTTAGGATGAACTCATGTTATTCCACTCTTTGAATTCTTAAGGAATGTGCTGAGTTTACTCTACAACTTTTGTAAGCTCCGCAATTTGATTAAGTTTGGCCTTGCACTTATGTGTTTATGTGCTCCATAACGACTGTTTCTCGTGTGCATATGATCACGATACATTATCTAATCCAGGATGCTCATAAAAAATGGTCCACACTGCTTGGCACGGGCCGCGGATGTGCCATGCCGCGGTGTCGGACCCTGGGAAGCAGGAGCACCGGCGGTGGCGGTGGCGGCGCCGGCGCCGTGGCAACAGAGCAGACGTAGGCAGGCGTGGGAGATGTTGGCCATGGTGACTGCGCTCGCCAATGTGGTTGTCGTGACGGCTCCGGCGCCGGCTAAGGGACCCGGTGGCTGTACCTTGAGATGCAGCGGCACGCCAAGCTGTTGCCGTCCCGCTTCATGCTCCACATTAAGACAAAGTCGCCATCGCCGTTACCAGCTGCATGCCATTTTTAGGTACTACGGTAGGCAGCAGCAGCAAAACATAGCATACTCCATTTGTTTTTTTCGATAAAGGAAGCTTTATATTAAAGGTTACCAAGAGCGATATATCAAGAGGATACATAGTCTTGGTACACAAACTTGCGGCCTCTGCCTAATGCACATAGCCAAACTAAAACAAAAAAAAAACAAATATAAACACAACAACTTCTCCAGGCTAGCGACAGTCAATCCGAAGATTAGATCGCCACCCATGCACCCGGGAAAAAAAGACCGTGGCCGTTCGCACCAAGAGTCACGAACCCTCCATAACCAACGGTCGCAGCTCCTCTCGCTGAAGGATGGCCCAACTTGATAGCTTCTGTGACGCCAAATGGATAACCTGCAAAGGAGAACACAAGATTTTTTTCTCAAAAACTAAGTTATTTCTACAGATCCAGAGCGCCCAGCACAGCACCGCCGCTCCAAGTAGAAGCAATGGTTTCAGCACTCCATTGGTGCATGAATAAATATGCATGATTTTTTTGCTCTATTTTTTTTCTCATGCGTGCATTGCTCTGTATTTTCTTCGTATTATTTCATACTCTTTCCTTGGTACGTTATTTAGAAGAAATATGTCACATCCCTACTAACCAACATACACTATTAAATACTGCAAGAACAACACTAAAAAATGATGGCTCATATCTTATTACATACTCTCTCCATCCCAAAATATAATTCGTTTTAGACTAACCATACATTCATCAAGTAATATATAAATGTATTTTGCATATATGTCTATATTCATTATCATTAAATGAATGTGGACGGAAAAAATAAGCTAGAAAGAATTATATTTTAAGACGAGTGGAGTATTTCTTATATTGCATATGTATATATAAAAGGACATATCAACAACCAACATCATGTGATTTTAGTGACCTTTTAAATACATGTATGTACAACTCACCCATTGCTATTTAACGCTTGCAGGAAACTACCACTGATAAAGATAAAGAGAAAGCTTCCTCTTCAATCTCCTCCAAAGAGGTAAGCTTCTACGTAGGTTCGTCATATCCATCAAGCATGTTAATTTTACGTGCATATATTTTTACACACCGCATATTTGTACTTCACTACATAATGATTGACAAGATTATTAAAATCCTACCTTTCATTTACTAGGTTCAAACAAGGATCATTCATAATCAAAGATTCCACAGACCAAAAAGACCAAGAATGATTTATGCAACCACACGAAGCTAACTGAGATTCAACCATTGTATACATTGCACCACCTTTTGTTATTGATCCTACCCTTTTATAACTAAATATAATGCTCGCAAGTATAAACAACCCTTCCTATGTGGTACTAAACACCAAGATCAGTTTATGTGATGTAGGACCAGTTTTCCTATGTGGTACTAAACACCAGGATCAGTTTATGTGATGTAGGATCAGTTTTCCTATGTGGTACTAAACACCAGTATCAGATTATGTAATGTAGGATCAGTTTATGTGGCGCAGCTCATATCTATTTTGACATGAAAACTATGTACGATATCAGTTTGTAACTAAGTACAATGCAAACCTCCAGATCGTACTAACTACTTATTAAAGACATTTCATACTTACTATTCCTTTTTAAATTTTGGTAAAGGTCATATAACCCGGCGTGCGCTAGACGCCCGTCAACTACTAGTAGGTTTACATGCACGAAGAGCTTGGAAGTAACAAAGTGAGTATTCTTCTTGTTTCTTCTTTACAACCAGATTATCACAGCAAGAACATAGGACATTTAACAAGTTCTTTTTAGGAATGATTGCATATTGTATTAGTAAGATTTAACTGATACATATTGCATTACAGCAGCCACTGCTTTGACCAAAACTATGCATGCATATTACCACTCTTCTTGTTTATTCGTGCTTAATTTCTCGCTCAAAGTTTTTTTTTTTCCGAAAAACGCAGGAGAGCTACGCATCATTATATTAAGAAGAAGGGAAAATTAAGGTCCAAGAGGACCAGTACAAAAAACCACCCTATGGTGGCCAGCAACAAGCATAAATAAAACTACCCATAGGACTAAGATACAAAAAGACGACCAAGGAAAAAAATTAAGTCGGGCCTGCTGCGCCTAGAGCAGCAGCAAGCCCAAGGCTTCCGAGGTGTTTGGCACCAGCCAGCACCCATAAGGATAGCTCGTCGATGAAGCTTCTATGCACCTTGCTAATAGTTGGTAAATCTCCATCAAAAATAACTCTGTTTCTATGCAACCAAAGGCACCATGCTCCCAAAATAATGGCACTGTTGACTCCCTTTCTCTTGCTTCTGTGCACCTGAATGGTCACTAGACCCCACCAATCAGCAAAACTAGTATCCTCTGGTCCTAGAGTTAAGTGGCCCATACCAAAGGGGGAGAGGATGCTATGCCAAAACTGCCTGGCGAAGACACAACCAGTCAACAGATGCTGAACTGTTTCTTGCTCTTGTTCACAGAAAGGGCATGCTTCCGGATGGGGAAGACCTCTTTTTTGCAGCCTGTCAGCTGTCCAACACTTATTCTGCATGGCTAACCATAAAAAGGTCTTACACTTAGAAGGAGCCCAAGATTTCCAAAGTCTTTTCCAAGGTTCGAAGGTGATGGAGCCCAAAAACAGAACCTTGTAGCAGGACCTAGAAGAGAAAAGGCCCGAAGACTCGAATCTCCACACATGGTGATCCTCCTGAAGAGTGAGCACGATCTCACCCAGGGTGTCCCAAAGCGTAAGATATTGTTGTATCCCTACAAGGGAGAGGGTTGGCTTGAGCGTAAGATATTTCTCGCTCAAAGTTACTATTGTCTACAGTTTCTTGGTGTTCAATTAAGCATTGTATCATGTCTGCTTATGAGCTCTCACTAGTACAATTTGGCTCTATACAAGCGGTAGGCTTTTTACATCACAGGCGGTTTGGTTAGAAAACCGCCTGTGATGTCCCAGACGGTTCAGTACGCCTGTGATGTAAAAGTATTACAAGTGGTTTTTGTTTAGGACCGCCTGTGGTGCTCTATCCTTTTCACAAACGGACCCTAAGAAAAAACCGCCTGTGATTGTAAAAATATGAAAATACAATTTAAATATGAAAATAATTTTAATTTTTAACAGAAATATGCAAATACAATTTAAATGAATTAATATTTAATTTTTAACAGAAATATGCAAATACAATTTAAATGAATTAATATTTAATTTTTAACAATAATATGCAAATACAATTTAAATGAATTATAATAGCACACATAGATAACTAGAGAGATTTTAAATTAATTGGCAACCACAATTCATAGTCGATCATACATGATAACAAATACAATTTGATTCATACAATTTTTCATGAACTACCATTTTTCCGCATGTATGGCTTTAAGTTCTTATCAATTTTCTTTTCCACACGCTTGATTCTCTCTGGACCGTTAAAGACGAACATCTCTTCATACTTATTGTATTCCTCATCTTGGTCTCCCACATTCTCAACTCCAACAATTTTTTGCTTTCCAGAAATAACTACATGCATCTTCTCATCTGCTGGATCGAGTACATAGAACACTTGTGCAACACATTCGGCGAGAACCCACGGGTCATCTTTATATCCTACTTTCTTTAAGTCTACCAGTGTGAGTCCGTAGTTATCCACTATCACCCCCACGGGATGTTGTACCCATTGGCACTTAAATAAGGGTATTTTCATGCTTGGGCCATAATCAAGTTCCCATATTTTCTCTATGAATCCAAAATATGTGGTCTTCTGTCCACATATTTCCTGTGATTTTGTTTTACATCACAGTCGGTGCACCACAAGCGGTTTCTGGAACCGCCTGTGTAGAGGCTAACCGGACCGCCTGTACAGAGGCTTACTGTAGTAGTGTCTTGGTGTCTTGATGATGACCATGATAAGACACTCCACAAACCCTTATCTCTTTGCATGCTCTAATTTAGTTACCTTGTTTTGTTTCTATATAATCATGACCAACTAATTTCTGATTTGGTTAGTTATATATGTGTTTCTGTAGCTGTTGCAAGGAGACAAGGGATGGAGCTCTCCGGTACTAAATAGAAGCTATTCAAAGGAAAGTCAAGATGGTTATAGTAATTGTTGTGTTAATGTTTTGGGCAACCCAAGTACTATTTTTTGTTATGAGTATGTGAAACATATGTTAAATTTGTGAAACATATGTTAACATTTTGGACATGCCAAGTACTTGCTATAAACAAGTGTTTGATTTTGCTATTCACAATTATTACCGCATCTGCTAAAAGGCATGCCTGTGCGGGGGCTCATCACTGGCTGCCAAAAGGCAGCAGGGTAGGGCAGCCCTGTCGGTAGGGCTAGGAATCTGGTTGGCAGGGATCATCCCTCCCTAGACGCTGATCCCCCTGGGTTCCCTGGCCCTGTCCTGTCTACCAAAGGAGGCCCGCCTGGTTCGTTTGGGAGCCTTAAATCCGGCGAGGTTTCTGGCCAAAACACGGGTTGCCCAGCTCCCGGGTGTGGAAACGCCGGTGTGGCTACGCCTGCATTTGGAAGCCCATTGAACAGGGAATGTCTAACCTGGTTCGGGCTAGTTTTGACGGGGAGAAAAAACACGTCTATGAAGGCCGGGCACGCAGCACCTCCCGTCTCCCGAGTCCCTACTCAAACTCTTCAGTCTTTGCATCTGCTTACCTCTCTTTCTCCATTCAGAAAATATATTTTCCATTCTAAGAATAATAAATAACTGCAGTATGAAACTAGTTGTAATACTGTGAAGTAGCTGCTAATTAAAATCACCGGTTCGTTTGCAGGTTTGGAGCTTTATCTTTGATGTGTTTTCAAAGCTCTGCTCGTTCACGATTGACTAATTGATTTCTTTGATGCCCAATTTGATCAGAAATTCTTGTGGTGTCGTGCAAGTCCAGAGTTTCCTATTCATTTGATTCCCGTGCATTGCCAGCTAGCCGGAAGTATCTTTGTAGATTGATGTGGTACTAGTACTAGACTAGTAGCACGATCTGTGGCAATGCTGAATAATCCATAAGCCAATGCTTTTCTTGGTGTGCTGAATAATCCACTGATGGCTGTGCTAGAATGACAGGTTTGACCTATGGGACAGCGAGTGTCAGCATCAGCTACTTGTCCACACACATCTTGGGATTTGTTTGGTGCATCGAATCTCCAAATTTGATGGTCATGCTATTAGCCTATGTTTCTACATACGACAGCTTCATCAGTGGTCCAGATTATTCCTCCTTTCCCATCTAATAAATTTGACAACTGACAAGAGCAGCATCTGAGTTGGAGGGATAGAAAAATCTCAGCATCTGCGCCATTTTCTACTACTTATCCTTGGGGTTGAACTGTCTAACGGTTCTACCATTGTGCTATCTCCTTTGTTTGTCTTCTCCACAACCATATATACACCAACTTGCCAAGGAAGGCTTCATGGCCATGGCTTACCTCCCCGTTTTCGTCTTCCTGTTCATGGTTGTCTTATGCCAATCCGATGACAGGCTAACACCTGCAAAGCCACTCTTGCCCAACGAGGTGCTCATCTCAGGCGGTGGTGTCTTTGCTCTTGGCTTCTTCTCCCTGAAGAACTCTTCAAGGTCCTATGTCGGCATATGGTACAACAACATTCCCGAGCGCACATACGTGTGGATTGCCAACCGCGACAACCCAATTACCACCAATGTCAATGTGCCTGGGAAGCTAGTTTTTACCAACAGTTCTGACCTTGTCTTGTTAGACTCCACAGGCCGCACCATCTGGACGACGACAAACAACTATACCGCAGGAGGAGGCGGTGAAACTGCTTCCATCCTGCTCGACTCCGGGAACTTGGTTATCCGGTTGCCAAATGGCACCGACATATGGGAGAGCTTCAGTTACCCGACTGACACAATTGTCCCCAATGTAAATTTTTCACTGAACGTAGCTTCCAGCGCTACGCTCCTTGTTGCCTGGAAGGGGCCTGATGACCCATCCAGTAGTGATTTCTCCATGGGTGGCGACCCTAGCTCAGGTCTCCAGATTATCGTTTGGAATGGGACACAGCCATACTGGAGAAGAGCCGCATGGGGTGGTGAACTGGTGCACGGCATATTCCAAAACAACACAAGCATCATGGTGTACCAGACAGTTGTCGATACAGGAGACGGGTATTACATGCAAATGACTGTGCCTGATGGCTCACCTAGCATACGCTTAACTTTGGATTACACAGGCATGTCCACTTTCCGAAGATGGAACAACAACACGTCTTCGTGGAAAATCTTTAGCCAATTCCCCTATCCATCATGTGACAGGTATGCCTCTTGTGGCCCCTTTGGCTACTGCGATGACACAGTACCTGTTCCAGCATGCAAGTGCCTTGATGGTTTTGAGCCCAATGGTCTTGATTCTTCCAAAGGATGTCGGAGAAAGGATGAGCTGAAATGTGGTGACGGAGATAGTTTCTTCACCTTGCCCAGCATGAAGACTCCTGACAAGTTCTTATACATCAAGAACAGAAGCCTTGACCAATGCGCTGCAGAGTGCAGGGACAACTGCTCATGCACAGCGTATGCTTATGCTAACCTGCAAAATGTTGACACCAAGATTGACACGACAAGGTGCTTGGTCTGGATGGGGGAGCTTATCGATGCTGAGAAGTTCGGTAACACATTTGGTGAGATCCTATATCTTCGATGTCCCAGCTCACCTGGTATATACTTTTCCTTCTGCACTTATTCATTTTGTAGTCTCATCATTGTTCGTGATGGGTTGCCAATTCACATATGGATTACTAAGTATACTAGTGCTACTAAATCATGCTGCAGTGACACTTGCCTGTAATTGATGCTGCCTCAATCGGTCTCAATTCTAGGCAAGACCATCCAATGTGTGGTGATAGATTTTTGACAGTGTTATTCTCTTTGTGGACTACATTTGTGCAGTTAGTAAGAATAAGAAGAGTACCACATTGAAGATTGTACTCCCGGTTATGGCTGGTTTGATTCTTCTAATAACATGCACATGGCTTGTATTCAAGCCAAAAGGTAGGACACTACATTTTTCAGAGTGCAGTGTTAATGAGGTACTCATAAAAACGAGACTGATATCAATGTGTCCGTTCCTGCCAGACAAACACAAAAGCAAGATAAGTCAGTACACACTGCAACACTCGGTTGCTTCCAACAGGTTTGAGAACGAAAATTTGGAATTTCCATCAATTGCCTTAGAAGACATCATCATTGCGACAAACAACTTCTCTGATTTTAACATGCTTGGAAAAGGTGGATTCGGAAAAGTTTACAAGGTAAATAGAAGTTTTAGCTTGATAGTTTCAATAGAAGAAATATTGTAGCACTTATCTGGATAAATCGACAAATGGTTTCCTCATCTAGGCAATGTTGGAAGGTGGCAAGGAAGTAGCTGTCAAAAGGCTCAGTAAAGGCTCTACACAGGGGGTCGAGGAATTTAGAAATGAAGTAGTTCTGATTGCTAAACTGCAGCACAGAAACTTAGTTAGACTTCTTGGTTGCTGCATTCATAAAGATGAGAAGTTACTGATATATGAATACTTACCAAACAAAAGCTTGGACGCCTTCCTTTTTGGTACGTTCTGACTTCATTTCACATATTACGAAACAATTTTAGACTAACTGAAATAGTGACTCACAATACATTCATGAAGATGCTACAAGGAAATCTGTGCTTGATTGGCCATCCCGTTTCAAAATAATTAAAGGTGTAGCACGAGGACTTCTTTATCTCCACCAGGATTCAAGATTAACGATAATTCATAGAGATCTCAAAGCAAGCAACATCTTGTTAGATACAGAAATGAGTCCCAAGATATCGGATTTCGGTATGGCGAGGATTTTTGGTGGAAATGAGCAACATGCAAACACTACTCGAGTTGTTGGAACATAGTAAGTAATTCGTCCACAAGCCAAAGTTTAACATGGTAAATATATATGTGTAGTTTAACTAATTCAAACTGTACATTCCATTTCTTTTCTTCTTGGAAATGGTTTAAACAGTGGTTACATGTCTCCTGAATATGCTATGGAAGGCTCATTCTCTGTCAAGTCTGACACCTATAGCTTTGGTGTTCTACTACTGGAGATTGTAAGCGGCTTAAAGATTGGCTCACCCCATCTGATAATGGACTATCCAAACCTCATTGCTTATGTAAGTACAAAGGAATTCCGGACTATTGAACAGCTCAAAAACACTTTTGGTGACTTGACCAGAACTTAGTTTCATTGGTTCAGGCATGGAGCTTATGGGAAGGTGGAAATGCAAGGGAATTGGTGGACTCGTCGGTTCTGGTGAGTTGTCCACTTCAGGAAGCTGTACGATGCATCCACTTGGGTCTTTTATGTGTCCAAGACAGTCCAAATGCGAGGCCGCTCATGTCATCCATTGTGTTCATGCTAGAAAATGAAACAGCCCCGCTTCCTACCCCAAAAAACCCTGTATATTTTACTACTAGGAATTATGAAACTAATCAGTCAGATCAATACATGCGAAGATCGCTGAATAACATGAGTATCACAACTCTAGAGGGGCGTTAAATGTTTAGTTTCATTGTTCGCTATTTTGGTAAACTTTTGTTTAATGTGTGCCATTAAACAATTACATTAGGTTTGTATTAATACAATTACACTAGCCGTTCAGGTTTGTACATAGAAAATGTTCCATTAAATCTGTTGTACACCATCGGTTCGGTGGGTTGTATTGATATATTCTCGAGACTGTAAAGTTCACTAGTTTTTACAACTGGTTCCGCATGTCAAATGGAACGGTTATCTATCTGATCATGTGTGCATAACTCAGTAGTCCTCTGATGTTGCTTTACCTGTAAGAATTTCCTGCTTCTTGGATTTATCTGGCAGTCAATGAGTGTGAAACCTTGAACCGATGGCTCCATCACAAGAAAAGCTGGTGAAAATTTATTCGTTCTCTCTGAATCTGCAAGCAACCATCATCGTTTTTACTGCTACACAGGTTATTACGAAGAAATGACCATTGTATGTTCTTTTATCATAATATTGATTACACAGTTTCCATAAAAAACAACAAAACAAAGGTACTCAATAATACCTAAAAGGCTATTTTCTGAATGCCAGATTGAGCTTCATAAGATTGGGTGTTATCCAAGTAGGACAGGGCCAGTTGAACCAAATTTGAGACACAGTTTCCTTCTTGACACTATTTTCAAAGTCTATAACTCCCATATCATGTGTGTGTGGTTTAACTAATTCAAGCTGTACATTCTATTTCTTTTCTTATCTGAAATGGTTCACCGTGTGTTGAGCGCCATAATGAGCCAGCGGACGGTCCGGCCCTGAGGCCGGGCGGTCCGCGCCTGTGGGCCGGACGGTCCGCGCGTGCGCAGAACAGATTAGGGTTCCGAGTTTTGTGGTACGGTTGTTAGCTATATTCGTGGAATTAGCTCGGAATCAGTTGTGTAAAGGGTCCAGCCCCCCTCCTCTATAAATAGAGAGGTCTACGGCCGATTTGTGAGAATCAATCGAATCAATACAACTTCTATTTCGCATTTTATCCTAGGAGTAGTTCTAGTCTAGTTTAGGTTTAGTCTTCCAATCCCCAAATTCTCCGCCTCTCCTCGACTCTACGTCGATTAGAGGAGTCTAGGTCGGTCTGCCTGAGCCTAGACATATCCTAGAATCTCTCCTCCCCGACGGGGTCCCTCCCGGGAGCGAGATCCAGGCACCGCTGGCGATCATCCGCCGCCCCTGCGCACGCGCGGACCGTCCGACCGTCAGGCAGGGAACCCGGGCTCCTGCACCAGGTCGCGGACCGTCCGGCTCTGTGCCGCGGACCGTCTGCGCCTGACCAGAGAGCACCGTCGCCTCGCGCCAGGCCGCGGACCGTCCGGTCCCTGCGCGCGGACCGTCCGCCCCTATGCAGAGAGCACCGCCGCTGGTTCTCTTGAAGTGATTGGCGCCTCCAAAAAGGTGTCAACATACTTTTGGCGACTCCGCTGGGGAAAACAAATATAGACGCATCAAATCGGCCCTCAATGGTCGGTTCAAGAGATAGCTCTGATATTTCCCCAAGCAACATCATAGAGCCGACTTGGGAGACCTTGCCGGCTGACGAACAGCTCCAATTCGAGGAGCACAAGGAGCGTATGATCCAGGAGGCAAAAGCAAAATTCTTGGCCGACTTCAAAGTGGACAGGAACAACAAGGTCGTCCGACATCGAGCGACGAATCCGGCTTCGCTCCAACCCACACCAGATATCCCCAATGTAAGTAATACCAACGAGCTACAATCTCTTAGAAATTATGTAGAAGAGCAACATGAACAAATGCAGAACATCATAGGGGGTATGCAAAGCGATTTTAAGAGACTAGTACGCGCATTTGATAAATCTAATATCGCAAATTTTCCTTCACACGAGGTTGAGTTAGGGGGTAACACACGTAATACATCGGCTACAGGTTGTCACGACCAGTCACAACCCCTTTATGGGATGCCGATGGACACATACCCTGAGCAACCGCAAATCGGCAGCAAATCAGCCGATCTGCACATGCCCGGACCGTCCGCACGTGAGCGCGGACCGTCCAGGCCAGCAACAGTCGGGCCTATTTTTAATGAATTACCTAGATATGCGCCCGAGCCACCACACACGGCACAAAATCTAAACTACCCAGTCGGACCGTCCGCATATAACGACGGACGGCCCGCGTATAATCACGGACGGTCCGGGCCAATGTCCGGACAGTCCGCGCATGACCTTTTTGAGGAGGATTGTTACCTGAATCCTCACCCGTCCCAGCAACATTTCCCATCGCGCTATGCAATGCAACAACCCATTAATTCGAGATCTAGAGCCCAGGAAAACTTTTCGGCCCCACCTAGAAGGCCGGAAAGGAACGATCAAACATATGAACCATATAGGGCAAGTGGCAATGCGCCACGTAGCTCAAACCAATGGGGGGAAAGACAACATGCTAACATCCAGCCAACCCCACCTATGTTTGACCAGAGAGCCGGAGGTCTCGCACCGGCTGCCATTGATATAGTAAGGGAAGAAATAGCCGGGGCGTTCCGAGATAAGATCGGAGTAAGCATGGTCCCTGGGGGGCAATCATATCGGAAACCTTATGACAGCCGATTTGATCACCACCCATACCCACAGGGAACCAGGATACCCGATTTCACAAAATTTTCGGGTGATCAAGGAAAAAACACACGTGAACACATAGGCCAATTTTTAGCACAATTAGGAGAGTTGGCCGACACAGAGGCATTTCGCATACGTTTATTTTCATTATCTTTAACAGGAACTGCGTTTGCATGGTACGCCACTTTATCTCCTAATTCCATTTCATCATGGGGGGATTTAGAACAAAAATTTCATGATCATTTTTTCTCCGGTGACTATGAGTTGGATTTGGTAGATTTAGTGTCATTACGACAAGCAAAAGATGAATCGGTTAATGATTACATCAAGAGATTCCGAGATACAAGAAACCGATGCTTCCAAATTCATTTAGCAGAAAAACAGCTAGCAGGATTAGCCTTTAATGGTTTACGATATTATTTAAAAGAAAGATTAGAAGGCATCCAATTTTTTACACTAGCACAGTTACACCAGAGAGCTTTGGCTTGTGAAAACCGAAGCAAAGAAACTACTAAAGCAATTCGTCATAACGTACATATAGTAGAGTGCGATCAAAGTAGTTCAGATGACGAGTCAGCGGAAATATATGCTGCTGAAATGGTTTGGCCAAAGCAGGCCAAATCTTCGGCTTGTGCTTCCTTACAGCTGGTTCAAAAGAAACGGCAAGAGGAGGTAAAGTTTACATTTAATGTTGGTAAATGTGATAAAATATTTGATGAATTACTTAAAAATGACAATATTAAAATAAATCACACTGTTCCATCCGCCGACGAGCTAAAACGTCGTGCATACTGCAAGTGGCATAACTCATTTTCTCATGCCACTAATGATTGTAATGTATTCCGTCGACAGATTCAATCGGCCATTAACGAAGGACGATTGAAATTTCAGGAAATGCAGGTGGACACGGAGCCCTTTCCGATGAACATGATCGACTTTGAGGGCAAGAAAGTCCTGACTCGGCCAAACGCAGCCGATGAAGGCAAAGGCAAAAAGATAATCATCGGCAATGCAGGAGAGGCCGGTGGGAATATTAAAATTTCTTGCAGGAAAGTGGTGGCCGAGAAGACTCCTGATGGAGGGGAGACCCTGAAAGTGACCATCACAGCCTCCAGTACTGGGGGCAAACACAGACAGGGAGACAGGCGCAAGAACCCGTTCTACGCATCGCGGACGGTCCGCCATCTAGACGCGGACGGTCCGATACCCCGCCGGACGGTCCAGAGAACTCCAGCGGACGGTCCGGCCGTGCTCAAGACTCACAACGGCCACGTACTTTCAAACTACGACGACCAGAGATAGGTACGTGGAAAACAAATACATTCAAAGCAGCTGGTCGGTTGGTCAAAGCCGGCCCAACTTTTGATCAATTATTGTCTAAATACGTAAAAAAGAAGGCCGGCCCCAGTGACCGGCCAGCAAAGCGACCCCGCTCACCCATTCATGAGCAGCGTCAGGTAAGGCCGATTGGACCACCTCACCAATCGGAAGAAATGAAAGGTCATACTGTGCAACTGAGACCTAACATACCTGCATGGACACCTCCACCTTATCCGCCTATGTCATATCCATATCCATATTTACCTCCACCATATGTCCCAAATCAAATGTGAGGCATGCCACCATATCCATTTGGGATGCCACAGTATCCCGCCTGGGGGGGCACCCCAAACATCTGTTTTTGACAGGTTAGCGCCACCAGTACAAGACCGATTAAGCACTGCTCAATCCGGTCATCAGGCACACACCCAACAGGATTGCCGGACCAATCGGCCTCCAAGGCTGACCAATCCGGCAGGGGGGCATATGCCTGCGGCAAATAAAAGAACGACAAAAAAGGACGTCATCAAAATAGGTACTACAGATGTTGTCATACAGGAAGATAATAAAGGGCTGATGATTTTTGGTGAATCGGCCAACACAACCAAAAAAGAAGATACGGCTACCATCAAAACAGCCGATCCAAAATACTCCATGCCTCGATGGTGCCCAGCGGGATTGACACGGTGAAAGGGAATTAGGCTTACACCTAGTCCCTAATTAATTTTGGTGGTTGAATTGCCCAACACAAATAATTGGACTAACTAGTTTGCCCAAGTTTACAAGTTCTACAGGTACCAAAGGTTCACCATAAGCCAATAAAAAGACCAAGAAAAGGGGTTCAAACAAGGAGCAAAGGGTCAACCGAAGGCACCCTGGTCTGGCGCACCGGACTGTCCGGTGTGCCACCGGACAGTGTCCGGTGCACCAGGGGAGATCGACTGCAAACTCTTCACCTTCGGGAATTCTCGGAGCCGGCGCGCTATAATTCACCGGACTGTCCGGTGTACACCGGACAGTGTCCGGTGCTCCAAGAGAACGCGCCTCCGAACTCGCCACTCTCGGGAATTCAGAACGGCTGCTCCGCTATAATTCACCGGACATGTCCGGTGTACACCGGACTGTCCGGTGTAACTGCGGGGCAACGGCTACTTCGCGCCAACGGTCACCTGCAACAGCAATTAATGCGCGCCAGAGCGCGCAGAAGTCAGGCACGCGCGTAGTGGCGCACCGGACACCCTACAGTTGATGTCCGGTGCGCCACCGGACATCCAGGCGGGCCCAGAAGACAGAGCTCCAACGGTCGGAACCCAACGGCTTTGGTGACGTGGCTGTCGCACCGGACATGTCCGGTGTGCACCGGACTGTCCGGTGCACCATACGACAGACAGCCTCCACCAAACGGCTAGTTTGGTGGTTGGGGCTATAAATACCCCCAACCACCCCACATTCAAGTTATCCCAAGTTTTCCCACTTCAACTGCTTACAAGAGCTCTAGCATTCAATTCTAGACACACCAAAGTGATCAAATCCTCTCCAAATTCGACACAATGCCCTAGTGATTAGTGAGAGAGATTTGCTTGTGTTCTTTCGAGCTCTTGTGCTTGGATTGCTTTCTTCCTTCTTTGATTCTTCATTGCGATCAAACTCACTTGTAATTAAGGCAAGAGACACCAATCTTGTGGTGGTCCTTGTGGGAACTTTGTGTTCCAAGTGTTTAAGAAGAAAAGCTCACTTGGTCCGAGGGACCGTTTGAGAGAGGGTAAGGGTTGAAAGAGACCCGGCCTTTGTGGCCTCCTCAACGGGGAGTAGGTTTGCAAGAACCAAACCTCGGTAAAACAAATCCGTGTGTCACACTGTTCATTCGCTTGTGATTTGTTTTGCGCCCTCTCTCTCGGACTCATTATTATTTCTAACGCTAACCCGTCTCATAGTTGTGTTTATATTTGTAAATTTCAGTTTCGCCCTATTCACCCCCCCTCTAGGCGACTTTCAATTGGTATCAAAGCCCAGTGCTTCATTAGAGCCTAACCGCTCGAAGTGATGTCGGGAGATCACGCCAAGAAGGAGATGGAGACCGACGACAAGCCAACTACGAGTCACGGGAGCACTTCATCGGAAGAGCCCCACACCAAGAGGAAGAAGAAGAAGAAGGACTCCTCCAAAGGGAAGAAGTCTTCTTCACACTCCAAAGGGAAGGAGAAGAAATCCTCTTCTCACCACAAAGAGAAGAAGGAGAAATCTTCTTCCCACAAGCCACATCGGAGTGGGGACAAGAAGAAGAGGATGAGGAAGGTGGTCTACTACGAGACCGATTCTTCATCAACATCCACCTCCGGCTCCGACACGGCATCCGTCACTTCTAAGCGCCAAGAGCGTAAGAAGTATAGTAAGATCCCCCTACGTTACCCTCGCATTCCTAAACATACACCTTTACTTTCCGTCCCATTAGGCAAACCACCAACATTTGATGGTGAAGATTATGCTATGTGGAGTGATTTAATGCGATTTCATCTAACCTCACTCCACAAAAGTATATGGGATGTTGTTGAGTTTGGTGTACAGGCACCAACCGTAGGGGATGAAGACTATGATGAGGACGAGGTGGCCCAAATCGAGCACTTCAACTCTCAAGCTACAACCATACTCCTCGCCTCTCTAAGTAAGGAGGAATACAACAAGGTGCAAGGGTTGAAGAATGCAAAGGAGATTTGGGATCTACTCAAGACCGCGCACGAAGGTGATGAACTCACCAAGATCACCAAGCGGGAAACGATCGAGGGGGAGCTCGGTCGCTTCCGTCTTCGCCAAGGAGAGGAGCCACAAGATATGTACAACCGACTCAAAACCTTGGTGAACCAAGTGCGCAACCTCGGGAGCAAGAAGTGGGATGACCACGAGGTGGTTAAGGTTATTTTAAGATCACTTATTTTCCTTAACCCTACTCAAGTACAATTAATTTGTGGTAACCCAAGATATACACTAATGACTCCTGAGGAAGTAATCGGGAATTTTGTGAGCTTTGAATGTATGATTAAAGGCTCAAAGAAGATCAACGAGCTTGATGAACCCTCCACGTCCGAAGCACAACCGGTGGCATTTAAGGCGACAGAGGAGAAGGAGGAGTCTACACCGAGTAGACAACCAATTGACGCCTCCAAGCTCGACAATGAGGAGATGGCTTTAATCATCAAAAGCTTTCGCCAAATCCTCAAGCAACGGAAGGGGAAAGACTACAAACCCCGCTCCAAGAAAGTGTGCTACAAATGTGGTAAGCCCGGTCATTTCATTGCAAAATGTCCTATATCTAGTGACAGTGACAGGGGCGACGACAAGAAGGGAAAGAGGAGAGAAAAGAAGAGGTACTACAAAAAGAAGGGCGGCGATGCCCATGTTTGCCGGGAGTGGGACTCGGACGAGAGCTCCACCGACTCCTCCTCCGACGAGGACGCCGCCAACATCGCTGTCACCAAGGGACTCCTCTTCCCCAACGTCGGCCACAAGTGCCTCATGGCAAAGGACGGAAAAAGGAAGAAGGTTAAATCTAAATCCTCTACTAAATATGAATCCTCTAGTGATGATAATGCTAGTGATGAGGAAAATAATTTGCGTACCCTTTTTGCCGACCTAAACATGCAACAAAAGGAAAAACTAAATGAGCTAATTAGTGCCATCCATGAAAAGGATGATCTCTTGGACTCCCAAGAGGACTTCCTAATCAAGGAAAATAAAAAGCATGTTAAGGTTAAGAATGCTTATGCTCTTGAGGTAGAAAAATGTGAGAAATTATCTAGTGAGCTAAGCACATGCCATGACACTATTGCCAACCTTAGAAATGAAAATGCTAAATTAATTACTAAGGTTGATTCTCATGTTTGTATTGATTCAACTTCCAATCCTAGAAATGATAATGTTGATTTAATTGCTAGGATTGATGAGTTGAATGTCTCTATTGGTAGCCTTAGAAATGAGAATGAGAAATTGATTGCTAAGGCTAAAGAATTAGATGTTTGCAATGTTACAATTTCCAATCTTAGAGATAACAATGATATTTTGCATGCTAAGATTGTTGAACTTAATTCTTGCAAACCCTCTACATCTACTATTGAGCATGTGTCTATTTGTACTAGATGTAGAGATATTGATGTTGATGCTATTCATGATCACATGGTCTTAATTAAACAACAAAATGATCATATAGCAAAATTAGATGCTAAAATTGCCGAGCATAACTTAGAAAATGAAAAGTTTAAATTTGCTAGAAGTATGCTCTATAATGGGAGACGCCCTGGCATCAAGGATGGCATTGGCTTCCAAAGGGGAGACAATGTCAAACTTAATGCCTCTCCTAAAAATTTGTCTAACTTTGTTAAGGGCAAGGCTCCCATGCCTCAGGATAACGAGGGTTACATTTTGTACCCTGCCGGTTATCCCGAGAGCAAAATTAGGAGAATTCATTCTAGGAAGTCTCACTCTGGCCCTAACCATGCTTTTATGTATAAGGGTGAGACATCTATCTCTAGGCAACCAACCCGTGCAAAATTGCCTAGAAAGAAAACTCCTAGTGCATCAAATGATCATGGCATTTCATTTAAGACTTTTGATGCATCTTATGTTTTGACTAACAAATCCGGCAAGGTAGTTGCCAAGTTTGTTAGGGGCAAACACAAGGGCTCTAAGACTTGTGTTTGGGTACCCAAAGTTCTTGTTTCTAATGCCAAAGGACCCAAAACCGTTTGGGTACCTAAAGTCAAGAACTAAACTTGTTTTGTAGGTTTATGCATCCGGGGGCTCAAGTTGGATCATCGATAGCGGGTGGACAAACCACATGACAGGGGAGAAGAAGATGTTCTCCTCCTATGAGAAAAACCAAGATCCCCAACGAGCTATCACATTCGGGGATGGAAACCAAGGTTTGGTCAAAGGTTTGGGTAAGATAGCTATATCTCCTGACCATTCCATTTCCAATGTTTTTCTTGTTGATTCATTAGATTACAATTTGCTTTCCGTATCTCAATTATGTCAAATGAGCTACAACTGTCTATTTACTGATGTAGGTGTTACTGTCTTTAGAAGAAGTGATGATTCAATAGCATTTAAGGGAGTGTTAGAGGGTCAGCTATACTTGGTAGATTTTGATAGAGCTGAACTCGACACTTGCTTAATTGCTAAGACTAACATGGGTTGGCTCTGGCACCGCCGACTAGCTCATGTTGGAATGAAGAATCTTCATAAGCTTCTAAAGGGAGAGCACATTTTAGGACTAACAAATGTTCATTTTGAGAAAGACAGGATTTGTAGCGCATGCCAAGCTGGGAAGCAAGTTGGCACACATCATCCACACAAAAACATCATGACAAGTGACAGGCCACTGGAGCTCCTACACATGGATCTATTTGGCCCGATCGCTTACATAAGCATCGGCGGGAGTAAGTACTGTCTAGTTATTGTGGATGATTATTCTCGCTTCACTTGGGTGTTCTTTTTGCAGGAAAAATCCCATACCCAAGAAACCTTAAAGGGATTCTTGAGACGGGCTCAAAATGAGTTCGGCTTAAGGATCAAGAAAATTAGAAGCGACAACGGGACGGAGTTCAAGAACTCACAAATAGAAGGCTTCCTTGAGGAGGAGGGCATCAAGCATGAGTTCTCTTCTCCCTACACCCCACAACAAAATGGTGTAGTGGAGAGGAAGAATCGAACTCTATTGGACATGGCAAGAACCATGCTTGATGAGTACAAGACACCGGATCGGTTTTGGGCCGAGGCGGTCAACACCGCTTGCTACGCTATCAACCGGTTATATCTACACCGAATCCTCAAGAAGACATCCTATGAACTCCTAACCAGTAAAAAGCCAAATATTTCATATTTTAGAGTTTTTGGTAGCAAATGTTTTATTCTTGTCAAAAGAGGTAGAAAATATAAATTTGCTCCTAAAACTGTAGAAGGCTTTTTACTAGGATATGAATCAAACAGAAGGGCATATAGAGTCTTTAACAAGTCCTCAGGACTTGTTGAAGTTTCTTGTGACGTTGTGTTTGATGAGACTAACGGCTCTCAAGTAGAGCAAGTTGATCTTGATGAGATAGGTGAAGAACAAGCTCCATGCATCGCGCTAAGGAACATGTCCATTGGGGATGTGTGTCCTACGGAATCCGAAGAGCCTCCACATGCACAAGATCAACCATCCTCCTCCACGCAAGCATCTCCACCAACCCAAAATGAGGACGAGGCTCAAGTTGATAAAGAGGTAGAACAAAATGATGAGCCACCTCAAGATGACGGCAATGATCAAGGGGGAGATGCAAATGATGAAGACAAGGAGGATGAAGAACCAAGGCCGCCACACCCAAGAGTCCACCAAGCAATACAACGAGATCACCCCGTCGACACCATCCTCGGCGACATTCATAAGGGGGTAACCACTCGATCTCGTGTTGCACATTTTTGTGAGCATTACTCTTTTGTTTCCTCTATTGAGCCACACAGGGTAGAGTAAGCACTTCAATATTCGGATTGGGTGATGGCGATGCAAGAGGAGCTCAACAATTTCACAAGGAACGAGGTATGGCATTTAGTTCCACGTCCTAACCAAAATGTTGTAGGAACCAAGTGGGTTTTCCGCAACAAGCAAGACGAGCATGGTGTGGTGACAAGGAACAAAGCTCGACTCGTGGCCAAGGGGTATTCACAAGTCGAAGGTTTGGATTTTGGTGAAACCTATGCACCCGTAGCTAGGCTTGAGTCCATTCGCATATTATTAGCCTATGCTACTTACCATGGCTTCAAGCTTTATGAAATGGACGTGAAGAGTGCCTTCCTCAATGGACCAATAAAGGAGGAGGTCTATGTTGAGCAACCTCCCGGCTTTGAAGATAGTGAGTACCCTAACCATGTCTATAGGCTCTCTAAGGCGCTTTATGGGCTCAAGCAAGCCCCAAGAGCATGGTATGAATGCCTAAGAGATTTCCTTATTGCTAATGGCTTCAAAGTCGGTAAGGCCGATCCTACTTTATTCACTAAAACTCTTGACAATGATTTGTTTGTATGCCAAATTTATGTTGATGATATCATATTTGGGTCTACTAACGAAACTACATGTGAAGAATTTAGTAGGATCATGACACAGAAATTCGAGATGTCTATGATGGGGGAGTTGAAGTATTTTCTAGGATTTCAAGTCAAGCAACTCCAAGAGGGCACCTTCATTTGCCAAACGAAGTACACTCAAGACATTCTAACCAAGTTTGGAATGAAGGATGCCAAGCCCATCAAGACACCCATGGGAACAAATGGGCATCTCGACCTCGACACGGGAGGTAAGTCCGTGGATCAAAAGGTATACCGGTCGATGATAGGTTCATTACTCTATTTATGTGCATCTCGACCGGACGTTATGCTTTCCGTATGCATGTGTGCAAGATTCCAAGCCGACCCTAAGGAATCACACCTTACGGCCGTAAAACGAATTTTGAGATATTTGGCTTATACTCCTAAGTTTGGGCTTTGGTACCCTTGGGGATCCACATTTGATTTGATTGGTTATTCGGATGCCGATTGGGCGGGGTGCAAAATTAATAGAAAGAGCACATCAGGGACTTGCCAGTTCTTGGGAAGATCCTTGGTGTCTTGGGCTTCAAAGAAGCAAAACTCGGTCGCTCTTTCTACCGCCGAAGCCGAGTATATTGTCGCAGGACATTGTTGCGCGCAATTGCTTTGGATGAGGCAAACCCTGCGGGACTATGGTTACAAATTAACCAAAGTTCCTCTTCTATGTGATAATGAGAGTGCAATCCGCATGGCGGATAATCCCGTTGAGCATAGCCGCACTAAACACATAGCCATTCGGTATCATTTTCTTAGGGATCACCAACAAAAGGGGGATATCGAGATTTCATACATTAACACTAAAGATCAATTAGCCGATATCTTTACCAAGCCTCTTGATGAACAAACTTTTACCAAACTTAGGCATGAGCTCAATATTCTTGATTCTAGGAATTTCTTTTGCTAATTTGCACACATAGCTCATGAATATACCTTTGATCATGTCTCTTTTATATATGCTATGACTAATGTGTTTCCGAGTGTATTTCAAACCAAGTCATAGGTATATTGAAAGGGAATTGGAGTCTTCGGCAAAGACAAAGGCTTCCACTCCACTCTACTACTCATCCTTCGCCGTCGCTCCATTTCTCTCTCCGTCTTTGGTATAATCTTCACTTGTATGTTTTATTTGCCAAAGGGGAGAATGTAGTTAGCCAAGGGCTTATATCTCACTCAAAGTATCCGTTTTTGGCGATTCATGCCAAAGGGGGAGAAAGTATGAGCCCAAAGCAAAAGGACCGCACCACCACCCTAATTTTAAAATTGATGATTCTCAATTGGTAAATTTCAAATTGGTATCTCTTTGTGTTCTAAAGGGGGAGAAAGTAGTATTTTCAAAATTGATATCTTAAAACCCTCTTGAACACTAAGAGGAGAATTTATTTGAGGGGGAGTTTTGTTTAGTCAAAGGAAAAACATTTGAAACAAGGGGAGAAAATTTCAAACTTGAAAATGCTTTGCAAAAATCTTATTCATCTACCTTTGACTATGTTGCAAAAGGACTTTGAAAAGGATTTACAAAAAGAATTTGCAAAAACAAAACATGTGGTGCAAGCGTGGTCCAAAATGTTAAAAATGAAGAAACAATCCATGCATATCTAGTAAGTAACATTTATTGGCTCAATTCCAAGCAACCTTTGCACTTATATTATGCAAACTAGTTCAATTATGCACTTTTATATTTGCTTTGGTTTGTGTTGGCATCAATCACCAAAAAGGGGGAGATTGAAAGGGAATTAGGCTTACACCTAGTCCCTAATTAATTTTGGTGGTTGAATTGCTCAACACAAATAATTGGACTAACTAGTTTGCCCAAGTTTACAAGTTCTACAGGTACCAAAGGTTCACCATAAGCCAATAAAAAGACCAAGAAAAGGGGTTCAAACAAGGAGCAAAGGGTCAACCGAAGGCACCCTGGTCTGGCGCACCGGACTGTCCGGTGCACCAGGGGAGATCGACTGCAAACTCTTCACCTTCGGGAATTCTCGAAGCCGGCGCGCTATAATTCACCGGACTGTCCGGTGTACACCGGACAGTGTCCGGTGCTCCAAGAGAACGCGCCTCCGAACTCGCCACTCTCGGGAATTCAGAACGGCTGCTCCGCTATAATTCACCGGACATGTCCGGTGTACACCAGACTGTCCGATGTAACTGCGGGGCAACGGCTACTTCGCGCCAACGGTCACCTGCAACAGCAATTAATGCGCGCCAGAGCGCGCAGAAGTCAGGCACACACGTAGTGGTGCACCGGACACCCTATAGTTGATGTCCGGTGCGCCACCGGACATCCAGGCGGGCCCAGAAGACAGAGCTCCAACGGTCGGAACCCAACGGCTTTGGTGACATGGCTGTCGCACCGGACATGTCCGGTGTGCACCGGACTGTCCGGTGCACCATACGATAGACAGCCTCCACCAAACGGCTAGTTTGGTGGTTGGGGCTATAAATACCCCCAACCACCCCACATTCAAGTTATCCCAAGTTTTCCCACTTCAACTGCTTACAAGAGCTCTAGCATTCAATTCTAGACACACCAAAGTGATCAAATCCTCTCCAAATTCGACACAACGCCCTAGTGATTAGTGAGAGAGATTTGCTTGTGTTCTTTCGAGCTCTTGCGCTTGGATTGCTTTCTTCCTTCTTTGATTCTTCATTGCGATCAAACTCACTTGTAATTAAGGCAAGAGACACCAATCTTGTGGTGGTCCTTGTGGGAACTTTGTGTTCCAAGTGTTTGAGAAGAAAGCTCACTCGGTCCGAGGGACCGTTTGAGAGAGGGTAAGGGTTGAAAGAGACCCGGCCTTTGTGGCCTCCTCAACGGGGAGTAGGTTTGCAAGAACCAAACCTCGGTAAAACAAATCCACGTGTCACACTGTTCATTCGCTTGTGATTTGTTTTGCGCCCTCTCTCTCGGACTCATTATTATTTCTAACGCTAACCCGTCTCGTAGTTGTGTTTATATTTGTAAATTTCAGTTTCGCCCTATTCACCCCCCCTCTAGGCGACTTTCACACGGTCCCAAAAGCGGAAATTACAGCGCCTAAGAGCAAAGGAGAGCCAGGAAAAGGAGGCGGAAAAGATATTCAATGACACACATCCACAATACCCGCCACCGCAAAACAAATGGAGACCAAAGGCCGTTGAGGAAGAACAAACGGCCACAAAAATAGAAAATGAAACAACACTTGTACAACACCCTGCAGGTATGGCAGGTAGCCTGGCCAGCAAGACTGGGCAATCTGCACCAGGCGCGGACCGTCCGCACCACACCAGGAAGCCTCCAACGACATGTCAACATCAATGGAAGAAGACGACCTGCTGGGAGAAGACTTGGTCGACTACGAGGCTTCTCTAGAACGCCCAGGTATGGATGTAAATGTTATTACATTTTCTGCCGATTGTACTATTATCGGCGACGATGAACCTGTTGTTGCCCAGTTCAATTTCGGTCCTAAAGAAGCCGCCTTTACTAAACCAAAGGAATCGGTAAATCATTTAAAGCCGCTCTTCGTGCGCGGTCACATTGATGGAATACCGATTGCTAAGATGTTGGTAGATGGATGGGCGGCTGTAAATCTAATGCCTTATTCATTATACAGAAAATTAGGTAAATAAGATGACAAACTTGTCAAAACCAACATGACCCTCAGCGGTGTTGGGGATAGTTCGATTAAAGCCAGGGGAGTCACGTCCGTTGAATTAACCATCGAGACTAAGACCCATGCTGCTGCATTTTTCGTCGCTGATGTAGAAGGAAATTACAGCCTAATCCTAGGTAGAGATTGGATTCATGCCAACCAATGTATACCTTCTACATTACATCAAATGTTAATACAATGGGTAGGCGATGATATAGAACAGGTACATGCTGATGTATCGGCTTGCATCGCTGTGGCTGATGCCCCTGTACTATGGACTTATGAGACTGCTACATGTCTCACAGGAGTAGATTTTTCTGATTATCAGTTCATAAGTATAGATAAGAAAGGTTTCATTCCTGTAATGCTAGAGCCGATGGAGAATCGGCTAAATCCTAAATAAAGTTTAAATGATGAATACACACAAAGTTCATGAGTCGTTGATCACGGACAATTCGGCTCTCAAAGCCGGATGGTCTGGTCTTTCACAAAACAGTTCGGACTTTAAGACCGAACATCTACCACAGCGAAAAGACAGTATTACGGATGATCCGGTCCCCGAGATCGGAAAGTCCGCCATCACACAAAGATCATCTGATTCCTCTGTGGGGGACATGATAGAGGAATTCAGAGATCTTGATAAACTAGGACAGGGGTTTACATCGACCGATCCTTTGGAGGAGATTGACATAGGAGATGGTAAAACTCCAAGGCCGACTTTTGTAAACAAGACCCTAGAGACCGATTCTAGAAATGAGATGATCGGTCTATTGAAGGAATATTCAGATTGTTTTGCTTGGAATTACACTGAAATGCCTGGACTAAGCCGAGAGATTGTCGAACATCGGCTGCCTATTAAGTCTCGTTTTAGACCTTTCAAGCAGAAAGCTAGAACATTTCATCCAGATCTTCTCCCACGAATAAAGGACAAAATCCACCGGCTGCTAGAAGCTAATTTTATTAGACCTTGCAGATACGCAGAGTGGATCTCCAATATTGTGCCGGTAGAGAAGAAGGAGTCAGGTAAGCTTAGGGTATGCATTGATTTTCGCAATTTAAATAGAGCAACTCCTAAAGATGAATATCCCATGCCCATAGCCGACACATTAATCAATAATGCATCAGGAAATAGAATTATTAGCTTTCTTGATGGTAATGCTAGATATAACCAGATTTTTATGGCTGAAGAGGATGCATCTAAAACGGCCTTTATATGTCCAGGCTTCATTGGTTTATTTGAATGGGTTGTCATGACATTCGGTCTTAAAAATGCTGGTGCTACTTATCAGAGGGCTATGAATCTGATCTTCCATGAGTTGTTAGGAAACACTGTGGAAGTCTACATTGATGATATTGTAGTCAAATCGGCTGAGTTTAGTCCTCATATAGCTAATTTGCGCAAAGCCTTTGATAAAATGCGTCGGTATGGTTTGAAAATGAACCCACGTAAATGTGCTTTTGGAGTGTCGGCTGGTAAGTTTTTAGGATTTGTCATCCATGAACATGGTATAGAAATAGACCCTGACCGAATCAAGTCTATTCGGAATGTGGGACCTCCGACTTGTAAGGTCGAAGTGCAGAAGTTTCTCGGCAAGGTAAATTATTTACGAAGGTTTATTTCTAATCTAGCCGGGAAGATTGATGCCTTCACCCCTATCCTTCGGCTTAAGAATGATGCCGAATTCACTTGGGGGCAGAGCAGCAGGAAGCATTTGATCTCATTAAAAAATACTTGTCTTCGGCTCCCGTGTTAAAAGCACCACAAGTAGGAGCACCATTCAGATTATACATTGCAGCTGAAGACAAGGTTATTGGGGCTGTTCTGACACAAGAAACTGAGGGGAGGGAGCATGTGGTGACATATCTAAGCCGAAGGTTGGTGGATGCTGAAACAAGGTACACTTTTATTGAAAAGTTATGCTTATGCTTGTTTTATGCATGCACCAAATGTAGATGTTATTTACTGTCTAGTCATTGCACTGTTTCTGGTCAAGCCGATGTGATCAAATACATGTTGCATAACCCAATTATGAGTGGTAGGATTGGTAAGTGGGCTTATGCACTCATAGAATATGACTTGGCCTATAACCATTGAAATCTATGAAAGGCCAAGTCGTAGCGGATTTCATTGTAGAACATCGGGTTAATGATATTCATGAACTAGACATGTCATACCTCACTATTACTCCTTGGACTTTATATTTTGATGGATCGGTTTGCAATGAAGGGCAAGGAATTGGCATTGTGCTTGTTTCACCAAGTAATGTCTCCTTTGACTTCTCTAGCCGATTGAAAACTTATTGCACTAATAATCAAGCTGAATATGAGGCCCTCCTATTCGGCTTAGAACTTTTAAATGGTATGGGAGTAAAACATGTGAAGGTATTTGGTGATTCTCAGCTGGTTGTCCAACAAGTGTTAGAAGAATATCAATGTTTTGATGGTACTCTAAATAGTTACCTTGAGAAATGTTGGAGCATAATCCATTCTTTTTACGAATTCAGTATTCGACATATTTCTAGAGTTGAGAATCATAGAGCTAACGATTTGGCACAAGATGCATCAGGTTATCGGATAAAGAGAGGGAAATTTCACAAAACTGAAAATCTGATAACCAGTGCAGAGCCAAATTCCCAGGTCGCGGACCGTCCGCGTGATGACGCCGGACCGTCCGGGGTTACCAGAAATGTTCTCTTAATTGATTCGACTGACAATGAAGCCGATGCAAGTGATTGGAGGACACCTATACTTAATTATTTACGAAATCCCAATATCAGGACAGATAAGAACATTCGGCGAACAGCTTTCAAGTATGTTTTGATGAGTGATGAACTTTACCGCCGAACGGTTAATGACGTCCTGCTTAAGTGCTTGGGCCCAGATGATGCTATATTAGCCATGGCCGAAGTACATGAAGGAATTTGTGGTACTCATCAATCAGCTCCAAAGATGAAGTGGTTGTTGCGAAGGTCTGGTTTTTATTGGCCTAGTATGATAGCTGATTGTTTCAAGTACTACAAGGGTTGCCAAGTGTGTCAAAAATTCGGTGACCTACAGTTGGTCCCTGCAGCCGAATTACATCCTATCATCAAGCCTTGGCCGTTCAGAGGATGGGTATTAGACTTTATTGGAGAAATTCATCCTTCATCATCAAAGGGGCATCGGTTTGTGTTAGTTGCCACTGACTATTTCACCAAATGGACTGAAGCCGTTGCTCTAAAGAACATGACGCACAAGGAGGTAATTGAGTTCATAACTGAGCATATTATTCATAGATTCGGCATTCCCCAGACCTTGAGTATAGATCAAGGTACTTCTTTTATGTCAAAGGAGGTACGTGAATTTGCTGAATTATACAGAATTAAGCTGCTTAATTCGTCTCCATATTATGCTAAGGCCAATGGACAGGCCGAGTCTAGTAATAGGACATTGATTAATTTGATAAAAAAGAAGATATCTGATAATCTTAAACATTAGCATAAGATTTTGTCTGAAGCTTTATGGGCTCATAGAATATCTAAACATAGGGCTACTAAAGTATCTCCTTTTGAGCTTGTCTATGGGCAGGAAACAGTGTTGCCTGTGGAAATAAGTTTGAATGTTGTCAGGTTCGCCAGACAAAATGATCTAACTGCTACTGATTATTATAATTCAATGATGGATAATATTGATGAGGTGACCGACAAGAGGATGATAGCTTTGGGAGCAATAGAAAAGGACAAGATCATG
The DNA here is from genome assembly GCA_029449295.1 of Zea luxurians. Lineage (NCBI taxonomy): Eukaryota > Viridiplantae > Streptophyta > Magnoliopsida > Poales > Poaceae > Zea > Zea luxurians. Next base: position 18,310,952 of record JAOPSE010000039.1, read on the forward strand.
GTAGCCAGGGCCTACAACAAGAAGGTCAAAGCAAAATCATTTCAAGTAGGGGACCTGGTGTGGAAGACCATTCTGCCTCTAAGGAATAAAGACCGGAAGTTCGGGAAATGGTCGCCAAGCTGGGAGGGTCCTTATAAAGTAAAACAGGTAATGTCTGGCAACACCTATTTGCTACAAACATTACAAGGCAAGGATTTGCGTAAGGCTTTGAATGGGCGTTTCCTCAAACAGTACCATCCTAGTATGTGGCAAGATGCCTAAGAGAACTGATGTGATCACATCGAGTTAGTTGCTTTTGGTTTGCTCAGCTCTACCAAAAGGCAGGGGGCATATGTTGAGCGCCATAATGAGCCAGCGGACGGTCCGACCCTGAGGCCGGACGGTCCGCGGTCCGGACGGTCCGCGCGTGCGCAAAACAGATTAGGGTTCCGAGTTTTGTGCTACGGTTGTTAGCTATATTCGCGGAATTAGCTTGGAATCAGTTGTGTAAAGGGTCCAGTCCCCTCCTCTATAAATAGAGAGGTCTACGGCCGATTTGTGAGAATCAATCGAATCAATATAACTTCTATTTCGCATTTTATCCTAGGAGTAGTTCTAGTCTAGTTTAGGTTTAGTCTTCCAATCCCCAAATTCTCCGCCTCTCCTCGACTCTATGTTGATTAGAGGAGTCTAGGTCGGTCTGCCTGAGCCTAGACAACTCCTAGGATCTCTCCTCCCTGACGGGGTCCCTCCCGGGAGCGAGATCCAGGCGCCGCCGGCGATCATCCGCCGCCCCTGCGCACGCGTGGACCGTCCGGCCCTAGGGCGCGGACCGTCCGGCCGTCAGGCAGGGAACCCGGGCTCCTGCACCAGGTCGCGGACCGTCCGACCCTGTGCCGCGGACCGTCCGCGCCTGACCAGAGAGCACCGTCGCCTCGCGCCAGGCCGCGGACCGTCCGGTCCCTGCGCGCGGACCGTCCGCCCCTGTGCAGAGAGCACCGCCGCTGGTTCTCTTGAAGTGATTGGCGCCTCCAAAAAGGTGTCAACACCGTGCATACATGTCTCCTGAATATGCTATGGAAGGCTCATTCTCTGTCAAGTCTGACACCTATAGCTTTGGTGTTCTATTACTGGAGATTGTAATCAGCTTAAAGATTGGCTCACCCCATCTGATAATGGACCATCTAAACCTCATTACTTATGTAAGTACAGAGGAATTCCTGACTATTGAACAACTCAAAAACACTCTTTTGGTGACTTGACTAGAACTTTTTTTTGAAACAAACTTGACTAGAACTTAGTTTCATTGGTTCAAACGAGTTTATGGGAAGATGGAAATGCAAGGGAATTGGTGCACTCGTCGGTTTTGGAGAGTTGTCCAGCTGTATGATGTATTCACTTGGGTCTTTTATGCGTCCAAGACAGTCCAAATGCGAGGCCGCTCATGCCATCCGTTGTGTTCATGCTAGCAAATGAAACAGCCCCACTTCCTACCCCAAAGAAACCTATATATTTTACTACTAGGAATTATGAAACTGGTCAGTCAAGTCAATACACGCGCGAAGATCGCTGAATAACATGAGCATCACAATTCTAGAGGGGCGTTAAATGTTTAGTTTCATTGTTCGTTATTTTGGTAAACTTCTTTAATGTGTGCCGTTGTACAATTACACTAGCTGTTTAGGTTTATACATAGAAAACATTCCATTGAATATGTTGTACACCATCGGTGGATTGTATTAATATATTCTCGAGACTGTAAAGTTCACTAGTTTTTACCTGTTTCCGCATGTCAAATGGAACGACTATCTACTCCTTGGATTTAATTATCTGGCAGTCAATGAGAGCTAGTTTAGAAACTCAAATCTCCTCCTGGATTGGAGGAGATTTAGGTAGAAATAAACTAATGTCTCCCTCGATTCCCATCAATCCCGAAGGGGCAAACTAGCCTAAGTGTGGAACCCTAAATCGTTCTCTCTGAATCTGCAAGCAACCATTATCGTTTTTACTGCTACACATCTTATTAGGAAGAAATGACCATTATATGGCATACAATTCTATCATAATATCAATTACACCATTTTCGATAAAAAATTAACAAAACAAATGTACTCAATAATAATACCTAAAAAGCTATCTGTTGAATGCCTGATTCAGCTTCATAAGATTGAGTGTTATCCAAGTGGGACAGGGCCAGTTGGACCAAATTTGAGAGACAATTTCCTTCTTGACACTATTTTCCAAGTCCATAACTCCCATATCACGCATGTCGTTTTTAATAAAACAGTCAATTCTTTATGATCGTCAGTGAAGTATGCATGATTTGACTTGTCCTGGATGTGCTTGAGCACTAAGGCAAAGTGAATCGTTGTGGCCAAGAAATAAAACACTATGACAATGCAACCTGTTTATTTCCACTCGTTGCTTTGCTTCCATGTCCACTTTATGCACTTGTATTTTTAAGGTTTCTGCCACTAATTTTCCAGGGACCCACGGCGGAGCATTGGGTGAACGTCAATAGTCCTCCAAACATGCAGCAAGTCACCCCATGGAGCCTGAATAATGTACATGGTTTCACATACAGGATACTTGAGCCTGTACATAATTACTATCATTTTAACAGGGGATGCGGTAAGATCAAACGCATCAATTTCTCCAAAGTAATTCACTGCATACAAAAGACCATCCACATATGTGTAGTCTTTATATTCGTGACCTTGTCCAACCTAGGTCCATTTGTCATCTCCCGGTCGTGCAAACGAAAGCTGTGAATATGGCTCGTGAATAAGAACCACGATGTAGCTTCCAGTGGTGGATGGATCAAGAAACACAAATGCCTTGAAGTAGAGCTCATCGCGCAGATCGCTGAGATCAAACAGCTCGGGTGGTGTCTCATATGGCAACTCGTACATATGGATCGTACCTGATGCATCAAAGATGGGCTTCACATGCTCTATGGTAATCACAGAGGGAAGTGCAACCTATTCTCCAGTTATGGGATTCACAAGGTGCAGCTCAGACCTCTCATCTGCAGTAATCAACCAACCATTGGAGGACCCGATCAGTAACGTACTGCGGATGGGTGGCTCCGGTAGAGTTAACTTGTAGGGCCTATTTTCCTTGAGCCTGTATAGATACCCTACATTGCTACCGGCAGATTCACAAGTGTAGAACAGGCATGGTGTCTGGGGTTGCTTGTATTGCCTCAGGTCGAGCAAGCATTTGTAGGTTGCATGCCATGACGAGCAAACCGATCCTGCTCGGATGAGGTCAAGGACCTCAAGTGTACCAAAGATGTCCATCAACACATCCTGTGGCAGCTCAGGCAATGCAGCAGCATCCAATTCCATCACACCTTCCTTTCGGAATTTCTTTAGCAAAATACCAGGAAGACCGAGCAGCTTAGGCAAGATTCTCGAGAGTAGTAGACTCCACAGCTGTTTTGGTTGCATAGTCACTGCACCACGCGACCTGCTAGCCTTGCTAAAGGTCGCCATTGGAGGAGCAGATCTGCAAAATTCACGCTTGGAACGTGAACAGGAATAGTACTGACGCAAAGCTGCAAATCTGGATGGAGGATAATACTTACAAAATTCACGTTCCTAATTCCAGGAAGTTGAGATCGATCAAAAAGGTTCTGCAAACACCAAACGGAAAATTAGCATTCACCGGCGAGGTTTCCTGGTTGATCGCAGATGAGAGTACAGCGAAGGGGATATAGGGGAGCCTAAGTTTCGGTCGTCCGTTCCTCTTTATAGATTAGAGCCTCCTTTATTTTCTCAACGAACTAATAAAGGATAAAACCTTCCTGATTTTCTCAACAACCAAGCAAATAACTGAATCAATCTAATAAACCGAGCAACTAACTTAATCAATTCTGCCAAACGGACTAACCTTCAGCAGTTCAGCCTTATTCCTACGGTTTACATCATCCAAGTCACCTGGTATAATAGGTTCTAATCCTAGCCACCGGTTCCAGCGACCCTCTCCCACCTCCACGACAGCCAGCAACGCGCGGCCGCCCTTAGCTTGCATAATGAAGCCTGTTGCATAACTTCAGCCATTGATTCCGTTGAAGCTAATGTCATGGAATAGAATTCTTACCACTTTGTTGTAGCAATACAGAAATTTGATGAATGGATTCAACTAGTGCCATAGAATGGACCCAAAATCTATATTTTTTGTATCTAGTTAGTAACATGTATTGTCACATTGTGTCTCGGTGATCATGGTGTCTGTCTCAGCTCTACAGACGACTTGGGATCTTGATATTTCCCTTTTTCACCTACTACTATGTTGCAATTTTGTTTACCAGTGCCACCATGCAAGTGTAGTATAGCAGCAGTGTGCTAGTAGTATGTCTCTTTATAATACGGCAGCAGTGTCAAGTGTCAACCCATGGGGCAGTCCACAAGCAGGACAAATTAGCCAAATGATAGCAGGGGCAGCCAGACCAGTGGCGCAATCCCCACAGCGTGTCAGGGGACTACCCCGCCGGGTGGTAGCTTCCCGCTCCAGGGGTGGACTGCACATGCGGCGGAGCGGTGTCCGGTAGTTGGGCCGCGCGGGAGTAAATGCTAGGTGGGCCAGAAGGTGAGCTTTTTTCTCTTTTTCATTCCTATTTCTCTTTCTTTCTATTTCAATTCTCTATTTTAAATTTCAAATTCAAATTCAAATGGGTTTTATATTCTAATTAGGTCTTGTTTGGATCCTTGTGCCAAACAGTTTGCCGACTAATTTTAGCACCTTAATCTACAAACATATCGGCTAACAAATTGGCTAATTATTAGCCGGAGGGCTAGCAAACTGTTTGCCCATTAACCATTTGACTTTGCATAGATCGTATAAACAGAAAAAATACATATATTAGCCAAGTCTCCAAACGGGCTATTGTTCAGCCTCTATCCCTACGGCTTAGATCATCCAAGTTGAAACGACATAATAGGTTCTAATCCTAGCCACTGGTTCCACAACAGACGGTCCAGCGACCCTCTCCCACCTCACGACAGCCAGCAACAGCGGTCGCCCTTAGCCCACAGCGGCGCCTACTGGCGATTTGCGACCCAACGCCCCCGCACTCTAAATCTTCGCTCAAAAGGTGAACACCATGTGGGAACAGAGACGAACCTGTGGAGAGGGTTCTCACCACGAATCCTGTCGCGCCATGGCCTAACCACGTCAATTAGAGGATCGGGTGGCAGTCTCCAACTCCAGCTTGCAATTCATCGTGCACCGGCCACCCTTCTCGCTTAGCTATGCTCTGCGAACGTGCAACATGCTCCGAAGATCGGACTCCCCCACTTTTTGTGGACTAAGTGCCGATGAACAAATATCAGACCTAGACCCGCGTAGCGATACTTCCGAGGCCGCCACATGTCCCGGAGGGGGATACGCTCAGGAGATGTGCCCACAAGTCCGGACTCCTTTAACGTGACTAATGACGTCAGATTCGTACCCGCGCAAGAGTAGGTCCAGGACCGCCACATGTCCGAGAGAGGAGACGCTCGAGAGGTGCGCCCATGAGCCCAGAGCCCTATTTGTGCCATTCCCGCGCTTCTTGACTCTCGGACCTCCTGCGAATATGGCCTAGGTCTTCGATTCCTTTTGAGATTTCAATCCATTGCGTGATGCACCCAATGGGTGTATCCCCCGAGCTTCGAGCCGACTTGACTAACAAACGACTTGAGGTCTCAGAAAAACTCACTTCACTGGATCATCCTGCTATCTTGACGCGTGGTTGTCCGGCTAATTGAAATCTAGTCGTCCTATTTATGCTTGAGGGAGGGTCAACCGTTTGAGACCCGACCGACTGAAGCTTGATTCACTAAATGTGCTCATCAAAGGCTGTTGAGTATTGAGTTTGTCAACTGAAATTCAACCGATAGAGGTCTGGCTAAAAATTTTCGAAAAATCTGTAGTGGCACCCAATGGGTGTGTCCAGTGTCAGGTTTTGTTGTCTCTTCCATAATACAGTTTCTTGAGTGGACATAGAATAATGATGCGTGTTCGCCGCGTTATGCCAGGGATGTGCTGCTTCTTGTAAATCGGAACGACCCTTGGTTACTTGCGACTACTTATATGGGTGGGAAGCTAAAGGGCACCCTCTCGTTTTTAAATAGTCTGATCAGCTGTTGTGTGCTTCTTCATTAATCTTCACCTCTGTCTCCTTGCTCCCTTCCAAACCAGAGAAAACTCCATTCTTCTAGCACCATGGTCGGCAACAGGAAACGCAAGAGGGCACCCACACCTTCCTCTGAGTCCTTTGGTGACTTGGAGTACTTAGAGGAGGAGTACTTTGGCTCCGATGGTGGGACCTCCTTGATGCCTCCGCACGCCATCGAGCCCATCGTCGAAGAATACCGACAACTCGATGGACCTCACCCCGAGCGAACGTGCCTTTATCAAGGCCATGGAGCGCCTAGGCCTCGCCGGCTCTAACTAGGCGAAGGAGGAGGCATGCATGGACAATAGTAAGGGGAGGGTGAAAGTTTCCTTTGCCCAGGAACAAGATCTGGATGTCGCCTAGAGTGGTGTGAATAGTCGAATAAAAAACTTAATCCAAAAACTAGAAATTCTTACTCTACTCGAAATAGGGTTGCAGCGGAAAGTAGTCTAGTAGATCAGAACGCATCGGAGTACCAGTGTTTGTCTCTAAAATAAATCTGCACTTCAAGAACAATTTATACCAAAGATAAGCATAGAAATGCAAATCAAATCAACCAAAACAGAGAGACAGAGAACAACATAGAGCAAAGCACATAGGAGACACAAGGATTTATCTCGTGGTTCAGCTAAGCCTAAAATTCTTGCCTACCTCCACGTTGTGGTGTCCCAACGAACAAGGGTTGCACTCAACCCCTCTCAAGTGATCTAAATATCAAACTTGAGTGCCATGGTCTTCTTTATATCAAGCTCTATATCCTCGCAAGATCCCCACAAGTTGGAGTCTCTTGCACACGTACAAATGAATGGGAGTATCAACTCCAAATTAGCACCAAGAGAAAGAGGATAGAAACACAACACAAAAGCTCAAGAACACAACACAAATTCACTTTGAAGAATCGACACAAAAACTCGTAGATCTAGCGCTTGAATTGCTTTAGGATGTCTCACGGATGCGTAGAATTGAAGCGGTGGCTCTTTGGTGCTCTAGGGTTTCAGTTGTGTCGGACAGGAAATCTTCGGCCGGATGGCGGAGTGCACCTGCCCTAAATCCTAAGATGAGGAGGGGCCTAAGCGTTTTGCTTGTTAGTTGGAAAATGGGAAGAAACACAAGAACACACAAGGATTTAGAGTGGTTCGGGCCGCCGGAGCGTAACACCCTACTCCACTATGTGATGTATTGCTTGAGAGCTTGTATGAACTTGTGATCGTCTGAGTGAGCCTAAGATTGGATGCCTTGTAACGTCGCATGCCTCCCCTTTTATAGCTGAAGGGGGGCATGCACAAAGGTACTGAGCCCCGACATGTGGGCCTAGGGACATAATGAATATAGCACTTGGAGCTACAAATGTTCGCTGCTAGGGCAATCTTCTTGTGCCCTGACATCCGAGATCTGCGTATCCTCGGCATGCAGGGGAAGCTTCTTGTAGAAGGGATGATGAGCATGGTGCGTCGCACGGCCCGCGCATGGCCCGCCGCGCACAAAGATAAGCTTTCAGAACCAATGCAGCGACTCGAGGCACCCCGCGCATGGCCCAATAGTGACATTAAGTACGAAGGTCACGGGCCAGTCAACCGTGGGAATAGGCGTAGCAGTCGACATGACCATAGGTGGGCCGGCAGTAATTGCGTCAACAGGCGCGCAGGAGCAGCAGGCCAACCGCTAATCAGACTCTGGCCCCACCTGCAGGCTCGCATCCTCCCCTGAGGCGGGCCTGGGGGCCACTGTCGGTACCCTGAATCAGGGGTACCCTCTTCTATAATATGAAGACGCTGTACATGTACGATGTCTCCAGGCCACACGGAGAACGGCACCCAACTCCACCACATGGGCAGGCCTAAAGGCACCACGTGGCAAGGAAAGATGATACATCTCAGGATGCATCATTGGGTTCGGACCTCCACAGAGGAACACCGGACCCCTGTGCATACAAGTCTGAAGCTGCCAAGAAGGCATACCGGGTCCCTCAGGTGGGCCCTAGGACCCTCCGAGTAAGGTTCGGGCCTTAGCAAGGTCCCGGGACAGGAAGGACCCCAGCATGAGTAAGGGTCCGGTGCTGGCACGTGTCCAGGCCTTACCCTATGCTCCTCGCTCAGGCAGAGACCCACTGCTGTCGCGTGGCTTGTGGCCCGTGACATAAGCCAACGGGCCGAGCCTGGCGTGAGGCCCCTAAAGCCGTGCAGCCTCTGCATTTATTGCGGAGAGGACGCGCCGCCTGCCACCACGCTGACGGGCGACGTGCCCTCTCAGCATTTAATGTGTCCTATCCACTCCGCTGGCAGACGACGTCAGGGTCATCCAGCAGGCGGCGCGCTTGTCCAGTCTGTTGACAAACAGTGTGCCCGTGCCATGCGACGCACCATGCTCATCATCCCTTCTACAAGAAGCTTCCCCTGCACACCGAGGATACGCAGATCTCGGATGTCAGGGCACAAGAAGATTGTCCTAGCAGCGAACATTTGTAGCTTCAAGTGCTATATTCATTATGTCCCTAGGCCCACATGTTGGGGCTCAGTACCTTTGTGCATGCCCCCCTTCAGCTATAAAAGGGGAGGCATGCAACGTTACAAGGCATCCAATCTTGGGCTCACTCAGACACTCACAAGTTCATACAAGCTCTCAAGCAATACATCACACAGTGGAGTAGGGTGTTACGCTCCGGCGGCCCGAACCACTCTAAATCCTTGTGTGTTCTTGTGTTTCTTCCCATTTTCCAACTAACAAGCAAAACGCTTAGGCCCCTCCTCATCTTAGGATTTAGGGCGGGTGCACTCCGCCACCCAGCCGGAGATTTCCTCTCCGACAGATATCATCAACATAAATTTGGTGTCACACCTGGCTTTAAGGAACAAAGCCAGGTGCATCTCATACATGCGCCAAGAAGACAACATATATAATAACAGAGTGTATAGAGATAAATGTCACGATACATCAGAGTATTTATTACATAGCGGAAGTCTTATTACAAAATAAAAGAATAAATATAGAGCGAACTAAGGATCGTCGGCGCCAATGTCAACTGAGAAACGCCACCTAGATCAGATCAAACTCCTCGCCTTGTGGCTCCTCCTGAACCACCTGTTCTTCTCCTGTGGGGGGGTGTGAGACAGCAAGAGTGAGCTCACATACGTTCATAGCTCAACAAGTCGTGGGGAATAATGTGGCATGAACTCACCAAAGGTGGGAGTTCATGAAGTGTAAGGCTGATCAATGAAATAGAGGCTGAAGCTGAGCATTGCTTTTATAAGTTGGTCAAAATTTTATTAGCAATTACTAGGTGTAAGTAAATACCAAACCTTAATAATAATAAAGAAAAGTAATAGTAAAATAATCCCAAATGCGATGCAAATGTCAAATTAAATTTAAGTTCCATAAATTAATCATGTGAGGGTCCGAGCCGCTCATGACCGTGAGCATGGCTAGTATACTAGTTTTACACTCTGCAGAGGTTGCGCATCTTTACCCATAAGTCATGTTACCCATCTGCCAAGAGATGGCCAATCTCATACACCTCTACCGAGAAGGCGAGGCAGGGTAACACTACGAGGCCTTTACAAAGTTCCACTAGCTTCAGAAATCCTGCTACAGTTTATAGAAAGCTCCAGTGCAGGAATCCCTCGCCTGACCGCCATCGCAGCAAAATCAACCCAAGGACCTCCCTACACCGACCACTCCCCTACTGCCCTTGCCCCTTTCAGGTAAGGAAGACCTCCACTAGCTTTCCTAGTTAATTAGCCAAGGGCGTCCCATTAAACCCTTGTGGTAGCACTGTTTTCCTGGGTGGTCGCTCCATGTTCCCATTAATTTAATGATCTTAACATGAACAGTAATAATAAAAGAGTAATCATGAATATTGTATCTCCATACCCAATCCACATAAAGCAATAGCAGGTACTACCCAAAAATATTCCAGTGGTGAACAAGGTATAAAGATAACCAAAACTGGAGTAACCTATTTGATCCCATCAAAGTTAACCTATGCAGATCATTAAAATTAATAAGAACATGGCTGGGAAAAGTAAGTGATCAAGGGCACAACTTGCCTTCAATGAGCTCCTGCTCAGCTACTTCTACCTGTTGAACCTCAGATTCCACAGTGGCTTGCTCGTCTACTCGCATCAACACAATACATACATAGTATAGCATAAATTAACATCACATCAAACAGACAAATAGAATATACAATAAAAATCTACTCATTAAAAATGAGATCATAGGAACTGGAATCGTTAAATTTGGAGTTATAGATTTCATGTTATGAATTTCCTAAGATTTAATGTGCTTGAAATAGGATTAAATGATAAATTAATTTTCTTATTGTTTTCATGTCAAAACAGAGACACTAAATGATAGAGAATCTTATTACAAAATTTTAGAAATTGGAATGGCTCAATTTGGATTTAAAATGAATTAGATATGAATTTTCCAAGTTCTAGCAATTGTTTTTGTATTAAAATTGCATTTACTAATTCATTTACTTATTTAAATACGCTCTGGACTAGGCATTAATTTCTGAAAAAAGCCAGGGGGGTCGGGGAAAGATTCGCCAGACACAGGGCACAGCTCCAGAGGATGGCGGGTTGAATCGCTAAAAGGTGAGGGGCTCTTTTACAATTTCGGCTCGGCGAAAGGGTACGGTGCGATCTGAGCCGTTGGATCGCAAGCCGAGCGCTCAGATTAGATTCACGAGTCAATGAACCGGTATAACCTACCATACGTTGGATTGAAGATCTACGGTTCGTATTACCCGTGCGTGCGCTCTAATCCAAGCCGTTAGATCTCATCATCCAACGGTTTCGGTTTCATCATCCCGCTCTTCTAATCCTCACCGTCCATCGCATGATCAAGGGATGCCCTAGCGTCTTCTACCTCACCAGTTCTCTCCCTTCTCTCTTTTCTTTCTCTAGTCAACTCGCCGCGGCCGAGCGCCAAGGATCAGGCAGCAACGACCTGAGTCCACCAATCGAGTCCCCGTTATACGGTGCGAAACGTTCTTCGCCTCCCACTCCCTGTCTAGCTCGGCACCTAGCCTTCATCTACAGACTGCTCGAGACTGCACGCCATCTAGTGGCAAGCCATCCCCTCGACAGCGCCTGGAGCGTTGTCCCACCGCATCCACGCCAGTGCCTATCACGCCACAGAGCCTATCACGCCACAGAGAGGGGCACAGAACATACCGACGCGGAGGAGGTGAAGACGGGACTGGCGCTCACAGTCCGAAGGTCCTCCACGATGGGAGCGCCGAGGCGTTTGTTCTCTCTCCTCTCTTTCTCTCGGCGGCTACCGTGATGGTTTCTAAACTATGGCGGCAGAGGTTAGGGCTCTATGGGAGGGGAGGAGAGGAGCGCCATGCGTGTGGCTTTATAGCCCGACAGGTCGGACGCGCCCGGCTCCGATCATGCGTCGAGGTCCCCCCGCGCAACCCGGACGAGATCCGCCTGGGTTTGTTACGCCCCCAGGAAGATCAACAGCGATAGAGGGGCCCACTGGTCAGCTGCGGAGTAGAGGAAGCGCATATGGGCGGACGACGTGCATGCGACTAGCAAACAGGCCCATCCAACAGGTGATCGCGCGCAGGTGTAGTAGTTGGGCTGGCGCGCGGGTGGGAAGTTTTGGTGGGCTGAAATGGTGGTCAGTCAGCCCATGAAGTCCTTTATTCTCTTCTATTTTATTCTCTATCCTCTTTTCTCTATTTCCTAGTTCAATTTGATTTACAATTTTGAATTCAAACCCTGGGCAAATTTTATCCCCCAATCATATTGTGAAATGAAATATACCAATTTTTGAAATATAATTATTGGTATTAGTTATATCACCTTTCTCTCTTTCTTATTTTTAAACCCTATTTTCAAATTTAGGGTTTTAATTCCACTTCTAATGTCTATTATCTTATTATTTTTATCCTTATTATTCTATTTAATGCACAAGCATATAAAACTCCAACAAAATGCTCTTTCTTTTATTTTTATATCATTTGTTTTTAATTAAGCACTAATTATTATATGTGTGCTCTTTTTATGATGCAATATGACACACAAAATAAGGAGATCTCTCTATTATTCTTTGTATACAACTTTGAGTATTACAAATCCTACCCCCCTTAAAAATAATCTCGTCCTCGAGATTTAGGAAGATCTAGGGAAAAGGTGGGGAAAATCTATACGAAGCTCTTCTTCTCTTTCCCAAGTTGCTTCATCTTCACCGTGGTGGCTCCATTGCACTTTGCACGTCTTTATAACCTTATTCCTCGTGACCCGAGTCAATGTATCAAGAATCTTGATGGGGTACTCAGCATAAGTCAGATCATCTTGGACACTAAGGTCTTCCATTAGTAGCTGCTCTTTAGGTACCCTGAGACATTTCTTCAGCTGAGATACATGGAATACATCATGAACATCCGCAAGATGACCCGGTAACTCCAATTGATATGCCACCTCTCCCACTCGCTTTAAGATTAAGAAGGGTCCAATAAAGCGAGGGGACAACTTTCCTTTGACTTTAAATCTTCTCATACCCTGGAGTGGTGACACTTTCAAATAGACATAATCACCCTCCTTAAACTCTAGCAATCTTCTCCGGGTATCAGCATAGCTTTTCTGCCTTGACTGTGCAGTTCTCAAATTCTCCCTTATTTGTTGGACTTGCTCCTCTGCTTCTTGTATAATTTCAGGTCCAAACAACTGCCTTTCACCAGTTTGATCCCAATACAGTGGAGTCCTTCACTTTCTGCCATACAAAGCCTCAAACGGTGACATCTTTAAACTGGCCTGATAGCTATTATTATATGAGAACTCCACATACGGTAGACTCTTATCCCAACTACCACCATGCTTAAGGGCACAAGCTCTTAACATATCTTCCAGTACTTGGTTGGTCCTCTCAGTCTGCCCATCAGTCTGGGGATGGTAAGCCGAACTAAAATTCAATCTTGTATCCAAGGACTCGTGCAACTTCTTCCAATACCAAGAGGTAAACTGTGATCCCTGGTCTGACACAATCTTCTTTAGCACACCATGTAAGCAGACAATCTGTGCCATGTACAACTCTGCCAACTTGGCTCCTGAATACGTGGTCTTCACTGGAATAAAGTGGGCTACTTTAGTTAGCCTGTCCACAATCACCCATATAGAATCATATCTAGCCGACGTGCGGGGTAATCCAACAATGAAGTCCATGCCAATCTCTTCCCATTTCCACTCAGGTATCTTCAGTGGATGCAGTAGTCCGGCTGGCCTCTGATGTTCAGCCTTAACTCTTTGGCACACATCGCACATAGCCACATGTGCAGCCACATCTCTCTTCAATCCATACCACCAATATTTTTGCTTCAAATCCTGATACATTTTAGTACTCCCAGGGTGGATAGAATAAACTGAATCATGTGCCTCCTTCAATATGGTTTCCCAAAGACTATCGATATCAGGAACACAAATTCGATCCTTGAACCATATTGTGCCTTGCTCATCCTCTATGAAATCCGGGCCTCTACCCTCTGTTATCAAATCCTTGATCTCCTGGATTTTGGCATCACCAATCTGACCTTTACGAATTTCTTGCTCCAAGGTAGGTTCCAATTCAATGGTGACTCCTTCCGTATGTGTAACAATCCCCAGGTTGAGCCTCTCAAAATCTTTTGCTAGTTCATCGGGTAGCTGGACAACAAAAGCGGAGTGAACATGCTCCTTTCGACTCAAAGCATCTGCGACCAAATTTGCCTTGCCTGGGTGATAGTGAATCTCCAAATCATAATCCTTAATAAGCTCCAACCAACGGCGTTGCCTAAGGTTGAGATCCTTCTGAGTGAATATATACTTCAAACTCTTATGATCTGTGTATACTTGGCACTTAGTTCCCATAATGTAGTGTCTCCAAATCTTAAGTGCATGCACAACGGCTGCCAGCTCTAAATCATGAGTGGGGTAGTTCAATTCATGTTTCCGCAACTGACGAGATGCATAGGCGATCACATGTCCTTCTTGCATAAGCACACATCCCAATCCTTGGCCACATGCATCACAATAAATGTCAAATCCCTTCTGCAGATCTGGCATAACCAACACTGGTGGTGACATCAATCTCTCCTTCAATTGATCAAAGCTTTCTTGGCATTTCTCATTCCACTTGAATTCTCTTCCTTTCTCCAAAAGCGAGGTCATAGGCTTGGCAATCTTAGAGAACCCTTCAATAAATCTCCGATAATAGCCTGCAAGTCCCAAGAAACTCTGAATCTCAGTAACTGTAGTGGGCACTCTCCACTCCATTATCTCCTTCACTTTAGCAGGATCCACTACTATTCCTCCATTAGAAATAATATGTCCAAGGAATGGCACCCTGTCAATCCAAAACTCGCACTTGCTAAACTTGGCATAGAGTTGATTATCTCGTAGCTTCTGTAGCACCAACCTTAGATGTTCTTCATGATCATTTTCACTCTTAGAATAGATGAGAATATCGTCGATGAACACCACGACGAATCTGTCCAAATACTCCATAAACACCTTATTCATCAAACTCATAAAATAAGCTAGTGCATTGGTTAATCCAAAAGACATAACAGTGAACTCATATAATCCATATCGGGTTGAGAAAGTCATCTTAGGAATATCTGATGGTCTAATCTTCATTTGATGGTATCCCGATCGGAGATCGATCTTCGAGAATACCCTAGCACCTCTCATCTGATCAAACAAATCCTCAATACGGGGTAATGGATACTTGTTCTTCACAGTAACATCATTAAGTGATCTATAGTCCACACACATCCGTTGTGAACCATCCTTCTTCTGTACAAATAGTACCGGTGCTCCCCAAGGTGAGGAACTCGGACGAATGTACCCTGCTTCCTGTAACTCAGTTAACTGCTTCTTAAGCTCCTTTAGTTCTTCTACAGCCATCTTGTATGGTCGTTTAGAAATAGGGGCAGTTCCAGGTAATAGATCAATGACAAACTCAACCTCCCTATCTGGTGGCATCCCTGGTAACTCCTCTGGAAAGACATCCGGAAAATCTCTAACCACCCGGATGTTGTCACCAACAAACTCCTCCGCTATAAAGTATATCGCCCGTTTGGAAGCGGTGGTTACTGCAATTTGAACTTGAAATGTTTCTCCTTTAGGGCTAGTGAGTTCTATAGTACCTCTACCACATGCTATAATGGCCTTTGCCTTCCTTAACCATGACATACCAAGGATCAGATCTATACTGCTGGCCTCTAATATTATAGCAGTAGCTCCAAATTCTCTTCCCATAATTGATAATGTCAATCTACGTGTCATTTGATTTGCCTCAATAGGCCCTTTAGGTGTGATCACTATCATTGGTTTTCTCATATTTAGCAGGGGTATCTCATTAGTGTTGGCATATCGAGCAGACATGAATGAATGTGTAGCACCAGAATCAAATAATATTGTTGCGAGAATTGCATTAATGTAAAACATACCGAGTACGATGTCAGCACCATCAGGAGTATCATCGATGCTGACTTGATTAACCCTGGCAATAGAATATCCCTTGCCAGGAGTCTGTTGCTTGTTCTTAGCTGGTGTACCAGAATTCCCCATCGGACAAGCATTAGCATAGTGCCCAATCTGACTGCACTTGAAGCATGTAGGGCCGGTCTTCTGTCTTGTAGGCCTCGTCGGGGTGCCAGTGGGAGTAGCCTGACGAGTAGGAGGTGTCCGTGGAGACCCCTGTGGAGCATAATGAACTGGGCGTGGTCCTCCTGGTCGAGTCGGTGTACCCTGTGGTGAAACGTAGCAGGGACGAACACTGCTGCTACCCTGTCCCTATGAGATAGCCTTCCTCTTCAAATCACCCAGTTGAACACGCTTGTGTTCAATAGCAAGAGCCTTATCCAGTAGCCTCTGAAATGATGGAAAGGTGTGTGCAACCAGTGCATACTGCAAGGGTCCATTAAGTCCTTCAATAAAGTGCTCCTGCTTCCTCTCATCCTCAGCAACTTCCTACGGAGCATATCTCGACAGCTGAATAAATTTGTCTCTGTACTCGCTGACCGACATGTTGCCTTGCTTCAATGACAGAAACTCCTTCTTCTTGATCTTTATCAAACCAGCTAGAATATGGTAGTTCCTGAACTGCGTACTAAACTCTGCCCAAGTAATAGTGTCAGCAGCATCATGGGCAACAGTATAAGAATCCCACCAGTCAGCAGCAGGACCTGTCAGACGACCTGAGGCATAAAGAACTTTATCCCGGTCTGAGCATTGGGTGATGTTGAGCATCTTCTCAATTGACTTCAACCAATCATCTGCATCAAGTGGATCTGGCGAACTGGCGAAGGTCGGTGGCTTATGACTCATAAATTCCCGGTGCTTATCACGAGGTGGAACTGGTGGTGGTGGTGGCAATGGTACTTGTTGCTGTTGCTGCTGTTGTTGAAGTTGTTGTTGCAGCTGCTGTTGCGCCCTTCTCTCCTGGCGTATCTCTTCTCTCTCCTGGCGCAACTCCTAGCGTATCTCTTCTCTTTCCTGACGCATCTCCTGGCGTTCTTGCTGCATCTTGGCACGCATATCAGCCATAGTGTCCGCCATTTGCTGCATCATCCTCATCTAAGTTGCAATTAGTGGGTCAACTCCGCCTGGTGGAGGATTAGGAAGATTCATCTCTACTGGCTGTGGCTGAGGTTGTCTATATATCCACCGAGTGTGTCGATTAGGAGGCAAATCAATTCCACCACCCCTCCTGGTATTGACCATCTGAGTTAGATACATATGGTAAGAGAGAGCAGTAGACAAGGCAGTAATTACGAATCATGTTACTTTGGGGGATTTATTAGCTAAGCAGTTTAACATTTTATCTACTATAGCTAGTTTATTACCTTATAGTGGTACATACTAAGATGTCCATATATAATATTTCAATCAATCAAAGAAGCAAATCAGACATTTATCATCAGAACAATCAAACAACATTTTTAAATATAGAAAATAGTTTTGGTTTGGTCTTAGGCCTCCTATCTCTTAAGAATGTCATAGGGGTAGGGATTCCAAGGTGTGAAATCTGTCTTGTCTTAGAATAGAGAAGGTAAGAATGATTAGAGTAGAACAGTAGAAGGTGAGACAGGATCAAGGTAAGTGTAGAAAGAATCAGAGTAAGGTAAGTGAAAGGGAATTAGGCTTACACCTAGTCCCTAATTAATTTTGGTGGTTGAATTGCCCAACACAAATATTGGACTAACTAGTTTGCTCTAGTGTATAAGTTATACAGGCGCCAAAGGTTCACACTTAGCCAATAAAAAGACCAAGTATTGGGTTCAAACAAAGGAGCAAGGGACAATCGAAGGCACCTCTGGTCTGGCGCACTGGACTGTCCGGTGTGCCACCGGACATGTCCGGTGCACTAGAGGACGCCAATTCCAAACTCGTCACCTTCGGGAAATTCCAGAGGCAACTCCGCTATAATTCACCGGACTGTCCGGTGTACACCGGACATGTCCGGTGCTCCAAGGATGAGCGGCCTCGCGAACTCGGCAGCCTCGGGAATTCACTTCAGCTGCTCCGCTATAATTCACCGGACTGTCCGGTGTACACCGGACTGTCCGGTGTACACCGGACTGTTCGGTGTAACAGCGGGGCAACGGCTATTTCGGTGCCAACGGCTACCTGCGACGCATTAAATATGCGCGTTGCGCACGCAGAGGTCAGGCACGCCCATGCTGGCGCACCGGACAATCTACAGTGCATGTCCGGTGCGCCACCGGACATCCAGGCGGGCCCAGAAGACAGAGCTCCAACGGTCGGAACCCAACGGCTTTGGTGATGTGGCTGTCGCACCGGACATGTCCGGTGTGCACCGGACTGTCCGGTGCACCATTGAACAGACAGCCTCACCAAACGGCTAGTTTGGTGGTTGGGGCTATAAATACCCCCAACCACCCCACATTCAAGTCATCCAAGTTTTCCACTTCTCAACTACTTACAAGAGCTCTAGCATTCAATACTAGACACACCAAAGAGATCAAATCCTCTCCAAATTCCACACAACGCCCTAGTGATTAGAGAGAGAGATTTGCTTGTGTTCTTTCGAGCTCTTGCACTTGGATTGCTTTCTTCTTTCTTGATTCTTTCATTGCGATCAAACTCACTTGTAATTGAGGCAAGAGACACCAATCTTGTGGTGGTCCTTGTGGGAACTTTGTGTTCCAAGTGATTGAGAAGAGAAAGCTCACTCGGTCTGAGGGACCGTTTGAGAGAGGGTAAGGGTTGAAAGAGACCCGGCCTTTGTGGCCTCCTCAACGGGGAGTAGGTTTGCGAGAACCGAACCTCGGTAAAACAAATCCGCGTGTCACACTTCTTATTCGCTTACGATTTGTTTTGCACCCTCTCTCGCGGACTCGATTATATTTCTAACGCTAACCTGGCTTGTAGTTGTGATTATTTTTGAGAATTTCAGTTTCGCCCTATTCACCCCCCCCTCTAGGCGACTTTCAATTGGTATCAAAGCCCGGTGCTTCATTAGAGCCTAACCGCTCGAAGTGATGTCGGGAGATCACACCAAGAGGGAGATGGAGACCGGCGACAAGCCCACTACAAGCCAAGGGAGCACTTCATCGGAAGAGTCCCGCACCAAGAGGAAGGAGAAGAAGAAGGACTCCTCCAAATGGAAGGAGAAAAGATCTTCTTCTTCTCACCACAAAGAGAAGAAGGAAAAATCTTCTTCCCACAAGTCGCATCGGAAAGGCGACAAACACAAGAGGATGAGGAAGGTGGTCTACTACGAGACCGACACGTCATCAACATCGACCTCCGACTCCGATGCGTCGTCCATAACTTCTAAGCGCCAAGAGCGCAAGAAGTTTAGTAAGATCCCCTTACACTATCCTCGTACATCTAGACATACTCCATTACTTTCCGTTCCATTAGGCAAACCGCCAACCTTTAATGGCGAAGATTATGCTATGTGGAGTGATTTAATGAAATTTCATCTAACCTCACTCCACAAAAGTATATGGAATGTTGTTGAGTTTGGAGCACAGGTACCGTCCATAGGGGATGAAGATTATGACACGGACGAAGTGGCCCAAATCGAGCACTTCAACTCCCAAGCTACAACCATACTCCTCGCCTCTCTAAGCAAGGAGGAATACAACAAGGTGCAAGGGTTGAAGAATGCAAAGGAAATTTGGGACCTACTCAAGACCGCGCACGAAGGTGATGAACTCACCAAGATCACAAAGCGGGAAACGATCGAGGGGGAGCTCGGTCGTTTTCATCTTCGCCAAGGAGAGGAGCCACAAGATATGTACAACCGGCTCAAAACCTTGGTGAACCAAGTGCGCAACCTCGGGAGCAAGAAATGGGATGACCACGAGGTGGTTAAGGTTATTTTGAGATCACTTATTTTCCTTAACCCCACTCAAGTTCAATTAATTCGTGGTAATCCTAGATACACACTAATGACTCCCGAGGAAGTAATCGGGAATTTTGTGAGCTTTGAATGTATGATCAAGGGCTCAAAGAAGATCAACGAGCTTGATGAACCCTCCACGTCCGAAGCACAACCCGTGGCATTCAAGGCAACGGAGGAGAAGAAGGAGGAGTCTACACCGAGTAGACAACCAATTGACGCCTCCAAGCTCGACAATGAGGAGATGGCTTTAATCATCAAAAGCTTTCGCCAAATCCTCAAGCAACGGAAGGGGAAGGACTACAAATCCCGTTCCAAGAAGGTTTGCTACAAGTGTGGTAAGCCCGGTCACTTTATTGCTAAATGTCCATTATCAAGTGACAGTGACAGGGATAACGACAAGAAGGGCAAGAGGAGAGAAAAGAAGAGGTACCACAAGAAGAGGGGCGGCGATGCCCACGTGTGCCGCGAGTGGAACTCCGACGGGAGCTCCACCGACTCCTCCTCCGACGACGAGGACGCCGCCAACATCGCCGTCACCAAGGGACTCCTCTTCCCCAACGTCGGCCACAAGTGCCTCATGGCAAAGGACGACAAAAGGAAGAAGGTTAAATCTAAATCCTCCACTAAATATGAGTCTTCTAGTGATGATAATGCTAGTGATGGGGAGGATAACTTGCGTACCCTTTTTGCCAACGTTAACATGGAACAAAAGGAAAAGTTGAATGAATTGATTAGTGCCATTCATGTAAAAGATGACCTTTTGGATTCCCAAGAGGATTTTCTAATTAAAGAAAATAAGAAACATGTTAAGGTTAAGAATGCTTATGCTCTAGAGGTAGAAAAATGTGAAAAATTGTCTAGTGAGCTAAGCACTTGCCATGAGACCATTAACAACCTTAGAAATGAAAATGCTAAATTAATTGCTAAGGTTGATTCTCATGTTTGTATTGATTCAACTTCCAATCCTAGAAATGATAATGTTGATTTACTTGCTAGGATTGATGAGTTGAATGTCTCTATTGCTTGCCTTAGAAATGAGAATGAGAAATTAATTGCTAAGGCTAAAGAATTAAATGTTTGCAATGTTACAATTTCCAATCTTAGAGATAACAACGATATTTTGCGTGCTAAGATTGTTGAACTTAATTCTTGCAAACCCTCTACATCTACTATTGAGCATGTGTCTATTTGTGATAGATGTAGAGATGTTGATATCAATGCTATTCATGATCACATGGCTTTAATTAAACAACAAAATGATCATATAGCATTATTAGATGCTAAAATTGTCGAGCATAACTTAGAAAATGAAAAGTTTAAATTTGCTAGAAGTATGCTCTATAATGGGAGACGCCCTGGCATCAAGGATGGCATTGGCTTCCAAAGGGGAGACAATGTCAAACTTAATGCCCCTCCTAAAAATTTGTCTAACTTTGTTAAGGGCAAGGTTCTCATGCCTCAGGATAACGAGGGTTACATTTTGTACCCTGCCGGTTATCCCGAGAGCAAAATTAGGAGAACTCATTCTAGGAAGTCTCACTCTGGCCCTAACTATGCTTTTATGTATAAGGGTGAGACATCTAGCTCTAGGCAACCAACCCGTGCTAAGTTGCCTAGAAAGAAAACTCCTAATGCATCAAATGATCATGACATTTCATTTAAGACTTTTGATGCATCATATGTGCTTACTAACAAATCCGGCAAGGTAGTTGCCAAGTTTGTTGGGGGCAAACACAAGGGCTCCAAAACTTGTGTTTGGGTACCCAAAGTTCTTGTTTCTAATGCCAAAGGACCCAAAACCGTTTGGGTACCTAAAGTCAAGAACTAAAATTGTTTTGTAGGTTTATGCATCCGAGGCTCAAGTTGGATACTCGACAGCGGGTGCACAAACCACATGACAGGGGAGAAGAAGATGTTCTCCTCATATGAGAAAAACCAAGATCCCCAACGAGCTATCACATTCGGGGATGGAAATCAAGGTTTGGTCAAAGGATTGGGTAAAATTGCTATATCACCTGACCATACTATTTCCAATGTTTTTCTTGTAGACTCTTTAGATTACAATTTGCTTTCTGTATCCCAATTATGTCAAATGGGCTACAACTGTCTTTTTACTGATATAGGTGTTACTGCCTTTAGAAGAAGTGATGATTCAATAGCATTCAAGGGAGTGTTAGAGGGTCAGCTATACTTGGTAGATTTTGATAGAGCTGAACTCGACACTTGCTTGGTTGCTAAGACTAACTTGGGTTGGCTCTGGCACCGCCGACTAGCCCATGTTGGAATGAAGAATCTTCATAAGCTTCTAAAGGGAGAACACATTTTAGGACTAACCAATGTTCATTTTGAGAAAGACAGGATTTGTAGCGCATGCCAAGCCGGGAAGCAAGTTGGCATTCATCATCCACACAAGAACATCATGACTAGTGACAGGCCACTGGAGCTCCTACACATGGACCTATTCGGCCCGATCGCTTACATAAGCATCGGTGGGAGTAAGTACTGTCTAGTTATTGTGGATGATTATTCTCGCTTCACTTGGGTGTTCTTTTTGCAGGAAAAATCTCATACCCAAGAGACCTTAAAGGGATTCTTGAGACGGGCTCAAAATGAGTTCGGCTTAAGGATCAAGAAAATTAGAAGCGACAACGGGACGGAGTTCAAGAACTCTCAAATTGAAGGCTTCCTTGAGGAGGAGGGCATCAAGCATGAGTTCTCTTCTCCCTACACGCCACAACAAAATGGTGTAGTGGAGAGGAAGAATCGAACTCTATTGGACATGGCAAGAACCATGCTTGATGAGTACAAGACACCGGATCAGTTTTGGGCCGAAGCAGTCAACACCGCCTGCTACGCCATCAACCGGTTATATCTACACCGAATCCTCAAGAAGACATCCTATGAACTCCTAACCGGTAAAAAGCCCAATATTTCATATTTTAGAGTTTTTCGTAGCAAATGCTTTATTCTTGTTAAAAGAGGTAGAAAATCTAAATTTGCTCCTAAAACTCTAGAAGGCTTTTTACTAGGATATGACTCAAACACAAGGGCATACAGAGTCTTTAACAAGTCCTCAGGACTTGTTGAAGTTTCTTGTGACGTTGTGTTTGATGAAACTAATGGCTCTCAAGTAGAGCAAGTTGATCTTGATGAGATAGGTGAAGAACAGGCTCCATGCATAGCGCTAAGGAACATGTCTATTGGGGATGTGTGTCCTAAGGAATCCGAAGAGCCTCCACATACACAAGATCAACCATCCTCCTCCACGCAAGCATCTCCACCAACTCAAGATGAGGACGAGGCTCAAGTTGATAAAGATGAAGAACACAATGATGAGCCACCTCAAGACGACGGCAATGATCAAGGGGGAGACGCAAATGATGAAGACAAGGAGGATGAACAACCAAGGCCGCCACACCCAAGAGTCCACCAAGCAATCCAACGAGATCACCCCGTCGACACCATCCTCGGTGACATTCATAAGGGGGTAACTACTCGATCTCGTGTTGCACATTTTTGTGAGCATTACTCTTTTGTTTCCTCTATTGAGCCACACAGGGTAGAGGAAGCACTACAAGATTCGGATTGGGTGATGGCGATGCAAGAGGAGCTCAACAACTTCACAAGGAACGAGGTATGGCATTTAGTTCCACGTCCTAACCAAAATGTTGTAGGAACCAAGTGGGTCTTCCGCAACAAGCAAGACGAGCATGGCGTGGTGACTAGGAACAAAGCTCGACTTGTGGCCAAGGGATACTCCCAAGTCGAAGGTTTGGATTTCGGTGAAACCTATGCACCCGTAGCTAGGCTTGAGTCAATTTGCATATTATTAGCCTATGCTACTTACCATGGCTTCAAGCTTTATCAAATGGACGTGAAGAGTGCCTTCCTCAATGGACCAATCAAGGAGGAGGTCTACGTTGAGCAACCTCCCGGCTTTGAAGATAGTGAGTACCCTAACCATGTCTATAGGCTCTCTAAGGCGCTTTATGGGCTCAAGCAAGCCCCAAGAGCATGGTATGAATGCCTTAGAGATTTCCTTATTGCTAATGGCTTCAAAGTCGGCAAGGCCGATCCTACTTTGTTCACTAAAACTCTTGACAATGATTTGTTCGTATGCCAAATTTATGTTGATGATATCATATTTGGGTCTACTAATGAATCTACATGTGAAGAATTTAGTAGGATCATGACACAAAAATTCGAGATGTCTATGATGGGGGAGTTGAAGTATTTTCTAGGATTCCAAGTCAAGCAACTCCAAGAGGGCACCTTCACTAGCCAAACGAAGTATACTCAAGACATTCTAAGCAAGTTTGGAATGAAGGATGCCAAGCCCATCAAAACTCCCATGGGAACAAATGGGCATCTCGACCTCGACACGGGAGGTAAGTCCGTGGATCAAAAGGTATACCGGTCGATGATTGGTTCATTGCTTTATTTATGTGCATCTCGACCGGACATCATGCTTTCCGTATGCATGTGTGCAAGATTCCAATCCGACCCTAAGGAATCTCACCTTACGGCCGTAAAACGAATCTTGAGATATTTGGCTTATACTCCTAAGTTTGGGCTTTGGTACCCTCGGGGATCCACATTTGATTTGATTGGTTATTCGGATGCCGATTGGGCGGGGCGTAAGATTAATAGGAAGAGCACATCGGAGACTTACCAGTTCTTGGGAAGATCCTTGGTATCTTGGGCTTCAAAGAAGCAAAATTCGGTTGCTCTTTCCACCGCCGAAGCCGAGTATATTGCCGCAGGCCATTGTTGCGCGCAATTGCTTTGGATGAGGCAAACCCTGCGGGACTACAGTTACAAACTAACCGAAGTTCCTCTTCTATGTGATAATGAGAGTGCAATCCGCATGGCGAATAATCCCGTTGAGCATAGCCGCACTAAACACATAGCCATTCAGTATCATTTTCTTCGGGATCACCAACAAAAGGGGGATATCGAGATTTCATACATTAACACTAAGAATCAATTAGTCGATATCTTTACCAAGCCTCTTGATGAACAAACTTTTACCAAACTTAGGCATGAGCTAATTATTCTTGATTCTAGGAACTTCTTTTGCTAATTTGCACACATAGCACACAAGTATACCTTGGATCATATCTCTTTTATATATGCTATGACTAATGTGTTTTCAAGTGTATTTCAAACCAAGTCATAGGTATATTGAAAGGGAATTGGAGTCTTCGACGAAGACAAAGGCTTCCACTCCACTCTACTACTCATCCTTCGCCGTCGCTCCGCATCACTCTCCGTCTTTGGTATAATCTTCACTCATATGTTTTATTTTGCCAAAGGAGAGAAAATAGTTAGGTAAGGGCCTATATTTCATTCCAAGTATCTGTTTTTGGCGATTCATGCCAAAGGGGGAGAAAGTATTGGCCCAAAGCAAAAGGACCGACCACCACCCTAATTTTAAAATTAATGGTTTTCAATTGGAAAATTTCAAATTGGTATCTCTTTATGTTCTAAAGGGGGAGCAAGTAGTATTTTCGAAACTTGATATCTTAAAACCCTCTTGAACACTAAGAGGAGAATTTATTTGAGGGGGAGTTTTGTTTAGTCAAAGGAAAAGCATTTGAAACAGGGGGAGAAAAATTCAAATCTTGAAAATGCTTTGCAAAATCTTGTTCATTTACCTTTGACTATTTTGCAAAAAGACTTTGAAACGGTTTTACAAAAGAATTTGCAAAAACAAAACATGTGGTGCAAGCGTGGTCCAATATATTAAAAATAAAGAAACAATCCATGCATATTTTGTAAGTATTTTTATTGGCTCAATTCCAAGCAACCTTTGCACTTACATTATGCAAACTAGTTCATTTATGCACTTTTATATTTGCTTTGGTTGGTGTTGGCATCAATCACCAAAAAGGGGGAGATTGAAAGGGAATTAGGCTTACACCTAGTCCCTAATTAATTTTGGTGGTTGAATTGCCCAACACAAATATTGGACTAACTAGTTTGCTCTAGTGTATAAGTTATACAGGTGCCAAAGGTTCACACTTAGCCAATAAAAAGACCAAGTATTGGGTTCAAACAAAGGAGCAAGGGACAACCGAAGGCACCTCTAGTCTGGCGCACCGGACTGTCCGGTGTGCCACCGGACATGTCCGGTGCACCAGAGGACGCCAATTCCAAACTCGTCACCTTCGGGAAATTCCAGAGGCAACTCCGCTATAATTCACCGGACTGTCCGGTGTACACCGGACATGTCCGGTGCTCCAAGGATGAGCGGCCTCGCGAACTCGGCAGCCTCGGGAATTCACTTCGGCTGCTCCGCTATAATTCACCGGACTGTCCGGTGTACACCGGACTGTCCGGTGTAACAGCGGGGCAACGTCTATTTCGGCGCCAACGGCTACTTGCGACGCATTAAATATGCGCGTTGCGCGCGCAGAGGTCAGGCACGCCCATGCTGGCGCACCGGACAATCTACAGTGCATGTCCGGTGCGCCACCGGACATCCAGGCGGGCCCAGAAGACAGAGCTCCAACGGTCAGAACCCAACGGCTTTGGTGACGTGGCTGTCGCACCGGACATGTCCGGTGTGCACCGGACTGTCCGGTGCGCCATCGAACAGACAGCCTCACCAAACGGCTAGTTTGGTGGTTGGGGCTATAAATACCCCCAACCACCCCACATTCAAGTCATCCAAGTTTTCCACTTCTCAACTACTTACAAGAGCTCTAGCATTCAATACTAGACACACCAAAGAGATCAAATCCTCTCCAAATTCCACACAACGCCCTAGTGATTAGAGAGAGAGATTTGCTTGTGTTCTTTCGAGCTCTTGCGCTTGGATTGCTTTCTTCTTTCATGATTCTTTCATTGCGATCAAACTCACTTGTAATTGAGGCAAGAGACACCAATCTTGTGGTGGTCCTTGTGGGAACTTTGTGTTCCAAGTGATTGAGAAGAGAAAGCTCACTCGGTCTGAGGGACCGTTTGAGAGAGGGTAAGGGTTGAAAGAGACCCGGCCTTTGTGGCCTCCTCAACGGGGAGTAGGTTTGCGAGAACCGAACCTCGGTAAAACAAATCCGCGTGTCACACTTCTTATTCGCTTACGATTTGTTTTGCACCCTCTCTCGCGGACTCGATTATATTTCTAACGCTAACCCGGCTTGTAGTTGTGATTATTTTTGAGAATTTCAGTTTCGCCCTATTCACCCCCCCTCTAGGCGACTTTCAGTAAGTATAGAAGGATTTAGAATAAGGTAAGTAGGTAAGGGTTTGTCCATTTCTTTCTAGGTTTCGTCCTACAGTCAACATTTCCTCTGATACCACTTCTGTCACACCCGGCTTTAAGGAACAAAGCCAGGTGCATCTCATACATGCGCCAAGAAGACAACATATATAATAACAGACTATATAGAGATAAATGTCATGATACATCAGAGTATTTATTACATAGCGGAAGTCTTATTACAAAATAAAAGAATAAATATAGAGCGAACTAAGGATCGTCGGCGCCAATGTCAACTGAGAAACGTCACCTAGATCAGATCAAACTCCTCGCCTTGTGGCTCCTCCTGAACCACCTGTTCTTCTCCTGTGGGGGTGTGAGACAGCTAGAGTGAGCTCACATACGTTCATAGCTCAACAAGTCATGGGGAATAATGTGGCATGAACTCACCAAAGGTGGGAGTTCATGAAGTGTAAGGCTGATCAATGAAATAGAGGCTGAAGTTGAGCATTGCTTTTATAAGTTGGTCAAAATTTTATTAGCAATTACTAGGTGTAAGTAAATATCAAACCTTAATAATAATAAAGAAAAGTAATAGTAAAATAATCCCAAATGTGATGCAAATGTTAAATTAAATTTAAGTTCCATAAATTAATCATGTGAGGGTCCGAGCCGCTCATGACCGTGAGCACGGCTAGTATACTAGTTTTACACTCTGCAGAGGTTGCGCATCTTTACCCACAAGTCATGTTACCCATCTACCAAGAGACGGCCAATCCCATACACCTCTACCAAGGAGGTGAGGCAGGGTAACACTACGAGGCCTTTACAAAGTTCCACTAGCTTCAGAAATCCCGTTACAGTTTATAGGAAGCTCCAGTGCAGGAATCCCTCGCCTGACCACCATCGCAGCAAAATCAACCTAAGGGCCTCCCTACACTGACCACTCCCCTACTGCCCTTGCCCCTTTCGGGTAAGGAAGACCTCCACTAGCTTTCCTAGTTAATCAGCCAAGGGCGTCCCATTAAACCCTTGTGGTAGCACTGTTTTCCCGGGTGGTCGCTCCATGTTCCCATTAATTTAATGATCTTAACATGAACAGTAATAATAAAAGAGTAATCATGAATATTGTATCTCCATACCCAATCCACATAAAGCAATAGCAGGTACTACCCAAAAATATTCCAGTGGTGAACAAGGTATAAAGATAACCAAAACTGGGGTAACCTATTGGATCCCATCAAAGTTAACCTATGCAGATCATTAAAATTAATAAGAACATGGCTGGGAAAAGTAAGTGATCAAGGGCTTCAATGAGCTCCTGCTCAGCTACTTCTACCTGCTGAACCTCAGATTCCACAGTGGCTTGCTCGTCTACTCGCATCAACACAATACATACATAGTATAGCATAAATTAACATCACATCAAATAGACAAATAGAATATACAATAAAAATCTACTCATTAAAATGAGATCATAGGAACTAGAATCGTTAAATTTAGAGTTATAGATTTCAAGTTATGAATTTCCTAAGATTTAATGTGCTTGAAATAGGATTAAATGATAAATTAATTTTCTTATTGTTTTCATGTCAAAACAGAGACACTAAATGATAGAGAATCTTATTACAAAATTTTAGAAATTGGAATGGCTCAATTTGGATTTAAAATGAATTAGATATGAATTTTCCAAGTTCTAGCAATTGTTTTTGTATTAAAATTGCATTTACTAATTCATTTACTATTTTTAAATACGCTCTAGACTAGGCATTAATTTCCGAAAAAGTCAGGGGGTTCGGGGAAAGATTCGCCAGACACAGGGCACAGCTCCAGAGGATGGCGGGTTGAATCGCTAAAAGGTGAGGGGCTCTTTTACAATTTCGGCTCGGCGAAAGGGTACGGTGCGATCTGAGCCGTTGGATCGCAAGCCGAGCACTCAGATTAGATTCACGAGTCAATGAACCGGTATAACCTACCATACATTGGATTGAAGATCTATGGTCCATATTACCCATGCGCGCGCTCTAATCCAAGCCGTTAGATCTCATCATCCAACGGTTCCGGTTTCATCATCCCGCTCTTCTAATCCTCACCGTCCATCGCATGATCAAGGGATGCCCTGGCGTCTTCTACCTCACCGGTTCTCTCCCTTCTCTCTTTTCTTTCTCCAGTCAACTCGCCGCGGCCGAGCGCCAAGGATCAGGCAGCGACGACCTGAGCCCACCAATCGAGTCCCCGTTATACGGTGCGGAATGTTCTTCCCCTCCCACTCCCTGTCTAGCTTGGCACCTAGCCTTCATCTACAAACTGCTCGAGACAGGGCACCATCCAGTGGCAAGCCATCCCCTCGACAACGCCTAGAGCGTTGTCCCACCGCATCCACGCCAGTGCCTATCACGAGCCTATCACGCCACAGAGAGGGGCACGGAACATACCGACGCAGAGGAGGTGAAGACGGGACTGGCGCTCACAGTTTGAAGGTCCTCCACGATGGGAGCGCCGAGGCGTTTGTTCTCTCTCCTCTCTTTCTCTCGACGGCTGCCGTGATGGTTTCTAAACTATGGCGGCGGAGGTTAGGGCTCTATGGGAGGGGAGGAGAGGAGTGCCATGCGCGCGGCTTTATAGCCCAATAGGTCGGACGTGCCCGGCTCCGATCATGCGTCGAGGTCCCCCCCCGCGCAACCCAGACGAGATCCGCCTGGGTTTGTTACGCCCCTAGGAAGATCAACAGCGATAGGAGGGCCCACTGGTCAGCTGCGGAGTAGCGGAAGCGCATATTGGCGGACGACGTGCATGCGACTGGCAAACGGGCCCCATCCAACAGGTGATCGCGTGCAAGTGTAGTAGTTGGGCTGGCGCGCGCGTGGGAAGTTTTGGTGGGCTGAAATGGTGGTCAGTCAGCCCATGAAGTCCTTTATTCTCTTCTATTTAATTCTCTATCTTCTTTTCTCTATTTCCTAGTTCAATTTGATTTACAATTTTGAATTCAAACCCTGGGCAAATTTTATCCCCCAATCATATTGTGAAATGAAATATACCAATTTTTGAAATATAATTATTGGTATTAGTTATATCACCTTTCTCTCTTTCTTATTTTTAAACCCTATTTTCAAGTTTAGGGTTTTAATTCCACTTCTAATGTCTATTATCTTATTATTTTTATCCTTATTATTCTATTTAATGCACAAGCATATAAAACTCCAACAAAATGCTCTTTCTTTTATTTTTATATCATTTGTTTTTAATTAAGCACTAATTATTATATGTGTGCTCTTTTTATGATGCAATTATGACACACAAAATAAGGAGATCTCTCTATTATTTTTTGTATACAACTTTGAGTATTACATTTGGCATACAAACAAATCATTTGCAATAGTTTTAGTAAAGACAGTAGGATCGGCTTTGCCGACTTTGAAGCCATTAGTGATAAGAAAATCTCTTAGGCATTCATACCATGATCTTGGGGCTTGCTTGAGCCCATAAAGTGCCTGTGAGAGTTTATACACATGGTTAGGGTACTCACTATCTTCGAAGCCGAGAGGTTGCTCAACATAGACCTCTTACTTGATTGGTCCATTGAGGAAGACACTTTTCATGTCCATTTGATAAAGCTTAAAGCCATGGTAAGTCGCATAGGCAAGTAATATACGAATTGACTCAAGCCTAGCTACGAGTGCATAGGTTTCACCGAAATCCAAACCTTCGACTTGTGAATATCCCTTAGCCACAAGTCGGGCTTTGTTCCTTGTCACCACACCATGCTCATCTTGCTTGTTGCGGAATACCCACTTGGTTCCTACAACATTTTGGTTAGGACATGGAACTAAATGCCATACCTCATTCCTTATGAAGTTGTTGAGTTCCTCTTGCATTGCCAACACCCAATCCGAATCTCTTAATGCATCTTCCACCCTGTATGGCTCAATAGAAGACACAAAAGAGTAATGTTCACAAAAATGTGCGACTCGAGATCGAGTTGTTACCCCCTTATGAATATCGCCTAGGATGGAGTTCACGGGGTGATCTCTTTGAATCGCTTGGTGGACTCTTGGGTGAGGTGGTCTTGGACCCTATATTTCTTGATCATCTTCCTTGTCTTGATCATTATTATCTCCCCCTTGATTATTGTCCTCCTCTTGAGGTGGCTCATCTTCTCGATCTTCTTCTCCATTGTCTTGAGCCTGACCCTCATCTTGAGTTGGTGGAGATGCTTGATTTGAAGATGATGGTTGATCTTGTGCTTGCAGAGGCTCTTCGGATTCCTTAGGATACACATCCCCAATGGACATGTTCCGTAACGCGACGCATGGAGCCTCTTCATCATCTAGTTCATCAAGATCAACTTGCTCTACTTGAGAGCCATTAGTCTCATCAAACACAATGTCACAACAAACTTCAACTAATCCAGTGGATTTGTTGAAGACTCTTTACGCCCTTGAGTTTGAGTCATAACCAAGTAAAAAGCCTTCTACAGCCTTAGGAGCAAATTTAGATTTTCTACCTCTTTTAACATGAATAAAACATTTGCTACCAAAGACTCTAAAATATGAAACATTGGGCTTTTTACCGGTGAGGAGTTCATATGATGTCTTCTTGAGGATTCGGTGAAGGTAGAGCCGGTTGATGGAGTAGCACGCGGTGTTAATCGCCTCAGCCCAAAACCGGTCCGGAGTCTTGTACTCATCAAGCATGGTCCTTATTAAGTCCAGTAGAGTTCTATTTTTCCTCTCCACTACACCATTTTGTTGAGGTTTGTAGGGAGAAGAGAACTCATGCTTGATGCCCTCTTCCTCAAGAAAGCCTTCAGTTTGAGAGTTCTTGAACTCCGTCCCATTATCGCTTCTTATTTTCTTGATCCTTAATTCGAACTCATTTTGAGCTCATATCAAGAATCCCTTTAAGTTTCTTGGGTTTGTGATTTTTCCTGCAAAAAGAACACCCAAGTGAATCGAGAATAATCATCCACAATTACAAGACAATACTTACTCCCGCTGATGCTTATGTAAGCGATTGGGCTAAATAAATTCATGTGGAGTAGCTCAAGCGGCCTGTCGGTCATCATGATGTTCTTGTGTGGATGGTGGGTACCAACTTGCTTCTCTGCTTGACATGCGCTACAAACCCTGTCTTTCTCAAAATGAACATTTGTTAGTCCCAAAATGTGTTCTCCCTTTAGAAGCTTGTGAAGATTCTTCATCCCAACATGGGCTAGTCGGCGATGCCAAAGCCAACCCATCTTAGTCTTAGCAATTAAGCAAGTATCGAGTTCAGCTCTATTAAAATCAACTAAGTATAGCTGACCCTCTAATACTCCTTTAAATGCTACTGAATCATCACTTCTTCTAAAGACAATAACACCTAAATCCGTAAAAAGACAGTTGTAACCCATTTTGCATAATTGAGAAACAGAAAGCAAGTTATAATCTAAAGAATCTACAAGAAAAACATTGGAAATGGAATGGTCAGGTGATATAGCAATTTTACCATGTTCTTTGACCAAACCTTGATTTCCATCCCCGAATGTGATAGCTCTTTGGGGATCTTCGTTTTTCTCGTAGGAGGAGAACATCTTTTTCTCCCCTATCATGTGGTTTGTGCATCCGGTATCAATGATCCAACTTGAGCCCCCGGATGCATAAGCCTACAAAACAAGTTTAGGCCTTGTTCTTAGGTACCCAAACGGTTTTGGGTCCTTTCACATTAGAAACAAGCACCTTGGGTACCCAAACACAAGTCTTGGAGCCCTTGTGTTTGCCCCCAACATATTTGGCAACTACTTTGCCTGATTTGTTAGTGAGTACATAAGAAGCATCAAAAGTTTTAAATGAAACACTAGGCTCATTTGATGCAGTAGGAGTTTTCTTTTTAGGCAAGTTAACATGGGTTGATTGCCTAGAGCTAGAAGCCTCATTCTTGTACATAAAAGCATGATGGGAAATAGAATGAGACTTCCTAGCATGAATTCTCCTAATTTTATGCTCAGGATAACCAACAGGATATAAAATGTAACCCTCGTTACCCTGTGCCATGGGAGTCTTGCCCTTAACAAAATTGCACAATCTCTTAGGGGCATTAAGCTTGACATTGTCTCCCTATTGGAAGCCAATGCCATCCTTAATGCCAGGGCATCTCCCATTATAGAGCATGCTTCTAGCAAATTTAAATTTTTCATTCTCTATCTCATGCTCATTAATTTTAGCAGTTAGTTGAGCTATGTGATCATTTTGTTTTTTAATTAAAGCTAGGTGATCATGAATAGCATCAACATTAATATCTCTACATCTAGTACAAATAGAAACATGATCAACACTAGATGTAGAAGGTTTGCAAGATTTTAATTCATCAATCTTAGCATGCAAAATGGCGTTCTCATTTCTAAGATTGGAAATAGAGATTGTCGGAGAGGAAATTCTCCATCTGGGTGGCGGAACGCACCCGCCCTAAATCCTAAGATGAGGAGGGGCCTAAGCGTTTTGCCTGCTAGATGGAATCGGGAAGAACACAAGAACACGCAAGAGTTTAGGGTGGTTCAGGCCGCCGGAGCGTAATACCCTACTCCACTGTGTGTTGTATTGAGCTTGAGAGCTTGTATGAACTTGTGAGTTTGAGAGTCTAAGTTGGGTCTGTGTGAGCTTAAGTCTGTCTGAGTCTAAGTGAGCGTGCCTTGTAACGTAGTGTGCCTTCCCTTTTATAGCTCAAGGGAGGCACATACAAGGGTACTGAGACCCGACATGTGGACCCAGGGGCAAAATGGAAGGAAGTAACTAATGCCTGTAACGCCAGGGTGATCTCCGAGCGCCATAATGTCCGTAGTGCATACAATATTGATATGTCGTGGCTGCTCCCTCGGTAACGCGCGAGTGATGATGAGCATAGTGTACGCCTCAGCACGGGCATACTGCCTGCCAACGGAATGGACAGGCACGCCGCCTGCAGGATGGCTTGGTCGCCGCCCGTCAGCGGAGTGGACAGGGCTCATTAAATGCTGAGGCGGCACATCGCCTGTCAGTGGAGTGGATAGGGCTCATTAAATGCCGAGGCGGCACATCACCTGCTAGTGGAATGGACAGGCGGCGTGCCATATCCGCAATAAATGCAGAGGCTACGCGGCCCAGAGGCCTTACGTCAGGCTCCGCCCGCTGGCTTACGTCACGGGCAGTGGGCCACGTGGCAGCATCGGGTCTTCGCCTGAGCGGGGAGCAGAAGCGTACACGGCATGGTCCGGGCACGTGTCGGCTCCGGACCCCCGCCTAGTCTTGATTAAGGTCTGGGTATCATTTGTCCCAGAATCCTAGGACCCTGCTGTGAGTGGTCCGGATTCCACACAGAGGGGTCCGGGACCCATCCCAGGGGTCCGGTTCGTGCCCGTGGAGGTCCTAGACCTTACCCGGGGGTCCGATCCATATATACAGGGGTCCGACACTTTCCCATGGGGGTTCGGACCCACTGTTGATTCCTTGGAGTATATCATCTTCTCTGGCCACGTGGCGGCCCCGGAGCCGTCCACGTGGTGGGATGCGGTGATGTTTACCACGCGACTAGAGATAGCCGCGTGGGCACCGCATCTTCATACTGTAGTAAGGGGTACCCCTGTTTCAGGGTACCGACAGTGGCCCCCGGGCCCACCTCAGGGGAGGATACGAGCCTGCAGGTGGGGCCAAAGCTTGATCGGCGATTAACGTGCCGCTTCTGTGCGCTTGCTGACGTAATCACTGCCAGTCCGCCTTCGGTCATGCCAACTACCACGTCTGTCCCCACGGCTGACTGACCCGTGGCCCCCACGCCTGGTGGTTGCGCCGGGCCATGCGCGAGGTGCCTCGATACCGCTGCATTGATTTTGAAAAAATCACCTTCTCTGTCTTCTGTGGCGGCCCCGAGGAGTATGACCTATGGGCCTGGGCCCCCATGTCATAGACTGGGCCGTTGTTTTCGGCAGAGATGAAAAGACACACTACCGCGGGCGGTGGTTTGCTCCTCGCGTGGCGGTTCGCCTCCTCAGCACTCAGAGACCCGCACACCAGCTATATGACTTGTGGACCCGGGCCCCCGTGTCATAGGCTGAGTTACTTTGGTGCGCGTCGGGCGAGATTTTCTGCGGCGTCTTGGGGCGCGAGCAAGGGAGTCTTCCTTGAAAAGGGATTCACCCCACGTGCAGCGGTTACGCTTTCGCATTTTCTCCCAACTGCTGCGCCCTTTCGCCTTTGAGCTCTCTGCACCCCTTTGCATTTGCGCTCCTCTGCTTTCCACCACCGTAGTCTCCATGGCCTCGCTAGTCCATCCCGAGCGCTTCCAGTCCGAGGTGGCACTCAACTTGGTGCGCAACCTGCTTGGATGGGGTGCACCGACGTTCGCCGGAAGGATCCGCGCCAACGCCTCTCCCCTCGGCGATCTCGCTACCGGGGAGTTCGTGCTCTTTGTCTCCTACCTCTCCTGCGGGTTGGCGCTGCCGATCTCGCCTTTCTTCCTGCTACTGCTAGAGGAGCTCGGCCTCCAACTTCAGCACCTCACGCCCCACTCCATCCTCTAGGCGGCCATCTTTGCCCACCTATGCGACATGTTCGTGGGGGTGGCCCCCAACACCTCCCTCTTCCACCATTTCTTCGTGCTAGTGAAGTCTGGGAAGGCTAAGGACCACCTCGGCGCCTACTATTTCCAGACGAGGTCGGATTCAGCCGTGGCCTACATCCCCTCCCTTGGCGGCGCAAGGTGGGAGAACTGGCGCGGCGACTGGGTGATCGCTAGCGCGGAGGCCAACGACCGCCTCGCCCTGCCGAGCGACGGGCCAAGACTCGACCGGAAGCAGTGGAGGGCCAAGCCATCCCTGGCGCCGGAGTTCCAACTCGTACTAGACAGGATCAAGAGCTTGGCGGCGGGCGGCCTGACGTCGATGCACGTGGTCGGGGACTTCCTGAAGCGCCGGATCGCGCCGCTGCAGCAGAGGGCGCGCCTGTGCTGCTGGTTCACCGGCTCAAACGACATCGACCGGGTGCACCGCGGGCCAGGGACCGACTTGTCCTGGGAGGAGCTGGAGGTTCTGGTGAAGGGGATTACTGGTGAGTCCTTCGTCCCTGAGTCCCTTATCCTCCCCGAGGGCATCTCTGTGCTCTGCGACGACGCAGGGTTGAGGACGGTGATTTTGGCCACGCTGCCGACCCTCGCCGAGAGTGGCGTGGCAGTTCGCCAGACTGGCGGCCAGGACCCCCACCATGGGATCCGAATCTCCGATGCGCCGGCTAGAGGCCCCTAGACTGCCGGCGTGGTTCCTAGCGCCCCCACCAGAGCTTCCCGCGCATCCGCCGCGGCCCTCCGCCCCTTGGACAAGGGCAAAGGGGCTGCAAGCAGCACCTCCGCTCCAGGCGATGCCGGGGTGTCAGAGGTAGAGAGGCGACGCCGGCTGCGTCGCGCAGATGGATCATTTGTTTCGGACCCCCCCCCCCCATTGGGGCCAAGGAGGCCGGCTCCTAGAAGCGTCAGAGGACTGCTAGTGGGGCCGAGGAGACTGGCTCCTAGGCCTAGGGCGTGCAGAGGCGCGTCAGTCCTCCACCACCACAACCATCGGGTCCACCGCCACCATAACCACCAACATCGTCGGGCCCGCCGCCGCCAACAGCACCTGGGGATGATCTGCCCCAGGGGCACCAGCAACAGCAGCAACAACAACAGCAACAGCAGCAGCAGTAGAAGCATCGGTCGCCCCGCTTCCAGGGTAGCTGGAAGGTCCAGGGCCCCAAGTGAGTGCAACCCCTTTCTTCCATTAATCTGTTTATCGTGTCGACGGGTCTTAACCCATACTTTGCTTGTCAGGGCTTCCTCCCCCTCTGCTCCCAAGGTTGTGCCTCCCCCACCCCGGCTGCTGCCGCCGAGATGGCGCCACCGGGCCCCTAGGCTCCAGTCGGGGGTCCGGCAGCAGCGGCGCCTACACCAAGCGGTGCCGCAGCGGCGGAGGGGGTCCCCACTGCTTCGACGGCTGCCACAGCCTCAACGACGGTGATGCCATCGAGTACACCGTTGGCAGCGGCAGAGGAGGCCCTAGCTGCGCCCGCCCCCGCCATCGAGGTCGACGCAGGGGGCGCGTCCAGCTCCAACCCGCCAGCCACTCTGAAGGAGACGGAGGTGATTTTTGGGCGGCGGCTCCGGTCCGGCGCCAAGCCAGAAGCGGCGCCGATTCCCCTCCCCTGGGTGCTGTCTCACGCCCATCAGGCCCTCTAAGAGACTGAGGCGGCGATCCTGCGGGAGTGGGAGGCACTTGAGGCCGAACACCAGCGCCTCAGTGACTGGCATACCCAACTAGAGGAGCGCACCAAGGCAGCGTCCCGCCAGTTTGCCTCCGAGCGGTCCGAGCTTGAGCGGGACCACAAGGACTACAAGAAGGACCTCCAGAAGGTGTTTGCCCGGGAGCTAGAGGTGACCCAGAAGGAGAAGAAGCTGGCCAAGAAGGAGGAGCACCTGGACCAGAGGGAGGAGGTCGTCACGGAGCTCTGGGCCAAGCTGAATGCCTTCAACCAAATCCTGGAGGAGCAACGGGTCCAGCAGACCGTAGCAGTGGAGAGTCTGCAAAGGCTGCAGCGGGAGCTAGATGACAAGGCCAGTAGCCTTGCCCTAGCCAAGGAGAACTTCAAGGAGAAAGACGCTTCCCTAGATAAGCGGGCGACGAATCTCGCTTGGCGGGAGAAGGACCTCGCCTTCAGGGAGGAAATGTTTGAAAGGCAGGAGAAGCTGCTGGCTGATCATGAGCTGGAGGTGGAGGAGAAGGAGCAAGCGTTGGAGGAGCGGGTCCGCCAGTTCGAGGCGGCGCAGGCGGCACAGGCAGCACCGGGCCCCTAGGCGGTGGAGGCGATGCAGAAGACACTTGAAGATCTCTAGGCGAAGCAGCGCGTCGGGGTCCAGCGCATCGCCGCATGGGCCGGTGAGGCGAGCATGGCTCTGGTGCCGCTGGGGGTGAGCCCCATCCCGGTGTCAGAGTCACTGACGTCCATCTTCGACGCGCTCCCGTTGCTGGATTTCACCGTCGACCGCCTCCGACGCCTGGACCAGATCCTTGGCGCCCGCCTGGAGGCCGAGGGCGGTAGGCTCTGCCGGGCGGTGATCGAGTACATCTTGACGTGCTTCTGGAGCCACGACCCGGCCATCTCCTTGGAGCCGGTGATCGCCGGTCCGGTGGCTAATACCGAAGACGCCGCTCGAGAGGGCGTACAAGATACTGTGGAGGTGGTGGCTGAGCGCTTCTAGCGGGATCCTGCCGATGGTTAGTAGCTAGATCTGCAGAAACAGGGCAAGGGTTCCGCTGGGGTGCGGCTTGTAATATTTTCTGGTTTTTGTAAGATACTTTTGGGAAGTATTAATCTAACAGTGACAGAACTTATCTATATGCTATTTGTCTTTGCTGTGTGCGTCGTTACCAACTTCTCCCTGGTACTTGG
The DNA here is from genome assembly GCA_029449295.1 of Zea luxurians. Classification (NCBI taxonomy): domain Eukaryota; kingdom Viridiplantae; phylum Streptophyta; class Magnoliopsida; order Poales; family Poaceae; genus Zea; species Zea luxurians. Next base: position 18,349,089 of record JAOPSE010000039.1, read on the forward strand.
CCCCCTGGGATGTAGGCTCAACGTGTCAAGGCTAGATGCCAGTATACTTAAGAAAGAATTTGTGACCTGGCCCCCAGGAGGTAGTCTCGACTAGGACCTGGACCTGCACACAGCCTTAGCTAGGAAGCTTTAGTAGTGCACCCATAGGACCCACTTACTGGTATCTTTTATCCTTTGATTCACGCAACAGGTCCTGCAGGATTTAGACCGGGAAGCCAATCCGTGTGTCCGGACCCCCTAGATCATAGCTCCGAATACTAGGGCACCCGTCGCAGAGTGGTGGAGCGTGCAGGCTTAGGGTACGGGACCAGGCTAAGCGGCTACACAGCTCCGGACCACCCCAGGGGACGTGTGTCCGTTCTCTAGGACCAGACCCCAGGTTGCTGGACCCACAGGACTATAGTTCCAAATACTAGGGTACCCATCACAGAGTGGTGGAGCGTGTAGGCTTAGGGTATGGAACCAAGCTAAACGGCTACATAGCTCCGGACCACCCCAGGAAACAAGTACCCGTTCTCTAGAACTGGCCCCCAGGCTGCCGGGCCCCCCTACCGAGGGATCCCAAACTGCAAGCCTGGCTACTCAATTCGGATGTCATTATACCAGCAAGGGTGGGAACTGTATGGGTGGGTCAGATAAAAATGATGCTCGTAAATTGAAGCAAAAATAAGACCATCACAAAAACAAATCTGGGGGCGAATCTTTTCTTTATAACTTGATATTCATGAGTGTAGGCCAACAGACTGAGTTTATGAGGGCGGACCTCACTGGGCTGGCGTACATATATGTGCAACTTAGTTACAAAGGAAGAAAACTAAATCCCCAGGCTTGTTTCTATGGGAAAACTTACGAAGATGTTCTATGTTCCAGGGATTGGGAAGAGGCTCTCCTTCAGTTGTAGCAAGGCAGACACACCCGGGTCGGCATATTTTCGTCACCTTGAAGGGTCCTTCCCAGCTAGGGGAGAGTTTGTGGAGCCCTTCTCGGTTCAGTACTCGCCTTAGGACTAGGTCCCCAACCCCGAGCTTCCTACTATGCAGGAACTGTTGGTGGTAGCGCCTGAGCGCTTGGTTGTACCGTGCATTTCTGATTGCCGCTCGCCATCTGTGCTCGTTGATGAAGTCCACGTCCTCATGTTGTTGCTGTTCCTGCATAGACTCATTGAAAGCCTAGACCCGTGTGGAGCCCATAATGATTTCCGGGGGAAGGCAGGATTCGGCCCCGTAGACCAGGAAGAAAGGGGTCTCCCCGGTAGCTCGGTTGGGTGTGGTCCGGTTCCCCCACGGCATGGATGGAAGCTCGTTGACCCAATTTGCACCATGCTTTTTCAAGCAGTCGTAGGTGTGTGTCTTGAGTCCCTTGAGGATCTTTGTGTTTGCCCTCTCCACTTGGTCGTTGCTCCTTGGATGAGCCACAGATGCAAAGCAGAGCTAGGTGCCGATGTCCTTGCAATACTCCTGGAAGATCCGACTTGTAAACTGGGTCCCGTTGTCCATAATGATACGGCTTGGGACCCCAAATCTACAGACGATCGACTTGAGGAAAGCGACAGCAGCACCCTAGGTGATATTGACCACAGGGGTGGCCTCTAGCCACTTTGTGAACTTGTCGATGGCGACGAAGAGGAACCGGTACCCACCGACGGCCCTGGGGAATGGTCCCAGGATATCCACCCCCCATACGGCGAATGGCCAGGAGGGTGGAATCATCTGCAGAGCCTAAGCTGGTGTGTGTATCTGCTTTGCGTGGAACTGGTATGCCTTGCAGGACTTTACCATCTCAGATGCATCCTGGAGAGCGGTTGGCCAGTAAAAGACATGCCGGAAGGCCTTACCGACCAGCGTGCGGGATGATGAATGACTTCCGCACTCTCCTCCATGGATCTCCGTGAGCAACTCACGGCCCTCCTCCTGGGTAATGCACCGCATGAGAATGCTGTTGGCGCCACGATGGTAGAGATCCCCTTCCACCACCGCATAGCGTTTAGCCAACCGAACTATGCGCTCTACGGACACATGGTCTTCAGGAAGGATATTTTCCTTCAGGTAGTCCCGGATCTCAGAGATCCATGCATCAGGACCACTCTGAGATATTGGTTGTGGCGCTAAGGGACTGGTAGGATCCCCCATAGCACACACAGTCTTCGGTGGGTTCTGTAGATGGGACGCCATCAGGATCGCTAGCTTCGAGGTGCTAGTTTCGCCCCTTCGCCTAGTTCGGTCGGCTGGGCGGTGTGTCTCAGCAGCTATATTTCAAAGACGCCCTCGGGCATGGGTGCCCAAGTTGATGCCCTCACGGAGAGGTCATCTGTCGCCGAGTTGTCAGCCCGAGGAACGTGTTGCAGTTCCAGGGTGGTGAAGTCCTTTTCCAGCTTCCTCACGTGAAGTAGGTATGCTGCGAGCCTAGGCTCGTTGCAGCTACACTCCCCACGGACTTTCTTGGTGATCAGCTGGGAGCCCCCTTCACTAGGAGCTGGCGGATCCCTAGGGATAGGGCCGCCGACAAGCTGAAGATCAGTGCTTCGTACTCCGCCATGTTGTTGGTGGCCTTGAACTCAAGGTGCACCATGTAGTTCAGTTGATCTCCGCTTGGGTCGATGAGGACCACTCCAGCTCCGCCAACTTGCTGATGGGCGGATCCATCGAAGAAGAGCGTTTAGTGGGGCCCGGTGAAGACCGGACCCCTGGGCTCCACAGGTGTGGGGTCCGAATCGGTATCCGGACCCCCAAGAGCGCTCGGGGGAGGCGTCCACTCCACGATGAAGTCAGCCAGGACCTGGCTCTTGACGGCGTGGCAAGGCTGGAAGTCCAGCTGGAACTCAGCGAGCTCTGTGGCCCACTTGGCGATGTTGCCTGTGGCGTTAGAGTTGTGGAGGATGGCCCTTAATGGAAAGGAGGTCATCACCACGACCCTGTGTGCCTGGAAATAGTGGCGCAGCTTCCTGGACGCAATAAGCACAGCATAGAGAAGTTTGTGCGTCTCAAGGTACCTGGTCTTCGCCTCGTGGAGGACCTCGCTGACGTAGTAGACCGGCCTCTAAACGGTTCGGACCCCGGCAGCCGGTCCTGAGTCCTCAGGTTCCTGGCCTTCTTGTGTCATCCTTTCGACAACCAGCACCATGCTCACCGCTTCCGTAGCCGCCGTGATGTATAAATACAACGGCTCCCCGGGCTCTAGAGCTACCAGGATTGGTAGGGACACCAGGTGCTACTTCAGCTCTTGAAAGGCTTGTTCTGCCTCTTCGGTCTAAGAGAATGGACCGGACTTCCGCAATAGCTTGAAGAAGGGCAGCGCTCTCTCAGCCAGCCTTGAGATGAAGCGGTTGAGGGTGGCTAATGACCCCGTAAGCTTCTGGACGTCATTGATGTGTGTCGGAGGCCTCATTGCCTCAATTGCCCTGATTTTCTCCGGGTTTGCTTCAATGCCTCGGTACGAAACCAGGAACCCCAGCAACTTCCCTGCGGAGACACCAAAGACGCACTTGTCCGGGTTCAGCTTTGTGCGGGTTGCCCGCAGCCTATCGAAGACCAGGGTAAAGTCTTCCACTAGGGTCGACCCTCTCTTGGTCTTGACTACGATGTCATCGACGTATACTTCCACCTTGTCCCTGATCAGGTCCCCAAAAGTCTTACTCATCACCCGCACAAATGTTGGCAAGGTGTTTTTCACACGGTAAGGCATTACAACATAGCAGTAAAGCCCATCCACTGTTACAAAAGCGGTATGCTTCCTATCTTCCCTAGACATCTAGATTTGATGGAAACCAGAATAAGCATCTAAGAAAGACAAAAGGTCGCACCCGGAGGTGGAATCCACAATTTGTTAAGGCTGGTGTAGTCGATGCACATCTAAAGCTTCCCATTCGCCTTGGGGACGATGACTGGGTTGGCCAGCCACACTGGGTTATGGACCTCTTCGATGAAGCCGGCGTCTAGCAGCTTCCGGACCTCCTTTCGGATGAAGTCGTGCCACTCGACGGACTGTCTGCGAGGCTTCTGACTCACCGGCTTGGTGTCAGGGTTGATCTTCAGATGGTGCTCGATCACCTCCCTGGGGATCCCAGGCATTTGCGACGGCTCCCACACGAATACATCGGCATTTGCCTAGAGGAAGGCGACGAGCGCGAGTTCCTATTTTTCCTCTAGATCACCCGCAATGCGAGTGGTCTGGGAGGAACCCACGCTGAGCTAGATGGCCTTGACGGGGACGTCGTCCGCTCCAGATGGCCGCACCTTCGGCACCTTGGTAAGCGCCTTGGTCTTGGAGGTCGAGGGGTTCCTCCCTCCGTCGTCCGGGCGAGCGGCTTCTGCCGCCAGGTCGTGCAGCTTTTCCACAGCCGCAAGCGCAGCGGCGCGGTCGCCTCGCACGGTGAGGACCCCGGCCGGAGACGGCATTTTGAGGACCAAATACCCGTAATGGGCAATGGCCATGAACCGGTACAGGGTCGGCCTGCCGATGATGGTGTTGAAGGGGAGGTTAACCTCCACGACGTCGAACTGGACGTTCTCCATGCGGAAGTTCTCCTCTGTCCCGAATGTTACCGGGAGTGTGATGCTCCCAAGGGGATACACCAGTTGTGGGCCCACTTCAAATAATGGGCGAGAGGGTCCCAGCCGGGACCCTAGGATCTGCAGCTGCTTGAATGCAGCATGACTGATGACGTTGAGGCTGGCCCCTCCGTCAATCAGAACCTAGTGCAACCGCATGTTGGCGATGACAGGGGCGGTGATGAGCGGTAGTATACCGGCCCCAGCCATGTTGTCGGGGCAGTCGGATGCCCCAAAGGAGATGGTGGTGCTCCTCCATCGCTGATGTGGAGCAGCCTTCGGGACCCCTGGGACCGCCGAAAGGACCTCTCGGCGTAAGGACTTGATGTTCCTGCGGGAGGTGAGCTCCCAGCTCCCGTCGTACATGACGTACAACTTCTTGTGGCGGTCGTTGTCATCACCGGAGTCAGAATCCCCAGTGAAGACATCCTTCAGGTCCCCCTCAGGTGATTGATACTCGAGGTCCCGTTCTCTCGCGGCCACATCACCGTCGTCGACCTTCTCCTTGCCAGGCCGGCGACGAGGCGGGGAGCCATCCTTGGACGTCTGCTCGCGCCGCTCACTGACGCGCTTCGCGAGCTTCATGATCTCGTGGCACTCCAAGGCGCTGTGGCGACTGTTGGGGTGCACAGGGCATGTGCCGCTGTTGCCTCCCTGTGGCCGGGGGGCTTGTTGCGCTCGCTCCGGCCCCTAGTGGCAGCTGCGACGATCGGAGCGGCAGAATGCGACTTCTCGTGGCTGTGGTTCTTCTTCTTCTTTTTACCGTCCCGAGCGACGGCACCCAAGCCACCCGTCTGGGCAACTCCGGGCTGTGGTGCCGAGTGCCATGCACGACCCTCGTCAGCTCTGTCACACTTGTCGGCCAGAGCGAAGAGCGTGGTGACAGTTTCCACGTCATGCGTGGCCAACTTCTCCATCATCTTTTCATCACGTACCCCATGGCGCAAAGCGGTGATGATGGAAGCATCAGAAATACGAGGTATAGTGCCTCGTACCTTGGTGAAGCGGGAGATAAACGCTCGAAGAGTTTCCTGGGCTCCTGCCTCACTGCATGGAGGTGGGCCTCCACGCCATGCTGCTGATAAGCGCTGGCGAAGTTCACTGTGAACCACGCGCAGAGCTCTTCCCAGGAGTAGATCGATCCTAGGGTGAGGTTCATGAGCCAAGTTCGGGCTGGCCCAGACAAGGCTACATGGAAGTATGTTGCCATTACGGTGGTGTCTCCACCTGCTGCCGTAATGGCGGTGACATAAACCTGCAAGAATTCCGACGGATTTGACGTACCGTCGTACTTCTCCGGCAGGTGTGGCCGGAACTTGGATGGCCAAGTCGTCACGCGGAGATGATCCGCTAGTGCGGTGCAGCCCACGCCGGCCAATGGGACACCCGCCTGGATCCGGGCGCCCGTTGGAGTCTGCGGTGCAACCGCAGCGAAGTCGTAGTCGAGGTTGCGACCCTCGACGTTCTATCGGTGCTCACGCGCCCTCTCCAGAGAGACGCGGGCATCCTCGCTCGCACGCCTGCGGTTGAGTTCTGCCTGTAGGTCACTAGACCTCTCCAGAGAGACTGGAGCGTCCTCTCCCGCACGCCTGCGGTTGAGCTCCGCCCGCAGGCCCTCAGTCAGTGCGGCCCTCACTGAGGGGGAGCGCACTAACACCGACGCCTCATGTTGACGCCGGGATGACCGAGGCATGGGCCTGACTGAGCCAGAGTGCGCCATGCCGAGCAGACGGTCGACATCGTCACGCCACTGCTTCATGGCCCCCGACGAGGCTGTGGAGCTAGGAGGGTGGCGCAGCAATTCCCTGGTCGCAGACAGCGCCCCAGGCGCAGCCCTAGACGCCCTGGATGCCTGCGCAGGAGTGTGCTGCCGCGCAGAGTGCACAGCAGCAGCACCAGGCGCAGGGCGGTTAGTGGCCACTACAAAAATACCCCCCTATTGCAACACATTTATGCGTTGCTAGAAGTTGAAATAAGTGTTGCTAAGACTTATACCAACACATAATTATGTGTTGCCTATGCTGCCATTGCTAGGGTCTACTGCAACACTTATATATATGTTGGTAAGTCATGGCTATAAGCGTTGCTGTGCCGCAACGGACATTTATTCCCTACTGCAACACTTACATGCGTTTGTACCAACAAAGACGGGTTGACCCATATTGGATTTGGCAACATTTTGATTAGATTTATGGCAACAAATTTACGCGTCGCAATGTTGTTGAACCGTATAACAATGGCAACATTTAGAATGGATTTGTGAGAGCACATATATGTGTTGCAAGAAATAAACCATTTGTTGAATAGAAATTAATATACAACAGCATTTGCCATTAGTAAAATGAGAAGCTCCAATTCATCCTAGGCATAAACACGATTGCAATGGACAAACCATTTCTCATTGAAATAAAATAGTCAATATACAGAGTAACACAACTTAAAAATAATCACCACTTCATGTGTGTACAAATATTTTTAGAGACAAATATATAAACATATGACTCATCCAAAACAATATTGAACTTCATCCTAGGTAAATGAGGAAAGCTTTTTTTGGTAGCATAGTCTTCAAAATCTGTAGAAATCTTGCAGCTCTGAAACCAAAAATAAAATTGAATCAATGTGGATTCATAGTGCAGCTCTGAAACTAAAACCTGGCAGCTCTGAAACTGAAATTAGATTTGAATCAATGTGGATTCAAAGTGCAGCTCTGAAACTAAAATCTGGCAGCTATAAAACTGAAACCTGGCAGCTCTAAAACTGAAATTAGCTGCCAGCTCTGAAACTTCATCCTATGTACTGAAACTGATGAACAATATGAAAGCATTTCAGAATAATATATGCGCTAAAGAATACAATAATGTGTTAGGAGAGCACAGGAATGAACGAGTTGAGAAATGCAAGATCAAAGGAGAGCACAAGTATGAATGAGCCGACCGAGAAATGCAAGAGTGCGCTTTCCTACGAGAATGGGATTGAGAATAGGGGCATACTAAGACAGCCGAACGGGCAATGGTCGACCCGCCAGCTCTGAAACCGGAGGCGATGGCAGCACTTCTGTGCATGCATGGAGGGACCAGGGAGGAGGAAGGTTCAAGAAATAACTGCTTCCATGTCGAGGGCCCATCGTTCTGCCGCTAAACGCCTACTCTCGGTCGAGAAAAAAATCCAAGATCCACCATCAGTTTGGAGTGAGTGCCCCGCCATGAGTTGGGATCTTTATCTTTTAGAGACAATTTGGCAAACTAGGAATAAACGTCTCTGTTGTTACTATGACCAAGAACAGGAGCAGTGATGGTTGTTGCTGCTGATATAGTGATCTGAGGCGACCAATCTCCCACTCAAACATTTCCTGCAGGACTGCAAAATTGAGGATAAAAGTTTAGACTAGAAATCATAGTAGCCATCCAGTTTTCAGTAAAGCAATGCACAATAGTTAAATTATAAAACAAATCAATACGAAGATGATTTTTATACCAACTCATAGTTTTTCAATCCTAACTTCAATGAATTCATAATCACTTTTAAGATCACGACCTCGTACCTGGTAGAAGGCACAGATCAGGCGTGCAAACTGTATGAGGCCTCGTGCGTGGTAGTCGTCTGTAGCTGAAGGCAGGTATGTTTTTTTACTGAACTTACAATTCAATGTTTGTCATTGCATAAGCGGTAGCTGGCAGCGAAAGGTCGCTAGTTAGCTAGTCTCTTGGTGTTAGTTTCATAGAGAGGCAACGCAAATCACCTTTGCCAATGGTCGATTGGTTACTCCAAAGTGCAAACAAATCTTATATCACTTGTTAGTTAAGGTGCGTCGTAAATCTGACAAAATGGCACCCAGTTCTGCCACCTGCTGATGATGAGCATGTGTGGAGCGCGAAACAGATAGTGTTGTTTGTTCCACTCTGAGCTTTTATGAACTGCTTGCTCTTTTGCTAACAGTATTGGAAGCCGATGAGCAGTAGTGATGTTCATTTAGCTAGTTGTTACGTCAGTTAGCTATTTAGCTCCTTCAACAAACCTTTCCTGGACCCCTGTCTGTTCTGTCAGCACATTAACATAAGAAACCCAGCTGAGCACGCCCAATGGCAGGAAACAAGAAGCTAATGGCTCGATCAGGCCTTTTGCATACCCCACAATTTTAGAACTCGGGTTCACAGTATTCTGAAGTAGCTGATACATAAGCCTGGAAAACAGCACAGCCAGTGGGATGCAATCGTTTGTGACACTGCCAGGCAGAAATGGGAGGCATCAGTAAAGCACTGCCGGTGGAGGGTTTCAAACTTCAGGATGGCATAGGTTCCTGTTGGATTAATGTGGGCTTGGCCCAAATTAATATTCAATAATAGTCAATGCTAATGGCCCACTTTAATGCTATGGTGTACTAATTATTTAGTACCATATTGGAAGTTCAAAGGACAAATCAATCAACTTAAATAGGTGGACCATTGGTGCATCTATTGAGAAGTTGAGAAAAGGATGAAGGACTGCCACACGCGCGCGCGCGCCGCCGCCGCCGGCCGGGCCGTGGCCGTGGCCGTGGCCGTGGCTCGTGGTAGATCGGACCTTGGTCCCGTGAATTAGAATGGTGAAACAAGCTAGTGGTAGACTGAGAGGAAAGACCCTTAATAAGGCTCATTTCAGATGCATATCTTTCCTTACTGTAAGGTAGGTTGGTGTTTACACCTTAATATGTTCCAAGTGGCTTTGTGAAGCAAAGATGTTGTCCTACAGAACATCTTTAGAGGAACATACCTATATGGGTTAACTGCTAGTCACAGTTTATGAGATCTGGGTGGTTTCTAGATACCCATGAAAGGCTATGGAGTTTGACTTATATGCTCCAACCAGGGGGGATGCGTTCAGCAATCTAGTACTGGTAAAGAGTTTAGATGAAACTCATTCCACGCAAAACTGCCAATTCAAGGCCTAGTCCATTGTGCAGTTGTGGTCAAGTGTAGTCTAAGTTCTAGGTGGATGTTCAACTTAACAGTCTCCATCGAAACAGCAGTATATCAAACGTTTGAGATGATGAGAGCTTTTTAGTGTGACTTAGCATTTGGTGGGGATTGTTGGATTAATGTGGGCTTGGCCCAAATTAATATTCAATAATAGTCAATGCTAATGGCCCACTTTAATGTTATGGTGTACTAATTATTTAGTACCATATTGGAAGTTCAAAGGACAAATCAATCAACTTAAATAGGTGGACCATTGGTGCATCTATTGAGAAGTTGAGAAAAGGATGAAGGACTGCCACACGCGCGCGCGCGCCGTCGCCGCCGGCCGGGCCGGGCCGTGGCCGTGGCCGTGGCTCGTGGTAGATCGGACCTTGGTCCGAATATTCCTTTCAAACGGTTGCGCATTTTGCCTGGAGCGATGACCGTCATGATAACCGTCCGTTTCCTGTCTTATGGCTAGTAACGGACGTTAGTTACTGTCGTCAGTTTCCAGTTCTAATGCGCGACCGTTTCTGTCCGTTGTTCTTCTCCCTCCTTCTGACCGCCTATAAGAATGGAGAGGGAGGGCTCTTCCAGGCACGCGAATTATCTCACGCGAATTGCAAACAACACATTCTCGTCCCATCTTCTGCGAGCACAGAGAGAGTGGGAGAGCAGGCCTCCGAAATCACCGACCGCAGAGATACACTTGCACGGGTGTGCGGGCGATCAGATTTTTGGGGAGCGTCTTCGCGACTGCTCGCTTGATCTGTTTGTCCAGCTGCTTCGTCTCGTCCACAGCTTGCTGTTCGTCGCCTTCCCGAGTTGACGCGTGCTGCTGTTCTTCTTCCCGGCGACCGTTCGAGGGACTGCACAGCGTACATCTTCCTGCACCGACTTCGTACGGCTACATCGAACAAACACACGAGATGTCTCGTGTGAATGGAGCCACTGATGCCTTGAGCATCGGTCCCTCCGCTGGGTACACTCTGTTCTTCGTATTTGTGCATGTTTCATTGCTGTTTACTGCTTATGCGAGTAGTTATACACACATGCACATACATGTCATCACATATATCGCACTGTTTTTATGGATTAAATTAAAACTAAAAATGCCTAACTTTCTAACAATCCAAAAATCTGATATTAGGCATTTTTCTGTTAGTGGTTTTGCTGCTGCGTTAAAACCAAGTGAACCTTTTGATGGGACGTTTTACAAGAGATGGCGTAGTAAGATGATACTGTGGTTGACCGCAATGAACTGCTATCACGCCGCACAGGGGAAACCCGAACAGTTCACTCCTGAAGAGGAGAGAATGTTCGACGTTGCCGATAACCTATTTCGAGGCGCCGTGATTGGCGCTCTTGCCAACAAGTATGTTGATTCTTATCTAACGTGCACATCTGCAAAAGAATTATGGGATGCATTAGATGAGAAGTTTGGTGTTTCTGATGCTGGTAGCGAGCTGTACATCATGGAGCAGCTGTTTGACTATAAGATGGTGGAAAACCGTCCTGTAGTTGAACAGGCTCATGAAATACAGGCACTGGCTAAAGAACTCGAACAATTCCCATGTGTCTTGCCTGACAAGTTCGTGGCCGGCGGTATTATCGCTAAACTGCCACCTTCTTGGACGGACTTTGCTACCACTCTAAAACATAAGAGACAAGAGTTTAGCATGGCTGAGCTTATTGGTTCTCTTGGTGTTGAGGAGAGGGAGAGAGCAAAAGACACTCGTGGAAAAGGAGTTGAGACTTCTAGTGCCAATATGGTACAAAAGAAGAACTCCAATGCATCACATAATAATAAAAAGAAGAACAAGCAACAGAATGCCACGAAGCCCAAGCAGGCAGCCTCGTTCAAAAAGAAGAACAAAGGAGCTGGTTGCTTTGTTTGCGGGAGTACTGATCATTGGGCAAGCGCTTGTCCAGACCGCAAATTTAAGCAAGAGAAAAAACCAGCTCAAGAGAAGAAAACAGTAAACATGGTTGTTAGCGAGACTGCAGAAGGAACATCGGGGTATGGTAATCTTTTACCTACTGTTCTTTCAGTGTGTCAATCCCCTGAGTGGTGGGCTGATACCGGTGCTAATATTCATGTGTGTGCTGATATTTCTTTATTTTCTTCTTATCAGTGCAAAGGGACTGGAGCCTTGCTGATGAGGAACGGATCACATGCGCGTGTTCTTGGTGTTGGTACAGTCATTCTGAAGTTTACTTCGGGAAAGACGGTGCTATTGAAGAACGTGCAGCATGTCCCCTCCATCAAAAAGAATCTAGTTAGTGGCTCTCAATTGTGTCGAGATGGGTACAAAATTGTCTTTGAGTCTAATAAATATATACTGTCTAAGTATGGAATGTTTGTTGGAAAAGGCTATGACAGCGGAGGCTTGTTCCGCTTATCTTTGCATGATGCGTGTAATAAGTCTGTGAACAATGTTGTTTCGAATGAATCGTATATTTGGCATTCACGACTTTGTCATATCAATTTTGGTTGTGTCTCGCGGTTAGCAGATTTAAATTTAATCCCAAAATTTGATTTAGTCAAAGGTTCTAAGTGCCAGTTGTGCGTGCAATCTAAGCAACCTCGCAAGCCTCACAAGGCTGCGGAGGCGAGGAATTTGGCACCACTAGACTTAATACATTCCGATTTATGTGAGATGAACGGAATATTGACTAAAGGAGGCAAGCGATATTTTATTACTTTTATCGATGACTCTACTAGATTTTGTTATGTGTATCTCTTAAAATCAAAAGATGAAGCTTTGCATTATTTTAAGACCTACAAAGCTGAAGTTGAAAATCAACTCGAGAGGAAAATTAAACGGTTAAGGTCTGATCGTGGTGGAGAATATTTTTCGGGGGATTTTTCTGATTTTTGTGTGGAACATGGTATTATTCATGAGAGGACACCGCCATACTCACCACAATCCAATGGGGTTGCTGAAAGAAAGAACCATACTCTAACTGATTTGGTTAACGCCATGTTAGAGACTTCAGGGCTATCTAAGGAATGGTGGGGTGAGGCGATCTTGACGGCGTGTCATGTCCTGAATAAAGTTCCCACAAAGAACAAAGAAATCACACCATTCGAGGAATGGGAAAAGAAGAAATTAAATATCTCCTATTTGCGCACCTGGGGTTGTTTGGCTAAAGTGAATGTGCCAATTAACAACAAGCGCAAATTAGGACCGAAAACTGTTGATTGTGTTTTCCTTGGGTATGCTTTCCACAGCATTGGATATAGGTTTTTAATTATAAACTCTGGAGTACCGGACATGTTGGTTGGTACAATTATGGAGTCCAGAGATGCTACGTTTTTTGAGGACGAATTTCCCATGAAAGCTACACATGATACGTCTAATGATGAACCAACAATACCCCATGAGCATTTTATTCCGGTAGAACACACTGAGGAATCCCATATACATAATCATGTGGAAAATGACAATGTATCAACTCGAAAGAGTAAGAGACCAAGGATTGCAAAGTCCTTTGGTGATGATTACATTGTATATCTTGTGGATGACACACCAAGTACCATTGAAGAGGCATATTCCTCTCCTAATGCTGACTTTTGGAAGGAAGCAATAAGGAGTGAGATGGATTCTATTATGTCTAATGCAACTTGGGAGGTAGTTGAGCGTCCTTATGGGTGTAAGCCCATTGGAAGTAAATGGGTGTTCAAGAAAAAACTTAGGCCTGATGGTACTATTGAAAGGTACAAGGCGAGGCTTGTAATTAAAGGCTATTCACAGAAGGAAGGTGAGGATTTCTTTGATACTTATTCACCTGTGGCTTGATTGACCACAATTCGTGTGCTACTTTCTTTGGCTGCCTCTCATGGTCTACTCGTCCATCAAATGGATGTTAAGACAGCATTCCTAAATGGAGAGCTAGATGAGGAAATTTACATGGAGCAGCCAGCTGGGTTTGTAGAAAACAGTCAAGAAGGCATGGTGTGTAAATTATTGAAATCGTTATATGGCCTAAAACAAGCACCTAAGCAATGGCATGAAAAGTTCGATAGAACTTTGACATCTGCCGGTTTTGTTGTGAACGAAGCAGACAAGTGTGTATACTATCGGTATGGTGGGGGCGAGGGAGTAATTTTATGCCTATATGTTGATGACATTCTAATCTTGGGGACGAGTCTTGATGTGATTAAAGAGACAAAAGACTTTCTGTCTAATAATTTTGAAATGAAAGATTTGGGAGAAGCTGATGTTATTCTTAACATTAAGCTACTGAGAGAAGGCATTGGTGGGATCACACTTGTGCAATCCCATTATGTGGAAAAGGTTTTGAGTCGCTTTGGTTTTAGCGAATGTGAACCTGCTCCAACGCCTTATGATCCTAGTAAGCTATTAAAGAAAAATCGAAGGATAGCTAGGGATCAATTGAGATATTCCCAAATAATTGGTTCACTCATGTATTTAGCTAGCGCTACGAGGCCTGACATCTCATTTGCTGTGAGCAAACTTAGTCGATTTGTTTCAAATCTGGGAGATGATCACTGGCGTGCTCTTGAGAGAGTTTTGCGCTATCTAAAGGGTACTATGAGTTTAGGCATCCATTATACCGGGTACCCAACAGTTCTGGAGGGTTATTGTGATGCAAACTGGATATCTGATGCTGATGAGATATATGCCACAAGTGGATATGTGTTTTCACTTGGAGGTGGTGCTGTTTCATGGAAGTCTTGCAAGCAGACCATCTTAACGAGGTCGACTATGGAAGCAGAACTCACAGCATTAGATACCGCTTCAGTTGAGGCTGAGTGGCTTCGTGAACTCCTTATGGATTTACCGGTGGTTGAAAAACCTGTGCCGGCTATTTCCATGAACTGTGATAATCAGACTGTGATAATTAAGATAAACAGTTCTAAGGATAATATGAAGTCGACAAGGCACATAAAGAGGCGTTTGAAATCTGTCAGGAAATTGAGAAACTCCGGAGTAATAGCGTTGGATTATGTCCATACGTCTAAAAATCTGGCAGATCAATTTACTAAGGGGCTATCACGTAGTGTGATAGATAGTGCATCAAGTGAGATGGGCATGAGACCCACCTAAAGTTTATCATAGTGGTAACCTGTTCTATGTGATCGGAGATCCCGTGAATTAGAATGGTGAAACAAGCTAGTGGTAGACTGAGAGGAAAGACCCTTAATAAGGCTCATTTCAGATGCATATCTTTCCTTACTGTAAGGTAGGTTGGTGTTTACACCTTAATATGTTCCAAGTGGCTTTGTGAAGCAAAGATGTTGTCCTACAGAACATCTTTAGAGGAACATACCTATATGGGTTAACTGCTAGTCACAGTTTATGAGATCTGGGTGGTTTCTAGATACCCATGAAAGGCTATGGAGTTTGACTTATATGCTCCAACCAGGGGGGATGCGTTCAGCAATCTAGTACTGGTAAAGAGTTTAGATGAAACTCATTCCACGCAAAACTGCCAATTCAAGGCCTAGTCCATTGTGCAGTTGTGGTCAAGTGTAGTCTAAGTTCTAGGTGGATGTTCAACTTAACAGTCTCCATCGAAACACCAGTATATCAAACGTTTGAGATGATGAGAGCTTTTTAGTGTGACTTAGCATTTGGTGGGGATTGTTGGATTAATGTGGGCTTGGCCCAAATTAATATTCAATAATAGTCAATGCTAATGGCCCACTTTAATGCTATGGTGTACTAATTATTTAGTACCATATTGGAAGTTCAAAGGACAAATCAATCAACTTAAATAGGTGGACCATTGGTGCATCTATTGAGAAGTTGAGAAAAGGATGAAGGACTGCCACACGCGCGCGCGCGCCGCCGCCGCCGGCCGGGCCGGGCCGTGGCCGTGGCCGTGGCTCGTGGTAGATCGGACCTTGGTCCGAATATTCCTTTCAAACGGTTGCGCATTTTGCCTGGAGCGATGACCGTCATGATAACCGTCCGTTTCCTGTCTTATGGCTAGTAACGGACGTTAGTTACTGTCGTCAGTTTCCAGTTCTAATGCGCGACCGTTTCTGTCCGTTGTTCTTCTCCCTCCTTCTGACCACCTATAAGAATGGAGAGGGAGGGCTCTTCCAGGCACGCGAATTATCTCACGCGAATTGCAAACAACACATTCTCGTCCCATCTTCTGCGAGCACAGAGAGAGTGGGAGAGCAGGCCTCCGAAATCACCGACCGCAGAGATACACTTGCACGGGTGTGCGGGCGATCAGATTTTTGGGGAGCGTCTTCGCGACTGCTCGCTTGATCTGTTTGTCCAGCTGCTTCGTCTCGTCCACAGCTTGCTGTTCGTCGCCTTCCCGAGTTGACGCGTGCTGCTGTTCTTCTTCCCGGCGACCGTTCGAGGGACTGCA
Organism: Zea luxurians; assembly: GCA_029449295.1. Classification (NCBI taxonomy): domain Eukaryota; kingdom Viridiplantae; phylum Streptophyta; class Magnoliopsida; order Poales; family Poaceae; genus Zea; species Zea luxurians. The sequence continues at coordinate 18,364,930 of JAOPSE010000039.1, forward strand.
CAGCGTACATCTTCCTGCACCGACTTCGTACGGCTACATCGAACAAACACACGAGATGTCTCGTGTGAATGGAGCCACTGATGCCTTGAGCATCGGTCCCTCCGCTGGGTACACTCTGTTCTTCGTATTTGTGCATGTTTCATTGCTGTTTACTGCTTATGCGAGTAGTTATACACACATGCACATACATGTCATCACATATATCGCACTGTTTTTATGGATTAAATTAAAACTAAAAATGCCTAACTTTCTAACAGTTCCAAATGTCACGAGCCTTTGCAGCATGTACAAACTCCATTACTCCATATGAGATCTCTTTTGAAACACCAATATAGTGAATTGTGATATTCTCGATTACCTTTTGTATGAGCTAATAGAACTGAGAAAAAACATAGAACTACTCAATGTGCCTCTGTTTACAAAACAATTGCATATGTTGAATAGCTACCATTTGTCTAAAAAATACTTACATGACTTCTATCAGATGTATGTTATGTAAAATATTCTAAAACATATAGTACCAGCAAATGTAGTTTGATCTCGTGACTATACGGTAGTATTGTTCATGTTGTAGTGGGTTACAGTCTATGTTTCTATGACTTTTATTTGCAATAATATTTTACTTACTTATATTGATGAGGACCAATAGAAACCACCCTCTCCCAGCATAAGCAAGCAGGGTTTGACGCATAGAAGGAAAAGGTGTGTTGTACCTCCTCATCGATCAGTACAAGATCAGAATGCAGAAGTTTTTTATCATCTCCAGGATCATAGAAGTCCCGGTCCTAGTAACCTGAATGCATAGACGCTCGCTGCAAATGTCATGACAAGGAAAATAGAGCAAATGTGAGAATCTATTAATCCTGCACTCAATATGAACCAAGCTCAGGGGAGGGCGAGCACGTGCCCTCGAGGCAATCATCGAGTGGGAGGCCCGACTGTAGCAGACACGAGATCTTGAGGATGCGCGTGTTTAGGGCATGCACCTCGGGGTCCATCTCGGTGGTTAAGTTCTTCATGAAGTCCGAGAGCACGATAGCCAGGCATCGCTCCTCCTCAGCACACCACGTCTTACGTTTCCCTCCCCAAGTCTCGCCCTAGCAGCCAGAGTTGATGGCTATGGAGTCATAGCGGGTGCGACGGCGAAATGAGTCTCCGGTGCCCGAGTCGAAGCCATCGCTATTGTGGTGGGGCTCGGAAGAGTTAGAGTGGGGCGGGTCAGAAGAGGGATCATGTGAGGGAGCAGGCTAGGGTTTTGGCGGAAGCCATAGTCGTGGTTGCGCTACAGAGAGGTGGGGAGAGCTGTTTGGAACTGCAGAGAGAAAGGATAGAGGACGCCCGCGTGAGGCGATCCAACCCGCATGGACGATCACAATCTTGTTGACGACGTAGACGGCTCCAGAGGTCTGCGAGTTTTAATTGAAGTAATGAAGAATTTGGGCCCGTGAGTTATCTGTACATAGTAGTTTGTGTTCTAATATTAAATATTACTAGCAACACATATTAACTGTTACCACATCCCATTTAATCAATACATTCCGCTAGCAATGCATTTTAAGTGTTGCCATATCCTATTTAAATAACGGATGGTGTTAGCAACACATATTAAGTGTTGCTACTAATTTCTTACAACACATAAAATGATGTGTTCCTGCGGATGCGTTGCTATAGGGGGTTTGTGTTGTAGTGGGCCCGCGGTGTGGAAGAGGCAGCCTCTTCCTCCACCATGAAGTCCTCGAGCATGAAATCATGGTGCTCGACGATGTGGACCATGGTGTAGAGCAGAAAAACAAGCAAAAACCTAATGCCAAGCCCCCTACTTGGCGTGCCAAATGTCGGAGAGGAAATTCTCCGGCCAGGTGGCGGAACGCACCCGCCCTAAATCCTAAGATGAGGAGGGGCCTAAGCGTTTTGCCTGCTAGATGGAATCGGGAAGAACACAAGAACACACAAGGGTTTAGAGTGGTTCAGGCCGCTGGAGCGTAATACCCTACTCCACTGTGTGTTGTATTGAGCTTGAGAGCTTGTATGAACTTGTGAGTTTGAGAGTCTAAGTTGGGTCTGTGTGAGGTTAAGTATGTCTGAGTCTAAGTGAGCGTGCCTTGTAACGTAGTGTGCCTTCCCTTTTATAGCTCAAGGGAGGCACATACAAGGGTACTGAGCCCCGACATGTGGACCCAGGGGCAAAATGGAAGGAAGTAACTAATGCCTGTAACGTCAGGGTGATCTCCGAGCGCCATAATATCCGTAGTGCATACAGTATTGATATGTCGCGGCTGCTCCCTCGGTAACGCGCGAGTGATGATGAGCATAGTGTACGCCACAGCACGGGCGTACTACCTGCCAACGGAATGGACAGGCACGCCGCCTGCAGGATGGCCTGGTCGTCGCCCGTCAGCGGAGTGGACAGGGCTCATTAAATGCCGAGGCGGCACATCGCCTGCCAGCGGAGTGGACAAGGCTCATTAAATGCCGAGGCGGCACATCACCTGCCAGTGGAATGGACAGGCGGCGCGCCTTATCTGCAATAAATGCAGAGGCCACGCGGCCCAGAGGCCTTATGTCAGGCTCCGCCCGCTGTCTTACGTCACGGGTAGTGGGCCACATGGCAGCATCGGGTCTCCGCCTGAGCGGGGAGCAGAAGCGTACACTGCATGGTCCGGACACGTGTCGGCTCCGGACCCCCGCCTGGTCTTGATTAAGGTCTGGGTATTCTTTGTTCCAGAATCCCGAGACCCTGCTGTGAGTGGTCCGGACCCCACACAGAGGGGTCTGAGACCCATCCTAGGGGTCCGGTTCGTGCCCGTGGAGGTCCTGGACCTTACCCGGGGGTCCGGTCCGTATATACAGGGGTCCGGCACTTTCACATGGGGATCCGGACCCACTGTTGATACCTTGGAGTATATCATCTTCTCTGGCCACATGGCGGCCCCGGAGCCGTCCACGTGGTGGGATGCGGTGCTGTTTACCACGCGACTAGAGATAGCCGCGCGAGCACCGCATCTTCATACTGTAGTAAGGGGTACCCCTGTTTTCAGGGTACCGACAGAGATATTGCAAACATTTAAATCTTTAGCCTTGGAAATTAATTTGTCATTTTTAATTTTAAGGCTAGAAAGTGATTCATTCAATTTATCAATCTTAGCAATTAAACTAGCATTATCATTTTAAAGATTGACAAGAGAATCATCACAACCATTTAACTTATTAACCTTAGCAAGTAATTTGGCATTCTCAGTTCTAAGGTTAGAGACAGTGTCATGGCAAATGCTAAGCTCTTTAGACAAGTTTTCATTTTTCTCTACTTCCTGAGCATAAGCATTTTTAACTTTAACATGCTTTTTGTTTTCCTTAATAAGGAATTCCTCATCCTTCTCATGAATGGAACCTATCAATTCATTCAATTTTTCTTTTTGTTGCATGTTTAAGTTGACAAAAAGAGCAAGCAAATCATCTTCATCATCACTAGAGCTACCCTCATCACTAGATGTCGTATATTTAGTGGAGGCTCTATATTTTACCTTCTTCTTTTTGCCGTCCTTTGCCATGAGGCACTTGTGGCCGACGTTGGGGAAGAGGAGGCCCTTGTTGATGGTGATGTTGGCGGCGTCCTCGTCGGAGGAGGAGTCGGTGGTGCTTTCGTCGGAATCCCATTCTCGACACACGTGGGCATCACCGCCCTTCTTCTTGTAATATCTTTTCTTCTCCTTCTTCTTCCCCCTCTTGTTGTTGTCCCTGTCACTATCACTAGATATAGGACATTTAGCAATAAAGTGACCAGGCTTACCACATTTGTAGCATACTTTCTTGGAGCGGGTTTGTAATCCTTCCCCCTCCTTTGATTGAGGATTTGGCGGAAGCTCTTGATGTTGAGCGTCATTTCCTCGTTGTCGAGCTTGGAGGCATCGATGGGGAGCCTACTTGATGTATACTCTTCTTTCTTTTCTTCTGTCGTTTTGAATGTGACGGGTTGCACCTCGGGTGTGGAGGTGCCGCCTTGTTCGATGATTTGTTTGGAGCCTTTGATCATCAACTCAAAGCTCACAAACTTTCCTATAACCTCCTCGGGAGACATTAGCTTATATCTAGGATCACCACGAATTAATTAAACTTGTGTAGGATTACAAAAAACAAGTGATCTTAGAATAACCTTGACCATTTCATGGTCATCCTATTTGGTGCTCCCGAGGTTGCGCACTTGGTTGACCAAGGTTTTGAGCCGGTTGTACATTGCTTGTGGCTCCTCTCCTTGGTTGAGGATGAATCGACCGAGCTCCCCCTCGATCGTCTCTCGCTTGGTGATCTTGGTCACCTCATCCCCTTTATGTGCGGTCTTTAGCACATCCCAAATCTCCTTGGCACTTTTTAGCCCTTGCACCTTGTTATACTCTTCTCGACATAGAGAGGCGAGGAGTTTAGTAGTGGCTTGGGAGTCAAAGTGCCGGATTTGGGCGACTTCGTCCGAATCATATCCTTCATCCCCCACGGATGGTACCTGTGCTCCAAACTCAACAATATCCCAAATGCTAGCGTGGAGTGAGGTTAGATGATGCCTCATTTTATCACACCACATACAATAATCTTCACCGTAAAAAACCGGTGGTTTGCCTAATGGGACGGAAAGTAAATGAGTGTGTTTAGAAATACGAGGATAGCGTAGGGGGATCTTACTAAACTTTTTGCGCTCATGGCGCTTAGAAGTGATGGGCGGCGTGTCAGAGCCGAAGGTGGATGGCGACGAAGAATCGGTCTCGTAGTAGACCACTTTCTTCATTTTCTTCTTCTTGTCGCCACTCCGATGCGACTTGACGCGTGGAGGTGATTCCTCCCTTCCTTTGGCGCCGGACTCGTTTGATGGAGCCTTCTCGTGGCTTGTGGCCGTTTCCATCTCCCTCTTTGTGGATCCTCCCGACATCACTTCGAGTTTTTAGACTCTAATGAAGTACCGGGCTCTGATACCAATTGAAAGTCGCCTAGAGGGATGAATAGGCGGAAACTGAAATTCACAAACTTTAAGCACAACTACAAGTCGGGGTTAGCGTTAGAAATAAATTCGAGTCCAAAAGAGAGGGCGAAAACAAATCAACCAAGAAATAAAGCGAGTGACATGGTGATTTGTTTTACCAAGGTTCGGTTCTTGCAAACCTAGTCCCTGTTGAGGTGGTCACAAGACCGGGTCTCTTTCAACCCTTTCCCTCTCTCAAACGGTCACTTAGACCGAGTGAGCTTTCTCCTTAATCAAACGGGTCACTCAGACCCTACAAGGACCATCACAACTTGGTGTCTCTTGCGTTGATTACAAATGTCTTGAGAACAAGAATGAGGAAGAAGAAAGCGATCCAAGAACAAGAGCTCAAAGAACACGAGCAAAACTCTCTCTCGAGTCACTAGATGTTTGGAGTGTATTTGGGACTTGGAGAGGCTTTGATTCTTTTGAATTGTGTCTTGTATTGATTGCACTAACTCTTGTATTGAATGAGATGTCTGAAAAACTTGGATGCTTGGAGTGGTGGTGGTTGGGGGTATTTATAGCCCCAACCACCAAACCAACCGTTGGGGAGGTTGTCTGTCGATGGGCGCAGCAGACAGTCCGGTGCGCCACCGGGCACTATCCGATGTGCCAGCCATGTCACCCAACCATTAGGGTTCTGACGGTTTCGACCGTTGGAGCTCTGACATCTTAGGGCACCGGACAGTCCGGTGCCGCACCGGACAACTACTGTTCAGTGTCCGGTGCGCTCTGACTCTGTCGCGCACTGTTGTGTGACACCCCAGGTGTCAATTTTGCATTATGTCGGGAGATTCATCCTAATCTTGGACGCTCGGTGAATTTTTCTATTTCTCGATCACGTTTGTCTCCATTTATCAAGTTACTTGTGAAGGTTTCACCGATTTCTGATTTTACTCGATCTCCAAAAGGCCAAAATTTGGAGCCTATTAAAACTTTTGTATCTCGACATGAATGCAAACTCAAAAATCATTCTCGAATTATAGATCTCATCTGAAGCTCATTTAATCAAACTCTCGACGGCTGTTATTTGAACGGTGTCCGAATCCAATTTCTCGATGTCTGATCGATGTCTGACTATTTTAATCCGAGTTCGTACACTCAGACGGAATACTCAATATGTTGTCCTCTAATTAATTCTTACTCGACTCAGCCAAATATCTCATGTCCGAACGGAATTCAAAACCCCGTATCGACAGCAATTTTAAAATACCACGATTCGCCATTCTCCGACTAAAAATCCAAAGTCGATAAAAAGTTTGAGAGAAGCACTTGTCTCTAAAATAGTGCGCGACCAAAATTTCAAAGCGGAATCTCCAATGGGTTGTCCTCAAATAAATTCCTATCCGACTCGGCTTAATACCTCTGCGTTTGATCCGAAATTCGAAAATCAACACCGGCAATGATTTTATTAACCCGGCCCAATTGATCTCGATCACGAATCCGAAACCAATCTGTCTCAATTCATTTTGTTCCTAATTGGGTGCGAGGAATTATTTTTTTCTTTTCCGAGCGACGCTAAACAAACCAAATTCTTAGTACGGATAATCTGTCGTTCTGTCCGACCGAGCACCAGCTCGCTCTATTTTTACACAGAAGACTTCCGCGAGAGCATTTTTATTCCGAGAAATATTTTAGCGCAGCCCGATGAAGTGCTTTGGGCCAAATCCAGTCCAGCCCAGTTGGCCCACTAAGAAAACCCTAACCCTAGGACTTCCTCTATAAATAGGAGCTCTCTCCCTTGCAAATTGGAAATTTCCATTTCCACCCCCAGCCGCCAACATCTCTTCTCTTCCTCCTCTGCCGTTTTCCAGCCGCAGGCTCCACGCACGCCAGAGCTTGGCTCCTTGCCATGGCGCCCGACACCCATCCAGCAGGGCGTTCTTCCCCAGCCACCCCTTCGCTGCACCCCTCCTCCCTCAACGCCGGCGCTCCCTGTCTTCAATCCCTCGGCGCGCGCCCCTGCAAACCCCCATCCGGTCGATCCTCTCTGCTCGGCCTCCTAGCGCTCGGTACCATGAGCCCCTGCTCTTCTCCCATGGTGGCCGAACAAAGCTAGCTCCAGGGACGCCCCGGCACCGGATCTTCTCCCTGGGCACCCGGATGCGCGCACCCTTCTTTCCCTGGGCGCTCGGCTCCTCTAGTTGGATGGCTGGTCTTGGCGGCCGCTGCTGCCATGGGAGCCATGTCGAGCTCCCTGTTATCCATGTCGTTGGGTTGCAGGAAGCTGCGCCCTTCATCTCCACAGCATAGCGCAGGGCGCCCCTGTGCTCCTCTCCTAGCTGCGAGCCCTCTGCCGACGCCCTACTCTCCTCCATGGCCGGCGCTCGAGCTCCACTCCTCCCCATGGCGCCACCCCCTGCAGCTTCCCCTTGCCGGCGCCCAACAGCAGCACAGTCCGCTCCCTATCCATGGATGCAGTAGCCCATCCTCCTTCTCCCAAGCCGCGGCAGCAGCTCCCATGGCGTCATATCCCAGCAGCTCGCCCCTCCCTGCCTCGGCTGCCCCCATGTGAACGCGCCCAGCCCTCTGCGATGCAATCCTCGTAGCCGAGTCTTCCATGCAGCCCCACAACATCGACGCGTCGTAGGTGTTCGACAAAATTCCCGTGGGAAGCAGTGCGCTGCGCAGCCCCATCCGCGACGTCGTAAGTCCTCGATGAGATTCCTCGCAGCCCTTACTGCTGTCATATTTTTTGTGTGCGCGGTAAAACTGTTGAACCACTGAGTGATGTTAATCGCAGCTAGACGTTGCCGCGGAGCCGCGCGCGATGCCTGTTCCGGTGAAGCCCCTAAACCGTGGACGCATGTGCAACCCGAATCCGAGTTTGACAGGTTGATAGATTTATGATTTACAATGGATGTGTTTCGATTGATGGCATGCATACAAATATGGTGTATATTGATGTTGAATATGTGTGGCTGCGATAGTTATTTTGTACGTCATAGGAATTGGTCGTGGATGTATTAATTGATTGTTAAAATGCTTCGTCGTGAAATAATGTGTTTGTGCGGCAAATTTAATGAAGCGTAAAGCATACTTGGTGGTTTCCGCAATCGGCTAATGAGTTAGTCTAAGATAATTATATTTTATGTTCATCGTTGGTGTAGGTTAGAGTAGATTGAAAGTATAAATTATGCGACACGTTATTGTTTGAAGATGAGATGTGCAAATAATCAGTTTGGTGTTTCACTCGTCTAGTCGATAGTTGTTATAAATATTTGCGCTAAAAATTGGTCATAAGAGTGCAGTGGGCATGTGGTGTTGGTTGGATGTGATAAGTAGATTAGAAGTGTGGGTTTGTCGAAGCACCGTGATGTCGAACGCGTATATCGAAGTGCATCGTAGGGGTAATTGCGTTAAGTTAATCGGTAGTGTCTCGAATGCACGCCACAACATGGTTGTATGCGAGACAAGGTAATATAAGGTGTGCTCGACACGAATGTTCGGTCGATATAAGTAGAAATTGTTTTGGCTTAAATAGTGAGGTGGTGACATGACAAAGTAGTCATCGCTTTCGCTGCGTTTATAAGTCGAGTCATGTCGATGCGCATTATGTGTTCCTTAAATTGTGCTTCACATATAGTGTATGATTGTGTTTATGACTTGAATAGATGTCTTCGAGTGAACTAATAGGTTCCTAAGGAAATTAGGTGTAAGGTGTTTATAGTGACGCTTTATCCCGAAAGGTGTTAAGTCGGCGCATAAATAAGAGATACATGTATTTTGTGTAGTGTGGATTGATTTTGAGTGCATGGTCGCAAGAAACGAATTAGTGCGCATATAGGCGAGAAATGAGTGGGATGAAATGGTGACATGCCTTCGTAGTCATCATGTCGTCTGTTGGTGACCTAACTGAAGGTCGTAGAGAAAGGTCGATTACATGTGTGTTATTATTGTCACCTTGTGGTTCTGTATGAATTGCAAGGTGAAGTAGTAGGCTCTCTGTGTGATACTAGATGTCTAGGTAGACATTCGTGAATTGTGGTGCTCGGACCGTCGAGATGAAGGTTAAGTCGGTCGATGCCGATTAAGTAGTTAAAATGATTAATGGAATAATCTTGGGGCTAAAACTAGAAACTAGTGTTCTCGCACCCGTTTGGGATGTTGTAGCCCAATTGCGCATGGTTATGATCACGGGTAAAAATTAGAAGTGCTCATGTCGTGTCTAAGCTAAAATGCAAACTAGTGGGTGAAAAGCGCTTCGATATACATATATGTCAGATTTGATGATTGTGGTGAATGCGTTGATTAGTTGGATATGGTAGTTCTAGATCGCGAAATAACTTGTATACAAATTAGCAAGTCTACTTGTTAGTTCTCACTTGGTTAATTTAACTCTAACAATTGCCCAAGTGTTAGAATAATTCAAGTATCTATAACGCAACAATTCTTGAATGGTATATGAGCTGAAATTTACTAATTGTTGTTTTGGACTGCACACGCTGTTTTCGTTGTGCTGTATGTTTGATGAACTAAATTGTGTTTTCTGTAGATATGTGCTATAGAAAAGTGGTAGATAACTTTATTATCTTGCTGGTGTTAAAATTTGACAGCCATAGGTCTGACAGTTTGGGAGTTATGCTTTTTACAAATTCAGTAACTGAATCTGTCCAAATTCTGTACAGATTTCAGAAACTGTATTGTTTGTTCAATTTAATGTTACAATCTGTTCATGGTCATTATAAGAAAGTTGTAGGTGCTTTTCTTATCTTGCTTGTGTTAAAATTTCATAACCACAGGCCTAATAGTTTAAGAGTTATGAATTTTACAAACTGCTTGTTGTGTTCTGTCCTCTGTCAGAACAGATTTCGAAAACTGTAATGTTTGATTTGGTTAAAACTGGAATCACTTCTTGGTGATTATAAAAGTTATGTAGTGCTTTTTCTAAGCTTTCGAAAAAGTCTTGGTGTCATGTACGGCCACACATACACCAGGCGTAGGAGAGCCCGCGATGTGCGCCGAGCTGAGCAGGCTGCAAAGGCACATGCGCAGCAGGTGAGTGGCTAGGATGGAAAGTAGCCATCTGATTGATTGCGCATGCAGCAAACATAGAAGGCGACCGCCTGATTGATTGTGCATGCAGCAAACATAGAAGGAGATTGGCTAGGAGAGAAAGTAGCCAGCTGATTAGTATCCTTCCTATTTTAATTAGATCTTCAATCAAGGAGAACCTTCTCCATTTGTGTAAGCCGCCGGCTATATATAGCCATGTATGGTGGCACTTGAGAAGCAATCAAGAATTACCAATCAAGTCTCTTCCTCTCTTCTCTAAACCGGCGACCAAGAGAACTTCTCCTGTCGACGGGTAGCTCGGCGTGGGGGCATAACCCTGCCGGCAACCACGGATCAAGGCTACGATCTACGTAGCCGAGGTCCTCCTACCTTGGGCAATACCGCCCTTGACAACCTGGTATCACGAAGCCGACGATCCTCGTCTTCTTCACAACCATCAACTTCCACCACCGCAGCCACTAAACAGCCCTCAACCCCACCCTCGCCCTCAGCCTCCACCACTTCCACCGGTCACTACAACACCATGTCGGAGCCCTCCATGGCCGACCTCATGGAGATGATGAAATCCTGGCATTCGGAGCTCAAGATGGAGATCAAGGAGATGAAGATCGAGATGGCTTCCTTGAAGGACAAGGCATCATCGTCATCTGGCGTGGGTGGCGGAAATCGCATGGAGCCTCCTCGTGAACCGGATCGGCCTCCCAGGTTCCAGAAGTGGGATTTTCCCCGTTTTGACGGGAAGTCTGACCCGCGCCTCTTCCTCAACAAATGTGAGTCATATTTTCGTCAGCAGCATACCATGGCCGAGGAGCGCGTCGAGATGGCGTCATACAACCTCGAAGACGTCGCCCAGGAATGGTTCATGCAACTTCAGGAGGACGAAGGCACGCCATCGTGGGGACGTTTCAAAGATCTCATTGATCTGCGATTCGGACCAGCGCTGCGCTCGGCGCCCCTCTTCGAGTTGACGGAGTGCCGACGCACGGGGACGGTGGAGGAATACTCCAACCGCTTCCAGAGCCTCCTCTTCCGCGCTGGGCAGCTCGACGAAGCCCAGCGAGTCCAGCTCTTCACAGGAGGTCTGCTTCCACCCCTCAGCCACGCCATCCGGCTTCACAACCCGGCGACGCTGACCGCGGCCATGAGCCTCGCTCGGCAAGTGGAGCTGATGGAGCTCGACAAGATGGCGGCAGCCCCGGCCAAGCCGGCGCCTCGCGCTCTACCGGCCGCCATTAAACCTCAGCAGACGCCCCCACTCCTTGCGCTACCGGCACCACTGGCGGGTGCTGCGCCAGCCGCACGCGAGAGGCAACCGGGTCGTCGTCTCTCCGTGGAAGAACAGCAGGAACACCGTCGGCTCGGGTTGTGCTTCAACTGCGATGAGCAGTACTCCCGTGGCCACAATCGCACCTGTCGCCGCCTCTTCTACGTTGAAGGCATTGAACTGGAGATGGCAGTCGACGCCGCGGGCGATGCTGTCCCAACGGAGGAGGGCCCCATCTACTCCCTACATGCCGTGGCCGGAGTGCCAACCTTTGACACACTACAGGTCCGAGCGTTCCTCGGGACCGCCGTGCTGGTCGCCCTCCTCGACACGGGATCCACGCACAACTTCATCGGCGAGCGTGCAGCGTACCGCTTCGGGATGCACATCCAACCGCGCCCAAGGCTCACCGCCACCGTGGCTAACGGCGAGCGCGTCACGTGCCCGGGGGTCATCCGCAACGCGCCGATCAGGGTGCAGGGCGACACGTTCCATGTCGACCTCTTCGTCATGCCCTTGGCAGGTTTCGACCTCGTCCTCGGCACGCAGTGGTTGGGAACCCTCGGGCCCATCGTCTGGGACGTTGCCGCGCGGACTATGCAGTTCCAGCGCGAGGGACACGCTGTCTGCTGGACCGGCCTCGCATCCTCGGTCAAGCCGGCCGTCCGCGCAGTCACGGCGCCACCGACGCCGACCCTACAACTCCAGCCAGCCCAGGAGCCCCTCCTCGACGCCCTTCTTCACTCCCTCAGCCACGTCTTCACCGAGCCACGCGGTCTTCCACCCAAGCGCTCCCATGACCACCGCATCATCCTCAAACCGGGAGCGCTGCCTGTGGCGGTCCGCCCGTACCGATACCCGGCGGCACACAAAGATGAGCTCGAGCGGCAGTGCGCCGCCATGATCGAGCAAGGCATTGTCCGACGCAGCAACTCGGCGTTCTCCTCACTAGTACTTCTCGTCAAGAAGCCGGATGGCTCCTGGCGGTTCTGCGTCGACTACAGGGCGCTGAACGCGCTCACCGTCAAGGATGTGTTCCCGATTCCGGTGGTGGACGAGTTGCTGGACGAACTCCACGGCGCGAAGTTCTTCACCAAGCTCGACCTACGCTCGGGCTACCACCAGGTCTGGATGCGTCCGGGGGACGTCCACATGACGGCCTTCCGCACCCACGACGGCCTCTACGAGTTCCTGGTGATGCTGTTCGGGCTGTGCAATGCCCCAGCGACGTTCCTGGCTTTGATGAATGACGTGCTGCGACCGTTTCTTCGTTGGTTTGTTCTTGTGTTCTTTGACGACATTTTGATCTACAGTAAGAGCTGGGGAGAACACCTTCGACACCTCCGCGCCGTCCTCGAGGAGCTCCAACGCCACCAGCTGTTCCTAAAACGCACCAAGTGTGCATTCAGCGCGACGAAGGTCGGCTACCTTGGCCACGTCATCTCCGAGGCGGGCGTCGCCATGGATCCGGCCAAAGTCCAGGCCATCCGGGACTGGCCCACGCCGCGATCCGCACGGGCGGTACGGGGTTTCCTCGGACTGACGGGCTATTACCGGAAGTTCGTCCACCACTACGGTACCGTGGCAGCGCCATTGACGGCCTTGTTGAAGAAGGATGGATTCTCGTGGAGCGCAGGAGCCGCGGAGGCGTTTGTCGCCCTCAAGGACACGGTCACCTCGGCCCCCGTCCTCACCATGCCGGACTTCTCCAAGCCATTCGTCGTTGAATGCGACGCATCATCCCACGGTTTCGGCGCAGTGATGGTCCAGGAGGGCCACCCCATCGCGTTCTTCAGCCGGGCTATCGCACCCCGTCATCAAGCGCTGGCGGCTTACGAACGTGAGCTCATCGGCCTCGTCCTAGCGGTTCGACACTGGAGGCCGTACCTTTGGGGACGCCGGTTCATCGTCAAAACCGACCACTACAGCCTCAAGTACCTGTTGGACCAGCGGCTCGCGACGCTTCCGCAGCATCATTGGGTCGGCAAGCTCCTGGGCTTCGATTTCTCCGTCGAATATAAGCCGGGGTCAACCAATGTGGTGGCGGATGCCCTCTCTTGCCGCGACACGCCGGACGATGGGGCGCTGATGGCCCTCTCGGCACCGCGTTTCGACGTCCTGGGCCGTCTTCGTCAGGCACAGCTCACCGATCCAGCACTCACTGCCATTCGTGACGAGGTGCAGGCCGGCACCAAGCGCGCGCCGTGGGAGGTGGTTGACGGGATGGTCCAGTACGTGGGCCGACTCTACCTACCCCCTTCTTCACCGCTGCTCCGTGAACTGCTCGCAGCTGTGCATGCCGAGGGCCACGAAGGGGTCCAGCGCATGCTACACCGCCTTCGACGTGACTTCCATTTCCCTAACATGAAGCAGGTGGTCCAAGATTATGTCCGGGAGTGCCCTACCTGCCAGCGCCACAAGTCAGAGCACCTACACCCGGCCGGACTCCTCCTTCCCCTACCAATTCCGTAGGGAGTCTGGACGGATGTGGCGCTGGACTTTGTCAAAGCCCTGCCCCGAGTGCGCGGCAAGTCCGTCATCTTGACGGTGGTGGACAGATTCAGCAAGTACTGCCACTTTATTCCACTGGCGCACCCCTACTCAGCAGAGTCCGTGGCTCAGGCATTCTTCGCAGAGATTGTACGCCTTCATGGGGTGCCGCAGTCCTTGGTGTCGGACCGCGACGTCGTGTTCACCTCCAAGTTCTAGAAGGAGATCATGCGGTTGATGGGGACCAGTCTCCACATGACGCCGACTTTCCACCCTCAGTCGGACGGCCAGTCCGAGTCGGCGAACAGGGTAATCATCATGTACCTGCGGTGCCTAACGAGTGATCGGCCTCGCCAGTGGCTCCAATGGCTTCCGTGGGCGGAGTACGTCTTCAACACCGCCTACCAGAGCTCTCTCCGCGACACGCCTTTCAATATCGTCTACGGGCGTGAGCCTCCGTCCATCCGGTCCTATGAACCGGGGGACACACGTGTTGCGGCGGTGGCTAGAACCATGAAGGAGCGCGAAGAGTTCCTCGCTGATGTCCGCCATCGGCTGGAACAGGCACAGGCTGTCCAGAAGAAGTATTATGACCAGGGACACCGCGCCGTCACGTATCAGGTGGGCGAATGGGTGCTGCTCCGTCTCCGACACCGCTCCCCTGCCTCCCTCGCCACTGACTCCACCGGCAAGCTGAAGCCCAGGTTCTATGGGCCCTACCGTGTGCTGGAACTCATCAACGAGGTCGCTGTCCGCCTCGAGCTTCCAGCCCGCGCTCGCATCCACGACATGTTTCATGTGGGCGTCCTCAAAAAGTATCACGGCACACCACCGCAGGTTACACCGCCACTACCCCCACTTCACCATGGGGCAGTCACCTTGGAGCCAGCTAGGGCCATCCGAACCCGGCTCAACCGCGGTGTACGCCAGGTGCTGGTGCAGTGGAAAGATCAGTCGCCTGCATCTGTGACTTGGGAGGACATGGACACTTTCACCGACAAATTTCCAAACTTTCAGCTCGAGGACGAGCTGCTTCTTGAGGAGCAGAGAGATGTCATGTACGGCCACACATACACCAGGCGTAGGAGAGCCCGCGATGTGCGCCGAGCTGAGCAGGCAGCAAAGGCACATGCGCAGCAGGTGAGTGGCTAGGATGGAAAGTAGCCATCTGATTGATTGCGCATGCAGCAAACATAGAAGGCGACCGCCTGATTGATTGTGCATGCAGCAAACATAGAAGGAGATTGGCTAGGAGAGAAAGTAGCCAGCTGATTAGTATCCTTCCTATTTTAATTAGATCTTCAATCAAGGAGAACCTTCTCCATTTGTGTAAGCCACCGGCTATATATAGCCATGTATGGTGGCACTTGAGAAGCAATCAAGAATTACCTATCAAGTCTCTTCCTCTCTTCTCTAAACCGGCGACCAGGAGAACTTCTCCTGTCGACGGGTAGCTCGGCGTGGGGGCATAACCCTGCCGGCAACCACGGATCAAGGCTACGATCTACGTAGCCGAGGTCCTCCTACCTTGGGCAATACCGCCCTTGACACTTGGATCACTATTTTTGGTGATCTGAAGATTAAGTTATGGATGTTTAAAGTCTGAAGACTGAATCTGTCCAATTCTGGACAGCAAAGCCTTCTAGTGTATTTTCTCCTTAGTTAAATATTGAATCACCTTAAGATGTTTATAAATGATATGTAGACAATTTTATTACCTTTCCAGAAAGTCTAGGATCACCTTGTTTGGATGCCTGAATCTTCAGTTATGGATTTTTAAAGTCACAGGTCTGAATCTGTCCAAATCTGGACAGCGCGGTTGTATTAGCACGTTTTAACCTTGTTAAGTGTTGAATCATGTTGAGGTAAAAATACCAAAGTTGTAGTTCACTTTTAAATCTTTCCAGAAAGTCTTAGTTTGCTATTTTTTGATGAATATTTGGAGAGTTATGATTAAAACGAGTGACTGCTGTATTGCTGTCAAAAAATTCTGCTAGTGCGCTTTTGATTGTTTAGTTCACCCTTGTCGCTAAAAATGTTTGGTTTGCTCTTAAGTAATGTAGACTTGCCATGATTAAGCTAGAGATGATATGTGTGTCTTGTTTTATATGTTCCTTTCTCTAGTGATTGCGATATAGGAGTTCCGTAGTTATTGATGTCTTTGTCCTCTGTTAAACTTGTGTTTGGGATGCTTTTGTGTGATCATTAGAAGAACTAAGGAAAAGCCATGACGAACTTATAGACTTAACTAATATAAGGTTAGGTAACTAATGGATAGTTAAGTGAACATGGTAAATGTTTGTGCTCGTGATATCGTGTTTGTGTTGGGTAAATATAAGAAATATTTATCGTCTTTTAAGGATGTTAGTATTGAACGCCGATAACGTGTAGATAACTAATGCTAGCGTATGGTTGTTTATGATGTCTTACAATTTACTGTTAGTTCGCTACCCTATATTTAAATGTCTTGTGATACATTTCATCATATTCATACATATGCATCTTGCATCTCATTTAGGACCGAGAGATGATGAGCGTGCACGTGATGTGGTGCCAACCACAAGATGCCGTTGGTGGATGACCTGAAGAATGATGGACATGACCAGTGGATGCTCGCCAAGCGAGTACCCCCCAGCAAACACTATCTAAGTGTCAAATTAAAGGCAAGCCCCGGTTTTATGCATAACCGTTTATGTATACTATTTTACTACACTTAATGTTTGTAGGCTTGTACTGTGCACTTAAGTGTAGGAGTTGTCTGAAACCCTAGTTGCATGAACTCAGGATTCCTTTTGAGATGGATACTAGTATGCTAGGTCGAGTAGCTGCTTTATTAATTAGGATCTTGGTAGAAGTCGAGTGATTTTTCTAGCACTCGCGCGAGGTCAGGAATTGGTTGTATCCACTTTGATAACTATGTGATGGTCCGTGGACACGGATCCATGGGGATGCGTGGTCTACGAGATAAAATTTGGAATAAGGATTAACATGCGGATACCTATGTCAAGCGTTTGAATGTACTAAGCACATACCGAGAAATATGGTAAATCGGTAAGCCTAGTACCTGATTGAACCTGCCAGTGGACTTTACCCCTCACGCGACCTGAGACGTGGTCTCCCATTCCGGTTATGGTGGGTACAAGTGCGGTCACTGCACGACGGCAGTCGGGGTCAGTGAGGCATTGTACGCCAAGGCGGTGAGCCCTGATCTGCTGCCAGGGAATCGACGGGGACGGTTGATGTGTGTGGGGACGGAGTGCCTCGCCATGTCGTGTGTTTAGGTTTACCTTGCAAGGATAAAACTCGATTCGAATCGTCTGCTTCTCGCAGCTAATGAGACTGCTTGATCCATTGTACCGCATTGAGTAACAAGTGGAAATATGATGAGCTGATATAAGATGTTGATTGCTAATAATATTTGCTACTATGTATGAGTAGATAGTACACATTTAGCCTTAAGAGAGTCACACTTGAATTGACAAAGTTAAAACTTGACTTAGAAACTCAGCTAGTGCTTTTGGCAACCAAACCCCACGGCCAAACAGCTGCATATCTAGAGGTAGAGGAGTAGACTCCTCACACCGGGTAAGTCTAGTTGAGTATTAGTATACTCAGCCTTGCTTGTGGCATAATTTTTGCAGGTACTCCTTAGGATGATTGATTGATGGTGTGACTTGGCCTCCATCCCTGCCACCGGGATAGACGGTCGAGTGGGTTATTGCTTCCGTAGGAGAGGACCAGGAGGAGTAGTGTGGCCAGGCTTCGCCATGTTACTCGGTTCTTCTCCGTTAGTTATTTCCGCTGCATTAAAATTTATGGTTATTATTTCTGAAACTCCGATAATGTAATCACTATTGATACTTATTAAATTTGTGGTATTATGCTTTATTGTCTTTCTCTGTGCCTCACCTTCGAGTGAGCTAGTGATATTCGATCCTGGATAAGTGGCTTTATCGGACTAGATCCGAGGGACTGACGGGTTATTCCTGTTTAAGTGTGTTGCTGCCCTTAAGGATGCGACTTGGGCACTTAAGCTGGAATAATTCGGGCGGTTCCGCCACAGCTGGTATCGGAGCGAATACCAGTACAGAGAAGCCAATAAGTCATGATTTCCAACCTTTTCTAAAAGTAAAACTTGCTAGAAACCAATGTTGGATAGATCGTCAGAATGATCAGGATAGACCTAGGACGTGAAGCCTTAGGAAATAGATGGGTAGCTAGGTGGCTACATTTATATAGGCCATAAAGGCTACTACTACTACTATTAGGAAGGATGCTATAACAAGCACCCAAAAAAAAGTAGTTAGGTCTGAGAAGACGACTAGAATGAGCATGCATCATGATTGTCGCATTATAATTGTCTCTTGTGCACCAACCTACTTCTCTCACCTTTATTCCAATAATAAGAAATTGTGAATAATGTGTTGTATTCCTATGAATTGCAAAAAAATGTCTTATCTGGTGTGTCATGATAGTCTTGACTAGGTTGTGTGGTGTGCTTCTCTTGTCTTGCTATCTAGGTGGCACTGTAATTGTTCAACCCTTTTTGCCAATAAAAATTGTTGCTTGTTTTGCCCATAAAAAGACCCCCATCCTAACAACCTTGAGTTTAGAAAGCGATACCTCCAAAAATAAAAAAAATAATGCTTGTGTTGGTATTTTCTTGCCCTTGAGTGTTTTACCCTTGAAGTTGCACCTGCATAGCTTATAGAACCCCTAGCTGGACCGCTAGTTCAATCAAAAACTTCCTGGTGCATGTGGTTGTGTCAAAAAAAATTGTTGTTTGGTGTCTAGTTGCCCAAACCCTATCAAGACCATGTTTCTTTCCATAAAATCCTTGCTCCTAAAACTTCATAGCATTTATGTTGATCATCATAGCTGATCTTGTTTTCCTACCTCTCCTTTCACCTGGATCCGGTAATCCTTTTTCCTCGTGAATCATGTTGGCTTTATCATCCGAATCTCTGGATCCTTCATCAACTCTGCCCCATTATCTGGTTATCAGCTATAACCCGTTCTCAAGTATCAGATGTTGATCTTGCCTAAATCTCTTAATTCTGGTCATTCTCATAACCCCTTCTCCGAGGATCATGACACTTGTTTTATCAACTTATCTCTAAGCAGCATATCCATGTGGATTAATGAATGTTGCTGTTATCTTTGGATCTCTCATGTCTCTAAAAGCTTATCAATCTCGATCTCATGGTTGGTTCCTCGTCATATTAAATATCGTATCAATCTTTGGCTGATAATCCCCGTGATGATCATAAAATGGTTCTCTGAGTTGAAGAAAATTCTCATGTGATGCTCTTTTGTCAACAATCTTTGCTTCAACTCTGGTCACATTCTTGTTTTCTGAGCCATACTCTCATGGGCTCCATCTATTTATGGTATGTGGAATTCTCATTGGTTACGTTTGGTAATGGTGTTATGACTAACGACCGATGGTGCCGCGACGAAACCGAGAGCCTACTATGGTGCACACATGGCTGAGCTGCTCGGCACGCGCTGGTATCGCGGTTAATAGTCGTGATCCATTACGAGACTATATTGATGTGCTATCTTTTGTGGATATTCTCTCAAAGTGATCGCTGCATTTTGTCTCAATATGTCGCGATATTCTACCCAAATCTATCTTCAGTATCTTGTGAGATCCCATCTAATGAATTGGCATCTATCATCAGCCTGGGAGTTACATGCTTCTCCACCCTTAAAGATCCTCATTCGAATCTCGGGACGAGATTCTTTTAAGGGGGGGAAGGCTGTGACACCCCAGGTGTCAATTTCGCATTATGTCGGGAGATTCATCCTAATCTTGGACGCTCGGTGAAATTTTCTATTTCTCGATCACGTTTGTCTCCATTTATCAAGTTACTTGTGAAGGTTTCACCGATTTCTGATTTTACTCGATCTCCAGAAGGCCAAAATTTGGAGCCTGTTAAAACTTTTGTATCTCGACATGAATGTAAACTCAAAAATCATTCTCGAATTATAGATCTCATCTGAAGCTCATTTAATCAAACTCTCGACGTCTGTTATTTGAACGGTGCCCGAATCCAATTTCTCGATGTCTGATCGATGTCCGACTATTTTAATCCGAGTTCGTACACTCAGACGGAATACTCAATATGTTGTCCTCTAATTAATTCTTACTCGACTCAGCCAAATATCTCATGTCCGAACGGAATTCAAAACCCCGTATCGACAGCAATTTTAAAATACCACGATTCGCCATTCTCCGACTAAAAATCCAAAGTCGATAAAAAGTTTGAGAGAAGCACTTGTCTCTAAAATAGTGCGCGACCAAAATTTCAAAGCGGAATCTCCAATGGGTTGTCCTCAAATAAATTCCTATCCGACTCGGCTTAATACCTCTGCGTTTGATCCGAAATTCGAAAATCAACACCGGCAATGATTTTATTAACCCGACCCAATTGATCTCGATCACGAATCCGAAACCAATCTGTCTCAATTCATTTTGTTCCTAATTGGGTGCGAGGAATTATTTTTTTCTTTTCCGAGCGACGCTAAACAAACCAAATTCTTAGTACGGATAATCTGTCGTTCTGTCCGACCGAGCACCACCTCGCTCTGTTTTTACACAGAAGACTTCCGCGAGAGCATTTTTATTCCGAGAAATATTTTAGCGCAGCACGATGAAGTGCTTTGGGCCGAATCCAGTCCAGCCCAGTTGGCCCACTAAGAAAACCCTAACCCTAGGACTTCCTCTATAAATAGGAGCTCTCTCCCTTGCAAATTGGAAATTTCCATTTCCACCCCCAGCCGCCCTCTTCCTCCTCTGCCGTTTTCCAGCCGCAGGCTCCACGCACGCCAGAGCTTGGCTCCTTGCCATGGCGCCCGACACCCATCCAGCAGGGCGTTCTTCCCCAGCCACCCCTTCGCTGCACCCCTCCTCCCTCAACGTCGGCGCTCCCTGTCTTCAATCCCTCGGCGCGCGCCCCTGCAAACCCCCAGCCGGTCGATCCTCTCTGCTCGGCCTCCTAGCGCTCGGTACCATGAGCCCCTGCTCTTCTCCCATGGTGGCCGAACAGAGCTAGCTCCAGGGACGCCCCGGCACCGGATCTTCTCCCTGGGCACCCGGATGCGCGCGCCCTTCTTTCCCTAGGCGCTCGGCTCCTCTAGTTGGATGGCTGGTCTTGGCGGCCGCTGCTGCCATGGGAGCCATGTCGAGCTCCCTGTTCTCCATGTCGTTGGGTTGCAGGAAGCTGCGCCCTTCATCTCCACACCACAGCACAGGGCGCCCCTGTGCTCCTCTCCTAGCTGCGAGCCCTCTGCCGACGCCCTACTCTCCTCCATGGCCGGCGCTCGAGCTCCACTCCTCCCCATGGCGCCACCCCCTGCAGCTTCCCCTTGTCGGCACCCAACAGCAGCACAGTCCGCTCCCTATCCATGGATGCAGCAGCCCATCCTCCTTCCCTCAAGCCGCGGCAGCAGCTCCCATGGCGTCATATCCCAGCAGCTCGCCCCTCCCTGCCTCGGCTGCCCCCATGTGAACGCGCCCAGCCCTCTGCGATGCAATCCTCGTAGCCGAGTCTTCCATGCAGCCCCACAACATCGACGCGTCGTAGGTGTTCGACAAAATTCCCGTGGGAAGCAGTGCGCTGCGCAGCCCCATCCGCGACGTCGTAAGTCCTCGGTGAGATTCCTCGCTGCCCTTACTGCTGTCATATTTTTTTGTGCGCGGTAAAACTGTTGAACCACTGAGTGATGTTAATCGCAGCTAGACATTGCCGCGGAGCCGCGCGCGATGCCTGTTCCGGTGAAGCCCCTAAACCGTGGACGCATGTGCAACCCGAATCCGAGTTTGACAGGTTGATAGATTTATGATTTACTATGGATGTGTTTCGATTGATGGCATGCATACAAATATGGTGTATATTGATGTTGAATATGTGTGGCTGCGATAGTTATTTTGTACGTCATAGGAATTGGTCGCGGATGTATTAATTGATTGTTAAAATGCTTCGTCGTGAAATAATGTGTTTGTGCGGCAAATTTAATGAAGCGTAAAGCATACTTGGTGGTTTCCGCAATCGGCTAATGAGTTAGTCTAAGATAATTATATTTTATGTTCATCGTTGGTGTAGGTTAGAGTAGATTGAAAGTATAAATTATGCGACACGTTATTGTTTGAAGATGAGATGTGCAAATAATCAGTTTGGTGTTTCACTCGTCTAGTCGATAGTTGTTATAAATATTTGCGCTAAAAATTGGTCATAAGAGTGCAGTGGGCATGTGGTGTTGGTTGGATGTGATAAGTAGATTAGAAGTGTGGGTTTGTCGAAGCACCGTGATGTCGAACGCGTATATCGAAGTGCATCGTAGGGGTAATTGCGTTAAGTTAATCGGTAGTGTCTCGAGTGCACGCCACAACATGGTTGTATGCGAGACAAGGTAATATAAGGTGTGCTCGACACGAATGTTCGGTCGATATAAGTAGAAATTGTTTTGGCTTAAATAGTGAGGTGGTGACATGACAAAGTAGTCATCGCTTTCGTTGCGTTTATAAGTCGAGTCATGTCGATGCGCATTATGTGTTCCTTAAATTGTGCTTCACATATAGTGTATGATTGTGTTTATGACTTGAATAGATGTCTTCGAGTGAACTAATAGGTTCCTAAGGAAATTAGGTGTAAGGTGTTTATAGTGACGCTTTATCCCGAAAGGTGTTAAGTCGGCGCATAAATAAGAGATACATGTATTTTGTGTAGTGTGGATTGATTTTGAGTGCATGGTCGCAAGAAACGAATTAGTGCGCATATAGGCGAGAAATGAGTGGGATGAAATGGTGACATGCCTTCGTAGTCATCATGTCGTCTGTTGGTGACCTAACTGAAGGTCGTAGAGAAAGGTCGATTACATGTGTGTTATTATTGTCACCTTGTGGTTCTGTATGAATTGCAAGGTGAAGTAGTAGGCTCTCTGTGTGATACTAGATGTCTAGGTAGACGTTCGTGAATTGTGGTGCTCGGACCGTCGAGATGAAGGCTAAGTCGGTCGATGCCGATTAAGTAGTTAAAATGATTAATGGAATAATCTTGGGGTTAAAACTAGAAACTAGTGTTCTCGCACCCGTTTGGGATGTTGTCGCCCAATTGCGCATGGTTATGATCACGGGTAAAAATTAGAAGTGCTCATCTGGTGTCTAAGCTAAAATACGAACTAGTGGGTGAAAAGCGCTTCGATATACATATATGTCGGATTTGATGATTGTGGTGAATGTGTTGATTAGTTGGGTATGGTAGTTCTAGATCGTGAAATAACTTGTATAAAAATTAGCAAGTCTACTTGTTAGTTCTCACTTGGTTAATTTAACTCTAACAATTGCCCAAGTGTTAGAATAATTCAAGTATCTATAACGCAACAATTCTTGAATGGTATATGAGCTGAAATTTACTAATTGTTGTTTTGGACTGCACACGCTGTTTTCGTTGTGCTGTATGTTTGATGAACTAAATTGTGTTTTCTGTAGATATGTGCTATAGAAAAGTGGTAGATAACTTTATTATCTTACTGGTGTTAAAATTTGACAGCCATAGGTCTGACAGTTTGGGAGTTATGCTTTTTACAAATTCAGTAACTGAATCTGTCCAAATTCTGTACAGATTTCAGAAACTGTATTGTTTGTTCAATTTAATGTTACAATCTGTTCATGGTCATTATAAGAAAGTTGTAGGTGCTTTTCTTATCTTGCTTGTGTTAAAATTTCATAACCACAGGCCTAATAGTTTAAGAGTTATGAATTTTACAAACCGCTTGCTGTGTTCTGTCCTCTGTCAGAACAGATTTCGAAAACTGTAATGTTTGATTTGATTAAAACTGGAATCACTTCTTGGTGATTATAAAAGTTATGTAGTGCTTTTTCTAAGCTTTCGAAAAAGTCTTGGATCACTATTTTTGGTGATCTGAAGATTAAGTTATGGATGTTTAAAGTCTGAAGACTGAATCTGTCCAATTCTGGACAGCAAAGCCTTCTAGTGTATTTTCTCCTTAGTTAAATATTGAATCACCTTAAGATGTTTATAAATGATATGTAGACAATTTTATTACCTTTCCAGAAAGTCTAGGATCACCTTGTTTGGATGCCTGAATCTTCAGTTATGGATTTTTGAAGTCACAGGTCTGAATCTGTCCAAATCTGGACAGCGCGGTTGTATTAGCACGTTTTAACCTTGTTAAGTGTTGAATCATGTTGAGGTAAAAATACCAAAGTTGTAGTTCACTTTTAAATCTTTCCAGAAAGTCTTAGTTTGCTATTTTTGGATGAATATTTGGAGAGTTATGATTAAAACGAGTGACTGCTGTATTGCTGTCAAAAAATTCTGCTAGTGCGCTTTTGATTTTTTAGTTCACCCTTGTCGCTAAAAATGTTTGGTTTGCTCTTAAGTAATGTAGACTTGCCATGATTAAGCTAGAGATGATATGTGTGTCTTGTTTTATATGTTCCTTTCTCTAGTGATTGCGATATAGGAGTTCCGTAGTTATTGATGTCTTTGTCCTCTGTTAAACTTGTGTTTGGGATGCTTTTGTGTGATCATTAGAAGAACTAAGGAAAAGCCGTGACGAACTTATAGACTTAACTAATATAAGGTTAGGTAACTAATGGATAGTTAAGTGAACATGGTAAATGTTTGTGCTCGTGATATCGTGTTTGTGTTGGGTAAATATAAGAAATATTTATCGTCTTTTAAGGATGTTAGTATTGAACGCCGATAACGTGTAGATAACTAATGCTAGCGTATGGTTATTTATGATGTCTTACAATTTACTGTTAGTTCGCTACCCTATATTTAAATGTCTTGTGATACATTTCATCATATTCATACTGATAGTCGCCTAGAGGGGGGGTGAATAGGGCGAAACTGAAATTTACAAAAATAATCACAACTACAAGCCGGGTTAGCGTTAGTAATAAAGAAACGAGTCCGCGAGAGAGGGCGCAAAACAAATCGCAAGCAAATAAGAGTGTGACACAAGGATTTGTTTTACCGAGGTTCGGTTCTCGCAAACCTACTCCCCGTTGAGGAGGCCACAAAGGCCGGGTCTCTTTCAACCCTTCCCTCTCTCAAACGATCCCACGGATCGAGTGAGCTTTCTCTTCTTCTCAATCAAACGGGAACAAAGCTTCCCCGCAAGGGCCACCACACAATTGGTGCCTCTTGCCTTGGTTACAATTGAGTGATGATCTCAAGAACAAATGAGAAAGAAAGAAAGCAATCCAAGCGCAAGAGCTCAAAAGAACACGGCAAATCTCTCTCGCTAGTCACTAAGGGTTTGAGTGGAATTGGAGAGGATTTGATCTCTTTGTATGTGTCTAGAATTGAATGCCTAGCTCTTGTAAGTGGTTGAGAGTTGGAAAACTTGGATGGCAATGAATGTGGGGTGGTTGGGGTATTTATAGCCCCAACCACCAAAAGTGACCGTTGGCTGGAGGCCTCTGTTCGATGGCACACCGGACAGTCCGGTGCACACCGGACAGTCCGGTGCCCCTGCCACGTCACCATTGCCGTTGGATTCTGACCGTTGGAGCTCCTGACTTCTGGGCCCTCCTGGGTGTCCGGTGCACACCGGACATGTACTGTTTGATGTCCGGTGCACCGGCATGGGCGTGCCTGACGTCTGCGCGCGCTGCGCGCGCATTAAATGCACCGCAGGGAGCCGTTGGCGCCGCAGGGAGCCGTTGCTCCGCTGGTACACCGGACAGTCCGGTGTACACCGGACAGTCCGGTGAATTTTAGCGGAGTGGCTGCCGAGCGAACCCGAGGCTGACGAGTTCCGGAGGCCGCGTCTCCTTGGAGCACCGGACATGTCCGGTGCACACCGGACAGTCCGGTGCCTCTGGCCAGAGGAGCCCTCGGTTGCCTTGCTGCTCCTTTGTTGAATCCAACACTTGGTCTTTTTATTGGCTGATTGTGAACCTTTTGCACCTGTATAACTTATGCACTAGAGTAAACTAGTTAGTCCAATGTTTGTGTTGGGCAATTCAACCACCAAAATTATTTAGGAACTAGGTCTAAGCCTAATTCCCTTTCAATCTCCCCCTTTTTGGTGATTGATGCCAACACAAACCAAAGCAAATATAGAAGTGCATAATTGAACTAGTTTACATAATGTAAGTGCAAAGGTTGCTTGGAATTGAGCCAATATAAACTTATATGATGCGCATGGATGGTTTCTTTGTTTTTGACATATTGGACCATATTTACACCACAAGTTTTGTTTTTGCAAACTATTTTGTAAATTCTTTTCAAAGTCTTTTTGCAAGTAAGTCAAAGGTAAATGAATAAGATTTGCAAAGCATTTTCAAGATTTGAAATTTTCTTTCTTTGTTCAAATGCTTTTCCTTTGACTAAACAAAACTCCCCCTCAAATAAGGTCTCCTCTTAGTGTTCAAGAGGGTTTTCCATCAATTTTGAAAATACTACTTGCTCCCCCTTTAGAACACAAAGAGATACCAATTTTGAAATTTACCATTGAAAATCATCAGATTTAAAATTTTAAGTGGTGGTGCGGTCCTTTTGCTTTGGGCTCATATTTTCTCCCCCTTTGGCATGAATCGCCAAAAACGGAATTATTAGAGCCCATGTGAAGTACTTTCTCCCCCTTTGGTCATGAAATGAATGAGTGAAGGATTATACCAAAGTTGGAGAGTGATGCGGAGCGACGGCGAAGGATGAGTAGTAGAGTGGAGTGGAAGCCTTGTCTTCGCCGAAGACTCCAATTCCCTTTCAATATACCTATGACTTGGTTTGAAATGCACTTGAAAACACATGAGTCATAGTATATATAGAAGAGACATGATCAAAGGTATATTTATGAGCTATGTGTGCAAGACTAGCAAAAGAAATTCCTAGAATCAAGAATATTGAGCTCATGCCTAAGTCGGGTAAAAGATTGTTCATCAAGAGGCTTGGTAAAGATATCGGCTAATTGATCTTTAGTGTTAATGTAAGAAATCTCGATATCCCCCTTTTGTTGGTGATCCCGAAGAAAATGATACCGAATGGCTATGTGCTTAGTGCGGCTATGCTCGACGGGGTTGTCGGCCATTTTGATTGCACTCTCATTGTCACATAGCAAAGGGACTTTGGTTAATTTGTAACCGTAGTCCCGCAGGGTTTGTCTCATCCAAAGCAATTGCGCGCAACAATGGCCTGCGGCAATATACTCGGCTTCGGCGGTGGAAAGAGCGACCGAATTTTGCTTCTTTGAAGCCCAAGACACCAAGGATCTTCCCAAGAACTGGCAAGTCCCCGATGTGCTCTTTCTATTAATCCTACACCCCGCCCAATCGGCATCCGAATATCCAATCAAATCAAAAGTGGATCCCCGAGGGTACCAAAGCCCAAACTTAGGAGTATAAGCCAAATATCTCAAGATTCGTTTTACGGCCGTAAGGTGTGATTCCTTAGGGTCGGCTTGGAATCTTGCACACATGCATACGGAAAGCATAATGTCCGGTCGAGATGCACATAAATAAAGCAATGAACCAATCATCGACCGGTATACCTTTTGATCCACGGACTTACCTCCCGTGTCGAGGTCGAGATGCCCATTAGTTCCCATGGGTGTCTTGATGGGCTTGGCATCCTTCATTCCAAACTTGCTTAGAATGTCTTGAGTATACTTGGTTTGGCTGATGAAGGTGCCCTCTTGGAGTTGCTTGACTTGGAATCCTAGAAAATACTTCAATTCCCCCATCATTGACATCTCGAATTTTTGTGTCATGATCCTACTAAATTCTTCACATGTAGATTTGTTAGTAGACCCAAAAATGATATCATCAACATAAATTTGGCATACAAACAAATCATTATCAAGAATCTTAGTGAATAAAGTAGGATCGGCTTTGCCGACTTTGAAGCCATTTGCAATAAGGAAATCTCTAAGGCATTCATACCATGCTCTTGGGGCTTGCTTAAGCCCATAAAGCGCCTTAGAGAGCCTATAAACATGGTTAGGGTACTCACTGTCTTCAAAGCCGGGAGGTTGCTCAACATAGACCTCCTCCTTGATTGGTCCATTGAGGAAGGCACTCTTTACGTCCATTTGATAGAGCTTGAAGCCATGGTAAGTAGCATAGGCTAATAATATGCGAATTGACTCAAGCCTAGCTACGGGTGCATAGGTTTCACCAAAATCCAAACCTTCGACTTGTGAATACCCCTTGGCCACGAGTCGAGCTTTGTTCCTAGTCACCACACCATGCTCGTCTTGCTTGTTGCGGAAGACCCACTTGGTTCCTACAACATTTTGATTAGGACGTGGAACTAAGTGCCATACCTCATTCCTTGTGAAATTGTTGAGCTCCTCTTGCATCGCCATCACCCAATCCGAATCTTGAAGAGCTTCCTCTACCCTATGTGGCTCAATATAGGAAACAAACGAGTAATGCTCACAAAAATGTGCAACACGAGATCGAGTAGTTACCCCCTTATGAATGTCGCCGAGGATGGTGTCAACGGGGTGATCTCGTTGTATCGCTTGGTGGATTCTTGGGTGTGGCGGCCTTGGTTGTTCATCCTCCTTGTCTTCATCATTTGAATCTCCCCCTTGATCGTTGCCGTCATTTTGAGGTGGCTCATCTTCTTGATTTTCTTGTTCAACATCTTGAGCCTCATCCTCAACTTGAGTTGGTGGAGATGCTTGCATGGAG
Source organism: Zea luxurians (assembly GCA_029449295.1). Classification (NCBI taxonomy): domain Eukaryota; kingdom Viridiplantae; phylum Streptophyta; class Magnoliopsida; order Poales; family Poaceae; genus Zea; species Zea luxurians. Next base: position 18,393,385 of record JAOPSE010000039.1, read on the forward strand.
GAGGATGGTTGATCTTGTGCATTTGGAGGCTCTTCGGATTCCTTAGGACACACATCCCCGATGGACATGTTCCTTAGCGCTATGCATGGAGCCTGTTCTTCACCTACATCATCAAGATCAACTTGCTCTACTTGAGAGCCGTTAGTCTCATCAAACACAACGTCACAAGAAACTTCAACAAGTCCTGAGGACTTGTTAAAGACTCTATATGCCCTTGTGTTTGAGTCATATCCTAGTAAAAAGCCTTCTACAGTTTTAGGAGCAAATTTAGATTTTCTACCTCTTTTAACAAGTATAAAACATTTGCTACCAAAAACTCTAAAATATGAAATATTGGGCTTTTTACCGGTTAGGAGTTCATAGGATGTCTTCTTGAGGATTCGATGAAGATATAATCGGTTGATGGCGTAGCAGGCGGTGTTGACCGCCTCGGCCCAAAACCGATCCGGTGTCTTGTACTCATCAAGCATGGTTCTTGCCATGTCCAATAGAGTTCGATTCTTCCTCTCCACTACACCATTTTGTTGTGGAGTGTAGGGAGAAGAGAACTCATGCTTGATGCCCTCCTCCTCAAGAAAGCCTTCTATTTGAGAGTTCTTGAACTCCGTCCCATTGTCGCTTCTAATTTTCTTGATCCTTAAGCCGAACTCATTTTGAGCCCGTCTCAAGAATCCCTTTAAGGTCTCTTGGGTTTGTGATTTTTCCTGCAAAAAGAATACCCAAGTGAAGCGAGAATAATCATCCACAATTACAAGACAATACTTACTACCGCCGATGCTTATGTAAGCGATCGGGCCGAATAGATCCATATGTAGGAGCTCCAGTGGCCTGTCGGTAGTCATGATATTTTTGTGTGGATGATGTATCCCAACTTGCTTCCCAGCTTGGCATGCGCTACAAATCCTGTCTTTCTCAAAATGAACATCGGTTAGTCCCAAAATGTGTTCTCCCTTTAGAAGCTTGTGAAGATTCTTCATTCCAACATGGGCTAGTCGGCGGTGCCAGAGCCAACCCAAGTTAGTCTTAGCAATCAAGCAAGTGTCGAGTTCAGCTCTATTAAAATCTACTAAGTATAGCTGACCCTCTAACACTCCCTTAAAAGCTATTGAATCATCACTTCTTCTAAAGACAGTAACACCTATATCAGTAAAAAGACAGTTGTAGCCCATTTGACATAATTGGGATACGGAAAGCAAATTGTAATCTAATGAATCTACAAGAAAAACATTGGAAATAGAATGGTCAGGAGATATAGCAATTTTACCCAAACCTTTGACCAAACCTTGATTTCCATCCCCGAATGTGATAGCTCGTTGGGGATCTTGGTTTTTCTCATATGAGGAGAACATCCTTTTCTCCCCGGTCATGTGGTTTGTGCACCCGCTGTCGAGTATCCAACTTGTGCCCCCGGATGCATAAACCTACAAAACAAGTTTAGTTCTTTGTTTTAGGTACCCAAACGGTTTTGGGTCCTTTGGCATTAGATACAAGAACTTTGGGTACCCAAACACAAGTCTTGGAGCCCTTGTGTTTGCCCCCAACAATTTTGGCAACTACCTTGCCGGACTTGCTAGTCAAAACATAAGATGCATCAAAAGTTTTAAATGAAATGGCATGATCATTTGATGCATTAATAGTTTTCTTTCTAGGCAACTTGGCATGGGTTGGTTGCCTAGATCTAGATGTCTCACCCTTATACATAAAAGCATAATTAGGGCCAGAGTGAGACTTCCTAGAATGAATTTTCTTAATTTTACTCTCAGGATACCCGGCAGGGTACAAAATGTAACCCTCGTTATCCTGAGGCATGGGAGCCTTGCCCTTAACAAAGTTAGACAAGTTCTTAGGAGGGGCATTAATTTTGACATTGTCTCCCCTTTGGAAGCCAATGCCGTCCTTAATGCCCGGGCGTCTCCCATTATAGAGCATGCTTCTAGCCAATTTAAATTTTTCATTTTCTAAGTCATGCTCTCTAATTTTAGCATTAAGTTGTGCTATGTGATCATTTTGTTTTTTAATTAAGGCAAGGTGATCATGGATAGCATCAACATTAATATCTCTACATCTAGTGCAAATGGACACATGCTCAATAGTAGATGTAGAGGGTTTGCAAGACTTTAATTCAATAACCTTAGCATGCAACAAATCATTCTTAGTTCTAAGGTCAGAAATAGTAGTATTGCAAACATCAAAATCCTTAGCCTTAGCAATTAATTTCTCATTCTCATTTCTAAGGCTAGCAAGAGAAATGTTCAATTTTTCAATCCTAGCAAGCAAATCATTATTATCATTTCTAGGAATTGAAATATTGCAAATAGGAGAATCAACCTTAGCTAACAAATTGGCATTTTCATTTCTAAGGTTGTCTAAAGTCTCATGGCAAATACTTAGCTCACTAGACAATTTTTCACATTTTTCTCTTTCTAGAGCATAAGCATTTTTAACCTTAACATGCTTTTTATTTTCTTTAATAAGGAAGTCCTCTTGAGAATCCAAGAGATCATCCTTCTCATGTATAGCACTAATCAATTCATTTAATTTTTCTTTTTGTTCCATGTTAAGGTTGGCAAAAAGAATACGCAAATTATCCTCTTCATTTTTATCATCATCCTCATCACTAGATGTTTCATATTTAGTGGAGGACTTTGATTTTACCTTCTTTTTGCCGTCCTTGGCCATGAGGCACTTGTGGCCGACGTTGGGGAAGAGGAGGCCCTTGGTGACGGCGATGTTGGCGGCGTCCTCGTCGTCGGAGGAGTCGCTTGAGCTTTCGTCGGAGTCCCACTCCCGACAAACATGGGCATCGCCGCCCTTCTTCTTGTAGTACTTCTTCTTTTCCTTCCTCTTGCCCTTCTTGTCGTCACCCCTGTCACTATCACTTGATAATGGACATTTAGCAATAAAGTGACCGGGCTTACCACACTTGTAGCAAACCTTCTTGGAACGGGATTTGTAGTCCTTCCCCTTCCGTTGCTTGAGGATTTGCCGGAAGCTTTTGATGATTAGGGCCATCTCCTCGTTGTCGAGCTTGGAGGCGTCAATTGGTTGTCTACTTGGTGTAGACTCCTCCTTCTTCTCCTCCGTTGCCTTGAAGGCCACGGGTTGCGCCTCGGATGTGGAAGGCTCATCAAGCTCGTTGATCTTCTTGGAGCCCTTAATCATGCATTCAAAACTAACAAAATTCCCGATGACTTCCTCGGGGGTCATTTGTGTATATCTAGGATTGCCACGAATTAATTGTACTTGAGTAGGGTTAAGGAAAATAAGGGCTCTTAGAATAACCTTAACCACTTCGTGGTCATCCCATTTTGCGCTCCCGAGGTTGCGCACTTGGTTCACCAAGGTCTTGAGCCGGTTGTACATGTCTTGTGGCTCCTCCCCTTGGCGAAGACGGAAGCGACCGAGCTCCCCCTCGATCGTTTCCCGCTTGGTGATCTTGGTGAGTTCATCACCCTCGTGCGCCGTCTTGAGTAGGTCCCAAATCTCCTTGGCGTTCTTCAACCCTTGTACTTTGTTGTATTCCTCCTTGCTTAGAGAGGCAAGAAGGATGGTTGCGGCTTGGGAGTTGAAGTGCTCGATTTGGGCCACTTCGTCCGTGTCGTAGTCTTCATCCCCTACGGATGGTACCTGTACACCATACTCAACAACATCCCATAATCTTTTGTGGAGAGAGGTTAGATGAAATCGCATCAAATTACTCCACATAGCATAATCTTCACCATTAAAAGTTGGTGGTTTGCCTAATGGGACGGAAAGTAAAGGTGTATGTTTAGGAATGCGAGGGTAGCGTAGGGGGATCTTACTATACTTCTTACGCTCTTGGCGTTTAGAAGTGACGGACGCCGCGTCGGAGCCGGAGGTAGATGTCGATGAAGTGTCGGTCTCGTAGTAGACCACCTTCCTCATCCTTTTGTGCTTGTCCCCACTCCGATGCGGCTTGTGAGAAGAAGATTTTTCCTTCTTCTCTTTGTGGTGAGAAGAGGAAGATCTTTTCTCCTTCCGCTTGGAGGATTTCTTCTTCTTCTCTCTTCTCTTGGTGCGGGACTCTTCCGATGAAGATGAAGTGCTCCCTTGACTTGTAGTGGGCTTGTCATCGCCGGTCTCCATCTCCCTCTTGGTGTGATCTCCCGACATCACTTCGAGCGGTTAGGCTCTAATGAAGTACCGGGCTCTGATACCAATTGATAGTCGCCTAGAGGGGGGGTGAATAGGGCAAAACTGAAATTTACAAAAATAATCACAACTACAAGCCGGGTTAGCGTTAGTAATAAAGAAACGAGTCCGCGAGAGAGGGCGCAAAACAAATCGCAAGCAAATAAGAGTGTGACACAAGGATTTGTTTTACTGAGGTTCGGTTCTCGCAAACCTACTCCCCGTTGAGGAGGCCACAAAGGCCGGGTCTCTTTCAACCCTTCCCTCTCTCAAACGATCCCACGGATCGAGTGAGCTTTCTCTTCTTCTCAATCAAACGGGAACAAAGCTTCCCCGCAAGGGCCACCACACAATTGGTGCCTCTTGCCTTGGTTACAATTGAGTGATGATCTCAAGAACAAATGAGAAAGAAAGAAAGCAATCCAAGCGCAAGAGCTCAAAAGAACACGGCAAATCTCTCTCGCTAGTCACTAAGGGTTTGAGTGGAATTGGAGAGGATTTGATCTCTTTGTATGTGTCTAGAATTGAATGCCTAGCTCTTGTAAGTGGTTGAGAGTTGGAAAACTTGGATGGCAATGAATGTGGGGTGGTTGGGGTATTTATAGCCCCAACCACCAAAAGTGACCGTTGGCTGGAGGCCTCTGTTCGATGGCACACCGGACAGTCCGGTGCACACCGGACAGTCCGGTGCCCCTGCCACGTCACCATTGCCGTTGGATTCTGACCGTTGGAGCTCCTGACTTCTGGGCCCTCCTGGGTGTCCGGTGCACACCGGACATGTACTGTTTGATGTCCGGTGCACCGGCATGGGCGTGCCTGACGTCTGCGCGCGCTGCGCGCGCATTAAATGCACCGCAGGGAGCCGTTGGCGCCGCAGGGAGCCGTTGCTCCGCTGGTACACCGGACAGTCCGGTGTACACCGGACAGTCCGGTGAATTTTAGCGGAGTGGCTGCCGAGCGAACCCGAGGCTGACGAGTTCCGGAGGCCGCGTCTCCTTGGAGCACCGGACATGTCCGGTGCACACCGGACAGTCCGGTGCCTCTGGCCAGAGGAGCCCTCGGTTGCCTTGCTGCTCCTTTGTTGAATCCAACACTTGGTCTTTTTATTGGCTGATTGTGAACCTTTTGCACCTGTATAACTTATGCACTAGAGTAAACTAGTTAGTCCAATGTTTGTGTTGGGCAATTCAACCACCAAAATTATTTAGGAACTAGGTCTAAGCCTAATTCCCTTTCACATACATATGCATCTTGCATCTCATTTAGGACCGAGAGATGATGAGCGTGCACGTGATGTGGTGCCAACCACAAGATGCCGTTGGTGGATGACCTGAAGAATGATGGACATGACCAGTGGATGCTCGCCAAGCGAGTATCCCCCAGCAAACACTATCTAAGTGTTAAATTAAAGGCAAGCCCCGGTTTTATGCATAACCGTTTATGTATACTATTTTACTACACTTAATGTTTGTAGGCTTGTACTGTGCACTTAAGTGTAGGAGTTGTCTGAAACCCTAGTTGCATGAACTCAGGATTCCTTTTGAGATGGATACTAGTATGCTAGGTCGAGTAGCTGCTTTATTAATTAGGATCTCGATAGAAGTCGAGTGATTTTTCTAGCACTCGCGCGAGGTCAGGAATTGGTTGTATCCACTTTGATAACAGAATGGTGATGGTCTGTGGACACAGATCCATGGGGATGCGTGGTCTACGAGATAAAATTTGGAATAAGGATTAACGTGCGGATACCTGTGTCAAGCGTTTGAATGTACTAAGCACATACCGAGAAATATGGTAAATCGGTAAGCCTAGTACCTGATTGAACCTGCCAGTGGACTTTACCCCTCACGCGACCTGAGACGTGGTCTCCCATTCCGGTTATGGTGGGTACAAGTGCGGTCACTGCACGACGGCAGTCGGGGTCAGTGAGGCATTGTACGCCAAGGCGGTGAGCCCTGATCTGCTGCCAGGGAGTCGTCGGGGACGGTTGATGTGTGTGGGGACGGAGTGCCTCGCCATGTCGTGTGTTTAGGTTTACCTTGCAAGGATAAAACTCGATTCGAATCGTCTGCTTCTCGCAGCTAATGAGACTGCTTGATCCATTGTACTGCATTGAGTAACAAGTGGAAATATGATGAGCTGATATAAGATGTTGATTGCTAATAATATTTGCTACTATGTATGAGTAGATAGTACACATTTAGCCTTAAGAGAGTCACACTTGAATTGACAAAGTTAAAGCTTGACTTAGAAACTCAACTAGTGCTTTTGGCAACCAAACCCCACGGCCAAACAACTGCATGTCTAGAGGTAGAGGAGTAGACTCCTCACACCGGATAAGTCTAGCTGAGTATTAGTATACTCAGCCTTGCTTGTGGCATAATTTTTGCAGGTACTCCTTAGGATGATTGGTTGATGGTGTGACTTGGCCTCCATCCCTGCCACCGGGATAGACGGTCGAGTGGGTTATTGCTTCCGCAGGAGAGGACCAGGAGGAGTAGTGTGGCCAGGCTTCGCCATGTTACTCGGTTCTTCTCCGTTAGTTATTTCCGCTGCATTAAAATTTATGGTTATTATTTTTGAAACTCCGATAATGTAATCACTATTAATACTTATTAAATTTGTGGTATTATGCTTTATTGTCTTTCTCTGTGCCTCACCTTCGAGTGAGCTAGTGGTATTCGATCCTGGATAAGTGGCTTTATCGGACTAGATCCGAGGGACTGACGGGTTATTTCTGTTTAAGTGTGTTGCTGCCCTTAAGGATGCGACTTGGGCACTTAAGCTGGAATAATTCGGGCGGTTCCGCCACAGCTGGTATCGGAGCGAATACCAGTACAGAGAAGCCAATAAGTCATTATTTCCAACCTTTTCTAAAAGTAAAACTTGCTAGAAACCAATGTTGGATAGATCGTCAGAACGATCAGGATAGACCTAGGACGTGAAGCCTTAGGAAATAGATGGGTAGCTAGGTGGCTATATTTATATAGGCCATAAAGGCTACTACTACTACTATTAGGAAGGATGCTATAACAAGCACCCCAAAAAAAGTAGTTAGGTCTAAGAAGACGACTAGAATGAGCATGCATCATGATTGTCGCATTATAATTGTCTCTTGTGCACCAACCTGCTTCTCTCACCTTTATTCCAATAATAAGAAATTGTGAATAATGTGTTGTATTGCTATGAATTGCAAAAAAATGTCTTATCTGGTGTGTCATGATAGTCTTGACTAGGTTGTGTGGTGTGCTTCTCTTGTCTTGCTATCTAGGTGGCACGGTAATTGTTCAACCCTTTTTGCCAATAAAAATTGTTGCTTGTTTTGCCCATAAAAAGACCCCCATCCTAACAACCTTGAGTTTAGAAAGCGATACCTCCAAAAATAAAAAAATCATGCTTGTGTTGGTATTTTCTTGCCCTTGAGTGTTTTACCCTTGAAGTTGCACCTGCATAGCTTATAGAACCCCTAGCTGGACCGCTAGTTCAATCTAAAACTTCCTGGTGCATGTGGTTGTGTCAAAAAAAAATTGTTGTTTGGTGTCTAGTTGCCCAAACCCTATCAAGACCATGTTTCTTTCCATAAAATCCTTGCTCCTAAAACTTCATAGCATTTATGTTGATCATCATAGCTGATCTTGTTTTCCTACCTCTCCTTTCACCTGGATCCGGTAATCCTTTTTCCTCGTGAATCATGTTGGCTTTATCATCCGAATCTCTGGATCCTTCATCAACTCTGCCCCATTATTTGGTTATCAGCTATAACCCGTTCTCAAGTATCAGATGTTGATCTTGCCTAAATCTCTTAATTCTGGTCATTCTCATAACCCCTTCTCCGAGGATCATGACGCTTGTTTTATCAACTTATCTCTAAGCGGCATATCCATGTGGATTAATGAATGTTGCTGTTATCTTTGGATCTCTCATGTCTCTAAAAGCTTATCAATCTCGATCTCATGGTTGGTTCCTCCTCATATTAAATATTGTATCAATCTTTGGCTGATAATCCCCGTGATGATCATAAAATGGTTCTCTGAGTTGAAGAAAATTCTCATGTGATGCTCTTTTGTCAACAATCTTTGCTTCAACTCTGGTCACATTCTTGTTTTCTGAGCCATACTCTCATGGGCTCCATCTATTTATGGTATGTGGAATTCTCATTGGTTACGTTTGGTAATGGTGTTATGACTAACGACCGATGGTGCCGCGACGAAACCGAGAGCCTACTATGGTGCACACATGGCTGAGCTGCTCGGCACGCGCTGGTATCGCGGTTAATAGTCGTGATCCATTACGAGACTATATTGATGTGCTATCTTTTGTGGATATTCTCTCAAAGTGATCGCTGCATTTTGTCTCAATATGTCGCGATATTCTACCCAAATCTATCTTTAGTATCTTGTGAGATCCCATCTAATGAATTGGCATCTATCATCAGCCTGGGAGTTACATGCTTCTCCACCCTTAAAGATCCTCATTCGAATCTCGGGACGAGATTCTTTTAAGGGGGGAAGGCTGTGACACCCCAGGTGTCAATTTCGCATTATGTCGGGAGATTCATCCTAATCTTGGACGCTCGGTGAAATTTTCTATTTCTCGATCACGTTTGTCTCCATTTATCAAGTTACTTGTGAAGGTTTCACCGATTTCTGATTTTACTCGATCTCCAGAAGGCCAAATTTGGAGCCTGTTAAAACTTTTGTATCTCGACATGAATGCAAACTCAAAAATCATTATCGAATTATAGATCTCATCTGAAGCTCATTTAATCAAACTCTCGACGGTTGTTATTTGAACGGTGCCCGAATCCAATTTCTCGATGTCTGATCGATGTCCGACTATTTTAATCCGAGTTCGTACACTCAGACGGAATACTCAATATGTTGTCCTCTAATTAATTCTTACTCGACTCAGCCAAATATCTCATGTCCGAACGAAATTCAAAACCCCGTATCGACAACAATTTTAAAATACCACGATTCGCCATTCTCCGACTAAAAATCCAAAGTCGATAAAAAGTTTGAGAGAAGCACTTGTCTCTAAAATAGTGCGCGACCAAAATTTCAAAGCGGAATCTCCAATGGGTTGTCCTCAAATAAATTCCTATCCGACTCGGCTTAATACCTCTGCGTTTGATCCGAAATTCGAAAATCAACACCGGCAATGATTTTATTAACCCGACCCAATTGATCTCGATCACGAATCCAAAACCAATCTGTCTCAATTCATTTTGTTCCTAATTGGGTGCGAGGAATTATTTTTTTTCTTTTCCGAGCGACGCTAAACAAACCAAATTCTTAGTACGGATAATCTGTCGTTCTGTCCGACCGAGCACCAGCTCGCTCTGTTTTTACACAGAAGACTTCCATGAGAGCATTTTTATTCCGAGAAATATTTTAGCGCAGCCCGATGAAGTGCTTTGGGTCGAATCTAGTCCAGCCCAGTTGGCCCACTAAGAAAACCATAACCCTAGGACTTCCTCTATAAATAGGAGCTCTCTCCCTTGCAAATTGGAAATTTCCATTTCCACCCCCAGCCGCCAACATCTCTTCTCTTCCTCCTCTGCCGTTTTCCAGCCGCAGGCTCCACGCACGCCAGAGCTTGGCTCCTTGCCATGGCGCCCGACACCCATCCAGCAGGGTGTTCTTCCCCAGCCACCCCTTCGCTGCACCCCTCCTCCCTCAACGCCGGCGCTCCCTGTCTTCAATCCCTCGGCGCGCGCCCCTGCAAACCCCCAGCCGGTCGATCCTCTCTGCTCGGCCTCCTAGCGCTCGGTACCATGAGCCCCTGCTCTTCTCCCATGGTGGCCGAACAGAGCTAGCTCCAGGGACGCCCCGGCACCGGATCTTCTCCCTGGGCACCCGGATGCGCGCGCCCTTCTTTCCCTAGGCGCTCGGCTCCTCTAGTTGGATGGCTGGTCTTGGCGGCCGCTGCTGCCATGGGAGCCATGTCGAGCTCCCTGTTCTCCATGTCGTTGGGTTGCAGGAAGCTGCGCCCTTCATCTCCACAGCACAGCGCAGGGCGCCCCTGTGCTCCTCTCCTAGTTGCGAGCCCTCTGCCGACGCCCTACTCTCCTCCATGGCCGGCGCTCGAGCTCCACTCCTCCCCATGGCACCACCCCCTGCAGCTTCCCCTTGCCGGCGCCCAACAGCAGCACAGTCCGCTCCCTATCCATGGATGCAGCAGCCCATCCTCCTTCCCCCAAGCCGCGGCAGCAGCTCCCATGGCGTCATATCCCAGCAGCTCGCCCCTCCCTGCCTCGGCTGCCCCCATGTGAACGCGCCCAGCCCTCTGCGATGCAATCCTCGTAGCCGAGTCTTCCATGCAGCCCCACAACATCGACGCGTCGTAGGTGTTCGACAAAATTCCCGTGGGAAGCAGTGCGCTGCGCAGCCCCATCCGCGACGTCGTAAGTCCTCGATGAGATTCCTCGCTGCCCTTACTGTTGTCATATTTTTTTGTGTGCGCGGTAAAACTGTTGAACCACTGAGTGATGTTAATCGCAGCTAGACGTTGCCGCGGAGCCGCGCGCGATGCCTGTTCCGGTGAAGCCCCTAAACCGTGGATGCATGTGCAACCCGAATCCGAGTTTGACAGGTTGATAGATTTATGATTTACTATGGATGTGTTTCGATTGATGGCATGCATACAAATATGGTGTATATTGATGTTGAATATGTGTGGCTGCGATAGTTATTTTGTACGTCATAGGAATTGGTCGCGGATGTATTAATTGATTGTTAAAATGCTTTGTCGTGAAATAATGTGTTTGTGCGGCAAATTTAATGAAGCGTAAAGCATACTTGGTGGTTTCCGCAATCGGCTAATGAGTTAGTCTAAGATAATTATATTTTATGTTCATCGTTGGTGTAGGTTAGAGTAGATTGAAAGTATAAATTATGCGACACGTTATTGTTTGAAGATGAGATGTGCAAATAATCAGTTTGGTGTTTCACTCGTCTAGTCGATAGTTGTTATAAATATTTGCGCTAAAAATTGGTCATAAGAGTGCAGTGGGCATGTGGTGTTGGTTGGATGTGATAAGTAGATTAGAAGTGTGGATTTGTCGAAGCACCGTGATGTCGAACGCGTATATCGAAGTGCATCGTAGGGGTAATTGCGTTAAGTTAATCGGTAGTGTCTCGAGTGCACGCCACAACATGGTTGTATGCGAGACAAGGTAATATAAGATGTGCTCGACACGAATGTTCGGTCGATATAAGTAGAAATTGTTTTGGCTTAAATAGTGAGGTGGTGACATGATAAAGTAGTCATCGCTTTCGCTGCGTTTATAAGTCGAGTCATGTCGATGCGCATTATGTGTTCCTTAAATTGTGCTTCACATATAGTGTATGATTGTGTTTATGACATGAATAGATGTCTTCGAGTGAACTAATAGGTTCCTAAGGAAATTAGGTGTAAGGTGTTTATAGTGACGCTTTATCCCGAAAGGTGTTAAGTCGGCGCATAAATAAGAGATATATGTATTTTGTGTAGTGTGGATTGATTTTGAGTGCATGGTCGCAAGAAACGAATTAGTGCGCATATAGGCGAGAAATGAGTGGGATGAAATGGTGACATGCCTTCGTAGTCATCATGTCGTCTGTTGGTGACCTAACTGAAGGTCGTAGAGAAAGGTCGATTACATGTGTGTTATTATTGTCACCTTGTGGTTCTGTATGAATTGCAAGGTGAAGTAGTAGGCTCTCTGTGTGATACTAGATGTCTAGGTAGACGTTCGTGAATTGTGGTGCTCGGACCGTCGAGATGAAGGTTAAGTCGGTCGATGCCGATTAAGTAGTTAAAATGATTAATGGAATAATCTTGGGGTTAAAACTAGAAACTAGTGTTCTCGCACCCGTTTGGGATGTTGTAACCCAATTGCGCATGGTTATGATCACGGGTAAAAATTAGAAGTGCTCATGTGGTGTCTAAGCTAAAATGCGAACTAGTGGGTGAAAAGCGCTTCGATATACATATATGTCGGATTTGATGATTGTGGTGAATGCGTTGATTAGTTGGGTATGGTAGTTCTAGATCGCGAAATAACTTGTATACAAATTAGCAAGTCTACTTGTTAGTTTTTACTTGGTTAATTTAACTCTATCAATTGCCCAAGTGTTAGAATAATTCAAGTATCTATAACGCAACAATTCTTGAATGGTATATGAGCTGAAATTTACTAATTGTTGTTTTGGACTGCACACGCTGTTTTCGTTGTGCTGTATGTTTGATGAACTAAATTGTGTTTTCTGTAGATATGTGCTATAGAAAAGTGGTAGATAACTTTATTATCTTGCTGGTGTTAAAATTTGACAGCCATAGGTCTGACAGTTTGGGAGTTATGCTTTTTACAAATTCAGTAACTGAATCTGTCCAAATTCTGTACAGATTTCAGAAACTGTATTGTTTGTTTAATTTAATGTTACAATCTGTTCATGGTCATTATAAGAAAGTTGTAGGTGCTTTTCTTATCTTGCTTGTGTTAAAATTTCATAACCACAGGCCTAATAGTTTAAGAGTTATGAATTTTACAAACCGCTTGCTGTGTTCTGTCCTCTGTCAGAACAGATTTCGAAAACTGTAATGTTTGATTTGATTAAAACTGGAATCACTTCTTGGTGATTATAAAAGTTATGTAGTTCTTTTTCTAAGCTTTCGAAAAAGTCTTGGATCACTATTTTTGGTGATCTGAAGATTAAGTTATGGATGTTTAAAGTCTGAAGACTGAATCTGTCCAATTCTGGACAGCAAAGCCTTCTAGTGTATTTTCTCCTTAGTTAAATATTGAATCACCTTAAGATGTTTATAAATGATATGTAGACAATTTTATTACCTTTCCAGAAAGTCTAGGATCACCTTGTTTGGATGCCTGAATCTTCAATTATGGATTTTTAAAGTCACGGGTCTGAATCTGTCCATATCTGGACAGCGCGGTTGTATTAGCACGTTTTAACCTTGTTAAGTGTTGAATCATGTTGAGGTAAAAGTACCAAAGTTGTAGTTCACTTTTAAATCTTTCCAGAAAGTCTTAGTTTGCTATTTTTGGATGAATATTTGGAGAGTTATGATTAAAACGAGTGACTGCTGTATTGCTGTCAAAAAATTCTGCTAGTGCGCTTTTGATTGTTTAGTTCACCCTTGTCGCTAAAAATGTTTGGTTTGCTCTTAAGTAATGTAGACTTGCCATGATTAAGCTAGAGATGATATGTGTGTCTTGTTTTATATGTTCCTTTCTCTAGTGATTGCGATATAGGAGTTCCGTAGTTATTGATGTCTTTGTCCTCTGTTAAACTTGTGTTTGGGATGCTTTTGTGTGATCATTAGAAGAACTAAGGAAAAGCCGTGACGAACTTATAGACTTAACTAATATAAGGTTAGGTAACTAATGGATAGTTAAGTGAACATGGTAAATGTTTGTGCTCGTGATATCGTGTTTGTGTTGGGTAAATATAAGAAATATTTATCGTCTTTTAAGGATGTTAGTATTGAACGCCGATAACGTGTAGATAACTAATGCTAGCGTATGGTTGTTTATGATGTCTTACAATTTACTGTTAGTTCGCTACCCTGTATTTGAATGTCTTGTGATACATTTCATCATATTCATACATATGCATCTTGCATCTCATTTAGGACCGAGAGATGATGAGCGTGCACGTGATGTGGTGCCAACCACAAGATGCCGTTGGTGGATGACCTGAAGAATGATGGACATGACCAGAGGATGCTCGCCAAGCGAGTATCCCCCAGCAAACACTATCTAAATGTTAAATTAAAGGCAAGCTCCGGTTTTATGCATAACCGTTTATGTATACTATTTTACTACACTTAATGTTTGTAGGCTTGTACTGTGCACTTAAGTGTAGGAGTTGTCTAAAACCCTAGTTGCATGAACTCAGGATTCCTTTTGAGATGGATACTAGTATGCTAGGTCGAGTAGCTGCTTTATTAATTAGGATCTCGGTAGAAGTCGAGTGATTTTTCTAGCACTCGCGCGAGGTCAGGAATTGGTTGTACCCACTTTGATAACAGAATGGTGATGGTCTGTGGACACGGATCCATGGGGACGCGTGGTCTACGAGATAAAATTTGGAATAAGGATTAACGTGCGGATACCTGTGTCAAGCGTTTGAATGTACTAAGCACATACCGAGAAATATGGTAAATCGGTAAGCCTAGTACCTGATTGAACCTGCCAGTGGACTTTACCCCTCACGCGACCTGAGACGTGGTCTCCCATTCCGGTTATGGTGGGTACAAGTGCGGTCACTGCACGACGGCAGTCGGGGTCAGTGAGGCATTGTACGCCAAGGCGGTAAGCCCTGATCTGCTGCCAGCGAGTCGTCGGGGACAGTTGATGTGTGTGGGGACGGAGTGCCTCGCCATGTCGTGTGTTTAGGTTTACCTTGCAAGGATAAAACTCGATTCGAATCGTCTGCTTCTCGCAGCTAATGAGACTGCTTGATCCATTGTACTGCATTGAGTAACAAGTGGAAATATGATGAGCTGATATAAGATGTTGATTGCTAATAATATTTGCTACTATGTATGAGTAGATAGTACACATTTAGCCTTAAGAGAGTCACACTTGAATTGACAAAGTTAAAGCTTGACTTAGAAACTCAACTAGTGCTTTTGGCAACCAAACCCCACGGCCAAACAACTGCATGTCTAGAGGTAGAGGAGTAGACTCCTCACACCGGATAAGTCTAGCTGAGTATTAGTATACTCAGCCTTTCTTGTGGCATAATTTTTGCAGGTACTCCTTAGGATGATTGGTTGATGGTGTGACTTGGCCTCCATCCCTGCCACCGGGATAGACGGTCGAGTGGGTTATTGCTTCCGCAGGAGAGGACCAGGAGGAGTAGTGTGGCCAGGCTTCGCCATGTTACTCGGTTCTTCTCCGTTAGTTATTTCCGCTGCATTAAAAATTATGGTTATTATTTCTGAAACTCCGATAATGTAATCACTATTGATACTTATTAAATTTGTGGTATTATGCTTTATTGTCTTTCTCTGTGCCTCACCTTCGAGTGAGCTAGTGGTATTCGATCCTGGATAAGTGGCTTTATCGGACTAGATCCGAGGGACTGACGGGTTATTCCTGTTTAAGTGTGTTGCTGCCCTTAAGGATGCGACTTGGGCACTTAAGCTGGAATAATTCGGGCGGTTCCGCCACAGCTGGTATCGGAGCGAATACCAGTACAGAGAAGCCAATAAGTCATGATTTCCAACCTTTTCTAAAAGTAAAACTTGCTAGAAACCAATGTTGGATAGATCGTCAGAATGATCAGGATAGACCTAGGACGTGAAGCCTTAGGAAATAGATGGGTAGCTAGGTGGCTACATTTATATAGGCCATAAAGGCTACTACTACTACTATTAGGAAGGATGCTATAACAAGCACCCAAAAAAAGTAGTTAGGTCTGAGAAGACGACTAGAATGAGCATGCATCATGATTGTCGCATTATAATTGTCTCTTGTGCACCAACCTACTTCTCTCACCTTTATTCCAATAATAAGAAATTGTGAATAATGTGCTGTATTCTTATGAATTGCAAAAAAAATGTCTTATCTGGTGTGTCATGATAGTCTTGACTAGGTTGTGTGGTGTGCTTCTCTTGTCTTGCTATCTAGGTGGCACTGTAATTGTTCAACCCTTTTTGCCAATAAAAATTGTTGCTTGTTTTGCCCATAAAAAGACCCCCATCCTAACAACCTTGAGTTTAGAAAGCGATACCTCCAAAAATAAAAAAAATAATGCTTGTGTTGGTATTTTCTTGCCCTTGAGTGTTTTACCCTTGAAGTTGCACCTGCATAGCTTATAGAACCCCTAGCTGGACCGCTAGTTCAATCTAAAACTTCCTGGTGCATGTGGTTGTGTCAAAAAAAATTGTTGTTTGGTGTCTAGTTGCCCAAACCCTATCAAGACCATGTTTCTTTCCATAAAATCCTTGCTCCTAAAACTTCATAGCATTTATGTTGATCATCATAGCTGATCTTGTTTTCCTACCTCTCCTTTCACCTGGATCCGGTAATCCTTTTTCCTCGTGAATCACGTTGGCTTTATCATCCGAATCTCTGGATCCTTCATCAACTCTGCCCCATTATCTGGTTATCAGCTATAACCCGTTCTCAACTATCAGATGTTGATCTTGCCTAAATCTCTTAATTCTGGTCATTCTCATAACCCCTTCTCCGAGGATCATGACACTTGTTTTATCAACTTATCTCTAAGTGGCATATCCATGTGGATTAATGAATGTTGCTGTTATCTTTGGATCTCTCATGTCTCTAAAAGCTTATCAATCTCGATCTCATGGTTGGTTCCTCCTCATATTAAATATCGTATCAATCTTTGGCTGATAATCCCCGTGATGATCATAAAATGGTTCTCTGAGTTGAAGAAAATTCTCATGTGATGCTCTTTTGTCAACAATCTTTGCTTCAACTCTGGTCACATTCTTGTTTTCTGAGCCATACTCTCATGGGCTCCATCTATTTATGGTATGTGGAATTCTCATTGGTTACGTTTGGTAATGGTGTTATGACTAACGACCGATGGTGCCGCGACGAAACCGAGAGCCTACTATGGTGCACACATGGCTGAGCTGCTCGGCACGCGCTGGTATCGCGGTTAATAGTCGTGATCCATTATGAGACTATATTGATGTGCTATCTTTTGTGGATATTCTCTCAAAGTGATCGCTGCATTTTGTCTCAATATCTCGCGATATTCTACCCAAATCTATCTTCAGTATCTTGTGAGATCCCATCTAATGAATTGGCATCTATCATCAGCCTGGGAGTTACATGCTTCTCCACCCTTAAAGATCCTCATTCGAATCTCGGGACGAGATTCTTTTAAGGGGGGAAGGCTGTGACACCCCAGGTGTCAATTTCGCATTATGTCGGGAGATTCATCCTAATCTTGGACGCTCGGTGAAATTTTCTATTTCTCGATCACGTTTGTCTCCATTTATCAAGTTACTTGTGAAGGTTTCACCGATTTCTGATTTTACTCGATCTCCAGAAGGCCAAAATTTGGAGCCTGTTAAAACTTTTGTATCTCGACATGAATGTAAACTCAAAAATCATTCTCGAATTATAGATCTCATCTGAAGCTCATTTAATCAAACTCTCGACGTCTGTTATTTGAACGGTGCCCGAATCCAATTTCTCGATGTCTGATCGATGTCCGACTATTTTAATCCGAGTTCGTACACTCAGACGGAATACTCAATATGTTGTCCTCTAATTAATTCTTACTCGACTCAGCCAAATATCTCATGTCCGAACGGAATTCAAAACCCCGTATCGACAGCAATTTTAAAATACCACGATTCGCCATTCTCCGACTAAAAATCCAAAGTCGATAAAAAGTTTGAGAGAAGCACTTGTCTCTAAAATAGTGCGCGACCAAAATTTCAAAGCGAAATCTCCAATGGGTTGTCCTCAAATAAATTCCTATCCGACTCGGCTTAATACCTCTGCGTTTGATCCGAAATTCGAAAATCAACACCGGCAATGATTTTATTAACCCGACCCAATTGATCTCGATCACGAATCCGAAACCAATCTGTCTCAATTCATTTTGTTCCTAATTGGGTGCGAGGAATTATTTTTTTTCTTTTCCGAGCGACGCTAAACAAACCAAATTCTTAGTACGGATAATCTGTCGTTCTGTTCGACCGAGCACCAGCTCGCTCTGTTTTTACACAGAAGACTTCCGCGAGAGCATTTTTATTCCAAGAAATATTTTAGCGCAGCCCGATGAAGTGCTTTGGGCCGAATCCAGTCCAGCCCAGTTGGCCCACTAAGAAAACCCTAACCCTAGGACTTCCTCTATAAATAGGAGCTCTCTCCCTTGCAAATTGGAAATTTCCATTTCCACCCCCAGCCGCCAACATCTCTTCTCTTCCTCCTCTGCCGTTTTCCAGCTGCAGGCTCCACGCACGCCAGAGCTTGGCTCCTTGC
The DNA here is from genome assembly GCA_029449295.1 of Zea luxurians. Classification (NCBI taxonomy): domain Eukaryota; kingdom Viridiplantae; phylum Streptophyta; class Magnoliopsida; order Poales; family Poaceae; genus Zea; species Zea luxurians. The sequence goes on from JAOPSE010000039.1 coordinate 18,411,515, forward strand.
CATGGCGCCCGACACCCATCCAGCAGGGCGTTCTTCCCCAGCCACCCCTTCGCTGCACCCCTCCTCCCTCAACGCCGGCGCTCCCTGTCTTCAATCCCTCGGCGCGTGCCCCTGCAAACCCCCAGTCGGTCGATCCTCTCTGCTCGGCCTCCTAGCGCTCGGTACCATGAGCCCCTGCTCTTCTCCCATGGTGGCCGAACAGAGCTAGCTCCAGGGACGCCCAGGCACCGGATCTTCTCCCTGGGCACCCGGATGCGCGCGCCCTTCTTTCCCTAGGCGCTCGGCTCCTCTAGTTGGATGGCTGGTCTTGGCGGCCGCTGCTGCCATGGGAGCCATGTCGAGCTCCCTGTTCTCCATGTCGTTGGGTTGCAGGAAGCTGCGCCCTTCATCTCCACAGCACAGCGCAGGGCGCCCCTGTGCTCCTCTCCTAGCTGCGAGCCCTCTGCCGACGCCCTACTCTCCTCCATGGCCGGCGCTCGAGCTCCACTCCTCCCCATGGCGCCACCCCCTGCAGCTTCCCCTTGCCGGCGCCCAACAGCAGCACAGTCCGCTCCCTATCCATGGATGCAGCAGCCCATCCTCCTTCCCCCAAGCCGCGGCAGCAGCTCCCATGGCGTCATATCCCAGCAGCTCGCCCCTCCCTACCTTGGCTGCCCCCATGTGAACGCGCCCAGCCCTCTGCGATGCAATCCTTGTAGCCGAGTCTTCCATGCAGCCCCACAACATCGACGCGTCGTAGGTGTTCGACAAAATTCCCGTGGGAAGCAGTGCGCTGCGTAGCCCCATCCGCGACGTCGTAAGTCCTCGGTGAGATTCCTCGCTGCCCTTACTGCTGTCATATTTTTTTTGTGCGCGGTAAAACTGTTGAACCACTGAGTGATGTTAATCGCAGCTAGACGTTGCCGCGGAGCCGCGCGCGATGCCTGTTCCGGTGAAGCCCCTAAACCGTGGACGCATGTGCAACCCGAATCCGAGTTTGACAGGTTGATAGATTTATGATTTACTATGGATGTGTTTCGATTGATGGCATGCATACAAATATGGTGTATATTGATGTTGAATATGTGTGGCTGCGATAGTTATTTTGTACGTCATAGGAATTGGTCGCGGATGTATTAATTGATTGTTAAAATGCTTCGTCGTGAAATAATGTGTTTGTGCGGCAAATTTAATGAAGCGTAAAGCATACTTGGTGGTTTCCGCAATCGGCTAATGAGTTAGTCTAAGATAATTATATTTTATGTTCATCGTTGGTGTAGGTTAGAGTAGATTGAAAGTATAAATTATGCGACACGTTATTGTTTGAAGATGAGATGTGCAAATAATCAGTTTGGTGTTTCACTCGTCTAGTCGATAGTTGTTATAAATATTTGCGCTAAAAATTGGTCATAAGAGTGCAGTGGGCATGTGGTGTTGGTTGGATGTGATAAGTAGATTAGAAGTGTGGGTTTGTCGAAGCACCGTGATGTCGAACGCGTATATCGAAGTGCATCGTAGGGGTAATTGCGTTAAGTTAATCGGTAGTGTCTTGAGTGCACGCCACAACATGGTTTTATGCGAGACAAGGTAATATAAGGTGTGCTCGACACGAATGTTCGGTCGATATAAGTAGAAATTGTTTTGGCTTAAATAGTGAGGTGGTGACATGACAAAGTAGTCATCGCTTTCGCTGCGTTTATAAGTCGAGTCATGTCGATGCACATTATGTGTTCCTTAAATTGTGCTTCACATATAGTGTATGATTGTGTTTATGACATGAATAGATGTCTTCGAGTGAACTAATAGGTTCCTAAGGAAATTAGGTGTAAGGTGTTTATAGTGACGCTTTATCCCGAAAGGTGTTAAGTCGGCGCATAAATAAGAGATACATGTATTTTGTGTAGTGTGGATTGATTTTGAGTGCATGGTCGCAAGAAACGAATTAGTGCGCATATAGGCGAGAAATGAGTGGGATGAAATGGTGACATGCCTTCGTAGTCATCATGTCGTCTGTTGGTGACCTAACAGAAGGTCGTAGAGAAAGGTCGATTACATGTGTGTTATTATTGTCACCTTGTGGTTCTGTATGAATTGCAAGGTGAAGTAGTAGGCTCTCTGTGTGATACTAGATGTCTAGGTAGACGTTCGTGAATTGTGGTGCTCGGACCGTCGAGATGAAGGTTAAGTCGGTCGATGCCGATTAAGTAGTTAAAATGATTAATGGAATAATCTTGGGGTTAAAACTAGAAACTAGTGTTCTCGCACCCGTTTGGGATGTTGTAACCCAATTGCGCATGGTTATGATCACGGGTAAAAATTAGAAGTGCTCATGTGGTGTCTAAGCTAAAATGCAAACTAGTGGGTGAAAAGCGCTTCGATATACATATATGTCGGATTTGATGATTGTGGTGAATGCGTTGATTAGTTGGGTATGGTAGTTCTAGATCGCGAAATAACTTGTATACAAATTAGCAAGTCTACTTGTTAGTTTTTACTTGGTTAATTTAACTCTATCAATTGCCCAAGTGTTAGAATAATTCAAGTATCTATAACGCAACAATTCTTGAATGGTATATGAGCTGAAATTTACTAATTGTTGTTTTGGACTGCACACGCTGTTTTCGTTGTGCTGTATGTTTGATGAACTAAATTGTGTTTTCTGTAGATATGTGCTATAGAAAAGTGGTAGATAACTTTATTATCTTGCTGGTGTTAAAATTTGACAGCCATAGGTCTGACAGTTTGGGAGTTATGCTTTTTACAAATTCAGTAACTGAATCTGTCCAAATTCTGTACAGATTTCAGAAACTGTATTGTTTGTTCAATTTAATGTTACAATCTGTTCATGGTCATTATAAGAAAGTTGTAGGTGCTTTTCTTATCTTGCTTGTGTTAAAATTTCATAACCACAGGCCTAATAGTTTAAGAGTTATGAATTTTACAAACCGCTTGCTGTGTTCTGTCCTCTGTCAGAACAGATTTCGAAAACTGTAATGTTTGATTTGATTAAAACTGGAATCACTTCTTGGTGATTATAAAAGTTATGTAGTGCTTTTTCTAAGCTTTCGAAAAAGTCTTGGATCACTATTTTTGGTGATCTGAAGATTAAGTTATGGATGTTTAAAGTCTGAAGACTGAATCTGTCCAATTCTGGACAGCAAAGCCTTCTAGTGTATTTTCTCCTTAGTTAAATATTGAATCACCTTAAGATGTTTATAAATGATATGTAGACAATTTTATTACCTTTCCAGAAAGTCTAGGATCACCTTGTTTGGATGCCTGAATCTTCAATTATGGATTTTTAAAGTCACAGGTCTGAATCTGTCCATATCTGGACAGCGCGGTTGTATTAGCACGTTTTAACCTTGTTAAGTGTTGAATCATGTTGAGGTAAAAGTACCAAAGTTGTAGTTCACTTTTAAATCTTTCCAGAAAGTCTTAGTTTGCTATTTTTGGATGAATATTTGGAGAGTTATGATTAAAACGAGTGACTGCTGTATTGCTGTCAAAAAATTCTGCTAGTGCGCTTTTGATTGTTTAGTTCACCCTTGTCGCTAAAAATGTTTGGTTTGCTCTTAAGTAATGTAGACTTGCCATGATTAAGCTAGAGATGATATGTGTGTCTTGTTTTATATGTTCCTTTCTCTAGTGATTGCGATATAGGAGTTCCGTAGTTATTGATGTCTTTGTCCTCTGTTAAACTTGTGTTTGGGATGCTTTTGTGTGATCATTAGAAGAACTAAGGAAAAGCCGTGACGAACTTATAGACTTAACTAATATAAGGTTAGGTAACTAATGGATAGTTAAGTGAACATGGTAAATGTTTGTGCTCGTGATATCGTGTTTGTGTTGGGTAAATATAAGAAATATTTATCGTCTTTTAAGGATGTTAGTAATGAACGCCGATAACGTGTAGATAACTAATGCTAGCGTATGGTTGTTTATGATGTCTTACAATTTACTGTTAGTTCGCTACCCTGTATTTGAATGTCTTGTGATACATTTCATCATATTCATACATATGCATCTTGCATCTCATTTAGGACCGAGAGATGATGAGCGTGCACGTGATGTGGTGCCAACCACAAGATACCGTTGGTGGATGACCTGAAGAATGATGGACATGACCAGTGGATGCTCGCCAAGCGAGTATCCCCCAGCAAACACTATCTAAGTGTTAAATTAAAGGCAAGCCCCGGTTTTATGCATAACCGTTTATGTATACTATTTTACTACACTTAATGTTTGTAAGCTTGTACTGTGCACTTAAGTGTTGGAGTTGTCTGAAACCCTAGTTGCATGAACTCAGGATTCCTTTTGAGATGGATACTAGTATGCTAGGTCGAGTAGCTGCTTTATTAATTAGGATCTCGGTAGAAGTCGAGTGATTTTTCTAGCACTCGCGCGAGGTCAGGAATTGGTTGTATCCACTTTGATAACAGAATGATGATGGTCTGTGGACACGGATCCATGGGGACGCGTGGTCTACGAGATAAAATTTGGAATAAGGATTAACGTGCGGATACCTGTGTCAAGCGTTTGAATGTACTAAGCACATACCGAGAAATATGGTAAATCGGTAAGCCTAGTACCTGATTGAACCTGCCAGTGGACTTTACCCCTCACGCGACCTGAGACGTGGTCTCCCATTCCGGTTATGGTGGGTACAAGTGCGGTCACTGCACGACGGCAGTCGGGGTCAGTGAGGCATTGTACGCCAAGGCGGTGAGCCCTGATCTGCTGCCAGGGAATCGACGGGGACGGTTGATGTGTGTGGGGACGGAGTGCCTCGCCATGTCGTGTGTTTAGGTTTACCTTGCAAGGATAAAACTCGATTCGAATCGTCTGCTTCTCGCAGCTAATGAGACTGCTTGATCCATTGTACTGCATTGAGTAACAAGTGGAAATATGATGAGCTGATATAAGATGTTGATTGCTAATAATATTTGCTACTATGTATGAGTAGATAGTACACATTTAGCCTTAAGAGAGTCACACTTGAATTGACAAAGTTAAAACTTGACTTAGAAACTCAGCTAGTGCTTTTGGCAACCAAACCCCACGGCCAAACAGCTGCATGTCTAGAGGTAGAGGAGTAGACTCCTCACACCGGGTAAGTCTAGCTGAGTATTAGTATACTCAGCCTTGCTTGTGGCATAATTTTTGCAGGTACTCCTTAGGATGATTGGTTGATGGTGTGACTTGGCCTCCATCCCTGCCACCGGGATAGACGGTCGAGTGGGTTATTGCTTCCACAGGAGAGGACCAGGAGGAGTAGTGTGGCCAGGCTTCGCCATGTTACTCGGTTCTTCTCCGTTAGTTATTTTCGCTGCATTAAAATTTATGGTTATTATTTCTAAAACTCTGATAATGTAATCACTATTGATACTTATTAAATTTTTGGTATTATGCTTTATTGTCTTTCTCTGTGCCTCACCTTCGAGTGAGCTAGTGGTATTCGATCCTGGATAAGTGGCTTTATCGGACTAGATCCGAGGGACTGACGGGTTATTCCTGTTTAAGTGTGTTGCTGCCCTTAAGGGTGCGACTTGGGCACTTAAGCTGGAATAATTCGGGCGGTTCCGCCACATGTTGTGTTTGCAGGCGACCGTTGGAGTTTACCGTTGCGCTCGATAGTCGTTGCTCCGCTGGCACAGCGGACAGTCGGTGACCCACCGAATAGTCCGGTGAATTATAGCGGAGCGGCTCTCTAGAAACCCGAAGGTGAAGAGTTCAGCCCATACGGTCCCTGGTGCACCGGACATAGTTCGGTGGCAAACCGGACAGTCCGGTGCGCCAGACCAGGGTTCTCTTCGGTTTCATTTGCTCCTTTCTTTTGAACCCTAACTTTAATCTTTTTATTGGTTTGTGTTGAATCTCTAGCACCTGTAGAATATATAATCTAGAGCAAACTAGTTAGTCCAATTATTTGTGTTGGGCATTCAACCACCAAAATCATTTAGGAAAAGGTTTGACCCTATTTCCCTTTCAATAGCCCCAATCACTAGAGAGAAATTAGGGACATAATCTTGAAACCAATCTGCCCAGAGCTGGTTGAACTACCCCGAAGACCAGTTGAACCTCTTTTGACCAAAGCCAGATCCAGTTCAAGTTACTAGTTCAACTTGCCGAATCCCGGTTGAACCTTGGTACAATGCTGGTTGAACATGCCCCGAAGACCGGTTGAACCTCTTTTGACTAGAGTCGAATCTAGTTCAAGTGACCAGTTCAACTTACCTGACCCCGATTGAACCTGGGTACAAGGCCAGTTGAACCAAGGTTTTCTTCATTTTGACTTGGACTTTTTTGAGAGCTTCCCTATGACTTAGATAAACATTGTTAGCACATAATCAAATGAACCAAGTGTTGGAAACTCACCTCCTTCTCAACTTTTAACAGCTTTTTGCTTCACCTCAAAATGAGCCCCAAATGACACTTTCTCTACAAACATGGTTAGAGAGCAAAACTAAAGTGCCATATGCACAGTAGAAGGTGTATGCAACTTAGGTAAATGCTCAAACCTTGCGTACTTAACTTTCTTCATCGTTTTGCCCTTTTTGACCTGTTTGAGGTCGGGGTTGGACCCCAAAACTCCAAGTCTCCACGACATGACCATTATAGATATCTATGAGCTCCAAGCTTCCAACACCCTGCAATGGTCACATAGAACATATCCAAACATAGGAACAACCTAAACTAAAGGTAAGAGTGAACTTAGCTCTTTTTGGGTTGCTTCCAGGTTCTGGCTTTGACACCTCTCCTCCTTCTAGTGACCTTGTCCCACTTCTTGAGCTTGGTCTTGAGCCTTATGACTTACACCATGTAATCATAGGTATTACCTTATTAATTATAAGTCATGTCCTTAGGTAGTGATCCTTGATGCACCATAGCTCTTTTCAACTCGATCAACCTTGACTTTGCAAGCCTTTTTCTTCACCCTGACTTTAGGTGCCTCGGCCTGCTTGACCTTCTCCCATGCACTCAGTACCTCAAAGTTCTTCTTGCCTCCATCCTTGGTTTGACCAATTGTCTCCAAGCTATGTACATCAAGTTCCACTTAGTCAATGTCCATCATTCACTTAGCTTGTGATGTCCATTATCCATAGTCATCTCAGCCTTTGGACCATTACATTTGATCTAATATGTTAAACCATATAAGCTTTGCACTAAACACCTGTTCAACACTTAACACACATATTAGTCCTTTAATTGTGTTGTCATCCAAACCACCAAAACACACAAGGGAGCTTTCAATCTCCCCTTTTTGGTGATTGATGACAACACAATTAAAGCTTACACAGGATTTAAAATTGAAGCACAATTTTGAATTCTAAGCTATAGAGTGTTCTCCCTAAATATGTTCTTACATGAAAATCTCAACTTTGACCTCAAATGCCAAATTGCACATAATTAGGTTAAGTGTGAAGCATTACTACATCTTAGCATCCGCGGGGGTGCACAATGTTAAGAATCAAACCGTAATGTGTATGGCACTTAAATGCACACAATCAGAGTTAAACACCACATAGATACCAATTAAACAGATATAACATCAGGATATTAGTCTATCACTATTCACCATAGAGATATCAATCAAAACACCATATAAACAATCAACACATGAATATCTATCAACAAGATAAACAATGAACACCATAGATACCAATTGATCTTCAAATCAATATTAGCTAAAGGCGATGCTACATTAAGATGATACCAAAAGATCAAGCATCGACATTAGCATAAATAACACAATTATTGCATTATCATCAAATAATCAAGAATAAGACCATGATAAACAATAAGCACATGTTAAGCATTATCAACACTACTAAAGCATTCTCCCCCTTAAGTTAAAAAGGAACTAAAGGAAACCCCACCTTAACCAAGGTGAGCTCATCCTCATCACAAGGTTGAGCTTTGAGCCCTTTAGCACACAAAACACCTTCACCCTTAAGTTAAGCTTTCCTCTTAGGTCGAGGTAATCTTTAATGCACAATTCTTCCCTTTTGACATCAAACACCAAAACCACATTACACACAAGAACATAGGATGACGTCAAGGGACAACAGGGTATGAAGTAGGAAAATGCAGCACACTAACATAACTCCTCCTTCCATCTTAAAAATATGCAATACAAGCACCAAAGGGGATCAAGGTACAAATACTCAAAATAAGTGACAATACCTCCTTTTGTACCTTTGTGTCATTTAGCAAGTGACAGTGCCCGTTTATTGTACTGGTGGGTCCCTTTTCATTCGTTGAAAGGTTCCCACTTGAAGATTCCATTTCCAGGGAGCTTCTCTGTAGTTGTGCCTGTTCCTTTATCCTGATATTTCCTTGTTGTTAAGACACTAAACTTAGAACAAGTTATAGCATTGTGGCACATGATAAACTCCTATTCTAGTGATCACCAAAAGGTTCCAATTAGAAAGCACTACCAAGACTTCTAATTGAAAGACTCCAATTGAAAATGGATTACCAATTGAGATATCACTACTATAGAGGAATACCCATGAAAGATACCAATTGAAAGATTACTACATAGGTGAAACACTACTAGACACCTCACAATCTAGTCAATCAAAAAATAAAACCATGATATTAATTGAAAATCATCTAGAATCACCAAATATCAAAGAAAAACATCAAATCCCAATGAGCAAGAACAATCTTTAAATATGCAATAACTCATAACTTAGATACCAATTACACGAATCTGTAGAGGTACCCAAGTCCAGATTGCTCCACAGCTTGCTCAGCTTCCTTCTTCCACCTTGAGACAATATAAGATCACTAAAGAACCAGTTAGTCTCAAAATACACAAGTTATGTGTGCTCCCCCTAAAAATGTGCATCAAGTATTTGAATGACTTGCACCTTGCACATTCTAGCATTTACAGAACTAGAGGGGTGCACCACATAACTTGGTCTAGGCATAATAATATCAAATGTATCACAACAAGATACTAATTGAAAAACGTCAGAATTCTCCCTATGCCTAGTGGAATCATAGAAAACATGCCTCAAGATATAAAGCACACCAGATAATCATCAAAATCATATACCAATTGAAATTATGGATCACACAAGCAAGAACACCATCTAAGCATGCGATTTCAATTGTAGGCATATCATGAAAAAATTACTTAGGCTACTAATTGAAAGGATCACCAATTCAAGACACAACACAACTAAGCCATGATTACTAGCAATTGAAAGGCAATGCCACAATTATGATCGCAATCGATGGAACTTCAAGGTATTTAATGAGTTTGTACAGTTACATACTCCATACCTTTGCCTTTTATGTGAATACTATGAGATCCACTCTTCTAGGCAATATGAAATGAGAGCACCACCTATTGATACCAACTGAGGGCTTCTTTTTGCTTGTTCATGCAACTCCTCCCTTAATATCCATCTTAGGGCTGGTATGATTCAAACACTTATTCTTCTTCATATTTTAGACCACATAACATAGATAGCAATTCTAATTTTGATAAACAATCATATAACAAAGACCGTTTTATTTCTAAGAATCGGTCTAGAGCTCAAAATAAGAAAAGAGTGGTCAAGCAAGTATATATTAAAAGGGAAAAATGAACTTGGACAAAGAGAGGGCTTCCACTACATTTCGGTATCAATGTATCTTGTCCCAAGTTCGTACTTATGTTCTCATTGCCTTTTACTCTTATTTGACATTTTGGTGAGGCAATGGAGTTAAAGGGCCAAAAGTTCTCTTGTTTTGGTGCTTAATGCCAAAGGGGGAAAAATTAAGGCCAAAGCAAATGGATCAGCCAACCACTTGTGAATTTCAAAAACTATAGAGTTAGAAAAGAAAATGTATCAGCCAACCACTTGTGAATTTCAAAAATTGTAGAGTTAGAATCTTTGTGTTTGATCAAAACCCTCTTATTGCAAAATTGTTCTCTTATGGGGGAGAATTTTCGTTATGGGAAAAGGGGAGTTTGTGGTATTTGATCAAATTTACTATTGAAAGATCTCTTGATTTGCCAAAACAAGTGTTTTGATATAGAGATAGGAAAAAGAATTTGTTTTGTGAAAATAAATCAAGTGGTGGCAAAAGTGATCCAAATATGCCAAATTCCTTGAAAATCTTATTGGTCTTCAGTTTGCCTTTTTGAGCTCTTCTAGATATGTTAGTTCGAAACGAGTTGTTTTTTAATGTGTTGGCATAAATCACAAAAAAGGGGGAGATTGAAAGAGAAATGTGTCCTTGGGTTATTTCTATATTGTTTTGGTGATTAGATGCACAACACACTAGGTGAGAACTAACAAATGTTAAGCAAAGATATATCTAGATGGATCAAAAGTAAAGGTAAGTTCTAGACACTTAGTAAATTGTTTTATGTGCTAAACATGCTTGTATAAGTGCCAGGAACTCAATTAAGTTAAGTCCAAAGGAGCAAAAGAAGTTCAGCTGAAACAACCAGTGGAGCACCACCTGCGGGTGCACCGGACACTGTCCGGTGCACAGGCTGCTCGGCGATGAACTCACTGCTCTCGGGAATCACCGAGGGCGCTGCGACTAAAATTCACCGGACTGTCTGGTGAGCCAATAGCGCCACGCCAATGGTCGACAGCGCGATCAACGGGCGACGCGTGGCCAGAGTCAACGGTCACTAGGCCGCACCGGACTGTCCGGTGTGCCAAGGGGACCGAGGGCTCAATGGTCGGCTTTGCCAAAGAAGGAAAGAAATTGTGCACTGTTCATGTCCGGTGCGCCAACCGACAGAAGGCAAGAATTGTCTACCAAATGGAGATCCAACGGCTCCTAGATGTCTTAGGGCTATAAAAGGGACCCCTACGCACATGGAGCAATACACCAAGCCTCCATTGAACATCCTAAGACGCCTAGACTCCGCAAGCACGCATCCGGATCATTGTGATTGAGATTTGAGCACTTGTTGAGTTGTGAACTCGTTGCGCTGTGTTTGTGTGCTCGTCTCTTGACTTGTGTGTGTCGTTGCTGCGACTCTAGCTTTTGCGTGTGTTTCTTCCCCTCCCTTACTCTTGTGGTTTTCATTGAGATTAATATTGTAAGGGTGAGAGACTCCAACTTGTGGAGATTCCTCACAAAGGGAACATCTATTATAAGGAAGAAATCTGTGGTATTCAAGTGGATCATTGGATCGCTTGAAAGGGGTTGAGTGCAACCCTCGTCCATTGGGACACCACAACGTGGAAGTAGGCAAGTGTTCTACTTGGCCGAACCACGGGATAAAAATCGTTGAGTCACCTGTTATTATTATTGTACGATTCTCTCTGCTTCTACTCACTTGATAATTGCTCTAAGTTTAATACTCACTTTGTGAAGAGCAATTAAGTGAAGAAGTCACCTCTCTCTCTCTCTGGTCACAACACCTTGGTTTTGATTTCACTAACATTTCATAAACCAAGTTTGTACCATTTAAAGTTGATTTATTCAGGATCGCCTATTCACCCCCCTCTAGGTGCTCTCAGGTACAACCAAGATCACCTAGTCGTCCTCCTCTAGGGATGTCATGGTGCTTTCTAGTCTATTCATCGCCCGATGTGTTTTCCTACTCAACTGTGGGGTTGTACGAGGATGAATCCATATTACTGGCCAAATATGTTTGATTATTCGGGCTGTGGGCACCACAAGTTTTTGCCTATTGACATGTTGATCAGGCAGACATGGCCGAAGAAGATGCAATCCTAAATGGCCTCTATGCATCAAATATTTATATTATCTGATCACAAGAGCTGATTACTTGCATCGACCTGAGTCCTTACTTCGAGAACAAAACAACGCATAAGATCTATTGTTTCCGAAGTGTGTTGGTGCTTTTAGTTTGCCAAGCTCCACCAAAAGGCAGGGGGCATGTGTTGAGCACCAAAAGTGGCGGACTGTTTGGCCCTTGGGCCCAGACAGTCCGTGCGCCCCACGATCAGATTAACTCGGATGATTATACTTATCTCGTGCATGGTTATCCATCTAATCACGTGGGATCTGTTGGTTATCACCTAGGAACATGTCCAGACCTCCCCCTATAAATATAAAGGGGTACGGCCGATTGAGAACCCTTGAACACATTCCAATCGAATCTATCTACTTTATACTTTTCCTGCCCTAGGAGTAGATGTAATGTAGCTTTAGTTGTAACCTTCTATATATCCACCTCCACCCCTATTCGACTCTACGTCGTCTAGACCGGCCTAGGGTGGTGAAAGGGAAATGTGCCCTTGGGCCATTTCTAAGTATTTTGGTGATTGAGTGCCAACACAAGTGTCTTTGTGTTAATCTATGTGAAATGGTGGACAAAATACAAATCATGTCAAAAGGTATGTTTCTAGACTTAGTACATTGTTTTATGGACTAATGTATTGTGTCTAAGTGCTGGAAACAGGAAAAATTGAATTGGAAATGAGATGGCTTTGTTCAGCCAAAGTCTGCTCAGTCTGGGTGCACCGGACTGTCCGGTGGTGCACCGAACAGTGTCCGGTGCACTAGACTGGCTCTGGCGAATAGGCTGCTCTTGGGACTTCGACGGTAGTGTACGGCTAAAATTCACCGGTCTGTCCGGTGGTGCACCGGACTGTCCGGTGAGCCGTTCACACGCGAACTCGTCGCTCTCGGGAGATGATTAACGGCGTACGGCTAAAATTCACCGGTCTGTCCGGTGGTGCACCGGACTGTCCGGTGAGTCAACAGTCAGCCAGGGCAACGGTCGGCCGAGGATTCCGCGCGTGACGCGTGGCCGAGCCAACGGTCACATTGGTGCACCGGACTGTCCGGTGTGCACCGGACAGTGTCCGGTGCGCCAACGGCTCTCAGACTCCAACGGTCGGCTTCGCCAAATAAGGAAGGATATCTGCACCGGACTGTGTCCGGTGGTGCACCAGACTGTCTGGTGCGCCAGTCGACAGAAGGCAAGATCTGCCTTCCAGAATTGCTCTCAACGGCTCCTAGCTGCCTTGGGGCTATAAAAGGGACCCCTAGGCGCATGGAGGAGAAAACCAAGCATTCCTTGAGCAATCTTGATCACTCACACTTCATTCTTGCGCACTTATTCGACATTCTAGTGATTTGAGCTCCGTTCTAGTGTGCTAGTCTTTTGAGCTTAAGTCTGGGTCTTGTGTGTGTGCATTTGCTGTGATCTTAGTGTCTTGTGTGAGTTTCTAATCCCTCCCTTGCTCCGTGCTTCTTTGTGAACTTCAAGTGTAAGGGCGAGAGGCTCCAAGTTGTGGAGATTCCTCGCGAACGGGATTAAGAAAAGCAAGCAAAACACCGTGGTATTCAAGTGGGTCTTTGGACCGCTTGAGAGGGGTTGATTGCAACCCTCGTCCGTTGGGACGCCACAACGTCGAGTAGGCAAGCGTTAGTCTTGGCCGAACCACGGGATAACCACCGTGCCATCTATGTGATTGATCTCTTGTGGTTATTGTGTTTTGTTGAGACTCCTCTCTAGCCACTTGGCAATTATTGTGCTAACACTTAACCAAGTTTTTGTGGCTTAAGTTTCAAGTTTTACAGGATCACCTATTCACCCCCCTCTAGGTGCTCTCAATTGGTATCAGAGCCGTTCTCTTCACGAAGGGACTAATCGCCCGAAGAGATGGATCCTAAGGGGAAGGGAATCGTGATCAACGATAAAGAGAAGGAGTCCTTCGTCAACGAGCCTAAGGATGACAAGCCTACCGACTCGGGCTCAGGCCACAGACGCAAAGATGGAAAGAAGAAGAAGACGAGACGCATCAAGGAGATCGTCTACTACGACGACAGTGATGAGTCCACTTCTTCCCATAAGGACAACAACTACGACAAACGAAAGACGGTTAACTCAAACTTTTCTTTCGATTATTCGCGTATTCCTCAAAGTTCAAATTCACATTTGCTATCCATTCCTCTCGGCAAGCCTCCACACTTTGATGGGGAGGACTATGGATTTTGGAGCCACAAAATGCGTAGTCACCTGTTCTCTCTCTATCCAAGCATATGGGAGATTGTTGAAAATGGAATGAAGTTTGATAGCTCGGATAGTCCTATTTTTATTAATGAACAGATTCATAGAAATGCACAAGCTACTACTGTGTTGTTAGCCTCCTTGTGCAGGGACGAGTACCATAAAGTGAGCGGCTTGGACAATGCCAAGCAGATCTGGGACACCCTCAAGATCTCTCATGAGGGGAACGACGTCACCTTGCTCACCAAGATGGAGTTGGTGGAGGGCGAGCTTGGACGTTTCGCGATGATAAGGGGCGAGGAGCCAACCCAAACATACAACCGGCTCAAGACCCTTATCAACAAAATAAGGAGCTACGGAAGCACGCGATGGACGGACCACGATGTTGTCCGACTAATGCTAAGGTCCTTTACCGTTCTTGATCCACATTTGGTGAATAATATTCGTGAGAATCCCAGGTACACCAAAATGTCGCCCGAAGAAGTCCTTGGAAAATTCGTAAGCGGGCGAATGATGATCAAGGAGGCGAGGTACGTGGACGACGCACTGAATGGTCCAATCAATGAGCCTCAACCCGTTGCTCTCAAGGCAACGAGAAGCAAGGAGGCGTTACCTAGCAAGGTGGCGCAAGTTGAGGCGGCAGGGCTCAATGATGAAGAGATGGCCCTCATCATCAAGCGCTTCAAGACGGCGCTTAAAGGTCGCAAGGGACAGCCAAGCAAGACCAAGTCAGAGGGGAAGCGCTCATGCTTCAAATGTGGTAAGCTTGATCATTTTATTGCTAACTGTCCCGATAATGATAGTGACCAGGAAAAAAGGAAACAAGAGGGAAAAGCAGAAGAATTACAAGAAGGCCAAGGGTGAGGCACATATTGGAAAGGAGTGGGATTCGGATTGCTCCTCCTCCGACTCCGACAATGAAGGACTCGCCGCCACTGCCTTCAACAAGTCATCCCTCTTCCCCAACGAGCATCACATGTGCCTCATGGCGAAGGAGAAGAAGGTATGTACTCAGGATACCACTTATGCTTCTTCAAGTGATGATTCTAGTGATGACGATGAGATACACTATTCTAGTTTATTTAAAGGTTTGGATAGAATTAAAATTGGCAAAATTAATGAGTTAATTGATGCCTTGAATGAAAAGGATAGACTTTTAGAAAAGCAAGAGGATTTGTTGTATGAAGAACATGACAAATTTGTAGAGGCACAAAAAGCTCATGCTTTAGAAGTTAAAAGAAATGAAATGCTTTCTTATGAACTATCTACTTGTCATGAAACCATTGCTACTTTAAAAGGTGTTAATGATGATTTGAATGCTAAACTAGAAGTAGCTAGCAAATCTAACTCTTGTGTAGAACATGTTTGCACTAGGTGTAAAGATCTTAATGTTGATACTTGTAGTGAACACCTAGAGTGCATTTCCAAACTAAATGATAAAGTAGCTAGTCTTAATGCTCAACTTAAGACTAGCAAGAGTGAATTTGACAAATTAAAATTTGCAAGGGATGCCTACACGATTGGTAGACACCCCTCAATTAAGGATGGTCTTGGCTTCAAGAGAGAAGCCAAGAACTTAACAAGCCATAAGGCTCCCATCTCCGCCAAGGAGAAAGGGAAGGCACCTATGGCTAATAGTGTGCAAAAGAACCATGCTTTTATGTACCATGATAGGAGACAATCTAGAAATGCTTATAGGAGTTATAATGCATATGATGCTTTCGATTCTCATGCCATGTTTGCCTCTAGTTCTTCCTATGCGCATGATAGAAATGTTGGTAGGAGAAATGTTGTTCATAATATGCCTAGGAGAAATGTTGTTAATGTTCCTAGGAAAGTTAATGAACCTTCTACAATATATCATGCTTGCAATGCTTCTTTTGCCATTTATAGAAAGAATAAGAAAGTGATTGCTAGGAAGTTAGGGGCCAAATGTAAGGGAGATAAAACTTGCATTTGGATCTCTAAGACAATTGTAACTAACCTTGTAGGACCCAACAAGAGTTGGGTACCTAAGACCCAAGCCTAAAATTGCCTTGCAGGTTTATGCATCCGGGGGTACAAGCTGGATTATCGACAGCGGATGCACAAACCACATGACGGGGGAAAAGAGGATGTTCTCTTCCTACGTCAAAAACAAGGATCCCCAAGATTCAATAATATTTGGTGATGGGAACCAAGGCAAGGTAAAAGGGTTAGGTAAAATTGCTATTTCATCTGAGCACTCTATTTCTAATGTGTTTTTAGTTGAGTCGCTTGGATATAATTTGTTATCTGTTAGTCAATTATGCAAAATGGGATATAATTGTCTTTTCACAAATGTAGATGTGTCTGTCTTTAGAAGATGTGATGGTTCACTAGCTTTTAAGGGTGTACTAGACGGCAAACTTTATTTGGTTGATTTTGCAAAAGAAGAGGTCGGTCTAGATGCATGCTTAATTGCTAAGACTTGCATGGGCTGGCTGTGGCATCGCCGCTTAGCACATGTGGGGATGAAGAACCTCCACAAGCTTCTAAAGGGAGAACACGTGATAGGTCTAACTAATGTACATTTCGAAAAAGATAGACCTTGTGTAGCTTGTCAAGCAGGGAAACAGGTGGGAGGCTCTCATCACACCAAAAATGTGATGACCACATCAAGACCCTTGGAGATGCTTCATATGGACCTCTTCGAACCCGTCGCCTATCTAAGTATAGGAGGAAGTAAGTGTAAGGAAAATGGACCCCGGGCCATTTGGCTAATTGAGTTTTGGTGTTTGATGAACAACACAATCCGTGAACTAATAAGTTTTCTAGTGTTTGTGTTTGTAGTTCACAGGATGCGAAGAGAATTGGACCAAGGCAATGAGGATGCAACACCTCAAAAGAAGTCATAAAAAGATGCATAGGAGTCCAATACTCAAGAACAAAGAAGCCCGAAGAAATCAGCGAAGAAATCCAAGATAAGGGCTGTCAGCCAGCGCCTGGTGGCGCACCGGACATTGGTGTCCGGTGTGCACCGGACAGTCTGCGCAGAGAGGCCGCGGGCAGGCACTCTCTGGCTGTAGCACCGGACTGTCCGGTGTGCACCAGACTGTCCGGTGTGCCAACGGGCAGACGGCAACGGTCGGATCCAACGGTCGACTGCTACAGGCGCCAACGGTCGGCTGACGTGGCGCGCACTGGACATCTACTGTGCAGTGTCCGGTGGTGCACCTGACTGTCCGGTGCACCCGACGACAGAAAGCTGCTGCTTTCTGTCCAACGGCTAGTTGGGGGTGTGGGGGCTATAAATACCACCCCAACCGGCCATTCTCTAGTGTGAGAGCCCAAGCAACATACCAAGGCATATAGTGCACATTTCCAAGAGCTCAAACACCCAAGTGCTTAATAGAATCACTCGGTGATTAGCGTAGGTGCTTTGCGAAGTGCTTAGGTTAGTTAGACCGCTTTAGCGCTTGCTCTAGGTGAATCCTAGTTAGTTGAGTGAGTTTTGTAAAACCACACAACCCCTCGGCTCTTGCGTGAGTCATTGTAATTGTACCGAGTGGGGCGAGAGTCTTGCGAGACCGTGACAACCGCGTTTGTGTCACGGCCGCCACCGTGTACCGGAGGGAACGAGGCCCACGGCGTTTCGGCCGGAAGCTCGATAGTGGAGACGGCGGGGAGCGTCCAAGAGGAGCCGGAAGCGGAGCACCACTTGCGTGTGGAGAAGGCCCGCGGCTCTCTACGGAGTTACTCGACCGTGGTGCTTGGCCCTCGCGTGGGCTTCCCTTTGCGTAGGGGCACCAACGAGGATTAGTCGGGACCTTGCGTGGTTCCGGATACCTCGGTAAAAATACCGGCGTCATCCACGAGAGTTTGCTTCTCTACTTAGCTCTTTACATTCCGCATTTATATTAAGCATTTAAGTTTCAATCTTGTAGTCATACTTATCTAGTGTAGATTGAAACTTAGCCTTTGCGGTAGAGATAGCAACACTTAGACAAAACCTAGTTTGCACATTCTAGTTTTGATTATTTGCATAGGTTTTGCTCTAGGGATTTAATTGTGGCCTAGTTTAGTAAAAGTTTTAGAAGTCCTAATTCACCCCCCCCCCCCCTCTTAGGCGTCACCCGTTTCCTACAAGTGGTATCAGAACCCGGTTTGGCTCATTTGAAACGTTTTAGCTTCACCGCTAAAAGAGCCGACGCTTTTTAGAGGAAGGGATGGATACCCATAGGCCACCACACTTCGACGGCACTAACTTCCCATATTATAGTGCTAGAATGGCTTGTTACCTAGAGGCTGTTGATCTAGGTGTTTGGAGAGTTACTCGTGACGGGATGAAACCCCTCAAGAATCCCGAGAAACCCACCACGAGTGAGGAAAAAGAAATTCATTTAAATGCTAGAGCCAAAAATTGCTTGTATGAATCTCTTAGCATGGATATTTTTAATCAAGTATTTACCTTGAAAACTGCTAATGAGATTTGGCTAAAATTACATGAGCTCCATGACGGCACATCAAATGTCCGTGAGCAAAAACATTGCCTAGTCTTAAATGAGTATAATTCTTTTGTCATGAAAGATGATGAGCTTGTTAGAGACATGTATTCTCGTTTGAATCTAATAATCAATGAGCTCAACTCTATTGGCATTAATAAGCTAGGTGATGCGGACATTGTGAGGAAGATTATCTCCCTGCTACCACAACAAAGATATGGGAGCATCATCACCATCCTTCACAACATGGAGGACTTGAGCAACATGACCCCGACCATTGTGATTGGGAAAATCGCGGCCTTTGAGATGTCACGAAAAATGAGTCGGGGAGCGGAGCCAACTTCCTCAAGACCATATGCTTTTGCATGTGATGAAAGGAAGGGCAAAAAGAAGGCTCCCACTCCAAGTTCCTCAAGTGAAGAAGAGGAGGAAGAAGAAAGTGATGATGATGAAGATAATCAACCATGCACATCATCCTCTGAGGACGAAGAAACAATCCGACGCGTCAGAAAGGTAATGGGGATGATCCGCAAGATTAATCTAATGGGTGTGCCCCTGCAGGTCGAGGATCTTCTCTTTAACATTGACAGGAAAAAGCAAAGGAAGAGAGGATGCTTCGCATGTGGGGAGAAGGGCCACTTCAGGGACAACTGTCCAAATATGGCCAAGCCCAAAAAGGAGAGGAGCAAAGGCAAGGCGCTAACAAGTGTTAGAACTTGGGATGATTCTTCAAGTGAAGATGAACCTCCAAGGACGCGCAGCCACCGGTCCTCATCACGGTCATCACACAAATGCCTTATGGCAAGAGGTAACAAAAGCATTCCATCCTCTAGTGATGAAAGTAGTAGTGATGATGAAGGTGAGGGAAAGCCCTCTGTAGATGAGCTTGCGGAAGCCGTAGAATTTTTCCAAGATGTTTGCACTAAGCAAAAAGCTCAACTTAAAACTTTGAAAAATAAGTTGATTAGCTCCCAAAATGATTATAAAGGTTTGCTAGAAAAATTTGAAACTTTTGCAAACTTAAATAGTGAGCTGTCAACTAAAATTGAGCTATTAGAATCTAGTGCTCCATCCACTGCTACCGATGATAGCCTTATTAAAAAGAATGAAAAACTTAAGGCTAAGTTAGCTAGCTCCCAAGAAGCTATTGAAAATTTGCTAGAGAAAATGGAAATTCTTAGCATACACAACAATGAGCTAACTACTAAGCTAGAAAACATTGGTAGCACCCCAGCAGCATCTTTAGTTGAAATACCTGAAATAATTAAGAAAGATGCTTCTACTTCCTGCTTTGATTTAATTGATGATTCTAACCCCTGCAACCAAGTCGTTGTTGAGAATATTGTTGTAGAGACATGTACGGATGAGGTTGCAAAGGAAAATGAACAATTAAAGCAAGAAGTGGCTCGCCTTGGCAAGGCTTTGTATGACAAGAAAGGCAAAGCCAAACAAATCCGACCTCCATAGGATAACACCACTGTGGGAGTGAACAAGCCTGTAGAGGGAGAAACTGTGATTTGTAGGCTATGCCACAAGGAAGGCCACAAGTCTTTCCAATGCAAGGCGATGACAGGGGATAAACAAAGGCAAAAGCTCAAGCAAAAGCCATCAAGCAAAATCTCCAACACCTACATAAAAAAGGTGAACAAAAAGGATGCTACACCATATTTGATCAAGAAGAAAAAGAACGGAAAGGTGATAGCAATCAAGGCCAACAAGCAAGCCAACAAAGGAAAGGGGGCCAAACGCATCTGGGTGCCAAAGGAGATAATTTCAACCATGAAAAGCACCAAGAAGGTTTGGATCCCGAAAGGGAAGTGAGTGGACCGAAGGTCAACGGGAAATTTGGAGACTTGGCAAAATTGGGATGTATATCATGGGATACATCATATTGGATCAAGGTTATTGCCAAGTGGGTTAGTGAAAATTTTGGACCCAAATTTCCCACCCATGACTAAGGTAACTAGTTTTATTATATTTCTCGTTTTTAGATATGCGTATCTATTTATCTTTTATCTAGTTTACCTTTCTTGCCTAGTATTACATTTGTTATGTACTTTTGTTTAAAATCATGCATACTAGGTAAATCATATGGTAGGATTGCTTGTTCTTAATTCATATACTTAAGCAAACCTACATGGCTTAAAATGTTTATTTAAGCACGGCACATAGCTTCTATATCACTCCATAGTAAATGATGCATCAATTGAAAATTTTGATTTCTACAAGTGTATCATTTAACTTATATGTGCCAAAGTTTGGATTATGGATAATTTGCCCCTCTTGATATCAAATCAAAGTGCATGTCTCCTACAAGTATTCAAAACTTGTATGCACACCTTTAGGGGGAGGTTACTCTATAATCTAACACTTTGAGACTAACATCTTTTCAAGTCTATTTCATGTGATAGTCTCATTGTAAGGAAAATGAAGTCCCCGGAGAAAGACAACAATCTTCCACTGCAAAATCTCCAAGAACTCTCATGTCTCTCAAGCTCACCATTGACTTTCAATTGGTATCTTTTGAGACTACATTCAGTATCATTTACATGTCTTCTCCAATATTTGATTAGACTATATTTCATATCATATGCTTCCATGTTGCTAAAAATTCATAAGTAGTTAACTCATATTCTGTTACCTATGCATAAGGGAAGTTAGTCTTTTCAAATCATGTCTTGCACCTCTAATTTGTCTCATGCTTTTTCCTAAGTAGAGGATCTCTATCAGGGGGAGTATTTCTTCATCTCTAAAGGGGGAGAAAAACTCTTTCTAAAAGAGAATACTCATTTAGGGGGAGTAATCTTTTAAGGATTCCTACAAGTGGTATCATTCATATGGTTTATCTTAATATCCTTCTAGTGATATCATTTGATACAATTCTTGTTGAGGGCAAGCTTTTATTTACTTCCTACATGCTTTTCATGTCTTCCTTTTCGGTGGTTGATGCCAAAGGGGGAGAAGTTTAAGGACCAAAGCAATGAAAACTTTATCAAACACCAAACACCACCAATTTTAAATTTTATATCTCCAAATGATTTTTCAAGTGGTTTTGGCTATTTGGTCCAAAAATAGGATGTAAGTGAATTATGGAGTTAGGGGGAGGCTTAAGTCCATAATATCACATTGTGGGGACAATCATGCATCTTAGCAAGTAAAATGCATATTTTCATTCAAATACTTGTATTATTTGCTTGCTTTGGTTGTGTTGTCATCAATCACCAAAAAGGGGGAGATTGTAAGGAAAATGGACCCCGGGCCATTTGGCTAATTGAGTTTTGGTGTTTGATGAACAACACAATCCGTGAACTAATAAGTTTTCTAGTGTTTGTGTTTGTAGTTCACAGGATGCGAAGAGAATTGGACCAAGGCAATGAGGATGCAACACCTCAAAAGAAGTCATAAAAAGATGCATAGGAGTCCAATACTCAAGAACAAAGAAGCCCGAAGAAATCAGCAAAGAAATCCAAGATAAGGGCTGTCAGCCAGCGCCTGGTGGCGCACCGGACATTGGTGTCCGGTGTGCACCGGACAGTCTGCGCAGAGAGGCCGCAGGCAGGCACTCTCTGGCTGTAGCACCGGACTGTCCGGTGTGCACCAGACTGTCCGGTGTGCCAATGGGCAGACGACAACGGTCGGATCCAACGGTCGACTGCTACAGGCGCCAACGGTCGGCTGACGTGGCGCGCACTGGACATCTACTGTGCAGTGTCCGATGGTGCACCGGACTGTCCGGTGCACCCGACGATAGAAAGCTGCTGCTTTCTGTCCAACGGCTAGTTGGGGGTGTGGGGGCTATAAATACCACCCCAACCGGCCATTCTCTAGTGTGAGAGCCCAAGCAACATACCAAGGCATATAGTGCACATTTCCAAGAGCTCAAACACCCAAGTGCTTAATAGAATCACTCGGTGATTAGCGTAGGTGCTTTGCGAAGTGCTTAGGTTAGTTAGACCGCTTTAGCGCTTGCTCTAGGTGAATCCTAGTTAGTTGAGTGAGTTTTGTAAAACCACACAACCCCTCGGCTCTTGCGTGAGTCGTTGTAATTGTACCGAGTGGGGCGAGAGTCTTGCGAGACCGTGACAACCGCGTTTGTGTCACGGCCGCCACCGTGTACCGGAGAGAACGAGGCCCGCGGCGTTTCGGCCGGAAGCTCGATAGTGGAGACGGCGGGGAGCGTCCGAGAGGAGCCGGAAGCGGAGCACCACTTGCGTGTGGAGAAGGCTCGCGGCTCTCTACGGAGTTACTCGACCGTGGTGCTTGGCCCTCGCGTGGGCTTCCCTTTGCGTAGGGGCACCAACGAGGATTAGTCGGGACCTTGCGTGGTTCCGGATACCTCGGTAAAAATACTGGCGTCATCCACGAGAGTTTGCTTCTCTACTTAGCTCTTTACATTCCGCATTTATATTAAGCATTTAAGTTTCAATCTTGTAGTCATACTTATCTAGTGTAGATTGAAACTTAGCCTTTGCGGTAGAGATAGCAACACTTAGACAAAACCTAGTTTGCACATTCTAGTTTTGATTATTTGCATAGGTTTTGCTCTAGGGATTTAATTGTGGCCTAGTTTAGTAAAAGTTTTAGAAGTCCTAATTCACCCCCCCTCTTAGGCGTCACACGTTTCCTACAGTAAGTATGGTCTTGTTATAGTTGATGATTTTTCCCGCTTCACTTGGGTATTCTTTTTGCAGGATAAATCTGAAACCCAAGGGACCCTCAAGCGCTTCCTCAGGAGAGCCCAAAATGAGTTTGAGCTCAAGGTGAAGAAGATAAGGAGCGACAACGGGTCCGAATTCAAGAATCTTCAAGTGGAGGAGTTCCTTGAGGAGGAGGGGATCAAGCACGAGTTCTCCGCTCCCTACACACCTCAGTAAAATGGTGTGGTAGAGAGGAAGAACATGACGCTCATTAATATGGCGAGGACTATGCTTGGAGAGTTCAAGACCCTCGAGCGTTTTTGGTCGGAAGCCATGAACACGGCTTGCCACGCCATCAACAGGGTCTATCTTCACCGCCTCCTCAAAAAGACTTCATATGAGCTGCTAACTGGTAATAAACCCAATGTGTCTTATTTTCGTGTATTTGGGAGCAAGTGTTATATTCTTGTGAAGAAAGGTAGAACTTCTAAATTTGCTCCCAAAGCTGTAGAAGGGTTTTTATTAGGTTATGACTCAAATACAAAGGCGTATAGGGTCTTCAACAAATCATCGGGTTTGGTTGAAGTCTCTAGCGACGTTGTATTTGATGAGACTAATGGCTCTCCAAGAGAGCAAGTTGTTGATCTTGATGATGTAGATGAAGAAGACGTTCCAACGGCCGAAATGCGCACCATGGCGATTGGAGATGTGAGGCCACTGGAACAAAAGGAGCAAGATCAACCTTCTTCCTCAACTATGGTGCAGCCCTCAACCCAAGATGACGAACAGGTACCTCAAGTGGAGGCGCATGATCAAGGGGGAGCACAGGATGTTCAAGTTGAAGAGGAAGAAGCACCTCAGGCACCTCCAACCCAAGTTCAAGCGACGATTCAAAGGAATCATCTCGTTGACCAAATTTTGGGTGATATTAGCAAGGGAGTAACTACTCGTTCTAGATTAGTTAATTTTTGTGAGCATTGCTCCTTTGTCTCTTCTATTGAGCCTTTCAGGGTGGAAGAGGCCTTGCTAGATCCGGACTGGGTGTTGGCCATGCAGGAGGAACTCAACAACTTCAAGCGCAATGAAGTTTGGACACTGGTGCCTCGTCCTAAGCAAAACATTGTGGGAACCAAGTGGGTGTTCCGCAACAAACAGGACGAGCATGGGGTGGTGACGAGGAACAAGGCTCGACTTGTGGCAAAAGGTTATGCCCAAGTCGCAGGTTTGGACTTTGAGGAGACTTTTGCTCCTGTGGCTAGGCTAGAATCAATTCGTATTTTGCTAGCATATGCCGCTCACCATTCTTTCAGGTTGTACCAAATGGATGTGAAGAGCGCTTTCCTCAACGGGCCAATCAAGGAGGAGGTGTACGTGGAGCAACCCCCTGGCTTCGAGGATGAACGGTACCCCGACCACGTGTGTAAGCTCTCTAAGGCGCTCTATGGACTTAAGCAAGCCCCAAGAGCATGGTATGAATGCCTTAGAGACTTTTTAATTGCTAATGCTTTCAAGGTTGGGAAAGCCGATCCAACTCTTTTCACTAAGACTTGCGATGGTGATCTCTTTGTGTGCCAAATTTATGTTGATGACATAATATTTGGTTCTACTAACCAAAAGTCTTGTGAAGAGTTTAGCAGGGTGATGACGCAGAAATTCGAGATGTCGATGATGGGTGAGTTGAACTACTTCCTTGGATTCCAAGTGAAGCAACTCAAGGACGGCACTTTCATCTCCCAAACGAAGTACACGCAAGACTTGCTAAAGAGGTTTGGGATGAAGGACGCCAAGCCCGCAAAGACTCCGATGGGAACCGACGGACACACCGACCTCAACAAAGGAGGTAAGTCCGTTGATCAAAAGGCATACCGGTCTATGATAGGGTCTTTACTTTATTTGTGTGCTAGTAGACCGGATATTATGCTTAGCGTATGCATGTGTGCTAGATTTCAATCCGATCCTAAGGAGTGTCACTTAGTGGCTGTGAAGCGAATTCTACGATATTTAGTCGCTACGCCTTGCTTCGGGATCTGGTATCCAAAGGGGTCTAACTTTGACTTAATCGGATATTCAGATTCCGACTATGCTGGATGTAAGGTCGATAGGAAGAGTACATCGGGGACGTGCCAATTCTTAGGAAGGTCCCTAGTGTCGTGGAACTCTAAGAAACAAACTTCTGTTGCCCTATCCACCGCTGAGGCCGAGTACGTTGCCGCAGGACAGTGTTGTGCGCAACTACTTTGGATGAGGCAAACCCTCTGGGACTTTGGCTACAATCTAAGCAAAGTCCCACTCCTATGTGACAATGAGAGTGCTATCGGAATAGCGGAAAATCCTGTTGAGCACAGCCGCACAAAGCACACTGACATCCGACATCACTTTTTGAGAGACCACCAGCAAAAGGGAGATATCGAAGTGTTTCATGTTAGCATCGAGAACCAGCTAGCCGATATCTTCACTAAGCCATTAGATGAAAAGACCTTTTGCAGGCTGCATAGTGAGCTAAATGTCCTAGATTCGCGGAACTTGGATTGATTTATAGCATACATGTATTTATGCCTTTGATCATGTTCCTTATGCATTTTGTTGCTTATGTATGGTGCTCAAGTTGTACAAACACTCCCTGGACCTCACAAGTCCTTTTTGCAAGTGATGCACATATTTAAGGGGAGTTGTGCTACAACTTGACCCTTTGAGACTAACCGTTTGCTTGAGTTTGCTTGTTTTAGTCTCAAAGGAGGTTTGAAAGGGAAAAGGTGGACTTGGACCATGAAAGACTTCCACTGCACTCCGATGAGAGGGTAACTTATTCCAAGTTCATATCATTGCCTTTGTATTCTTATTTGAAGATTTTGGTGAGGCAATGGGGTTAAAGGGCCAAGATTGATCCCGTTTTGGTGCTTGATGCCAAAGGGGGAGAAAATAAAGGCCAAAGCAATAGATGGATCAGCTACCACTTGAGAAATTTTGAAAATAGTAGATTAGAGCTTTTGGTTTGTCAAAACTCTTTTATTGTCTCTTTTGTCAAAAGTTGGCCTCTTGTGGGGAGAAGTGTTGATTATGGGAAAAAGGGGGAGTTTTTGAAATCCTTGATCAATTTCCTTTGGAATACCTCTCTTTATGTCTCTACAAGTGGATTTGACTTAGAGATAGGAGTTTGAGTTTGATTTGCAAAAACAAACCAAGTGGTGGCAAAGAGTGATCCATATATGCCAAAATTGATTCAAAACTACTTTTGGTTTTCATTTGCATTGATGTTGCACTTGTTCTAGTTGCTTTATGTTGTGTTGGCATAAATCACCAAAAAGGGGGAGATTGAAAGGGAAATGTGCCCTTGGGCCATTTCTAAGTATTTTGGTGATTGAGTGCCAACACAAATGTCTTTGTGTTAATCTATGTGAAATGGTGGACAAAATACAAATCATGTCAAAAGGTATGTTTCTAGACTTAGTACATTGTTTTATGGACTAATGTATTGTCTCTAAGTGCTAGAAACAGGAAAAATTGAATTGGAAATGAGATGGCTTTGTTCAGCCAAAGTCTGCTCAGTCTGGGTGCACCGGACTGTCCGGTGGTGCACCGGACAGTGTCCGGTGCGCCAGGGTGGCTCTGGCGAACAGGCTGCTCTCGGGACTTCGACGGCGGTGTACGGCTAAAATTCACTGGTCTGTCCGGTGGTGCACCGGACTGTCCGGTGAGCCGTTCATAGGCGAACTCGTCGCTCTCGGGAGATGATTAACGGCGTACGGCTAAAATTCACCGGCATGTCCGGTGGTGCACCAGACTGTCCGGTGAGTCGACAGTCAGCCGGGGCAACGGTCGGCCGAGGATTCCGCGCGTGACGCGTGGCCGAGCCAACGGTCACATTGGTGCACCGGACTGTGCGGTGTGCACCGGACAGTGTCCGGTGCGCCAACGGCTCTCAGACTCCAACGGTCGGCTTCGCCAAATAAGGAAGGATATCTGCACCGGACAGTGTCCGGTGGTGCACCGGACTGTCCGGTGCGCTAGTCGACAGAAGGCAAGATCTGCCTTCCAGAATTGCTCTCAACGGCTCCTAGCTGCCTTGGGGCTATAAAAGGGACCCCTAGGCGCATGGAGGAGAAAACCAAGCATTCCTTGAGCAATCTTGATCACTCACACTTCATTCTTGCGCACTTGTTCGACATTCTAGTGATTTGAGCTCCGTTCTAGTGTGCTAGTCTTTTGAGCTTAAGTCTGGGTCTTGTGTGTGTGCATTTACTGTGATCTTAGTGTCTTGTGTGAGTTGCTAATCCCTCCCTTGCCCCGTGCTTCTTTGTGAACTTCAAGTGTAAGGGCGAGAGGCTCCAAGTTGTGGAGATTCCTCGCAAACGGGATTAAGAAAAGCAAGCAAAACACCATGGTATTCAAGTGGGTCTTTGGACCGCTTGAGAGGGGTTGATTGCAACCCTCGTCCGTTGGGACGCCACAACGTGGAGTAGGCAAGCGTTGGTCTTGGCCGAACCACGGGATAACCACCGTGCCATCTCTGTGATTGATCTCTTGTGGTTATTGTGTTTTGTTGAGACTCCTCTCTAGCCACTTGGCAATTATTGTGCTAACACTTAACCAAGTTTTTGTGGCTTAAGTTTCAAGTTTTACAGGATCACCTATTCACCCCCCCCCCCTCTAGGTGCTCTCAGGTGGCCTGCCGACGCCAAGACGACCCTAGGATCTTACCCCTTCTGAGGGGCAAGATCTACTTCGTCTACTTCACTCAAGATCTCTTCCTTGAATTGATCTCTTAATTCCCAGTCGACTCTACGTCATCTGGTGACGTCTAGGGTGACCTACTGACTCATATCACCCTAAGGTCTTTCCCCAGGGGTGGGATCTAGGTCCTATGAGGAGAAGAAGACTAGCCAGCACCATCACGGATCGTCCGGCCTAGAGCGTGGACCATCCGGACAACGCGCAGGGAAGAAGCCGCTTCTGTCGCCAGGTTGTGGACCGTCTGACACAGAGCCACAGACAGTTCGCGTTGCCACAACAAGCACCGTCAAGTGACCCTTTGACTCATCGCGAACCACCGCCACCATTCACCTCGCGGAACCAAACCGAAGGTGTCGGTAACCTAAAACAGGGGTGCCCCTTACTACAATGTGAAGGCGCGGTGCCCATGCGGCTACCTCTAGTCGCGTGGTAAACAGCGCCCGACCCCACCACGTGGTCGACTCCTGGGTCGCCACGCGACCAGAAAAGACGATATACTCCAGGGTATCAACAGTGGGTACGGACCCCCATGGGGAAGTGCCGGACCCCTGTACGTACAGACCGGACCTCCGAGTAAGGTCCATAACCTCCACGGGCATGCCCCAACCCCTGGGATGGGCCCCGGACCCCCCATTGTGCAGGGTCTGGGTCACGCACAGCGAGGTCCTAGGACAGAACATGCACGGGCCTTGGACAGGACCCATGCGGGGGTCCGGTGAGGACACGTGTCCAGGCCCAGTCAAGTGTGGACCTGTCCGCTTGCACCACTGCTCCCCGCCAGGCTAGAGACCCGATGCTGCCACGTGGCCTACTGTGCGTGACATAAGCCGGCGGGCGGAGCCTGACATAAGGCCTCCGGGTTATGCGGCCCCTGCATTTATTGCGGATAAGGCACGCCGCCTGTCCGTCCCGCTGACAGGCGATGTGCCGCCTCAGCATTTAATGAGCCCTATCTATTCCACTGGCAGGGATGTGCCGCCTCGGCATTTAATGTGCCCTGTCCACTCCATTGGCAGGCAGCGACCGGGCCGTCCCGCAGGCGGCGTGCCTGTCCATTCCGTTGGCAGGTAGTACGCCCGTGCTGCGGAGTGCACTGTGCTCATCATCACTTGTACGTTGCCAGGGAAGCTTCCGTTGCACGCCAATGCTACGCAGACC
This sequence comes from Zea luxurians, assembly GCA_029449295.1. Taxonomy (NCBI): domain Eukaryota; kingdom Viridiplantae; phylum Streptophyta; class Magnoliopsida; order Poales; family Poaceae; genus Zea; species Zea luxurians. The sequence goes on from JAOPSE010000039.1 coordinate 18,440,434, forward strand.
GAGGATATCAGGGCGCAAGGAGATTGCACTGGCAACTAGCATTAGTTGCTCCAAGTATTACATCCGTTATGTTCCTGGGCCCGCATGTCGGGGCTCAGCACTCTTGTACGTGCCCCCTTGAGCTATAAAAGGGGAGGCACGCAGCGACACAAGACAGACACACTTAGACCCAGCTCAGGCTCACAAGTTCATACAAGCTCTCAAGCTCAATACATCACATAGTGGAATAGGGTATTACGCTCCGGCGGCCCGAACCACTCTAAATCCTTGTGTGTTCTTGAGTTCTTCCCGTTTCCACCTAACAGGCAAAACGCTTTGGCCCCTCCTCATCTTAGGATTTAGGGCGGGTGCATTCCACCACCCGGTCAGAGATTTCCTTCTCCAACATTTGGCGCGCCAGGTAGGGGGCCTAGGCTTTAGGTTTTTGCTTGTTCTTCTGCTCGACGCCATGGTCCACATCGTCGAGCACCATGATTTCTTGCCTGAGGACTTCGTGGTGGAAGAGGCGGCTGCCTCTTCCACACCGTGAGCCACCAACCTCCTGGCGCCTGGTGCGGCCACTGCTGTCCACTCTGCTTGGCAGCACACTCCCGCGCAAACGTCCAGGACGTTTAGGGCTGTGCCTGGGGCGTTGTCAGCGTCCAGAGAGTTGTTGCGCCACCCTCCTAGCTCCACGGTGTCCCCGGGGGCCATGAAGCAGTGGCGCGACGACGTCGACCGCCTGCTTGGCATGGCGCACTCTGCCTCAACCAGGCCAAGGCCTCGGTCATCCCGGCGCCAACATGAGGCGTCAGCATCAGTGCGCTCTCCCTCGGTGAGGGTCGCGCCGACTGAGGACCTGCGGGCGGAGCTCAACCGCCGGCGAGCAGGCGAGGACGCCCCAGTCTATATGGAGAGGTCTAATGACCTGCGGGCGGAACTCAACCGCAGGCGTGCGGGCGAGGATGTCCGCGTCTCTCTGGAGAGGGCACGTGAGCACCGACAAAATGTCGAGGGTCGTAACCTCGACTACGACTTCGCTGCGGTTGCACCGCAAACCCCAACGGGCGCCCGGATCCAGGCGGGTGTCCCATTGGCCGGCATGGGCTGTGCCGCGCTGGCGGATCATCTCCGTGTGGCGACCTGGCCATCCAAGTTCCGACCACACCTGCCAGAGAAGTACGACGGTACGACAAATCCGTCGGAATTCTTGCAGGTTTATGTCACCGCCATTACGGCAGCCGGTGGAGACACCACCGTAATGGCGACATACTTCCATGTTGCCTTGTCTGGGTCGGCCCGGACTTGGCTCATGAACCTTTCCCCAGGATCGATCTACTCCTGGGAAGAGCTCTGCGCGCGGTTCACGACAAACTTCGCCAGTGCTTACCAGCAGCATGGCATGGAGGCTCACCTCCACGCAGTGAGGCAGGAGCCCGGAGAAACTCTTCGGGCCTTCATCTCCCGCTTCACCACGGTACGAGGCACCATACCTCGTATATCAGATGCTTCCATCATCACTGCTTTCTGCCAGGGGTACATGATGAAAAGATGTTAGAGAAGTTAGCCACGCACGACGTGGAAACTATCTCCACTCTCTTCACTCTGGCCGACAAGTGCGCTAGAGCTGCCGAGGGTCGTGCATGACATTCGGTGCCATAGACCGGAGTCGCCCAGACGGGAGGCTCCGGCGCCGTCACCCAGTACGACAAAAAGAAGAAGAACTATGGCCATGAGAAGCCGCAGTCTGCCGCTCCGATTGTCGCAGCTGCGACTGGGGGTCGGAGCGAGCGCAACAAGCGCCCCCAGCCACAGGGAGGCAACAGCGGCTCATGCCCCGTGCACCCCAACGCTCGCTACAGCGCCTCGGAGTGCCGCGAGATCATCAAGCTCACGAAGCGCGTCAGCGAGCGACGCGAGCAGTCGTCTAAGGACGGCTCCCCACCTCGTCGCCGGCCTGGTAAGGAGGGGGTCGATGATGGCGAGGTGGCCGCGGGAGAATGAGAACTCGGCTATCAGTCACCTGAGGGGGACCTCAAGGACGTCTTCACCGGAGATTCTGACTCCAGGGACGACAACGACCGTCGCAAGAAGTTGTACGTCATGTACGGCGGGAGCTGGGAGCTCACCTCCCGTAGGAACGTCAAGTCCCTGCACCGCGAGGTCCTGTCGACGACTCCAGGGGTCCCAAAGGCTGCTCCACATCAACGATGGAGAAGCACCACCATCTCCTTCGGGGCATCCGACTGCCCCAACAACATGGAAGGGGCCGGTATGCTACCACTCATCACCGCCCTTGTCATAGCCAATATGTGGCTGCACCATGTGTTGATTGACGGCGGGGCAGGCCTCAACGTCATCAGCCATGCTACATTCAAACAGTTGCAGATCCCAGACGGGACCCTCTTGCCCATTCTCCGGAGTGGGCCCACAACCGGTGTATCCCCTTGGAAGCATCACACTCCCGGTTACATTCAGGACCGAGGAGAACTTCCGCGCGGAGAACGTCGTGTTCGACGTCGCGGAGGTTAACCTCCCCTTCAACGCCATCATCGGCAGGCCGGCCCTGTATCGGTTCATGGCCATTGCCCATTACGGGTATTTGGTCCTCAAGATGCCGTCTCCAACCGGGGTCCTCACCGTGTGGGGCGACCACGCCGTCGCGCTTGCGACCGTAGAGAAGCTGCACGCCCTGGCGGTGGAGACTGCTCGCCCGGACGACGGAGGGGGGAACCCCTCAACCTTCGGTACCAAGGCGCTCCCCAAGGTGCCAAAGGTGCAACCATCCGGGGCAGACGGCGTCCCCATTAAAGCCATCTGACTTACTGCGGATTCCACCTAGACCACTCGCATTATGGGTGATCTAGGCGAAAAATAGGAACTCGCGCTCGTCGCCTTCCTCCAGGCAAATGTCGACGTGTTCGCATGGGAGCCGTCGCAGATGCCTGGGATCCCCAGGGAGGTGATCGAGCACCATCTAAAGATTAACCTAGATGCCAGGCCGGTGAGTCAGAAGCCTCGCAGACAGTCCGTCGAGCGGAGGACTTCATCCAAAAGGAGGTCCAAAAGCTGCTAGACGCTCGCTTCATTGAAGAGGTTCATCACCCAGTGTGGCTGGCCAACCCAGTCATCGTCCCCAAAGCGAATGGGAAGCTTCGGATGTGCATCGATTACACCAGCGTGAACAAGGCCTATCCCAAGGACCCGTATCCACTTCCACGTAAAGATCAAATCGTGGATTCTACCTCCGGGTGCGACCTATTGTCGTTCCTAGATGCTTACTCTGGTTTCCATCAAATCCAGATGTCTAGGGAAGATAGGAAGCATACCGCTTTTGTAACAGTGGATGGACTTTACTGCTATGTTGTTATGTCTTACGGTATGAAAAACGCCTTGCCAACATTCGTGTGGGCGATGAGTAAGACTTTCGGGAACCTAATTAGGGACAAAGTGGAAGTCTACGTCGATGACATCGTGGTCAAGACTAAGAGAGGGTCGACCCTAGTGGAAGACTTAACCCTGGTCTTCGACAAGCTGCGGGCAACCCGCACAAAGCTGAACCCGGACAACTGTGTCTTTGGCGTCTCCGCTGGGAAGTTGCTGGGGTTCCTGGTTTCATATCAGGGCATTGATGCAAACCCGGAGAAGATCAAAGCGATTGAGGCAATGAGGCCTCTGGCCCGTATCAAGGATGTCCAGAAGCTTATGGGGTCATTAGCCGCCCTTAGCCGCTTCATTTCGAGGCTAGCTGAGAGGGTGCTGCCTTTCTTCAAGCTGTTGCGGAAGTCCGGGCCCTTCTCTTGGAATGAAGAGGCGGAACAAGCCTTCCAGGAGTTGAAGCAGCACCTAGTGTCCCTACCAATACTGGTAGCTCCGGAGCTAGGGGAGCCGCTGTATTTATACATCGCAACGGCCGCAGAAGCGGTAAGCATGGTGCTAGTCGTCGAAAGAACGGCACCAGCAGGCCAAGAAACAGAGGACTCGGGACCGGCTGCAGAGTCTAGACAGTCCAGAGGCCGGTCTACTACGTCAGCGAGGTCATTCATGAGGCAAAAACCAGGTACCTTGAGACGCATAAGCTCCTCTATGATGTGCTTGTCGCGTCCAGAAAGCTGCGCCACTATTTCCAGGCACACAGGGTTGTGGTGGTGACCTCCTTTCCGTTAAGGGCCATCCTCCATAACTCTAATGCCACATGCAACATCGCCAAGTGGGCCGCGGAGCTCGCTGAGTTCCAGCTAGACTTCCAACCTCGCCACACCGTAAAGAGCCAGGTCCTGGCTGACTTCATCATGGAGTGGACGCCTCCCCCAAGTGTCTCTGGGGGTCCGGACCCTGATTCGGACCCCGCACCTGCGGAGCCCAGGGGTCCGGTCTTCACCGAGCCCCACTGGACGCTCTACTTTGACGGATCCGCCCGCCAACAAGTTGGCGGAGCCAGTGTGGTCCTCATCGACCCAAGCGAAGATCAAGTGAAGTACATGGTGCACCTTGAGTTCAAGGCCACCAACAACATGGCAGAGTACGAGGCACTGATCTTCGGCTTGTTGGCGGCCCTATCCCTAGGGATCCGACAACTCTTGGTGAAGGGAGACTCCCAGCTAATCATCAAGCAAGTCCGCGAGGAGTGTAGCAGCTTTGAGCCCAAGCTCGCAGCCTACCTTCTCCACGTGAGAAAACTGGAGAAAGACTTCACAGCCCTGGAACTACAGCATGTCCCACGTGCTAACAACTCGGCGGCAGATGACCTCTCCGTGAAGGCAACAACTTGGGCACCCGTGCCCAAGGGCGTCTTCGAAAGACGGCTGCTGAGACGCACCGCCCAGCCTACCGAACGGGGCGAAGGGGGCGAGACTAGCACCTCGAAGCTAGCGGTCCTGGTGGCATCCCAGAACCCACCGAAGGCTGTGTGTGCTACAGGGGGCCCTGCCAGCCCCTTAGCGCTGTAGCCAATATCTCAGAGTGGTCCCGGTGCATGGATCTTCGAGATCCGGGACTACTTGAAGGAGAATATCCTTTCTGAAGACCATGTGTCCGCGGAGCGTATAGTGCGGTTGGCTAAACGCTACGCGGTGGTGGAAGGGGATCGCTACCATCGCGGCGCTAATGGCATTCACATGCGGTGCATTACCCAGGAGGAGGGCCGTGAGTTGCTCACGGAGATCCATGGAGGAGAGTGCGGAAGCCATTCATCATCCCGCACACTGGTCGGTAAGGCCTTCCGGCATGGCTTCTACTGGCCAACCGCTCTCCAGGATGCAGCTGAGATGGTAAAGTCCTGCGAGGCGTGTCAATTCCACGCAAAACAGATACACACACTAGCTCATGCTCTGTAGATGATTCCGCCCTCCTGGCCATTCGCCGTATGGGGGGTGGATATCCTGGGACCATTTCCTAGGGCCATCGGTGGGTACCGGCACCTCTTCGTCGCCATCGACAAGTTCACCAAGTGGCCAGAGGCCACCCCTGTAGTTAGCATCACCCAGGGTGCCGCTGTCGCCTTCCTCAAGTCCATCGTCTATAGATTTGGGGTCCCAAGCCATATCATTACGGACAACGGAACCCAGTTTACAAGTCGGATCTTCCAAGAGTATTGCGAGGGCATCGACACCCAGTTCTGCTTCGCGTCCATGGCTCATCCCAGGAGTAACGGCCAAGTGGAAAGGGCAAATGCAGAGATCCTCAGGGGACTCAAGACACGCACCTACGACTGCTTGAAGAAGCATGGTGCAAATTGGGTCCGTGAGCTTCCGTCCGTGCTATGGGGGAACCGGACAACACCCAGCCGAGCTACCGGCCCGTTCTTCCTGGTCTACGGGGCCGAAGCCTGCCTTCCCCCGGAAATCATCATGGGCTCCCCATGGGTCTAGGCTTTCGATGAGTCTATGTAGGAACAACTGCGGTGTGAAGACATGGACTTCATCAACGAGCGCAGATGGCAAGTGGCAATCTGAAATGCACGGTAGAACCAAGCGCTCAGGCGCTACCACCAACGGTTCGGGCATAGTAGGAAGCTCAGGGTCAGGGACCTAGTCCTAAGGCGAGTACTGAACCGAGAAGGGCTCCATAAACTCTCCCCCAGCTGGGAAGGACCCTTCAAGGTGACAGAAGTGTGCCGACCCAGGTGCGTCCGCCTTGCCACAACTGAAGGAGAGCCTCTGCCCAATCCCTGGGACATAGAGCACCTCCGTAAGTTTTTCCCATAAAAGCAAAGCTGGGGAATTCAGTTTTCTTCCTTTGTAACTAGGTAGCGCATATATGTACGCCAGCCTGGTGAGGTCCGCCCTCATAAACCCGATCTATTGGTTTACGCTCATGAATATCAAGTTATAAAGAGAAAATTCACCCCTCAGATTTGCTTTGTGATGGTTTTATTCTGCTTAAGTTTACAACCATTATTTTTATCTAACCCACCCATACGGTTTCCCTCCCTTGCTGGTATAGTGACATCCGCATTGAGTAGCTAGGTCCGGCAGCCTGGGGGCCAGTTCTAGAGAATGGGTACTCGTCTCCTGGGGTGGTCCGGAGCTGTGTAGCCGCTTAGCTTGGTTCCGCACCCTAAGCCTGTATGATCCACCACTCTGCGATGGGTATCCTAGTATTTGGAACTATAGCCCTGTGGGTCCGAGAACCTGGGGTCCAGTTCTAGAGAATGGACGCACGTCCCCTGGGGTGGTCCGGAGCCATGAAGCCGCTTAGCCTAGTCCCGTACCGTAAGCCTACACGCTCCACCGCTCTGCGATGGGTGTCCTAGTATCTGGAACTGTGATTCAGGGGGTCCGGGCACACGGCTTGGCTTCCCAGGCCAAGTCCTGCCGGTCCTGTGGCGTAAATCAAAAGATAAAAGATACCAGTTAGTGGGTCCTATGGGTGCGCTACTAAAACTTCCTAGCTAAGGTTGTGTGCAGGTCCGGGTCCCAGTCGAGATTACCTCCTGGGGGCCATGTCATCAATTCCTTCTTAAGAATACTGGCATCCAGCCTCGACACGTCGAGCTCACATCCTAGGGGGGCCAAGTACCAGGGAAGAAGTTGGTAATGACGCACACAACAAAGGAAAATTAGCATGCAGATAAGTTGTAATATTGCTTGATAAGTAGTACTTAAAAGTATCTTACAAAATCAAAATATATTACAAGCCGCTTCCCAGCGGGACCCTTGCTTTCTCCCTGTACACCTAGCTACTCATCATCAGCGGGATCCCGCTGGAAGCGCTCGGCCACCGCATCCACGACATCTTGTATGCCCTCCCAGGCGGTGTCTTCGGTGTCGGCCACCGGACCTGCGATCACCGGCACCAAGGAGATGGCCGGGTCGTGGCTCCAGAAGCACGTCAGGATGTACTCTATTATCGATCGGTAGAGTCTGCTGCCCTCGGCCTCCAGCGGGCGCCAAGGATCTGGTCTAGGCGTCGGAGGCGGTCGGCGACGGAATCCAGCACCGGGAGCGCGTCGGAGATAGACGTCGGCTGCTCCGACACTGGGATGGGGCTCACCCCCAGTGGCACCAGTGCCGAGCTTGCCTCGCCGGCCCAAGCGGCGATACGTTGGACCCCGGCGCGATGCTCCGCCCAGAGATCTTCAAGTGTCTTCCTCATCGCCTCCACAGCTTGGGAGCTTGGGGCCACCTGCACCGCCTAGGCTGCCTGCGCTGCCTGCGCCACCTCGAACTAGCGGACCCGCTCCCCTAGAATCCGCTCCTCCTCCAGCGCCTGCTCCTTCTCCTCCGCCTCGAGCTCATAATTGGCTAGCAGCTTATCCCGCCTCTCAAGCATTTCCTCCCTGAAGGCGAGGTCCTTCTCCCGCCAGGCGAGATCCGCCGCCCGCTTATCCAGGGAGGCATTCTTCTCCTTGAGGTTCTCTTCGGCCAGGGCAAGGTTGCTAGCCCTGTCATCAAGCCCCTGCTGCACCTTTCGTAGGTTCTCCACAGTCGTGGCCTGCTGGTCCCGCTGCTCCTCCAGCATCTTGTTGTAGGCATTCAGCTTCGTTTGGAGCTCAATGATGACCTCCTCCCTCTGGCCCAAGTGCACCTCCTTCTTGGTCAGCCTCTTCTCCTTCTAGGTCACCTCCAGCTCCCGGGCGAACACCTTCTAGAGGTCCTTCCGGTAGTCCTTGCGGTTGAGAGCACCTAGAGGAGGGGGTGAATAGGTGATCCTGTAAAACTTGAAAACTTAAGCCACAAAAACTTGGTTAAGTGTTAGCAAAATACTCGCCAAGTGGCTCGAGAGGAGTCTCAACAAAACACAATAACCACAAGGATATCAATCACAGAGATGGCACGGTGGTTATCCCATGGTTCGGCCAAGACCAATGCTTGCCTACTCCATGTTGTGGCGTCCCAACGGACGAGGGTTGCAATCAACCCCTCTCAAGCGGTCCAAAGACCCACTTGAATACCACGGCGTTTTGCTTTGCTTTTCTTAATCCCGTTTGCGAGGAATCTCCACAACTTGGAGCCTCTTGCCCTTACACTTGAAGTTCACAAAGAAGCACGGAGTAAGGGAGGGATGAGCAACTCACACAAGACACGAAAACAGAGTGTCAACACGCACACAAGTCGCAACAAGAGCTCGCAACAAAACCCGACGAGTTCACAACTCAACTAGAGCTCTAGATGCTATCACGAAGAAACAAATACGTGGAATCGAAGTCTTAGTGCTTAGGAATGCTTTGAGTATGCTTGATATTGTCCTCCATGCGCCTAGGGGTCCCTTTTATAGCCCCAAGGCAGCTAGGAGCCGTTGAGAGCATTCCAGGAAGGTTGATCTTGCCTTCTGTCGCCTGGCGCACCGGACAGTCCGGTGCACCACCGGACACTGTCCGGTGCGGATCTCCTTCCTTATTTGATGAAGCCGACCGTTGCAGATTAAGAGCTGTTGGCGCACCGGACACTGTCCGGTGCACACCGGACTGTCCGGTGCACACCGGACAGTCCGGTGCTCCAATGTGACCGTTGGCTCGGCCACGCGTCACGCGCGGAATCCTCGGCCGACCGTTGCCCCGGCTGACCGTTGACTCACCGGACAGTCCGGTGCACCACCGGACAGACCGGTGAATTTTAGCCGTACGCCGTTAATCAACTACCGAGAGCGACGAGTTCGCCTGTGAACGGCTCACCGGACAGTCCGGTGCACCACCGGACAGTCCGGTGATTTATAGCCGTACACCGCCGTCGAAGTCCCGAGAGTAGCCAGTTCACCAGAGTCAGCCTGGCGCACCGGACACTGTCCGGTGCACCACCGGACAGTCCGGTGCACCCAGACCGAGCTGACTTTGGCTGAACAGAGCCATCTCATTTCCAATTCAATCTTTCCTGTTTCCAGCACTTAGACACAATACATTAGTCCATAAAACAATGTACTAAGTCTAGAAACATACCTTTTGACTTGATTTGCACTTGGTCTACCACATTGCATAGATCAAAAGCACTTGCGTTGGCACTCAATCACCAAAATACTTAGAAATGGCCCAAGGGCACATTTCCCTTTCAATCTCCCCCTTTTTGGTGATTTATGCCAACACAACATAAAGCAACTAGAACAAGTGCAATAACAATGCAAATGGGAACTCAAAATTGTTTTGATTCATATTTGGCATATATGGATCACTCTTTGCCACCACTTGGTTTGTTTTTGCAAATCAAACTCAAATTCCTATCTCTAAGTCAAATTCACTTGTAGAGACATAAAGAGAGGTATTCCAAAGAAAATTGATCAAGGATTTCAAAAACTCTCCCTTTTTCCCATAATCAACACTTCTCCCCACAAGAGGCCAACTTTTGACAAAAGAGACAATAAAAGAGTTTTGACAAACCAAAAGCTCTAATCTACTATTTTCAAAATTTCTCAAGTGGTAGCTGATCCATCTATTGCTTTGGCCTTTATTTTCTCCCCCTTTGGCATCAAGCACCAAAACGGGATCAATCTTGGCCCTTGAACCCCATTGCCTCACCAAAATCTTCAAATAGGAATACAAAGGCAATAAGAGTACATGAGATGAACTTGGAATAAGTTACCCTCTCATCGGAGTGCAGTGGAAGTCTTTCATGGTCCAAGTCCACCTTTTCCCTTTCAAAATTCCTTTGAGACTAAAACAAGCAAACTCAAGCACACGGTTAGTCTCAAAGGGTCAAGTTGTAGCACATCTCCCCCTAAATATGTGCATCACTTGCAAGAGGACTTGTGAGGTCCAGGGAGTGTTTGTACAACTTGAGCACCACAAGTAAGCAACAAAATGCATAAGGAACATGATCAAAGGCATAAACACATGTATGCTATAAATCAATCCAAGTTCCGCGAATCTAGGACATTTAGCTCACTCCGCAGCCTGCAAAAGGTCTTCTCATCTAAAGGTTTGGTAAAGATATCGGCTAGCTGGTTCTCGGTGCTAACATAAAACACTTCGTTATCTCCCTTTTGCTGGTGGTCTCTCAAAAAGTGATGCCGGATGTCAATGTGCTTTGTGCGGCTGTGCTCAACAGGATTTTCCGCTATTCGGATAGCACTCTCATTATCACATAGGAGTGTGACTTTGCTCAGATTGTAGCCAAAGTCCCGGAGGGTTTGCCTCATCCAAAGTAGTTGCGCGCAACACTGTCCTGCGGCAACGTACTCGGCCTCAACGGTGGATAGGGCAACGGAAGTTTGTTTCTTAGAGTTCCACGACACCAGGGACCTTCCTAAGAATTGGCACGTCCCTGATGTACTCTTCCTATCGACCTTACATCCAGCATAGTCGGAATCTAAATATCCAATCAAGTCAAAGTTAGACCCCTTTGGATACCAGATCCCGAAGCAAGGCGTAGCGACTAAATATCTAAGAATTCGCTTCACGGCCACTAAGTGACACTCCCTTGGATCGGATTGAAATCTAGCACACATGCATACGCTAAGCATAATATCCGGTCTACTAGCACACAAATAAAGTAAAGACCCTATCATAGACCGGTATGCCTTTTTATCAACGGACTTACCTCCTTTGTTGAGGTCGGTGTGTCCGTCGGTTCCCATTGGAGTCTTTGCGGGCTTAGCGTCCTTCATCCCAAACCGCTTTAGCAAGTCTTGCGTGTACTTCGTTTGGGAGATGAAGGTGCCATCCTTGAGTTGCTTCACTTGGAACCCAAGGAAGTAGTTCAACTCGCCCATCATTGACATCTCGAATTTCTGCGTCATCACCCTGCTAAACTCTTCACAAGACTTTTGGTTAGTAGAATCAAATATTATGTCATCGACATAAATTTGGCACACAAAAAGATCACCATCGCAAGTCTTAGTAAAAAGAGTTGGATCGGCTTTCCCAACCTTGAAAGCATTAGCAATTAGAAAGTCTCTAAGGCATTCATACCATGCTCTTGGGGCTTGCTTAAGTCCATAGAGCGCCTTAGAGAGCTTACACACGTGGTCGGGGTACCGTTCATCCTCGAAGCCAGGGGGTTGCTCCATGTACACCTCCTCCTTGATCGGCCCGTTGAGGAAAGCGCTCTTCACATCCATTTGGTACAACCTGAAGGAATGGTGAGCGGCATATGCTAGCAAAATACGAATGGACTCTAGCCTAGCCACAGGAGCAAAAGTCTCCTCAAAGTCCAAACCTGCGACTTGGCATAACCTTTTGCCACAAGTCGAGCCTTGTTCCTCGTCACCACCCCGTGCTCGTCATGTTTGTTGCGGAACACCCACTTGGTTCCCACAACGTTTTGCTAGGGACGAGGCACCAGTGTCCAAACTTCATTACGCTTGAAGTTGTTTAGCTCCTCCTGCATGGCCAACACCTAGTCCGGATCTAGCAAGGCCTCTTCTACCCTGAAAGGCTCAATAGAAGAGACAAAGGAGTAATGCTCACAAAAATTAACTAATCTAGAACGAGTAGTTACTCCCTTGCTAATGTCCCCCAATATTTGGTCGACGGGATGATCCCTTTGAATCGTCGCTTGAACTTGGGTTGGAGGTGCCGGTTGTGCTTCTTCCTCTTCAACTTGGACATCCTGTGCTCCCCCTCGATCGCACGCCTCCACTTGAGGTACCTGTTCATCATCTTGGGTTGGAGGATGCACCATTGTTGAGGAAGAAGGTTGATCTTGCTCCTTTTGTTCCAGTGGCCTCACATCTCCAATCGCCATGGTGCGCAATGCGGCCGTTGGAACGTCTTCTTCATCTACATCATCAAGATCAACAACTTGCTCTCTTGGAGAGCCATTAGTCTCATCAAATACAACATCGCTAGAGACTTCAACCAAACCCGATGATTTGTTGAAGACTCTATACGCCTTTGTATTTGAGTCATAACCTAATAAAAACCCTTCTACAGCTTTGGGAGCAAATTTAGAAGTTCTACCTTTCTTCACAAGAATATAACACTTGCTCCCAAATACACGAAAATAAGACACATTGGGTTTGTTACCAGTTAGCAGCTCATACGAAGTCTTCTTGAGAAGGCGGTGAAGGTAGACCCTGTTGATGGCGTGGCAAGCCGTGTTCAGGGCTTCCGACCAAAAGCGCTCGGGGGTCTTTTACTCTCCAAGCATTGTCCTCGCCATATCGATGAGCGTCCTGTTCTTCCTCTCTACCACACCATTTTGTTGTGGTGTGTAGGGAGCGGAGAACTCGTGCTTGATTCCTTCCTCCTCAAGGAACTCCTCCACTTGAAGGTTCTTGAACTCGGACCCATTGTTGCTCCTTATCTTCTTCACTTTGAGCTCAAACTCATTTTGAGCTCTCCTGAGGAAGCGCTTGAGGGTCCCTTGGGTTTCAGTTTTATCCTGCAAAAAGAATACCCAAGTGAAGCGGGAAAAATCATCAACTATAACAAGACCATACTTACTTCCTCCTATACTTAGATAGGCGACGGGTCCGAAGAGGTCCATATGAAGCATCTCCAAGGGTCTTGATGTGGTCATCACATTTTTGGTGTGATGAGAGCCTCCCACCTATTTCCCTGCTTGACAAGCTGCACAAGGTCTATCTTTCTCAAAATGTACGTTAGTTAGACCTATCACGTGTTCTCTCTTTAGAAGTTTGTGAAGGTTCTTCATCCCCACATGTGCTAAGCGGCGATGCCACAGCCAGCCCATGTAAGTCTTAGCAATTAAGCATGCATCTAGACCAGCCTCTTCTTTTGCAAAATCAACTAAATAAAGTTTGTCGTCTAGTACACCCTTAAAAGCTAGTGAACCATCACACCTTCTAAAGACAGACACATCTATATTTGTGAATAGGCAATTATATCCCATATTGCATAATTGACTAACAGATAACAAATTATATCCAAGCGACTCAACTAAAAACACATTAGAAATAGAGTGCTCGGATGAAATAGCAATTTTACCTAACCCTTTTACCTTGCCTTGGTTCCCATCACCGAATATTATTGAATCTTGGGGATCCTTGTTCTTGACGTAGGAAGAGAACATCCTCTTTTCCCCCGTCATGTAGTTTGTGCATCCGCTGTCGATAATCCAGCTTGTACCCCCGGATGCATAAACCTGCAAGGCAAATTTAGGCTTGGGTCTTAGGTACCCAACTCTTGTTGGGTCCTACAAAGTTAGTCACAATTGTCTTAGGGACCCAAATGCAAGTCTTGTCTCCCTTGCATTTGGCCCCTAACTTCCTAGCAATTACCTTCTTATTTTTTCTACAAATGGCAAATGAAGCATTGCAAGCATGATATATTGTAGAAGGTTCATTAACTTTCCTAGGAACATTAACAACATTTTTCCTAGGCATATTATGAACAACATTTCTCCTAGCAACATTTCTATCATGCATAACATGGGAACTAGAAGCAGTCATAGCATGAAAATCAAAAGCATCATAACTCCTAAAGGCATTCTTAGAATGACTCCTATCATGATACATGAAAACATGGTTCTTTTGCACACTACTAGCCATAGGGGCCTTCCCTTTCTCCTTGGCGAAGGTGGAAGCCGTATGGCTTGTTAAGTTCTTGGCTTCCCTCTTGAAGCCAAGACCATCCTTAATTGAGGGGTGCCTACCAATCGTGTAGGCATCCCTTGCAAATTTTAGTTTGTCAAATTCACTTTTGCTAGTCTTAAGTTGGGCATTAAGACTAGCCAATTCATCATTTAATTTGGAAATTGAAACTAGGTGTTCACTACAAGCATCAATGTCAAAATCTTTACACCTATTGCAGATCCTAACATGTTCTACACAAGAGTTAGATTTACTTGCTACTTCTAGTTTAGCATTTAAATCATCATTTACACCCTTTAAAGTAGAAATGGTTTCATGACAAGTAGATAGTTCATAAGAAAGCATTTCATTTCTTTTAACTTCTAAAGCATGAGATTTTTGTGCCTCTACAAATTTATCATGTTCTTCATACAACAAATCCTCTTGTTTCTCTAAAAGTCTATCCTTTTCATTCAAGGCATCAATCAATTCATTAATCTTATCTATTTTAGTTCTATCCAATCCCTTGAACAAACTAGAGTAATCTATTTCTTCATCGCTAGACTCATCATCACTAGAAGAATCATAAGTAGTACTGTCTCGAGTACATACCTTCTTCTCCTTCGCCATGAGACATGTGTGACGCTCGTTGGGGAAGAGGGATGACTTGTTGAAGGCGGTGGTGGCGAGTCCTTCATTGTCGGAGTCGGAGGAGGAGCAATCCGAATCCCACTCCTTTCCGATATGTGCCTCGCCCTTGGCCTTCTTGTAATTCTTCTTCTTTTCCCTTTTGTTCCCTTTTTCCTGGTCACTTTCATTATCGGGACAGTTAGCAATGAAATGACCAATCTTACCACATTTGAAGCATGAGCGCTTCCCCTTTGTCTTGGTCTTGCTTGGCTGTCCCTTACGACCTTTTAGCGCCATCTTGAAGCGCTTGATGATGAGGGCCATCTCTTCATCATTTAGCCCGGCCGCCTCAACTTGCGCCACCTTGCTAGGTAGCGCCTCCTTGCTCCTCGTTGCCTTGAGAGCAATGGGTTGGGGCTCATGGATTGGACCGTTCAACGTGTCGTCCACGTACCTCGCCTCCTTAATCATCATTCGCCCGCTTACGAACTTTCTGAGGACTTCTTCGGGCGACATCTTGGTGTACCTAGGATTTTCACGAATATTGTTCACCAAATGTGGATCAAGTACAGTAAAGGACCTTAGCATCAGGCGAACGACGTCGTGGTCCATCCATCGCGTGCTTCCGTAGCTCCTTATTTTGTTGATAAGGGTCTTGAGCCGGTTGTATGTTTGGGTTGGCTCCTCGCCCCTTATCATCGTGAATCTTCCAAGCTCGCCCTCTACCAACTCCATCTTGGTGAGCAAGGTGACATCATTCCCCTCATGAGAGATCTTGAGGGTGGCCCAGATCTGCTTGGTATTGTCCAAGCCGCTCACCTTATGGTACTCGTCCCTACACAAAGAGGCTAACAACACAGTAGTAGCTTGTGCATTTTTATGAATCTGTTCATTAATAAATATAGGAGTATCCGAGCTATCAAATTTCATTCCATTCTCAACAATCTCCCATATGCTTGGATGGAGAGAGAATAAGTGACTACGCATTTTGTGACTCCAAAATCCATAGTCCTCCCCATCAAAGTGTGGAGGTTTGCCAAGAGGGATGGAAAGCAAATGCGCATTTGAACTCTGCGGAATACGAGAGTAATCGAAAGAAAAGTTCGAATTAACCATCTTTCGTTTCTCGTAGTCGTAGTCGTCCTTTTGGGAGGAAGTGGACTCATCGCTGTCGTCGTAGTAGACGATCTCCTTGATGCGTCTCGTCTTCTTCTTCTTCCCATCTTTGCGTTTGTGGCCCGAGCCCGAGTCGGTAGGCTTGTCATCCTTCGGCTCGTTGACGAAGGACTCCTTCTCCTTATCGTTGATCACGATTCCCTTCCCCTTAGGATCCATCTCTTCGGACGATTAGTCCCTTTGTGAAGAGAACGGCTCCGATACCAATTGAGAGCACCTAGAGGGGGGGGTGAATAGGTGATCCTGTAAAACTTGAAAACTTAAGCCACAAAAACTTGGTTAAGTGTTAGCACAATAATCGCCAAGTGGCTCGAGAGGAGTCTCAACAAAACACAATAACCACAAGGATATCAATCACAGAGATGGCACGGTGGTTATCCCGTGGTTCGGCCAAGACCAACGCTTGCCTACTCCACGTTGTGGCGTCCCAACGGACGAGGGTTGCAATCAACCCCTCTCAAGCGGTCCAAAGACCCACTTGAATACCACGGTGTTTTGCTTTGCTTTTCTTAATCCCGTTTGCGAGGAATCTCCACAACTTGGAGCCTCTTGCCCTTACGCTTGAAGTTCACAAAGAAGCACGGAGTAAGGGAGGGATGAGCAACGCACACAAGACACGGAATCAGAGTGTCAACACGCACACAAGTCGCAACAAGAGCTCACAACAAAACCCGACGAGTTCACAACTCAACTAGAGCTCTAGATGCTATCACGAAGAAACAAATACGTGGAATCGAAGTCTTGGTGCTTAGGAATGCTTTGAGTATGCTTGATATTGTCCTCCATGCGCCTAGGGGTCCCTTTTATAGCCCCAAGGCAGCTAGGAGCCGTTGAGAGCATTCCAGGAAGGCTGATCTTGCCTTCTGTCGCCTGGCGCACCGGATAGTCCGGTGCACCACCGGACACTGTCCGGTGCGGATCTCCTTCCTTATTTGACGAAGCCGACCGTTGCAGATTAAGAGCCGTTGGCGCACCGGACACTGTCCGGTGCACACCGGACAGTCCGGTGCTCCAATGTGACCGTTGGCTCGGCCACGCGTCACGCGCGGAATCCTCGGCCGACCGTTGCCCCGGCTGACCGTTGACTCACCGGACGGTCCGGTGCACCACCGGACAGACCGGTGAATTTTAGTCGTACGCCGTTAATTAACTCCGGAGAGCGACGAGTTCGCCTATGAACGGCTCACCGGACAGTCTGGTGTACCACCGGACAGTCCGGTGATTTATAGCCGTACACCGCCGTCGAAGTCCCGAGAGTAGACAGTTCACCAGAGTCAGCCTGGCGCACCGGACACTGTCCGGTGCACCGCCGGACACTGTCCGGTGCACCCAGACCGAGCTGACTTTGGCTGAACAGAGCCATCTCATTTCCAATTCAATCTTTCCTGTTTCCAGCACTTAGACACAATACATTAGTCCATAAAACAATGTACTAAGTCTAGAAACATACCTTTTGACTTGATTTGCACTTGGTCTACCACATTGCATAGATCAAAAGCACTTGCGTTGGCGCTCAATCACCAAAATACTTAGAAATGGCCCAAGGGCACATTTCCCTTTCAGCGGTCCGCTCAAGCTCGGACCGCTCAATGGCGAACTGGCGGGACGCTGCCTTGGTGCGCTCCTCCAGCTGGGTACGCCAGTCGTTGAGGTGCTGGTGTTCGGCCTCAAGCGCCTCCCACTCCCGCAGGATCGCCGCCCCGGTCTCTTAGAGGGTCTGATGGGCACGAGACAGCACCCGGAAGAGGGGAATCGACGCCGCTTCTGGCTCGACGACAGATTGGAGCCGCCGCCCGAAAATCACCTCTGTCTCCTCCAGAGTGGGCAGCGGGTTAGAGCTGGATGCGCCCCCTGCATCGACCTCGATAGTGGTGACGGGCGTGGCTGGAGCCTCCTCTGCCGCTACCGACGGTGTACTCAACGACATCGCCGTCGCTGAGGCTTTGGCAGCCGTCGGGGCAGTAGGGACCCCCTCCGCCGTTGCGGCACCGCTTGGTGTTGGCGCCGCTGCAGCAGGATCCACAGTTGGAGCCTGGGGGCCCGGTGGCACTGTCTCGACGGTAGCAGCCGGAGGCGAGGGAGGCACGACTTTGGACGCAGAGGGAGAAGAGGCCCTGATGAGCAAAGGATGGGTTAATACCCGTTGACATGATAACTAGACCAGTGGAGAAATAAAAAGGGCTACACTTACTTGGGGCCCTAGACCTTCCAGCGACCCTGGAAGCGGGACGTTCGCTGCCCCTGCTGTTGTTGCTGTTGCTGCTGCTGCCCCTGGGGTGGCGGCGGCGAGCTCGATGATGGTGGTGGTGGCGGTGGTGGGGGGTATGATGGTGGTGGTGGTGGAGGACTGACGCGCCTCTACACGCCCTAGGCCTGGGAGTCGGCCTCCTCGGCCCTGCCAGCTGTCCTTTGACGCTTCTAGGGGGTCCAAATCAAGGGGCAGATCTGTGACGAAAGACCCATCGGCGTGGCGCAGTCGGTGTCGCCTCTCTCCCTCCGACCTCTCGAGGGCACCCGGAGAGCCGCCCGCAGCCCCTTTGCCCTTGTCCGAGGAGCTAGGGGCCGCGGGGGGAGCTCTGGAGCCCGCATCGGCGGGCTGGGAACCTCCGGCCGGTACACCGGGAATATGGATCCCCCGGTGGGGGTCCCGGCCACCGGTTTGGCGGATCGCCACGCCACTCTCATCGAGGGTCGGCAGCCAGGCCAGCACCGCCGACCGCAGCCTTGGATCTTCGCAGAGCGGCAGAATGCCCTAGGGAGGTATCAAGGATTCGGGGATAAAGGCCTCACCAGTGATCCCCTTCACTAAAACCTCCAGCTCCTCCTAGGATAGGTCGGTCCCCGGCCCACGCTGGATCCTGCCAATGTCACTAGGACCGGTGAACCAGCAACACAGACGCGGCCTCCCCCGCAACGGCATGACCCGACGCTTCAGGAAATCTCCGACCACGTGCATCGAAGTCAGACCACCAGCCGCCAGTTCCTTGATCCTATCCAGTACGGGCTCGAACTCCGGCGCGAGGGACGGTTTGGCCCTCCATTGCTTCCGGACGAGTCTTGGTCAGTCGTTAAGCAGGGCAAGGCGGTCGTTGGCCTCAGCACTGACGATCACACAGTCATTGTGCCAGTTCTCCCACCTCGTGCCGCCAAGGGTGGCGATGTAGGCCACGGTTGGATCTGACCTCGTCTAGAAATAGTAAGCACCGAGGTGGTCCTTGCCCTTCCCAGACCTCACCAGCACGAAGAAGTGACGAAAGAGGGAAGTACAGGCCCCCACCCCCACGAACATCTCGCAGAGGTGGACGAAGATGGCCACTTGGAGAATGGAGTGGGGCGTGAGGTGCTGGAGCTGGAGTCCGAACTCCTCCAGCAGCAGCAGGAAGAACGACGAGATCAGCAGCGCCAACCCGCAGAAGAGGTAGGAGACAAAGAGCACGAACTCCCCAGTGGCGAGGTCACCGAGGGGAGTGGTGCCGGCCTGGATCCTCCCAGCGAACGCTGGCGTGCTACATCCGAGCAGGCGGCGCACCACGTCGAGTGCCTCCTCAGTCTGGAAATGCTCGAAACGAACCAGCGAGGCCATGGCGACTGCGACGACGGAAAGCAGAAGAGCGCGAGTGCAAAGAGGCGTAGAGGGCTCGGAGACGAAAGGGCGCAGCAGTTGGAAAGAATGTGGAAGCGTGACTGCTGACCACGGGGTGAATCCCTTTTTAAGAAAGGCTCTCCCGCTCGCGCCCCAAGAAATCCCGTCCGACACACACCTAGCGCCCGCAGCGACCCAGTCCCTGACATGCGGGCTCGGGTCCGCATGTCATACACCTAGAGTACTGGTCTCCGAGTGCGGAGAAGGCGAACCGCCACACGGGGAACGAACCGCCGCACGACCGCGTGCTGCTTCGGGGCTACTATAGGAAGATATTTTTCTAACCGAGGCGGCGGTAACGAGGCGCCCCGCGCATGACCCGATGGAACCGCCAGACGTGGGGCCGTGGGTCAGTCAGCCGCGGGGACAGATGTGGCAGTCGACGTGACCGAGGGTGAACTGACAGCGCATATGTCACCAGATGCACTGAGCTAATGCAGCGCTCGCAGAAGAGGCGCCCCAGTCACTAGTCATGCCACGTTGACGCGAAGTACAAGTCTTGGCCCCACCTGCAGGCTCGCATCCTCCCCTGAGGTGGGCCCGGGGGCCACTGTCGGTACCCTGAAACAGGGGTACCCCTTACTACAGTGTGAAGGCGTGGTGCCCATGCGGCTACCTCTAGTCATGTGGTAAACAGCGCCCGACCCCACCACATGGTCGACTCCCGGGTTGCCACGCGGCCAGAAAAGACGATATACTCCAGGGTATCAACAGTGGGTCCGGACCCCCATGGGGAAGTGCCGGACCGCTGTACATACAGACCGGACCTCCGAGTAAGGTCCAGAACCTCCACGGGCGTGCCCGGACCCCTGGGACGGGCCCCGGACCCCCCTGTGCAGGGTCCGGGTCACGCACAGCAAGGTCCCAGGACAGAACATGCACGGGCCTTGGACAGGACCCAGGCGGGGGTCCGGTGACGACACGTGTCCAGACCCAGTCTGGTGCGGACCTGTCCGCTTGCACCACTGCTCCCCGCCTAGCTGGAGACCCGATGCTGCCACGTGGCCTACCGTGCGTGACGTAAGCCGGCGGGCGGAGCCCGACGTAAGGCCTCCGGGTTACGCGGACCCTGCATTTATTGCGGATAAGGCACGTCGCCTGTCCGTCCCGCTGACAGGTGATGTGCCGCCTCAGCATTTAATGAGCCCTGTCCATTCCGGTGGCAGGGATGTGCCGCCTTGACATTTAATGTGCCCTGTCCACTCCATTGGCAGGCGGCGACCGGGCCGTCCCGCAGGCGGCGTGCCTGTCCATTCCATTGGCAGGCAGTACGCCCGTGCTGCGGAGTGCACTGTGCTCATCATCACTTGTACGTTGCCAGGGAAGCTTCCGCTGCACGCCAATGCTACGCAGACCGCAGATATCAGGGCGCAAGGAGATTGCACTAGCAACTAGCATTAGTTGCACCAAGTATTACATCCGTTATGTTTCTGGGCCCGCATGTCGGGGCTCAGCACTCTTGTACGTGCCCCCTTGAGCTATAAAAGGGGAGGCACGCAGCAATACAAGACAGACACACTTAGACCCAGCTCAGGCTCACAAGTTCATACAAGCTCTCAAGCTCAATACATCACACAGTGGAGTAGGGTATTACGCTCCGGCGGCCCGAACCACTCTAAATCCTTGTGTGTTCTTGAGTTCTTCCCGTTTCCACCTAACAGGCAAAACGCTTATGCCCCTCCTCATCTTAGGATTTAGGGCGGGTGCATTCCGCCACCCGGGCGGAGATTTCTTTCTCCGACAGAAGGTATTGCTCATCACAAGGACCTAGAGTTCGTTGCTATTTGGTCCCAAATAGGTGGTAATCATCATAGAGGTGACTCAGTGCTTTAAAGATCTTCAACTTTATTCGATCCTATGTCATCTAAATATGCCAAGTACCGCCAGACGGTTCATTATAGTGTTTGGTGAACAAATCGGCGCCAACACTCTCGATATGCTCTGCGAGTTGATGTGGGATTTTATAGGGGGTGCATATTGATGAAAGAATGTAGTTGTTATGCTAACATTATTCAACCACTGCAGGGCCCCTCTAGAGCGCTTGATGTTCTAGTAGGGCTCCTTTGAAACGCAGGAATTTTATAAAAAATAGTTAAAAACATATAAAAACATAGTATTCGGGAAATTATACTTTGATCTAATCGAGGGCTAAATCAAAAAGGGAAAAACTACAAATAGGCCTAGACCATTGGGGAGTCTCTAAAAATACTCGCTGTCCTGAGGCCCTCTACTGCAAGTTGCGCGCCTCTCTACCCTTGAACTCTGAAAAAAAAGTTCCCGCAAAGCAAAAACTATCTCCTCTTCTTCCTCGACCCTCGTCGTGGTGCGGGGCATCTCGCACCCCACCCCCTGTCCTCCCGCTCACCGGTGTGCGCGCTTTCCTAGGGTTTCCGCTGCCCCCGCCGCCCACCCTGTTCTCCTCTCGTCAGCGGCGATGGCGTCGGCGTCGGCCCCGGTGGCAGGGGCAGTGGCCGGGAATGATGACGAGCTCGCCGATCTGGTGAGGCGCCTCGTGGACGCCCTCGCTCGCTACGCTGATCGCCTGCCCTTCGACCTCGATCGCCAGGTTCGCGCTCGGATCTGTGATACCCCTGCCGCCTGTTGACGCCTTTTTTGGCCGGTCCATGCCTCGATGCGGGGGATTTGTGGGGTCCGGTCGCCCAAAAACGTCGCCTTGTTTGGGAAAGGCTTTTTTTACTACTATTGTCTAGGTAGTGTTGTGCTGTTCTGGGGTAAAATTCTAGGTTCCTAATCATCGTCGATTTGGTAATGCACTTCTTTTTGCTGTCGCGGGTCCACATGTAGCCCCACATGTATACGTTGCTGCGTAGCTCTTAATTTTCAGGTGTTTCAATGCCAGAGATGCCCCCAAGTTTTGATTAACGTGAACATGTTTGGCGGAAGGATAGGTGATTAGTGTGCCCCTGTGATTTTGATGTGTTTGGTTCCATCTTTTAAAAGGTCCGCAGCATTTTTCTTGCAACACTACATATTTGTACCGCAACAGTTTGAATTGCACGACACATGCACTTGATGTGTTTGATATGGTTGTCTTGATTGACAGCATTGTACAATAGCTCTTTTAACATCGTATAGCCGAAGAAAATGCTCTTGTTGGTTCATGGTTCCCTTGATAAATCTAGCATCTATGACATCTAGGCTGATCGTTTATTGAAGGCAACGTTGCTTTGTAAAAAAGTCCATGCCTTATTTTTGTAGATACACATAAACAAATGTACAACTTGCATGTTTATGATGTATTAATTTGAGCTCCCATCACAAGAGTTACTGAATTTCTTCGTGGCCATGCTTCAGAAGCTCCGTTCACTTACTACACTTGCTGCAATCTCGATCACACTTCTGTTTGCCTGGAAAATGTTGAGAGGTCCTCAAGAGCAACCTCCGAGGCCTCGTAGGAGGATTGCCCCATCGTCAAGCAACACCAGCACTAGATCGCGACCAGGTGCTTTAACCACAACAGATGTTTGTTCATCAGCAGATTCAAGAGCACACGAAGCAGTCAACCAGCTGTTCCAACCAGTAAATGTATTGCTTGATTTTTCATTTGTTAAATACTGAGATGATGCAGCTGTTTTGCTAGAACTCTCCGGTTTGATAGTTGATTGTTTCTTCTGCAGCTGACTCTTGAGCAGCTTGTCAAGCATAAGCTAAGTGGAGGACGAAGGGTACTCCACTATAGCTTCTTCCTCACGACAGTTATCAGATTTATAGAGTAATGCTATATTGATGGATGTTTTTTTTTGTTTTCAGTTCACATGCCGCTTGCTTGGTGTGATTTTGGAAGAAACAGCTCCAGAGGAGCTTCAGGTGGGGCTGTGATGCCGTTGCATTGATGCCAAAACTAACTTCACTAGTCAACTAATGGATTTATATCTTCTTGCAGAACCATGTCACAGTGAAGCCTTCCGTGGTGGAGGTTCTCCTAGAAATTGCAAAAAATTGTGATGTGTATTTGATGGAGTGCGTCCTTGATGACGAAAGCGAGGCAAGTGTCACATAGCAATATTCTTCTCCTTTTGATAATATGGGAGCACACGAACCAATAGCTCTTCGGTCTACGGTTTTCGATTTCATAGTGTTTGTGTTATTCTATATGTACGAAATTTAGAATCTGAATGATTTCTGCAGGGAAAGGTTTTATCGGCCCTGAGTGAGGCTGGCCTTTTTGCTGGTGGCGGCTTGATAAAAGATAAGGTAGGCTGCAAGCAACAACTGATTGTTATTCTAGTATTGGCTTACAACCATCGGTTGTGTGGGAAACCCTAACCCTGTCTTAGGGATGGGTGTTGTATTAATAGACTTGAGTTAACTGGGTATGGCCCATTACGCAAGAGTGAGAGAGTAATTACACGAGGAGAACCCTAAACCCTAAACATGATTCTAACACCCTCCCCCCAGTCGCAACTCTATCCTGTCCAGATGTTGAGACTGGATCGAGAGTCTAAAAATACACTCGACGGTAACCCCTTGGTGAAGATGTCGGCGAACTGCAGCGTGGTGGGGACGCTGAGAACCCAAACGTTATCGGCAGCGACACGCTTGCGGACGAAGTGCAGGTCGATCTCCACGTGCTTCGTGCGCTGATGCTGCACAGGATTGGTGGAGAGGTAGACCGTGCTGATGTTGTCGCAGTAAAGAGGGTGGCGCGCTGCAGGGGGATGTGGAGCTTGTGGAGGAGTTGGCGCAGCCACGGCGCATCCAGGAGGCCTTAGCCACGTCGTTGGCCTCGGCGCGGTACTCGGCCTCTACGCTGGAGCGGGAGACGACGGGCTGTCGCTTGGCGGCCCAGGAGACGAGGTTGGCGTCCAGGAACACGGCATAACCGGATGTGGGCCGGCGCGTGTCGGGGCAGCCAGCCCAGTCAGCGTCGGTGTAGACGACAAGCTCTGATGTCGGGGATGGTCGGAGTAGCAGTTCGTAGTTGAGGGAGCCGCAGAGGTAGCGTAGGATTCGCTTGAGGGCGGTCAGGTGGGGTTCCCGTGGGGTGTGCATATGCAGGCACACCTGCTGGACGACGTAGGCGATGTCGGGCCTGGAGAAGGTGAGGTATTGGAGCGCGCCCGTGAGGCTCCGGTAGGACGTCGCGTCGGCGACCGGGGGCCCGTCGTCCTCAAAGAGCTTCTCTTGAGTATCGACAAGTGTGGAGTAGGGCTTGTAGTCGGATATGCCATCCTGCTCCAGGATGTTGATGGCATGCTGGCGCAGGTGGAGGAAGATACCCTGAGGCCGGCGCTCGACGGTGATGCCGAGGAAGTGGTGGAGGGGCCCCAGGTCCTTCATCGCGAACTCCTGCAGAGGGGCGACGATCGTGCGCTGTAGAAGGTCGGCGGTGGTTGTCGTGAGCACAATGTCGTCGACGTAGAGCAGAAGTTAGACGTTGTCGTCGCCGCGTCGGTAGATGAATAGGGGCGTGTCTGACTTGGCCTCGACGAAGCCGATGGAGGCCAAGTAGGAGGCGAAGCGACTGTACCATGCCTGTGGCGCCTACTTAAGGCCGTACAATGAGCGGTTCAGCTAGCAGACCAGATCCGGACGAGCGGCATTGACAAAGCCGGTGGGCTGGCTGCAGTAGACAGTCTCTATCAGAGTGTCATAGAGGAAGGCATTCCTGACGTCGAGCGGATGGATCGTCCAGTTCCGGGAAAGGGCGAGGGAGAGGACAGAGCGAACATTGGCGAACTTGACGACAGGGCTGAAGGTCTTATCGTAGTCCACTCCGGGGCGCTGGGTAAAGCCCTAAAGGACCCAACGGGCCTTGTAGCGGTCGAGGGAGCCGTCTGAGGTCGGCTTGTGGCGAAAGAGCCACTTCTCGGTGACCACATTGGTGCCCGGTGGACACAACACTAGGTCCCAAGTGTGGTTGGCCAGTAGAGCCACATACTCCTCCATAGCCCGACGCCAGTGTGGGTCAGCGAAGGCGATGCGAACGGAGGGGGCCAGGGATGCGTCCGGAGGAGTTGTAGTCGTATCAGCTGCTAGGATCAGTCGATCGACGGGGCGGAGAACGCCAGCGGTGCGCCGAGTCACCATGGGGTGGATGTGTCCGGGGTCGCGGTGGATGATGACCGGGTGGTACGCAGGCGGCTCGGAGCGGGCCGCTGGGACGTTTGGAGCCGCGGCAGTGATAGACGACGGTAGGGTCGGCGAAGCGAGCCGCGCTCGTCAACGGTCCCGGGTCAGTACGCGCCAAGGGAGTGGCACGCACGCGACGGTGGTAGACGAGGGCGGGGTCAACGAAGCGAGCCACGCTCGTCGATGGGGCCGCGCTTGGCGCAGGAAGGGTCGAGGGGGCTGCGCGTGGCGCGAGCGGAGGCGTCGAGGTGGCACGTGGTGCAGGCAACTGCGCAAGGCGGGGCGCCTTGGGTGAGGAGAACCGTGTCGAACTCAAGGAGGGAGGCGAGATCGGTGGGTGGGGAGGGGCCAGCAAGGGGAAACACACCTTCGTTGAAGACGACGTGACGAGAGATGATGTGCGGTGGGAGACGAGGTCAAGACAGCCATACCCCTTGAGATCAGGGGAGTAGCCAAGGAAGAGGCAGTGAGTGGAGCGAGGAGACAACTTATGGGGAGCAGTGGCGGAAGTGTTAGGATAGCAGGCACAATCGAACACGCGAAGGTGGTCATAGGAGGGGGTTGTGTCGTATAGGGCGAAGTGGGGAGTAGGGTGGCTTACCGCCTTCGAGGGAAGACAGTTGAGTGTGTGGCGATGTGCAGGGCCTCTGTCCAGTAGCTGGCAGGGAGAGACCCCTGGAAGAGAAGGCAACGAATCATATTAGTGGTGGTGCGAATCATGTGTTCGGTCCCGCCGTTCTGGGCAGAGGTGTAGGGCACGAGAGACGCAGCTGAATGCCATGAGTGAGAAAGAAAGAACGGGAGACGTGGTTGTCGAACTCGCGACCATTGTCACACTGCAGGGCATGGACCGGGCGACGAAACTAGGTGGATACCCAGGCAAAGAAGTGTGTGAGGGTGGTGAACGTGTCAGACTTTAACCGAATTGGAAAAGTCCAAAGAAAATGGAAAAATCATCCAAAATCACCAAATAGTATTTATAACCAAATAGGCTGAGTACAGGGGAGGTCCAGAGATCACAGTAAACCAAGTCAAAAGCTTGCTCAGCCCGAGAAGTAGTAAATGGGAGACGAGTACGTTGGCCTAACTGACAAGCATGACAGAGACCCTCAAAATGCCCCTACTACATGAAGGATCTAAACTGCTGGTAATCTTGGTCATGACGTCGGGTCCTGGATGATCGAGACGACGATGGCAAGTGGTGGAGACCAGGACAGGAGGCGGAGACGCGCCGATGCTGGAAGGTCAGAGCGTGTAGAGTGGCTTCGCGCTATCACAGCAGACGAGGGGTTCCTGGTGGCTAGATCCTTCACAAAAAAACCAGAGGGGTCAAACTCAATGGAACAAGAATTGTTGGTGGTGAACCGACGAACAGAAAGAAGATTATGTGTGATGTGTGGGGCTACGAGAACGTCGTTGAGATAAAACGGCCCACGGAGAACCGAGACACCTACTGAGGTGACCAGCAGAGTGGAACTGTTTCCAACGACGATCGAGGAGGGATGGGGGGGAATGGAGGGGGTGGGAGCGAGAGAGAGTGCCTGCAGTGGGGGTGGTGCGATAGGAAGCACCGGAGTCGATGACCTAGTCAAAGGAGGGTGGGGCCATCACCATGGTGCTGAAAGCGGCGACGAGGGAGGCATGGTCCCATCCTCCAGCTAGCGGGGGGACCAAGGAGTCGAGGTGGGGGTCCCCGAGGGCGGGAGCTGGGGCAGAGCTGGCGACGTCGGTGGCACACCATAGGGAGGCATCAGAGGCATGCCGTTGGGAGGCACTGTCAGGAGAGCCGACGCTGGAGGACGGGAGACACTTGGGGCCTGACCCGACCACATGGAGATGGTCCCGGTCCAAGGGTTGTAGAATGACGACCACGCCTGGCCGTCACCCCGCGGTCGCCCTTGCGGGGGCGACGACCTCGGTCGGCGGTGGAAGCCGCACGAGGAGCCGCAGGGGACACGGGAGGACGGCAGGCAAGGGGCTCGGTCGACGGAGGACGAGGGGCCTACCCCACAGAGGGCGCCTGACCGCCGGGAGGAGCGCTATAGAGGGTCGGAGCCGGAGCGGGTGCCTTAGTCACCATGGTGAGCTCCTCGAGGAGAAGCTCACTCTGCACGACATCGAAGGTGGGAAAGGGCACGGTCCTCTTGATGAGAGCCTTCAGGTGGCCATAGCGGAGGCTGAGGCCACGCATAAGGTTCAACACCAAGGTACGGTCGGCGACCGGCTCGCCGAGGTCGTGGAGGGAGTTCGTCATGCCCTTCATTTGGCGGCAGTACTCCCCACGGAGAGATCCCCTTGAGAGAAATGGTGGAACTGGATGTCGAGGTACCCGAGCGTCCTGGTTCTCGAGGAACTGTTCCTCGAGGGCGAGCCACGCCTGTCGGCTCGTGTTCGCCTCATCACAAATGATGTCCTGTAGCTCGACGGTGATGGTGCCGTGGAGCCACGAGAGCACCACACTGTCCATCAGGCACTAGGATGGAGACGGCGGGTCGACAAGGTCGGCGAGAGCATACCGCCGAAGCGTGAGAGGACCTGCCCCCGCCAACGAGGGTAGTGGGAGGACGCCGGGTCCAACACGATGGACACGAGGGATCGAATGTTGTGCAGCCCGGCGGCCTGAGCGTGGAGAGCGGTGATGTGGTCAGCGTCGAGTCCAGAGGCTAAGGGAGCCTCAGGAATGACCGGAGGAGCCGCCTGGGCGACCGAAGGGTGGCCGAGGATGAGGCGCTGCGTGGTGGCCATCTGTGCGGTCAGGGCGGCGCCCATGGCACGCTCTTGCTCCAGGGCGAGGGACACGGCGCGCTCACGCTCCTGCGAGGCAGCCACTGTGGCCTATATCGTGGCGATGGCAGCGACCAACAAGGAGTCGGTGGCGGGGGCCATCGGTGCGGGACCAGCGAGGGTGAAGCCCGGCGGGGGTTGACGGGGGCGCTGTTGCACAGGTGAGAGGTTGTCGGGGAGAGGTGCGAGACCGGCGACGTAGGGGACCCTATCCACGGCGCGGTCGCTACTGCGGGTAGAGGGGAAGAGGCCATGGCCAGCGGGGAGACCCCCGGCGGTGAGCTGCTGGGTGACCGTGACCAGGGCTGTGGTGTCGGCGGCGGTCGCTGCACCCAGGCCCGCAGCGTTGGTGGTGGTCGCCGATGGGGACGTGCCGATGGGAAGTCGGCCATGGCGGAGGCGGGGTTGGGGGCGCCGCGGCTAGGACGGAACGGTGGCAGGCGTTGCAGTAGAGGAGCCGGGGGCGGCTGCTGGGGACGCCGCTGCAGGAGGAGGACCGGTGGCCGGTAGTGGGGGCAGAGCGGCGGCGAGAGCACCACGGCAGGAGTAGGAAGGGGCCGACGGCGGCAAGGAGGGAGAGGAGCCTGCGGCTGGGGGCTGGCGGCTGGGAGGGAGGTCAAAAAAATAAACCTAGCATGTGGGAAACTCTAACCCTGTCTTAAGGATGAGTGTTGTATTAATAGACTTGAGTTAACTGGGTCTGATCCATTACACAGGGGTGAGAGAGTAGTTATTACATGGGAAGAACCACAAACCCTAAATGGGATTCTAACATGTTGTTTGCCATGTAAATATGTAACCTAACATCTCTTAAAATCTGCAGGTTCTCTTCTGTAGTACAGATAACGGCCGCACATCTTTCGTTCGGCAACTCGAACCTGATTGGCACATCGACACAAGTCCTGAAATCGTTCACCAATTAGCTGTAAGTACACAAACAGCCGCACCCACGGACACTCCACTGACATAGTCTTTGATTTGCTATTCATCGGTATGTTTGTTTGCCCTGCAGAGGTTTATCAAATATCAACTGCACATTTCACCGCAGCGACCGGAAAGAACAGCATCCAATGTCTTCAGCGCTCCAAGCCTGGAACAATATTTTGGAGGCCTAGACCACAGATAGAGGTATAGTAGAGCACACGCGCCTTGATATGTTGTGTCTTAATGATGATCTGTCTTGATATGTTGTGTCTTAATGATGATCTGTTAACGTGGAACACTTATAAACAATATAAGAAGATCCAAAATGATGATTGCGTGCAACTCCAGAAGAATTAATACCCTAATTTCCATAGTTTCTTTACCTGCAGGTCAAACTCCATCCAGCGAAGTGTTGGCAGCGGCTTAGTGAGAACGGAGGACATCATTGTTTTTTTTTCCCCTTCTTTCGTCAGCTCGGCTCGAGTGATGGAACTCATTTTTCCTGTACCATGTGTAAAAGCCTGTGCTATGTACACGTCGTTGTGCGATATGCAGTGCCCCCATAATCTATGCAGGGAGATGACAAATGTAATACTAGCATACTTGGCGAATCAGCCAGTTGTGTTAATGTACAAGTATAACCAAAATAGTTGCAAGTGTCAACCTGCTGCTATTGCCATTCGCTCTTGTGGTTGTGTTAGGCCCAATGAGGCTGCTGGTTACGACGACTGATCGTCTGTTCGTCACTATTCATATTCATTGGACAACAACAAAACTTTTGCAAGTTACAGCCGAAAACAAACATCATTTTGTGCACTCACTTCTCGCGAGCTTTCAAAACTACCCAGTGACGTAGGCTGAATGCCGCAAAATTCAAACATATTTGTCCTTTCAGACCGGTCGCTCTTCTTGGCATTTCAAGCATGTACACGTGAACCCGTAATCTGCAAGCTGCGCCTGCCTCTCCTCGTAAGGAAGGTCTTCATCGATGTAGGCGATGGTAATCTGGAAAGTTCATCGTCAGGTCGTTAGGACAGGTGCAACACAGCCTAGCCGTAGCCGAAGTTCTCGCCTTGGTTGCAGAATCGAAACGATTTGACCAAAGAACAGGATACCTCTTCGTCCTTGCTGATGGGCCTAAGGGCAATTATCACTGCATGGCCATCCTTGTCCTACGGCGGTATTTCAACAGATCAGATCTGCCTTGCTGACTGACGGCAAATCGGCATGAAAAATGAAATGGTAAAAAAAAATGCACGCACTTACCTCGTCTCTCTTAAATGCTTTAGCATTTGGACGGCATGAATGGTTCATGCAGCTCTGCAGAGGAAAGAATGCCGTTCCTGCCAGAGAGAAATCATTAGGGACAATAATTTATACAGTTGAGCAAGCATAGGTACATGACAAGTACTGCAGAAGGGGCTGTGCATACCCTCGCACGGAACTAAGTAGTCTTCTCCTAAAGCATCTAGGAATGGCCCTGTCACCTTCTCTGCTTCCTCCTAGAGCAGAGTGCAATTCAGGTTTACAAACTACTGGGTTCTTTTCAGATTAAAAACAACAGAAACTTTGGCCAACCATGAACAGACCTTGTCACTCTCTGGAAGACCGTCAATGTATATGAAATAGTCTTCAACTGGTGATGCGACAACTAAATCACTGCAACAAAGGAGAGGAGAGCATTTTAAGATATTACGATGTCAAATGCAGAACAGGTATTCGTGCTCATTATAGGTGCAAATAAAATAATGACATCGCATGCATGTCCATCAGCATTAAAATAAATAGATGAATCCACTCACAGATTGTTCAGCTCAAACATGCCAATTATATGGCCATAGATGTCAAGCGAAAACACTAGACCATTGTTAAGGAAACTTCAAAAATGGATAAGAAAATAATGTCAAGTAAACCTATAGATGTCGAACAAGTCTGTGGACTACTGAAAAGGATACAAGGCGCACACTCAGGATCAAAGATTGCATCCTTGAGAAGCTGCAGTGACTGCAAAATACAATCAGCATGTCAGTGACTGAATAGATACATCACAGCAGAATAAGTTGAATTCATTTATATGTTATTGTATAATTTATTATTTTGGCCGTACAATATATTAAATTGATACATTAATGGAAAAGATGCTCCATTGAAGTGGCCAGAGTACAATTCGATCAGTAGATGTGAACTAATAGTTTCATGATGTCCAATAAAGTGAATTATCTGCTGCATAATTACCGTAAACGCCAGATCCCTTATCTGCTGTCTAAACAATTCTTCTTCACTGGAATCAACATCTTCAGGCAAAGCAACACACTCCCACCATCTGCAAGCATAAGTTTTGCTTTCACAAGTTTGTACTAGATAAACAGGATTTTTGTGATTTTGTCACAACACAACAAATGTCTCCCATCAAGGCACATGAAAGCCATCCAGAACTAGCCTTCTAGCTGGCAAATTGTGAAGAATAAAGGTTCAAGCCATGCCATGAGAATGTCATTGACTATTAAAGAAAGTTTGCAGGTTATACTATTTCATTGAATTGTTACTACGCACACAAAAAACTGAACAACAATTATCATGCTCAACAACAGCTGTCATGCAGCACTGTTTCTTAGTGATGCACTCAACAAGTAGTCAATCCAGGTTGTCTGGGGAAAAGTCACACAAGCTCATTCTTGTTACCTCTTTTTGAAGCCCATTGAAAGTGGTTTCCATGCTTCCAAGAGGAGCGAAGAGCTTGATTCATGAGACACATGCTGTCTTTTGAGTTTCCTATATCTCAACAAGGTGAAAGTGATAGCCTGACATATAAAAGCGGATGTTTGTGAATGAGAATCAAGAAGTGTTATTGGATTGCAACCTAGAGGCCAGAAGACAAAGAGTGATTTTTTTGTTTGCTCTTTTTAGCCTCATGAAATTCATATAATCGTCTTATCATGAAATGATCTGTTTTGGTGCATTGGTCTATAGCAGGTTCACAGTTTTGACAAATATTGGCGACTGATATCAACTCTTAAGTCTGATGCTCAAATTTCTATGTGCATTTGACCAAGACTAAGCTGCAATTTTAAAATATAAAAAGAAGATATCACTTGAACAAGATTAGAAATGCAAAACAAATATAGTAAATTAGACTGATCTTTGGATGCAAACATACTATATAGTATGCATACTTCTGCCACTTACCTTGGCAGCAACCAAAAAAATATCATTGGTTTCTGAAATAAAGAACAACTATCATCAGAAAATAGGTTTCCAACTTAAATGAAAAGTGGAAGCTGGACATTGTGCCATAATGATGCAGACCATAAATATTTAGTGCTGGCTTACCATTAGCATGCCCCACAAATTTCTGAAGGGCAGATTTCCGCAATGGTTCAGTCTTGGATCCAGCACACAGCAAAGAGTGATAAGAATCCCAATCGGAATCCGCACATGATTGGCTGTACAAATTGCAATATCACTTAACCAAGTTTTCTTCTCAAGGTTATATTTAAACTAAATATCCAAGAAATAACAAGAGTATGTTCTATAGTCACAAGTTTTGTACACGGAAATTAGGTCTGGAGTGGCTATAAATAGTGAGGAGAAACAGATATCATATGTTTTGCCGAGATAAGTTAGTTTTCAGGCCTATATAATCATCTCTGGTGCCACTTCACAAATCAAGAAGTATTCACAAATTATTAGGAACACAAACCTGCAGTAGAGTGAACCCTCACATCCACCAGGGCAAGCAACAACTGGTGGCAAACAGAACTGATCGGTTAAAGGCAACAGCGTATTACCATCCATAAGCGACAACAGGACCTCTTGTGGCACAGCATTGCTATTTCCATTTGATGCACCGGAACAGCCAGTACTTGACCCAACATCACTCCCATGGCAGTGTCTCTCGGTAGTGCCATCAACACTACCACCAAGGCTTTGCAAATACAATCTACGCCCAATTTGGTACTCTATAGAACCAATGAAGCGGAAGCAGTAACTACACACAACACAGTCAATCTGCAAAAAGGCACATAGAAACCAGAAC
Source organism: Zea luxurians (assembly GCA_029449295.1). Taxonomy (NCBI): domain Eukaryota; kingdom Viridiplantae; phylum Streptophyta; class Magnoliopsida; order Poales; family Poaceae; genus Zea; species Zea luxurians. The sequence continues at coordinate 18,473,604 of JAOPSE010000039.1, forward strand.
AGCCAGTTAGTTTTCAAATAAACGGCGCAATGGATTATTTACTTTCGATCAAATGGGATAACCTTGTTAAGGCTGTCCTGAGCACCGACCAACATTTGGTCCTTCAGGACAAGGTCGTCTTCAGCAAAGTCCCTATTTGCATAAACACCTGAAAGAACCGGTTTGTTGAAAATGGGAGCTTTTACCTTATGCCAATTTTACATAACCAGATCAGGCTGAGTGGCTGCCCTCTAAATTATAGCTCAGCAACGGATACCTTTCCCATGCTTGCCACTGTAGCTCACTCTAATGCCATCAAGCTTCTTGGACCGTATGAGTTCACCATAGTATTCCTGATGAAGAAACAAAAGGCAGCATATTCATTACCTGATACTCGCACTGATGTTAACACCCAAATATAGCATTTCTCGCATAATTTTGTACCAACGCTATCAAAGCCTAATTTTGTACCACACCAACAACGCCAACGCCATGAAAAGCCTGGATTCGGAAAGGTTCGACCAAAGTAACAGCTTTGATGCCAAGAGATTGTTCAATCAAGGGATTCTCAAGCAAACAGGCTAGTCGCACAGAAGGGGCCAGAAAGAAAGCAAGAACCTGGGCTGATTGGAGAGGAGGCGTGGCGAGGAGCTGAGCGATTTGGGGCGCGAACTCCCTGTCTAGATCGCACGGGCTGACGCTGCTAGCATCCATGCCGTTGGGGTGCCAACCGGAGCTTCTCGCGGCGGGTACGTCGGTCCCTGGCCGCGCCGCCGCTGCTTTTGCTGGCCGCTGGGGTTTTGGGGTTCTGGCGTGCGGAGACAGTAGTACGCATCCGCCACATGAAGACGTAAATATACCTTACGCCGTTAGGAAGTGAAAGCGTAACCATTTGGTTTTCTCTCTTCCAATGTTTAAGCAAGAGAAAGAAAAGCGTAGCCCATTGTTTTTCTCTGTTCCAATGTTTTTCAATCAATAGAAAGAAAGGTAAAGCCTCTAGCATTCCAAATTCTTCGCATGAGAAATAGTGTACCATGTGACAAAAATATATATATGTTGGGTATGCTAGAGGTGGTGGTTGGACTGTATGCTAAGTTTAAGGTTTTTTGTGAAGTTTTAGTAGGAATCTGCAAATTCTAGGGTTTTTTTTCGTGGATGATTGTTTTCTTCTCAAAGATATTTTTATTTGTTAAACGAGACTTCTGAACTAGAGTTGTGAGCACTTAATATTATTAGAGTGGTAATTTTTATTCGAGTAAGTAGGAATTACTGAGTAGTGTGCTCTCAGTACTGAGTGAGTTTATTGGTCCTGCTCCTGCCAATTCAAATCGTAGATTCAAAATTTTATTGTTCGCCTCAGAAAGAAACATGCAAAACAGTTGCAAAACCGTGCTCATTCCGTTCAAAATGTGCAGACAACAATTCAAATTAGGGATAAGTATAAGTGGGTGTTTGGTTTCTAGGGACTAATGTTTAGTCCCTTCATTTTATTCTATTTTAATCTATAAATTGCTATATATAGAAACTAAAATAAAGTTTTAATTTCTATATTTGATAATTTTAGAACTAAAATAGAATAAAATGTAGGGACTAAAAGTTAGTTCCTAGAAACAAACACCCATCGGAACCTGGGTTAGGTCAGATAGCATGATATGATTACATAAACGAATACAAATAATTCTGGCCAACAGACCTGGATAGCAACATCAACCATCATTGTTTGGCCCTGCACTTTGAAGTCTCGATAACTTCGATAGCTAGAAAACCAGAGTCTGACTATAGATGAATGTTGCTAAAAAAATGTTGTACGGATCTAGTGCTCCAGCAATGGTATGTGTTGCGTTGGCGAAGCGAAGAGAAAGCCGCGGCACCTGACTTGTTCGGCTAATATTCACCCCAATATATCTCTACTACTCGCGGCACCTGACTTGTTCGGCTAATATTCACCCCAATATATCTCTACTACTTATTAAGACGGTAAGGGTAGCCTACTGTTCTGCCGTTCTGTGATCTCAGCCGTCCATTCTATCGTTCTGTGATCTCAGCCGTTCATTCTGTCGTTCTGCGATTAAAGTCGTCCATTCTATCGTGCAAACAATCTCAGCCGTCCGATCCACGCACCGCGGCCGGACCTGTTCTGCCCAGTGGGCCCCCAACGATCGTACACACCCTCCAAAATCACCCAAGCAGGCCCACGCAAAAGCAAAAAGACGCACCTCAGTGTAGCACTAGAGCTGGAGGAGTTAGAGTGAGCAATGGATGGTCCACAACAACACTTATAAGCCACGTTCCGTCTCTCTCAGTGGCCGATATGGTACTAATCAAACAAATCTCATACCAGCGCCTGTGTCCTATCGTTCGTGCAGCCCAGCAATTGGACGTGCGGCCCAGCTGCCCAGTGTGCAGCCCAGCGCCCCTCCTCTTCAACGTGCGACCCAGTATCCATTGCCAGCGCCTCTCCTCGGCCGCGCAACCTCCACCACGGCAGAACAACATCCTCCAACTCCAGCGGCCTCCATCTCCTCCCCCACCGGCGGACTCCACCACCCCATCGGTCGGCGACCTCAACCGTCCCCACCCCCGCGCGCATCGCAGATCCACATACAGCTCCACGACATCGTCTTCTGAGGAACCTAGCTCTCGCTTGTCCGTCTGCAGCCGCTGCCTCCCCACATCCCCCACGCGAGCTGCCCCCGCGTTCACTCCGTGCGTCGGCCTCCCTGTGCGCAACCGTCCCCGCACTCCCCGTGCGCAACCGCCCCACCTCCGTGCGTTCTCTCCCGATGCGGGATCACCCTCCACCACCGACGCGAGCTCTCTCCGCCTCCCCTCCTCCCTTTGCCTCCACCGCCCCTCCCCCAACATCGTCGCCACTGCCGCGCCACTCGCTCCCGCGGGATCCAGATCATGTGGACGTAGCTCTAGGGCCTCGACGCAGGCAACCTGGGATCGAGATGCTCCACCAATGGGGGATCCAGAGGAGGACCGCTCCCCACCGGCGCAGCCCAAGCACTGGAGATCCGTCCGCTCCTCTCCTGACCGCGGAAGCGGAAGCGACGACGATGGGGGCCGTGTCGTCCTCTTCCTCATCCATCAACGAGTCGGTGGAGGAGGAGCAGACCAAGCAGACCTAGGTGCTCTCCCTCGCCGCGGCAATGGACGACTCCACATGCGAAGTGTGTCGGTGCCTGCTGGCTAGGTTTCGCTTCCCTATGATGTGCTGTTGGTTTCGGGATCAATTTGTTTTTTTTTGCTTACGATGGTGCACTGTGGTCTGCAGAGAAGAAGTGCCTCAACTCGGAGCTATGACACGAGTGTGTCGGCCCGCTTGTCTCTTGTCTGCCTCCCCACCGTCGGCACATGCGTCGTGTACTTCCCGTAGGGCCACAGCGAGCAGGTGAGTCAAACTCCTCGTGCCGTCTCCCTCATCCTCGCTGCTACTGTTGGGCACATTCAATTCTAAAAACATCTAAGCAGTTCGATTTAATGCACTGCATTTCAACTCTCCTATTTGGATGTCTAGAGTTATTTAATATTTCTAGGTGGTTGTACACATCAACACATGAGCATTATGTGACAGGCCGCATACATAGATGAGGCAAGAAAAAGAATCCACATCGATCAGTTCTCAAGAGAGAGAAAATCGGCTCAGTAATCATGTTCTGGAGCTGTCCGTTAATTTCTTCAATGGATCTACTGCCCCGTCCATACATAGGTAATTTTACAAAATATACCTATCTTGACCAATGAAATTAGATAATTTATTTTTCCTTACATTATGTTGTTTCATAGTTCTTTTTTATTTGTGTACAAAAATGCATTTAAATTATCTAATGACACCTGTCGTGTGTGTGGAGGGGCATAAATAAGTTCGGCCTTTGAGAGATTGTTTCTATTTCACTCAATCAGTATGCAGATACAACACAAATTTCTCACCATGTTTTTCCTTGAGAATTCATACTATAGGTTGTATGCAATTTATTTTCTTCTTTAGACCTTGTGTTGTGTTTTTCATGTTTATCTGGCAACTGTTTCTACTAAACCTTGACGTCAGTTATGCTACTACTATTGATATGATAAGCAGAGGAAAATCGATGCCAAGATGATGGATATCAGGTTGCTGAATTAATAATTGATTTCTTGGTAATATAGCATTTTTTGCCAATTGTTTTTTATTCAACCTCTTCGAAACGTTTGCAAAAAGTTTGACTCCAATGATGCACAAAACTCTTTGCACTAACCAGATCCAAATACGCACAATTAAATTATCAGGATTTCTACACCATGATCTTAGAGAACGGCAAAGCGATCTTATGTGCAACATCTATCAAGTAATCTTTTGATCATTTTCTTTCTCTCTTATGAACAGATTCACAACTCTTTTACCATTTTCTAAAGATTGGCACAAATCCATCCATCCCCAAAATGTATTTGCATGTTCAAACTTTACATTTGATTATAACTTTCCATGATTTTTCATTGACTAAATGATAAATAACAGGTTTACAAATTAAATAGGTGTATCATGCTGGTTAAATATTAAACGGGATGAAGATTTACAGTTATAACATGCCTATGTTCTTAGATTAGCTAACTGCTATTAATGCTATTGCAAAGCTAATTATTTTCTGAGATTGCTTGTCAACTACATATAGTTAAGATCCTTAATGGCCACAAAATGGTGTCGTTATGTGAACCCTTGCCAAAGGAACCTTCTCTCAGATTGGTTAGAGTGTGCACGCTTTTCCCTCACAGGCCTACCAATTTTTCTCAGCTTCTGTATTAAGGTCACCCATAGATTCGATGTCTACTATGGCTTCCTATTGATGAGATAAATCAACAATATATATCCTGTTTTTGCCTATAACAGATCGATGGTTGCAGCTACTTACACTGAATTATAATGTCCAATTGTTACAGATAAAGTAGTTATGTTGCCTACTTCATTCATTGTTGGGTGTGTTTAGATAGGGGAAACACAATAAAGTGGACATAAAATAATTGCATTGGATTTGCTGATGTACCTCTATTTGATTGGACTATAAGATGGATATTCACACATATTTGGGATCAGAGTGTAGCAATTAGACTTAGTTCACGATGATCTGTTTGCATGTGCTATACACAACAGACCTATAGTGCACAATGAACAATCATCAATTTCAATGACGCTCGGCCTCGCTGCTGCTACTGCTTAGATTTTTTTCAGAACTAAATATTAAACAGCTCTATTCCATACATGAAGGTCTGCGATTATGGTATTTAATTATGTGGGTTAGTGCTTAATGTCTCGGAATTTTTTCTGACTTCTTCACTCTTCATATTGTGTTGTTAAACTGATACATGTGGATTCAAGTTGATCATTGTACCAGATTCCTCATTGAAAAGTTTAATTGTGTCTTCTTGACAGATAATTTGGTGGAGGACCTATCACGCGATTTTGAATACGAAACTCAGCCACCATATTTGTTGTACCAAGATGGTGCCCAAGAAGTAAATGGTATTTGGTTTGATAACCAATATTACTGTGAAGCTGTCACAAGCCTTTTTGGAAGGTAAAGCTTCTCCCTTGCTTGTTCTACTTCCACATATGCTGGTGGGTATGGACTTGTTATGTGTAATTCAACTACAATGTATATATACAGGTTGTAGGATGTTACTTGGGATGTGGGTATTTTGTAACTTCATAACTGAAAATAAATGACTACTGATTTTATAGTTTCATTTACTATACACTCTTGTTACTGAAAAGCACAATTGAGAATCCATCCAATCTCTACTACTTCTTAAGACAGGTGTGGTGCACGTTCTGCCTCCCACCCCGACACCCTCACCCACAACGCGCCGCTAATCTCGCAGCCGCGCCCTGGCCGATCCGCGCCTGCCTGCCGCCGCCCGCGATTGTACCCCACCCAGACACCGTGCCCCCTCTCCCCTGACGTGATGCCCGCCTCCCACCCCCTTCTCCGTGCGAATCTAGCGCGGGAACTGCTCGGCCAAGGCTCCGCACACCCTCCCTTCCAAACGTGATTCGTGCCCGTAGGAGGACAACCGTCGTTCATCCTCTACATTCCCATGAGACGGAGCCGCCGTATCCTGCTCGCGAGGCAACGAAGGATGAGGGGCGGCGTCGGTGGCGGGAGGATGAAGAGCGGGTGGGCCACATGAAGATTCTTACCAACTTCGACCCAAACTGCACGCCTGCCTCCGATGCCGCCTTGTCAAGACCTACGACTAGGTACCCCTCTCCGCTGGCGCCGCTCCCCTTCCCCCTCCTCATGCCTAGGTTAGCGGTGTAGGTTCACCAGCCGCCCGTTGAAGGGAGGGTTTGAGGATTGGTGGTTTGGTTTCTCCGGACGCGGTTCGTTCTCGACAACGGCTAGGGTTTAGCTCGTCGCCCCTCTCGATTCTAGGGTACCATGGGGCCGACCAGGACGTTGAGCTGTTGAAACTCGAAGCATGGAGAAGTTCTTATTATGATTTGTTAGGCATATAGCTTTCAAGTGTTCCAGAGAAGCCTGCTCTATAGCCGCATGACCTATCTTATGTGTGTCTTGTGTGTGTATAACCTTTTCATCCTATATCCTTTCTTAAGGGGATCAGAATAGTCGAAAGGCCTGATGAATTTGTGGATTCTGTACTGAGCGCTCAACGGGAAACTGCAGCATCGTTTGGTGTAAACACACTATTGATTGAGAAGTATATTACTCAACCAAGACATGTGGAAGTCCAGGTAAGACTCGATTGATTTTGGACCTGCCGCAGTCCTTCATATAATTGGAAACCTGCAGTAACTCTTTGTTGTCTTCCCTGGTACTGCATTAATTTTGAAGGTATTTGGCGACCAGCATGGAAATGTGATATACCTTTATGAGAGAGACTCCAGTCTACAGAGAAGGCATCAGAAGATCATCGAGGAAGCTCCAGCTGTAAGGATCTGTTATCCAACAAAAACATGGAGCTTGCTTGAAAACATATTGAGGAAGCTCTAAGGATTTGCTAGCTGTTTGTGCCCTGAAATTTACTTCGATAGAATAATCGATTCGGTTGTCTGTTTATATGTTGTGCAGCCAAATGTGTCAGCTGAGTTTCAGTCTCATATTGGTGGAGCTATTGTATCTGCAGCAAAGGTGAATGTTTCTGAACATTAGTATGTGCTTAGGAGACAAATTTGTTGCTCTCAGTTCACTATTGTTGGTTAAGATCTTTTCATTATCTACCTGCTAATTTTTTCTACACCAATATAGAATGACAAATGCGCAAGCATTTTGCTTCACATGAATGCCAATTTGTCAGCGTTTTGGACCCGGGGGGTCCTCCGGACCGACTAGTAATATTTGTCGACGCTGCGTGTCCCAGCCCAGATGGGTTGGCGCGAGAAGGAACACAAGCGGGAAAGGGGGGAACTCATATTATCTCGCACCGGGGGCGCCGCTCGTAGTAGGGGTTACAAGCGTCGCGCGAGGGAGGCAGGGAGCCGATCCGTCAGCCCGTCGTCCTCCTCCGCGCGAGAGCCCTCCCACTGGAAGGCCCTGGTCCTTCCTTTTATAGATGCAAGGAGAGGACCCAGGTGTACAATAAGGGGTGTAGCAATGTGCTAACGTGCCTGGCAGAGAGGTGCCTAAGCCCTATGTACATGCCAACGTGGCTATCGGAGGAGCGACTGAGTCCTGTAGGAGCGCAGCTGGCAGTGCGGCAAGGACCCTGCTGATGTTTCCTTGTTGCTGTAAGGGGGCCAAGAGCCACCGGCGTCTTGGTTGCACGCGGGGCACCATCATTACCCATCGCCCGGGTAAGTCAGATGGGACACCGGTCTTGTTCCTTGTAGCCTGAGCTAGCTAGGAATAGGGTAATGATGTACCCCTTGTGGCGTGGCCGGTCCGAGCCCAAGGTCGGGCGAGACGGAGCCTCCTCCTGAGGCCGAGGCCGGGGTCGAGTCGGGGATCGGGCGAGGCGAAGACTTCCTCCCGAGGCCGGAGCCTGAGGTCGGGCGAGGCGGAGCTTCCTATTGTGCCCGAGGCCTAGCTCGGCGGTTGATCGTGACTTGTTTGTCGGCTTTGCCTGGGTGGTTGGCACAGCAGTCGGAGCGGGGCGAGCGGTGCTATCCTCCTGTCAGATCAGACAGTAAAAGAGGGGGAAGCGAAGTGACTGCGGTCACTTCGGCCTGGCTAACTGAGGCGCGTGTGTCAGGATATGGCGTCAGGTGACCCTCGCGCATTAAATGCGCCTGCGATGCGGTCGGTTGGTGAGGCGGACTGGCCAAGGTTGCTTCACAACGAAGCCTGCCCGAGTCGGGCTTTGGAAGAGCCGACAGGGCGCTTGCTGCCTGAGGAGGCCCTCGGGCAAGGCGTGAACTCGTTTGGGACGGCTGCTCCTGCCCGAGGCTAGGCTCGGGCGAGATTGCGTCTCTTGGGCAGTCGAAGCCTTGGCTTGATCGACACCCATCAGTCGGTCTGAGGGTGTTTACCAGCCGTGATTAGGAGTGTTGGGGGTACCCCTAATTATGGTACCCGACAGTAGCCCCCGAGCCTCGAAGGGAGTGTTGGTACTCGCTTGGAGGCTTTCGCCACATTTTTTAGTGAGGGGACCAGCCTTTCTCGGTTTTACTTTTGTTCCGGTGGGTGCGCGCGAGCGCACCCGCCGGGTGTAGCCCCTGAGGCCTCGGAGGAGTGGTTTGACTCCTCCGAGGTCTTAAATGCCTTTCGTGGTGCCTCGGCTGGTCTGGTCGTTCCCTCATGCGGGCTGGCCGTAGCCCGGGTGCATGGTCAGGTTCCAAGTTTCCAAGCTGGTTTGTTGACGCTGTCAACAGTTTGGCCAGAGCCGGGTGCGAGAGCAGCCCCCAAGCCTCTGCACGGAGTGAGAGGACGATCAAGGACTTTCCCGACTTTTATTATACGCCCCTGCATCGCCTTTCCACAAGGAGGAGGGGGGAAAGCGCCATGTTGCCCTTGGAGGGCGCTGAACATGGTGTCTCCATTGAGCTGCTAACGGGTGATCCGAGTGGACGCCCGTGCCCCGTTCGTTAGGGGTCGGCTGGTGGCCCAGAGGCGCGCTCCAAAAGTACCTGTGGATGATTCGCCGGACCCGGACCCCTTCGACAAGGTCCGAGGGCTCGATGCCTCCCTCTGATGGGATTCCGTTACAAATCGTTCCCGTCGGTCTCGGAAATGTCCTAGGGTACCTCGGGAGCGTAGCCCGAGCCTCGGCCATGTATCAGACGTACCTAGAGTCATCCCTCACTCTACGTGCTCTGGGGCGACTGTCGAACCCTTCCGAGGGGCCAGCCTTCGAACCCCTGATCAGTATTGGGCGCGGAGCCCGAGTGCTCTGAGGCGGCTGTCGAACCCTTCCGAGGGGCCAGCCTTCGAACCCCTGATCAGTAATGGGCGTGAAGCCCAAGTGCTCTGAGGCGGCTGTCGAAACCCCTCCGAGGGGCCAGCCTTCGAACCTCTGATCAATAATGGGCGCGGGGCCCGCTTCCTTCGCCGAGAAGGATCCTCTCCAAAGCATCCCCTTTCCTGGTCCCCGCGGCGAGAGAGAAAAAGAGGAAGGAGGAGAGGATATAAATTTAAATAAGGTGGCGCGCCTTTTTGGACGTGGTTGTCACGTTGGAGGTGAAACGACGCCCGTCTCGCCTGCCAAATGTGTCGCTTGCTCTGCCGGGGAGTTAATGCGACAGGACTGGCGATTCGCGTGGCGCCCGTTGCGCGTGCGCGAGCTGTTCGAGGAACGGGGAGGCCATTTCACCTTTGAGTTTTGAATTCTGCGGTGAGTTCGGGCGGAGTTTTGAATGTTTCTCGCCCAGGCCTTTATATGCTTGGAAGGGGGGTGGCAGTGGTTCGTCACTCTGCTATTTGCGCCTGCCTTCTGCTCTGGTTTCCGCAACCTAAGAGAATAGCCAGGAAAAAGGAAACCGGGCACCTCATCCCCTCTGCCTCCATCACCTCCGCTTGGTGATGGCTAACAGGGTGTCTGTCGTCCCGCCGTGCGACTCGTGGCCCTCCTCCACCGTCGTTGCGAAGGATCTAGAGGCCCTCGTTGCTGACGGTCTGCTCCGTCCCCTCTCCGATGGGGCGCATCCGGAGTGGATGGCTCCAAGCAAGGCCGTCCCTACCCCGCCGTCGGGGTATGTGGTTAGCTTCATCCCCTTCCATGAGTGGGGGTTTGGAGTGCCAGCGAGCCGCTTCATGCGGGCGATCCTGCACCACTATGGGGTGGAGTTGCATAACCTCAACCCCAACTCCATTGCGCAAGCGGCCATCTTCGCGGCGGTTTGCGAGGGTTTCTTGGGGATCGAGGTTCACTGGGATCTGTGGACCCATCTCTTCTCCGTGGAGCTCTTTGCCTTGGCGATGACGCAAAGAAGGTCCGTATGGCGGTGCGGGCCGGTGGCTGCACCCTCCAGCTGAGGCAGGGACGTACGCAGCAGTACATCCCCGCCACCCTTACGTCTTCGAACAAGGGGTGGCAGCGCCGGTGGTTTTATCTCCGGAATGACGATGGGAGGCTTCCGTCGTTTTCTCGACGGGTGGTGACCGCCGCCGGTAGTAACTGGCGCTGGGGGGCCACGTGCGAGAAGCAGGAGAAGCTCCAGCCTCTTCTGTAGGCCCTGCAGAAGTTACGAGATGGGGGCCTCACCGTTGCGGGGGTTGTTGCCGCCATCCATCGCCGGAGGGTGCTCCCTTTGGCAGAGCGACAGTTGCAACTCTCGGAGATGAGACCAGGGGCTGATCTGGAGGGTTCGCGGATGTCCTCGGCCTCCCTCCCCGATGACGAGCTTCGCAAGCGAGTTGCGAGTACGGTAGGGAGGCTGGATGCCGGTGCCCTTGTCTAGCCCGCGATGTGCCCCGACCAGGGGTATGTCTCCCCGGTAAGTATCCGACCCTCCTGCTTTGTGTCAGGCCGCTCCCGATTCTCACTGTTGGGGTCTTCATTCTTCCCCAGGGCTTGAGTTTTTATAAACCCGCCTTGCCACCGGTCCCGGAGGACGCGGTGGACCGAGCCACGCGAAGAGTCGCCGCGGAGAAGGAGAAGGAGAAGAAGGACGCGAAGAAGGCTCGGGCTCGCGAGCGGATGTGAGCTCGGGACACCTTGGAGAAACGTCGTCGGAGGCAGGAGAGGGACGGGCTCCCGAGGGAGTCGTCGCCGGAGACGTCCGTCGATGATGACGAGGATGACGATGATGAAGACGACGACATGGCGGCACGCCTCGGCCTTAGCCCGAAGCCGAGACCGGGCCAGGGGTCACCGAGCTAGCCTCTACGTGGGCTGGTACCATCAGCGCCTGGGGCCAGGACGTCGGAGTCCCAGCCTGAGGTGCGGATGCAGACCGAGGGGGTACTCGACTCCTTGGCCGAGGTAAACGAGGTGACTCCGGGGAGTCGGGCCGATCCGCCCGTCCTTCGAGAGCAAGCGCCTGCGCTGGCGGTGCGGGAGGTGGGTTTCTTAGCCGTTGTGGCGATGCCTGGGCAGATCGTCACTTTGGCCCCTCGGACGCCTGAGATGGAGGTGGCGCCGGAGGCGGCAGCGGGGAAACCCTTGGCCGTGCCTGCGAAGACCGAGGCCCGAGGGGCCTCCCCACAGGTGCGACTGGCCTTGGTTCGGAGCGGGTGAGTACCTGAGGGTGCCTTTGTTTCGGATTTTTCTTGGCGTCTCTTGATCTTGCTTTTCTTTCTTCCTTTCAGCAAGTAGAGGCAGGGCCTGACCGCTCTAGCCCCCAGCAAGGTCCTCAAGACCGCGCCGGCTTCCGCTGCCGGTGCCGTGGCGCGTCATGCCGGGGGGCTGGCCTCCGCTCAAGATGCCCTCGAGCGGGGAGCCCAAGCGGCACGAGTTGCCACGGGGCAAGCCTCCCAGGTTGATCCCTCCATCGGGGCGGCCATCATGCTGGGGGAGGTTACTGACGCGGCCGCGGCCTCAAGCCCGCTCGGCGCGTTACCGGTGTCGATGTCGACTCCTGCCGAGGTCGTCGCCGATTCGCCTGCGGAGCCATCCATCGCTCCCGACGTCGGGATGGTTGAGGCGCCGCCGCTTGCGGTTGACCCCGACCTCCCCGTCCTGGGCAATGAGGGGAGGGCGGACGCTGCTGCCGAGGTCGGTGATCGGAAGCCCGCTACCTTAGCCGAGGGGAGGCCCAGTGAGTCGGCGGCGATGGTGCTCGACGAGTTGACTGCGGGGGGGGCCCAACGCCTTGGCTGAGGGGCGTGCAGAACCGCAACCCGTCCCGGGGGGCGGCGTCCTTGTCCCCGCGCAGCGCAATCCCAATGAGTGGCGCGGGCAGGCTAACCGGTTCTAGAGCTACCGCGCCCTGGAACCCCTCCTCGTCCTTGACGATGAGCGGGAGGAGCGGTCCCGAGATGAGCTCCGCGAGTATGCCGAGGCGGCGATGGGGTTGCTTCGGTCGACCATGGAGATCCTTTCCAAGGACGTTCCCAGGGTCCTCCAGGTAAGGATTTCAGGCGCATACCTTGCGTGGTCTGGGTATTATTTGTAATGCCTTGTTTTCCTCGCTCAGGAACTGGCGGATGTGAGCACTGCCAAGTCGCTGTTCATCCGTCGCGAGAGCGGCATCTGGGATTTGCTGCGGTCCTAGAGGGCCGCGCTTGCCAAAGCTAATGAGCGCCTTGCCTGGCAGAGCACAAAAGTGGCGGACCTTCGGCTGTTCTGCGACGATCTGAAGTCGGAGGCGGCGGCGGCGCGGACAGAGGCGCAGCAACGACAGCTGGAGCTCGGCCAGGTCATCGGCGAACGGGACCAATTCCGAAGCCAAGCTGCGGAGGTTGTGGGCCGGGCCGAGGCCCTTGAGGGTCAGCTAGCCGAGGTGTCTGCTCGGGTCAGGGCCCTTACGGAGGACCTAGCCGTGGCTGTCGGGTCTGCCCAATCGCCCAAGTTGTGGCCGCGCAGGAGCATGCACTGACCGAAGGTATGCTTCGCCTGCTTCGCGACTTCAATTCAGCTTCATTCTTCAACTTGTGTCTGAAGGATTTCGATCGACTGTCTGCAGGGCTCGAGACGGCTCTCAATGAGTCCGTCAAGGCGCACGCTCGGGCGGCGGAGCAGAATGAGGCCGACCGTGCGGCTATGTCCGAGGCTATCTCGGCCTTTTGCCGAGCCTTCGACCTCGACGATGTCCCTTCGGGTAGCTCCCCCCAGAGTCATCTGCGAGCCTTGGGCGGCCATGTGCGCAGTAGACTCCACGGGGCGCTACACCACGGCGTTAGGCGGGCCTTCGCCGTGCTCGCTTCCCACTACGACGTGGACTTGGAGTGGGTCAGCGAGGGGTATTGTCTGCCTGACGAAGACGAGGCTGCCTTAGCCAAGGTCCAGAGGCTCGACGCGGCCGCCGAGGGCCCGAGCGCGGTGCTGGCATCCTCCTTCGAAGTGGAGATCCTTCCGCCTGCGTCGCCATCTGAGGCCGGGCCAGATCTCGCCGAAGGGGGAAACGGCCCCGAGGGCGCAGCTGCTTCCCCTACCGACGTCTGATCCTGCCGAAGAAGTTTTTCTGTATGCATACGGTTTTTCACGGCCGCGGAGGCCCAAACACTTTTGTCGTTGTGTTATAAAGCTGTGTTTTCTTTTCCCTTGTCTTGAGTACCACGACTTGTTCGGCAGCAGGATCACTTATCCGAGCGTGAGTTACTTCTCACGGAAGGCGATGAGTGAGGTATCTGTATCCCGGAGGCGTAGGAATCCCTCGGCTCGATCGCCCCTGCCGTTTACGTGTACTCTCGTCGTTTTTAGGATCCCATTCGATATAGAAGTCGAAAGCACGAAAGTCGTTTTGGTGGAAAACTTTTTCCAAAGAAAATTTTGACGCAGAGGGGGTTCCCCCCTTCTAGCCCCCGAGGGAGGGTCGGGCTTTGCTGAGGCAATGCCGACCCTTCCTTGATGGTTAGACTTTATGTATGTAAATAAAACGAGGTACATGAATGGCTTAAAACATCTTAAGGGTAGAAGCGACATAGCTGTTGGATGTTCCAAGCGTTGCCGTAGACCTCGCCTCGGTCGTTGGCCAGCTTGTATGTTCTGGGCTTCAAGATCTTGGCGATGATGAAGGGTCCTTCCCAGGGAGGAGTGAGCTTGTGGCGCCCTCGGGCGTCTTGTCGCAGACGAAGCACAAAGTCCCCCACTCGGAAGCCTCAGGGCCGAACGCTTCGGGCGTTGTAGCGTCGCAGCGACTGTTGATACCGTGCCGAATGTAGTAAGGCAACGTCCCGAGCCTCTTCGAGCTGGTTCAGCGAGTCCTCTCGGCTCGTCTGGTTGCTTCAGTTGTCGTACGCCTTGGTCCTCGGGGAGCCGTATTCTAGGTCCGTGGGGAGGACGGCCTCGACCCCATAGACTAGAAAAAACGGCGAGAACTCCGTGGCCCGGCTCAGCGTCGTCCTTAGACTCCAGACCACCAAGGGCAGTTCTTTCATCCATCGCTTGCCGAATTTGTTGAGGTCGTTGTAGATCCTCGGTTTAAGTCCCTGCAAAATCATACCGTTGGCGCGCTCCACCTGCCTATTCGTCATGGGGTGAGCCACGGCGGCCCAGTCCACACGGATGTGGTGGTCCCCACAAAAGTCCAGGAACTTTTGCCCGGTGAACTGCGTGCCATTGTCGGTGATGATGGAGTTTGGGACCCCGAATCGATGGATGATGTTGGTGAAGAACGCCACCGCCTGCTCGGACCTGATGCTGGTCAAGGGTCGGACCTCGATCCACTTGGAGAATTTATCGATGGCGACCAGCAGGTGCGAGAAGCCCCCGGGTGCCTTCTGCAAGGGACCGACGAGGTCTAGACCCCATACTGCAAACGACCAGGTGATGGGTATGGTTTGCAGGGCCTGAGCAGGCAAGTGCGTCTGCCTCGCGTAGAATTGGCACCCTTGGCAGGAGCGTATAATCCTCATGGCGTCGGTCACCGCGGTTGGCCAGTAGAAGCCTTGTCGGAAGGCATTTCCCATGAGGGCTCGAGGTGCTGCGTGGTGACCGCAAGCCTTCGAGTGTATTTCTTGCAGCAGCTCTTGTCCCCGGGCGATGGATATGCATCGTTGGAGAACGCCCGAGGGGCTGCGGTGGTAGAGTTCCTTTTCATCACCCAGCAAGATGAAAGACTTGGCGCGTCGCGCCAGTCGCCGAGCTTTGGCCTTGTCGAGGGGAAGCTCTCCTCGGAGGAGATATTCTAGGTACGGGGTCTGCCAGTTCGGATCTGGCGTGACCCCATTCCGTTCCCCCTCGGCGCATAGGGCCTCCTCCTCGTCGGCCGAGGGTACCTCGGGCTCGGCCGAGGCCTCCTCGGGCTCGGTCGAGGGTGCCTCAGCTGGGGTCGAGGCTCCCTCGGGCTCGGGCGTGTCGTCGATCTTGATGGAAGGTTGATGTAGGTCTCTGGAGAAGACATCCGGGGGAACTGTTGTCCGCCCCGAGGCTATCTTCGCTAGCTCATCCGCAGTCTCGTTGTACCGTCGGGCGATGTGGTTGAGCTCCAGCCCGTAGAACTTGTCTTCTAGGCGCCGGACTTCATCGCAGTAGGCCTCCATCCTCCGGTCGCGGCAGTGGGAGTTCTTCATGACTTGGTCAATGACAAGCTGTGAGTCGCCACGAGTGTCGAGGCGCTGGACCCCTAGCTCGACGGCGATGAGTAGGCCGTTAACCAGAGCCTCGTACTCGGCCACGTTGTTTGATGCCGGAAAATGGAGGCGTATCACGTAGCGAAGATGTTTTCCGAGGGGTGAGACGAAGAGCAAGTCAGTCCCTGCTCCTGTCTTCATGAGTGACCCATCGAAGTACATGGTCTAGAGCTCGGGCTGAATCGGAGCTATTGGCAACTGGGTGTCGGCCCATTCAGCCAGGAAGTCCGCCAAGACCTGGGATTTTATGGCCTTTCGAGGGGCGAACGACAGTGTTTCGCCCATGAGCTCCACTACCCATTTTGCTATCCTACACGAGGCCTCACGACACTGGATGATCTCCCCAAGGGGGAAGGATGACACCACAGTGACCGGATGAGACTCGAAGTAGTGTCGCAACTTTCGCCGTGTCAGAATCACCATGTACAACAGCTTCTGAATTTGTGGGTAGCGGGCCTTGGTCTCGGAGAGTACTTCGCTGATGAAATAGACCGGCCTCTAGACGAGCAATGCATGCCCGTCTTCTTGTCTCTCGACTACAATCGCGGCACTGACCACCTGGGTGGTTGCGGCTACGTAGATCAAGAGGGCTTCTCCCACAGCGGGGGGCACCAAGATGGGCGCATTTGTAAGGAGCGCCTTTAAGTTGCCGAGGGCTTCTTCGGCCTCAGGGGTCCTAGTGAAGCGCTCGACCTTCCTTAAGAGGCGGTACAGAGGCAAGCCTTTTTCGCCAAGGCACGAGATGAAGCGGCTCAGGGCCGCAAGGCATCCCATGACCCTCTGTACTCCTTTCAAATCTTTGATCGGCCCCATGTTGGTGATAGCCGCAACCTTCTCCGGGTTGGCTTCGATGCCTCACTCGGAGATGATGAACCCTAGGAGCATGCCTCGGGGGACTCCGAAGACACACTTCTCAGGATTGAGTTTCACGCCTTTCGCCCTCAGACACTTGAACATCGTCTCAAGGTCGGAGAGGAGACCGGAGGCTTTCCTTGTCTTGACAATGATGTCATCGACGTAAGCCTCGACCGTTCGGCCGATGTGCTCTCCGCCACATGGTTCATGCACCTTTGGTATGTGGCCCCTGCATTCCTCAAACCAAATGGCATAGTAGTATAACAATACATGCCAAAAGGTGTGATGAAAGAAGTCGCGAGCTGGTCGGACTCTTTCATCTTGATTTGGTGATAACCTAAGTAGGCGTCGAGGAATGACAGGGTTTCGCACCCAGCAGTGGAGTCCACGATTTGGTTGATGCGAGGCAGAGGGTAGGGAACCTTCGGACATGCTTTGTTCAACCCAGTGTAGTCAACGCACATCCTCCATTTCCCACCTTTCTTTTTCACAAGCATAGGGTTAGCTAACCATTCGGGATGGAATATGAAAGTCGGCTAGAGGGGGTGAATAGGGCGAAACTGAAATTTACAAAATTAATCACAACTACAAGCCGGATTAGCGTTAGAAATAATAATGAGTCCGAGAGAGAGGGCGCAAAACAAATTGCAAGCAAATGAAGAGTGTGACACGCGGATTTGTTTTACCGAGGTTCGGTTCTCGCAAACCTACTCCCCGTTGAGGAGGCCACAAAGGCTGGGTCTCTTTCAACCCTTACCCTCTCTCAAACGGTCCCTCGGACCGAGTGAGCTTTCTCTTCTCAAATGTTTGGAACACAAAGTTCCCACAAGGACCACCACAAGATTGGTGTCTCTTGCCTCAATTACAAGTGAGTATGATCGCAATGAAGAATCAAAGAAGGAAGAAAGCAATCCAAGCGCAAGAGCTCGAAAGAACACAAGCAAATCTCTCTCACTAATCACTAGGGCGTTGTGTGGAGTTTGGAGAGGATTTGATCACTTTGGTGTGTCTAGAATTGAATGCTAGAGCTCTTGTAAGTAGTTGAAGTGGGAAAACTTGGATGACTTGAATGTGGGGTGGTTGGGGGTATTTATAGCCCCAACCACCAAACTAGCCGTTTGGGTGCAGGCTGTCTGTCGTATGGTGCACTGGACAGTCCAGTGCACACCGGACAGTCCGGTGCGCCAGCCACGTCACCCGAACGTTGGGGTTCCGACCGTTGGAGCTTTGACGCTGGGCCTGTCTTGATGACCGGTGGCGCACCGGACATGAACTGTAGGGTGTCCGGTGCGCCAGCATGGGCGTCCCTGCCCTCTGCGCGCGCTCTGCGCGCGCTGGCGCGCATTAAATGCGCTGCAGGTAGCCGTTGGCGCCAGAAGTAGCCGTTGCGCCGCAGTTACACCGGACAGTCCGGTGTACACCGGACATGTCCGGTGAATTATAGCGGAGCAGCCGAAGCGAATTCCCAAGACTGGCGAGTTTGGAGCCGCGTCCTCTTGGAGCACCGAAGACTGTCCGGTGTACACCGGATAGTCCGGTGAATTATAGCGCGCCGGCTTCGAGAATTCCCGAAGGTGAAGAGTTTGAAGTCGACCTTCCCTGGTGCACCGGACACTGTCCGGTGGTGCACCGGACAGTCCGATGCACCAGTCCAGGGTGCCTTCGGTTTGCCCTTGCTCCTTTGTTTGAACCCTTTCTCTTGATCTTTTTATTGGCTTATGGTGAACCTTTGGTACCTGTAGAACTTATAAACTTGGGCAAACTTGTTAGTCCAATTATTTGTGTTGGGCAATTCAACCACCAAAATTAGTTATAGGAAATAGGTGTAAGCCTAAATCCCTTTCAATCTCCCCCTTTTTGGTGATTGATGCCAACACAAACCAAAGCAAATATAGAAGTGCAGAATTGAACTAGTTTGGAAAATGTAAGTGCAAAGGTTACTTAGAATTGAGCCAATAAATATTACTTACTAGATATGCATGGATTGTTTCTTCATTTTTAACATTTTGGACCACGCTTGCACCACAAGTTTTGTTTTTGCAAATTCTTTTGTAAATTCTTTTCAAAAACCTTTTGCAAGATAGTCAAATGCTTTTCCTTGACTAAAACAAAAACTCCCCCTCGAATAAATTCTCCTCTTAGTGTTCAAGAGGGTTTTAAGATATCAATTTTGAAAATGCTACTTTCTCCCCCTTTAGAACACAAAGAGATACTAATTTGAAATTTTCAAATTGAAAATCATCAATTTTTAAAATTAGGGTGGTGGTGCGGTCCTTTTGCTTTGGGCCAATACTTTCTCCCCCTTTGGCATGAATCGCCAAAAACGGATACTTGGAATGAAATATAGGCCCTATCCTAACTACATTCTCCCCTTTGGCAAATAAAACATATAAGTGAAAATTATACCAAAGACGGAGAGTGATGCGGAGCGACGGCGAAGGATGAGTAGTAGAGTGGAGTGGAAGCCTTTGTCTTCGCTGAGGACTCCAATTCCCTTTCAATATACCTATGACTTGGTTTGAAATACACTTGAAAACACATTAGTCATAGCATATATAAAAGAGACATGATCAAAGGTATACATATGAGCTATGTGTGCAAATTAGCAAAAGAAGTTCCTGGAATCAAGAATATTGAGCTCATGCCTAAGTTTGGTAAACATTTGTTCATCGAGTGACTTTGTAAAGATATCGGCTAATTGATCTTTAGTATTAATGTATGCAATCTCGATATCCCCCTTTTGTTGGTGATCCCTAAGAAAATGATACCGAATGGCTATGTGTTTAGTGCGGCTATGCTCAACGGGATTATCCGCCATGCGGATTGCACTCTCATTATCACATAGAAGAAGAACTTTGGTTAATTTGTAACCATAGTCCTGCAGGGTTTTGCCTCATCCAAAGCAATTGCGTGCAACAATGGCCTGCGGCAATATACTCGGCTTCGGCGGTAGAAAGAGCGACCGAATTTTGCTTCTTTGAAGCCCAAGACACCAAGGATCTTCCCAAGAACTGGCAAGTCCCCGATGTGCTCTTCCTATTGATTTTGCACCCCGCCCAATCGGCATCCGAATAACCAATCAAATCAAATGTGGATCCCCGAGGGTACCAAAGCCCAAACTTAGGAGTATAAGCCAAATATCTCAAGATTCATTTTACGGCCGTAAGGTGTGATTCCTTAGGGTCGGCTTGGAATCTTGCACACATGCATACAGAAAGCATAATGTCTGGTCGAGATGCACATAAATAAAGTAATGAACCAATCATCGACTGGTATACCTTTTGATCCACGGACTTACCTCCCGTGTCGAGGTCGAGATGCCCATTGGTTCCCATGGGTGTCTTGATGGGCTTGGCATCCTTCATTCCAAACTTGGTTAGAATGTTTTGAGTATACTTTGTTTGGCTAATGAAGGTGCCCTCTTGGAGTTGCTTGACTTGGAATCCTAGAAAATACTTCAACTCCCCCATCATAGACATCTCGAATTTCTGTGTCATGATCCTACTAAATTCTTCACATGTAGATTCGTTAGTAGACCCAAATATAATATCATCAACATAAATTTGGCATACAAACAAATCATTGTCAAGAGTTTTAGTGAATAAAGTAGGATCGGCCTTGCCGACTTTGAAGCCATTAGCAATAAGGAAATCTCTAAGGCATTCATACCATGCTCTTGGGGCTTGCTTGAGCCCATAAAGCGCCTTAGAGAGCCTATAGACATGGTTAGGGTACTCACTATCTTCAAAGCCGGGAGGTTGCTCAACATAGACCTCTTCCTTGATTGGTCCATTGAGGAAGACACTCTTCACGTCCATTTGGTAAAGCTTGAAGCCATGGTAAGTAGCATAGGCCAATAAAATGCGAATTGAGTCAAGCCTAGCTACGGGTGCATAGGTTTCACCAAAATCCAAACCTTCGACTTGTGAATACCCCTTGGCCACGAGTCGAGCTTTGTTCCTTGTCACCACACCATGCTCATCTTGCTTGTTGCGGAAGACCCATTTGGTTCCTACAACATTTTGGTTAGGACGTGGAACTAAATGCCATACCTCATTCCTAGTGAAGTTGTTGAGCTCCTCTTGCATCGCCATCACCCAATCCGAATCTTGGAGTGCTTCCTCTACCCTGTGTGGCTCAATAGAGGAAACAAAAGAGTAATGCTCACAAAAATGTGCAAGACGAGATCGAGTGGTTACCCCCTTATGAATGTCGCCAAGGATGGTGTCGACGGGGTGATCTCGTTGGATTGCTTGGTGGACTCTTGGGTGTGGCGGCCTTGGTTCTTCATCCTCCTTGTCTTCATCATTTGCATCTCCCCCTTGATCATTGCCATCATCTTGAGGTGACTCATCTCTTTGATCTTGTCCTTCATCAACTTGAGCTTCGTCCTCATTTTGAGTTGGTGGAGATGCTTGCGTGGAGGAAGATGGTTGATCTTGTGCATGTGGAGGCTCTTCGGATTCCTTAGGACACACATCCCCAATGGACATGTTCCTTAGCGCGATGCACGGAGCCTGTTCTTCACCTATCTCATCAAGATCAACTTGCTCTACTTGAGAGCCGTTAGTCTCATCAAACACAACGTCACAAGAAACTTCAACTAGTCCTGAGGACTTGTTAAAGACTCTATATGCCCTTGTGTTTGAATCATATCCTAGTAAAAAGCCTTCTACAGTTTTAGGAGCAAATTTAGATTTTCTGCCTCTTTTAACAAGAATAAAGCATTTGCTACCAAAAACTCTAAAATATGAAATATTGGGCTTTTTACCGGTTAGGAGTTCATAGGATGTCTTCTTGAGGATTCGGTGTAGATATAACCGGTTGATGGCGTAGCAAGCGGTGTTGACCGCCTCGGCCCAAAACCGATCCGGTGTCTTGTACTCATCAAGCATGGTTCTTGCCATGTCCAATAGAGTTCGATTCTTCCTCTCCACTACACCATTTTGTTATGGAGTGTAGGGAGAAGAGAACTCATGCTTGATGCCCTCCTCCTCAAGGAAGCCTTCTATTTGTGAGTTCTTGAACTCCGTCCCATTGTCGCTTCTGATTTTCTTGATCCTTAAGCTGAACTCATTTTGAGCTCGTCTCAAGAATCCCTTTAAGGTCTCTTGGGTATGAGATTTTTCCTGCAAAAAGAACACCCAAGTGAAGCGAGAATAATCATCCACAATAACTAGACAGTACTTACTCCCGCCGATGCTTATGTAAGCGATCGGGCCGAATAAATCCATGTGTAGGAGCTCCAGTGGCCTGTCACTTGTCATGATGTTCTTGTGGGGATGATGAGTGCCAACTTGCTTCCCGGCTTGGCATGCGCTACAAATCCTGTCTTTCTCAAAATGAACATTTGTTAGTCCTAAAATGTGCTCTCCCTTTAGAAGCTTATGAAGATTCTTCATTCCAACATGGGCTAGTCGGCGGTGCCAGAGCCAACCCATGTTAGTCTTAGCAATTAAGCAAGTGTCGAGTTCAGCTCTATCAAAATCTACCAAGTATAGCTGACCCTCTAACACTCCCTTAAAAGCTATTGAATCATCACTTCTTCTAAAGACAGTGACACCTACATCAGTAAATAGACAGTTGTAGCCCATTTGACATAATTGCGAAACGGAAAGCAAATTGTAATCTAAAGAATCTACAAGAAAAACATTGGAAATGGAGTGGTCAGGAGATATAGCTATTTTACCCAAACCTTTGACCAAACCTTGGTTTCCATCCCCGAATGTAATAGCTCGTTGGGGATCTTGGTTTTTCTCGTAGGAGGAGAACATCTTCTTTTCCCTGTCATGTGGTTTGTGCACCCGCTGTCGATGATCCAACTTGAGCCCCCGGATGCATAAACCTACAAAACAAGTTTAGTTCTTGACTTTAGGTACCCAAACGGTTTTGGGTCCTTTGGCATTAGAAACAAGAACTTTGGGTACCCAAACACAAGTCTTGGAGCCCTTGTGTTTGCCCCCAACAAACTTGGCAACTACCTTACCGGATTTGTTAGTCAAAACATAAGATGCATCAAAAGTCTTAAATGAAATGCCATGATCATTTGATGCACTAGGAGTTTTCTTTCTAGGCAACTTAGCACGAGTTGGTTGCCTAGAGCTAGATGTCTCACCCTTATACATAAAAGCATGGTTAGGACCAGAGTGAGACTTCCTAGAATGAATTCTCCTAATTTTGCTCTCGGGATAACCGGCAGGGTACAATATGTAACCCTCGTTATCCTGAGGCATGGGAGCCTTGCCCTTAACAAAGTTAGACAAATTTTTAGGAGGGGCACTAAGTTTGACATTATCTCCCCTTTGGAAGCCAATGCCATCCTTGATGCCAGGGCGTCTCCCATTATAGAGCATACTTCTAGCAAATTTAAACTTTTCATTCTCTAAGTTATGCTCGGTAATTTTTGCATCTAATAATGCTATATGATCATTTTGTTGTTTAATTAAAGCCATGTGATCATGAATAGCATCAATATCAATATCTCTACATCTAGCACAAATAGACACATGCTCAATAGTAGATGTAGAGGGTTTGCAAGAATTAAGTTCAACAATCTTAGCACGCAAAATATCGTTGTTATCTCTAAGATTGGAAATTGTAACATTGCAAACATCTAATTCTTTAGCCTTAGCAAACAATTTCTCATTCTCATCTCTAAGGCTAGCAAGAGAAATATTCAACTCATCAATCCTAGCAAGTAAATCAACATTATCATCTCTAGGATTGGAAGTTGAAACATTACAAACATGAGAATCAACCTTAGCAATTAATTTAGCATTTTCATTTCTAAGGTTGGCAATAGTGTCATGGCAAGCGCTTAGCTCACTAGATAGTTTTTGACATTTTTCTATTTCTAGAGCATAAGCATTTTTAACCTTAACATGTTTCTTGTTTTCCTTAATTAGGAAGTCCTCTTGGGAATCCAAGAGGTCATCCTTTTCATGAATAGCACTAATTAATTCATTTAATTTTTCCTTTTGTTCCATGTTAAGGTTGGCAAAAAGGGTACGCAAGTTATCCTCCTCATCACTAGCATTTTCATCACTAGAAGACTCATATTTAGTGGAGGATTTAGATTTAACCTTCTTCCTTTTGCCGTCCTTTGCCATGAGGCACTTGTGGCCGATGTTGGGGAAGAGAAGTCCTTTGGTGACGGCGATGTTGGCGGCGTCCTCGTCGTCGGAGGAGGAGTCGGTGGAGCTCTCGTCGGAGTTCCACTCGCGGCACACGTGGGCATCGCCACCCTTCTTCTTGTGGTACCTCTTCTTTTCTCTCCTCTTGCCCTTCTTGTCGTTATCCCTGTCACTGTCACTTGATAATGGACATTTAGCAATAAAGTGATCGGGCTTACCACACTTGTAGCAAACCTTCTTGGAACGGGATTTGTAATCCTTCCCCTTCCGTTGCTTGAGGATTTGGCGAAAGCTTTTGATAATTAAAGCCATCTCCTCATTGTCGAGCTTGGAGGCGTCAATTGGTTGTCTACTCGGTGTAGACTCCTCCTTCTTCTCCTCCGTCGCCTTAAATGCCACCGGTTGTGCTTCGGACGTGGAGGGTTCATCAAGCTCATTGATCTTCTTTGAGCCTTTAATCATACATTCAAAGCTCATAAAATTCCCGATTACTTCTTCGGGAGTCATTAGTGTATATCTTGGGTTACCATGAATTAATTGTACTTGAGTAGGGTTAAGGAAAATAAGTGATCTCAAAATAACCTTAACCACCTCGTGGTCATCCCATTTCTTGCTCCCGAGGTTGCGCACTTGGTTCACCAAGGTTTTGAGCCGGTTGTACATATCTTGTGGCTCCTCCCCTTGGCGAAGACGGAAGCGACCGAGCTCCCCCTCGATCGTTTCCCGCTTGGTGATCTTGGTGAGTTCATCACCTTCGTGCGCGGTCTTGAGTAAGTCCCAAATCTCCTTCGCATTCTTCAATCCTTGCACCTTGTTATATTCCTCTCTACTTAGAGAGGCGAGGAGAATGGTTGTGGCTTGGGAATTGAAGTGCTCGATTTGGGCCACTTCATCCACATCATAGTCGTCATCCCCTACATATGATACCTGTGCACCAAACTCGACAACATCCCATATACTTTTGTGGAGTGAGGTTAGATGAAATCGCATTAAATCACTCCACCTAGCATAGTCTTCACCATCAAACGTTGGTGGTTTGCCTAATGGGACGGAAAGCAAAGGTGCATGTTTAGAAACGCGAGGGTAGCGTAAGGGGATCTTACTATACTTCTTACGCTCTTGGCGCTTAGAAGTGACGGATGCCGCGTCGGAGCCGGAGGTGGATGTCGATGAAGAATCGATCTCGTAGTAGACCACCTTCCTCATCCTCTTTTTCTTGTCCCCACTCCGATGCGGCTTGTGGGAAGAGGATTTTTCCTTCTTTTCTTTATGGTGTGAAGAAGATCTTTTCTCCTTCCGTTTGGAGGAGTCCTTCTTCTTCTCCTTCCTCTTGGTGCGGGACTCTTCCGATGAAGTGCTCCCGTGACTCGTAGTGGGCTTGTCGCCGGTCTCCATCTCCCTCTTGGTGTGATCTCCCGACATCACTTCGAGCGGTTAGGCTCTAATGAAGCACCGGGTTCTGATACCAATTGAAAGTCGCCTAGAGGGGGGGGTGAATAGGGCGAAACTGAAATTTACAAAATTAATCACAACTACAAGCCGGATTAGCGTTAGAAATAATAATGAGTCCGAGAGAGAGGGCGCAAAACAAATCGCAAGCAAATGAAGAGTGTGACACGCGGATTTGTTTTACCGAGGTTCGGTTCTCGCAAACCTACTCCCCGTTGAGGAGGCCACAAAGGCCGGGTCTCTTTCAACCCTTACCCTCTCTCAAACGGTCCCTCGAACCGAGTGAGCTTTCTCTTCTCAAATGTTTGGAACACAAAGTTCCCACAAGGACCACCACAAGATTGGTGTCTCTTGCCTCAATTACAAGTGAGTATGATCGCAATGAAGAATCAAAGAAGGAAGAAAGCAATCCAAGCGCAAGAGCTCAAAAGAACACAAGCAAATCTCTCTCACTAATCACTAGGGCGTTGTGTGGAGTTTGGAGAGGATTTGATCACTTTGGTGTGTCTAGAATTGAATGCTAGAGCTCTTGTAAGTAGTTGAAGTGGGAAAACTTGGATGACTTGAATGTGGGGTGGTTGGGGGTATTTATAGCCCCAACCACCAAACTAGCCGTTTGGGTGCAGGCTGTCTGTCGTATGGTGCACCGGACAATCCGGTGCGCCAGCCACGTCACCCGAACGTTGGGGTTCCGACCGTTGGAGCTCTGACGCTGGGCCTGTCTTGATGACCGGTGGCGCACCGGACATGAACTGTAGGGTGTCCGGTGCGCCAGCATGGGCGTCCCTGCCCTCTGCGCGCGCTCTGCGCGCGCTGGCGCGCATTAAATGCGCTGCAGGTAGCCGTTGGCGCCAGAAGTAGCCGTTGTGCCGCAGTTACATCGGACAGTCCGTTGTACACCGGACATGTCCGGTGAATTATAGCGGAGCAGCCGAAGCGAATTCCCGAGACTGGCGAGTTTGGAGCCACGTCCTCTTGGAGCACCGGAGACTGTCCGGTGTACACCGGACAGTCCGGTGAATTATAGCGCGCCGGCTCCAAGAATTCCCGAAGGTGAAGAGTTTGAAGTCGACCTTCCCTGGTGCACCGGACACTGTCCGGTGGTGCACCGGACAGTCCGGTGCACCAGTCCAGGGTGCCTTCGGTTTGCCCTTGCTCCTTTGTTTGAACCCTTTCTCTTGATCTTTTTATTGGATTATGGTGAACCTTTGGTACCTGTAGAACTTATAAACTTGGGCAAACTAGTTAGTCCAATTATTTGTGTTGGGCAATTCAACCACCAAAATTAGTTATAGGAAATAGGTGTAAGCCTAAATCCCTTTCAGAATACCTCTTTGATGAACCCTGCGACCATCAGCTTGTGAACCTCCTCGGCGATGGCTCTGCGCTTTTCTTCGTCGAAACGGCGCAGATGCTGCTTCATGGGTCGGGCCCCAACTTAGATGTCCAGTGAGTGCTCGGCGACATCCCTTGGTATGCCGGGCATGTCCGAGGGACTCCACGCGAAAACTTCGGCGTTTGCGCGGAGAAAGTCGACGAGCACTGCTTCCTATTTGGGGTCGAGCTCGGAGCCGATCCGGACTTGCTTGCCATCGTCGTTGCTGGGGTCGAGAGGGACGGATTTGACCGCCTCAGCTGGCTCGAAGTTGCCGGCGTGCCGCTTCGCATCAGGCGCCTCCTTGGAGAGGCGCTCTAGGTCGGTGATGAGGGCCTCGGACTCGACGAGGGCCTCGGCGTACTCCACACACTCCACATCGCATTCGCTACGCGTGGCAGTACGTGGGTTCGATGGTGATGACCCCGTTGGGGCCCGACATCTTGAGCTTGAGATACGTGTAGTTGGGGACGACCATGAACTTGGCGTAGCACGGCCTTCCCAACACCGCGTGGTAGGTTCCTCAGAACCCGACCACCTCGAATGTGAGAGTTTCCTTTCGGAAGTTGGAGGGAGTCCCGAAGCAGACGGGTAGATCGATTTGCCCGAGGGGCAGGACGCGCTTTCCAGGGACGATCCCGTGGAAGAGCGCCGCACCGGCCCGGATCGAGGACAAACCGATCCCCAAGAGCACAAGGGTCTCGGCGTAGACGATGTTGAGGCTGCTGCCTCTGTCCATGAGGACCTTGGTGAGCCAGACGTTGCTGATGACAGGGTCGACAACGAGTGGGTACCTTCCTGGGCTTGGCACGCAGTCTGGGTGGTCGCCTTGGTCGAAAGTGATGGGCTTGTCGGACCAGTCTAGATAGACCGGCGCCGCCACCTTGACCGAGCAGACCTCCCGGCGCTCCTGCTTGCGGTGCCGAGCCAAGGCGTTCGCCACTTGCCCACCATAGATCATGAAACAGCCGCGGACCTCGGGGAACTTCTCTTCCTTGTCACCCTCTCTCTTGTCATTATCTCGGCCTTTGCCGTCTTCCGCCGGGGGCCCGACCTTGTGGAAGTAGCGCCGAAGCATGACGCATTCCTCAAGGGTGTGCTTGACGGGACCCTGATGATAGGGGCACGACTCTTTGAGCATCTTGTCGAATAGGTTGGCCCCTTCGGAAGACTTCCGAGGGTTCCTGTGCTCGATAGCAGCGACAAGGTCTGCATCGGCGGCATCACGCTTTGCTTATGACTTCTTCTTGGCCTTCTTCTTTGTACCCCGCTGGGCGGATGCCTCGGGGGCATCTTCCTGCTGCCTTGCCTAAGGCTGCTTGTCCTTCCAGAAGATGGCTTCGACCGCCTCCTGACCCGAGGCGAACTTGGTGGCTACGTCCATCAAGTCGCTCGCCTTGGTGGGAGTTTTTCGCCCCAGCTTGCTCACTAGGTCGCGGTAAGTGGTGCCGGCGAGGAACGCGCCTGATGACGTCCGAGTCGGTGATGTTGGGCAGCTCGGTACGCTGCTTCGAGAATCGCCGAATGTATTCCCGCAGGGACTCTCCCGGCTGTTGGCGACAGCTTCGGAGGTCCTAGGAGTTCCCAGGCCGCACGTACGTGCCCTGGAAGTTTCCAGCGAAAAGCCTTGACCAGGTCGTCCCAGCTGGAGATCTGCGCCGGAGGTAGATGCTCCAGCCAGGCTCGGGCGTCGTCGGAGAGGAACAGGGGAAGGTTGCGGATGATGAGGTTGTCATCGTCCGTGCCTCCCAGCTGGTAGGCCAACCGGTAGTCCGCAAGCCACAACTCCGGTCTCGTCTCCCCCGAGTACTTGGTGATAGTAGTCGGGGCTCAGAACCGGGTCGGGAACGGCGCCCTTCGTATGGCCCGGCTGAAGGCTTGCGGACCAGGTGGCTCGGGCGACGGGCTCCGATCCTCCCCACTATCATAGCGTCCTCCGCACCTGGGATGGTAACCTCAGCGCACTTTCTCGTCGAGGCAGGCTCGACGGTCGTGGCGGCATTGCGCGTTGCCGAGGAGGTCCTGGGGCGGCCGGCGCCCCGTCCCACGTACGCTCGGTGTGGACCGAGACCCCCCGCATGTGTCGGGACACGTGTCGGGAGGATGTTGCGTGATGCTTCGAAGGGCGCCCTTGCCTCCGGGAGGCAGAGCTCTCGGCCTGTCGGACCGCAGCATGCTCCAGGAGGTTCTTGAGCTCGCCCTGGATACGCCGCCCCTCGGTGGTAGATGGCTCCGGCATCGTTCGAAGCAGTATCGCTGCTGCAGCCAGGTTCCGGCCGGTCTCACTGATGGCCGGGTGTAGTGCTGCCCTGGCTTTGTCAACGATATGGCGCCGGACTTCCTGTGCCCGATGACACATTTCTCCGGCGAGTGCCGGACCTGCCCGCTCATGCTCGATGTTCTGCCAGAGCTGCACAAGTCGCTCTGCTTCCTTGTCGAGCTTGGCCTGCATCTCGTGGATTTGCTCAAGCTGTATGTCCTGACCCCCCGCAGGGACTGGGACCACAGCTAGCTCCCGTGGGATGTCAACGCGAGACGCAGGCATAGGGGGGTCATTCTCCGGCATACCAAGGTGGTTGCCTTCCTCGAGATCCCCCAGATCGACGTGGAAACATTCGCGACTCAGGCCATAACCCTCGTCGTCAAGGCTATGGCTATCATCAGAGCAACCAGAGAGGCAGTAGTCACATGCGGTCATGAAATCTCTCATGACGCCGGGATCATAGAGCCCGGAGAAATCCCAACCGGAGTCGGGACCGTCCTCTTCCTCGAAACCCGGGGGTCCATAGGTTGAGGTGGTCGCTGGTCGGTCCCAGGATGACCACATATGATATCCCGGGAGATCAGGATATGCCCTAGCGAAAGCGCTCACCGAAGCGGGATCGCTTGGCGGATCGAAACTAAATCGAAAGGGCACAGGGTGGTAAACGGACGGTACCTCTTGGTCGATAGACGGTAGCGACGCCTGCGTCGGAGCGCACCGTTATCTCAGGTACAAGGGTGACGCCCAGCAGGTCCTTCGCGAGGGTGCTGGCATCGTCAGTTCGCTTGTCATTGGTGTATGGCGGGGAAGCGACACCCGTCGTTGTCCCGGGTGTGAGGACAACGCCCGGCATGTCCCCTGCTGGGGCACCGGTGTCGTCGACTCGCTCCGGCGACGATAGTCGACGAGGTGCTGTCTCCTGCCTGGCCACGGTTGCCCCTCCCTCTCCTCCTACGGCGAGGAGGGTGGCGAGGCAGACGCAGATGCTCCTCTTCCGCCACGGGGGGAAGACGTCGTCGAGTTCGCCGCCGCCGAGCGAGCTGACGGCCGTCGCCGTTGTAGTGCTGTGCGGGAAGGAGTACCATGTCGTAGCTGCTGTCGAGGGACATGAACTTGAGAGTCCTGAAGTGGAGCACCGTCCCGGGCTGAAGAGGTTGCTGAAGACTCCCCATCTGGAACTCAACGGGAAGGACTTCGTCAACACGCAAGAGGCCCCTACCTGGCGCGCCAACTGTCGGCGTTTCGGACCCGGGGGGGGGGTCCTCCGGACCGACTAGTAATATTTGTCGACGCTGCGTGTCCCAGCCCAGATGGGTTGGCGCGAGAAGGAACACAAGCGGGAAAGGGGGAACTCGTATTATCTCGCACCGGGGGTGCCAGCTCATAGTAGGGGTTACGAGCGTCGCGCGAGGGAGGCAGGGAGCCGATCCGTCAGCCCGTCGTCCTCCTCCGCGCGAGAGCCCTCCCACTAGAAGGCCCTGGTCCTTCCTTTTATAGATGCAAGGAGAGGACCCAGGTGTACAATAAGGGGTGTAGCAATGTGCTAACGTGCCCGGCAGAGAGGTGCCTAAGCCCTATGTACATGCCAACGTGGCTATCGGAGGAGCGACTGAGTCCTGTAGGAGCGCAACTGGCAGTGCGGCAAGGACCCTGCTGACGTTTCCTTGCTGCCGTAAGGGGGCCGAGAGCCACCGGCGTCATGGTTGCACGCGGGGCACCATCATTACCCATCGCCGGGGTAAGTCAGATGGGACGCCGGTCTTGTTCCTTGTAGCCTGAGCTAGCTAGGAATAGGGTAATGATGTACCCCTTGTGGTGTGGCCGGTCTGAGCCCAAGGTCGAGCGAGACGGAGCCTCCTCCTGAGGCCAAGGCCGGGGTCGAGTCGAGGATCGGGCGAGGCAAAGACTTCCTCCCGAGGCTGGAGCCTGAGGTCGGGCGAGGCGGAGCTTCCTGTTGTGCCCGAGGCCTATCTCGGTGGTTGATCGTGACTTGTTTGTCGGCTTTGCCTGGGTGGTTGGCACAGCAGTCGGAGCGGGGCGAGCGGTGCTGTCTTCCTATTCAGATCAGACAGTAAAAGAGGGGGAAGCGAAGTGACTGCGGTCATTTCGGCCTGGCTGACTGAGGCACGTGTGTCAGGATATGGCGTCAGGCGACCCCCACGCACATTAAATGCGCCTGCGATGTGGTCGGTTGGTGAGGCGGACTGGCCAAGGTTGCTTCACAACGAAGCCTGCCCGAGCCGGGCTTCGGAAGAGCCGACAGGGCGCTTGCTGCCTGAGGAGGCCCTCGGGCGAGGCGTGAACTCGTTTGGGACGGCTGCTCCCGCCCGAGGCTAGGCTCGGGCGAGATTGCGTCTCTTGGGCAGTCGAAGCCTTGGCTTGATCGACACCCGTCAGTCGGTCTGAGGGTGTTTACCAGCCGTGATTAGGTGTGTTGGGGGTACCCCTAATTATGGTACCCGACACAATTCAATGTTATGTGTATTATCTAATGGATCATTTTAGTAGACTTTTTTTCTAATAATACTCAATAGTTGGCAAGCTACCTAACATTTTCATGCTATCTATCATAAAACAAGTGGTTCTTTCTTTGTTTTCTCTATTTATTGGATTGTTTGTGTTGAAGGCAGTTGGTTACTACAATGCTGGAACAGTGGAGTTTATTGTGGACACTCTTTCTGGAGAGTTCTACTTCATGGAGATGAATACTCGACTCCAGGTAATAT
Source organism: Zea luxurians (assembly GCA_029449295.1). Lineage (NCBI taxonomy): Eukaryota > Viridiplantae > Streptophyta > Magnoliopsida > Poales > Poaceae > Zea > Zea luxurians. The sequence goes on from JAOPSE010000039.1 coordinate 18,504,992, forward strand.
ATCTATGATAATAATCTGATATGATTAAGTACCTTGGCTCGCCGCCCCTCTCGATTCTAATTCGTGCCATATTTTATTTGTGTTTGACTGTTTGTGTTGTACCTATGAATACCCATTGCAAGTTGCTCGCGTCCAGGCCTTGCCAGACCCTCTCCGCCGCGGATCTGCGCGACCCGGTGATGTCCGCCGTGATCCGCTGCCACCATCAGCGCCCTCCTCCCCCTCCTCCCCTCCCAGATCCCGTGATCTGCTACTGAAGCTGCCATCAACGCCCTCCTCCCCCTCCCCTCAGCTCCTCCTCGCTCTTTCGTAGAGGAGAGGATTTCACACTGATGCAAGCGCTCATCAAGGCAGATTTCTGGCTTCTGTTTTTTTCTCTTCTGCTGGGCTCTGGATCTGGTTATTTGCTATGAGTGGGATCAGAGATCAAAATGGTTCCACGTACCTTCACAAATCATGTATGCTCTGACCTTGGCGTATGATTTATATATAAAGTTCAGGCTGCCAATTACCTGATGTAGTTTTGCTAAAAAATTGATTCCACAAACATATTTTCTTTCTTTATGTTTTGTAAAAAGTTGATTAAACCACATGGCATGTGCAAATGTAACATGCTTTTGTAGTACTTCTGTAGGTTGCTAAAACAATGGTAAAGAATGGTAGGCTACTATTGAAACACTGAGTGGTTCAATCTGATGTTTAGGTTATGAAAGAGAAAAAAGGAGAGTTAAGGTAATAGCTTCTAAACACTTTAATGACCCATCTATATGACTTCCTAATTCAAATCATCTTTGTTACTATTGTTATAATTTACAGGTAAAGGAATGCCACTCAAATTTATTTTAGGAAAGAGCAAGATGATCCTAGGCTTTGCTGAAGGCTTCCCAACAATGCTGAAGGGTGAAATTGCTTTGGTATTTCCAACAATGTGGAAGGGTGAAATTGCTAGGGTACTATTACTTCTCATCTTTGTGTTCGTTTAACTTCTTATCCACCAATAACCAATAGGGTCCACTTGTTATTGTCTATGTTTGGAAAGAATGGTTCCGGAACAAAATACCATTGTAATGAAAAAATTAGTTATTTAGACCTATTTATACCTGGTAAACTTATGGGCTTCTTTACAACAACAAAAAAGGTTCTTATGTTACAGTAGACACTAGCACATACAACAGACTTCTTGTGATGCTCCAATGTTGATGAAAGGAACCTGGGGCAATGGCATAAAATGACTTGCATAACCACGGTTACCAAAATAAGCTGAATAACTATGAGCACTCCCATCTGTTTTGAAAGAATTGAGGGCCACCTTCATCCATACATGGATTACCTATTTCTACATGTAACTTGTCAGCTAGCTTGATACAGAAAAAAATATAATATGGACTTTTGTTTATATATGTGTAGGATTTATGCCATGGTCTCCATCCAACCTGGTGTAATGTTACTTTTTCGCCAAATTCCAATCCATGTATAAATAACAAAATGGACCTCACATTGTGAAAAGGAAACTAAGTCAGTATCATATAATGAGCTATATATTTGTTTGCACTTGGTTTCCAAATGGAATAGGATAACAAACATTCCCTCTAATGTAGAAAAAGTTTATAACATGTAGTACAAAAGAAACAAACCTATGTATCTGATCACTTTTGTTGATGCATCGTTTTATTGCAGGTGTATGTGTATCATAAAACATTAGCTGCAAGCCTTTTCGTGACTGCCTAGCTTCTAGAGGATCTTAGTGATAGCACCTAGAGGGGGGTGAATAGGTGATCCTGTAAAATTCAACAGCTAATAGCCACAAATATTGGTTATACAAATGTTAGTGTGACAAAGTAGTTGCGAAGCGAGTTCTTGTGGCCAAGACAATCACAAAGAGATCAACACAAGAGACACGCGATTTTATCCCGTGGTCCGGCCAAGTAACACTTGCCTACTTCCACGTTGTGGCGTCCCAATGGACGAGGGTTGCACTCAACCCCTTTCAAGTGATCCAATGATCAACTTGAATACCATGGCTTTTCTTTGCTTATCTCTTTTTCCCATCTGCGAGGAATCTCCACAAGTTGGAGTCTCTCGCCCTTACAACAAAGATCACAATGAAAGCACGAAGTAAGGTTGGGAAGAGCAACGCACACTAGAATTAAATCCACACCGCAAACACGCACACAAGTGAGAAGATGAGCACACAAAACACGCGCGGGGAGTTTACAACTCGAAAAGTGCTCCAATCTCAAGAACGATGAACGATTGCGTGAAAGTGAGGACTAGAAGTCTTGGAATGCTTAGAGTGTGCTTGGGTGACTCCTCCATGCGCCTAGGGGTCCCTTTTATAGCCCCAAGGCAGCTAGGAGCCGTTGGAGGCCAACAAGGAAGGCCAAAGTTGCCTTCTGTCGGGTGGCGCACCGGACAGTCCGGTGCACCACCGGACAGTCACTGTAGCATGTTCGGTGCGGATCTCCTTCCTAAATTGGCGCAGATGACCGTTGCAGCGCCGTGGCAGTTGGCGCACCGGACACTGTCCGGTGCACACCGGACAGTCCGGTGCCCCCTGCCGACCGTTGGCGTGGGCCACGCGTCGCCCGCGGATTGCGCGACCGACCATTGCGCTGGTGGCCGTTGGCTCACCGGACAGTCCGGTGCACCACCGGACAGTCCAGTGAATTATAGCCATACGCTGACGTCGAGTCCCGAGAGCGGTCAGTTCACCTTGGACTCGCCTGGCGCACCGGACACAGTCCGGTGCACCACCGGACAGTCCGGTGCACCTAGACTGAGCAGGAGTTGGCTGTACACAACCAATTCTTTCCCAATTCCTTTTCTCCTGTTTCTAGCACTTAGACAAAATATGTTAGTACTCAAAACAATGTACTAAGTCTAGAAACGTACCTTGTTACATGATTTGCACTTCTTCAATCTTTGGCACATTAAGAACTTAGAGAATGTGTGTTGGGCACTTAATCACCAAAACATTATAGAAATGGCTCAATGGCACATTTCCCTTTCAATCTCCCCCATTTTGGTGATTTATGCCAACACTTCACAAAGCAACCAAAATAAGTGCAATATCAATGCAAAAGAGAACAAAATTGTCTTTGACCCTTATTTGGCATATTTGGATCATCCTTTGTCACCACTTGGTTTGTTTTTCAAAATCAAATTCATTTTCCTATCTCTAAGTCAAACACACTTGTTAAGGCACAGAGAGATATTCAAATGGAAAAATTGATCGAGTGCCAAAAACTCCCCCTTTTTCCCATAAATTCTCCCCCACAAGAGACAGAATTTTGCACTAAGAGCCTTTTGGACAAATCAAAAATTCTAACTCTACTATTTTCAAAATTTTCAAGTGGTAGCTGATCCATTTGCTTTGGCCTTAATTTCTCCCCCTTTGGCATGAAGCACCAAAACGGGATCATTTTTGGCCCTTTAACCCCATTGCCTCACCAAAAATTGTCAATTAAGAGCAAAAGAGCATAAGAATGAACTTGGAGGTGAGTACACTAATACCGAAGTGCAGTGGAACTCTTTGCATGGTCCAAGTTCACCTTTCCCTTTCAATTCACCTTTGAGACTACATTAAGTAAACTCAAACACGAATGTTAGTCTCAAGGGGTCAAGTTGTAGCACTTCTCCCCCTAAATATGTGCATCACTCGCACATGGACTTGTGAGGTCCGGGGATCCCTTGCACAACTTGAGCACCATAAATAAGCAAAACATTTCATAAATGCATAAAGTAACATGATCAAAGGCATAAAACACATGTATGCTATAGATCAATCCAAGTTACGTGAATCTAAGACATTTAGCTCACTTCGCAGCCTGCAAAAGGTTTTCTCATCTAAAGGCTTGGTAAAGATATCGGCTAGCTGGTTCTTGGTGCTAATATAGAACACTTTGATATCTCCCTTTTGCTGGTGGTCTCTCAAAAAGTGATGCCGGATGTCTATGTGCTTAGTGCGACTGTGTTCAACAGGATTATCCGCCATACGGATTGCACTCTCATTGTCACATAGGAGTGGGACTTTGCTCAGATTGTAGCCAAAGTCCCTGAGGGTTTGCCTCATCCAAAGTAGTTGCGCGCAACACTATCCTGCGACAACATACTCGGCCTCAGCGGTGGATAGGGCAACGGAGGTTTGTTTCTTAGAACTCCAAGACACCAGGGACCTTCCTAGGAATTGGCACGTCCCTGATGTACTCTTCCTATCAACCTTGCATCCAGCATAACCGGAGTCTGAGTATCCAATCAAGTCAAAGGTAGACCCCTTTGGATACCAGATCCCGAAGCAAGGTGTATCAACTAAATATCTAAGAATTCGCTTAACGGCCACAAGGTGACATTCCTTGGGTCGGATTGAAATCTAGCACACATGCATACACTAAGCATAATGTCCGGTCTACTAGCACATAAATAAAGCAAGGAACCTATTATAGACTGGTATGCCTGTTAATCAACGGACTTACCTCATTTGTTGAGGTCGACATGCCCGTCGGTTCCCATCGGCGTCTTCGCGGGCTTGGCGTCCTTCATCCCAAACCTCTTAAGAAGATCTTGAGTGTACTTCGTTTGGGAGAGGAAGGTGTCGTCCTTGAGTTGTCTCACTTGGAACCCAAGAAAGTATGTCAACTCACCCATCATCGACATCTCAAATTTTTGTGTCATCACCCTGCTAAACTCCTCACAAGACTTTTGATTAGTAGAACCAAATATTATGTCATCGACATAAATTTGGCACACAAAAAGGTCACCGTCACAAGTCTTAGTGAAAAGAGTGGGATCGACTTTCCCAACCTTGAAAGCATTAGCAATTAAGAAATCTCTAAGGCATTCATGCCATGCTCTTGGGGCTTGCTTAAGTCCATAGAGCGTCTTAGAGAGCTTAAAAACGTGGTCAGGATACCTATCATCCTCAAAGCCAGGGGGTTGTTCCACATACACCTCCTCCTTGATTGGCCCATTGAGAAAAGCCCTCTTCACATCCATTTGAAACAACCTGAAAGAATGGTGAGCGGCATAGGCTAACAAAATGCGAATAGACTCTAGCCTAGCCACAGGAGCAAAAGTATCCTCAAAATCCAAACCTGTGACTTGGGCATAACCTTTTGCCACAAGTCGAGCCTTATTTCTTGTCACCACCCCATGCTCGTCTTGCTTGTTGCGGAACACCCACTTGGTTCCCACAACGTTTTGCTTTGGACGTGGCACCAGGCTCCAAACTTCATTTCACTTGAAGTTGTTGAGCTCTTCCTGCATGGCCAACACCCAGTCCGGATCTTGCAAGGCCTCTTCTACCCTGAAAGGCTCAATAGAAGAGACAAACGAGTAATGCTCACAAAAATTAGCTAATCTTGAGCGAGTAGTTACTCCCTTGCTTATGTCACCCAGAATCTGGTCAACGGGGTGATTCCTTTGAATCGTCGCTCGGACTTGAGTTGGAGGGGCCCGTGGTGCTTCTTCCTCCATAACTTGTTCTTCTTGTGCTCCCCCTCGATCACACGTCTCTTCTTGAGGGACCTATTCATCATCTTGAGTTGGGGGATGCACCATTGTTGAGGAAGAAGGTTGATCTTGCTCTTATTGTTCTTGTGGTCGCACATCTCCAATCGCCATGGTGCGTATTGCAGCCGTTGGAACATCATCTTCATCTACATCATCAAGATCAACTTGCTCTCTTGGAGAGCCATTAATCTCATCAAATACAACGTCGCTAGAGACTTCAACCAAACCCGATGATTTGTTGAAGACTCTATACGCCCATGTATTTGAGTCATACCCTAGTAAAAACCCTTCTACAGCTTTAGGAGCAAATTTAGAATTTCTACCTTTCTTCACTAGAATGTAACATTTGCTCCCAAATACATGAAAGTATGAGACGTTGGGTTTGTTACCAGTAAGAAGTTCATACGAGGTCTTCTTGAGGAGGCGATGAAGGTAGAGCCGGTTTATGGCGTGGCAAGATGTGTTCACAGCTTCCGACCAAAACCGCTCAGGCATCTTGAACTCTCCAAGCATCGTCCTCGCCATGTCGATAAGCGTCCTGTTCTTCCTCTCTACCACACCATTTTGCTGTGGTGTGTAGGGAGCGGAGAACTCGTGCTTGATGCCTTCCTCCTCAAGGTACTCCTCCACTTGCAGATTCTTGAACTCAGACCCGTTGTCGCTTCTTATCTTTTTCACCTTGAGCTCAAATTCGTTTTGAGCCCGCCTTAGAAAGCGCTTAAGTGTCCCTTGGGTTTCTGATTTATCCTGCAAAAAGAACACCCAAGTGAAGCGGGAAAAATCATCAACAATAACAAGACCATACTTACTTCCCCTGATGCTAAGGTAGGCGACGGGTCCGAAGAGGTCCACATGTAGTAGCTCCAGTGGTCTTGATGTTGTTATCACATTCTTGTTGTGATGAGTGCTTCCCACCTGTTTTCCTGCCTGACAAGCTGCACAAGGTCTATCTTTTTCGAAGCAGACATTGGTTAGTCCTAACACATGTTCTCCCTTTAGAAGTTTATGAAGGTTCTTCATTCCAACATGTGCTAGACGGCGATGCCCCAAGTTCGGCTAGGCGGCGACTAGGCGTGCCTAATCGCTAATTGCTAGGCTGCCGCGTAGCCTAGGGTGTTGCGCGGTGTTTAGGCGGGCGCATCGCCTAGGCAGCGCTCAGCCGTGCCTCCGCGGCGATTTTGCGGTGCGCAGGCGCCGAAGGCGGCCGCGTAGGCGGGCGGCCCGGCTGCACTACCGATTTTTTCGGCTGCCAGCGGAAGCGCGCGCTACACCCGCGTCGGGCGCGGGAAAATCCACACGCCGCGCGGGAAGAATACCTTCGCGCCAGGTCGTCCTGCTCCCGCTCGCGCTAATCCCGCTCGCGCTAATCCCGCTCGCGCTCCCGCTCGTCCTCCTCTGCGGCTCCACCTGCGACGTGCGCCGGAGGAAGTTCAGCCGCCGGCCTCCCTCCTCCCCGCCGGCCCTACTTCCTGCCAGTGCTGGGCCTGCTATCGACAGCGCACCCCTCCCCGCCGGCCACCCCACTCCCCAAGGTGAGTTCTCCTCCCCCGCCGGCTGCTCCCCTCCCTGCTCATCCCCCTCCGCCAGTAGCTCCCCTGCGGGCGCGGCCTCCCCTGCTTTCCTCCCCTAGCAGGTATGCTCTTTCAATGCAACTTCTGTCCATCTACTAAAATCTGTGCATATTCAAAAATCAAAACCACATTCATTATTCCATATTCTATTAAGATTCATGAATATATGATAAAATGTGACAATGCATGTGACAATGATGAGTTCAAGCAAATGTGTGAAGCAATTGGACAATTTGGACCAGGACTTACACCTCCAACTCAAGATGCCTTTCGAGGTAGTTTGCTGGAAGAAGAATATGCAAGAACCAAGTGTTTGCTGCTGGAACGTGAAGCCGAGAAGATGAAAAATGGGTGCTCTATTATGACCGATGCTTGGTCAGATAGGAAGAGGAGAAGCATAATGAATATATGCACTAATTGTGCTGATGGAACCTCCTTCATCAGCTCAAAAGAGATGTCAGATGTGTCACACACAAGTGAAGTCATTTTTGAATTAGTGGACAAAGCAATTGAAGACATTGGTGAAGAAAATGTGGTGCAAGTAGTCACTGACAATGCCTCTAACAACATGGGAGCAAAGAAGCTATTGCTTGTGAAGAGACCACAAATATTTTGGACCTCTTGTGCAGCTCACACAATCAACTTGATGCTCCAAGGAATTGGCAACTTGCCTCGGTTCAAGAAAGTGATTGACTAAGCAAAGTCATTTACCATATTTGTGTATGGCCACACAGGAACATTGGAGTGCTTGAGATACTTCACAGAGGGGAAAGAGCTAGTGAGGCCAGGAGTGACTAGGTTTGCTTCATACTTTCTCACTTTGAACAGTATGCAAGAGAAGAAGGACCAGTTAAGAAAGATGGTGGTTCATAGCAGGTGGGACTCATTAAAGGATGTGAAATCAAAGAAAGGAAAAGAGACCACAGCTACTATATTGAGTCCAGCCTTTTGGAAGGATGTGAAGCTAATGTTGGCTGTTTTTGAGCCATTGGTCAAAGTCCTCCGTTTGGTTGATGGGGATGTGAAGCCATCCATGGGTTTCCTTTATGGAGAGCTGCTAAAGGCAAAGAGAGAGGTCAAAGAGGCCTTTGGCAATGTTGAATCTCGATTCAAAGATGTTATGGCTGTAATTGAGAAGAAGATGAATGGAAGACTTGATTCTCCATTGCATTTGACAGCTTTTTTGCTGAATCCACACTATAGCTATGCTAACCCATCAATCTTTGATGAGCCCAAAATGAATGAAGCCTTCATATCTTGTGTTGAGCAATTTTATTATCATGATGAGGACCAACAAGAACAGGCTACCAACTTTGAATTGAAAAAATTTCAGAATAGAGAAGGACCATTTAGCAAGAAGCTTGCAAGAACTTTTCAAAACTATGATTACAATCCAGGTAGAGGTACTTATTATATGGTTGTTTGCTGTTTTCTAACATGGTTGTTTGCTGTTTTTTAAACTAATAGAGGTGTTTCTAATTTATTTCAGCATCATGGTGGCGGTTATATGGAACTGAAACACCAGCTTTACAGAAGATGGCTACAAGGATATTATCTTTGACATCAAGCTCTTCTGGTTGTGAAAGAAATTGGAGTGGGTTTGAAGGGGTTAGTACCTATCTATTAATCATTTCAGCAGTACTATGATTAAATTTTAGAACTGAAAATGCTTTTGTTTTTAATTTATAGATACACACTAAGAAGAGAAGTAGGCTGACTATAACCCGCCTCAACAAGTTGGTCTATATTCAGTTCAATAACAGGCTGATGAATAAGAGAGAAAAGATTAAGTTAAAGAAAATCACTGATGTTCTCTTGTCTAGTGATACAACTGAAGCTCAAGGTTTTCTCCAAGAGGGTGGAGATGATTGTGCACAAGTTGTCTTTTTTTGAGATGGGGAGGAAGATGAGATGGAAGGTACAGGGATACCTTGGTCTGTTATTGGAGAGACAGTGGGAGCAGAAGAACAGCTTGAGCCTCATAGAAGTGCAAGAGTGAGAGAGCTCTATGAAGGAGAAGAGTTTGAGTCTGAAGAAGAAGAGTATGAAGATGAAGATCTGTGCTACAGTGAAGATGAAATATGATCTGGACCATCTCCATCTAGTAGTGAAGCCTTTTGTGATGCCCTGGTCTTATGAACTGCAGCTGTGTCACTTTGTGTCTGTGTGTCTTCTTTTGTGATTAGTGAGACCTGAACTAAGAACTATGTGCTGCAGCCTTGCAGGAGCTAGGAACATGCAAGAGTAAGCTCAGCTAGGAATCAGATATGTCTGTTGGCCTTCTTTTTATACTTACTGTGACTCATATATAGTAGTTATATACGTATATATAGTTATATACATAATATATATATATAATTTATGGCTATATTGCCAAAATGCCTAGAAAAGCGCCTAGAAGCGCCTAGGACCGAGTACTCCCGACTAGGCGCTAGGCAATGGGTCAGCGCCTAGATTCCGCCTAGCGCCTAGCTGAACTTGGGCGATGCCACAGCCAACCCATGCTAGTCTTAGCTATTAAGCATTTGAAAAATCAACTAAGTAGAGTTTGCCATCTAGTACACCCTTAAACGCTAATGAACCATCACTCCTTCTAAAGACAGATACATCAACATTTGTAAACAAACAATTGTAGCCCATGTGGCACAATTGACTTACAGACAGGAGATTATAGCCTAGCGACTCTACTAAAATACATTGGAAATAGAGTGCTCGCTTGTGATGGCTATTTTTCCCAAACCTTTGACCTTGCCTTGATTCCCATCTCCAAAAATAATCGTATCCTGGGAATCCTTGTTCTTGACGTAGGAGGTGAACATCTTCTTCTCCCTCGTCATGTGGTTTGTGCATCCGCTATCGATAATCCAGCTTGAGCCCCCAGATGCATAAACCTGCAAGGCAAATTAGGCTTGGGTTTTAGGTACCCAACTCTTGTTGGGTCCTACAAGGTTAGTCACAATAGCTTTTGGTACCGAAATGCAAGCCTTGTCTCCTTTGCATTTGGATCCCAATTTTCTAGCAACCACTTTTTCATTTTTACATGAAAGTACAAACGTAGTGTTGCAAGCATGAAAGACAGTGGTAGGTTTATTACACATTTTCTTAGGAGCATGAGACACAAAATTTCTCCTAGGCCTACCATTAAAATTAGAACTTGAAGCAAACATAGCATGTGAATCACAAGCATCATGATCATATCTCCTATTGTGACTAGCAATTTTCCTATTATACATGAAAGCATGATTCTTTTTATTACTACTAGCCAAATGGGCCTTCCCTTTCTCCTTGTTGGGAATGGGAGCCCTTTGGCTTGTTAAGTTCTTGGCTTCCTTTCGAAAGCCAAGTCCATCCTTAATTGAGGGGTGTCTACCAATTGTGTAGGCATCCCTAGCAAACTTTAACTTATCAAAATCTATCTTGCAAGTCTTAAGTTGAGCATTAAGACTTGCCACTTCATCA